>JASJET010000211.1:782500-3182500 GCA_034092305.1 Diaprepes abbreviatus | reverse complement strand
TCGGTTTTTTTCCGAAAATAACTTTGAAGTGGTGTTTTTTTTCTGTATAAATGATAAAAAACTATGGAAAACAAGGTCAGAATAATGTTCCGCGACTTTAAAATAGAGGGTATGTAAACGGATTTTTAAGGAAAACATTATTTTCCTGCATTCCACTTACTCTAAATAATTACCTTAAGCCAAATATTTATTTATTAATAATATTAAACATATTTTATTATAAAAAATAATATATATAATGTTAAATCATTAATAAAATGTATCTATTTGCCTACCAAGTATTTTCGCCCGATGAGGAATAAGGACAAAGAGAGAAGATATTTCGTCCATAAATTGATTTTAAACTTGAACAAGAACTTTTCCACTTTGACTTAAGGCAATTATATATGTTTTATGTTAAAATTCCATATACTTTTCTAAACTATTTACCAACTTTTTTATCCTGATTAAATTTTTATCGCTAAGATTATTTTAACCGGTACAAACCTTTAAAAACGCGTGTTGATTGAGTAGTCTGTTACTTTCTGATAGTACATTATAAATAATTAATGAAACAAAATTTGCTTTGTTAGACTTATCACTTTTATTATTAAATTGGCGTGACCTCGGTTTTGTAACACTGTTATATTCTCAAACGCAATGTCTCAAAAACTACGGTTACATTATTTTATAGGGCTTTTTTAGTTCGCACTTTTTTTATTACTACTATCTAAGTACTAAAAGCAGAACTCTTTGATCTTTAATAAGGTTAATTGTACTGGTTGTATTGCACTTATAAATTTTTATGGCCTCTAAGATACTAAGTTTTTTACTTATTGGTATGGTATGCTAAATTTGAATATTGTTAACATCTGGGAAACTGTAGCCTGTTTCTATGAAATAGTTAGCAAAATTTGAATTATTTCTTTTTAATAAAAATGCTGTTTTATGTTCTTTAAAACTTTCGATGGGAATTTCTCCCCGTTTGTCCGATGTAACAGCTATGGCAATCCGGACAATTTAGTCTACAAACTTCGGACCATTGTAGAGGGGAAATTTTGTCTTTGGCAACAAATTTTACTCACCATTTTATAGAAACTATGGCCGAGATGTTAACAATATTTAAATGTTATATACCGTACCCAAAAGTAAAAAATTTAATATCTTAGAGGCCATAGAAATGTATAAGTGCAATAAGACCAGTACAATTAACTTTCTTAACGATCAAAGATACCTACGAAATTCTCCGTTGTTCGATGTTCTGCTTTTAGTGCCTAGATAGTAGTAATAAAAAATATGTGAACGAAAAAACCTTATAAAACAATGTAATCCGTAGTTTTTAAGACATTGCGTTTGAGAATGTAACGGTGTTATTAAACCGCGGTCACGTCAGTTTAATAATAAAAGTTATAAGTCTAATAAAGTAAATTTTATTTTATTTATTTTTCATAAAAGTTTAGCTTCGATCATACTCTAGATTTAAACAACAATAGATTTGTCTGAAGGCTGTTTATGGTCGGTGGGGGAGACGCTTTTTTGATGTTTGACAGACATAAACATATTTACTTATCTTGTCTTTCAGTTTAATTGCTTGTCGTGACTTTTTTCGGTGTTTTTGTGTTAGAAATTACTATAAATGCGAAGTTTACAATTAATATTAACAAAAAGAGGATTAAAAAACTTATTTTTATCGGTAAATATTGTTAGATTGTTTACATATTGAAAATAACAATAATAAAAATTTAGGCAACCATATATTCATACTTTGTTTTCAGAATTGACGTACCCAGGGGTACGTTCGAAGGACGTACCGATGATACTCGTTTAAATAATGCAATTAGAAAAGGATAGCATAAAATCGGTATGTCTGTACCAAGAAATTAAATATCTACTGTTTATCAACACTTTTTCAAATATAAATAAAAATATTATTACGTTATTCAGCGTTCAAACAACCGGGCCCTAGTTCTGACGTTATGCTACTTCTACAGGGGTATGTTCGAAGAAGTTTAGTATCCCCAAATTATAAGTTATACTGTTAAGTTTGGCAACCCCGTATTGTTTGCTTTTAAAAACCATGCGAGAGTTGTAATGAAAATTTTTGGCGCACGATAATTCGAAAAATTAAGGTTCTGTATCTACCAACTAAAATTTTTTTGTCATATTAATTGTTTACGTTATTTGGGGGTTTATGATAACTAAAAACCCGATGCCTAGATAAAAATATTGCTTGCTTGATTTGTCATTGCTTGTAGCGAATTGTCAGTTTTATCTCCCTCCTTCGCTTACATTCCCTTTTCTAGCGACAATCGGGAAAACTTAAAAAAGTTCTCTGGTATTGGCGCATATTAATATGATCGATGAAATATCTACTAGTGCTTATTCTTCATTGTTTTCATCATTACCAAAATATATATGCTATATTTTAACATGTACATAATACTGAAATAAAACAGCTTTATTTTAATAGTTTAGTTTTATTTTATTACAATTATTTTTAAAATAGTTATTCGCAAAAAACAGCCCAATAATGACATATAAAATTAATAATAATAATAATAATAGCTAGGAAAAGAGCTTAAATGGGCAATACAATCTCAAAAATAATGTATCACTAACCTGAGACCAAAATATTTGTATATATAACAAGTCCGCGCCTTTTTGGGGGAGATAATGCAAGTTTCTAGTTATAGACATACTATATGATAAGTCATACGTTTATAACAGGTATTTGCCCCATCTTACAGGTGGGACAAATAATGCATTAGTCCAATAGGCCAATTTAATACATGGAGCTTTTTCGTTATTATGCTAAGTGTCAGAAAATGCAACAGGCAGAAGCAGTTATATTTCGATTAAATTATGTATACTGCTACAATGAGAATATGCGCTGATGAAATTTTGAAGGCGGAACTTTTTTTTTTTGGTTACTATCACTTTTGTCAAGTTCAAATGCCTAGACTTTGAAGACGTGTTAATTTCACGCGAGTTTGATACGGGTCAGATAATCGGATTACGGAAAGATGGAATGAATCTACCGTACTGTAGTGAGGTGTTGTCAGGCGTGAAACAGACACAAAGAACGTTAGAAGAAAGGCGGCCTAGCAATGAGCATGTTACCGCCGAATAAAGCATTTTAGACTTTTCTCATATCGTCCCAATCTCGTGTTACCTCTAATTGTAAGCGGCGTTGGCAACGACTAGAGTGAAGTCTTCGAGCATACATTACACGTGACGTACGCGCTTCAAGAGCAATTGGAAGGGATATGGGAAACTACAAAAATAGGCTAAATCCGTAAAAAAGTGTTCCACCATGCAGAAAATAAATGTCATAAATTGACATCGACTGGCTATGTGGAGCAAACGCGAAAAGAAATTTCGTAGTAAATTTGTTGCATCAAGTTAGCAATATGAGAACCGGAAACCAGAGCAGGGTTTGAGACACGATCGGCGTCCCGGCGTATTCTTTATTTTTAAAGCGGTTGTTTGCCATCGTCCCCGACGCTTATTTTCTTTGTTGTGCGGTGCAGTCTCATTAGTTAAATTTCGGAATTTATATTTGTGTATGTTATCAAGACATTTGTATAGACTTTAATTTATAACAATGTATCAGTGTATGGTATTGTTTTGTAAATAGCGCGTGGTTCGATCCCGGAAATTCATTATTTTCGGTAAGTACCTACGTTTTTTGTATTACATCAATATGTAAGATTATACTGAAGTATTTTAATAGATCGACGATTTTAAAGTTTTGTTTGCGCTAGTGTGTAGTTTTTACCATTTTTTTTCATTTTATTTTTTTTTAATCAGAAATTAATTATTTTAAAGTTTAGAAGGTACATGGAAAACACTTTACTTAATAATAACATAAAGGAAGAGTAACATATAGTTAATCCCTATGGCCAGATCCTTTCTAATATTGTAGATAAGATTTTATTTCGAATTATGTTTAAATTTTTTTAAGGCAGTGTTTATAACCTGAACTTTAAATTGTAATTTTTCAATATAACAACATAAATAAGAGGTTTCTCAAATCCAGTCCTGTCCGTTGACCTACTGCGCAAGTGCGGCATAGCCACATTGAGGGGAGTACAGAGTTACATGCGGAACCAAATTTAGTTTAGGGTATTCTCCTTCCTTTTACCGCTTCCAACTTCCTTGTTCAAGAGCGAAGAAAATAGCACGACTCTGTTTTCTCTTTGCCGTGTAATGCACGAGGAGCATTGCATGCTGCCTCCAGTAGTATATGCTTGAAGAATGAAGTAGAAACTTCAATGTTATATGGAATAAAACTTGATTATATTTAACAATGAATCAAAGTTTTGTTTGGGAGTACATGAAGGCCTTGCGAAGATATGTTCACCATACTATAGGTATCGAGTGAGTGACACCACTATCTCGACTTTGGATCGCATATTTGTTAACTTTGACAATAATATTTCAGATCATCGTATAGTGTTTTACGAAATGAATGTATCTGGCAATGTAAACTGCAAGAATACTTGTTACAAACGCTTTTTTTTCGAATGAGAATTTTATAGGTTTTGAAAGGGATTAAGCAGGTGAATGTTGGAATGAGTTGTATGTTCATTGCGACTTGAATAAGGGTTTTGATATTTTTTACAATATTTTTATGCATTATTTTAACATCCCTTTAAATAAATACTATAGTGATAGAAATAAAAAAGAATGGGTTAATAAAGAAGTCAGGGACTCCAGCGCAAAGCTAATAAACTTACATTCTTTAAAATACAATTATCCTGAATTAAAACAAACTTACTTTAAAGCAACGAATGATCAGAAAATTAATTAATCGAACAAAAAAGACTTTTTATCAGAATAAAATAAAATATAGTAAGGATACAAACAGAACTATGTGGCATGTAGTTTCTCAATTAACAAGTAAACATAAGGATAAAAAAAAATCTACAAATTAATGTTGGCAATGATTGCGTAACGGATCCCTATTTAATAGCTAATGCTTATAATGAATTTTTTGAAAGTGCTCCATATGAAATTTTAAAGAAAATACCACGTATTCACGATGTGGTGAGCGAAAATCTCAATGAGGAATCTCCTGCGGAATACAGCTTTTCATCATGTCCATATTCAGAGATAGAGCTATATGATTTACTAAAAATTAAGCTTAAAAATAAGGAATCAGCGGGTACTGACCCTATACCCAGTTTTTTAATAGGAAAAGTGTTGGAGTTTATCATAAAGCCCATTACTTTTTTGGTTAACCTTTTATTTTGTTTAGGAATTTTTCCATCTACATTGAAAATGGGTAAAGTGACACCTATCTATGAAAACTATAACATCATCCTATGAATTTATCAAAAATTTTCAAATATGCCCTTTTAAACAGAATGATAAATTTTTTGCAAAGTAATAATATTTTAATCTTAGATCAGCATGGCTTTACGAATGGAAAATCTACCATTAATGCGATAAATTCATTTATCATAATATTATAAAATGTATCGAGGCGGGCGAGTGTCCTGTTGGGGTCTTCTGTGACCTCAGCAGGGCATTTGATTGTGTTGATCATGGAACTTTGTTAGTTAAAGTATCTAAATATGGAATTCACCACTCCTCATTGAACTGGATAAAAACACTTTTGGAAAACAGGAAATAGTATGTAAGAATTTTTTATACTAACAATAGAGCACAACAAAGTATTAGTTGTAACAGAATGAATACCGGGGAAATAACAATAATATGTTACGCTGATGACGCCGTCATAGTCTCGGAAAATGAAGACGATCTCCAAAGACTTCTATTTGCATTTCACACCATAAGCAAGCAATTCAACATAAAAATATCCATCGATAAAACCAAGTCAATTGTATTAAGCAAAGTGCCCTTAAGATGCAAACAAGTAGTGGATGACAAACCAATAGAACAACTCATGATCTTTAATTACTTAGGAGTTGAGATATCTGCAAACCAAGACAGAACAAGAGAAGTAAGAAACCAAGTAAACAAGGCAAATAGAATCTCAGGAAGCCTGGCGGATATAATATGGCACAACACATACATGAGCAAGGACGCAAAAACAAAAATCTACAAGACCTGTATTCGACCGATAATGACGTACGCAATAGAGACGAGAGCTGACAACCCAAAAACAAAATCAATTCTAAGAACTGCCGAAATGAAAGTACTAAGAAGAATATCGGGATACACATTAAGAGATCACATACGCAATTCAACAATACGCGAGGAACATGGAATGCAGGATATAGTAAGATGGGGACGGAAGTGCAGAAGAGCCTGGAATGAGCACGTAGGAAGAATGGCGCAAAATAGGATAGAGAGAATCGCCCGAGATGGAACACCGGAAACCAGAGGACCAATAGGTAGACCACCTAAAAGATGGAGAGTCCTGGATTTCAACATCAAATGAGATGAATGATTGAGTTGGAAAAAACAGGCTGTAAGCCTATAACAAGAGGAAGAAGAAGAAGATGCATCCCTGTGAACACTATGTCTGTATATGCAGAAGATACATTATTTTTAATTTCTGAAAGATTAGACCATGATTTGGAAGTAAAATGTAGTAACATTATGCTGGATACAAGTAGATGGTTTCTCTATGGTAATAAAACTAAATTTATTAGATTCCATAATTATCAAAAAAAAGAATATATTGAACCATGTGAAAAGGTGAAATTTTTGGGCATCTATACGGACGAAAGTTTAAATTTTAAAAATGACTGTGAATATGTTTCGGGTAAGCTGAATAGTTTAGTTTATATGTTTAGGAATTTACGCACTGTTCTGGATAAAGTACAGCCTCTTGCTGTTTACTACACCCAGGTTGAATCGCGCTTACGGTATGGGGTCACTTTCTGGGGTTGGTCATCTTTCGCCTATAAGGAATTTTTATCACAGAAAAGGATCATTCGATGTATGTAGTACTTTTTCATGTAAAAATATTTTTAAGAAGTTTAGAATTTTAACTCTACCGGGTTTGTTTTTGAAATGTGTACCTATGTTTCCTTAAATAAGTCCTCTTTCACTCTTGTGAAAGATAAACGTCACGTAAACACGCGTCAGAAAAATATGTTCCCTAAAATATATATAATTTGGGTTATAAATCTCCTAATGGCTTAGGGCCCGAACTTTTTAATAAGTTCCCAAAGGAAATAATAGAAGCCCCTTCTCTTAAAAATTTTAAAATAAAATTAAAAGATTACTCGCTAGAAAAATGTTTATACTGTATACATTCTTTTTTAACTAGTAGTAATAACTGAACGTGCTTGTCTTTCTGGCGTTAATTAGTTTTAGGTCTTATACCAATTGCAATTTTGTTAAAAAAAAAAGAAAATAAAGATATTATTATTGGTTAAGATAGCAGGTCACTTTTATTCAAGGAAATATATTACTCTAGCGCTACATTCACGAAATATTACAACCACATCTTCCGTTTCTGGGAACATTGATAAATCCAATTTTTTAACAGAATAACGCTATGCTGGTTACTTTAAACTTCTTTGAAGCTTCCGTCATAAAGCTTCTGCAATTGCCTGCTCAATCTCCTGATCTTTCTCCAGTTGAACATATCTGGGATATGATGGGAAGAAGACTACAAAATTTACCACACTTCCACAAAAACTAAAGACTTTCCGACATGAAGTTCATTTTGCTTGGAATACAAAACCCCAAGAGAAGATTAAACACCTCACCAAATCTATGTCACGACGACTCAACGAATGTGTAGTTAACAAAGTGAATCCAACACATATTCAACTTGGGTTAATTTTAAATACACTTTTAACATACGTTGCATTTTCTATGTCTATATCAACTAAGCCTATAAAGAAATAATGATCTAAAAGCTTAACAACAGATCTGCATAATATAATTTTTATAAGATTCTGCACTTGCACATTCTAATAAACTTCTTTAAATTAAATGAAAATCTCATCATGAAACTTCAAACACGTCTAATTTTTGCAATATCCTGTACCCCCATGGTCATCTAGCTTACATAAAAAGGATCTTTTTTGAATATACAGGGTGTATTATGGGATCAATTTTAACACTCATTGTCATATATGTTCGTCACAAAAAATAATTATAAATTAATGACAGTCAACATCCTGTATATAGACTTAAGAGCAAAATAAATATATGAAATCATATACAGGGTCGTCTAAAGAGATTTACAGTAAATCGAAACTATTTTTATTATTTAATTTTAAAAGGACTCTTCTAAAAGAGCTTTTTCACCAATTAGTTTTCGACGACTCTGTATATTACACAGTCAACATAAAAAAATATAATCAGTCTGACTTAAAGTATTTACTACAAATTTACAATAGCTATGTAAGATCACGTTGAAACACAAAAAATATATAATATAAAATACCTTGAAAAAAACTAAAAAATACTGACGTTAAACATCCTTGTGCATTTCCATTACATATTTTTTATATTCTTCTTTCTTGGGCCAAGTTTCGGCTGCTAATGAGTTCAAGGGGCTATCGACGTTAGGTTCACCTAAAGCAGGAATAAAACCCATTTAAATTATTCTTAAAATTTAGACTAATCATTTAAGACAATAATAAATATAAGAAACAAATACTCATCGGGTCTTGATGGGCTACAAACGAAGGTCTTTAAGCAAATTTGTAAAGAGATAAACAAATACAAAAAGTCATCAAAACTGAAATCAGAATAGCCAAAGAAAATTTCTATAAAAAGAAATGTGAGGAAATATAGCATCTACAGATGAAACATGACATTTTTAATATATATAAAAAAGTGAAAGAACTTGCGGGCACACAAAAACGCAAACAACCCAACACATTATATAACACAAACGGAACAATAATAACAGAACTGGAAGAAAAATTGGAGGTATGGAAGAACTATGTTAATGAACTTTTTACAGATGAAAGACATGAACCTAATCTAAACAGCATACAAGAGGATGAAGGCCCAGATATAACCAAAGAGGAAGTAATGTATGCACTAAGAAGAATGAGGGATGGAAAGGCTCCGGGTCCAGACGAACTACCGATGGAAGTCCTCAAGCTCATAGAGGAAGAGTCGATTTGTGCATTAGTGGAGCTTTTTAATCATATCTACAAAACAGGAATAATACCACAGGAATGGCTTTTATCCACATTTGTAACTATTCCAAAAAAGGGAAAAGCAAAACAATGCACCGACTATCGCATAATAAGCCTGATGAATCACATACTGAAAACATTTCTAAAAGTTATACACTCTAGAATACATAAAAAACTGGAAATAGATATTAGCGATACCCAATTTGGATTTCGAAATGGACTCGGAACGAGAGAAGCGTTATTTGCACTGAATGTCATGTCTCAAAGATGCCTCGATATAAATCAGGATGTATATATGTGCTTCATAGACTACAATAAGGCCTTTGACAAAGTGAGACATGATCACCTTATCAGTCTATTGACGGAAAAGAACCTCGATAAAAGAGACATCAGAATTATATCGAATATTTATTACAATCAGAAAGCAGTAGTGCGAGTGGAGCATGAGACGACTGAAGAAGTCGAAATAAAAAGAGGAGTGAGACAAGGGTGTATACTTTCACCGACCTTGTTCAATCTTTACTTTGAGGACATAATGAATAGAGCACTTATTGACCAATTCGTTGGTATTAAAATAAATGGAATTTTAATAAACAACCTCAGATACGCCGATGACACAGTACTTATCGCAGAAACACTCGAGGATCTCCAGACCTTAGTCAATAGAGTAGCAACAGTCCGTGAAGAATATGGACTGTCACTAAACATAAGAAAAACAAAATGCATGTTAATATCCAAATCAACCCAAAATGTCCCAGATATACGCATACAGGGTCAAAATATAGAACACGTCAGAAAATACAACTATTTAGGCACCGTCATCAATGAAAACAACGATAGCTCTGAAGAAATCAAAATCCGGATAGAGAAAGCAAGAGCCGTATTTACGAAAATGAAGAGAGTGTTCTGTGGCAGAGACCTGAGTCTTGAATTAAAGGTTCGTCTGGCAAGATGTTACGTACTGTCAGTTTTGTTTTATGGAATGGAGGCATGGACGCTTAAAAAGATCGATATTAACAAGTTGGAAGCCTTTGAATTGTGGATGTACCGCAGAATGTTAAGAATATCATGGATGGAGAAAATCACAAACGCTGAAGTACTGAGGAGAACGAATAAGGAAAAGGAGGTCATACTTACAATTAAAAAACGAAAATTACAATACCTGGGACACGTTACGAGAGGAGAAAGATATCAACTACTGAGAACTATTATGCAGGGGAAAATTATGGGAAAGAGATCTGTAGGAAGAAGACGAAACTCTTGGTTAAAAAATCTAAGAGAATGGTATAATTGCGGCAATAACCAGCTGTTTAGGTCAGCAGTCTCGAAAATACGTATAGCTCTGATGATCGCTAACCTTCGGAACGAAGACGGCACCTAAAGAAGAAGTAAAGAGATAAAACAGCTACTGAAAATAATGGTAAACAGAGTAATAAATACTAGAAAGTTTCCTTCAGCTTTAAAAGTTGCCACCATAGTCCCTGTACTAGAGAATGGTGACAATTAACCGAATTTAAGTAATTTCAAATATGCCTACGGGTTCTGAAGACAAATGTAACGTTTTTTTAAAGCTTTTTACCTGAATTTAAAAAAGCCGTTGGAATTTTTACGCTGCTCCTATTTCTTTGAAGTTATAAAACTTTTTGTTTTTTCAGATTTTCATATAGGTATTGTTGTGGAACTTAACATCTTACCACCGCTTTCCGGCAAAACTGGACTTAAATAGAGGTTCAAGTTTGTGGAAAGTACAAGGATGTCTGGGAAAGATACCGGTGGATCCCACTGATGAGTCCACCACCAGTATCGGGACGAAACATCCCTACATTTTAGGTGGTCGCAAATAGTTCGTTAGTTATATGCCCTTCAGGGCTGTCAATTTGCCAGTAATTCCTGGCATTTGCCGTTAGTTATATGCCCTTATCAGGGGCATTACTACGACAGTATGTAAAAAATATGTGCAGGGGAGTCTATCTATAGCGTCCAAGTAAGAAGCCTTTTGTTTCTTGGAGTTAGGTTAAAGTAACATTTATTAACATTAGTTATTATACAAACAATTTAAAAATCAATAACTGTCTTACCTAAAAGTGCCTGTATAGACAACAAAATTGTCCTAACATCATACAAAGCTGACCATTTGTCCTTCAAAATATCCAGACATATATTTCCGTTGGTATCCACATTGGGATGGAAACACGGAGTGATGAATTTCACTACGGGTGCCGTGTAAGGATAGGAATTTGGAAATTGAAAACTTAGTTTGAACTTTAACGTTTCATAAACAGAGTCTTTGGGTCCGGAGATAGTGCCTATCCATCTAAAGAGATTTTCACCTTCTGGAAATGCAGAGATGCTTTTGTCAGGGGACATCATAAGGGTCATCAATTCTTTGTGAAGCCTGTAAAAAAATATTTGTATAAATCATTCACTTTTTTAATGTTGATCCTACGACAGGCACATAACCAGGTCCTTCCTGCTATCACAGCCTTGCTTTTTCCAGTTGAAGGATGTTTTTACTTGAATAAAGTTGTTCAGGTAAGATTTTTCGCTAATAAGAAGCTTTAAAAGCATGTTAGTTTATCTAAAATGTGGTTGTCGGACTTGCATTGTCTTTATTTTTACGACGTTTCGATTAGGTTTTATCAAGTATAAATTGTTATCAGTTCTAGTTTTAAGAAACAAATCAAAACTAAAATTTAAAGGGAGGTTCAAAGTGCATAGACAAGGTTGCAGCATTAAGGCAACAATCAAATATATTTATATCTCTTGTAAAAGGACAGTGAAAAATCTATAGAATCGTTTGTCCCCACTGTGATGATAATTACAGAACATTAACCTCGTTTCTAACACAGCATTTTGATCCGATGCAGATTTATCCACTTGAAATTCACGAAATAAACAGTTTCACTAAAGTTTCTATAAGATGCAACATTTTAACTAATGAAAAAAAATGTTGCTTCCGATAACTTCATTGGATCGGTTCAATCGGATCAAAAAACTGCGTTAAAAACAAGGGACATTGAACACAACCAGCGCCAGAAGTTGTTTGGATTAATCTGAAGATTATTATTAACTGACTGAATGTAACTATTAAAACATGCTATTGTAAAATTTTTACAGTATTCCTGTAGGAGCAAAAATGCTTCCTAGTTCAAGAAAAGCACTGTCTCCTTGAAGGGCCTATAACCAAACATTTTTTGAATTAATTACTCGAGCTTACCATTAAAACAGAAAGGAAAATTACAACTTTTAAGAAGCTTCAAGGGCACAAAACCAGATACGGAATTTCTTTAGAACAAATATATCTACATAGATAAGTTATGGTGATCCCTTTTTTGGCTTTTTCCCTCCTTGGAAAACAACACAACTTGAAAACTTTATAAAATCGCAGAAAACAACAAAAAAAAACTCTGGAAAACATGTTTCAACATGGCATAGTTAAAAGAATCTGTGAACGCCATCTCTGAGGGAGGCTGTACTACTTTCCACGTTCAAAACGATGAAAATAAAGATGGTAATTACATTTCAAATGGTCTGCTAATGACCAAGACCTTCTAGCTTTCAATTAATAAATGTAACACTTGAAGTTGTTGATATGGCGTTTCTGCAGGAGTTAGTTCTTGGCCCCATACTATTTGATTTTTCAGGATACCACTGCAGGGTATACTTTGTTCGCTGATGGCGCAACATAATGTTAAGCCTGCATGGAGAGGAACTGAAGGCCATCGAGGCCAAGGCCCATCAAAAGCGGGTTCGAGCAGACAAATTGTTTGCCTTCAATGAATTTCTACTAAACAGTACAGCTGGATTAAAAAATCAAGTGGGCTGTAAATGTTGAGAGTGTGCGTGGAAGTTCTAGAGAGTATGTATTCTTGTTTAGGCATCTGGTAGGATGTGTTTTGAAGGAAACTCTATTTGCATACTACACCCTTTTTCAATCAGTGACGGTCTATGCGATTGTTGTGTGGGCAAAGCAGCGTCGGTATAAAGGGCGTTTGATTTGAAGAGAAGGACCGTCCGAAAACTGGCGGGTTTTGTTTACCAAGATGACTGTAAAGCGTCTTTTTGTGAGCTTTGCATTTTAACTTTTCCAGCAATGTCTATTCTGTAGAGCGTAACATACACAAAGAGACACAAAAATGATTTTACAGGACATGTGGATGTCCATGATCCTCTTACCCAAAAAAGAGAGAACCTGATACTTACCTATTGTATTTTATAGCTGTAAAGATATTTAATAAACTATCCGTCTATTTTTGAAAACTAAACATTTGAAAAATGTTTTAAAACTATTCCTAAGAAAAATTTTTTATACTGTACAGGATTTTTTTTTTAATCTTAGTGAGAATAATTTTAATATGTAGTTTGTACTGTCTTTGGCGTTTCAGTGCTATTTTATATTACCGACAGTAAATCTAATTATAGTTTGTTCCATACTGCTTCAAGGAACAAAGTATATCTGTATTTCTATACATTTTATTTGACATGGGTAAAAAGTTGATGCTGGTAGCCGTTACAATGTGGTAGTTAATCATCTTCGGGAAATGTTTAAAATGTCAAACATAGAAAACAAAATTCTTAATTCCCCTTTAAGCAAAAACCATGTTCAATTTTGGTACAGATATGTGAATGATGTTCTAGCATGTTTTAAAGGCACTTCTAGACAGCTTCAAAAATTCTTACAATACATTAATAATTGCCATCCAAAAATTCAATTTACTCTGGAAACTGAAAATAACCATAAAATAAATTTTCTAGATCTCACAATATCTCACCTCAATAATCAGTGTAATTTTAAAATTTTTAGAAAACCAACGTTTACAGGTAATACTATATCTAATGACTCTTTTCACCCCTTACAACACAAAATGGCTGCATACAATTCAATGATACATAGAGCATTCACTTTGCCTCTCTCTAAAGAAGATCTTCAAGAGGAACTAAATATCACTGAAAGGATTGCAATATCCAACAATTTCTTCCAACAAACCATAAAGAAATTAATAACTAAAAAACAAAAACAACTAGCCTTTAGTTCAATATATCCCAAAATAAAAAAATGAAAAAGATAGTTCATCTTATATATTTTTGTCATACTGTGGTAACCTATCAGAAAACATAGCTAATACTCTTTCCAAACATAACAAAAAAGTAGCTTTTAAATCTCAACACAATCTGTCCACTACCCTTTACAATGCCAAAGATAAAATTAATATATTTGATAAATCAGGAGTTTATAAGTTAAAATGTTCAGTGTGTGATAGCTTTTATATTGGACAAAGTGGTAGAAGCTTTAAAACTCGCTTTTCAGAACACTACCGATCATATAGACTACAAAAAACAGACTCGAGCTTTGCCAACCATTGCTTAGAACACAACCACAGTTTTCCTAATTTAAGCAACATGGACATATTACATTATTCAACAAAGGGACAAAAGTTAAATATTCTGGAATCTTTAGAAATATATAAACATAGTAAAAATAAAAATGGAAATTTGCTTAATGACCAGACAGAACTTGGGTTTTCCCGATTATTTGTTGTTGCCAAATAATAATTAGTTCCCAAAATTTAGTACCTTCCCTTTGTAATAATGTAATTTCTGAGGTAGTTTTTATTTATTGTTAAATTTTCTCATGTTTCTGTACTGAATACTTAGTCTATCTTTGTAAATCAGTTTGAAAATGACTCTGTGAGTTGAAACTGCAGTCACTGTTTTCTAAATAAATTTAGTGGTATAAAACATAGTAGTTCCTTTTTAAACATTTCCCGAAGATGACATGGGTAACTTTGACACAAATAAGCTATTTTGAATTTTTCTTAAAATTCTTAGAGAAAATGTAAGTTCAGGGAAAAAATTTAACCAAATCCTTGAGGCAATTTTTGGAAAAATTATGGTTTTTAATTTTAAAATAAACTTTTAAAAGTTATAACAATCAACCGACTACACAAGCTGATCAGTACAAATATCTCATGTTAAAAGAAATTCTAGAAAGATTCCAAATAATATGGTGAGTAAAAGGAAAAAAATTTGAATTTCTAGCAAATTGTAGGCCTCCTTTCATAACCATTTCACGTAAAATAAGAAAAACAGTGTTCAGAAAAATAACAAAATTAAAGCTAATTACTGAACTAAAATGATAGTCCAATTATAAAGTCTATATTATCTTTATTTTTGAGGACAGGTTGAAAACAAAAAATAAAATGGGCTGAATATGTTACCAAATAAACCACAAACATAGTTTGAACAAAATTAGCCCAATAGTTTAGGTCCTAAGATTTACAAATTAATTTTTTATAATAAAAAATAGTACATAAATATAAATATATGTTACCATTAAGGAGGCCCTAGAAGCTTAACTGTACTGCAGTTTTAGTTCTCAATATATGCACAAAAAACTCAACAATAATGCCCTATACAAACTGTTTTTTTTTTTTAGTTTCTATATATATCAACAAAATATTATAGCATAGCTTTTAAGCAGAACTCATTTGGAAACAGAATACTTTATGATTAATGTGTGACAGATATTTTAGAATACAAGCATTTAATAATTAATAAAAAAAAAACCTGAATCACTAGTCTATTGAGTATTACTTATACTACTTTCCAAGATCTATGCAAAAATAAAAATCATCCATCCAAATGTGTGTTAACTTATTTATTTAAGAAGCCTATTTAGTAATTTCTATATCTCCAAATTTAACTAAAGGGTTAATTTGGAATATAAACACTGTGTAAAGAAGCTATCCCTTTCACAGTATTAGAGATAGAATCAATGGAAAAGCTAAAACACATGTTATCTACTGCTTTATAGATCTTTTAAAAAAACTCGCACCCTAAAACATTTATTTCAAAAAATGTAACATGTTTTCCTTCATTTCAAAAAAGCTTGAATACCAATTTCACTCCCCTAACATCTTTAGTTTTTCCGTTATCAGTTTTTATAAATAAATTCACCTTAATTTTTCTTCCTCAAAAATCAGAAATTCAAAAAATTGTAAAATTGAAAACTGAAGATCTTATGAAGTTTTTTCAATCACCTTTAGACTACTGGAAGTATTTTCTAGAATCTTAGAAGCATTTCTTGAAAGGTTCACCGTTTTAATAGGGCTTGAAATCTCGAAGGCCCTTTATAGTCCTTAAACACTATCCAACTTATTTATAAATTATCTTTTATTTAAACACATTTGTGTCATGATATAAGTGAATTAAAGCATTTTATGTTATAATACCTAGAAATTACAACATTGCACACATACTTAAGTTTATCTATACTATTAAATAAGCAGAACAAATAATGACAATTTTATGTTTCAAATTCTTTTTAAATAACTAATACAGCAATGTTTGGTTGATAGTTATGTTCACTTTAACAAATACATATTAAATCTATACAATATTTCTATTTTAAAAACATCCAAAAAAATAGGTTACAATTTTGAATACCCACCTTTTCGTCACTGCATGACTGTCGCTTTGGGGCCTCTTTGTCATATCGCTCTCTTTCACAGTACTAGCTGCTTGCTGCTCAAAAAATGGATTCACATTTTGAGCCATTTTGGAAAATGTTCAGAGTAAAATTAATTATCACGAGTCTTTGGTAAAAATTGATTGCTGACCAAAAGTTCGTTGCAGTTGGTGACAGATGACAGTTTGTTTAAAAAAAATAGATTTTTAAATTGACCAACCACAAAGAAGCATTCTGTTTTTCTTTCCTATCTGTAGATGGCGCTCATAAATATTATCTTCTTTTTTTTTTAAATTTTTGTAATATTAGTTACTATTTTCCTGTTGCTAGGTTGTAGAATGTTCTTAAACAAAAACGAAGAAAGGTAGTTGTCACAACAAGTTTCAAAAAACTGTGGGAAATTTGCTGCTTGGTTCAAAAAGTAGTTTTTCTGACTTGTTATTTTTGTAGTAATACAGTGCAAAAATGCAAAGACAAGCTCGTTTAGGACGTGAATTAGCTAAAATATCTAATTCAGATACTAAAGGTATCTGTGTATTTCCAAAAGATGATAACTTGCACATTTTAGAAGCCCAAATTACTGGACCTGAAGATACTCCCTACGAAAAGGGGATATTTAAGGTAATACTTTTTTTATATTAAAATATTGTCCTGTGCCAAAAATGTATTTTATTCGTAAAAGTAATTTTTAGTTGGAAATTATTGTACCGGAAAAATACCCTTTTACACCACCTTCTATTAAGTTTCTCACAAAAATCTATCATCCAAACATTGATGACAATGGAAGAATTTGCTTAGATTTAATAAAAATGCCTCCAAAAGGTGGCTGGAAGCCGACATTAGGAATTGAAGCACTACTGATTGCTATTAGAATGCTGCTGGAAACTCCTAATCCAGAAGATCCTCTTATGGCAGATATTGCAGAGGAATACAAAAGGTTTTTATTTTATTTATTTATGTTTTTTGTTAATAGTTCCTGATTGTTTGCATGAACATAACATTAACAAAAAAAAAAAAAGGAGGTCATGAGTGTGTACTCATGAGTACTAGGGTAATGTGAATTGGGTTAAACTCTAGTGGGGCAAAAAACTATACTTTTTACAAGTAGTTTGGATAAGTAAAAAAGGGAATTTGGATAAGGAAATGTTGGTATGAGAAATTTATAGATACTTTACAATAATACTTGTTCAAAAGATTTATGCATGACATAGTGAAAAACATACAATTTTGCAAAATCTTTGGTTGGAATATCATGTTGAGAAATATTTTATTTTTAACTAATTAAACCCTGCTTTGATTAGTTAGTATCTGTTAACTTATTTTGCAGAATTGAAAAAACTACATCGCTTTGTTCAAAAATTAAATTGAATTTTTTAAGTAAAAAACAGAACTTTGAGTTATTCAAATAATTTTTTAAATCTATTGCCTTTCTAAAAGACTTAGCGTCAGTTTTAAAATCTATGGCTCTTAATTATGGTATCAAACACTTCAATTAATTTCTTTCAATTCATGTGAACTGTTACTAACTTTGAAGTAAAATTCTAGTGAATATCAGGAAGTGTTAGCATACATACACCGCATATTTCGTTTAAAATATTGGTGCGCTGAATGCACTTTGAAAAAAATGGTGTAATACCAGATGAATAAAAAAAAATTGACAATTTTTATTATCGGCACAAGCTATACTTAATACCAAGTGCAGTGTATGTGTATGATAATGTGTTAAATGACCTTGACATTCTATTGACTTTATTTTGCCTTGTAAACCATTTAAATGGCTAGCCATAACTGCAGCTTTATCATATGTTTGTGCTACTGATCTATGTCATAACATATTTGTTGCATTCAGTGATTAACAACTCCACTGTTACAATGGAAAGTTGAGAAACACAAAATATCTATGGTTTTATCTGTCTGCCCAGCAAAAAAATGTGTGTCCTGCACTTCCTTGTTTATCTATTAAATTATTTTGTATCATTTTCAAGGTACCAGAAACAACATGGTTCTCAAAAGAGAAATTAAATTTGCATTCTATTTTGCTGGTAGTGTTGTGTAACCAACATCTTACCACCGCTTTCCGGCAAAACTGGCCTTAAATAGAGGTTCAAGTTTGTGGAAAGTACAAGAAGGATGTCTGGGAAAGATACAGTTATATGCTCTTAACATCAGGGGCATTTCTACGACATGACGCCCTAGCAGGGACGACAAGATGGAAGCAGGGCTGTCAATTTGTCAGGAATTAGCTATGCCAGTAATTTTGCCAGGAATACTATCATATCAGGGATTTGCCAGGAATAAATATCCTGTACTCAGAAATTTATAAAATATTATGGCGAAATGTACATACAATTGATGGCAAGTGTATGAAAATCGATAATATGCCCAATCTCTAAAATTAAATCTCTCTACCATCTCTTTTTACTTCTCATATGTAGTTATTTCTTTCTTTATTTTATGGTTTTGCAGTCTAAAATTTAAAGGATGTCCATCCTCCAACAATCTTGTTATCATCTGTCTTTTACTAATATTCAGTTTAATTGAGCAATATCAATTTTTCCTTATCGCATGCATTTTGCCAGGAATAAATGTAAAACTTGCAAGTATTTTTCTAAGGAACATTTGACAGCACTGGATGGAAGGCCGTCGCGCCGTGGCTTTGTGCTGAAGCCGGTACCCTACTTTGGAAAGACCACCTAGGGTGTTTGTTCCACTTCCTTTTCAAGCTTGGACTGTCCGACAGTTAAAGCCGGAAAGCAAATGCCTTAGGAGGGGGGGGCATGTTGTGGAACCAACATCTTACCACCGCTTTCTGGCAAAACTGGACTTAAATAGAGGTTCAAGTTTGTGGAAAGTACAAGAAGGATGTCTGGGATAGATACCGGTATTGGGACGAAACATCCGTACATTTTAGGTAGTCGCAAATAGTTCGTTAGTTATATGCCCCATCAGGGGCATTACTATGACGGTAGCTCCAGCAATTCCTTGTAATTTCAACGGTTAAATCATTGATTTGTTTTATTGTGTCCGGGAAGTGCTAGGTCTTGAGAAGATAAAGAAATACTGTTGTCGTTAACCTTTTTTAGATTGTCACGATTTTTCTAACCTGATTATTTGATATTTTGCCATTTTTTCTGGAGTTATCCAAGGCCATGGCAGTGTTTTGCCTACTGAAAAGTTTTACTTTACAGGATGATACAATGAGTTCCTTTGACTTTGAATGCCTCTCGATAGAATGAGATAAATGTTTAAGATCAGCAAATCCTGTTTTAGACCGTGTCCTGTACTCGGTTTGAATTGAAAATAATAAACAAGACCAACAAAATATTTTGTTTTATTTGCTGGATCCTGTGAACCAATAGCATTTATTGTATCAAGTTTAATTGAAACCACGATTTTTACGATTGTCGGACGATTTCAGAGTAATTAAATTAGGCCGTAGTTTCCCTACACTTTTTACAATATAGGATTTAGTTTTTATGTTTAACAAGCTAAAATTATTATTCACTAGCCAATCAGTTATATCACAGTGATATTTTTTAGTCTGACATTGAAGTCTGTACGTTTTCCATATCCTGCTGGAATTTTTATTTTATATAGCAGTTGTTTTCTGAGAATGATGCTCTCGGCTCCACTGACAAGACCCTGAGGTGGTCGAAACGCGTATGGAGAGAGCTCCAGAGTTGTATTTGCAGAAAATAAACTGTTTCTTCTATATATTCTTTCCTTTTTCTCTGCTTGAAAGGAGAATAGCATATAGGCATACTTTTTATCTGATATCAGTGAGCAAAGTGGATCATAACTAATTAAAATTGATAATGATTTAAAAAATATGCCTTTAGTTTTGTTTTCCTATAATTGTTGATACAAGTTTTAAATTTGCAGGTACAATGCTGACTTCGTGACAAAAGCCAAAACATACACTGAAAAATACGCCAAATAAATTTTTAGAATTCTACTATGTGAATATTTTTTTCAAAACTCTATCTGCTTTTTTTTATATGTTTGTGTTAATATGTTTGTTTAGAATTTTGTAGTATATATTATTTATCTATTTGTGTGATAAGATTAAAAATAAATAAAATAGGTTAGTTAATTATTAAAACACATGTTAAAAATTACTATATATTTAGTTACTTGTTGCATCACAATAAAATTGTATGTTTTTATAAATTTATTGATTAGTCATTTATCCAAGATTTTCCATTGAGGCACAGTTATAAGAAACTTTTACAACCTTAGCTTTTAAAATTTGCTAAAAATGTCACTAGCTTATACTTTTTTTAATTGTTTGCATACATCAGTTACCATTATTACAACCTGTTTCAAACCTGCAATTTTTATTCATTTATTTCAATAATACTACATTACAGAGGTGAACCTCTAAATGATACAAAATATATAATTAATACAAAAAAAGCAAACATAAACAACCTAATTACAAAATATACCAAAGAAATAAATATATAATTGCAGCAGTTTAAATAATACAAAATTATTTTATAATTGGTATTATCAGTAACAATAATCTTTGGTTAAAGTCATGGTGATAGATCCAAATAAATTATTTAGAAGCTCTTCTATTTTGATCTGTATTACTACTTTCAACAGCTTCACTCTTAATGTGTAAACTTCTCCTATTATCTTTTTTATTTGTGTTTTCAGTCATCTCCTCTTCACATTCTTCTGCATAACTACTTCTAACTGCTTCTGCAAAAGCCTAAAATAAAGCAGTACATGCTACATTTCTTCAAACATTTGATTTTTTAATTCAGATAGCTACCTTTAAGGCTCAACATATTTAAATTAAGTATTCATTTTTAATTAGATTACATATATAACTTTTGAAAGGTCACAATAAGTTACCAAAAAAATTGTTCTACCTCTGGGTATTGAGCAGATAGCTTAATCTTTATAGCTCTAATTTTCTTAAAAATATAGTCCAAATCCCTCTTCATTTCAAGCAGCTGCTGTATATGTTTTTTGAATTCAGGTCCTACAGTTTTCAACCTCGATACACTTAATGCATTACAATTTGTTAGCATTTCATTCGTTTTTTCAAACCTTTGTAACCTACAAAAAATGTTGCATACATTTTTAAAGATTTTTTATATTTTGTATGAAGAAATCTGTTATTAATATCAGTATTTGGTAATTATTGGTAAATTTTTGATGCTTACACTCTATGTTAAGGTTGCAGCATATGATTTTGGCAGTGGTTTTCCACTATTTTTCAACAGTTTCCCGGAAAACCCAAAAAACACGTTTCAGTTCTCAAGAAAATTTTATTTCTGAAGAAAGCATCGAACTGCCGTATTTATTTAGAATGGTATTGGTTAAAAAACATTGTATGTAATATATTTTAATTATTTTTGCACAAATTTTAACAAACAAATTTAGAAAAACTTGTATAAATCTGTATAAAAATGAAACAGGATTATAAATTCAACAGAAGAAGGCGCTATAACAATAGAAGAAACAGGCGGCTTAAAGAAATATCCAATAAAAGCAAATTGTTATTGTTCTTCCTCATTCTCAATAAAAGAGGGATGATAAACTTGTCCTATATATTTAAAAAATTCATGGTACATATTTTTATAGTCAGAATATTTTTATTTCTGCCTTTCTTCTTGCATTTTGTTTTCATTCAACTCTTCTATTAACAGTGACAAAAGCAAGACGATCCTTTTAAATATTTGGAGGAAAAATCATGCCTAATATAAACTTAAAGAAGGGGAACAGACAAGAGCAAATATGATTCCTAAAACCTTTAATATTTGAAGACAAAATATTTAGCACAAAGCTTCTATTTCTGTGAAGTTTGTGGTTGTTACAAAATTTTAACAATTTCATGCAAAAAACTGAACCTAAATTGAAAAGTGATTTTTATCTAGTTTCTGCGAAAGTAGGGAAAAATAGTAGAAACCAAAGTCAGAATCGTGTTCTACCACTTCCAAATAGAGGATAAGTCTAAATTTTATTCAAGAAGCGTCGTTTCCTAGATTTCACTTTATTGGAATAAAAACAGTTTTTTTTCAACAATACATTTTCAATATTGTTTTAAGGTAAAAATTAATGATAAATAGGTTTGCAAGTATTCTTACATCTGTTTTTGAGCTCTAATCATAGCTTCTACATCCAGCTGATCTACAATACCAGCAAGTCCTTGTATAAATACCTCCGGAGCCGAATAATTTTGAAAACATTCAATGCTGAAGTCACTTTCTGGTGTGCCTTTAGATTCATCCATGTTAACTTACTTGTTTTATTTCGTATCTATTTTAAAAATACTTTTGTAAGAGAAAAATTATTTCTATGAATGTTTATTTTTTAATTATACACACAATATTTGTTTTGATTTTTGACGTTTAAAAGTGAGGTTAGATAGCGTTTGTTATTTCAACACTCTGGGTTTCAATTATTTACGATTAGGATATAAAAAACGCTTTTAGGTTTCCGTTTTTGGGCTATAGATGGCTCTATTTATTTTGGGTGTCAAAAAAAAAATATTTGGAGTTGAATAATTTTATTAATAAAAATATTAATGATTTAAAACATACAAATTCAGTAAAAAAGTTTCTATAACTAAAATTGCATCCCATAAATATTTTATCTTTTTAATCTCACAGAAAAAAAAGACATAAGATGGTATGGTATGCATTTAAAACGACTAGCGACATATATTCTAATTAAAAAAATATATATATATTTTTTAATATTCTCTAGGAATTAGTTTAAATTTAAGGGGTTGTTCAGGTACATATGTAGGAGTAATCTTGTAAGAAAGCGGCCCATAATTAAATTCAACTTTGTATTTCCTGAATATCTGCAAAAAAAAGATAAAATAAATTATATATATACTCATTTAACAAATATATAAATATGCGTCATTTTTTTACCTTTGCTAACATAATATTCAGCTCGGTTTCAGCGAATCGTCTTCCCAAACACGATCTTCGACCATATCCGAATGGTAGAGAGACAAATGGGTGGATTTTATTTTGATTGTGAATGGGACATCCTCCATATTCTGCTGGAAAGAAAAATTCAGATATTATTTAACTTCCGTGTAGATTTCTTAATTATAATCTGAACTGAAAAAACAAGGTTTGGAATTTATTATAATAAAATCACCCTGTATTTAAAAAGGGATAGGCAGTGGCCCCATTTTTTTTTGTTGGAATCTCCATCTAAGCATAGACATGAAAAGTATATAGACTGCCGATCCTATAGAAGCGCGTTGGGTCTTGCTTAGAAAGAGACAGAGCGAAATACGACAGTAGTACTTCTCTTTCTAATAGTGGTCAAGCGAGAGGAGTATCGTGCTTACCTGGATCCATAAAAACAGAGGTACTGCTATGTTATTTCGCTCTCTCTTTCTAAGCGAATCTCAACGCGTTTCTATAGAACCCGCACTCTATATACTTCTATGTCTATATACTTAAGTGATGGTTTATATTTTTTGAAGCATCATATATAAAAACAACTTATTTTTATTACCTGTTCCTTTTTTCAGCCATCTTTCTGGTACGAATTTTTCTGGCTCATTAAAATACTGCTCTATGTTACTAACAACCAAGTGGGGAAATATGACGTGCGTCTAAAAGTGTTGAATAATAAATATTTCCTTGTATTAATTATAAATGGCGTGACGTGTAAAAAAAGTGTTTTGAAATTAAGAAAAAAAAAATTTTTTTTGTACACTCATTGACAAAATTAGCGAATATTTTTTTTATTACTCTTAGCGTCGTAAATTTATAAATGTACTGGTGTGATTCATGTAGTAGGCGGATAAATTGACTTATTTTTTGAAATGTTGACGTTTATCATAAAAAATGTAATGTTTTTATTGATTTTAAACGATATAAATAAATGGCGTTTCATCAGGTATACCGTAAGCACCGTCGTGTGTTAAGGGAAGTGGAAATCTATTTACAGGCTCTCATCTAATGCCCATAAACCATTATAACTTTCTCTGATCATTGCATTAATACTCTAAACACATTTTGATATAGGGATTTTGCGCCGCATTTACATCAGCCTAATTTAAAAAAAAATATTAAGTATTCGATCCTGTTAATAAACATGAAAAATTGAATATCCTCTTAAACATAAAATAAAACGTATGCGTTTTTTTCGTTTATCTTGGTGCACTATGAAATATAAAAAATAAAACACATTGGCATTCCATGTATTCTCAGTACCTAAATAGAGATATTATTTAATAAATAAAATGTCAAGATGTGGTACCGGTAAAATTAAATACTTTTTTAAAAATTTAAATTGTGTTTTAAAGTTTTTGTTTGTTTTTTAAAATTGTATATATGTTCTTGTATGAATGTTTTTAATTATATAAAAATATTTTTAGGAAGATCAATAAATAAAAAAAAAACAAAAAAATTTGAAAATGCCTCGAAATAAAGAGCGAAACGTCAAATGTTGGGTTTTTTTTATTAAATAAAGAACTTAAATCCAAGAAAAGACAAAATAAAAAAAAAGGATACAATCTATGGTTCAAAAATTTGGAAAATATATATTAAACAACAGAGATGGTTTCTTGTTGGTGTAATTTTAAAATAAAACAGAAACATTCTCGGCTTAAGTTTATCAGTAAACATTACTCTCGTGTTAAAACGTGCGGAGAACTCAGAGAGGCTCCAGGTCCGAAAAATAACGACAGCGCTTTCTCATCCTAATATGGGACTCATCAGGCCATTGCATTCGGTACAAACCATCACCCCGCAATTGTGCCCTATGAACTAATTTTAAAATTAAAAATCAGTAAATAAGACACAACAGCGTTATCTCGATGGATCACTCATTAACACTACAGCTACACAAATCAACAGTGTTTTATAAAACCGTCATGTGATGGTGCGACGGTGAATTAAAAAAGAAATTCATCAAAACTTGATACACGAAATGTGCTTCCCAAAGGATAGAGGTCGCACTATTCGGTACCGGCAAACAAGCTTACCACGCGTTCCGAAGTCAGCGACAGGTCGCTTAAAACTCGCCATTAGTTGCCATACCTGCCAAAACAATTTGGCAACATGGATGAACTGTGATGCATTGTTGTCGGCTGTCGAAATGTAAACTTCGTCTATTGATAAAATGTCGGTGGTATAGCGACTAGCGCGACTAGTGAACATTAGGTATTATGAGTATCAGGTGTTTAATTAAAATTAATTTTGTCAAAAAGATATTACGAAAATTGCTAAATATTCAATAATTTTGCCAATGACTGTATACTGCTATTGGTGATTTACCCCTTTAGGAACATGATATCCTGCTAAAACTGTATCTGACTGAAGACTCCGTCCATTTCCTATAATGACTGGATACATCCTAAAAAATAGAAGTATAGAAAGTGTACAGGGTGTCCAATTTTCGACCCTTTTGCGGGTATCCCTATTAGGCTATTGACTGTGTACTTGAGAAAGGGACTAAAACTTTAAAGTGTTTTCATTATTTCAAACGTTCAATTAATCTCCAAATATGACAAAGTCACACAGTGCTACCAAATTTTGGGGTGCGTTTTTGAGATTTTTTTGTAGTTACACACCTACAAAACGGTTGTTGGTAATACACCCCAAAAACAAGATTAAAAAAAAGCAAAAAAATGCAAAAAAAAATTGTTTCGTTTTTGACCTACTTCTAAAAGAAGGAGGTTCTCAATTCGTCGACTATATATATATATATATATATATATATATATATATATATATATATATACATTTTTTTTATGTATGTACACCGATTACTCCGGAACGGCGTCACCGATTTGAATGAATTTTTTACGTTATGCTCAGGAAGTTGCTTCGGTTGTCCCATATTTCTTGGACGAAATTGGTGCAGTAAAATACAAGATGGCGTTGACAATATGGCGGCGAAAAAAATTAATTTTGTCCGATTTTCCCCAAAATTGATACGGCGAAATTTTCGGGATCGTACACAACGAATCTGAAATTATTTTTAAAAAATTCAATATGGCGTGTTTAATATGGCCGATAAAAAAATTTTTGTTGGATTTTTTTTCAAAATTGATATGGGGTAGTTTTTGGAATCGCACATGACGCATTTGAAATTATTTTAAAAAAAAACTAAATATGGCGGATCCACGATGGCGGATTGAAGAGATTCTTCATCTCTCGATTTTGTCTAAAATCAGTATTGGGGGATTTTTGTTAGTGTCAATTACGAATTTAAAATACCTTTTGCAAAACTCAATTTGGCAAATTTAAAATGGTGTTCTAAAAATTTTACATTTTTCAATTTTGTTCAAAGGTGGGACTGAAAGATTTTTAAAGATATAAATAGCGAATATAAAATTATTTTAAGAAAATCTAACATGTCAGATGAAACATGATGATCTAAAAATTTTAAATTTCCAGATTTTATCCAAAATTGATACTAGAGGTTTTGAAGGGTTTAGATTTAGATGTTAAAATTATTTTTTTGACTTTGTCTTAAATTGATACTACGGGTTTCTTGGGACGTATTCGAACTCGATATCACTACATAGTATAAAACAAAGTCGCTTTCTCTGTCCCTATGTCCCTTTGTATGCTTAAATCTTTAAAACTACGCACCGGATTTTGATGCGGTTTTTTTCAATAGATAGAGTGATTCAAGAGGAAGGTTTATATGTATAATAACATCCATTAAATAGTGGAGAAATACTGTTATTTTTGAGGTTTCTAATGTGATGTCGTTAATTATCATATTTTTTTCCGCTTACATTGCAAACGCAGGCTGAACCCTACGAGATTTATCAAAATAATGTACTAATTATTTGTACACATTGAAAAGGTCTACAGAAAACTCCGCGATGGTATATGTCTATCTCTCATGGATATCCCACAATAACATTTTTTTGTCATTTACTTTTTACGACAAATAATGGCAAATTTTGAAGCGATTTTAACCAATACAGCATTAATCCTTATCCAATTAAATAGCTTAAATACATTGTTGATTTAATATAGATCTATATGGTCCTTTACAGCACAAGATTTAAATGAATATTTTCGAAGATATTACAGATTTAAAATTGCGGGAAGTAGCGCTTGCGGCGGTACTGGCCGACCGGGGCGGCGGCAGCGTGCCTATAAATAGCGCGTCGGAGGCCGATGTAATAATTGTTGTAAAAATAAACTAAATAGTCACAGTTTTTCTGTAGTGTATTTAGTATCAGCATTGCACCCGTGCGAAGCCGGGGCGGGTCGCTAGTACAGTATAAAATATGTCGAGCTAAGAAATTTACATCTCAAGGTTTTTAAATATCGATATTGGAAGGTTTTGGGGCCTATATTACCGATCTAAAATTAATCTGAAGATAGTGGATTTATTATTAAAGCAGACTAAATATTTTTTTGACACAATTTCATTGGTATTTGGAGAACTCTAAGAATCAAAGAATTTTTAGTGGTTCATGTTAGGGTGATTTACAACTTTGGATAAAATGGGTACTTTTTTGCCACCCTGGAGTCACTGCGAGGTACACTAATCTCTATTAGTACTTAGTTTAAATAATTTATGAATATCATAATGAATTCAAAACTAAAAATCGAAAAATTAAATTTTTATAAAAAAAATGAACCGACTCCTAAAAGTGCGCTAAAAAGTGAAAAATAACTATAATTTTTTATTTGAAATTGAAATTTTTGAAGTCGGCGCCAAATTATTTCTAAACGAAATAAATAACTACTAATATATTCAAATTATGGTAAGAAAGCAATTACAAATAAAGTATTTTTAATCTGTTTATGCGAATCACATTTTGTTAGGTATTAGTTTGGCGCCGACTTCAAAAATTTCAATTTCATATAAAAATTTAATGAGGCTGAAGCTAGTCGCCGCAAATCAGTCGCCGACCAGTGGCACTTATAACGACCGGAGCCGCCGAGAGGTCGGCGCGCTCAGATCATTTTTTGAAAATGGAAAGGAATTTTGTTTTTATTTATTTATCAAAAATTTTATTGCATTAGTCAATCTCTACATACAAATAAAATAAAAGTGCCTGTCTGTCTGTCTGTAAGTGCTAATTTTTAAAACTGCTGAATCGATTTCGATGAAACTTTACAGATATGAAAATTTTTTCTGTCTGTCTGTCTGTTTCTGTGTACAGGCTAAGCTTATTTTACAAATATGAATACGAGTTTTCTAGGAATGATATAGGCTGTTTTTTCAGTCTGTCTGTTTGTCTGTCGGTAAAACTTTACAGATATGAAAAGGAGGTTGTCAGGAGTAATAAGAGCCATTTTTTTTTCCTGTCCTGTATGTCGGTCTGTCTGTTTCTGTGTATGGGCTAATCTTCAAAATGGCTAGACCGATTTTGATGAAATTTTACAAACATGAAAACGAGATTACTAGGAATAATACGGGCTACCTTTTCCTGTCTGTCCGTGTGTCTGTCTGTTGTCTGTCTGCGCCTGCTAATCTTCAAAACGACTGAACTGATTTCGATAAAACTTTACAGATATGAAAAGGAAGTTGACAGGAGCTACTTTTTTTTTGTCTGTCTGTTTTTGTGTACGGGCTAATCTTCTAAACGGCTAGACCAATTTTGATGAAATTTTACACACATGAAGATGAGATTACTAGGAATGATACAGGCTGCTTTTTTCTGTCTGTCTATCTGTTTGTCTGTCTGGCTGGCTGCGCCAGCTAATCTTCGAAACGACAGAACTGACTTCAATGAAACTTTACAGATATGGAAAGGAGGTTGTCAGGAGTAATATGAACGCACTTTTAGAAATCGGTTCACTTTTTTTTATAAAAATTCTATTAGTTCCTTTTTCAAATACATAGTCAATAACCTACTTTATATAAAACACTTTTTTATTTCATCTAATAAAAGAATATACAGAAATGTGAAACATAAGTATGATTTTTCCTTGGAAAATACAGACTTTCATTATTACATAACTGTCTCCTTTTGCTGTCTACAAGTACCTTAATGTTTCCTTAATACAAGCCTTCAAATAAGTCATATTTTCTAAGGCCCCAACGCTCACTTTTGAGCCTCGACTAGGCAGAGCTTGCTGTAGTTCTTTGAATAAGATTTGTTGTTTTTCTGGATTTTGACTGAGCTGATACAGCGTGGAAGCCAAAGCAATCGACGTCTGAAATTAATAAAACTGATTGAAAATACCATTCTGATAAAAATTTCGATTGTCTTTACCGTGTCCACACCCACAAGAAGTAAATCCAACGCCAAGACTGCGGCCAGTTTCGGGTTTTTCGTTTTCATTAATATTCTTTCGACTATAGAAATGTCCTCTTCCTTTATATTGTCGTAGTTTTTGTGTTCCATGCTGTCTACGGTTTCAGTAATGTATTTTAGGCATAACCTACAAAAAAATATATTTTTATTGATATTTAAACGGTTCATTTTAAAAATTAAATATAATATGAAGAAATTTTTTACAAGGTAATGTTTTCGTCCTCTAGATCTTTTAAGGGGAAGTCAGTTTATATCAAAGAGATTTTAGATTGAAATAGAGACTGTTCCAAACTATTATTGTCTAAAGATATAAAAAACTCAATGACAAAGAAATGTCTTAACTATATGTGAACATTTTAAATTTTATAACCATATATAGAAATTTTAATACAAACAAATATAATATCTTCCGACACATCGTTTCTCTAAAATAGGAAATAAATATAATGATAGTAAAATCATTCAAAATATTTATATCTGGAAGGGGTTGTCTTCTTTATGGATACCTAACATTAACACAAAAGATCGCCAGATATGAGAAGTTATCCTAATGATAACATTAACATTACATTACTTATTGAAATATAATTCAGAAGTTTCTTGGGGACTTTTTCATTGCTTTGTATAAAATATACTAACATATACTTTTCATAATTACCATAAAGGGCCTTTGTAAATACAAAAAAAAATTAAATTATAACACCTACATAACAAAAATATTTTATAAATAATAACAATCTGACAAAACTGTGACGTTCTGGACATCTGCCTTTTGTGAATCGACTTCTAAAAGGAGGTTCTCAATTCGTCGACTATAGGTATATTCTTTTGAGTAATTATCACTTTCAGTTCTGTCACTTGAAGTGATCATGATCACTTCGACCCAATGACAAGTAAATGCATATTCAAAAGAACATGAAGTTATCAGTTTCACTTTGTTTACTTTGATCAGTGATAATTTACTCAAAAGAATACAGCCTATGTATATGTACACCGATTACTCAGGAACGGCGGCACCGATTTGAATGAAATTTTTTACGTTATGTTCAGGAAGTTGCTGCGGTGGTCCCATACTTTTTTGGACGAAATTGTCCAATTTTCTCCAAAATTGGCATGGAGGAATTTTCGGGGTAGTACACAACGAATCTAAAATTATTAAAAAAAAATTCAATATAGCGGACAAAAAAATTTCATTTTCTCCGATTTTCTCCAAAATTGACGCGGGGAATTTTCGGGGTCGAATAACGAATCCAAAATTAAAAAAAAAATTCAATATGGCGGATCTAATATGGCGGCCAAAAAGTCAATTTTGTCCGATTTTTTCCAAATTAGTACACGGAAATTTTCGGGATTGCACATAACGAATCTAAAATTATTTTAAAAAAATTCAATGTGACGGATCCAATATGACGAACGAAAAAATTAATTTCGTCCGATTTTTTTCAAAATTGATATAAGGAAATTTTTGGGGATTGCACATTACGAATCTGAAATTATTTAAAAAAAAATTAAATATGGCGGATAGATGGCGGATTAAAGATTCTACATCTCTCGATTTTGTCTAAAATCAGTATTGGGGGATTTTTGTTAGTGTTAATTACGAATATAAAATATTTTTTGGAAAACAATCTGGTAATTCAATATGGCGTTCTCAAAATTTTACATTTTTCGATTCTTTCCAAAACTGATATAGAGGGTTCTTGAGGGTGTTAATTATGAACTTAAAAGTATTTTTTCAGGATTCAATATGGCTAATCCAATATAGTGAACTAAAAATTTTACATTTTTCGATTTTGTTCAAAGATGGGACTAAATCGTTTTTGAGGATGTAAATAGCGAATATAAAATTATTTTAAGAAAATCTAATATGTCAGATGCAATACGACAGTCTAGAAATTTTAGATTTCTGAATTTCATCCAAAATTGGTACTAGGGGACTTTAAAGGGTTTAGATGTAGATTAGATTAAGACGTTAAAATTATTTTTTTGAATATCAATATGGCAGATCCAATATAGTGGGTTGAAAATTATACCTTATTTGCATTTTTTCAGATTTGGTATTAGGGGGTTTTCGGGGTCGTGTATTACGAATGTGAAATTAATTCTTTACAACTTTATGATAAGAGAGCAATTACAAATAAAGTATTTTTAATCTGGTTATGCGAATCACATTTTGTCAGGTATTAGTTTGGCGTCGACCTCAAAAATTTCAATTTCATATAAAAATTTATAGTTATTTTTCACTTTTTAGCGCATAGAAGTCGGTTCAATGTTTTTTATAAAAATTTTATTGCTTATAAATTGGCCATATCGAATTCTGACCTTGTTTTTCGAAATAAAATAAACCCGTTATATATTTTTAAAAATCCTAAATTATACTTAATCAATATCAAAAATAATATATAGGGTGTCCTATTTAAAAAATCATAAGTTTGATTGATGTCTCAAAAACTAAATTAAAAAAAAAACTGACCGTGCCACTGACCTCTAAGTAAGAAACTCTATAAAAACCATTTTTATCTTTTTGATAAATTAACGCATAACAGAAATACGAGACATGCCTAAAAAATGAAGATTTTCAAAATCACTATGTAGATTAAAAATTAAGAGAGCCATGACAAATTTGACAACGGAATCTTTCGTTTCGTTAAAAAGTAGGAAACCACAACACTCTATCTCTGATAATAACTCCAATACCCCCTAAAAGTAACGAAAATGGGACACCCTGTATCCATTTAATTTTTTTTTCATGCTCCATCCAAGTAATTTCAATAAAATGTTCTTAATCTTTATTTATTTATTTATTTTTATTGGTGTGATAATTTATTCCACATATCTCGAGAACTACTGAAAAAATAACCTCAAGCAATTTGTGCTCCGCAGATCTGACACACTTTCCGCGTTTTACTTTCGATTAAAAATCGTTCGACGCGTCCACAAGTGAAAGTTGACATTGACATTGACAATTATTAAGCACATCGACTTACGCGCGTATGCAGTTTACGAGAGAGAGAAAGTTAAGTTATATAACCGCCCAGGTAAAGGTGAGAGGTCGATGATTTGTCTTTTATTATTGTTATGGTATTTACAGGTTAATGTGAATAGGATGGGATATTTATGAGGATGGGTCTTTTAAAGAGTTTTGTAGATATTTGGGTTTGGTAATATTATTTCAGATGGTATTTAAGGTTTTTGTGGGCGGTGTTGCGTAAATTTTTTGTTGAGTGTAACATTTTATCAGATGGTATTTAATGACTGAATAAAATTGACATGGTTTATATTGCTTTAATTGATTTTGTTTGTTTATAGATTTGGAGCGATTTTATAAACGGATTAGAGTCTGGGGCGTACTACAGTTGTCAGAACGAAAAGCTGATTTCAGGATATAGTGTGAAAATTGCGAGACTTTGGAATTTTTCTTTGTATATAACAAAAGATTATCATTAAAAGTACAAACACCTAATATTGCCTTGATATTTCTTTTGCCATGCTATAACTAATTATATTATTATTACATTTTACTTTATTAACCGACTTCTAAAAGAAGGAGGTTCTCAATTCGTCGAATATGTATTTTTTTTTATGTATGTACACCGATTACTCCGGAACGGCGGCACCGATTTGAATGACATTTTTTACGTTACGTTCAGAAAGTTGCTGCGATGGTCCCATATTTTTTTTGGACAAAATTGGTGCAGTAAAATCTAAGATGGTGCTGACAATATGGAGGCCAAAAAAATTAATTTTGTCTAATTTTCTCCAAAATTGGTGTGGGGGGAGTTTTTGGGATCGCATATAACGAATAAAAAATTCATTATGGCGGATGCAATATGGCGGAAGAAAAAAATCAATTTTGTCCGATTTTCTCCAAAATTGATACGGAGGAGTTTTTAAGGTCGCACATAACGAATCTAAAATTATTTTTAAAAAATTCAATATGGCAGATCCAATATGGCGGAAAAAAATCAATTTTGTCCAATTTTGTCCAAAATTGGTACGCAAGAGTTTTTGGGGTCGCACATAACGAATCTAAAATTATTTAAAAAAAATTCAATATGGCAGATCCAATATTGCGGATTCAATATGGCGGAAAAAAATCGATTTTGTCGGATTTTCTCCAAAATTGGTACAGAGGAGTTTTTTGAGTCGCACATAACGAATCTAAAATTATTTTTAAAAAATTCAAAATGGCAGATCCAATATTGCGGATTCAATATGGCGGAAAAAAATCAATTTTGTCCGATTTTCTCCAAAATTGGTACAGAGGAGTTTTTGGGGTCGCACATAATGAATCTAAAATTATTTTTAAAAAATTCAATATGGCAGATCCAATATTGCGGATTCAATATGGCGGTAAAAAATCAATTTTATCCGATTTTCTCCAAAATTGGTACAGAGGAGTTTTTGGGGTCGCACATAACGAATCTAAAATTATTTTTAAAAAATTCAAAATGGCAGATCCAATATTGCGGATTCAATATGGCGGTAAAAAATCAATTTTATCCGATTTTCTCCAAAATTGGTACAGAGGAGTTTTTGGGGTCGCACATAACGAATCTAAAATTATTTTTAAAAAATTCAAAATGGCAGATCCAATATTGCGGATTCAATATGGCGGTAAAAAATCAATTTTATCCGATTTTCTCCAAAATTGGTACAGAGGAGTTTTTGGATCGCACATAATGAATCTAAAATTATTTTTAAAAAATTCAATATGGCAGATCCAATATTGTGGATTCAATATGGCGGTAAAAAATCAATTTTGTCCTATTTTGTTCAAAATTGGTACGGAGGAGTTCTTGGGGTCGCACATAACGAATCTAAAATTATTTTAAAAAAATTCAATATGGCAGATCCAATATTGCGAATTCAATATGGCGGAAAAAAATCAACTTTGTCCGATTTTGTCCATAATTGGTACGGAGAAGTTTTTGGGGTCGCACATAACGAATCTAAAATTATTTTTAAAAAATTTAATATGGCAGATCCAATATTGCGGATTCAATATGGCGAAAAAAAATCAATTTTTTCCGATTTTGTCCAAAATTGGTACGGAGAAGTTTTTGGGGTCGCACATAATGAATCTAAAATTATTTTTAAAAAATTCAATATGGCAGATCCAATATTGCGGATTCAATATGGCGAAAAAAAATCAATTTTTTCCGATTTTGTCCAAAATTGGTACGGAGGAGTTTTTGGGGTCAACAGCTATTTATATTTCTTAATCAAATACTATTTAAATCGCGAAATGCTTGACTAAAATAACACAGGATATGCCTTTAATTTCCCAAATCAACTGAAACACAAAACAAAGAAAATCTTTCCCGACGATTGTACCCTTTACATAATTTTGCCACGGCACTGGACGGCGGTACCGACGCTAACGACTTCCAGGTTGTAACTAAAGTTCAATATTTCTTAAAAGAGCGTCCTTGTACCTTACCTCCTCGACACCCCTCTGTTTCCCGTTACCCCATTGAACCCTGTAAATGTCAAGTTGAATTTCGCAATGTAGAGGACGTCAGCCCTTCTATACTGGATACTTAATTCCCGAATTGACCTCTGAGTGTCTTAATCATAATTTTTATATAGAAGAATTGTAAAACAAACTAATCTACGTCTTCCTGTAACGAAAAGAATATATGATAAAAACTGTAAAAAAAACTGTTCACTTTTCTTAGCCGTTTTGGCAATAAACATCTTAACTCGTTATTTCTTGTGAATAGAGAAAACAGTTATTATACAAATTCTTTTTACAAATTGCCAAACGATATTTTTCTATTATAGTGAGTTTATTTGATCATTCTTTTGTTTCCTAATAACGGGAAAATCGTTCAATATTTTAATACCTTTTAACGGTATTTGCATATACCATATGTTACAAAAACCTCCTTTATCTTTTCGGTTTTATTTACATAACCAGAGTAGGATTTCTTCGGCAGATTTATAGAGGATCTTTTACTTTTATGTCTTCATAAATTGACTGAGTTTATATATTTTTAAGAAAACATTTAAACGACAAAGATAAGAAAAGGAAAGTTCGATAACTGATTTATTTTTTCTTTAGACTTTCTTGGATAGTGATAAAAAATATGTACTATTCTATTTCCACGGGAAATCTATTCACAGAGTGATTATTTAATTATTCATTTTCACATAATATACATCACATTGAACAGCGTAAAATAATTAACATTTGTTCCATTACACCATTATCAGTATATTTATTTTATATGTACAGGGTGAGTCAACGACTGGATGAAGTAGGTTTGTGCCTTTTCGGTGAAATTTACAAAGAAACTATATTTATTGTTTGATTCAGTTTATTCTTACGCAGATTTTAAAAATATTTAGGACTCTACAGGGTGAGCCAAAAAACTAGGACAGCATAAAGTTGTATTTTTTTAAATAGAACACCCTATATACGAATCGTATTTTCGATTTAGCTTATAATTTTAAATCTTTTTTATTAAGGGTTTGCTATAACAAAACTTTATAGTTTCTGAGATAATTAAGTTTAAAGAAAAAAAGTCACATTTTCAAGCATCAATTCAATCCTAAATAACGTTTTCAATTTTGTGACAAATATATTCAAATTTGGAATTTAGCAAGGCCAAGGACAAGTTAACATAATTTTTACCTAATATTTGCAATAAAGGCTACAGGGTGTTGAACACATCGGCTCAAATTTGAACAAGTTTAAATGAATAAATATCTTTTTTTTTAATGGTACACCCTGTATATTTTCATGTTATTTAATAGAGTAATAAAAACCCTAAAAGTTTTGTTCAATATATCCTATACCTATTTATAATAGTTTTTGAGATATTTCAGTTTGTCTTATTTTCCATACTTTTTTACAGAAATAGTCTTCATTATCATAGTAGCCATGTAAAATAATTAAAAGAAACTACAGAAACAAACAGAATATGATGAAATATATTATTCGTTATATTACAACGGCAATAGTTTAATTAAACATAATGTGAAAAAATTAACACAACAATAACGACAAGGCAAATACATATTTACTTTTATACTAAATTGAAACAAAAAAATTACCTATTAAATATTGAGATTAATTATTTCTTTTTAATAAGTGTTCGAATAAACGACCCTCTTGTGCAATGCACAAATTTAGTCTTTTTTGCAGATTTTCTCGGACCCTGGACAAAATTAGTGGCGTTATTGTTCTACAGGTATCCTTAATCCTGTTTCGCATATCTTCCACTGTTGTTGGTGGATTAACATACACCTTATTTTTAATATAACCCCATAGGAAGAAATCTAATGGGGTGATGTCGCAAGACCTTGGTGGCCACTCAATGAAACCCCCACGTCCAATCCATTATTGCGGATATCGTTGGTCCAAAAACGCACGAACTTCACGATGTTAATGCGGAGGCGCACCATCGTGCTGGAACCACATACTGTCAAGCTCATCCTTATCACCAATGGTTTTGCACCTCTCTAATCCAAAATGGGTCTTCTGTGGCATAATAATGCATGTTGCGTCTATTTACGGCACCGTTACTTCTAAAAGTAGCTTCATCACTAAACATTACCTTGCATAATAAATTTGGATTTAATTGAATCTCCGCATTTATTGTACGACAAAAGTTTGCACGACTTTCAAAATCCTGTCCATGCAATTCTTGGTGTAATTCCATGTGATATGGATGATACCTATATTTCTTGGTAGTACGATTAGCGGTGGATTGTGATGTTTCACATAATGCTGCTAACTGACGGCTACCAATATAAGGATTTTCCTGAACATTTAACAATACTTGTAGTTCTTTTTCTTTATTAGTTACTGGTTTGTTGACCACTTTACGTTTTGGATAATCAACAGTCCAGAAGAATCAAATCTTTGCATTAAGTTTTGAAAAGTATGGGTATTAGGCTATACTATACTTCATTTTGTAAATTCTTTGAGCAAGAAGGCAATTTTTTTGAGCCTCTCCTATTGTATAAATCATATCTATTAATTCATTCTTTGGAAAATTCATTTTACAATATAAGATGAATGCAAAAAAAACCAAACTACACTACATAAAAACCAAAAGAAGCGATTGCGGTTATAAATTTGACACACAGAAAAATGTTCTTTTACATTGTATTTGCCATGGCTACTATGATAATGAAGACTATTTCTGTAAAAAAGTATGGAAAATAAGAAAAACTGAAATATCTCAAAAACTATTATAAATAGGTATAGGATATATTGAATAAAACTTTTAGGGTTTTTATTACTCTATTAAATAACATGAAAATATACAGGGTGTACCATTTAAAAAAAAAGATATTTATTCATTGAAACTTGTTCAAATTTGAGCCTATGTGTTCAACACCCTGTAGCTTTTATTGCAAATATTAGGTAAAAATTATGTTAACTTGTCCTTGGTCTTGCTAAATTCCAAATTAGAATATATTTGTCACAAAATTGAAAACGTTATTTAGGATTGAATTGATGCTTGAAAATGTGATTTTTTTTTAAACTTAATTATCTCAGAAACTATAAAGTTTTGTTATAGTAAACCCCTAATAAAAAAGATTTAAAATTATAAGCTAAATCGAAAAAACGATTCGTATATAGGGTGTTCTATTTAAAAAAATACAACTTTATGCTGTTCTAGTTTTTTGGCTCACCCTGTAGAGTCCTAAATATTTTTAAAATCTGCGTAAAAATAAACTGTATCAAACAATAAATATAGTTTCTTTGTAAATTTCACCGAAAAGGCACAAACTTACTTCATCCAATCGTTGACTCACCCTGTACGTATAAACTAAAACTACTCAGACTGATCACTTATGCCATGTGTCACTTTTAAGTTCATTCATGGCTTTAGTTTATTTTTGTGTTTTATGAAGTATTTTGCAACAAAAAATGAGGCGTCTTCATTTTGAACCAGTTTGAAAATGATGTTGATGCTTGTATAACTTCCAGATAACAATTTTTTCGTTCAATTACCCTTAAGAAAGAAAATTTTGTTTTTATCTCACTTTTCTTATTCAAAATAAATACTTACGTTCTGAAATCCTCCAGTGCCCCAATGTATTTCCTGAAAGCTTTATTTTTGTATACTCTCCATATGGGCATTTTTAGTTCGACTTCAGCCACATTCCAGAAGAAAGTATTTATTGAATCTATTATTCTTTGAGATTCCGATTCTTCAGATAGATTTGGGTCCAGACAACCCAGGCGGGTATTTAGGGATACTCTCGCTACAGCTGTAAATAATAAGAAACACCATTTAAAAAAATCTTTTTTGGGTCCTTGAAGCCGTGTGTACAAGTACTACAATTAAAACACCTGAAAAGTTGTTAATAAATCTACTTTCTTTCGTGAGAAAATTTCTTAGAATCATTTTCAAAAGGAAAAGTAAGCAAATCTCGACGAAAATACGTGAAAATGACTATATAATATGAATTCGGCAACGTAGCCCTTGACAGCGATCACGAAAAACCAAAAAAATTATATATCAAGTTCGTGACAGCGATGATGTTGGCTTTATTCTTTAGAATAATTATCAAATGATCAAAGTGAAAAAAGTGAAACTGATAACTACGTTCTTTTGAATATGCATTTACTTATCATTAGGTCAAAGTGATCATGATTACTTTAACTGAAAGTAATAACGACTCAAAAGAATAACCGTATCAGGACGGAGTGCCAACGATAACGTTAGTATGGAGTGACAAGGACTTTTTTGGGTCAGTCGTTTTTCGTGCAGCTCGGTTTTTAAACGGTCCAATATCGATGAACAATATTCACTTGTAATAGTTTTATCCTTTTTCATATAGTCGATGAAGATCATTCCTTGTAAATCCTAAAAGAAAGTCGCCATAACCTTCCCGACTGAAGGAATGGTCTTTGCCTTTTTTGGTGCAAATTCCCCCTTGGCAAGTCATTGTTTAGATTATTCTTTGCTCTTAGGAGTATAGTGATGTATCCATATTTCATCCACAGTGACGAAACGATGCTTAAAGTTCTGAGGATTTCGTTGGAACAGCTGCAAACCGTTCTTGTAATACTTCACAAGATTTCGTTTTTGGTCAATTGTGAGCAATCGCAGCACCTATCTTGCTGATAGCTTTTTCATGTCCAAATGTTGGTGTAAAATATTATGTACCCGTTCATTCGAGATGCTCACAACACTAGTAATCTCACACACCTACACTCTTCTGTCATCCATCACTATATCATGGATTTTGTCAATGCTTTCTGGAGTAGAACAGGGCGTCTAGAACGTTCAGAGTCCGTTGTGCTCATATGGCCACTCCGAAAATTTTGAAACCACCATTAAACAGTTCTAATCGAAGGTGCACAGTCACCATAAGGTTTATCAAGCTTCTGTGTAGTCTCCTGAGACGTTTTAAATTTCATAAAGTAATGTTTAATCAAGACACGAAATTCTTTTTCGTCCATTTTTGGAGAATCACTCGACTTCCTCGATTCAAACGAATGTCAGATTCAAAGAAATAGTCGGCTGAAACTTGTGTGTTCTTCCAAAACAGGCTACTAACTGAAAATAACCTCGATACACACCAGTAATGCCATCTCGCTGACTCGCATATATATATATATATATATATATATATATATAATATATATATATATATATATATATATACATATATATATATATATATATATATATATATATATATATATATATATATATATATATATATACAGGGTGAGTCAACGATTGGATGAAGTAAGTTTGTGCCTTTTCGGTGAAATTTACAAAGAAACTATATTTATTGTTTGATACAGTTTATTTTTACGGAGATTTTAAAAATATTTAGGACTCTACAGGGTGAGCCAAAAAATTAGGACAGCATAAAGTTGTATTTTTTTTTAAAAGAACACCCTATATACGAATCGTATTTTCGATTTAGCTTATAATTTTAAATCTTTTTTATTAAGGGTTTACTATAACAAAACTTTATAGTTTCTGAGATAATTAAGTTTCAAGAAAAAAAGTCACATTTTCAAGCATCAATTCAATCCTAAATAACGTTTTCAATTTTGTGACAAATATATTCAAATTTGGAATTTAGCAAGGCCAAGGACAAGTTAACATAATTTTTACCTAATATTTGCAATAAAAGCTACAGGGTGTTGAACACATCGGCTCAAATTTGAACAAGTTTAAATGAATAAATATCTTTTTTTTTTAAATGGTACACCCTGTATATTTTCATGTTATTTAATAGAGTAATAAAAACCCTAAAAGTTTTGTTCAATATATCCTATACCTATTTATAATAGTTTTTGAGATATTTCAGTTTTTCTTATTTTCCATACTTTTTTACAGGAATAGTCTTCATTATCATAGTAGCCATGGCAAAAACAATGTAAAAGAACATTTTTTTGTGTGTCAAATTTATAACCGCAATCGCTTCTTTTGGTTTTTATGTAGTGTAGTTTGGTTTTTTTTGCATTCATCTTATATTGTAAAATGAATTTTCCAAAGAATGAGTTAATAGATATGATTTATACAATAGGAGAGGCTCAAAAAAATTGCCTTCTTGCTCAAAGAATTTACAAAATGAAGTATCCTGATCGACGCTAGCCTAATACCCATACTTTTCAAAACTTAATGCAAAGATTTGATTCTTCTGGTACTGTTGATTATCCAAAACGTAAAGTGGTCAACAAACCAGTAACTAATGAAGAAAAAGAACTACAAGTATTGTTAAATGTTCAGGAAAATCCTTATATTGGTAGCCGTCAGTTAGCAGCATTATGTGAAACATCACAATCCACCGCTAATCGTACTACCAAGAAATATAGGTATCATCCATATCACATGGAATTACACCAAGAATTGCATGGACAGGATTTTGAAAGTCGTGTAAACTTTTGTCGTACAATAAATGCGGAGATTCAATTAAATCCAAATTTATTATGCAAGGTAATGTTTAGTGATGAAGCTACTTTTAGAAGTAACGATATCCGCAAAAATGGATTGGACGTGGGGGTTTCATTGAGTGGCCACCAAGGTCTTGCGACATCACCCCATTAGATTTCTTCCTATGGGGTTATATTAAAAATAAGGTGTATGTTAATCCACCAACAACAGTGGAAGATATGCGAAACAGGATTAGGGATACCTGTAGAACAATAACGCCACTAATTTTGTCCAGGGTCCGAGAAAATCTGCAAAAAAGACTAAATTTGTGCATTGCACAAGAGGGTCATTTATTCGAACACTTATTAAAAAGAAATAATTAATCTCAGTATTTAATAGGTATTTTTTTTGTTTCAATTTAGTATAAAAGTAAATATGTATTTGCCTTGTCTTTATTGTTGTGTTAATTTTTTCACATTATGTTTAATTAAACTATTGCCGTTGTAATATAACGAATAATGTATTTCATCATATTTAACCACATTCTGTTTGTTTTTGTAGTTTCTTTTTATTATTTTACATGGCTACTATGATAATGAAGCCTATTTCTGTAAAAAAGTATGGAAAATTATAAAAACTGAAATATCTCAAAAACTATTATAAATAGATATAGGATATATTGAACAAAACTTTTAGGGTTTTTATTACTCTATTAAATAACATGAAAATATACAGAGTGTACCATTTAAAAAAAAAAGATATTTATTCATTTAAACTTGTTCAAATTTGAGCCGATGTGTTCAACACCCTGTAGCTTTTATTGCAAATATTAGCTAAAAATTATGTTAACTTGTCCTTGGCCTTGCTAAATTTCAAATTTGAATATATTTGTCACAAAATTGAAAACGTTATTTAGGATTGAATTGATGCTTGAAAATGTGATTTTTTTTTCTTGAAACTTAATTATCTCAGAAACTATAAAGTTTTGTTATAGTAAACCCTTAATAAAAAAGATTTAAAATTATAAGCTAAATCGAAAATACGATTCGTATATAGGGTGTTCTATTTAAAAAAATACAACTTTATGCTGTCCTAGTTTTTTGGCTCGCCCTGTAGAGTCCTAAATATTTTTAAAATGTGCGTAAAAATAAACTGTATCAAACAATATATATATAGTTTCTTTGTTAATTTCACCGAAAAGGCACAAACCTACTTCATCCAATCGTTGACTCACCCTGTATATATATATATATATATATATATATATATATATATATATATATATATATGTCTTTCATGAAATAAACTATTAATACTTACATTCCAGGGCCCATTTGTAGATCTCTGACAAGAAATGTTCCGGTAGTTCACTATTTTCATCTAATGATTTTTCCATCCTGAAACAAAACAAATATCAAAATTATATATGTTATCCTGCGAAAAGAAAAACAAATATCACAAGCTTATTAAAATCGATTTTCTCCTAAACTTATGTATAAATCTCAAGGAATTACTTAACTTTTCCTTTGAAATCGATAATAATAAAAAGAATGTGTGCTTACAAAGCTACCAAATCGCAATAAAAATAAATTACTAGAAAGTAGCTTATGCAATTAATTATTTTAACCAAAGAATATAATCGCCATAATAAATATAATTATAGAGGGTGGTCCGTCGATAATCGGTCAAAGAACGACGATAGATTTCATGTGATGTAATATTGGTACTTAGGCATCATAAATACACTCATGAACAAAATTATTAAAAATTTTTTTGTTACTACTAATCTTCGAAAATAATTTTAAATTGACAACGTAAATTCTTCTTCTTCTAGGTAGAACCAAGTTCTGTTATCTACACAATGCCTCATCGATCCTCGTTTGAGGTCGAAATCCAGCTGTCTCTTCATCTTTTGGGGGGCCGTCCAGACGGCCGTTTGGTGTTTGGTTTCTCTCTCATCACGGTTTTTGCTAGTGCCATCGTCCATTCGTTCCACGTGATCTTTCCACTGCCTACGACGGTTATATATATATATATATATATATATATATATATATATATATATATATATATATATATATACACGTATATGTTATGTCGGATATTCTCAAGCATGTGATGTGTAATCGAAGGTTTTCGGGTATCCCGTGTATGTGCTGAGTGTCCATCTCAGGACTGTAAGGCAGCTGATGTTTCGGTGAAATCTCATTCACCATTTTCAAAGCTCACTGTACGGTGTTCGCTCGTAGACGTCGTACAGTGAGCTTTGAAAATGGTGAATGAGATTTCACCCAAACATCAGCTGCCTTACAGTCCTAAGAGGGACTCAGCACATACCGATTACATATATATATATATATATATATATATATATATATATATATATATATATATATATAAGAGCTGTCTAGTTTCCTAGTATTCAATTAGCCTATACCACCTTTTAGTGACTGCAGCCCGATAGCAAGTATTCACAACCAGATAAGTAGCTTTATTGTTTGAATTTATAACAAAAAGGAACATAAGATTGTATTTTAAAGAAAATTGCAATTTTCGTTAACAAACTATGTCATTTTTGCTTTATTATTTCTAGCTACAGCTAACATATCTATGTTATTTCGGCTTTATTATTTTTAACTACAAATAACAAGTATTTTCATTAAAATAAATTTCATAATTAAATATCAGTATTTTGAGTTTTATTTAGATAATCTGAAGAGTCTATCTTTAAAGACTAAGTCTTGGCGGAGTTACCATTTTTTCGGTTCAACCTACAGATGGCGTTTCAAAATTGAACTTTCGATAAGAGTAAGTTCAGGAAGTTCCCATACATAGTTACCACGATAATAAGAACTAGCCGACTGAGGCACTGTGGATTTTTAAGAGAATGTAATTTAACATCATTACCTAATTCATTTTAATCATTTATAGACATTTAATGAATAAGTAATTAAGTAATAAGGTTTTAACAGGATGGCTTAAAAAAGTAAAGGTAAAAATACAGAATAACTTTATCTAAAGTAAAAGTAGCATAATTTTTGAAAAAATAACCCTTTTCCACAGAAAACCTTAAGGACGTAATTCGGTCCTTTAATTATAGTTAATGACTGTATTATTTGGTAATGAGTTTCTTTAAAAAAAGTCATTATTTTTTTTTATTTGAAAAAAAAATAAGGGTTATTTACTCTAATTGTAAATAACTTAATTTTTCGAATTCACGTACAACTTAAGATTTTTTGAGAAAGACATAATTAATCTCTTTTTGCAAATTAGGGCTAGTCATCACACCCTAGATATGCACATCGGGACGTAAAAAAAAAACGTGTTAAACATACACAAAATAAGTGTGTGGATGTGTAGGGTTCTCTGTTACCTGAAATCTTGCCGGTTGATAATTATATTGTGGTCTTGGGTGACTTTAATATTGATATGATGAATGTTGTCAATCCTATGAGTCAATTTTTCGATAGCTATGGCTTTTTTCAGGTGATAGATGAGCCAACCAGAATTACTGCTCATTTTGCTACCTTGTTGGACCCTATCTTTGTACACACCCGAGAAGTAGTAATAAAAAGTGGTACTCTTGACGCAAGTGAAATAAGTGATCACAGGTTGACATTCTGTGTTATGGGGATACCAGGGTATACCAAAACTGTAAAGCATTTAGAGACTTTAAGCATTTTAATGAACAATTATTTCTGATGGATTTAAATAGTGTTCGTTGGGATGATTTGTTTTATCTTTATGATATAGAGGATAAGATTGGTTTTATGACATGACATTTGGAGGGTCTGTTCGCTGTGCATGCTCCAGTTAGGACTATAAGAGTTAGCAAGCCCCATGCTCCATGGTTAACAATAACTATAAAGCGGTTAATGAAAGAGAGAGAAAACGCTAGAGTTAATGCTAGGTTGAGGAACACTGCAGAAAATCGAGAACGTTATAAAAGTCTTAGAAATTTTACAAAAATGTCTATACGACGTGAAAAAGCTGCATATCTGGCTTATGTTGAAAATGAAAAAAATACACGAAAACTGTGGAAAACACTTCAAGATTTAAATGTATATCCTAACAAAAGAGTGAATATTCTCCCATCTTCTGTTGATGCAGACTCACTTAATAAATATTTTTGCAGTGTTTTTTAGAAAACGAGCAATTGTGATAATAGAATATTGTATTATAAGAATAATAAGTATAATAGTAACATTAAGTTCGTTTTTAGGTTAGTAAGCCCAGATGATATAAGTAAATTTATTAATAGTATTAAGTTCAACGCAGCTGGAAGTGATGATTTGACACTTTTCATGATTAGGTTATGTTTGCCCACGATTATTAATCATATCACCCATATAATAAATTACCGTCTGGAAAGTGGGCATTTTCCACAATGTTGGAAGAGATCAGTAGTTTGTTCGGTCCCAAAAACAAAAAACCCTATAAATGAGAGTGACTTGAGGCCCGTAAGCTTGCTTCCGGTCTTGTCTAAAGTGTTGGAAAGAGTGGTCCATGTACAAGTCTCGGACTATCTCAGGAGTAATAATTTGATTCCATTTCATCAGTCTGGTCTTACAGAGGGTCGTAGTACAGTTTCAGCACTTCTGAATATAACTGATAATATTGTAGGAGCACTTGATAAAAAATTAGCTGCCATTTTGGTGCTGCTTGATTATTCCAAGGCGTTTGATGTAATTGACCATGAATTAATTTGTGCTAAACTGTCATTCTATGGGTTTGATGATATTTCAACACTATTTTTTGGATGCTACTTGTCTGATAGATCGCAGATTGTAAGAATTAAGGATGTGGTTTCACAACCTGAAGCTGTCGTGTCTGGAGTACCCCAGGGATCCATTCTTGGTCCTTTGTTGTTTGTAATATATACGTCTGATATTTTTTCCATAGTTTCAAATTCACATTTGCAAGCATATGCTGATGATACTCAGATATTACATCTTTTTGACCCCTCTGATCCAGAAAGAGCTGCACTCATGTTAAATAATGGTTTGGCAGCCATTCTACAGTATTCTAAGGGGCATAATTTAAAAATTAATCCCAACAAGACTGAGATTCTCTTATTTTGTTCCGAAAAACAGCGCAACATGCTCACAAATCGCCTCAAATATGTATTGGAGATGATGTTTTACTTTTTTTCAAATTGTGCCAGAAACCTGGGATTACATTTGGATGTTAATTTAAGATTTCATAAACATGTCCAAAGCCTGTGACAAAGGAGTTATGTTAAAATAAAGGTTTTATATTCAAATAGATATATATTGAACTTTAAAATGAGGAAAAAATTATGTGAAAGTGTTATTATGCCAATCTATAACTACTGCTATATTGTTTACTATCCCTTTTTGGATGTAGTTACAAAGAAGAGAATACAGTATGTCCAAAATACATGCTGTAGGTTTATTTTTAACTTAAGAAAGTTTGATTCTGTATCAAATAATATCAGGCAAATTGGCTGGTTAAGATGTGAAAATATATACAGACTGTATTCTCTGATATTTTTTCGAAAATTATTAGATACTAAACAACCTATGTACTTGTATAAAAAATTGGAACTTAGGACTGATGTACATAATATTAATATAAGAAATCAAAGTCTGTTTACGATACTAAGACATAGAACTTCTTTGTTTCAAAAAAGTTTTTCTTATAGTTTTGTTAAGCCATATAATGCAATTTCACCACAGTTTAGGCACTATAATATCAAAAGACTTAAATAAGAATACAAAAGTTTTCTACTTGGAGCTTAATAATGAGTGTTTGTATTGTTGTTGATTACTTCTTGTTGGCGCATTGGGAGGTGTGGTTGGTTAAGTGGAAGAATGGCCATTGGTTAAACTTCGCCAGCCGCATCCCATGTATGCATCGTATTACTTTGTAATACGTATGCATTGTTAATAAAGACGTTTATTATTATTATTATTATAAGATAAATCAGAATCGGACCCCTGAAAATATTCCCTTGTCAGTTGGTTCGAAAATCCCCCAAGTGACGTTTCTGAACGCACTGCTTCAGCCATTTTATACGGTTGTCTTTTTTCCAATCTTATTCAAAAACAAACGTTATCGATCAGATTCAAATTTACGTGCAGATAGATATTTTTCGAAAGTTCAGATAAAAGCTATGAAATTTCATGAATTAAAAAATTCAAAGTTTCGGAATCAGAACGGGCAGGCGTAACAAAATTAATGCAGCTAATTATTCAATTAGTTATGTCAAAATATCAATTATATAACAAAAATAATAATAATAATAATGATCTAAGAATGATACGACAAAATTAAGTGGCAGAACTAAACACATATATTTCCTGGCATTAAATTTTTAACGAATTGTTATAGGCTTTTGGGTCAAGACCGTTTAATTCGCTTCTTCGGCTTTTCATTATTACGTAAAGGCCATACAATCCTTAAAAAAACTATTTGTTATTATGATAAATAGAATTCAAGCGATATAAACGTTATAAATAATGACTGGTTTAGTTTGACGATGATGAATAAGTTCATAAATATTTAATTGGTCTGACTAACCTTGAAGAACCTAAGTGTCTTTATTATACGAATATAATAAATAAATAGAAGAAGTCTCTATTTATTCCAATAAGTATCACTTACAAAAAAAATCCATAAGGGCATGAAACAATCTTAAAAAAAATATCATTTTTGGAATAAACATTATAATAAAAATTATAGTTCATTCTCAGCCAAGCGCGGATCCAAGGAGGGGGGCGATGGGGGCGATCCCACCCCCTCTAATAGCTTTGAGTTCAGGAAAATAGGCCCGATTTTGCTTCTTATAAAGAGTGTTTTTATAGAGGTATAAAACTTTAAGTTGGCAACACTTTTTTAACTGGCGGCCATTTTGTCAGCTGTCAAGTGATTTATGTTTAGTTTGGTTTGGCATTTCAACATGAATAGACTGACGCCTGAACAACGCTTTCAAATTGTGTAAATTTATTTTGAAAATCATGGTTCTGTTCGAAATACGTATCGCGCACTACGTCCATTTTACGGTCAACATAATCGTCCATCAGAGCAATTAATTTGATTAACTATGGAACGTTTTCGCACCATGTTTACTCTAAATGATAATACGCATCCACAGAGACGTCGTACAGTGCGTACAGAAGAGGTCATTGCTGCTGTAGAGCGTAGCGTAGAGGAAGACCCGAATCAGTCTATCCGCCATCGTGCACAGGAATTGGATATGTGTCCATTCACTTTAGGGAAGATTGATTTTGCGGAAAGATCTTGGTTTGCGTGCTTACAAAATCCAACTCGTGTAAGAATTGAAGCCACACGATCACCTAGCAAGGCATAGATTCGGTGAAAGGGCCCAAAACAAGATTGCCGTTGATCCCGATTTTCATAAGCGAATTTTGTTTAGCGATGAAACTCACTTTTGTTTGAATGGATACGTCAATAAACAAAACTGCCGTATTTGGAGTGATGATAATCCTCAAGTGTATGTTGAGACACCCTTACATCCAGAAAAACTGACTGTTTGGTGTGCTTTATGGGCTGGTGGAATCATTGGTTCGTACTTCTTTAAAAAAGATGCTGGTCAGAACGTTACAGTCAATGGTGACCGCTATAGAGCCATGATTACTGACTTTTTCGTTCATCAATTGAACAATCATGATGTGCAAGAGCTGTGGTTTCAACAAGACGGCGCAACATGTCACACAGCTCGTGCCACAATTTATTGAAGGAAACGTTTGGTAACCGCATAGTTTCATGTTTCGGACCCGTAAATTTGCCTCCAAGATCGTGCGACTTAACGCCGCTAGACTATTTTCTGTGGGGATATGTGAAGTCGCTAGTCTACGCCGATAAGCCCGAAACGATTGATCACTTGGAGGACAACATTCGTCGCGTTATTGCCGATATACGGCCACAAATGTTGAAAAAAGTCATCGAAAATTGGACCTCCAGATTAGACTACGTCCGAGCCAGCCGTGGTGGTCATATGCCAGAAGTCATATTTAAATTATAATGCCAGAAGGTTATCTTTCGAATAAAGTAAATTTCATGTCAATTTAAAAAATTCATCTTTGTTTTATTCCATTTTAAAGTTCTATACCTCTATAAAAAACACCCTTTACTATAGTTTATTCAAGAACTAGAGAGAGTAATAAATCATTTGTTACTCGCAAACTATCTGTGTTCTTTAGTCCAATGTCTTTGGCAAAATCAATTAGACACATATATTTTTCATAGGAATGGGTTAGAAATTTTATAATCAAAAATATCGGTCTATAATATTGGACTATTTGGGTTGGATAACAGTAGATATTTGGATATGTGAAGTGTTAAAAAGGATTTTAATCCTTGTCATAGGCGTCCGAAGGAGGTTTATTTAGTCACTAAGTATTTATGGCATAGAATATTATTTCGGTAATAAACTTAAAATAAAAAGTTTTTAAAATATTATTTTATTTCTTATGATTTCTTAATTATTCACATACATTAGAAAATATAGATAATTTTGACACATTTAACATAAATCACAACTGTATTTTTGTTATTTTTAATTTTGGCATAGAAACCGTTTTAGGCACATTCAGACTAAAACGTAGCCTTATTTTCTCAACAAATTCCAAGTTTTACTTTAAATACTTACAAAATACCCATTGTCAAAAACACAAGAAGTTAAACATATATAAAAAAATAAATTCGTCCATATAATATTAAATTTTTTTTGTGGCTATCGGTCATTTTATTATTAATTAATAACATTTTTAGGATATTTGAAGTTTCAATTTATTTATTTCTTAAACCATCTGCAGAATTAAAATTAAATACTAAAAAGGGATTCAAATGTAATTAATTTTTATATGTTACAGAAAATTTAAATAATAAATTGTGTTTACCCTGGTAAACATTACGTATCTAATTTGTAATCAAAGTTGGTGAAGCTATCTTCGCTCAAATTAATTATAATTGGTTTCTTTATCTCACCGATCATGAGATCGAGTTTCCACATTTTCTTTTATTCTTTTATTATGGATTTTTCCCAATTTTCTGCACTAACTTTATTCAAAAAAATCTTTCAAAAGTTCAGTTAAATTACGAATTTTGTAAGTTGTGTTATTTCTAGCAACTCTTCCTTTTACTTGAGAGAGATATTTCCAACGGACATTTTCCGGACGATCTATAAGAACAGATTTCCTGTCTGGTTTTTCCCAGTAAAAATTAAGTTCTCTGAGCAATTTCTAGAGCTCAGTTCTTTTAATTTCAGGTAAATCTGGATCTTCATTGATTTTAGTTAGAATTTTGTCCACGATTGGGATCTGCCTCTCATAATAAAATGTATGTACAACTCCTTTTATTGCAGTTCACATCTCTTCTTCCAACGAGGTTTTTCGTCTGCTTGTGATCGAATGTAGCTTTGGAGTACTAACAACTCCAGTCGTTTTTTTCTCCTTTAATATTCAGTATGTAGTAGATTTTCCAACTTCTGTCATGTTGGAATACATCTCAACAGAGCTTTTAACATTATTATCTAGATATTGATATCTTAATGCATCATAAACATTCAATTTAATAAGTTTTTCGTTAAGGAAAAAATGCCCTGGTTTAACGATTTTGGAATAATTATAGATGTAGAAGCAATATTTTTTTGGGTATCTCACTAATTTCAAATAATATATAAAAACAAGCACAAACAAGATAAATCACTGCTCACTGACATAGAAATTTTATTGTTGCAGTAAATTTATAAAAGCTTATAATATTTAAATATAATTAGATTTACGGCAGTCCTCGGTTATCTGCGGCACTGGAGCAAGTATGTTGGAGGTTTCGGTAACAATTTTATTACTCTCTCTAGTTCTTGAATAGAGTATAGGAATGTGTATGCTTGCGATCGCCGCTCCCATTCCCAAGAGCTTTGAGTTCAGGAAAATAGAACCGATTCTGCATTTTATACTAGAAATGTGTATGATGCTGACAAACCCCCCCTCCCCCCCGTTGACAATTTTTTTTTCTTGCGATAGCCCCCCCCCCCCAAGAACTTTGAATTCAGGAAAATAGACCCGATTCTGTCTATACTAGGAATGTGTATGCTTCTCACATCCTCCTCCCCTCTCCCTATCGGCAACTTGTTTTTCTTGTGATCGCCTCCCCCTTCTTCAAGATAGACCCGACCCTGCCTTTTACACTAGAAAGGGGAATGTTTTGGGTGTCCCCTCCTGTCGACAACTTGCTTTCTCTAGCCATACTGTACTTTTGTGATATCACCGCCCCGCCCCTCCCCTCCCCCAAAGAGAGAGGCTGGATCCGCCCCTGTTCTCAGCTGTAGGTAAAAAGAAAAAAAAAATGGAAAGGAAAAAATCTCATCAATAATTATATAGTTTTAAATACCATACTTGAATAATTCTGTCAAGTTAATGTAGCAAAAACAAAACAATTAAAACTTAAGATAAAGGGCAATATTATAAATGAAAAAAATTTAAATAACAAAACTTACACACATTTAAAATTTAATGATACAGTCAACAACAAAAATTCTACTTCGAGACAATGTTGCCTTTATCACACTCATAAAACTCTTCCAATGTATAGAATGCATTTTACACAAAAAGATTTTTAGGACACACTTTAATTTTTTTTCTAGCATTTCTTACCACATTATCTAAATATTTCAAAATGTTTTTATAGTTTTCTAAGAAATAAAATTATATTTATTTTAAGGATTTGGAAATATTGCAAACCCCAAGTAAGTAGTTACCATTTATTAAACTTTTAATACTGAATACATAATTGCAAACTTAATAAAAAAGTAAAAGTACGATAAATATGTAATTTTTATGACTTAATGTGGAAAAATACAACTAAATGTCATCAAAACAGCTTTTATTTAAGTTGAAAAACTAACATTTGCGAAATCGATTCCGTTATATAACCATCTAGAATTGCAACAATATGTCAGATCATTAAGATAATGCAAAAATGCGACGAATGATGAAAATTAAAGATTTTCAGGCGGGTTTTTATAGTAATCAGGATTTTGTGCTTTCCCTTCATAACACTGCAACATTGTTGTTCCAATAAATTTTTTGATTAATGGGTTGAATTAGTTTCTGTTATAATATATTATAATTAAGACAAATTTGAAATTGTGTGATATTCCTAAAAAACTTGTACATGAAATAAATATTGTACAGGATTATTCCTTATATTTTGACAAGCACTTGTTATTTTATTACAGGGGTTAGAAAGAAACTTTAATACATAAATTATTGGATCTTTTCTGTGCCGCAAAAATATGTTATCAGAAAAAACAAATGCTTTAAAAAAATTGTATTTTTTTAAATAAATTCACTTTTTTAAAATCGAACACCCTGTACCGGGTGAGTCAACGATTGGATGCAGTAAGTTTGTGCCTTTTCGGTGAAATTTACAAAGAATCTATATTTATTGTTTGATACAGTTTATTTTTACGCAGATTTTAAAAATATTTAGGACTCTACAGAGTGAGCCAAAAAACTAGGACAGCATAAAGTTATATTTTTTTAAATAGAACACCCTATATACGAATCGTATTTTCGATTTAGCTTATAATTTTAAATCTTTTTTATTAAGGGTTTATTATAACAAAACTTTATAGTTTCTGAGATAATTAAGTTTAAAGAAAAAAAGTCACATTTTCAAGCATCAATTCAATCCTAAATAACGTTTTCAATTTTGTGACAAATATATTCAAATTTGGAATTTAGCAAGGCCAAGGACAAGTTAACATAATTTTTACCTAATATTTGCAATAAAAGCTACAGGGTGTTGAACACAGCGGCTCAAATTTGAACAAGTTTAAATGAATAAATATCTTTTTTTTTAAATAGTACACCCTGTATATTTTCATGTTATTTAATAGAGTAATAAAAATCCTAAAAGTTTTGTTCAATAAATCCTATACCTATTTATAATAGTTTTTGAGATATTTCAGTTTTTCTTATTTTCCATACTTTTTTACAGAAATAGTCTTCATTATCATAGTAGCCATGGCAAAAACAATGTAAAAGAACATTTTTCTGTGTGTCAAATTTATAACCGCAATCGCTTCTTTTGGTTTTATGTAGTGTAGTTTGGTTTTTTTTTGCATTCATCTTATATTGTAAAATGAATTTTCCAAAGAATGAGTTAATAGATATGATTTATACAATAGGAGAGGCTCAAAAAAATTGCATTCTTGCTCAAAAAATTTACAAAATGAAGTATCCTGATCGACGCCAGCCTAATACCCATACTTTTCAAAACTTAATGCAAAGATTTGATTCTTCTGGTACTGTTGATTATCCAAAACGTAAAGTGGTCAACAAACCAGTAACTAATGAAGAAAAAGAACTACAAGTATTGTTAAATGTTCAGGAAAATCCTTATATTGGTAGCCGTCAGTTAGCAGCATTATGTGAAACATCACAATCCACCGCTAATCGTAATACCAAGAAATATAGGTATCATCCATATCACATGGAATTACACCAAGAATTGCATGGACAGGATTTTGAAAGTCGTGTAAACTTTTGTCGTACAATAAATGCGGAGATTCAATTAAATCCAAATTTATTATGCAAGGTAATGTTTAGTGATGAAGCTACTTTTAGAAGTAACAGTGCCGTAAATAGACGCAACATGCATTATTATGCCACAGAAAACCCATTTTGGATTAGAGAGGTGCAACATCAAAACCACTGGTCATTAAACGTTTGGTGTGGTATTCATCATAATCGAATTATTGGACCCCACTTTTTTAATGAACCACTAAATGGCCATAGTTACCTGAACTTTCTACAAGAAGAACTACCCCAACTGCTTCAAGGTCTCGATAGGGAAGAGCTCGACAGTATGTGGTTCCAGCACGATGGTGCGCCTCCGCATTACCATCGTGAAGTTCGTGCGTTTTTGGACCAACGATATCCGCAAAAATGGATTGGACGTGGGGGTTTCATTGAGTGGCCACCAAGGTCTTGCGACATCACCCCATTAGATTTCTTCCTATGGGGTTATATTAAAAATAAGGTGTATGTTAATCCACCAACAACAGTGGAAGATATGCGGAACAGGATTAGGGATACCTGTAGAACAATAACGCCACTAATTTTGTCCAGGGTCCGAGAAAATCTGCAAAAAAGACTAAATTTGTGCATTGCACAAGAGGGTCGTTTATTCGAACACTTATTAAAAAGAAATAATTAATCTCAGTATTTAATAGGTAATTTTTTTGTTTCAATTTAGTATAAAAGTAAATATGTATTGGCCTTGTCGTTATTGTTGTGTTAATTTTTTCACATTATGTTTAATTAAACTATTGCCGTTGTAAATAACGAATAATGTATTTCATCATATTTAACCACATTCTGTTTGTTTCTGTAGTTTCTTTTTATTATTTTACATGGCTACTATGATAATGAAGACTATTTCTGTAAAAAAGTATGGAAAATAAGAAAAACTGAAATATCTCAAAAACTATTATAAATAGGTATAGGATATATTGAACAAAACTTTTAGGGTTTTTATTACTCTATTAAATAACATGAAAATATACAGGGTGCACCATTTAAAAAAAAAAGATATTTATTCATTTAAACTTGTTCAAATTTGAGCCGATGTGTTCAACAACCTGTAGCTTTTATTGCAAATATTAGGTAAAAATTATATTAACTTGTCCTTGGCCTTGCTAAATTCCAAATTTGAATATATTTGTCACAAAATTGAAAACGTTATTTAGGATTGAATTGATGCTTGAAAATGTGACTTTTTTTCTTTAAACTTAATTATCTCAGAAACTATAAAGTTTTGTTATAGTAAACCCTTAATAAAAATATTTAAAATTATAAGCTAAATCGAAAATATGATTCGTATATAGGGTGTTCTATTTAAAAAATACAACTTTATGCTGTCCTAGTTTTTTGGCTCACCCTGTAGAGTCCTAAATATTTTTAAAATCTGCGTAAAAATAAACTGTATCAAACAATAAATATAGTTTCTTTGTAAATTTCACCGAAAAGGCACAAACTTACTTCATCCAATCGTTGACTCACCCTGTATATTAGTAAATATTAAAATTCGGTTTTCAAAAATATATATGTTGGCTATGATTGCTCCAACCGCTTTTGAACTATTTACTTCAAAATATTAAATATTTCAAAAACTCGCCATAGCCATGGAAATTATGAAACAATTGAAAATTAGGTTGTTCAGTGAGGAAAATAATACAGGATGATTCCACAAGAACTTCATCGATCGATTGTGAGAAAACTATAATTAGAAAGAACTTGAAAATTTAACAGTGTATTAACATGCATGGGGGACAACCTGCTAAAATATTTTCAAGATGGCGGCATTTCCAGTTATACCGGAAGTAGATGCCAACTTGCTTATTTTAAATAGAACACCCTATAGATTATTACATTTTTGATTTCTACGTAAAATTCTAGAAATATTTCATGTTTAATATTCTATACTTAAGTCTCACCGTTTTGGAGATATTTAAATTTTTATGTCAAAAATGACGCGTGCGGACCAAAAACTTAACTATAAATTTTTCCTACAATGAAGTCTTTATTATTTAATTTGGGTTAGTTTTCTTGTCGACGAAAATCGACTTTAGTAGTCTTTTTATGATATTTTGAAAATTATTAGTAAAGAGTGGTCAAAAAAGAAGAATAAAAATTATGTTAAAAATTCGTCAAAAGTAAATTTTTTCAAATAGAAATCACCTATTTTTATTATTTTATCATATTAACCATTAAAAATTGGGGTAACTTTGTATAACATTATCTATTCCAAAAATTTGTAGTTTTCAAAATATTGGCAATTTAATATTTTTCTATTGTAAAAATGCGATATGGTTTTTAAGTTTTGTTATTAGTTGGCCATGACGGCGAGGCGTGACGAAAATAAAACAATCGAGCCCTACCGAATTGTCACTATTTCTTGCTATTTGACATCCATCAATCATGCTAGTGCAAATAAGAAGATCATGAAATAATTTTCACATTTCGTTTACATTGTAGTTCTTGATGTCTGTTTCCATCTGATTTTTTTATGTGCTATATTAAACTTTTTCAGTTGTTTACTTTCTTTTATCATTTTTAACTTAACATTAATATCGGCAATTAGAGGATGGTGGTCTGACCGAATATCAGCACCTGGATACGACCTTTTTTACGCAGTTTCTGAATCTTTTGTTAACAAACAATCGTTAGAGCATATGATTATTTTTTCAGCTTACTTGATTTTACTCGAATATTATAATACGACTATAATATATTATGTTCTTCAATGAATAACCTAGTTTTCAATTGTTTCAGAACTTATATGTTACATACAAACGGTTGGAGCCAACATAGGCAACATATATATTTTTGAAACAGGAATTTTAAGCTCTATTTTAATATTTAGTAATATACAGGGTGTTCCATTTAAAAAAAATTGAATTTATTTAAAAAAATTTCATAAGCATTCGTTTTTAACCGACTTCTAAAAGAAGGAGGTTCTCAATTCGTCGACTATGTATGTTTTTTTTATGTATCTACACCGATTACTCCGGAACGGCCGCACCGATTTGAATAAAATTTTTTACGTTATATTCAGGAAGTTGCTGCGGTGGTCCCATATTTTTTTAGATGAAATTGATGCAGTAAAATCCAAGATGGCGCTTACACTATGGCGGCCAAAAAAATTAATTTTGTCCGATTTTCTCCAAAATTGGTATGCGGGAATTTTCGGGGTTGTGCCCAACGAATCTGAAATTATTTTAAAAAAATTCAAAATGGCGGATCCAATATGGCGGACAAAAAAATATAATTTTGTCCGGTTTAGTCCAAAATTGGTATGGGGAAGTTTTCGAGGTTACACATAACGAATTCAAAACATTTTTAAAAAATTCAATATGGCGGACAAAAAAATCGATTTTGTCCGATTTTCTCCAACACTGGTACGGGGGAGTTTTCGGGGTCGCATATGACGACCCTGAAATAATTTTTAAAAAATTCAATATGGCGGATCCAACATGGCGGACGAAAAAATCAATTTTTTCAGATTTTCTCTAAAATTGCTATGGGGGAGTTTTCGGGGACTCACATAACGAATCTGAAATTATTTTTAAAAAATTCAATATAGCGGATCCGATCTGGCGGCCGATTTTCACCAAAATTGATACGGGAGAGTTCTCGGAGTCGCGCATGACGAATCTAAAATTATTTTAAAAAAAGTCAATATGGCATATCCAATATGGTGGATAAAAAATTAGTTTTGTCCGATTTTTTTCAAAATTGATATGATAGAACATTAAGAATTTGATATTATTTAAAAAAATTAAATATGGCGGATCTAAGATGGAGGATTAAAGATTCTACATCTCTCGATTTTGTTTTAAGTCAGTATTGGGGAATTTTTGTTAGTGTTAATTACGAAATTAAAATGTTCTTGCGATATAGAAAAAATCCAGCAATTTATGTATTTAAAATTCTTTTCTAACTCCTATGATAAACACACCAGAGCTTGTCAAAATGTAAAGAACAACCTTGTACGTATTTTAAAGTAAATAATTTTATAGTCGTTTTATCTAGACAATTTGCATATTCCAGTTTATGATCTTTTATTTAGGTAACCTCAAGAGTTTCCGTAAATTTCGAGGAAATCACAGTTGCTCAGTAAATGGTTCCGAAAGAAATTAAATTTTATTTAAATCGGGTATTTGACCGACCTTGATCCCCTCCCATAAAGCCGTCACTGCCAATTTCAATACCCAAATAAATTTTACGCCAATTAAAAAACCATTAAAATTAGCCTTAACCTAAACTATTTTTCCTGTTCAGATTTTAAAAAAATAATTGCGATTTATGATTTCGAGATAATTAGGTGCAAGGTAACGTGCATTACAATTACTTTGAAATATTGCCTAATAAGGAAAAGCGGTGTATGTATATTTTATTTACCTAAATAACACTAAACTGGAACGACAAGAATTTGTTCGTAATTTTAGTTAATTATTGCGTGGAAAATTGCAAGATTTTTTGTTGGAAATGGTAATTTTTCTGCTTTGAGCGTGTAGCCGCTCACTTTACTTGTTTTAAAAGATATTGGTAAATTATGCAATTTAAAACTTAAATCAATGACGAATGTGCATAAAGCCATTTCATTTTGATGTTATATATATATATATATATATATATATATATATATATATATATATATATATATTATTTTTTCCTTTATTTTGTCTTTTCTTGGGTTTAGGTTCTATATTTAACAAAAAATGCAAAACAATTGACGTTTCGCCTTTTATTTAAAGCATTTTCAAAATTTTTTCTTCCTAAAAACATTTTTATATAATTAAAACATTCACATATCTACAATTTTAAAAAACAAACAAGACACTTTAAAAACAGTATTTAAATTTTTAAAATTTTTAAAATATTTAATTTTACTGGTACACACCCTGACATTGTGTTACTCTATTACTAAATAAAATTCAATCTTTGCATCGTCTACTGAGGATACGTGGAATGCGAATGTGTTTTATTTTTTTTATATTTTTTATATTTTACAATGCACAAAAAAACCAATAAGGTATACGTTTAGTTTTATGTTTAAGAGGATATTCAATTTTTGATTCTTATTTGACAGGATCGAATACTTAATATTTTTGTTTAAATTAGGTTTGTGTAAATGTGGCTCAAATTTCCCATATCTGTTCTGTCTTTAACAGTGTTTTTATCTTTTTTAATTTCAATCATTTCCTTTATAGGTAATTTTTGGTAATTCATATCTTTGTTTTTTATTATGGTATTGTTATAATCAAAAGTATGTTTTTCGTCCTGTGTGTGTTTGTTTAACGCTGTTGAGGCGTTTTTCGTATATTTATGGCCATTTAATCTGTTCTTCAGCAATTGGCTCGTCATGCCTATATATTTTTTGGGACAATTTGTGCAAGGGATCGAATATATTACATTTGATTTATGCATGAGAGGAGGTTTACTTTTTAAATTTGTGAACAGTGTATTTAATTTATTATGTGACTTGTGGCATACAATAATATCATGCTTTTTTAAGATGTATTTTATTTTTTCTGACAGCTCACTAGTGTAAGGTAATGCTACATATTTTTGCTGTTGATGTTCTATGTTTTTTGTTATTACGTTATTATAAAATTTGTATGTTCGTTTATTAATTATTTTGGTGATAGTCTTTTCATTGAAATTATTATTTATTAGTGTCTTTTTTACTTTTTGCAGTATTTTTGGTCGGAATTCTGGAGACGTTAGGGAGATAGCACGATCAGACATACCGACTATAATACTATTTTTTTGAGTTTTTGAATGATTAGAGAAACAGTTTAGATATCTACCTCACCAAGTTAATTTGGTGTACCATTCAATTAAAATTTTGTTTTTTCTGCGTATAAGTGTCATGTCTAGAAAATTTATTTTATTATTATTTTCTGTTTCGAACGTGAATTGTAATTTTTCGTTGAAACTGTTAAACTCTTGGAGAATTTCATTTGTTTTATTTTGGGGTACGGCTGCTGTACAATCATCGAAAAAACGTTTGAAAAATATTATATTAAACTTTAATTTTTCTAAAATTTTTTCTCTAAATATTCCATTACTAACTGAGCAATGGTAGAAGAAATTGCTGATCCCATAGCACATCCATCGAGTTGTTTGTAAAAGGTGTTTTCGTACTGAAAGTAATTTGTATTTAGAACGAGGTCAAAAGCATCCATAAAATTATTTTTTATAGCGATGTAGACAAAATAAAGAAAAAATTATATATATATATATATATATATATATATATATATATATATATATATATATATATATATATATACAGGGTGTCCAAGATAAGGATCCTAAGCATGGGGATCTCGGAAACAGTTGGAGATACGAGGTCGGTTAAATTAGAGAAAAGTTGCGCAATTTAGTGCTAAATTAAACGCAGTTAAAAAAATTTAAAAATTTCAAACACTTCCGGAGATTTCCGGAAAAAAACGAAATTTGGCAAAATCGTTTTTAATTTTTGCAGGCTTTATTTAAAGAGATATCCGAAAATAAAAGGTAGATTCTCATTGCCACTTTTTATTTTTTATAATTTGGTCTAAACAAAATTTAAATTCGACGTTTCATTTCTTAGATACCATCATGAACTTTCATTTTTTATATGGAACAAAAAAAAGTATTCCATGTATTTGATAGCATTTTTTATTACAAATTCAACGGTGTATCACACTTGCATATCAAGTGTGTACTTCATTGGCTTTTATAAAACTGATATACCTTTCTCTCTCGCTCTCACGGAGCTCTTATGGAAAGTACTTGAACTACACACTTGATATGCAAGTGTGATACACCGTTGAATTTGTAATAAAAAATGCTATCAAATACATGGAATACTTTTTTTTGTTCCATATAAAAAATGAAAGTTCATGATGGTATCTCAGAAATGAAACGTCGGATTTAAATTTTGTTTAGACCAAATTATAAAAAATAGAAAGTGGCAATGAGAATCTACCTTTTATTTTCTGATATCTCTTTAAATAAAGCCTGCAAAAATTAAAAACGATTTTGCCAAATTTCGTTTTTTTCCGGAAATCTCCGGAAGTGTTTGAAATTTTTTAATTTTTTTAACTGCGTTTAATTTAGCACTAAATTGCGCAACATTTCTCTAATTTAACCGACCTCGTATCTCCAACTGTTTCCGAGATCCCCATGCTTAGGATCCTTATCTTGGACACCCTGTATATATATATATATATATATATATATATATATATATATATATATATATATATATATATATATTTTATTTTATTCATTACATAATTGTTTTTTCGATCTTTTGAAATTGTGATGGTTTTAACTTTATATATATATATATATATATATATATATATATATATATATATATATATATATATATATATACACATCCATCACTCGGAGGAAGATTTCTACAATGAAATAACAAGTGCCAAACAATAATAAACGTCAATTTAAGGGATTGTAAAAGAAAGTCAGGTAACTAATGTAATCCAAAGAATAAAATCCCTAAAATGGTAAAAGGCAGGACATATAGCAAGGGGAACAGGCCATTGATGGACCATTAGGACAACTATGAGGTAACACAGAAACGTCAGGAGACCAAAGAGACACCCGAATCGCATTCTGACATCAGAAAACTGGCAGGAACAACTTGATCCTATACAGCTAAACACAGAAAAATATGGGCACAAATAAGCATAAATGACAAGAACACCGAATAAATTACATCACCAAATAGAAGAAAGAACTATAGGAACAATGACTAAGGGAGGCTACATCGTAGTTGGAAACGGTAGATGAAACTCAGAATGATTACTAGGAAAAACTTATTGATACGCCCTCGTATATAAATTTTCCAATGCTATGAATCATTTTTATTATAATATGCCGAAAGAAATATTAAATCGATGAGTCATATTTCTAGATAGATATCAACTTTTATGTTCTAGATTTGTATAGGAATTTCTATAGGTATATAAATAGGGATAGGATAATAGTTTAGTTGCATAGTTGTATTTGAATAGTGATGATATTAAGAAGTAGTAATAAGATAGTTGTGTTTTAGCTGTGTTAAGAAGTAGTTTATATGAGTATTGGAAGTATTAATGAAAGATGTTGTGTTTTATTCTGCGACCCAGTGAGCGATGTTTATATATATATATATATATATATATATATATATATATATATATATATATATATATATATAAATCATACAGTTTTTAAAGCAATAATTAACTAAAATTGTGAACAAATTCTTGATGTCTGCATGCGTATTCATCACACTTCTTCTTTCAGGTACTTTCAGAATTTTAAAAAGATGACAACTCTATGCGAGTTCCTTGGTAACAACAATTTCAAGAAAACTGCCATAATTAAGGATAAAAGGAAGAATTGCACTCAAATAGTAGTCAGGAAAAACGAGATTTAACTAAAAAAAAGGTAACAGTAAATTTAACAACAATAGAAATAAATACATCCACCCACAGTAGTGAATGTTAAGCAAAACCACATAAAAAGGGGTGGAACAGTAATAATCAAATGTAACTTAAAACCGTACTTTGTAATGTAAGAATGTAGACAAAATTCAGGAAGGATTGAAATAACCGAGCTGGGAAAGAAATTAACAAGGAAGTAGAACTACGTATCTGTAGTAAACCAAAATGGCAACTAACCGACAAAAGGTAGGTTTTTTTAATTGATTAATTTATGAGAGATACGTAAAGAAAATGATATTGGGTTTACCCATAACGTAAACTGAATTAGCCGTAGTAAACTAAAATTAAATATCTGAACCGTGAGAATACTATATCTTATTTTATATTAAGCAATATTCTAAACTAATTGTAACGCACTTTACCTTGCACCTAATTATCTAGCGAATATAAATTACAACTATCTTTTTAAATCCAAACAGGAAAAATAGTTTAGGTTAAGGCTAACTTAAATTATTTTATAATGGGTGTGAAATTAATTTGGTTATTAAAACTGGCAGTGATGCCTTTGTAGGGTGGCAAGGTCTCTGGCGTTTCCATTCCGGTGTTATTATGAGCGAGTGTCACTTTTTTACGTACACGATCTGTGATGGACTTAGGTAAAATTGAAGGTGATGAGGTCATAATGAGTGAGCTAATAACGCGATTCCACTCTTATTTTATAAGAATATTCAAAAAAGATGGCATGTTCAAGCACGTATTTTTGAATATACGATTTACAGTCACTTGAATTAGGCGCTTTCTTCAGTTGGAGACTGTGGTAACTAGTGTTGTCCATAATTATCATACTGTTACTGATTTGATGTTACAAAGTAGTGGTTGCCAAGGATTAGGTATCTCAACACTGGGTTTACAGAAAATTCCATTATTCCAACTATTAAAATTTCAGTATGCAGGAAGCCAACACATACTGGACAATATCTTAACCATAGTTCTAATCATTCTGTTGTAACAACACCGGGAACTATACGCAACATCTATAATCGCGCTGTATCTATATACAATAATGCCGATTTATTGCAAAAAAAGAGGTACCAAGCTTTAAATCCGATTTACAACAGATTGATTTTCCTTTAAAATTAATTGACGATGTTATAAATAACTTTAGAACAACGACCACTGGACAGCAATGAACACATTCTTTCTTCACAATTGCGTACATTAAGGGAACCTCGGAGAAAATAAAACCAATTGCCAGTAGTTATAATACAAAAACAGCCTTTAAATCAGGAAATACGCTTAGAGCTCGTTAAAAAAAACAAAATCAAAAACTACCGATAAGAAAGAATGTGTTTACAAAGTTCTATGTAAGTGTGGTAAAATGTATATTGGAGAAACCAAGTGACCAGTAGAAGTTAGAATTAAGGAACATAAAATTCATACAGAAAAACGGGAAACGTCGAGATCAGGTATTCCAGAACACGTATGGGAAAAACCAAACAAATATAAAATGATCTAAAGCTGCGGCAATATATATGGAATTCAACATTAAAAAAAATTGGGTTGACCGACATATGTTTGGTTATAATCTAAACAATTGATCTTGTAAATGACATTTGTTTGTTCGTCTTTGGGGATATCGGGTTTAAATTTTGAAATTATTTTAAGGTTTTTCAGCTATTTGGAAATATGGTTTTAGAACTTTTGTAATGGGATTAGGAATTTCTGGTATATACGGCAAGGAAACATATTTTTGGGATGGCGAGACATTGCTTTTTATTGGTTTATTGTTGTTATAGAATTTTTCTACTCGGCTTTTTATTATGGGTTCAACAAATTTTTTTGGATAATTGTTTTTTGCTAAAGTGCCTTTAACTTTTTTTAAATTTTGCGGTCTAAATTGTGGATGGGAAAATTTGATAGCTCTATCGGTGACAACACTCTTTTTGTATTTTTTAGGTGTTGCAGAAGTGTAATCTAGATATCTCCCTGACCATACCGGTTTTGTGTATCAGTTTGTTTTTATTTTATCATTGTGATCATAATGAATAGTAATGTCAAGGAAATTAATGGCTTTATTATTTTCATTTTCTAATGTAAATTGTATTTTGTTGTGATAACTATGAAATTTATTGAGGGTCTACTGACCTTTGTCTTCAGGTATGCATAATATACAGTCGTCGTCGTATCTTTTAAAGAAAAAAGGTTTGTAATTTAGTTGTTTAATTACATTTTCTTCTAGAAGTTCCATGACGAGGTTTGCTATTATAACAACATAAAACCAATAAAAAGCAGTGTTTCACCATCCCAAAAATACGTGTCCTTGCCGTATATATCAGAAATTACTAATCCCGTTAAAAAAGTACTAAAACCATATGATATCCAAATAGCTGAAAAATCTTCGAATAATTTCAAAAGCCTTTACACAAAACTTAAACCCGATATCTCTAAAGACGAACAAACAAATGTCATTTATAAGATCAATTGTTTAGATTGTAACCAAACATATGTCGGTCAAATCAAACAGGATTTAAAAAATAGAATACAAAATCGCAAATACAGCATTAAGCATTACAATAACGATAATAAAATCGCCTTAGCCAAACATGCAATAGATAACATACACAACATCGATTTTAACAACGTGGAGATTTTAGACAAAGAAATTAATTACAAAAAAAGAACAATTAAAGAAATGATCCATATCAAAAGAACACCCTGTACAATGAATTTCAGAACGGACACAAATGACCTGAGTAATGTGTATACCAGCCTAATTGGGCAATAAAATTGCAGATGGTCCAGAAACTTTCCAACTCTGTAGTAGTTGTTATGGAACCAACATCTTACCACCGCTTTCCGGCAAAACTGGACTTAAATAGAGGTTCAAGTTTGTGGAAAGTACAAGAAAGATGTCTGGGAAAGATACCGGTGGATCCCACTGATGAGTCCACCACCGGTATCGGGACGAAACATCCGTACATTTTAGGTGGTCGCAAATAGTTTGTTAGTTATATGCCCTTAACATCAGGGGCATTACTACGACATAGTATACTGTCAAAAGCCAAACAAAACACATGTAAAAAAATTGTATAAAAAAAATAATATCAATTTTTGTCTATATTTATATTTATATTAAAATTAAGTAAATCATCTGTTAAACAATAAGTAAGAAATTAAATTATCAATATATATATATATATATATATATATATATATATATATATATAACAAATTACATATTCTTCTTATTTACAGTAGTTCTCTGAAGATGGCTTAATCAATAAAATAAACCGAAACGTAAGAAAAAAATGTGTTAATTTACTTATAAAGTAATATTATGACGGAAACCCACAAAAAATAAAATTTTTATTTAATACTATATGCTTCTTACAAAAACGGTTGGATCCAGCCCTGGCTGCAATATATCACCCCGAACGAGCCCCAGGTATAAAACTATTAACTGGCTTCAAAAAGGAAAATGATAGAAGTTGAAACATAAGGCGAGTTCTTTTATTCCATCGATGAAAAAGCGCTGAATTAGTCCGATGGGTTCTTGTGACGTCATAAATGGATTTTCAATGAAATTATGTTGAATTTAAGAACGCTCATTTCCGATTGACATGTGACATTTTTCCAAAAACCTAACCTTAAAAATCCAATATTTTATTTGGAAGTTTATTTTATATTTATATAAATATTTTTATATAATATAGAAATTCTGTCATTTTTATATATAACGAACAATAAATCAAAAATAGTGGCAATTATTTCTTTTAAAGACAGAAATAAAAACATAACCTTCAAAATTAACAGTTATTTTTTTCCCCCACTACCTGTCCATCGCATTCATCGGGGTCTGAAGCCGATGGATTCGATGGATTGTTGATGCATCCATCGATAAAAAAAAAGAACGGTGTAATAATTAATCGCATTTTTATCGCTTTATTTTAAGAACGGTTTGATGGATTTCCGATTAGTGCGCAAAATCATCGATGGAATAAAAGAACGCGCCTATATTTTACAGTAGGGTAATAGCACCAATTATGAACAAGAACCAATGATGGACATTTTTTCTAAATAAACCGAAATAATAACCAAACGAAAAAGAATTTTGGGGATGGTAACACTGGATTATAAGTAGTAGGGGGTCAGTTATCTCACTAACAAATCAAAATGTCAAGATCGGCCACTTTCTTCAAGATGGCAGCCTAAATATAAGAAAAGTATGAGCTACGTCCGAAAAATCCGGTTTTATTATGAAAATCGTTTAGAGAGTAAGTATATATTTTCGTGAATTACTTCATTATGTTATTTGATAATTAAGTTTGATATTATTTTATATTGAATACTAGCGACCCGCCCCGGCTTCGCACGGGTGCAATGCTGATACTAAATACACTACAGAAAAACTGTGACTATTTATTTTATTTTTACAACAATTATTACATCGGCCTCCGACGCGCTATTTATAGACACGCTGCCGCCGCCCCGGTCGGCCAGTACCGCCGCAAGCGCTACTTCCCGCAATTTTAAATCCGTAATATCTTCGAAAATATTCATTTAAATCTTGTGCTGTAAAGGACCATATAGATCTATATTAAATCAACAATGTATTTAAGCTATTTAATTGGATAAAGATTAATGCTGTATTGGTTAAAATCGCTTCAAAATTTGCCATTATTTGTCGTAAAAAGTAAATGACAAAAAAATGTTATTGTGGGATATCCATGAGAGATAGACATATACCATCGCGGAGTTTTCTGTAGACCTTTTCAATGTGTACAAATAATTAGTACATTATTTTGATAAATCTCGTAGGGTTCAGCCTGCGTTTGCAATGTAAGCGGAAAAAAATATGATAATTAACGACATCACATTAGAAACCTCAAAAATAACAGTATTTCTCCACTATTTAATGGATGTTATTATACATATAAACCTTCCTCTTGAATCACTCTATCTATTGAAAAAAACCGCATCAAAATCCGGTGCGTAGTTTTAAAGATTTAAGCATACAAAGGGACATAGGGACAGAGAAAGCGACTTTGTTTTATACTATGTAGTGATTAGGAACTAAGAATATATTTTGTCATAATATTAAATAGAAACATAACCTAAAATCTCTGTTTTTTACAATGTTTATTACTGGATCGAGTACAGACCAAATTACCAATGATGGACAAACGATGTTCTAAAGCTAGAAAAAAAGCCATAGATCAGGATGACACAACTTCCGAAGATACAGATTTAGAAATAACATATGCTGAGAGTGAAAACAGTAGTTATAATGAAAAAGAGGATGGCATTTCCGAAGATAACGGAGAAAGGGCAAAAGTAGATGAGTGTAAACAGCGGAAAAGAGCTGGACTCGCGCATGAAAAAAGGGAGATCAAAAGACGTCGCGAAAACAAGAGTGAAGAAAATTCTGAAGATGAACCACTAAACATGCTAAAAATCAAAAAGTTACCTTCAAAATATAAAGCCATTGTTCGACCCGGACAGTTTGTCATAGTAAGATATGAAGACGAGTTTTTCCCGGGCAGAACAGAAGCCGTTGATAAAGACCAGTATGAAATTAGCACTGTGGTACTATCAACAGGCAATTCTTTTAGATGGCCTGACAAACCTGATAAAATATGGTATAAAAACACGATCTAATAGAAGTTATAAGTGAACCTTTGCTTCTGAATAAAAGAGGTTTCTATAAAGTTAAGGAAATGGAGAAATACTTACCTGATTTATACAGTATTTAATTACGTAGGCACACTTCCTTTTGTGATTTTTAGTATTTTTAATTCACAGATCTCTGAAGATCTCATTAATACCTAATATTTTGTTTGTAAGAAAAAGCAATTTAATTTTATAAGAATTTACTTAGTTTTTGTTACTTTGCTCATTTTGTTTTTAGTTTTATAATGTTTTTTTATATTAAATAGATAAATACTTTAATGATACTGAGACTGTAAATGATAAATTTATGAGACTATTACTTCGATGCCATAGTTTATATGAGAATAAGTGTTTTTTTTTCAGAAATATTTTAATTGGGGATGACTATCGCAAATAATGTGAGTTCAAATAAAACTCAAATAAAAGCTAATTTATGATTAATAAGTGCCTATTCTTTTTAAATATACCTATCCTTTACGTACCTACCTAAATTTGTAATTGAATGCTTTTTAGAAAAAGCCAGGTTACTGCCAATGACTGGGTTTCTTTCATTGAACTTGTCGATAACCGGTTGATCATTACTGGGGTTTAGGTGTCCATTAATGGTGATTTTGAACTTTCTACATTTTTAAGTAAAATAACATATTTATATCCAACTATTTAAAGTTCAACTTAAAGATTCGTCTTCTCATATTATCTCTAAATTTATTTACCACTATACGGTATCTGTACACATAAAAACACGAATTTTATTTTATAAAACGGAAAAAGGTATCCTTAACATGTCCATAATTGGTGCCGTCACCCTATGTCGAAAAAAATGATATTTAAAGAAAAAAAGGTAAAACAATATGAAAATCATGCACATATTAAATATCCAGTATCGATTCGTTCGTTATTCATGATTAACGTTGCACAAACGTAAAAATAACATCTAGTTAGTGACCCACTTCCACTCATGTTGTAATATTATTTATTTAATAAATTAATAGTTTATAAAATTATATAAAATTGGTCAAAGGCTAGTCCAAGAGTCAATCTGTGGCAATAAGTTCGTCGATATTTGTACTATGATCATATAAATACCACTCGACACTTGGCAAAGTTGTTACCAAAATGTTCAGTGTAAATCTACTGAAAATTATCTTTACAAATTCAAACGCAAAATAATTTTGGTTCGACACTTATTTTGTACTTATCAGATGACTTTTCATAATGTTAGATGTAACAGATGTAAACAATTCCAAGACCCTCGATATAACAAATTCCGAAAGAGCAATTAATTGAATTTCATCAGTAGATAATAAGTTACATGATATTTCAGTTTATGAAATATATCACAAGGAGGTTTCTGCTTAGTACGAAAGTACCACATTAAAATCCTGAGTTTGTACTTATTCTCGCTGGTAATGTAGGTGGAACACACAACAGAAAAGGTTTTAAATAGAATATATCGCTAAAAACGGGGCACTTGGAAATACTATGTGGATCGAAGGCACCCATTGTGCTTCTAAAATAGGTATATAAGAACCAGCACTAAAATATTTATATATCATTAAAATACCGATACTTGAACAGATTGTGGTTCAGTGAACTTAATTGCAAGAGGTCCCAAGGTCTTTCCTCTTTCCTTTCGTTCATGGACTAGTTGTTGTATGAAAAAGCCATGTAATTTTTCCGGTATTGTTTATATAAAATTTCTTAATATATGTATATATATATATATATATATATATATATATATATATATATATATATATATATAATATTTTCCTGATTCTTGAACCATAGATTATATCATTTTTTCTTTATTTTGTCTTTTCTTGGGCTTGGGTTCTTTATTTATCAAAAAATTCAAACAATTGACGTTTAGACCTTTATTTAAGGCATTTTCAAATCTTTTTGTTTATTTTCCTCCCTAAAATTACTTTTTATATAATTAAAAACATTCATACAAAAACATATCTACAATTTCGAAAGATAAGCAACACTTTAAAACACTATTTAAATTAAAAAACAAAATATATTTAATTTTACCAGTACATACCTTTTATGTTTAAGAGGATATTCAATTTTTGATGTTCATTAACAGGATCGAATACTTAATATTTTTGTTTAATTTAGGCTGGTGTAAATGTGACTCAAATTTTCTATATACGTTCTGTCGTTAACAATGTTTTTATCTTTTTTAATTTCTATCATTTCCTTTATCTGTAATTTTTGGTAATTCATATCTTTGTTTTTAATTATCGTACTGTTATAATCAAAAGTATGTTTTTCGTTCTGTGTGTGTTTGTTTAACGCTGTTGAGGAGTTTTTCGTATATTTATGGCCATTCAATCTGTTCTTTAGTAATTGGCTCGTCATGTCTATATATTTTTTAGGACAATTGGTGCAAGGGATCGAATATACTGCATTTGATTTTTTCATGAGAGGAGTTGTACTTTTTGGATTAGTGAACAGTGTATTTCATTTATTATGAGACCTGTGGCATACGATAATATCATGCTTTTTTAAAATGTGTTTTATTTTTTCTGACAGCTCTCTAGTGTACGGTAATGCTACATATTTTTGCTGATTATGTTCTATGTTTCTCGTTATTAGATTATTATATAATTTGTATGTTCGTTAATTATTTTGGTGATAGTATTTTCATTAAAATTATTATTTATTAGTGTTTTTTTCACCTTTTGAGTATTCTTGGTCGGAATTCTGGAGACGTTAGAGAAATAGCACGATCAGACAGACCGATTAAAACACTATTTTTTCGATTTTTTGAATGATTAGAGACACAGTTTAGATATCTACATGACCAAGTTGGTTTGATGTACCATTTATTTAAAATTTTGTTTTTTCTGGGTATAAGCGTCATATCTAGAAAATTTATTTTATTATTATTCTCTGTTTCGGACGTGAATTGTAATTTTTCTTTGAAACTGTTAAACTCTTGGAAATTTTGATTTATTTTATCCTGTGGCACGACTGTTATGCAATCATTAACAAACCGTTTGAAAAATATTATATTAAAATTTAATTTTTCTAAAGCTTTTTCCTCTAAATATTCCATTACTGACTGAGCAATGGTAGATGAAATTGATGATCCCATAGCGCATCCATCGATTTTGTTAAATAAATAACCTAAACCCAAGAAAAGACAATATATATATATATATATATATATATATATATATATATATATATATATATATATATATATATATATATATATATATATGATTGTTTGCTAAAAAAGTTTTACAAAAACACTTTAAATATATTGATTGGCGATACTATCTGCCAAATTAAAAACCTAGACAAGGAAATAATTACCTCTTCCAATAAAATAAAAGAAATTCTTACACCAGATTTACTTAACACATTTTTAAACAAAGAAAAACGTAAATTTGAAAAAAAATTCATAAATATCCAAAAAAATAATATTAAAAAAATAACATCACTAATTAAAAAACAAAAACGAATTGTGAAACATGCACTAATTGACACAAATAACTGGATTGAAAATTTGACTGATATCGAACTTCCTAGTTATGTTCGTAAAACTCTCTCCCTAGGGCCAAATTTTGCCACACCAATTACCGACCCAAAACACGTGCCTATCCCAGAAATTATTACAAATCTTGAAATGGCTATCAACAATAAAAATACAGAAGTCAAAAATAAAATCAGGGCAGTGTGTTGTAACATATTAACTAATTTCAAGGCTAAAAATAACAATTCCCATAATTCCAATAAAAATAACACTGACAACAGCATTATCAAAAAAAATGTCAACAAAACCAAAAAATTTCTAAGAGACAATCCAGATTTAATTGTTTTACAACCCGACAAATTGAAAAAAACAGTTATTATGAAAAACTCGGATTACGATGCAAAAATCATGCAATTACTCAATGACACCAACACATATAAAGAAGTTAAAGCTGATCCTACTAGCTCATATCAAAAAAAAAATAATGACCTAATAAAAAAATGGGAAAACAAACAGTTTATTTCACCAAATGTAGCAAAAGATCTAATTACAAATAACGCTTCACCACCACGCATATATGGGCTACCTAAATTACATAAACCCGGAATTCCACTTCGACCAATTGTATCTTGTATACAATCGCCTTTTAATGCACTCTCAAAATATCTCAAAAATATCTTAGCAAATGTCACTGGCCAAAATAATTTTTACATTAAAGACTCATGAAGCTTTAAAGAAAAAATACAAACATTAAAACTACGTATTGATCTCATTAGACGTTGTATCTCATTACACAAATATACCCATAAATATGTCCTTAAACATAATCAGAAAAAAATGGTCAGAAATAAAGAAATACACTGATATACCATTAGATGATTTTCTTGAAGCTGTAGAAATCTGCCTAACTTCTACATACTTCAAATACAAAAATTTATTCTTTAAGCAAATTGAGGGTTGCGCGATGGGTGCATCCATATCAAGTTTTATTGCTCAACTAGTGTTAGAAGACCTAGAAACTGAAGTTATCAACAGCTTAAAATTCAAACTACCATTCTTTTACAGATATGTAGATGACTGCATAACGGCTATACCAAAAAATCAAGATTCATATATTTTAAACAAATTTAACAGCTATAATGAAAAATTACAATTTACCATAGAATTTGAAAATAATAACCACATAAATTTCCTAGATATGACATTGCATCACAAAAATAATACAATACTAACTGAGTGGTACACCAAATCTACATGGTCTGGTCGCTACCTCAACTACAATTCCCAACACCACATGGCCCAAAAAAAATCAGTAATAATTGGAATAGCCGATAGAGCCATCATCCTTAGTAGTCCCGAATTCAGAAACAACTGCATCAAAAAAGCAAAAGAGGTCCTTATGACAAACTCTTACCCAAATAAACTAATTAATAAAATTTTTAAAGAAAGGCTAGAAAAATACAAACATGGAAACACTAAAACAGAAAATTTAGAACACAATAAAACTAAAAAACAATATCTTTCCTTGCCATACATACCAAAACTTTCCGAAAACTTTTAAACTTTTTTTAAAAAACATAATATAACCACTAGTCATAAGGGCCATAATTTACTTAAAAGCAATTTCAGCAAATTAAAAAGTGGCATTCCAAAAAACAAAAAATCAAATGTTGTCTACCAAATACCCTGCAAGTATTGTCCATCCAATTATATCGGCCAAACTAGTCAGTATCTGCAAAATCGTCTAAGTGGACATAAATATGACAAAAAAAAATATTACAGGCCTAAAAAAACACGAAATGAAACATAAGCACACCTTTGATTATGAAAATACAAAAATATTGAAAACTGAAACTAACAAAGGAAAACGAGAATTTTACGAAATGATTGCAATAAAAAAAAATCCGAACGCCGTAAACGATAAACAGACATCAATAATCTAAATCAAATTTATTTCAACATATTAAAATAAACCAATATAAGGGAATTTCTAAAATAAATAAAACAATAAATAAGAATAATTCTCCGCCTTCAATTCTCCTAAATTGAATCACGATATTTTTTCAGAAAAATATCACTTCAGTTAAAAGACCCAAACTTTTTACTCTACTTAAAGTACCTAAAACATACACCATCTGGGTTCCACATTCAGTCAAGTCAAGGCAGTTTATAGGGTTAAAAATGTAGTGTCCATTCTTCTAACTGGACTGTTAAAAATACTTTTAAAAAGTAAATACACAAAAGAGTGAGTGATTATAATTGGTTTATGATGTAATTAATTTTTGTTTAACACAAAAATCTCTGTTCTTAATGGTAAGTTTTTAACCTCCTATTCCATATATAATAATATTAAAAATGTACATTTTTGTAGTATTCGCCGAAACCGTCAGTTGAAAAAGATTCGAAAGAATCGAAACGTCCTGAAAAATAAATAAATAAATATATATATATATATATATATATATATATATATATATATATATATACAATAAGTATGACTACTTTATATATGTAGTTTCAATATAAAATGAACCATATTCCCAAGAAATATATATATATATATATATATATATATATATATATATATATATATATATATATATATATATGTTTATACGGCTTTCATGAATTCCTCCGTATGAGATGCAATAGCAGTGGATATATCCACATTATGCCGTTGTAGTGCTGAAATCACATTCAGCAAACGTACAATTATATGCAGCTCCGTATATGAATGAAGTCAAATGCGAACAGTAAATGCAAACTTCTCTCCATCATACCCTTTCTGTGTTAGAGGTTGCACAGTTAGAATAAATTGTTACAGAATGCAATTTATCCCATTCCACCATCATCGAGATGATGGCCTACCTGTACCACCATACCGAGAAGAAAGTCAAAACTTACCTTCCCCGCCACAGTGATACGGCAGAGGTACATGTTTGGTCTCTATTAGACTCATCAGGGTACCGACATGCACATGCTTTCAAAATAACAGAGTGTATTCAATAATACAGTGTGAGTTCGAAGATCGGCCGTCCGGAACAATATATATATATATATATATATATATATATATATATATATATATATTATTCATTTTTTGTGGGACTTAATATAAAAGCCTTTCAAAAGAAAAATTAAATATTCATTTATCATCATTTTTTAGCTTAATGAGGTCTATATTTCTTTTATATGGGTAAACAGAAACTAATTGCATTAAGAATTATCCACTATAACCATTTCAATTATTTCCCGTTCTTTATTGAGAAAGTATGTCTTCTTATAGTAACGAAAACAGAAGAACAATTTGGTTTTTCGAACCATTAGTGAATGACTTGCATTATTTTCTAATACTGCCTAAATTCAATTTTCGAACAAATATGTTTGTAAGAACCAAACTGTGGATATTTTTAAACACAACTTTTGTTTTATTTGGTTATTTGCACATGTTGAACCGTAGACTACTCACTTGGCAAGATCACTCCGGTAAAACTGATCACAGAAAAAACCACAGCTACGACATTATAAATTTAACAGCCGATTTGGCAGGATTGTTAAATGTTCTTTTTACCTTCAAAAATTCTACGATCCATAGAGATTTATGGAAGCAATTATTTACAGAGATAATGAGGGTTGAAGGTAATCTATCTTTGCATTTAATCAAGTGCAATTGTGACAGTTGCCTAAGAAAAAGTCCATTGCTAAAGAGAAATTGGATATACATATTTTTGATCTTTTTAAATTTATTAATCGTTTCTAGATTTACATTAAATATCAACAGCAAATTTGCAACTGTTGTTAAGAACCCAAACATAAGTGATGTGTTTCTATACGTGGTACAAATTTACAATTATAACATGGCAATTCTAATGATGTTATTATTGATTAATGCTGCACTCTTTATAAAATTAAATTTTAAGGATATTAACGATATGCTGCTATTTTGCAAAAACAAATCGGGCCAAGATGCCAACCACATTATTAGGGAAACCAGGCTTCTAATTTCCAGAATGAATGGTATAGTGCATATTATAAACAAAATCTTTGGAAATCAGTTGGCACAAGTAGGATTGTTTTGTGCCTCTTGTATTTTAACAATAACTTTATTTCTTCATTATCCACGCTTTACAAGCAATATAGAAAACTCATTTTTGCAACTGTATGTGCAGTATATTGCAACAGTTTTTCCTCTGGTGATAATCGTGGTAAGTGTGTAAATTAAACGTTTAGTTTTTTATATATTTCATATTAATATATACTTACTTTGTAGGTCAGGTTGTCACTGTTTTATGTAGCATTTTCCATTTTCTTTCTGTTATTTTTATCGATTTTTGGCTAAAACCATGAAAATCACCTATTTTTCATTTTGAAAATAATGAAAAATTTAGAAAATAAAATTAATTATTGCGTTTTTATTGTACAGGGTGAGTCAACGATTGGATGAAGTAAGTTTGTGCCTTTTCGGTGAAATTTACAAAGAAACTATATTTATTGTTTGATACAGTTTATTTTTACGCAGATTTTAAAAATATTTAGGACTCTACAGGGTGAGCCAAAAAACTAGGACAGCATAAAGTTGTATTTTTTTAAATAGAACACCCTATATACGAATCGTATTTTCGATATAGCTTATAATTTTAAATCTTTTTTATTAAAAGTTTACTATAACAAAACTTTATAGTTTCTGAGATAATTAAGTTTAAAGAAAAAAAGTCACATTTTCAAGCATCAATTCAATCCTAAATAACGTTTTCAATTTTGTGACAAATATATTCAAATTTGGAATTTAGCAAGCCCAAGGACAAGTTAACATAATTTTTACCTAATATTTGCAATAAAAGCTACAGGGTGTTGAACACATCGGCTCAAATTTGAACAAGTTTAAATGAATAAATATCTTTTTTTTTTTAAATGGTACATCCTGTATATTTTCATGTTATTTAATAGAGTAATAAAAACCCTAAAAGTTTTGTTCAATATATCCTATACCTATTTATAATAGTTTTTGAGATATTTCAGTTTTTCTTATTTTCCATACTTTTTTACAGAAATAGTCTTCATTATCATAGTAGCCATGTAAAATAATAAAAAGAAACAGAAACAAACAGAATGTGGTTAAATATGATGAAATACATTATTCGTTATATTACAACGGCAATAGTTTAATTAAACATAATATGAAAAAATTAACACAACAATAACGACAAGGCAAATACATATTTACTTTTATACTAAATTGAAACAAAAAAAATTACCTATTAAATACTGAGATTAATTATTTCTTTTTAATAAGTGTTCGAATAAACGATCCTCTTGTGCAATGCACAAATTTAGTCTTTTTTGCAGATTTTCTCGGACCCTGGACAAAATTAGTGGCGTTATTGTTCTACAGGTATCCCTAATCCTGTTTCGCATATCTTCCACTGTTGTTGGTGAATTAACATACACCTTATTTTTAATATAACCCCATAGGAAGAAATCTAATGGGGTGATGTCGCAAGACCTTGGTGGCCACTCAATGAAGCCCCCACGTCCAATCCATTTTTGCGGATATCGTTGGTCCAAAAACGCACGAACTTCACGATGGTAATGCGGAGGCGCACCATCGTGCTGGAACCACATATTGTCGAGCTCATTCCTATCGAGACCTTGAAGCAGTTGGGGTAGTTCTTCTTGTAGAAAGTTCAGGTAACTATGGCCATTTAGTGGTTCATGAAAAAAGTGGGGTCCAATAATTCGATTATGATGAATACCACACCAAACATTTAATGACCAGTGGTTTTGATGTTGCACCTCTCTAATCCAAAATGGGTTTTCTGTGGCATAATAATGCATGTTGCGTCTATTTACGGCACCGTTACTTTTAAAAGTAGCTTCATCACTAAACATTACCTTGCATAATAAATTTGGATTTAATTGAATCTCCGCATTTATTGTACGACAAAAGTTTGCACGACTTTCAAAATCCTGTCCATGCAATTCTTGGTGTAATTTCATGTGATATGGATGATACCTATATTTCTTGGTAGTACGATTGGCGGTGGATTGTGATGTTTCACATAATGCTGCTAACTAACGGCTACCAATATAAGGATTTTCCTGAACATTTAACGATACTTGTAGTTCTTTTTCTTCATTAGTTACTGGTTTGTTGACCACTTTACGTTTTGGATAATCAACAGTACCAGAAGAATCAAATCTTTGCATTAAGTTTTGAAAAGTATGGGTATTAGGCTGGCGTCGATCAGGATACTTCATTTTGTAAATTCTTGGAGCAAGAAGGCAATTTTTTTGAGCCTCTCCTATTGTATAAATCATATCTATTAACTCATTCTTTGGAAAATTCATTTTACAATATAAGATGAATGCAAAAAAAACCAAACTACACTACATAAAAACCAAAAGAAGCGATTGCGGTTATAAATTTGACACACAGAAAAATGTTCTTTTACATTGTTTTTGCCATGGCTACTATGATAATGAAGACTATTTCTGTAAAAAAGTATGGAAAAAAAGAAAAACTGAAATATCTCAAATAACATGAAAATATACAGGGTGTATCGTTTAAAAAAAAAGATATTTATTCATTTAAACTTGTTCAAATTTGAGCCGATGTGTTCAACACCCTGTAGCTTTTATTGCAAATATTAGGTAAAAATTATGTTAACTTGTCCCTGGCCTTGCTAAATTCCAAATTTGAATATATTTTTCACAAAATTGAAAACGTTATTTAGGATTGAATTGATGCTTGAAAATGTGACTTTTTTTCTTTAAACTTAATTATCTCAGAAACTATAAAGTTTTGTTATAGTAAACCCTTAATAAAAAAGATTTAAAATTATAAGCTATATCGAAAATACGATTCGTATATAGGGTGTTCTATTTAAAAAAATACAACTTTATGCTGTCCTAGTTTTTTGGCTCACCCTGTAGAGTCCTAAATATTTTTAAAATCTGCGTAAAAATAAACTGTATCAAACAATAAATATAGTTTCTTTGTAAATTTCACCGAAAAGGCACAAATTTACTTCATCCAATCGTTGACTCACCCTGTACACTAATATTAAACAACTTCCGTCACAAAAAACTTGAGGTTTTTCTTCTGTGTTGACATAAACTATCTTTACATATATATTATTTAGATTTATTTTCAATCGCATTGAATATTTTTTCTCTAAAAGCACCTAGTGGAGTTTACTATCTATTAAAATTAGTAACGGACATTAACAGAACTATCTTTACATATACTTCCCTGCACATGTTTTAGCCATACCTAGATAAGAATCTGAAAACACAAAAAGTTTTATAATTTCAAAAGAAATGGTCGCAGCATAAAAATTCCAACGGGGCCTTAAAATATAGGTATAAATCTTCAAAACCCCCTTACATTTATCTCCAAAATCCATAAACATAGGTATTAAACAATATCATAAAAAAGTAAAAAAAAAAATGAAAAAATTTTGGTGATATTTGTACTGTTAGAATTTCAAGTGCAAATATTGCAGAATACAAAAACGCAATACGTCTTGCAAAAAAATGGTAAGGCACCAGGACCCGATGAAACACATTCGGAATTGCTAAAACTACTTCTAGAAGGGCAATCACTCAATGTTTTGGTAAGGCTGTTTAATTTAATCTATAAAAGTGGCAAAATTCCTAAAGATTGGTGAATTTCTACCTTCGTGATAATACCAAAGAAGCGGAACGAATACCTTACAATCACTGCCAAGAGTTATGTTTTAAAGATATTCCTAAAAATCATTCATGCTCGTATTTACAGCAAATGCGAAGAGAACATGAGCAACACACAGTTTGGTTTCAGCAATGGATGCAGGTGTTAGTACAGAGATGTCGAGATGTGTCTGTAGATGTGTTGTCCAACACGGAAAACTTATTGAAATATTAAGAAGACAGAATCTGGATGATCGAGATATAAGAATAATCTCCACTGGCGCCACAAAGCAAAAATAACAGTAGACAGAAAGGTGTCAGATGAGATAAAAATAATGCGCGGATTCCAACAGGGATCTCTCTTATTTAACTTGCATTCTGACAAAATCTTTCAAGAGGCGCTATATGAAAAAGACCAAAACCAAGGCATTATTATTAACGGTACAGTTATAAATAGTCATAAGGTGCGTATAAATATGGCGAGTCGAGCGCGTGACGAGCTTCCAACGAACTGATCTTTGTCGGTTCGAACCCTTCTTCGACGACCGGCGCCAAAAGATATTTCTGGCACCTGGACGGTGTAAACCAATAAAGGGTAAAAAAAAAATATATTTAAGTTTTGATTATTTTCTTTATATTCCGAAATGAAATGTAGTTTACATTTTGGGTTATCCCGAGTTACGAATTAGTTGTGCCCATATAAGTTTAATGGATTTTAATTAATGTGTTCGAAGCACAACATTTCCATGTTCTTCAGCCCATTCGTCTATCACATGTTTCTTAAATTGTCTTTCTTTCTTATTTGCAATTTTTACAAGTTCCTTCTTTAGTAAACCGTTCATAAAGGAAATATGTTTTTTTAATAACCAATTTGTAATATCGCTTTTTCAACTATGTTATTGGCAAATTTTGCACCAGTTTAAAATGATAACTGGCGTTATCCAAATCTACAACTGACCTCTCCTGAATCAATTGTATCATTTGACAAAAATATCTTTGAAAGATATCCGGCGTCATTTATTCACGTTAATCTTTGGTAGATTTCGATTCAAACTGCTGCAAAACTCCCATAAATTTGCTCCAATATGAGTTGTAATGAGTTTGTGGCCCTGAGCGGTTTTAAATCTGTCGATAACCTTTCTAAGAATGCTTCTCGAAAAATTGCTATATTCTTATCTTCATACATTTCTTGTACTATGTGTCCTGTACTGAGACAAATTACATCCAGATGCCTTCCCTGTGGTATTTTCTAATTTCCCGCAAATACCGTTTTCTCTAAAAGTATTTCCTCTGTATCACCTCTATTTTCACTTTCCCTACGAGAAATTCATTTTGTTAGCACTTTTTACAGATTGATTTTTCACATTCTACTCTTGTTTCATAACTTTCAAAACTTTATCGAGACTTGCTTTTTATTTTCTAACTAAAAACTTTCTGATTCGTTAACGTGTCTTGTTAGTATGTTTTTAAAGCATTCGTATAATTTTTTTCTTCTAGGGTACGGTTCAGGCTAGCACACAGTTCCACTTTTCCTTTCCTTAATTCGCCTATAAGTTGTAGATTCGCTAAGTTTTGGAGTAAAAGTAGAAATTTTCAATAGCTAGCACTGAAAGTTGTAAGATAATAACATAGCAAGGCCTTACATTTATACACATCTGAAGTATACTTAAAAATGTCATTACTGTTAATTGCCCAATTGAGATGTATACTTCTAAATCTAATTATCTTTTAAGTATACAACTCTTTCCTCAAATACATACTCAGACACATACAATATCTATCCCTTGCGTTATCCAGTCATTTCCAAAAGAAAAATATATTATCAGCGGCCCACTTCCATATGGCCGACGCACTCAAAATTTTCTTTTCGCTGGTCTCTGCGAATTTTCTGACGCAATTTCATTTCACACATTTACTTCTTTTCTTCTCTAAAATTTTTGTCCATAACTCACAAACTTTGGAATTATTTTCAGGTTCCTCTATCTTCTTCCGATCACTCCATATTCACTTATGAACAACTTTTAATCAATTAATGCCAAGTGATAAATAAAGTTCATTTCATTAACAAAAAAATAAGAAAATCTCGTGTCTTCAGTCTCACTGCAAAGTAAATTTTTTCGAAAACGCGTGTCATAAACCCGTCTCACTAGATTAAAAAAAAATCCTTTGAGTTCGTACCAACAAACCGACAGAAAATGGATCGTTGCGAGTATTAGTCGAGCTACTCGAAAACAATAGAACTATAAAAAAATTGACTTCTTGTGACCCAACTGCATTTATTACCTTTTTTCAAATTTGCCGACGATGGCCCTCGATAACAATAGAAATCGGTAAAATTTCAAAAGAGTCTCGTTGGAAGCTCGAGGCATACTCGACTCGAGCTCGACTCGTCATATTTATAAGCACCTTTAGATCCACAGTCGATACTGTACTTCTCGCGAATACATTGGAAGACCTACAAGAACTCTTAAACTGCGTAACAGACAAGAGTGGAAAGATGGGACTTAAGTTGAACATCAAAAATACTAAGTGGCTGGTAGTAAGTAAACAAACAGATGTGTTCGGTCGTTTAGAATATGAACGTGTTTAACAATAAAAGTATTTGATATGCACACTTAATGAAAATGGGGACAACGCACAAGAGATAAGGTCCCAAATAGAACAGACTCAAAGTGCCTTTATCAAAATGAAGACCGTACTATGCAGCCGTGATATTGGTCTACCCTTAAGGACACGTATTTTTAGATGCTATGTCTTCAGTATACTCTGATATGGAGCTGAAGCATGGACACTACTCACAGATGCCATGTGTAGGAGACTGGAGGACTTCGAATTTCGTGGATAGACAGAATCCGAAATACAGAAGTACTTAACCGAATGAATAAATAAACAGAAATCATACACACCATCAAAACATGAAAATTAGAATATTTCGGACATATTTTACGCAATACAAAATACCAGGGTACCTATTCTCGTTCTTGAGAGAACGATCATCTTGATGGAAAGTGGGCGTGGTTCTCACGAAAAAGTACGAAAACGTATTTAGAATACGGTTTCTTACTTTTTCGTGAGAATCACAGCTACTTTCCATCAAGATGATCGTTCTCTCGAGAACGAGAAAAGCTACCCAGAATACGGTTTCATACTTTTTCGTGAGAACCACGCCCACTTTCCATCAAGATGATCGTTCTCTCAAGAACGAGAATAGGTACCCAGGTGCTTCAACTTATTATGCAAGGTAAAATTGACAAGGACACTTTTTAGAGGAGCGGTGGACAGAGTCCAGATAGCGCTGATGATTACCAACGTTCGATAGGACAAGACACTTTAAGGACAAGAAGAACAAGATGTTAGACTCTGATAGCAGAAAAGGCCCGGCTACGGCTCTGGACTCTGCTAAAGGTGCTCGATTAGTTCATGACTTATTGATAAATTGTTTATTATTCTCGATATAATTAGAAATATTACCACGTTATTTTACAATTTTACATTTAATTAGGTGTATTGCTTACTGACAAAATGTCGTCGCCTAATAGAAAAAGAAAATCCGTTTTATTTTTGGAACCACTCGTAACAAATCTACATTATTTCCTAATATTACCGAAATATAACTTTAAAACTAACACGTTTGTTACGGGTAAAATGCGCTACTTATGGATTTCTCTAAACACCGTATTTGTCGCAGTTGGTTACCTAACCTTATTTTACGATCGATTACTCACGTGGCAAAAGCGTTTATATCAACCCCACGTCAACCGAAGGCATTTTTATGACGTCATGGTTCTAACAGCGGATTTAGCTGGCCTGCTGAATATTCTTATCATTTTCAAAAACTCTACAGTGAATAGAGATTTGTGGAAACAACTGTTTACTGAAATGATGAAAGTTGAAAGACAAGTGTTTTTGTATTTAAGAAATTCTAATTCCTCTGAGGTCGCAAGGAAAATACGTTTAATCTTCGTGATGCACATCTCAACAATAGTCTTAACTACAATTTACATTATCCTATTCGCTCTACAAGTCGGACATACATCCGTTATTAAAGACATTCTAAACCTAATATGGCTCCATATAATACAGGTTTACAATTACGAAATGATAATTATTATGACGACATTATTGATTCACTGCGTTCTAGTCGTAAAATTGAATTTTACTGATGTTAAGGACTTCCTTTTGCTATCCAAGAACAGAGCTGCTCAAAATGCAATTATTGTTATTAAAGAAACAAAACTTTTAATTGCAAAGTTAAATAACATCGTACGTATTATCAATAAAATATTTGGAAGCAACTTAGCATTTTTGGGACTATATGTGGCAAACTATATTTTAATAAGCACTCTTAGAATTCATTCTCTACTACCGGAGATTTATGAAGCAAGCAGCTCGAAATTCAGTAAATTGTATATGATTGCCGTGACCATAACATTGACATTATTTTTAATTTTGGTAAGTTTCTTTATATGTTATTTCGCACATTAAAAAATTTAATTTTCATTTCTTGTCTATAAATGACCATCAAAGGGATCGTCCCTTTTATAACCGACTTCAAAAAGGAGATTGCTGCACGGGGTGTCCCATTTTCGAGACTTTTAAGGTGGGTATAAATATGGCGAGTCGAATATGCCTCGAACTTTCAACGAGACTCCTTTGAAGTTTTGCCGATTTCTATTGTTATCGAGGGCCATAGTCGGCAAATTTGAAAAGAGGTAATAAATGCAGTTGGGTCACAAGAAGTCAATTTTTTTATAGTTCTATTGTTTTCGAGTAGCTCGACCGATACTCGCAGCGATCCATTTTCTGTCGGTTTTTTCGTGCGCACTCAAAGGATTTTTTTTATCTAGTGGGACGGGTTTATGACACGCTTTTTCGAAAAAATTTACTTTGCAGTGAGACTGAAGACACGCGATTTTCCTATTTTTTTTTGTTAATGAAATGAAATTTATTTAGCACTTGGCATTAATTGATTAAAAGTTGTTCATAAGTGAATACGGAAGAAAATAGAGGAACCTTAAAATAATTCCAAAATTTGTGAGTTATGGACAAAAATTTTAGAGAAGAAAAGAAGTAAATGTGTGAAATGAAATTGCGTCAGAAAATTTTCAGAGACCAGCGAGAAGAAAATTTCGAGTGCGTCTGCCATAAGGAAATGGGTTGCTGATAATATATTTTTCTTTTGGAAATGACTGCTTCTATTTTGTTTAACATATATTCAAAATGTAACGAAGGGATTTTGGTGAAATTTCTGTATTATCCCTTAATATGTTGAAACTATAAATTTTCTAGGAGTTCGAATCCTAACCATTTTTGTATACAAGGTAGTGTGCTATTGTAGTCCAAGTTTTCGTTTTTTATTTAATATACTTTTTACGGTAAAATCCCACTGCATAAAAGTAACAAAGCTGTCGTTTGTTCTTCATTGTCAAACAAAGTATCATAATAATTGTATGCACACCTGTGAAGAGGCATAAACCAAATCCATAGAAATTCTCAGAACAGATTTCATAAATAATTCGGCTTTCCGAATTCGGATAAAGCAAGGGGTATGTGTCTATGTATTTGAGGAGAGAGTTGTATACTTGAAAGATAATTAGATTTAAAAATATTCATCTCAATTGGGCAATTAACAGTAATGACATTTATAAGTATACTTCAGATGTGTATAAATGTAAGGCCTTGCTATGTTATTGTCTTACAACTTTCAGTGCTAGCTATTGAAAATTTCTACTTTTACTCCAAAACTTAGCGAATCTACAACTTATAGGCGAATTAAGGAAAGGAAAAGTGGAACTGTGTGCTAGCCTGAACCGCACCCTAGAAGAAAAAAATTATACGAATGCTTTAAAAACATACTAAGAAGACACGTTCACGAATTAGAAAGTTTTTATTTAGAAAATAAAAAGCAAGTCTTGAAAAAGTTTTGAAAGTTATGAAACAAGAGTAGAATGCGAATAACCAATCTGTAGAAAGTGCTGACAAAAACGAATTTCTCGTAGGGAAAGTGAAAATAGAGCTGATACAGAGGAAATACTTTTAGAGAAAACGGTATTTGCGGGAAATTAGAAAATACCACAGGGAAGGCAAAAACATTTGTTATCTGGATGTAATCTGTCTCAGTACAGGACATATAGTACAATAACTGTATGAATATAGCAATTTTTCGTGAAGCATTCTTAGAAGGGTTATCGACAGATTTAAAACCCTTATCCGCTCAGGGTCACAAACTCATTACAACTCATACCAAAATAGTCGATAGGGACAAAAATTATCATAAATTAATAATAAAAAAAATGATAGCCATCAAAAAGGAAACACATACAGTAAATGACAGAACTGACATAAACAATCTAAGTCAAATTTACAACAATGTAATGTAGACACAGATATTCCCTTAATAACATCAAAAATGTCTATATCACCTTAAAAGCAAAAACAAATTCGTTAAATTTTTTATTTATCATATCCCCGAATATAAAATACAAATCCTTGGTGGTTTGTTGGTGTTAGCGATAGTTTTAAAGAAATCTCAAGGTACGTAAGATTTATTAAAAATAATCCTTTAAATAATCATCATTTTAATTTCTGATATTGTTGCAGGCGCGGATCCAAGGGGGGGGGCGGTGGGGGCGATCGCCCCCCCCCCCCTCCCCAAGAGCTTCGAGTTTAGGAAAATGGACCCGATTTTTCCTCTTATATTACAGTTTATTTAAGAACTAGAGAGAGTAATAAATCATTTTTTACCCTTTTTCTCTTCGCAAACTCCCTGTGTTCTTTAGTCCGGTGTCTTTAGCGAAATCTGTTAGACACATATATTTTTCATATAAATGGTTTAGAAATTTCATAATAAAAAATACCGGTCTATAATAATGGACTAAAACGTAGCCTTATTCTCTCAAAAAATTCGAAGTTATAATTTAAATACTTACAAATTATCCATTGTCAAAAATACAAAAAGTTAAACATGTATAAAAAAATAAATTCGTCCATATAATACTAAAATATTTTTGGGGCTATCGGTCATTTTATTATTAATTAAAAACATTTTTAGGGTATTTAACGTTTCAGTTTATTTATTTCTTAAACCATCTGCAGAATTACAATAAAACACTAAAAAGGGATTCAAATGTAATTACTTTTTATTTGTTGTAATTAAAATTAGACCTACTTATTTTTATTTCTATTGTACTGATATCTTAATTTAATTAACTTTACAAAAAATAAGATAAACATGATAATTCTACACGCTTAAGAAAAAGACACAAATACAATTATAAAATAATAAAAAACTTACGGCTAATTAGAATTAAATATATATAAAATTAAAGAGTGGGACACACTAAAATAAAAATATGTAAAAAAATTAAAAAATATATAAACAACATTAAACAATAAAATACAACAAAAACAAAAATTTAAATAATAAATTGTGTTTACACTGATAAACATTACGTATTTAATTCCTAATCAAAGTCAGTGAAACTATCTTCGCTCAAATTAATTATAATTGGTTCCTCAATCTCATCGATCATGAGATCGAGTTCTCACATTTTGTTTTATTCATTTATTATATGGATTTTTCCCAATTTTCCGCAGTAACTTTATTCAAAAAAATCTTTCAAAAGTTTAGTTAAATTACTAATTTTGTTAATTGTGTTATTTCTAGCAACTCTACCTTTTACTTGAGAGAGATATTTACTTCTCCAACGGACAGTTTCCGGACGAACTATAGGAACAGATTTTCTATATGGTTTTTCCCAATAAAAATTAAGTTCTCTGAGCAATTTCCAGAAATCAGTTCTTTTAATTTCAGGTAAATCGCGATCTTCATTGATTTTGGGATCTGCTTCTCATAATAAAATTATCTAGATATTGATATCTTAAGGCATCATAAACATTCATCGTAATAAGTTTTTCGTTGAGGAAAAAAAAACAAGATAAATCACTAAGAACAAACTGTAAGGTGTACTTTGCTCACTGACAGAAATTAAATTAAACTATCAGAAATTTTATATTGCAGTAAATTTATAAAATATATTTAAATATAATGAAATATAATTAGATTTACGGCAGTTCTAGTTACCTGCGACAGTGGAGCAGGTACGTTGGAGGTTTCGGGAACAGTTTTATTACTCTCTCTAATTCTTGAATAGAGTATAGGAATGTGTATGCTTGCGATCGCCCCTCCTCCCTAGAGCTTTGAGTTTAGGAAATAGAACCCATTCCGCCTTTTATATTAGGAATGAGTATGCTGCTTCCACTCCCCCCCCCCCTCCCCGTTGACAACTTGTTTTTCTTGCCATACTGTACTTTTGTGATATCACCGCCCCCCCAAAGAGAGAGGCTGGATCCGCCCCTGTATTGTTGTAAATGTTATTGTCTTAAATGTTGAATTTTAAGTCTGTATTATAGGCGTATTTATATTATATTTATAATTCATTTTAAATTTTAGACGATTATTTTTGAAAATGTTCTAAATAAAGAACGAAACGTCACAGCAATGAAAACTGTATTTTAAATATGAACCTAATCCCAAGAAAAAATCAAAAATAAAAATAAATATTAACAGTTCAAGAAAAGCAATATATATATATATATATATATATATATATATATATATATATATATATATATATATATATATATATATATATATATATGTTATATCTTCAGTTTTCACGCATGGTGAAATGAATGGTTTGGTCATTCCGGATTTTAATCCGTTCATTCAAAAAATCAGCTACTCAGCGAGTAACGAGAGGAATCGCACTTGAAAATGTCAAATAAGATTTTGGCGAAACGTCGTGAAAACAATTTTTTGAACGAACAGATCGAAACCCGGAATAACATGTAATAAAAATTTGCATTTTATTTGCCTAGTAGATATTTTAAATAAAATATCAATTTAAATCAACTAAAGACTACTTGACAGTGAAGTATGTCTTGAAGACGATTTGACATGGTCTGCACCGTTTTATGTTAGTTAAAATTCAAAATACAAAAACAAAAAAAGAACAATTTGACTAAAGTAACAGTTAAGAAGTCAGATTAAAAAATGCATCCAATGAATGAAAAAAATTAAAAGCCAGTAAGAGCCTCATAGTTGACTAAAATGTAGTTGTCGGACTTGCATTGCAAATAAATTATTTTAATTAGAATTTGAATTTTTAAGACTATCTCTGACCCATTATTAAAAAGACATGCCAGTTCCACAAAATGTTAGGCACTAATAGCAGGAAGGACCTGGCTACGGTCCTGGATCTTGCTAATTGTATTCGATTAATTGATGACTTGTTTACTATTATCAATACAATGAAAAATGTGTTTTACTTTCTTTTTTCGTTGAACGTTATTTAGGTATATTGCTTTCCGACAAAATGTCCTCTTCTAATTTAAAAAGAAAAACCGTTTTGTTTTTTGAACCACTCGTGAATAATTTGCATTATTTTCTAATATTGCCAAAATATAATTTGACAACTAACACGTTTGTTACAAGTAAAATGCCCTACTTATCGATTTTTCTAAACACCATATTTGTCATGGTTGGTTATTTAATCTTATTTTATAATCGGTTAGTTTTGTGGAAAGAGCGCTTATACCAACCCAACGTTAAGAAAAGGCATAGTTATGACGTCATGGTTCTTATAGCAGACTTAGCGGGCTTGCTGAATGTTCTTATAATTTTTAAAAACTCTACAGCTAGTAGGAATCTGTGGAAAAAACTGTTTATTGAAATGATGGAAGTTGAAAACCGAGTGTTTTTATATTTAAGAAATTCTAATTCTTCTAAAGTTGTAAGGAAAATACGATTAATATTCGTGATGCATCTTTCTGTAATAATTTTAGGTATAATTTATATAGTCCTATTCGCTCTACAACAACTTAAACACACATCCGTTGCTACTGACATCCTGAACAGAATTTGGCTCCATTTGATAGACGTGTATAATTATGAAATGATAATTATTATGACGTCATTATTGATTCATTGTGTTCTAGTCGTAAAATTGAGTTTTACTGATGTTAAGGAGTTCCTTCTACTATCCAACAAAAGATCAGCTCAAAATGTTATCATTTTTATAAAAGAAACGAAACTTCTAATTTCAAAATTAAATCACACCGTATGTATTATTAATAAAATATTTGGATGCAACTTGGCATTATTAGGACTGTATGTGGCAAGCTTTATTTTGATGACCGCTCTGAGAATTCACTCTCTACCACCTGAGGTTCATCAAGGAAGCAGCTCGGAGTTCTATAAATTTTTTATGGTTGCCGCGGTAGTAACAATGGTAATATATTTAATTTTGGTAAGTTTCTTTATACATTATTTTGCATATTATAAATGTAACTGGGATATCTAGCCTGTAAATGATCACTACTGTTGTCGTCTCATTTGTAACCTATATATATATATATATATATATATATATATATATATATATATATATATATATATCATTTTTTTTTTTTTATTTTGTCTTTTCTTGGGTTTAGGTTCTATATTTAATAAATACATAAAAACTGTTTTGACGTTTCGCCTTTTATTCAAGGCATTTTCAAAATGTTTGCCTCCTAAAAACATATAATTAAATTACATCATATAAAAAACATATTCACAATTTTCGAAAAACAAACAAGACACTTAAATAATAGTTAAAACTTTAAAATCTCTTAAAAATACTTAATTTTACCGGTACGCACCTTGACATTTTGCTGTTTTATTTCTGCATCGTTTACTGAGGATACGTGGAATGCGAGTGTGTTTTATTTTTTTAAATATTTTTTATATTTTACAATGCATAAAAAAACAAATATGGTATATGTTTGGTTTTATGTTTAAGAGGATATTCCATTTTTTGATTTTTATTTGATTGGATCGAATACTTAATGTTTAAATTAGGTTTGCGTAAATGTGGCTCAAATTTCCCATATCTGTTCTGTCGTTAACCGTGTTTTTATCTTTTTTAATTTCAATCATTTCTTTTATCTGTAATTTTTGGTAATTCATATCTTTGTTTTTTATAATGGTACTGTTATAATCAAAAGTGTGTTTTTCGTCCTGTGTGTGTTTGTTTAACGCTGTTGAGGCGTTTTTTGTATATTTATGGCCATTTAATCTGTTCTTTAGTAATTGGCTCGTCATGCCTATATATTTTTTGGGACAATTTGAGCAAGGGATCGAATATATTGCTCAGCTAGTAATGGAATATTTAGAGGAAAAAGTTTTAGAAAAATTAAACTTTAACATAATATTTTTTAAACGTTTTGTCGATGATTGCATAGCAGCTGTACCACAAAATAAAATAAATGAAATTCTCCAAGAGTTTAACAGTTTCAACGAAAAATTACAGTTCACGTCCGAAATAGAGAATAATAATAAAATAAATTTTTTAGATATGACGCTTATACGCAGAAAGAACAAAGTTTTAACTGAATGGTACACCAAACCAACTTGGTCAGGTAGATATCTGAACTATTTCTCTAATCATTCAAAAACTCAAAAAAATAGCGTTATAATCGGTCTATCTGATCGTGCTATCTCCCTAACGTCTCCAGAATTCCGACCAAAAATATTGCAAAAAGTAAAAGAGACACTAATGAACAATAATTTCAACGAAAAGACTATCACCAAAATAATTGATAAACGAACATATAAGTTCTATAATAACGTAAAAACAAAAAACATAGAACATAAACAACAAAAATATGTGGCATTACCGTACACTAGTGAGCTGTCAGAAAAAATAAAATACATTTTAAAAAAGCATGATATCATCGTATGCCACAGGTCACATAATAAATTAAATACATTGTTCACAAATTTAAAAAGTAAAACTCCTCTAATGAATAAATCAAATATAATATATTCGATCCCTTGCTCAAATTGTCCCAAAAAATATATAGGCATGACGAGCCAATTACTAAAGAACAGATTAAATGGCCATAAATATACAAAAAACGCCTCAACAGCGTTAAACAAACACACACAGGACGAAAAACACACTTTTGATTATAACAGTACCATTATAAAAAACAAAGATATGAATTACCAAAAATTACAGATAAAAGAAATGATTGAAATTAAAAAAGATAAAAACACGGTTAACGACAGAACAGATATGGGAAATTTGAGCCACATTTACGCAAACCTAATTTAAACATTAAGTATTCGATCCAATCAAATAAAAATCAAAAAATGGAATATCCTCTTAAACATAAAACCAAACATATACCATATTTGTTTTTTTATGCATTGTAAAATATAAAAAATATTTAAAAAAATAAAACACACTCGCATTCCACGTATCCTCAGTAAACGATGCAAAAATTAAAATTTATTCAGAAATAAAACAGCAAAATGTCAAGGTGCGTACCGGTAAAATTAAGTATTTTTAAGAGATTTTAAAGTTTTAACTATTATTTAAGTGTCTTGTTTGTTTTTCGAAAATTGTGAATATGTTTTTTATATGATGTAATTTAATTATATGTTTTTAGGAGGCAAACATTTTGAAAATGCCTTGAATAAAAGGCGAAACGTCAAAACAGTTTTTATGTATTTATTAAATATAGAACCTAAACCCAAGAAAAGACAAAATAAAAAAAAAATGATATAATCTATGGTTCAAGAAACAAGAAAATAAATATATATATATATATATATATATATATATATATATATATATATATATATATATATATATATATATATATATATATATATATATATATTGTCGTATTAACGGATGATGAGTGATTGTTTTTTTTAATTAATTTTTAAATTTATCGAATTTTTTGTTAATTTATTCCAAGGGTCTCTTTCAACTACCTTTCGCAATTTTAATTATTTTTCAATTCTAACGAGACGTCACTGCATCTCGTCATTATTCGGTATTTTTCTACTCATCTCCGAGAACTAAAAAGTGAACATTGGGAGCAGTTCTCTAAAAGAATGGAAGGAGACTTCTATAGTGTACAAAAACAAATGTGGCGACTGATAAGACAACAGCGCAAAGAAGTATCTGAACTCTCCGAAACAAACAAAATATCAGAGGAGAAATGGATAGACTACCTAACAAAATTATTTGAGGGAGATGCTAACATTGGAAAAAACAACATACCAGCAATAAGGAATAATGTGGAAGTCACCATTCAAAAAGTAGAGAAAGCTATAAAATCCTTAAAAAATAGAAAGTCTCACGGACAAGACGGAATTCATAACGAATTGTTGAAATACGGAGGACAGCGACTAACACAGGAACTCACAAGCTTCATTCGAAAAATCCTGACACAATGCAAAGTACCAGATAGGTGGAGAATCAGCACAATGATGCTTATGTTTAAGAAAGGTGACAAACAAGAACCAGGGAACTACAGGGGTATTAATCTACTGGACACAACTCTGAAACTCGTTACGAAAGTAATCAAAATTAAATTTATTCGGTTACAACACTGGAAGACGAACAGCAGGAATTTAGATCAGGAAGGTCTTGCGTGGATGCAGTATTTATTCTACGACAGATAGTCGAAAAATCTATAGAAAACAATAAACCAACATTTTTATGCTTTATAGATCTAACAAAAGCATTCGATCGCATAAAGCTAGATGACGTAATCCACCTGCTATATAAGAGAAATATTCCTATCAATATAATTCAGACTATCGAAAACATATACGCAAACAATAAAGTTCAGATTCGCACTAACGGTAAATTATCAACACCCATACCAGTCAACAGCGGTATTAGACAGGGAGATTCGCTTAGTCCTTTGTTGCTTAACATGATAATGGACGAAATAATAAAGGAGGTGGGACTTGATAGAGGATATAAAATGGGTGATACAGAAATAAAAATTCTCTGTTACGCTGATGACGCTGTGATATGTACCGAAAATGAAGACGACCTCCAGAGATTGTTAAATACCTTTAATCTTACGGGAAGAAAATATAATATGATTATCTCAGCCGAAAAAACTAAATGTATGACAACCTCAAAAGAACCCCTCCGATGCAAACTAGAACTAGACGGTCGAATAATACAACAAGAAATGAGTTTCAAATATCTAGGAATCGACATAACTAGTTATGGCAACATCGAAGATGAAGTAAGAGGGCAGGTGGCCAAAGCAAATAAAGTGGCGGGTTGTCTCAACGACGTGATCTGGCAAAACAAACACTTACAACAAAAAACAAAGGTTCGGATCTACAAAACCACAATTAGACCTATTATGACATACACCTCAGAAACACGGCCAGAAACGACAAAAACGAAACAACTATTGGAGACTACAGAAACGAGAGTACTTCGACGAATAACAGGAAAAACGCTACTAGACAGAGAAAGAAGCGATAACATTAGGCAATCATGCAACACAGACTGCATTAATGAGTGGGTCCTACAGCGTAAGACACAATGGAACAAACACATAAGCCGAATGACAGAGGATAGACTGGTAAGGATCGCACGAGATAAATCGCCTAGTGATACACGCAGTAGAGGTCGACCACGGAAAAGGTGGAGCGATAATTTAAGTCCAGAATGAGGAAAATCGAAGAAGGAACAGGTCAGGGACCTATTATAGAAGGTAGAAGAAGAAGAAGATCTCCGAGAATATAGACCTATTTACCGGGTTTACTGGATTAATTTTATCTCTCGGAAACGTGGAACTCCGTTTCCGTCGGTATTAACTTATTTTAAGAATTTTTTTTTTGCATTATCAATTATTTGTATCAAACCTAAGTTTTAACACAAATCAGGGGTTGTTGGTGAAGTTCCGCCAAACCTCCCGACTAGAATAAAAACTCTAGCCGCCTCACCTTTCTTCTCGCTCACCGGGATAGAAGGGAATGAGTGAAGCTCAAGAGTTAACGAAGATTAATTAAATTTTATTTTATCAAGGGAACATTTCTAAGGAATGAGCCAATTAGGAAGAGGTTATCAAGCAACACTCATTCTTGACTCTTAGGTAACTTTTTATTCAATGTTTTTTTTTTCAGTACTGTTTTCCGCAAGTCAAGTTCGGGATTATTTTCTCTCCACTGTCACGTTCGGGCTTTGTCAAGATCGGTATTCATAACTTTATAGCCAATACAAAGTTGACTGTTAGTCGCAGTGTCAATATCAGGTTTTCTCCACTTTGTCACGTTCCGATAATAAGGTTTAAAAGTCAGAACGCGTCGGTTCAGTAACTCGTACGCGCCACTAACCTCGTCTTTTTATCGACGGTGTCAATATCAGAAATTAAGATACGTGCACGATCTGTATTGTCTGTAGAATTTTATGTTGTCAAAGACAACCCACTTTAAGAACCACGAGCTGCCTAAAAAATAGAACCGTCAACGTGGCCCCCCGAGAGCTAAGCTCGATCGGAAAAAAGGACAACTTGACTCTAAGAGAGCAACTCGTAATGTCCTTAATTACGCCGCTGCCTTCTCGTGGGTTTTCACGGATGGTGGAATGAATGGTTTGGTTATTCCGGGTTACAATCCGTTCGCCAAAATTTCATTTGGCATTTTCAAGTGCGGTTCGTCTCGTTATTCGCTAAGAACTGATGATTGCCTCTGATGAATGTCAAGTTTTGTTTAGCTGGCTCGTTCTCTGATTGAACGAGCGGCTTCGCAGGCTCTTCCCCTCTGCCAAGTGCGATATATTTGGTTCTTGTATGCTAATCTCTCGTGTATTGGTTGATCTTCGTTGTTTAGTTTCTTGTTTTTTTATTAATGTTTTCCGTGTTGTTGGAATATGTATAGCATCGTTTCGTTTATTCAGCTGTCCCGCTTTTTCGATTTCTAGGGCCTCTCTTATGACGCGTACCTTGTAGTTCTGTACTGGTGCTATTTCTCTTGCTTTTTCAAAGTCGATGGTATGTCCGGTGGTTTGGTGATGTTAAAATAGAGCTGGGGTTGTTTGTTTATCTTTAAGGCTATTTTTGTGTTCTTGAATTCTTGCTGATATGCGCCTGTTTGTTTGTCCTATATATGTTTGCTGACAATGGGATTTCCCAGGATGATGGATATTGTTTTTTGGAGTTTAAATATGGGCTGTAAGTCGTGTTTTCTTAAGCATACCACGGAGGAGACTTTGGACAAAATCGCCATGAACGAAGATTTTCCAGCCTACACAATTGAACTTGCAGAACACTGCCTAAAAAACACATATTTCATGTTCGATAACCAAATATAGAAACAAACAGATCGCGCACCTATGGGGTCCTCACTTTCACCAGTTATAGCTAACCTTTTCATGATATATTTCGAACAAGAGGCACTACAAAAAGCACTCTTAAAACCGAAATTTTGGAAACGCTAAGTGGATGATATTTTTATAATATGGCCACATGGAAAAGAACACCTGGACGATTTCCTCATATACCTGAATAATATCCACCATAGAATCCAATTCACGCTAGAAATCGAGCAAGAAAAGAAACTTCCTTTTTTGGACCTGTTATTAACTAGAAAACTCAACAACACCCTAAGTTTTAGCGTATATCGAAAACCCACACATATTGACCGATATCTCAATGCAGAGTCAACACACTAATATCAAGATCTCTCCGACTAACAGAACTTGATACAAAACAAGACGAAATAAGACACATTTCAACAGCTCTAGAACGGAATGCTTTCTCACAATCAGACATAAAGAGAGCCATAAAAAGACAAGAGAAAACCAACTCAAAAACCACAGACCAAGATCAAACAAGAAATAAAGCCATAATCCCATACATGAAAGGAATAACGGAAGAATCTTAAGAAAACACGACATACAGCCCATATTTAAACCACAAAAAACAATAGCCAACATCCTGGGAAATCCCCCCCCCCCAGATAAAGACCAACCTTGAAAATCATGGCGTTTACAACAGTCCATGTGCAGATTGTCAGCAAACATATGTAGGACAAACAAACAGGTGCATATCAGCAAGAATTCAAGAACACAAAAATAGCCTCAAAAACAAACAACGTCAGCTCTATTTCAACATCACCAAACCACCGGACATACCACCGACTTTGAAAAAGCAAAAGAACCAATTTCCAACAACATGGAAAACATTAATAAAAAACAAGAAACTAAACAATGAAGATCAACCAATACACGAGAGACCAGCATACAAGAACCAAATATATCGCACTTCGCAGAGGGGAGGAGTCTGCGAAGCCGCTCGTCTAATCAGAAAGTGAGTCAGCTAAACAAAATTCGATATTCATCAGAGGCCACCATCAGTTTTAAGGGAGTAACGAGACGAACCGCACTTGAAAAGGCCAAATGAGATTTTGGCGAAACGTCGTGAAAACGATTTCTTGAAGAAAAGGATTGAAACTCGGAATAACCAAACCACATATATATATATATATATATATATATATATATATATATATATATACACATGCCTATTCCACAATATGTAAGGTCCTGATAGTAGGAAGGACCTGGCTACGGCCCTGGACCCTGCTCAATTAGTTGATGACTTACGATAGACTGTTTAATATTGTCAATATTATTAAAAATGTTTTTCATTTTCTTTCACCATTTGACGTTTATTTGGGTATATTGCTTAGAGACAAAATGTCCTCGCTCAATACAAAAACGAAATCCGTTTTGTTTTTTGAACCACTCGTGAATAATCTGCATTATTTTCTAATATTACCGAAATATAATTTTAAAACTAACACGTTTGTTACAAGTAAAACACGCTACTTATGAATTTTTTTAAACACCGTATTTTTCACACTTGGTTATTTCACCATATTTTATGATCGACTACTTACATGGGAAAAGCGGTTAAACGAATCCGATTTTAACCGAATGCGTAGTTATGACGTCATGATCCTAACCGCGAACTTAGCAGGCATGCTGAATGTTCTTATTATATTTAAAAACTCCACAGTTAGTAAGCATTTGTGGAAAGAACTGTTTACTGAAATGATGAAAATTGAAAATCAAATGTCTTTATATTTAAAACATTCCAACTCTTTTAGTTTGATAAAAGAAATACGATTAGTATTAATTACGCACATCTCCGTAATAGTCTTAAATGCAATTTACATAATCACATTTGCTGTACGACAAGTTAGACACACATCTGTTGCTACAGATATCCTAAGAAATATTTGGATCCATTTGATGTTTATTTACAATTCTGTAATGGTAACAACTATGACGTCATTATTTATTTATTGTGCTCTAGTAGTAAAATTGAATTTTACGGATGTGAAGGATTTCCTTCTATTATCCGACAACAGATCGAGTCGAAATGTCATCACGATTATTCAAGAAACGAAACTTCTAATTTCAAAATTAAATAACACCGTATATATTATCAATAAAATATTTGGGTGCAACTTGGCATTATTGGGGACTGTATGTGGCAAGCTTTATTTTGATGACCGCTCTTAAATTTCATTCTCTACCTCCTGAGGTTCATCAAGGAAGCAGCTGGGACTTCTATAAATCGTTTATGATTGCTGTAACACTAATAACGGTATTCGTTTTAATTCTGGTAAGTTTTATTATACGTTATTTCGCACATTAAAGGGTATATTTTGGATTTCTAGCCCATCAATGATAATTACAGGGATCACCTCAAATAACTTCAAAGCAAGAAGATATATATATATATATATATATATATATATATATATATATATATATATATATATAATGTTATATAGGTTTTCACGCATGGTCGAATAAATGGTTTGGTTATTCCGGGTTTCAATCCGTTGGTTCAAAAAATCGTTTTCACGACGTTTCGCCAAAATCTCATTTGGCATTTTCACGTAAGCTTCGTCTCGTTACTCGCTGAGAACTGATGGTGGCCTCTGATGAATGTCGAGTTTTGTTTAGCTGACTCGCTTTCTGATTGGACGAGCGGCTCCGCAGGCTCCTCCCCTCTGCCGAGTGCGATATATTTGGTTCTTGTATGCTGGTCTCTCGTGTATTGGTTGATCTTTGTTGTTTTGTTTCAACAAACATTAAGTTCTCTGAGCAATTTCCAGAGTTCGGTTCTTTTAATTTCAGGTAAATCGCGATCTTCATTGATTTTAGTTAGAATTATGTCGACGGTCGGGATCTTCTTCTCATAATAAAATGTATGTAAAATTCATTTTATTGTAGTTTTTACCTCTTCTTCCAACGAGGTTTTTCGTATCCCTGTGATCAAATGTGGCTTGGGCACTAACAATTCCAGTCGTTTTTTTTTCTCCTTCAGTATTTGGTATATAGCAGATCTTTCAACTCCTGTCATGTTGGAACACATCTCAATAGAGCTTTTAACATTATTATATACAGGGTGAGTCAACGATTGGATGAAGTAGGTTTGTGCCTTTTCGGTGAAATTAACAAAGAAACTATATTTATTGTTTGATACAGTTTATTTTTACGCAGATTTTAAAAATATTTAGGACTCTACAGGGTGAGCCAAAAAACTAGGACAGCATAAAGTTGTATTTTTTTAAATAGAACACCCTATATACGAATCGTATTTTCGATTTAGCTTATAATTTTAAATCTTTTTTATTAAGGGTTTCCTATAACAAAACTTTATAGTTTCTGAGATAATTAAGTTTAAAGAAAAAAAGTCACATTTTCAAGCATCAATTCAATCCTAAATAACGTTTTCAATTTTGTGACAAATATATTCAAATTTGGAATTTAGTAAGGCCAAAGACAAGTTAACATAATTTTTACCTAATATTTGCAATAAAAGCTACAGGGTGTTGAACACATCGGCTCTAATTTGAACAAGTTTTGTTTCTGTAGTTTCTTTTTATTATTTTACATGACTACTATGATAATGAAGACTATTTCTGTAAAAAAGTATGGAAAATAAGAAAAACTGAAATATCTCAAAAACTATTATAAATAGGTATAGGATATATTGAACAAAACTTTTAGGGTTTTTATTACTCTATTAAATAACATGAAAATATACAGGGTGTACCATTTAAAAAAAAAAAGATATTTATTCATTTAAACTTGTTCAAATTTGAGCCGATGTGTTCAACACCCTGTAGCTTTTATTGCAAATATTAGGTAAAAATTATGTTAACTTGTCCTTGGCCTTGCTAAATTCCAAATTTGAATATATTTGTCACAAAATTGAAAACGTTATTTAGGATTGAATTGATGCCTGAAAAAGTGACTTTTTTTCTTTAAACTTAATTATTTCAGAAACTATAAAGTTTTGTTATAGTAAACCCTTAATAAAAAAGATTTAAAATTATAAGCTAAATCGAAAATACGATTCGTATATAGGGTGTTCTATTTAAAAAAATACAACTTTATGCTGTCCTAGTTTTTTGGCTAACCCTGTAGAGTCCTAAATATTTTTAAAATCTGCGTAAAAATAAACTGTATCAAACAATAAATATAGTTTCTTTGTTAATTTCACCGAAAAGGCACAAACCTACTTCATCCAATCGTTGACTCATCCTGTACATATTGATATCATAAGGCATCATAAACATTCATCGTAATAAGTTTTCCGTTGAGAAAAAAATACCCTGGTTTAACGATTTTGGAATAAATATAGAGGTGGAAGCCATTTTTTTGGGGTATCTCACTAATCTCAAATAATATATAAAAACAAACGCAAACAAGATAAAGCACTAAGGACACACTGTAAGGTGTACTTTGCTCACTGACAGAAATTAAATGGAACTATCAGAAATTTTATTGGTGCAGTAAATTTATAAAAGTTTATAATATTTCAATATAATTAGATTTACGGCACTGGAGCAGGTACGTTGGAGGTTTCGGTAACAGTGTATTACTCTCTAGTTCCTGAATAGAGTATAGAAATGTATATGCTTGCGATCGCCCTCCCCCCTCCCCAAGAGCTCTGAGATCAGGAAAATAGACCCGATTCTGCCTCATACTAGGAATGTATATGCTGCTGGCATCCCCCCTGTCGGCAACTTGTTTTTTCTTGTGATTCTCCCCCCCCCCTCTCCAAGGGCTTCAAATTCAGAAAAATAGACCCGACCCTGTCTTTTACACTAAAAATGGGAATGTTGCTGTGGGTTGCCGTCGAGGAAGCATCACTTGAAAATGCCAGCTGAGATGTTGGCGAAATGTCGTGAAGATATTTTTATTGACGAACGGAATGACAACCGGAAAAACATCAGTACATATATATATATATATATATATATATATATATATATATATATATATGAATTATATTTTTGAATTTTTTCTTGGACCCTCAATGATATACTTTTATTAGTTTGTTTCTCTTGGGTTTACTTTCTATGTTTTACATTTTTTATAAATAATTTACGTTTCGGTAATTTATTTTACCTTCTTCAGAATTTATAGGATGTTAAAAATAATAGAGCATTTTTTTTATATATGAGTTAAATTATTTAGAATATGTGGTATATTTACCTTGAACAAAAATTCACGAACAACACTGCACAGCGTGTTTGTACACGTGTGTCCGGATTTCGTTGTGTGAAACAAAGACATAATTTTCACAGCACTCTCAGTTTTTTGCATACGCGTTTTTTAGAAAATTCGTCATTTTGGGATACCAGTATTGACTGAAAAAAAGTTTTTCGCGTCAAATTCAGTGGCGTCGTTAGTTTCTAAGTACTACTGTTTTTTAGATATAAATTGATCTTGTGTTTTTTTTTAATGAAACACCTCGTATATTTATAGACCGCAGCATTCTGCTTACCAAGGACTTTTCAACGATATATAATACTTAATAATCCTTTTTTCATTTAAGCCATTAAATTATACTTTTTAGTTTATATGTTTTAATTTTTTTAAGCCGTGGAAATGAAAATAAAAAAAAATTGAAAATGCGACTGTCAAAGTCTCAAATTATTATAAGGCTTTTGCTTGTATATCTACTACTGGTGTAGATTTTCAACTTATTATTATGTGTTATTCATAGTTACAGATTTTTGCCTCTTTCGATTTCCTAGTACAGAGCGTTTAAATGGCAAAATTTATTTTTTCAAAAAATATTATGAAAATTTACAAATATTCGATAGTTTTTTTTCCTTAAGAGCTTGGTATGGGAATCTTTATTTTAAAAACATGCCTATTCCACAATATGTAAAATCCTGATAGCAGGAAGGACCTGGCTACGGCCCTGGACCCTGCTCAATTAGTTGATGACTTACGATAAACTGTTTAATATTGTCAATATAATTAAAAATGTTTTTCATTTTCTTTTACCATTGGATGTTTATTTGAGTATATTGCTTAGAGACAAAATGTCCTCGCTCAATACAAAAAGGAAATCCGTTTTATTTTTTGAACCACTCGTGAATAATCTGCATTATTTTCTAATATTACCGAAATATAATTTTAAAACTAACACGTTTGTTACAAGTAAAACGCGCTATTTATGGATTTTTTTAAACATCCTATTTTTCACACTTGGTTATTTAATCTTATTTTATGATCGACTACTTACATGGAAAAAGCGCCTAAACGCATCCGATTTCAACCGAATGCGTAGTTATGACGTCATCATTCTAACAGCGAACTTAGCAGGCATGCTGAATGTTCTTATTATATTTAAAAACTCCACAGTTAGTAAGCATTTGTGGAAAGAACTGTTTACTGAAATGATGAAAATTGAAAATCAAATGTCTTTATATTTAAAACATTCCAACTCTTTTAGTTTGATAAAGAAATACGATTAGTATTAATTACGCACATCTCCGTAATAGTCTTAAATGCAATTTACATAATCACATTTGCTGTACGACAAGTTAGACCCCAATCTGTTGCTACAGATATCCTAAGAAATATTTGGACCCATTTGATTTATATTTACAATTCTGTAATGGTAACAACTATGACGTCATTATTTATTTATTGTGCTCTAGTAGTAAAATTGAATTTTACGGATGTGAAGGATTTCCTTCTATTATCCGACAACAGATCGAGTCGAAATGTCATCACGATTATTCAAGAAACGAAACTTCTAATTTCAAAATTAAATAACACCGTATATATTATCAATAAAATATTTGGGTGCAACTTGGCATTATTGGGACTGTATGTGGCAAGCTTTATTTTGATGACCGCTCTTAAATCTCACTCTCTACCTCCTGAGGTTCATCAAGGAAGCAGCTGGGACTTCTATAAATCGTTTATGATTGCTGTAACACTAATAACGGTATTCGTTTTAATTCTGGTAAGTTTTATTATACGTTATTTCGCACATTAAAGGGTATATTTTGGATTTCTAGCCCATCAATGATAATTACAGGGATCACCTCAAATAACTTGAAAGCAAGAATATATATATATATATATATATATATATATATATATAATATATATATATATATATATATATATATATATAATGTTATATAGGTTTTCACGCATGGTCGAATAAATGGTTTGGTTATTTCGGGTTTCAATCCGTTGGTTCAAAAAATCGTTTTCACGACGTTTCGCCAAAATCTCATTTGGCATTTTCACGTAAGCTTCGTCTCGTTACTCGCTGAGAACTGATGGTGGCCTCTGATGAATGTCGAGTTTTGTTTAGCTGACTCGCTTTCTGATTGGACGAGCGGCTTCGCAGGCTCGCTCCTCCCCTCTGCCGAGTGCGATATATTTGGTTCTTGTATGCTGGTCTCTCGTGTATTGGTTGATCTTTGTTGTTTTGTTTCAACAAACATTAAGTTCTCTGAGCAATTTCCAGAGTTCGGTTCTTTTAATTTCAGGTAAATCGCGATCTTCATTGATTTTAGTTAAAATTATGTCGACGGTTGGGATCTGCTTCTCATAATAAAATGTATGTAAAATTCATTTTATTGTAGTTTTTACCTCTTCTTCCAACGAGGTTTTTCGTCTGCCTGTGATCACATGTGGCTTGGGAGTATTAACAATTCCAGTCGTTTTTTTTTTCTCCTTCATTATTTGGTATAAAGCAGATCTTTCAACTCCTGTCATGTTGGAACACATCTCAACAGAGCTTTTAACATTATTATCTAGATATTGATATCTTAAGGCATCATAAACATTCATCGTAATAAGTTTTTCGTTGAAGAAAAAATACCCTGGTTTAACCATTGTGGAATAAAAATAGAGGTGGAAGCCATTTTTTTTGGGTATCTCACTAATCTCAAATAATATATAAAAACAAGCGCAAACAAGATAAGGCACTAAGGACACACTGTAAGGTGTACTTTGCTCACTGACAGAAATTAAATGGAACTATCAGAAATTTTATTGGCGCAATAAATTTATAAAAGTTTATAATATTTCAATATAATTAGATTTACGGCACTGGAGCAGGTACGTTGGAGGTTTCGGTAACAGTGTATTACTCTCTAGTTCCTGAATAGAGTATAGGAATGTATATGCTTGCGATCGCCCCCCCCCTCTCCAAGAGCTCTGAGTTCAGGAAAATAGACCCGATTCTGCCTCATACTAGGAATGTATATGCTGCTGGCATCCCCCCTGTCGGCAACTTGTTTTTTCTTGTGATTCTCCCCCCCCCCTCTCCAAGGACTTCAAATTCAGAAAAATAGACCCGACCCTGTCTTTTACACTAAAAATGGGAATGTTGCTGTGGGTTGCCGTCGAGGAAGCATCACTTGAAAATGCCAGCTGAGATGTTGGCGAAATGTCGTGAAGATATTTTTATTGACGAACGGAATGACAACCGGAAAAACATAAGTACATATATATATATATATATATATATATATATATATATATATATATATATATATGAATTATATTTTTGAATTTTTTCTTGGACCCTCAATGATATACTTTTATTAGTTTGTTTCTCTTGGGTTTACTTTCTATGTTTTACATTTTTTATAAATAATTTACGTTTCGGTAATTTATTTTACCTTCTTCAGAATTTATAGGATGTTAAAAATAATAGAGCATTTTTTTTATATATAAGTTAAATTATTTAGAATATGTGGTATATTTACCTTGAACAACACTGCACAGCGTGTTTGTACACGTGTGTCCGGATTTCGTTGTGTGAAACAAAGACATAATTTTCACAGCACTCTCAGTTTTTTGCATACGCGTTTTTTAGAAAATTCGTCATTTTGGGATACCAGTATTGACTGAAAAAAAGTTTTTCGCGTCAAATTCAGTGGCGTCGTTAGTTTCTAAGTACTACTGTTTTTAGATATAAATTAATCTTGGGTTTTTTTTAATGAAACACCTCGTATATTTATAGACCGCAGCATTCTGCTTACCAAGGACTTTTCAACGATATATAACACTTAATAATCCTTTTTTCATTTAAGCCATTAAATTATACTTTTTAGTTTATATGTTTTAATTTTTTTAAGCCGTGGAAATGAAAATAAAAAAAAAATTGAAAATGCGACTGTCAAAGTCACAAATTATTATAAGGCTTTTGCTTGTATATCTACTACTGATGTAGATTTTTAACTTATTATTACGTGTTATTCATAGTTACAGATTTTTGCCTCTTTCGATTTCCTAGTACAGAGCGTTTAAATGGCAAAATTTATTTTTTCAAAAAATATTATGAAAATTTACAAATATTCGATAGTTTTTTTTCCTTAAGAGCTTGGTATGGGAATCTTTATTTTAAAAACATGCCTATTCCACAATATGTAAGGTTCTGATAGCAGGAAGAACCTGGCTACGGCCCTGGACCCTCCTCGATTAACTGATGGCATACGATAAACTGTTTAATATTGTCAATATAATTAAAAATGTTTTTCATTTTCTTTTACCATTGGATGTTTATTTGGGTATATTGCTTAGAGACAAAATGTCCTCACTCAATACAAAAAGGAAATCCGTTTTATTTTTTGAACCACTCGTGAATAATCTGCATTATTTTCTAATATTACCGAAATATAATTTTAAAACTAACACGTTTGTTACAAGTAAAACGCGCTACTTATGGATGTTTTTAAACATTCTATTTTTCACACTTTGTTATTTAACCTTATTTTATGATCGACTATTTACATGGAAAAAGCGCTTAAATGAACCCAACTGCAATCAAATGCATAGTTATGACGTCATGATTCTAACAGCGAACTTAGCAGGCATGCTGAATGTTCTTATTATTTTTAAAAATTCTACAGTTAGTAGGGATTTGTGGAAAGAATTGTTTACTGAAATGATGAAAATTGAAAGCCATATGTCTTTATATTTAAAACATTCCAAGTATTTTAAGGTGATAAGAGAAATACGATTAATATTCTTTACGCACATCTCTGTAATTGTCTTATCTGCAATTTACATAATCCTATTGACTCTACAACAAGTTAGACACACATCCGTTGCTACAGACATCCTAAGTAATATTTGGATCCAATTGGTGCATATTTACAATTATGAAATGGTAATAATTATGTCGTCATTATTTATTTATTGCGTTCTAGTGGTAAAATTGAATTTTACGGATGTCAAAGATTTTCTTCTATTATCCAACAACAGATCGGGTCAATATTGCTTCAAGATTATTCAAGAAACGAAACATTTAATTGCAAAGTTAAATAACACGGTATATATTATCAACAAAATATTTGGATGCAACTTGGCGTTATTGGGACTGTATGGGGCAAGCTTTATTTTGATGACCGCTCTTAGAATTCACTTTCTACCACCTGAGATTCAACAGGGAAGCAGCTCGAACTTCTATAAATCGTTTATGGTTGCCGCGACAGTAACAATGGTATTCATTTTAATTTTGGTAAGTTTCTTTATATGTTATTTCGCATATTAAGGGATATAAATTGAATTTCTAATGCATAGATGACTTTAAAAGGAAGGTATTTATATATATATATATATATATATATATATATATATATATATATATATATATTCATCAGAGGCCACCATCAGTTTTAAGCGAGTAACGAGACGAACCGCACTTGAAAATGCCAAATGAGATTTTGGCGAAACGTGAAAACGATTTTTTGAAGAAACGGATTGAAACTCGGAATAACCAAACCATATATATATATATATATATATATATATATATATATATATATATATATATATATATATATATATATATATATTGTTGTAAAATAGCAATTTTACAATGCCATCATAAATCAAATAAGGGACAACGCTCTACATTTACTATTTAAGAGACTAGGAACTTTGCTAATAATCCCTGCCTATGATTATGGGGCGTAAACAGCGAACCGGAGTCTCGAAAACTATAAAAACCACACGATAACTACAATCGCCCTTCTTTACGAGATCTGCAACGAGGGAAGCAAGAAGTAAATATTCAGATCTAATCGCCAGCTCTTCTGTCCGAATGTACAATTCTATGCTTGAAAGTCATAGATAAAATATTTATAGATTCGCAAACTTTAATCCCAAAAACGGCAAATTTACGACAATAAAATGTAAACATCGTAGATCAGATGTCGGCATGCGCACTACAAAATGATCAGGTGACCATCGACAGGACCGAACTTCGAAAATTTATTTAGTTAGTTCAATTAGTCATAAATGGTATTTAAATCAAGAAAGTTATCAAAGTTGCAACCATGATTGCAATCTTTAGTAAAAAAGTCGGTGTCATGTAACTTTCTTGTTCTGGGAGTCACATCATATGGGCACAAATAATATCTGAAGCAGAAGGGAATAATCCGGTCTGTGTCTACGGATGGGAGTTAGTTTAGTCATTTATTATACTGTGAAAGTAAAATTGTGAAGAAAATTTACCTTACTATTTCTCTAATCTATTGTTTCCGTCTGTGTGCGTTAACTTTCTTGTTGTAGGGTGGGAGTGAGTAATTAACATTTTTAAGGTCCGGCAATTTATTCTCTAATTATTAAAAAATAATGACCTTCTTTTCCTTATCTTTTTTTTTTCATTTTTTAAGAAAATATTGATACGAAATGGGTTTGTCAACGGATATGCAGGATTTAAAAATAATTTTATATAATAATATTTTTCTGCCGTAATGGCGAAATATTTTCTTAATCGTATTAATTTTTTCGACAAAATGATGAAAATGTTACTTCCAATAAAATAAGTGAACAAGGTCATTGCTGAGGGTGAATAAAAAAAATATAACAACAAAAGAAATTCACATTTGTCTAACTTATTTCGTAATATTTTGCTTTTGTTCACATTTTAATGAATTTTTAATTTGATGATTTCAAAGTGGAGATTGCCATGACCACATGAATCGTGACAATTTCATAAAATGAGTATGGACATAACTAATCTGAATTTACTTCAAAAACCAGTTTTAATAATGAACAAAGCTTTTTAACGTCATGTCCTCAATCTTCAGACATACAAAATAATAAATCATAGAATGGCTGCACAACAAAAAAAACATTTGAGCTGGGTGGAAACATCGGTTAAATATAAGGTGGATGAAGTTATGCAAGAATATGGACATTGTGCAAATTAGCAACTGGAAAAAAGTCTTTGACAATTTGAAAAAATAATTCAAACAGAATAATTTTCCAAAACGACGAATGTCCAGCACTTTACCGGCTTGACGTAAGAGATTTTTTAAATGAAACATTCCCTAATCGTTGGATCGGAAGAAATGGTCCCATATTGTGACCTGCGAGGTACCCAGACTTGACGCCTATAGATTTTCATATCTGGGGACGTATGAAAGAACTCGTCTATAAAGCTGAAATAATGGACCGTAATCAACTGATTGAAAAAATTAATGAAGCAGGTATTACACTTAGGGAATAAATGAGGCTAGGCGTAACCACCACCCAAGTGAGGAAAAGTGCCCGAAAATGTGTTAGAAATAATGGCTCACATTTTGAACATAACATGTAAAATAATACTTAATGTGATTTAGGTAATTTTAGCAAAATAAAAATAAATTGAGAAAATTGTTAATTTCGTTAATATGAACATCTTCCCTGAATTTAATGGATTTAATATTTTATTGATACGGGTTTCGATCAACCACTGTAAAGGTAATTCGACAAAGTTATTTTTAAAATAAATTGAATGTATTTATTTTTCTCACTGTTAGAAAAAAACTCAAATCTAAGAATGAAACTTGAATTTTCGTAGATGAATAAAATTTTTGAGTGCACAGTTTTCTGTGTGTTATTTTAATTTTAGTCCTCTTGTTGTTATTACAGTGTATGAACCAGAGAATAAGAAAAAAAATATTTCAATCCGAAAATTAACCTGTATCATAAAAATTAAATTTTTAATCACCAATTGCCAGAAAACCGAAAAATTATAAAATGTGCTGTAACTCGACAACCATGCATTTTTGTTCTAAGGCATATATGGCATAAATTTTTCAAAATAACATTCTCTATCACCTCTTCCAAACTTTATATCGATGCACCAACCATCCTGTATATATATATATATATATATATATATATATATATATATATATATATATATATACAGGGTGATTCAAAAATCGATCACGAAACTTAAGGGGGTGATTCTACTTGACAAAATAAGGGTAGAGCTTCATATAATTTTTTTTCAAAATGTCATTCGTTTTCGAGTTACAAGCCGTCCAAGTTCAAGTTTTTATTTTTTGTTTTTTGAATTACTCGCTTACAGGAAAACCGATTTGACTAATATTTGAAAGATAGGCTAAGTCTTCTGCGCTTCATCATTTTAGTAACAATTCACATTGATTGTTTGCCGCTAGAAGGCACTTTACCTACATTGAAAATTGTTTTTTTGTCATAATTTTTTAGTGTTGACAGCTACAGTAGTTTTTGGCATAATTTCTGAAAGACTGATGCCAGGCCTTTAAAAAAGGTGCTCTTTATTTACATCGCTAAACCCAACGGTTTAGACGTAAATCACCTTTAAAAATTAAGTGGTAAATTTACTTTTCTTATTTCATTACCACCAGCTACCAGGTAAATAGCTATCAAAGTATACTAGAGCTGTCAGTTTAACATCAAATAAATTCGCTTTTTAAACTATTTAATTTATAATCTTAAAATAACTAATAATGGCTAATCACCAATATTCAAATATCGAATATTGTGATATCCATTTTTGTTATGGAAAAGCAAATGGTAATGCAGAGTTGGCAAGAAGATATTATATGGAGAGTTATCCGGAAAGAAATATCCCTCATGCTCAAACATTTTCCAGTGTGCACAGGAGGCTTGCGGAATGTGGTTCCTTTAAAAGTTATAATGGAAATAGGGGAAGACCTAGAACTGCTAGAAACGTGCAACAAGAAGAAAGAGTGCTTGAAATTATTGAAGATAATCCAGGTATTAGTACTAGAAAAATTGGGAATGAAGTGCGGCGCTGTCAGGCTAGTTCATGGAGGATACTAAGAGAAGAACAACTCTACCCGTTTCATTCAAAAAAGGTGCAGGCTCTTTATGACGATGATCGGCCGAGACGGTTGGAAATGTGCAATCAGATCCTAGCTAAGTATGAAAACGATAATCGATTAATTGGCGTCATATTATTCACTGACGAAGCTGGTTTCACTCGTGATGGCATAACAAATCTACACAACATCCACACATATGCTTACGAGAACCCAAACAATGTGGTAGAAACGAAACATCAGCGTAGATTTTCACTAAATGTGTGGGCAGGGATAATAGGAGATTACCTTATTGGTCCTCATTTCTTTGATGGCCCATTAACTGGTGACGTATACTTAGATTTTATCCAAAATCGTCTCCCATTGTATCTGGAAGATGTGCCATTGGAAGTAAGGGCCAACATGTGGATCCTCCAAGACGGAGCTCCGCCCCACTTTAGTATACGTGTCCGACAGTATTTGAATGCAACGTATCCTAAGCGATGGATAGGACGAAGTGGACCATTGGCATGGGCAGCGAAGTCACCAGACCTTAATCCTATGGATTTTTTCTTTTGGGGTCATTTGAAACAATTGGTGTACGATATTCCAGTAATCAACGTCGAGGATCTTCGCTTCAGGATAATCGAAAAGTGCCAAATTATTAAAGAAACACCAGAAATTTTTCATCGAGTTAGGCGACATTTTTTGAAGAGTGTTAGGAAATGTATGGAAGAAAATGGGGGACATTTTGAGAATCTTTTTTAGTTTGTTTAGTACTGTTTCATTAATTTTTATCAATTAAATGTATATCGCAATAATCCATAATATGAATATTTACTGATTAGCCATTATTAGTTATTTTAAGATTATAAATTAAATAGTTTAAAAAGCGAATTTATTTGATGTTAAACTGACAGCTCTAGTATACTTTGATAGCTATTTACCTGGTAGCTGGTGGTAATGAAATGAGAAAAGTAAATTTACCACTTAATTTTTAAGGGTGATTTACGTCTAAACCGTTGGGTTTAGCGATGTAAATAAAGAGCACCTTTTTTAAAGGCCTGGCATCAGTCTTTCAGAAATTATGCCAAAAACTACTGTAGCTGTCAACACTAAAAAATTATGACAAAAAAACAATTTTCAATGTAGGTAAAGTGCCCTCTAGCGGCAAACAATCAATGTGAATTGTTACTAAAATGATGAAGCGCAGAAGACTTAGCCTATCTTTCAAATATTAGTCAAATCGGTTTTCCTGTAAGCGAGTAATTCAGAAAACAAAAATAAAAACTTGAAGTTGGACAAGTAACTCGAAAACGAATGACATTTTGAAAAAAAATTATATGAAGCTCTACCCTTATTTTGTCAAGTAGAATCACCCCCTTAAGTTTCGTGATCGATTTTTGAATCACCCTGTATATATATATATATATATATATATATATATATATATATATATATATATATATATAATAAGGGAAAGAGTAGTTCTTGACCGACTAGTTAGAAAGGAAAACTCTTATTCTTGGGATAACGGTCCTAGAGCTGAATGAAACTCTGTTTTTTACAAACGCCAAGCTTTCGGAAGTTTATTATTTCCTTCTTCAGGGCTACAATACAGAACAGTTCTGTTGATTATAATTTTAAATTTTACAATATATGATATTTAATAATAAAAAGAAAATGATTCTAAATTCAAAGACTTACGTGCAAATTGAGTCCATTTATGGCTTTTAGAAAATGAAACGGAAAATTCATGTAGAAACTGTTGATTTTTGCCTAATTATCACATTTTATTATTGAAATGGTTTTTTAAACACTAATATATAATTTTATTTTGTGGGTCATTTTAGTTGTACTGAATGTTGGTTTATCTGATAAGAACATCCTTGAAACAGTCTTTTTTTGGTAGATGGGATATGTCAGAAATGTCTATTTTATTTTAGCGGCAATTTTGAATGTGGAATCATTGTGTTCTACAAGAAATGTTAATTTTAATTTTAATTTATAAATTAGGTATTTAATAATATTATTTTTCTTTGTATTTCTATTTATGAGATTTACGTTTATTTAATGAGTAATTAAGTTTTTATGAGTATTGTTGCATTTAAAAATTGTAATAATTGTAAGAAGGTAATAGGAAATGATTAATGAACATTATTTATATAGAACAAAGAAGGTTAGAAAACAGTCCTCTAACCTCTCGCCCTCTCAATATTCAAAATTACAAAATATCTATTAGCAATGTAGTTATTATAGGTAAGTGGCAAAAATGCACTTACGTAATTTGCAGAAAACTATGGAGTAACTGTGAAGTCAAGAGGCTGGGAAGCTTGTTGCCTAGTATTTTTATCTTTTAAGGTGGACAAGAGATGAAAGTAGATTACACTGAGATTTTCAATATCTTTTCTTTTGTTGATACAGTAATCATCTAAATAAATTTCTACCATCTCCAGAAAATGCCTTTTATTATTGTTTTGTTCTTTGTTGATCACCTCAACACTGACAAAATCAAACCTGTGATCCTCATCGATTACATGTTCCGACAAGGTGCATGTCCTCTTTTGCAAATCTACAATCACTCCTGTGTCCGGTGATTCTCTTTCAAAACAGTTGATGTTTGACCTATGTAATGTTTGTCACAGTCTATACATTTTAAACGGTATACTACCCCTGATTTGTTAGGGTTGCTATCCGTGTCTTTCAGTCTGGAGAAGGTTTGGCCAACTGTTAATATGTATTTACCACATATTTTTATATTATTATGCATAGAAAGAATTTTAATCAATTTTTGTGTGACTTGGTTGATAAAAGGTAATGAAAAGTAATATGTAGGTTGGTTTTCTTCTAAGAAAGCTGAAATTTCAGAGGAAAAGTCAGTGGTGTTTTGATTGGTATCACTCTCTATGTGTGAATGTGTTGGTGTTATGAAGGCATATATCTTTGGTGAGAAATTAAAATTTAGTGGAATAGATCTGCGTTGTGTGGGGTGTGGAGAGCTGTGTTCTTGTTGTGTGATAGGGGTGTTGTGTAAAAACTTATTTAAGAACCACCGAGGATAGCTATTTTCTTTTAGTATTTTATATAATCTGCTTATATTTTTTTGAATGAGAGTAGGATGACAAACTGATGTAATTCTTTTTTTTTTTAAATTAATTACTAGATTTACTTTAGTTTTAGTATTATGGTAGGAATGGATATATATATATATATATATATATATATATATATATATATATATATATATATATATAGTTTATTTTTGTATCTTAAACCTTTTGTTAATATTTTTCAGTAATATTTTCTCTTGGCTACGGCCTTGGACTCAGCTAATCGATGACTCATGATAAATTGTTTGATATTACCAGTAAAATTAGAAATGTTTTTCACTGTTTTCTACCAATATACGTTCATTTAGGTATATTACTTCCTAATAAAATGTCCTCGCTCAATTTCAAAAGAAAATCCGTTTTGCTTTTTGAACCACTCGTGAATAATCTGCATTATTTTCTAATATTACCGAAATATAATTTGAAAACTAACACGTTTAATACGGGTAAAATGCGCTACTTATGGATCTTCCTAAACACCATTTTTGTCGTGGTTGGTTATTTAACTCTATTTCATTATCGGTTAGTTGCATGGAAAAGGCGCCTAAACGAACCTCGCTTGAACCAAATGCATAGCTGTGATGTCATAGTTCTAACAGCGGACTTAGCGGGCCTGCTGAATGTTCTTATAATTTTTAAAAACTCCACAGTGAGTAGGGATTTATGGAAACAACTGTTTACTGAGATGATGGAAATAGAAAACCATATGTCTTCATATTTAAGAAAATCCTACTCTTTTAATGTAATAAGAAAAATACATTTAACATTCTTGATAAACATTTCTTCAATGGCCCTAAGTATAATTTATATAGTCCAGCTTTCTCTACAACAAGTTAAACACACATCCGTTGCTACAGAAATCCTGAATAATATTTGGATTCTTTTCATACAATTTTACAATTATGAAATGGTAATAATTATGTCGTCATTATTTATTTATTGCGCTCTAGTAGTAAAATTGACTTTTAAGGATGTTAAGAACTTCTTTCTATTATCCAACAACAAATCAGGTCAAAATGTCATCATGTTTATCAAAGAAACGCGGCTTCTAACAGCAAAGTTAAATAACACCGTATATATTATCAATAAAATATTTGGATGGAACTTAGCATTATTGGGACTTTATGTTGGAAGCTGTATTTTGGTAACCATTCTTATAACTTACTCTCCACCACCTGAGATTCTTCAAGGAAGCAGCTCGGAGTTCTATAAGTCGGTTTTGAATGGTTTGGCAGTAACAACAACCTTATTTTTAACTTTGGTAAGTTGTTATTCGTTATTTCGCACATTAAATAGTGTTATTTAGATAGGCCATTAATGATCAACAAAGGGGACGTCTCTTTCTTAACAGTCCTTAAAAAGGTGGAGGTCGGTCTATTTAAAATTCCCATTTCGTAATGTGTCAGCAGGATATTATCCACAGAACTTGATGCCGGGTGTAATCATCAGCAGTATAAACATCTAAAACTACCCTGGGACGATTAGGATATTCATAAAAAAGAAATAATTTCATAATCTATGTATTTGGAAAAGTTGTCTTTATCACTTAAAATCCAGTGCCGGCTTTAGCACTACCAGCGCCCTGAACGAGATTTTTCTGGCGCCCCCTATCGGGTTTCTAAATCCCCAATGTGAAAAAAGGCAAAGAAAAAAATAAAAACCCTTTATTAAAAGAAAAAATTTAATGAAGTTTTCCTTTTTTGCCTTCTCTATCGGCAAACTTTTTATTAAGGCACCGAAGTCTATGCTTTCCGCAACTTCATTTTGGATTGACAACGTCGCCAAGGTTGTCAAATCTAGATTGAGATATTGTTGATCGCGGATGTTTTTACGAGCTTCAGTTTAGAAAAACTCCTCGAACATACCCCTGTAGAATTAGCATGTCGTCAGAATTATTTTATTTTTTGGTACACGCATACCGATCATATGCTATCCTTTTCTAATTGCCTTATTTAAACGAGTATAATATGATAATCGGTACGTCAATTTTATAATACATAAAAGTACGAATGTGTCGTTGCGTTGTGACAGAATTTGATTATAGACTCATGCTAATGATATATTGAGGTAGTGTTAATCATTTTATCTATAATCATTTTTTGCCCCATTTTAATTAGTAACTATTTTAATAACCTACAATTCAATTTCACAGTAATAAAGACACTCTGGAAGTCTGGTCGTTCAACTTCTCTCTTGTCGCTTTAGTACCAAACACTACGGTTATTAAAGCTTACCACAACCATGACTCAGATCTTCAGGACTCAGGAAAGGCTGCTAATTAGTTGGTCAGTAGACATCTCTTTTGTAGGTCTTGCAACAGCGCGCCCGCAAGTTAATTCGCGTGAAGGTTTTATTTAAATTGAATAAAACAAGTTTCTCAAATCTATTTAACAAAAATAAATAGAAAAACGAACTATTTACAATGAGAAACTTAAAACTAATAACAATTACGAAAAACTAACATAGTTGCTCTTCTCGGCCGTTATTTTAACCAAAAACGTAAAACCCAATTTTGAAAAAAAAAACACGTATAAATAGCTTAATAAAATATTAAACAAAAAAAAAAGAAATAAAACGCGAAAAAACAGCTATTTATATTACTTAATCGAACCGTATGAAAATCGCGAAATGCCCCACTAAAATAACACACGATAATCCCTTAATTTCCTAAATTAAACAAAGAAAACTTCTTTCCCGACGATTATACCCTTGACGTAATTATTCTACGGCACTGGTATACACGGTACCGTTTCTAACGACATTCAAACTGTGACTACCATTTACTATTCCTTAAAAGAGTGTCTTCGAAACTTACACCCCTCGACACCCCTCTGTTTCCCGTTTGTACCTATATTACCCGATGGAACCCGGTAAACGTCAATTTCTTTCCCTTAAAGTTCGAAGGTTTCGATCGTTACGTGCTGAGGGCGTTAGCTATTCTATACCGGATGCTTGATTGCCGAATTGACCTCTGAGCATCTAAATAATATTTTTTATATAAACACAATTAATAAAACTATTCTATTTCTTTCTATAACTAAAGGAATAAGATAATATAACCTCTGTGAAAAAACCTGAATGCCCTTTTATTCCTATTGCTGGTATTTAAAGCATTCTTTCTTGCAATCAGGAAAAAAAATCGCCATATTAGATTCCTAGAGATCAACACAAAATTTGAGAAGCTCTAGTTTTTTTGGACTCTTCTTTATATTGTACAATAGAGACCAAATTAGGAACATTAATTTCATTTTTTAAATTGAGTGAAACCAAAGACAATTGAAAAATTCAATTTCAAATTGTTTTTCTGGAGAATTAATGGGCTTATCGCAGGCAGTTTCACCAACTTGGCGTTTAACCCATCGAATTCTGGTTACTATGATTAAATAAGTAGGATTTCAAAAGGGAAACAAGGTCGTAAAAGAAATTGAATAGGACAGAAGCTTTCTGTAAGAGTATGTTGATGGTCGATTTGGTCAAAAGCTTTACGGAAATCAGTGCAAATAACATCGACTTGACTTCTGTTGTTAAGGGCGTCGCAAACGTAAGAGAAGAAAGAACAAAGATTAGTCATGCATCATATTTTAGAAAAGAAGTCATGTAGGTCAATCGATAATCGATTTTGAATTTTTGAAAATAAATATTTCTGCAAGATAATATCGAAGACCTTGGAAAATGCCGCGATAGTTTTCAACTAGAGATGAATCACCCTTTTTTAGAATAGGACACTTTGACAATCTTCCAGACCTCTGGAAAAACTCCGCTCTTCAAAATCAGTTGGAAAATAAGACAACGGGGAGCGCTCAGAACACCAGAACAGTCCCTCACCAGAATACTAGGAACATCATCTGGACCAGATGTGGCCTTATTTTTGAGTGACTTGCAGGCTTAAGAAACATCTGTGGGAGTGATAATGGAAATGTTAATGGTTTCAAAAGATTCCCAAGAAGTAGAAATCTCAGAGGGCTCCGAGTCGTTGTAGATACTCTTGAAGTACTCCGCAAACGCTGAGACAATATTATGAGGCCCATGAAATGGATGGTTTTCGTAGTTCATTATAGCTTGAATGCGTAACTGAGCTTTTTTACTCTGAACGAAAGTCCTCGTAGGCCCGCTGCGACTCTGACTTTATTAGGGTGCGCAAAGTCCTGTTCAGGGTGAGTCAACGATTGGATGAAGTAAGTTTGTACCTTTTCGGTGAAATTTACAAAGAAACTATATTTATTGTTTGATATAGTTTATTTTTACGCAGATTTTAAAAATATTTAGGACTCTACAGAGTGAGCCAAAAAACTAGGACAGCATAAAGTTGTATTTTTTTAAATAGAACACCCTATATACGAATCGTATTTTCGATTTAGCTTATAATTTTAAATCTTTTTTATTAAGGGTTTACTATAACAAAACTTTATAGAGTTTAAAGAAAAAAAGTCACATTTTCAAGCATCAATTCAATCCTAAATAACGTTTTCAATTTTGTGACAAATATATTCAAATTTGAAATTTAGCAAGGCCAAGGACAAGTTAACATAATTTTTACCTAATATTTGCAATAAAAGCTACAGGGTGTTGAACACATCGGCTCAAATTTGAACAAGTTTAAATGAATAAATATCTTTTTTTTAAATGGTACGCCCTGTATATTTTCATGTTATTTAATAGAGTAATAAAAACCCTAAAAGTTTTGTTCAATATATCCTATACCTATTTATAATAGTTTTTGAGATATTTCAGTTTTTCTTATTTTCCATACTTTTTTACAGAAATAGTCTTCATTATCATAGTTTAATTAAACATAATGTGAAAAAATTAACACAACAATAACGACAAGGCAAATACATATTTACTTTTATACTAAATTGAAACAAAAAATTACCTATTTAATACTGAGATTAATTATTTCTTTTTAATAAGTGTTCGAATAAACGACCCTCTTGTGCAATGCACAAATTTAGTCTTTTTTGCAGATTTTCTCGGACCCTGGACAAAATTAGTAGCATTATTGTTCTACAGATATCCCTAATCTTGTTTCGCATATCTTCCACTGTTGTTGGTGGATTAATATACACCTTATTTTTAATATAACCCCATAGGAAGAAATCTAATGGGGTGATGTCGCAAGACCTTGGTGGCCACTCAATGAAACCCCCACGTCCAATCCGTTTTTGCGGATATCGTTGGTCCAAAAACGCACGAACTTCACGATGGTAATGCGGAGGCGCACCATCGTGCTGGAACCACATACTGTCGAGCTCATCCCTATCGAGACCTTGAAGCAGTTGGGGTAGTTCTTCTTGTAGAAAGTTCAGGTAACTATGGCCATTTAGTGGTTCATTAAAAAAGTGGGGTCCAATAATTCGATTATGATGAATACCACACCAAACCTTTAATGACCAGTGGTTTTGATGTTGCACCTCTCTAATCCAAAATGGGTTTTCTGTGGCATAATAATGCATGTTGCGTCTATTTACGGCACCGTTACTTCTAAAAGTAGCTTCATCACTAAACATTACCTTGCATAATAAATTTGGATTTAATTTAATCTCCGCATTTATTGTACGACAAAAGTTTACACGACTTTCAAAATCCTGTCCATGTAATTCTTGGTGTAATTCCATGTGATATAGATGATACCTATATTTCTTGGTAGTACGATTAGCGGTGGATTGTGATGTTTCACATAATGCTGCTAACTGACGGCTACCAATATAAGGATTTTCCTGAACATTTAACAATACTTGTAGTTCTTTTTCTTCATTAGTTACTGGCTTGTTGACAACTTTACGTTTTGGATAATCAACAGTACCAGAAGAATCAAATCTTTGCATTAAGTTTTGAAAAGTATGGGTATTAGGCTGGCGTCGATCAGGATACTTCATTTTGTATTTACAAAATTTACAAAAATCTTTGAGCAAGAAGACAATTTTTTTGAGCCTCTTCTATTGTATAAATCATATCTATTAACTCATTCTTTGGAAAATTCATTTTACAATATAAAATGAATGCAAAAAAAACCAAACTACGCTACATAAAAACCAAAAGAAGAGATTGCGGTTATAAATTTGACACACAGAAAAATGTTCTTTTACATTGTTTTTGCCATGGCTACTATGATAATGAAGACTATTTCTGTAAAAAAGTATGGAAAATAAGAAAAACTGAAATATCTCAAAAACTATTATAAATAGGTATAGGATATATTGAACAAAACTTTTAGGGTTTTTATTACTCTATTAAATAACATGAAAATATACAGGGTGTACCATTTAAAAAAAAAGATATTTATTCATTTAAACTTGTTCAAATTTGAGCCGATGTATTCAACACCCTGTAGCTTTTATTGCAAATATTAGGTAAAAATTATGTTAACTTGTCCTTGGCCTTGCTAAATTCCAAATTTGAATATATTTGTCACAAAATTGAAAACGTTATTTAGGATTGAATTGATGCTTGAAAATGTGACTTTTTTCTTTAAACTTAATTATCTCAGAAACTATAAAGTTTTGTTATAGTAAACCCTTAATAAAAAAGATTTAAAATTATAAGCTAAATCGAAAATACGATTCGTATATAGGGTGTTCTATTTAAAAAAATACAACTTTATGCTGTCCTAGTTTTTTGGCTCACCCTGTAGAGTCCTAAATATTTTTAAAATCTGCGTAAAAATAAACTGTATCAAACAATAAATATAGTTTCTTTGTTAATTTCACCGAAAAGGCACAAACCTACGTCATCCAATCGTTGATTCACCCTGTACTCTTCCAAGTAATAAGTAGTTTTATGAGTTTGAAGATGTCGACGAACCTGCTTCTTTTTTGAAAATGTTGGTAATCAGTTCACCCGTAAACCAAGGGGGGAAAACGCCTTCATCTCGGCAATTTGCGAGGTATACAGGCAGCAAAGTAGTAATTTAAGATATCATAAAACAATTGGCAGGCATTCACCACGGCAGTAGGCTCAGTAACCGGAGACCAATCGGTGTGGAGCATCATTTCATACAGGCTTGCAAAGTTGCCTCTGCGAAAGTTGTATCAAGGTTGATCAGCGTTGCATACAGGAAAATAAGTGGAATGAGTGAAAGTTGCATGAAACTCAAAAGTCAGAGCAGAGTGATGTGGATATTCATCAACTAGGGACCTATCGCTGCGCGACACGGTAAGATTAAAATATATATTTTTCTTCCATTTACCCTCATCAATGTCCACCTTAATAATTCGTAACGCCCCTTAATATATCTAATGATGTTTACATGTCTGGATGTTTCGATCGGTTGTGCGTTAAAACAAATAGGTGTTAAGACACGTATTTCCATTATTTAACATTAGTTCAAATTACTTCAAGTTAGGAAAGATGCTTTCCTATAAATTAAACAGGAGATCAATTTTATTTTTCGAACCACTTATCAATATTTTACAATATTTATTAATATTGCCAAAATATGATTTTAAAACTAACGGGTTCGTGAGGACTAAGAGAGATCATGTGTGGACCTCTTTAAATGTTTTCTGTGTTACAATCGGTTATTCCTACTTGTTTTATGAGAGATTACTCCTGTGGAATATTCATTCAAATGAACCAAATTTCAGAAGACTGCATAGTAATGACGTCATGGTTATAGCTGCCGATTTATCAGGCCTGTTAACTATCTTGATTACTTTTAAGAAATCTACTATTAATAAAGATCTATGGAAACAACTTTTTGTTCAGATGAAGGAAATTGATGACCACATTACTTTATTTATGCCAGCATCCACGCACACGTGTGATTGCCTAAGAAAAAATCCATTTTTCCAAACAATGGTCTGTTATATGTTCATACTTTTTATAAATGTTTTTAGTATCACCTTAACGCCCATGGTTGTTGTTAATCCAAGCCCCACTAAAATAGATATATTACACGTGGTAGGATCTTACAATTATGACATGATTTTAATAATGGCGTCATTATTCGTGAATTGCAGTCTCGCTGTAAAATCAAGGTTTCAAGATATCAACGAGATACTCTTTTTGTGCAAAACTAAAACGAGCCAAGAACTAATTCCTATCATTCAGCAAGTTAAACTGATCATTTTCAAGGTAAATGCTACTGTGAATATTATCAACAAAATCTTCAGTAGTCAAGTGGCCCTCCTGGGAATGTTCTTCGCCTGTGGTGTTTTAATGGCATTTCTCAGAATTGCTAGTCTACCTCCAGAAATCAGATTAACAAGTTGGCTTTTTCAAGCGTTTGTTGTTGTAATGATGGTGGTAACCTTTCTATGTGTAATTTTGGTAAGTTGTTTTTTAAAGTAATCTTATATCTTATCATTTTCTATGGGTGCCCCATTAGTAATAGTATAGAGTATAAGTTCTCAAATTTTTCTGAACCATCGCCCCCTTAATAAAAAAAATATGAATAATATTAATGGCTGATCTTAATAATGATGTTTTTCTTAACCCAGCAAAAATGCCATTGTTCTTGATCGAAGGTATTACGTACAAAGGACCAACACAACACACATGACCCAGCTATGTATAGGTCAGTCACCTGCCTACCCACACTGTACAGGGTGAGTCAACGATTGGATGAAGTAGGTTTGTGCCTTTTCGGTGAAATTAACAAAGAAACTATATTTATTGTTTGATACAGTTTATTTTTACGCAGATTTTAAAAATATTTAGGACTCTACAGGGTGAGTCAAAAAACTAGGACAGCATAAAGTTGTATTTTTTTAAATAGAACACCCTATATACGAATCGTATTTTCGATTTAGCTTATAATTTTAAATCTTTTTTATTAAGGGTTTACTATAACAAAACTTTATAGTTTCTGAGATAATTAAGTTTAAAGAAAAAAAGTCACATTTTCAAGCATCAATTCAATCCTAAATAACGTTTTCAATTTTGTGACAAATATATTCAAATTTGGAATTTAGCAAGGCCAAGGACAAGTTAACATAATTTTTACCTAATATTTGCAATAAAAGCTACAGGGTGTTGAACACATCGGCTCAAATTTGAACAAGTTTAAATGAATAAATATCTTTTTTTTTAAATGGTACACCCTGTATATTTTCATGTTATTTAATAGAGTAATAAAAACCCTAAAAGTTTTGTTCAATATATCCTATACCTATTATAATAGTTTTTGAGATATTTCAGTTTTTCTTATTTTCCATACTTTTTTACAGAAATAGTCTTCATTATCATAGTAGCCATGGCAAAAACAATGTAAAAGAACATTTTTCTGTGTGTCAAATTTATAACCGCAATCGCTTCTTTTGGTTTTTATGTAGTGTAGTTTGGTTTTTTTTGCATTCATCTTATATTGTAAAATTAATTTTCCAAAGAATGAGTTAATAGATATGATTTATACAATAGGAGAGGCTCAAAAAAATTGCCTTCTTGCTCAAAGAATTTACAAAATGAAGTATCCTGATCGACGCCAGCCTAATACCCATACTTTTCAAAACTTAATGTAAAGATTTGATTCTTCTGGTACTGTTGATTATCCAAAACGTAAAGTGGTCAACAAACCAGTAACTAATGAAGAAAAAGAACTACAAGTATTGTTAAATGTTCAGGAAAATCCTTATATTGGTAGCCGTCAGTTAGCAGCATTATGTGAAACATCACAATCCACCGCTAATCGTACTACCAAGAAATATAGGTATCATCCATATCACATGGAATTACACCAAGAATTGCATGGACAGGATTTTGAAAGTCGTGTAAACTTTTGTCGTACAATAAATGCGGTGATTCAATTAAATCCAAATTTATTATGCAAGGTAATGTTTAGTGATGAAGCTACTTTTAGAAGTAACGGTGCCGTAAATAGACGCAACATGCATTATTATGCCACAGAAAACCCATTTTGGATTAGAGAGGTGCAACATCAAAACCACTGGTCATTAAATGTTTGGTGTGGTATTCATCATAATCGAATTATTGGACCCCACTTTTTTAATGAACCACTAAATGGCCATAGTTACCTGAACTTTCTACAAGAAGAACTACCCTAACTGCTTCAAGGTCTCGATAGGGATGAGCTCGACAGTATGTGGTTCCAGCACGATGGTGCGCCTCCGCATTACCATCGTGAAGTTCGTGCGTTTTTGGACCAACGATATCCGCAAAAATGGATTGGACGTGGGGGTTTCATTGAGTGGCCACCAAGGTCTTGCGACATCACCCCATTAGATTTCTTCCTATGGGGTTATATTAAAAATAAGGTGTATGTTAATCCACCAACAACAGTGGAAGATATGCGAAACAGGATTAGGGATACCTGTAGAACAATAACGCCACTAATTTTGTCCAGGGTCCGAGAAAATCTGCAAAAAAGACTAAATTTGTGCATTGCACAAGAGGGTCGTTTATTCGAACACTTATTAAAAAGAAATAATTAATCTCAGTATTTAATAGGTAATTTTTTTGTTTCAATTTAGTATAAAAGTAAATATGTATTTGCCTTGTCGTTATTGTTGTGTTAATTTTTTCACATTATGTTTAATTAAACTATTGCCGTTGTAATATAACGAATAATATATTTTATCATATTTAACCACATTCTGTTTGTTTCTGTAGTTTCTTTTTATTATTTTACATGGCTACTATGATAATGAAGACTATTTCTGTAAAAAAGTATGGAAACTAAGAAAAACTGAAATATCTCAAAAACTATTATAAATAGGTATAGGATATATTGAACAAAACTTTTAGGGTTTTTATTACTCTATTAAATAACATGAAAATATACAGGGTGTACCATTTAAAAAAAAGATATTTATTCATTTAAACTTGTTCAAATTTGAGCCGATGTGTTCAACACCCTGTAGCTTTTATTGCAAATATTAGGTAAAAATTATGTTAACTTGTCCTTGGCCTTGCTAAATTCCAAATTTAAATATATTTGTCACAAAATTGAAAACGTTATTTAGGATTGAATTGATGCTTGAAAATGTGACTTTTTTTCTTTAAACTTAATTATTTCAGAAACTATAAAGTTTTGTTATAGTAAACCCTTAATAAAAAAGATTTAAAATTATAAGCTAAATCGAAAATACGATTCGTATATAGGGTGTTCTATTTAAAAAAATACAACTTTATGCTGTCCTAGTTTTTTGGCTCACCCTGTAGAGTCCTAAATATTTTTAAAATCTGCGTAAAAATAAACAGTATCAAACAATAAATATAGTTTCTTTGTTAATTTCACCGAAAAGGCACAAACCTACTTCATCCAATCCTTGACTCACCCTGTATACTTTAAGCAGGGGAACAATTTTATTTTTCAAGCCGTTTGTAAATATTTTACATTATACGTTAATATTGCCGAAATATGATTTTGAAAATAACAATTTCGTTACGACCAAGCTGGATTACATTCGGTTAATATTGAACATACCATTGGTTATCATTGGATATATAAACATGTTTTATGTCAGGCTACTTATGTGGAAAGCTCATTTAAAGGAGCCCGAGTACGGTCGACTAAACAGCTGCGAAGTTATGGTTATAATAGCTGATGGTGCAGGTTTCTTAATAGTTCTTGTTACTTTTAACAGGTCCACTATTCGGAGAAATCTATGGAGAAAATTTTTTGTTCAAATGCGAGAAATTGAAAATCGCATGATTTTATTTATAACAAAACCTGATCCTTGCAGTTGTTCAGGAAAAGCTCCATTTTTTCAAACGATGGCGGCATACATAATCTTGTTGTCTGTTATTATAATAAGTTTTGTGGTAAGAAACGTAACAAAAAAATCACTTGCCCTTTCCACCAGGGCCCTATGGATAATGCAAGCCTACAATTACATTATGATTATGACCATGGTGTCGTTATTAGTCAATTGTAGTCTCGCCGTAAAATTTAAATTTGAAAACGTTAATAAAATACTTCGCCTGTGCAAAAATAAAGTAGGAAACGAAGCAATTGTTATTATCAAACAAACTGTTGATCTCGTTTCTATGGTAAATAGAACTGTAAAAATTATAAATGACATTTTCGGTATTCAAATAGCACTTCTAGGATTATACTTTGCTTGTATGATTTTGACGGCCTGTCTGAGAATCCCCCTTCCACCGCCTGAAATCAGCGAAAATGGTTCGTTTTATAAAACATATATGGTTGACATTACGATAATCACACATCTCACTTTCGTTTCGGTAAGTTGGCTTCATTTCGTATTCATAGTAAAGTTAAGTAAGGTAAAGAGAAATTTAATTTATCGTGTGATCGGACAGATCCCTAAGGTTTGAAATATCCCCATTTTACGATAATCTTTCAGAATTTCTATTATTTTTACTCCCTCTTTTAATATAAATTTAAATATGAGGGGTGGTTAATGAGGGATGATTATATACAGGGTGTCCCGGATATGAAAAAAAAACTCGTGAAAGAAATATTATAACTTTTTTCGTATAGGTCTCCTCTTTGGAGATATGGGCTCCCAAAGAGCTCCAATGGAATCTAGTTTTTTTACACATAATTATTGAACCACCAGGTATATTTCAATTTTTTTTAATATTATGTATACCAAGTAAGACTTATTGCTGGTATAGGAATAATGTGGAAGTCACCATTCAAGAAGTAGAGAAAGCTATAAAATCCTTAAAAAATAGAAAGTCTCCCGGACAAGACGGAATTCATAACAAATTGTTGAAATACGGAGGACAGCGACTAACACAGGAACTCACAAGCTTCATTCGAAAAATCCTGACACAATGCAAAGTACCAGATAGGTGGAGAACCAGCACAATGATGCTTATATTTAAGAAAGGTGACAAACAAGAACCAGGGAACTACAGGGTTATTAATCTACTGGACACAACTCTGACACTCGTTACGAAAGTAATCAAAAATAAAATTAATTCGGTTACAACACTGGAAGACGAACAGCAGGGATTTAGATCAGGAAGGTCTTGCGTGGATGCAGTATTTATTCTACGACAGATAGTCGAAAAATCTATAGAATACAATAAACTAACATTTTTATACTTTATAGATCTAACAAAAGCATCCGATCGCATAAAGCTAGATGGCGTAATCCACCTGTTATATAAGAGAAATATTCCTATCAATATAATTCAGACCATCGTAAACATATACGCAAACAATAAAGTTCATATTCGCACTAACGGTAAATTATCAACACCCATACCAGTCAATAGCGGTATTAGACAGGGAGACTCGCTTAGTCCTTTGTTGTTTAACATGATAATGGACGAAATAATAAAGGAGGTGCGACTTGGCAGAGGATATAAAATGGATGATACAGCAATAAAAATTCTCTGTTACGCTGATGACGCTGTGATATGTGCCGAAAATGAAGACGACCTTCAGAGATTGTTAAATACCTTTAATCTTACGGGAAGAAAATATAATATGATTATCTCAGCCGAAAAAACTAAATGTATGACAACCTCAAAAGAGCCCCTCCGATGCAAACTAGAACTAGACAATCAAATAATACAACAAGAAATGAGTTTCAAATATCTAGGAATCGACATAACTAGTTATGGCAACATCGAAAATGAAGTAAGAGGGCAGGTGGCCAAAGCAAATAAAGTGGCGGGTTGTCTCAACGACGTGATCTGGCGAAACAAACACTTACAACAAGAAACAAAGGTTCGGATCTACAAAACCACAATTAGACCTATTATGACATACACCTCAGAAACACGGCCAGAGACGACAAAAACGAAACAACTATTGGAGACTACAGAAATGAGAATACTTTGACGAATAACAGGAAAAACGCTACTAGACAGAGAAAGAAGCGATAACATCAGGCAATCATGCAACACAGACTGCATTAATGAGTGGGTCCTACAACGTAAGACACAATGGAACAAACACATAAGCCGAATGACAGAGGATAGACTGGTAAGGATCGCACGAGATAAATCGCCTAGTGGTACACGCAGTAGAGGTCGACCACGGAAAAGGTGGAGCCATAATTTAAGTCCAGAATGAGGAAAATCGAAGAAGGAACAGGTCAGGGACCTATTATAGAAGGTAGAAGAAGAAGAAGAAGAAGTAAGACTTCAAATTACTGTCCAAAAAATTGTTGTGAATTACTCACAGCTGCAGGAATGGACTAGCTGTAAAACTCATGACCCTATTTTTTTACGCCCTGTATGATAAGAACTTTGAACAACGATTTTTACAAACCTTTAATTATTTACTAAAAATTAAGTACTCTTCATTCATGTCACTAATCCTAACCGTCTTCGGACAAACGTCATTTTATTTGCATTGTTAGTTCCCTAACTTTTGTTGAGTTGAATGTGAATAAAATTTTTATAAAAAAATTGAACCGACGTCTAAAAGTGCGCTAAAAAGTGAAAAATAACTATAAATTGTTATATGAAAATGAAATTTTTGAAGTCGGCGCCAAACATACTTGACAAAATGTGACTCGCATAAACAGATTAAAAATACTTTATTTGTAATTGCTTTCTTACCATCATTTTTATATATTAGTAATTATTTATTTCATTTAAAAATAATTTGGCGCCAACTTCAAAAATTTCAATTTCATATAAAAATTTATAGTTATTTTTCACTTTTTAGCGCACTTTTAGAAGTCTTCATTATGATATTAATTAATAAATTATTTTAACTAAGTACTAATCGAGACTAGTGTACCGCGGAATGACTTTAAGGTGGCAAAAAAAGTACCCATTTTATCCAAAGTTGTAAATCACCCTAAAACATTCTTTGATTCTAACAGTTCTCCAAATACCAGTGAAATTGTGTCAAACAAATATTTAGTCTGCCATAGTAAATCCACTATCTTAAACTTCAAATTAATTTTAAATTGGTAATATAGGCTCCAACACCTTTCAATATCGATATTTAAAAAACTTGAGACGTAAATTTCGTAGCCCGATATATTTTATACTGCATGTTGAGTTTATATACGCCCCAAGAACCCCGCATTATCAATTTTAGACAAAACCAGAAAATCTAAAATTTTCAATCTCTCATATTGTATCTTATCAATCTAATAGTTGTAAAAAATTAACTTCATATTCGTAATGCACAACCCCGAAAACTCCCTAATACCAAATCTGAAAAAATGCGAATAGGGTAAAATTTTCAATCCACCATATTGGATCCACCATATTGAGTTTAAAAAAAAAATTTTAACGTCTTAATCTAATCTAAATTTAAATCCTTCAAAGTCCCCTAGTATCAATTTTGGATTAAATCAAAAAAAAAAATTAAAATTTCTAGACTGTCATATTGCATCTGAAATATTCGCTATTTACATCCTCTAAAACGATTCAGTCCCACCTATGAACAAAATCTTACAATATAAATTTTTTTATCCGCTATATTAGATTTGCCATATTGAATCCTAAAAAATACTTTTAAATTCATAATTTACACCCTCAAGAACACCCTATATCAGTTTTGGAAAAAATCGAAATATGTAAAATTTTTAGGACACCATATTGAATCCGCCAGATTGTGGTTTTCAAAAAATATTTTAAATTTGTAATTAACACTAACAAAAATCCCCCAATACTGATTTTAGGCAAAATCGAAACATGTAGAATCTTTAATTCACCATCATGAATATACCATATTTAATTTTTTTAAGATAATTTCAGATTCGTAATGTGTGATCCCAAAAATTCCCCCATATCAATTTTGAAAAAATAATCAGACAAAATTAATTTTTTATCCGTCATATTGGATAAGCCATATTGAATTTTTTAAAATAATTTTAGATTCCTTATGTGCGACGCTGAAAACCCCCCTGTACCAATTTTGGAGATAATCGGACAAAATTGATTTTTTTGTTCGCCATATTGAATTTTTAAAATATTTTGGATTCGTTATGTGCGATCCAGAAAACTTCTCCATACCAATTTTGGAGAAAATAGACAAAATTAATTTTTTTGGCTGCCATAATGTCAGCGCCATTTTGGATTTTACTGCACCAACTCCCTGAACATAACGTAAAAAATTTCATTCAAATCGGTGCCGCCGTTCCGGAGTAATCGGTGTACAGGGTGAGTCAACGATTGGATGAAGTAGGTTTGTGCCTTTTCGGTAAAATTTACAAAGAAACTATATTTATTGTTTGATACAGTTTATTTTTACGCAGATTTTAAAAATATTTAGGACTCTACAGGGTGAGCCAAAAAACTAGGACAGCATAAAGTTGTATTTTTTTCAATAGAACACCCTATATACGAATCCTATTTTCGATTTAGCTTGGAATTTTAAATCTTTTTTATTAAGGGTTTACTATAACAAAACTTTATAGTTTCTGAGATAATTAAGTTTAAAGAAAAAAAGTCACATTTTCAAGCATCAATTCAATCCTAAATAACGTTTTCAATTTTGTGACAAATATATTCAAATTTGGAATTTAGCAAGGCCAAGGACAAATTAACATAATTTTTACCTAATATTTGCAATAAAAGCTACAGGGTGTTGAACTCATCGGCTCAAATTTGAACAAGTTTAAATGAATAAATATCCTTTTTTTTTAAATGGTACACCCTGTATATTTTCATGCTATTTAATAGAGTAATAAAAACCCTAAAAGTTTTGTTTAATATATCCTATACCTATTTATAATAGTTTTTGAGATATTTCAGTTTTTCTTATTTTCCATACTTTTTTACAGAAATAGTCTTCATTATCATAGTAGCCATTTAAAATAATAAAAATAAACTACAGAAACAAACAGAATGTGTTTAAATATGATGAAATACATTATTCCTTATATTACAACGGCAATAGTTTAATTAAACATAATGTGAAAAAATTAACACAACAATAACGACAAGGCAAATACATATTTACTTTTATACTAAATTGAAACAAAAAAATTACCTATTAAATACTGAGATTAATTATTTCTTTTTAATAAATGTTCGAATAAACGACCCTCTTGTGCAATGCACAAATTTAGTCTTTATTGCAGATTTTCTCGGACCCTGGACAAAATTAGTGGCGTTATTGTTCTACAGGTGTCCCTAATCCTGTTTCGCATATCTTCCACTGTTGTTGGTGGATTAACATACACCTTATTTTTAATATAACCCCATAGGAAGAAATCTAATGGGGTGATGTCGCAAGACCTTGGTGGCCACTCAATGAAACCCCCACGTCCAATCCATTTTTGCGGATATCGTTGGTCCAAAAACGCACGAACTTCACGATGGTAATGCGGAGGCACACCATCGTGCTGGAACCACATACTGTCGAGCTCATCCCTATCGAGACCTTGAAGCAGTTGGGGTAATTCTTCTTGTAGAAAGTTCAGGTAACTATGGCCATTTAGTGGTTCATTAAAAAAGTGGGGTCCAATAATTCGATTATGATGAATACCACACCAAACATTTAATGACCAGTGGTTTTGATGTTGCACCTCTCTAATCCAAAATGGGTTTTCTGTGGCATAATAATGCATGTTGCGTCTATTTACGGCACCGTTACTTCTAAAAGTAGCTTCATCACTAAACATTACCTTGCATAATAAATTTAGATTTAATTGAATCTCCGCATTTATTGTACGACAAAAGTTTACACGACTTTCAAAATCCTGTCCATGCAATTCTTGGTGTAATTCCATGTGATATGGATGATACCTATATTTCTTGGTAGTACGATTAGCGGTGGATTGTGATGTTTCACATAATGCTGCTAACTGACGGCTACCAATATAAGGATTTTCCTGAACATTTAACAATACTTGTAGTTCTTTTTCTTCATTAGTTACTGGTTTGTTGACCACTTTACGTTTTGGATAATCAACAGTACCAGAAGAATCAAATCTTTGCATTAAGTTTTGAAAAGTATGGGTATTAGGTTGGCGTGGATCAGGATACTTCATTTTGTAAATTCTTTGAGCAAGAAGGCACTTTTTTTGAGCCTCTCCTATTGTATAAATCATATCTATTAACTCATTCTTTGAAAAATTCATTTTACAATATAAGATGAATGCAAAAAAAAACCAAACTACACTACATAAAAACCAAAAGAAGCGATTGCGGTTATAAATTTGACACACAGAAAAATGTTCTTTTACATTGTTTTTGCCATGACTACTATGATAATGAAGACTATTTCTGTAAAAAAGTATGGAAAATAAGAAAAACTGAAATATCTCAAAAACTATTATAAATAGGTATAGGATATATTGAACGAAACTTTTAGGGTTTTTATTACTCTATTAAATAACATGAAAATATACAGGGTGTACCATTTAAAAAAAAAAGATATTTATTCATTTAAACTTGTTCAAATTTGAGCCGATGTGTTCAACACCCTGTAGCTTTTATTGAAAATATTAGGTAAAAATTATGTTACCTTGTCCTTGGCGTTGCTAAATTCCAAATTTGAATATATTTGTCACAAAATTGAAAACGTTATTTAGGATTGAATTGATGCTTGAAAATGTGACTTTTTTTCTTTAAACTTAATTATCTCAGAAACTATAAAGTTTTGTTATAGTAAACCCTTAATAAAAAAGATTTAAAATTATAAGGTAAATCGAAAATACGATTCGTATATAGGGTGTTCTATTTAAAAAAATACAACTTTATGCAGTCCTAGTTTTTTGGCTCACCCTGTAGAGTCCTAAATATTTTTAAAATCTGCGTAAAAATAAACTGTATCAAACAATAAATATAGTTTCTTTGTAAATTTCACCGAAAGGGCACAAACTTACTTCATCCAATCGTTGACTCACCCTGTACATACATAAAAAAATACATAGTCGACGAATTGAGAACCTCCTTCTTTTAGAAGTCGGTTAAAAAGAGGAATTTTCCCCTGTCACCATAGTTTTAATAAAAAGTTAAACTTACTGTTTAGTTAAAAATTTCGTAAAAGGATTCAACATGGGCTCTGTTAAGTCTGATACACTCGCGGGCACGACGAATTGGGGACTGCTGTCACCACAACACTAACTCAGTATTGTTCCTTATTTGATCACAATGAATCGTGATACTCCATGTGGAATACACCAAGGTTTTGAGGTATTTCCACAGGTGAAAATTCAACGGCGTTAGGTCAAGAGATAGAGGAGGCTAGGCTACCTATCCGACGGTTTGGATAGACGTTATACAGGGTGATTCAAAAATCGATCACGAAACTTAAGGGGGTGATTCTACTTGACAAAATAAGGGTAGAGCTTCATATAATTTTTTTTCAAAATGTCATTCTTTTTCGAGTTACAAGCCGTCCAAGTTCAAGTTTTTATTTTTTGTTTTTTGAATTACTCGCTTACAGGAAAACCGATTTGACTAATATTTGAAAGATAGGCTAAGTCTTCTGCGCTTCATCATTTTAGTAACAATTCACATTGATTGTTTGCCGCTAGAGGGCACTTTACCTACATTGAAAATTGTTTTTTGTCATAATTTTTTAGTGTTGACAGCTACAGTAGTTTTTGGCATAATTTCTGAAAGACTGATGCCAGGCCTTTAAAAAAGGTGCTCTTTATTTACATCGCTAAACCCAACAGTTTAGACGTAAATCACCCTTAAAAATTAAGTGGTAAATTTACTTTTCTCATTTCATTACCACCAGCTACCAGGTAAATAGCTATCAAAGTATACTAGAGCTGTCAGTTTAACATCAAATAAATTCGCTTTTTAAACTATTTAATTTATAATCTTAAAATAACTAATAATGGCTAATCAGTAAATATTCATATTATGGATTATTGCGATATACATTTAATTGATAAAAATTAATGAAACAGTACTAAACAAACTAAAAAAGATTCTCAAAATGTCCCCCATTTTCTTCCATACATTTCCTAACACTCTTCAAAAAATGTCGCCTAACTCGATGAAAAATTCCTGGTGTTTCTTTAATAATTTGGCACTTTTCGATTATCCTGAAGCGAAGATCCTCGACGTTGATTACTGGAATATCGTACACCAATTGTTTCAAATGACCCCAAAAGAAAAAATCCATAGGATTAAGGTCTGGTGACCTCGCTGCCCATGCCAATGGTCCACTTCGTCCTATCCATCGCTCAGGATACGTTGCATTCAAATACTGTCGGACACGTATACTAAAGTGGGGCGGAGCTCCGTCTTGGAGGATCCACATGTTGGCCCTTACTTCCAATGGCACATCTTCCAGATACAATGGGAGACGATTTTGGATAAAATCTAAGTATACGTCACCAGTTAATGGGCCATCAAAGAAATGAGGACCAATAAGGTAATCTCCTATTATCCCTGCCCACACATTTAGTGAAAATCTACGCTGATGTTTCGTTTCTACCACATTGTTTGGGTTCTCGTAAGCATATGTGTGGATGTTGTGTAGTTTTGTTATGCCATCACGAGTGAAACCAGCTTCGTCAGTGAATAATATGACGCCAATTAATCGATTATCGTGTTCATACTTAGCTAGGATCTGATTGCACATTTCCAACCGTCTCGGCCGATCATCGTCATAAAGAGCCTGCACCTTTTTTGAATGAAACGGGTAGAGTTGTTCTTCTCTTAGTATCCTCCATGAACTAGCCTGACAGAGCCGCACTTCATTCCCAATTTTTCTAGTACTAATACCTGGATTATCTTCAATAATTTCAAGCACTCTTTCTTCTTGTTGCACGTTTCTAGCAGTTCTAGGTCTTCCCCTATTTCCATTATAACTTTTAAAGGAACCACATTCCGCAAGCCTCCTGTGCCCACTGGAAAATGTTTGAGCATGAGGGATATTTCTTTCCGGATAACTCTCCATATAATATCTTCTTGCCAACTCTGCATTACCATTTGCTTTTCCATAACAAAAATGGATATCACAATATTCGATATTTGAATATTGGTGATTAGCCATTATTAGTTATTTTAAGATTATAAATTAAATAGTTTAAAAAGCGAATTTATTTGATGTTAAACTGACAGCTCTAGTATACTTTGATAGCTATTTACCTGGTAGCTGGTGGTAATGAAATGAGAAAAGTAAATTTACCACTTAATTTTTAAGGGTGATTTACGTCTAAACCGTTGGGTTTAGCGATGTAAATAAAGAGCACCTTTTTTAAAGGCCTGGCATCAGTCTTTCAGAAATTATGCCAAAAACTACTGTAGCTGTCAACACTAAAAAATTATGACAAAAAAACAATTTTCAATGTAGGTAAAGTGCCCTCTAGCGGCAAACAATCAATGTGAATTGTTACTAAAATGATGAAGCGCAGAAGACTTAGCCTATCTTTCAAATATTAGTCAAATCGGTTTTCCTGTAAGCGAGTAATTCAAAAAACAAAAAATAAAAACTTGAACTTGGACGGCTTGTAACTCGAAAACGAATGACATTTTGAAAAAAAATTATATGAAGCTCTACCCTTATTTTGTCAAGTAGAATCACCCCCTTAAGTTTCGTGATCGATTTTTGAATCACCCTGTATACACTCCCGCACAGCAATGCTGCAATGAGGTAGTACCCCATCGTGTATGTAGTACATGTTTCGGCGGGTTTCAAGTGGTAAGTGCTCAATTAAATCGAAAAAAGCATTCTGGAGAAACTCCAAATAAAGTTCTCCATTTAGTCGTGCTGGCAATACGAATAATGCAACCAAAAAATTTCCAGTGATTCTTGCCCAGACATTAATTGACTGGAACTGACGTTGATGATGCAAAACAATAGTTGCATGAGGATTTGCAAAAGCCCATACATGTGAGTTGTGTAAATTTATGAAACCATTTTTAGTAAACCCCGCTTCATCCGTGAACGCTAATGAAGTTTATATTATTTCGTTGCTGATCCAATGGCCAGTTTGCAAACTGCATTCTTCGGGAAAATTTTCAGGAATCAGTTCATGCACTTTTTTCAAATGATATGGATATAAGAGCTGTTCTTGAAGAACTTCATGTTTTATTGTTTTCGACATATTAAACTGCGCTGATAATTTTCGAATGCTCGTTGAAGGAGTGTCATCTACAACATTTAAAATATTTTCCTCTAATTACGTCGTACGTACTGTTCTTCCCCGATCAACAGTAATTATTTACCCAAAATTTCTTAAAATTATGAAGAAATTTAATAATATTACCTTATTAAATGGAATCGCCTACCATTCACCCTTAGACGTGGGTCAATTCGTTGAAATGTTTTCTGATCTGGAAGAGTACGATTAGGATATCCGTCGTGATATAGTCTTCTGGCTTCCAAAGCATTGCAAGATGCAAGACCGTACATCAGATGCATATCTGCATACTCAATAAATGTGTATTCCATATTTCGAAGTATTTCACAATTAATTTCATCACGAAAACCAAAAATCAGTAATTTAATATTAAAGTAAGGAATCAATGTGGTAGCGATACGAAAGTTAACAAGTTCTAATATGCAGGGTATAAAATGTATCGGGGCGGGCGAGTGTTTTGTGACCTCAGCAGGGCATTTGATTGTGTTGATCATAGCACTTTATGATATGGTTAAAGGTCAGCGGATAGCTGGCGTTGCTGGCTGTACTGTCCACGCATTACAGTAGCGACAAGTATACTGCTGGCTGCAGCACACTGCCGGCCAGACAGATTTATTATTATCATGATTTACAAGCCAGACGGCTTCGCACTCCCTCCAGGGAATATTCATTCATACCAGGTACACAAAGGTACCAGAAGTATAAAGCTCTGTGGGAACCCTTTCCATATTATCGGGTCCTAGGTGACGTGGTCTGCTGTATTTCCCATGAACTTTCGGACGGTTCGCGCGGTTGCTAGAAGAGTTGCTTTCTGCATCGGTTTATACAGATATTCACTAAGACCCAGTCCCTTGATGTTCTGCAGGAGGTTCTTTGGTATCACTCCAGTTGTTGAGAGTTTTATGGGAATCGTTTGGACACTGTTCATTGCCCATTGTCTTCGGATTTGCACCTCCAGATCTCTGTATTTGGCGATCTTCTCGTTGTATTTTGGTCTTAGGTTGTTGTTGTTAGGTACAGCGATGTCGATTAGTGTAGTTTGCCTAGAAATTTTATCTATTAGTATAATATCTGGTCTATTATGAGCAACTGTTTGATCCGTCAGAACCGTTCGGTCCCAATATAACTTGAACTGGTTGTTCTCAAGAATAGGCTCTGGATTGTACTTGTAATAAGGCACTTTTCCTACCTGTAATAAGTTTAACTTTTCTGCTAACTCTTGGTGGAGTATCTTAGCGGCTGAGTCGTGTCTTTCCTTATATTCGGTTGCGGCAAATGCTTGGCATCCTCCAGTTATGTGCTGGACTGTCTCCGATGTTCGACAGCCATATCTGCACTGGTCATTCTCTATTGAAGGATCTCTAATGATGAACTTCCGATAGTTCTTCGTCGGAATAACCTGGTCTTGGATAGCTAACAAGAAGCCCTCCGTTTCTGGAAACATCTGTCCTGAAATCAACCAGTAGTTCGACGCTGAGTTGTCGACATTGTCCTGATTGACCTCATTTGGATGCCGTCCATGAAGTGGCTTCCGTAGCCAGGTTTGTAACTTCTCTTGGTCTGTTTGGTGGTGAGAAGCAATATCTTGTTCCCTCAACTGTAGCGGTGTCGAATCGTCTGCCTCGCATATTGCTCGATGAAGTGTGGAAGAGTCCGCCAACCTGTGGAAATATGAACGTAAGTTTATTATTTGTTGATCGAGCTGTTTACCAATATCCACCAATCCTCTTCCTCCCTGGTGTCTTGGAAGCATTGTACGTTCAACGGCACTCCGAGGGTGATGTTTTTGTGCTTTTGTTAGGAGTGTCCTTATTTTTCTTTGCAGGTTTTGGATGTCCGTCCTGCTCCATTTTACAATTCCAAAGGAGTAGCTCAGCGCTGAGCAAGCATACGTGTTGAGCGCCTTAAACAAATTTCTACTATTTAAATTAGTTCGTAGTACCCGCCTTACCCTCCTGACAAATTCGGTTGTCAATTTAGCTTTCATAGTGCCATGGTCAATTCTTTTAGCCTGTTTCATACCTAGATATTTGTATGTTTGGTCTTCCTCCATTGCAGCTATAGTTTCACCGTTCTGCATTTCAAAAGCCCCCGGTTGTATCTTCCCTTTAACGATGTTCAAAATACGGCACTTGTCAAGTCCAAATTGCATTCCGATATCCCCGGAGAACTCCTCCACAATTTTAATCATTTGTTCCAGCTGGTTTCTGGTAGCAGCCATCAGTTTAAGATCATCCATGTATAGAAGATGATTCACTCTGACTACCTCTTCGTTGTTATTTTTAACACTAAAGCCGTATCTGGTGGAGTTCAAACGGCGTGATAGTGGGTTCATCATTATTGTTATTATTATTATTTATCTCGTACCTAGCAACGTTTACAACAACATTCCGTTATTTTTGGTGCCGATAAAATAGAACGCACATTTTTTGCAAACCTAGGTCGAACTGCAATTCACAGAATTAGACGTTTTTAACTAAAGAGGTAAACTTTATTTTGGATCGAATTTTTTTTATCATAAGGTTGAATGTTGAACATTTGATAAGAACAAAGTTGTATCTTTTATCGAAATACGCTAAATACATGTTAAATAGTTACAGGTATGTAAAAAACGTTGTCCAAAGTTCTTATCATACAGCGCGAAAAAAATGGAGTCATGAGTGTCACTGCTAGTCCGTCCCTGCAGCTGTGAGTAATTCACAATACTTTCTTGAATAGTAATTTGAAGGGTCTTATTTGGTATCTTCTTCTTCATGTGCCATCTCCGTTTCGAAGTTTGGCTATCATCATAGCTATTCGGACCTTAGACACAGCTGCGCGAAACAGTTGATTGGAGTTACATCCAAACCACTCTCTTAAGTTTCGTAGCCATGACATTCTTCTTCTCCCGATACTCCGTTTTCCCACAATTTTTCCTTGAATTATATTTTGCAGGAGTTGGTATCTATTTCCACGCATGATGTGGCCAAAATACTGCAACTTTCGACTTTTGATGGATAGTAATAATTCTTTTTCTCTCTTCATCCTTCTAAGTACTTCTTCGTTTGTTATTTTATCGGTCCAGGGTATTTTCAATATTCTTCTGTAGATCCACAGTTCGAACGCTTCTATTTTATTGCAGCAGTATTTATTCATGGTCCATGTCTCCACACCATACAGAAGGATAGAGTGAATATAACACTCTATCAAACGCATTTTTAGTTCCAGGCTTAAGTCTCGGCTGGTTAATATATTTTTCATTTTCATAAAGGCGCTTCTCGCTTTTTCAATTCTTATTATGATTTCTTTCGTGTAGTCATTTTTTTCGTTCACAGATGTTCCCAGATAGTTATATTTCTCAACTCTCTCAATTTGTTTGTTGTTTACTTGGAGATTGACATTATTGATGTTTTTCTTTGATACTATCATAAATTTAGTTTTCTCTATGTTGAGTGTTAGACCATATTCTTCGCTTATTACTACTAATTTCCCGAGTATCCTCTGTAAGTCGTTGAGATTTTCTGCAAGGATGATGGTATCATCTGCATATCTGATGTTATTGACTGGAATTCCATTCACCTTTATACCAGCCGTTTCGTTTTCAAGCGTCTTTTTAATTATATGTTCTGAGTATAGATTAAATAAAGTTGGTGATAAGATACAGCCTTGCCTGACACCTCTTTTTATGTTTACTTCCTCTGTTAATCTTCCTTCGGTTTGTATTGCCGCTTTTTGGTTATAATACAGATTGCTGATTATTCTTATGTCTCTGGAATCAATGTTTTTATCCTTAAGAAGTTGTACAAGTTGTTCGTGTCTCACTTTGTCGAATGCTTTATTGTAGTCGATAAAACATATATAGACCTCCTGGTTTACATCTAGACATCGTTGTGTCAGTATGTTGTATGCAAACAGAGCCTCTCTGGTTCCCAGGCCCCGTCTGAATCCAAATTGGGTGTTTCCGATGTCCTCTTCAAGTTTGGCGTACAATCTGTGATGTATGATTTTCAGGAAAAGCTTAAGAATATGGCTCATTAGACTTATTGTGCGATATTCATTGCAGTGTTTGGCGTTTGGTTTCTTTGGGATGGCTATAAAGATGGATGTGAGCCATTCCTGAGGTATTATGCCGGTTCTATAGATGCTATTGAAGAAGTCTACTAGGATATTTAAATATTTCTCATCTATGAGTTTTATAACGTCTATTGGGAGGTTATCAGGTCCGGGCGCTTTTCCATTTTTCATATTTTTCAAAGCATATTGAATTTCTGTCTTTGTTATATCCGGTCCTGTTTCATCTTTTTGGATTTCTATTTTGATTTCTTTTCGGTTGTCGTCGAATAGTTTTTCTATATAGTTCCTCCATAATTCAATCTTTCCCTCAGCATCACTTACAATTGAGTTATTCTCGTCCAACAGGTAAGGAGTTTCTTTCGTTTTTATTTTTCCCGTTAGCTCTTTCACTTTTCTATACAGATTGAATGTGTCGTGTTTTTCTTGTAGTTCTTCTATCTCTATGCACTTCTCTGTAAACCAATTTTCTTTAGCATTTCGAATTTTCTGTCTGATTTTGGTTTGGATTTCTTTGTATTTACCGGTGTTATTTTTATATTGTCTTCGAGTGTCCATGAGTTTCAGGATTTCTTCTGTCATCCAGTTCTTTGTTTCACATTTTACTTTCTTCAGATGTTTTAATGATGGTATCATTGCAGCTTCTTTAATGGATGTCCATGTTTTATTTATACTTTCGGCGTTGTCCTCACATGGCTTCTCTATTCTATCCAGGTTTTCATTCATTTCTGTTCTCAGTCTTTCCCTTTTCTCACCGTTGTTCAGATTCTTGACATCCACTTTCTCGGGGTTCTGTTTAGGTTTTAATTTTTTCTTCAGCCTTACTTTCATCTTAGCAACAATGGGGTTATGGCTCGATGCTACGTCTGCACCGGGATATGCCTTTATTGATTTGATACTATTTTTATATCTAGTGTTAATCATCAGGTAATCTATCTGATTTTTCACGATTTTGTCTTTGGTGTTTTGTGGTGATGTCCAGGTGTAAAGTCTTCGTTTTGGGAGTTTAAAGAACGTATTTGTAATTACCATGTTATTTTCTTGGCAAAATTGAATCAGGCGGTCTCCTCTGTCGTTGCGAGTACCGAGTCCATAGCTTCCTATACAGTCCCTTACCTTGCCTTGGCCCACCTTGGCATTCAGATCTCCCATTACAACTGTAACATCTCTGGGCTTTGTTTGTTTCAACATGATTTTAATTTCCTCATAGAAACGTTCCACCTCCTCGTCATCTTTGTCTGCTGTAGGTGCGTAGACCTGGATTATGTTGAGCTTTCCGTGTGTTGTTTTTAACTGTAATAGCATTACTCGCTCGGAATACGGTATGAAGTTAATGCAAGAATTAGCTATTCTCTTTCTAAGGATTATAGCCACACCATGTCTGTGTTGCCGGTCATCTTTTCCAGAGAAATAAATTTTGTGATTGTTTCCCAGCTGTTGTTCTCCTGTACCTGGCCATCTTGTTTCACTTACTCCCAAGATGTCAACGTCCAACCTGTTCATCTCCTGAACGATATTATGGGTCTTTCCTGCTTCGTACATGCTGGTTACGTTCCATGTTGCTATTTTTATGTTCATTTCTGAAGTTCTTAGAGCACCACTTAATCTTGATGTGGTGTTTTCCATTTCACAGGGATTTCGCTTGATGACGACCTGAGAGGCCCTATGATCTACCTGCGGTATGCCTCCCCTGCCGGATCTTGTCTTCCGAAGTCCATGATCAGTAATTGAATCATTTGTCAAAGTTTGAGCCATGATAATTGAACTAGGGAACTATAATGGGGTGGTTTCCCGTTGCCTTCCCCATCGCTGTATAAACGCCGTTTTTGTGGATACCACTGCGCCGTTTGTTGTCCGTACTACAGCCAATTAGAATATCTTTTATTCCTTGCCTGGAGTCAGTTTTGAGTTAACCAGCTGCCGTTACTCAGTGCTAGTTTTGGTCCGCCCCGGGTATTTCATTTCCCCGGTACCACCCATATCTGGGAGGCTTCCCCCTATCCGCCACCTGGGGAGGCGCCCGATGGAGGACTAGCAACCCCACACGGGGTATTTGGTATACATCATCTTAAAAAAAAATTGAAATATACCTGGTGGTTCAATAATTATGTGTAAAAAACTTGATTTCATTGCAGTTCTTTGGGAGCCCATATCTCCGAAGAGGAGACCTATACGAAAAAAGTTAATATAAACTTGTAGCATTCCTTTCACATATATTTTTCATTTCTGGAAGATTTCCCACATTTTCTCGGACACCCTGTATTTTCAAGATCTGACCGTAGATTCGCAATCAGTCATTTTGAGAATACCTATTTACACATATTTGCACTTTTTGAAATTTTCGACCACCATATTGGATCCGCCATTTTAAATTTGTAAAATTCGACATGCATTTGTAAGCAGCTACCCCTAGAATGCTTTTCATCAAAATAACAGAATTTAGAAAAGTACACTCACAGAGGTAGTTTTTACTATGTTTTTGACTTGCATTCGAGTAGATCGGTGAGACACAAAATTCAAATTAGCATATCTCGGTAAAAAAAAATATATCTAGACATTTCAAAATTGATTTTAAAGAGCAAGGATCATAATTTCAAGTGCTCCTAGCAGTTTTGTAAAAAAAATACCTTGTGATTTTACATAACCTCAAATATATCGAAAAACTGCATTTTTTTGCTATTTTAGGTTAGGATATCTCAAAAACCCGACATGAATGAGTAATTCTGCAGCCAGATTCGAATTAAGCGCGCCAAACTCCTTCGAAAATGTATATTAAAATTTCTGTTACTAAAAATCAGTCAAATTTTGTTGGCCTGTGTTATCACACCCTATTTTAATGATGTGATAATCAGGTTAATTCGAGCTAATAAGGGGTGGTAATCAGTTAATGGTGTTTACGCGGTCTGCTGCTCATTTATTTCGTTATATGAAAACAAACTATTTTTATTATTCAGAATTTGTAACAATTTTTCCTTCAGTTTACTTTCGAAACATGTATAACTTAAGCAGGAGAACAATTCTATTTTTCAAACCTCTAGTAAATATTTTGCATTATTTGTTAATATTTCCGAAATATGATTTTGCAAGTAACAATTTTGTTAAGACTACGCCGCATTACGTTTGGTCAATATTTCTTATACCCTTAGTTATCCTTGGGTATATACATGTATTCTATGATCGGTTTCTTACGTGGAAAGCTCATTCAAAGGAGTCCCAGTACGGTCGCCTACATGGCTGCGATGTCATGGTTATAACTGCTGACATCACAGGTTTCTTAATAGTTCTGATTACTTTTAACAGATCCACTATTAGGAAAAATCTATGGCGAGATTTTTTTGTTCAAATGGCTGAAATTGAAAATCGCATGATTTTTTTTATACATAAATCTGGTCCGTGCAGTTGTCTAGGAAAGAGCCCATTTTTTCAAACGATGGCAGCATATATAATCTTGATGTGTATTAATATAACAAGTTTTGTGGTAAGAAACGTAACAAATATATCACCTGCCCTTCTCACTAGGGCTCTATGGATAATGCAATCTTACAACTACAATATGGTTATCACGATGGTGTCGTTATTAGTCAATTGTATCCTTGCCATAAAATTAAAATTTGAAGACGTTAATAAAATACTTTGCCTGTGCAAAAATAAATCTGGCGATGGTGCAATTTATATTATCAAACAAACTCTTGATCTTGTTGCTATGCTAAATAGAACTGTGAAAGTTGTAAATGACATCTTTGGTATTCAAATGGCGCTTCTAGGATTGTTCTTTGCTTGTATGGTTTTGATAACATTTCTGAGAATTCCACTTCCGCCGCCGGAAATCAGCAAATATGGTTTATTTTTTCAAATATACATGGTTGTCGTCACTATAATAACACATTTTTCTATCGTTTTGGTAAGTGAGCTGCATTTAGTGTTCATAGTACAATTAAATAAGCTGTATAAATCACGTAATTTGTTTATAACAAAAAGAACGCATGATAGACACTCGGTATAGTGGTATTTGAACTGCTCTATTCATGTAACTTCGATTTAAACAAAAAATTATCAAAATAGCTTCATTACAAGCCGAGACAATGACTTTTTTTTACGTTTACGTATTTTGAACCTGAGAGCGAGAGCTCCCCACCCCTCCTTTTTGTCATTTTTCATGCGCGTGGACAATTTAACCGACTTCTAAAAGAAGGAGGTTCTCAATTCGTTGACTATGTATTTTTTTATGCATGTACATTGATTACTCCGAAACGGCGGCACCGATTTGAATCAAATTTTTTACGTTATATTCAGGAGGTTGCTACGATGATCCCATATTTTTCTTGGGTGAAATTGGTGCAGGGAAATCCAAGATGGCGCTGACAATATGACGGTCAAAAAAATTATTTTTTTCCGATTTTCTCCAAAATTGGTATCAATATAGTGGATCCAATATAGTGGAAAAAAATTTAATTTTGTCTGATTTTCCCCGAAATTGGTATAGGGGAAGTTTTATGGATCGCACATAACGAATCTGAAATTATTTTAAAAAATTTGAATATGGCATATCCAATATAGCGGATAAAAAATTGATTTTGCAATGCAAAAAAAAGATATCTGGATATTTTAAAATTGATTTTAAAGAGAAAGAACCATATTTTCAGGTGACCCTAGTAATTTTGTGAAAAAAATACCTTGTGGTTTTACATAACCTCAAATATGTCGAAAAACCTTTTTTTGCTATTTTAGGTCAGGATATCTCAAAAACCTGACGTCATTGGGCAATTTTGAAGCCAGATTCGACATCAGCGCAGTAAAATCCTTCGAAAAAATATACTAGAGTTTCTGTTACTAAAAATCAGTCAAATTTTGTTGGCCTGTGTTATCACACCCTATTTTAATGATGTGATAATCAGGTTAATTCGAGCTAATAAGCGGTGGTAATCAGTTAATGGTGTTTACGCGGTGTGCTGCTCATTTATTTCGCTATATGAAAACAAATTATTTCTATTATTCAGTATTTGTAACAATTTTTCCTTCAGTTTACTTTTGAAACATGTATAACTTAAGCAGGAGAACAATTCTATTTTTCAAACCTCTAGTAAATATTTTGCATTATTTGTTAATATTTCCGAAATATGATTTTGCGAGTAACAGTTTCGTTAAGGCCAAGCCGCATTACGTTTGGTCAATATTTCTTATACCCTTAGTTATCCTTGGATATATACACTTATTCTATGATCGGCTTCTTACGTGGAAAGCTCATTCAAAGGAATCCCAGTACGGTCGACTACACGGCGGCGATGTTATGGTTATAACGGCTGATATGGCAGGTTTCTTAATAGTTCTGATTACTTTTAACAGATCTACTATTCGGAAAAATCTATGGCGAAATTTTTTTGTTCAAATGACTGAAATTGAAAATCGCATGATTTTCTTTATCAAAAAACCTGCACCATGCAGTTGTCCAGGAAAGAACCCATTTTTTCAAACGATGGCAGCGTATGTAATCTTGATTTCTATTAGTATAACAAGTTATGTGGTAAAAAGCGCAACAAAAACATCACTTGACCTTCCCGCTACAGCTCTATGGATAACGCAATCCTACAACTATGATATGGTTATGACAATGGTATGGTTATTAATCAATTGTAGTCTTGCCATAAAATTGAAATTTGAAGACGTTAATAAAATACTTCGCCTGTGCAAAGATAAATCTGGCGATGGTGCAATTAATATTATCAAACAAACTCTTGATCTTGTTTCTATGCTAAATAGAACTGTAAAAGTTGTAAATGACATCTTTGGTATTCAAATGGCGCTTCTAGGATTGTACTTTGCTTGTATGGTTTTGATACCATTTCTGATAATTCCACTTCCGCCGTCGGAAATTAGCAAATATGGTTTATTTTTTCAAATATACACGGTTGTCGTCACTATAATAACACATTTCTCTAGCGTTTTGGTAAGTTAGTTACATTTTGTGTTCATAGTATAATTAAATAAGCTGCACAAATCACGTAATTTATCTATAACAAAAAGAACCCATAATGGACACTTGGTACACTGATATTTTAACTCCTCTCTTTACGTGACTTCGGTTTAAACAAAATTATCAAAACGCTCGATTAGAAGCCGAGATATTGATATTTTATTTGCACTATTTGCACAGTATTTTGAACCTGCAGAATCAATTTTAGAGCGAGAGCTCCCCACCCCTCCTATTCTTTTCCATTTTCATTCATATTACCAAATTGTTTATAGATTTACCATAAACGCCTGTCAAATTTGACAGTTTGTATCTTGGCAACCAAATGACAAAATTTAAACTTTTTTTTTTAAAGAAGCATCGTTCCAAGTACTCTCGAATCATGTTTCTATACTCTATTGAAGAACTAGAGAAAGTAATATAACTGTCACCGAAACCCCCGACGTACCTGCTCCAGTGCCGCAGGTAACTGAGGACTGCCATTAATCTAATTATATTTAATTATATTTAAATAACATAAGCTTTTATAAATTTAATGCAACCATAAAATTTCTCTTAGTTCAGTTTAATTTGTGTCAGTGAGCAAAATACACGTTACAGTGTGTCCTTAGTGATTCATCTTTTTTGTGCTTGTTTTTATATATTATTTGAGATTAGTGAGATACCCAAAAGATGAGCCTTGAGTTAAGGAAAATAGATCCGATCTTGCCTCTTATACTATAGTTTATTCAAGAACTAGAGAGAGTAATAAATCATTTTTTACCCTTTTTTTTTCTTCACAAACTACTTGTGTTCTTTAGTCCGGTGTCTTTGGCAAAATCTGTTAGACACCTATATTTTTCATAGGAATGGGTTGGAAATTTTATAATTAAAAATACCGATCTATAATAATGGACTATTTGGGTTGGATAACAATAGACATTTGGATGTGTGAAGGATTTTAAGCCTTGTCATAGGCGTTGGAAGGAGGTTTATTTTATCACTAAGTATTTATCCCTTAGAATATTATTTCGGTAAGAAACTTAATATAGAAAGTTTTTATAATATTATTTTATTTTTATAATTTCTTAATAATTCACAAACATTAGAAAATATAGATAATTTTGACATATTTAACACAAATCATAACTGTTTTTTTATTATTTTTAATTTTGGCATAGAAATCGTTGTAGCCACATTCAGACTAAAACGTAGACTTTTTCTCTCAAAAAATTCTAAATTATAATTTAAATACTTACAAAACACCCATTGTCAAAAATATAAGAAGTTAAACACATATATTAAAAAATAAATTCGTCCATATAATATTAAAATTTTTTTGGGGCTATTGGTCATTTTATTATTAATTAAAAACATCTGCAGAATTACAATTAAACACTAAAAAGGGATTCAAATATAATTAATTTTTATATGTTACAGAAAATTTAAATAATAGATTGTGTTTACGCTGGTAAACATTTCGTATCTAATTCGTAATCAAAGTCAGTGAAGCTATCTTCGCTCAAATTAATTATAATTGGTTCCTCTATCTCACCGATCATGATATCGAGTTTCCTCATTTTCTTTTATTCTTTTATTATATGGATTTTTCCCAATTTTCTGCACTAACTTTATTCAAAAAAAATCTTTCAAAAGTTCAGTTAAATTACTAATTTTGTAAGTTGTGCTATTTCTAGCAACTCTTTCTTTTACTTGAGAGAGATATTTCCAACGGACATTTTTCGGAATATAAGAACAGATTTCCTATCTGGTTTTTCCCAGCAAAAATTAAGTTCTCTGAGCAATTTCCAGATCTCAGTTCTTTTAATTTGAGGTAAATCACGATCTTCATTGATTTTAGTTAGAATTTTGTCGACGGTTGGGATCTGCTTCTCATAATTAAATGTATGTACAGCTCCTTTTATTGCAGTTTACATCTCGTTCCGAGTTTTTACGTCTGCCTGTGATCAAATGTGCTGGGGAGTACTAACAATTCCCGTTGATTTTTTCTCCTTCAGTATTCGGTACATAGTAGATTTTCCAACTCCTGTCATGTTGGAACACATCTCAACAAAGCTTTTAACTATCTATTATCTATCTAATTATCTAAATATTGAAATCTTAAGGCATCATAAACATTTATCGTAATAAGTTTTTCGTTAAGGAAAAAATGCCCTGGTTTAACGATTTTGGAATAGATATTGATGTGGAAGCCATATCTCTTGGGTATCTCACTAATTTCAAATAATATATAAAAACAAGCACAAATAAGATAAATCACTAAGGGCGCACTGTAAGGTGTACTTTTCTCACTCACAGAAATTAAATTGAGCTATCAGAAATTTTATTGTTGCAATAAATTTATAAAAGCTTATAATATCTAAATATGATTAAATATAATAAGATTTACTGCAGTCCTCAGTTACCTGCCGCACTGGAGCAGGTACGTTGGAGGTTTCGGTAAGAGTTTTATTACTCTAACTACTTCTTGAATAAAGTATAGAAATGTGTATGCTTGCGATCGTCTCTCCTCTTCCCAAGAGCTTTGAGTTCAGGAAAATAGAACCGATTCTGCCTTTTATACTAGGAATGTGTATGCTGCTCGCATCCCCCCCCCCCCTGTCGACAACTTGTTTTTTCTTGTGATCGCCCCCTCCTTCTCCAAAAGCTTCAAATTCAAAAAAATAGACCCGACCCTGCCTTTTACCCTAGAAATAGGAATGCTGCTGGTGTCTCCCCCCTCCCCGTCGACAACTTACTTTCGCTAGCCATATTGTACTTTTCTGATATCACCGCCCCCCCCCTCCCAAAGAGAGAAGCTGGATCCGCCCCTGGTTTGCAAACTGCATTCTAAGGGAAAAATAACTACACTGGTATTTAAATGAAAAGGGCGCTAGTAAGGTGTAACTTGAAAGAGCAGAACAGAGCTGAACGCTAGAAGCGGCATCAGCGAGCAAAGTGCGAAGCTAGCCTCTATGCCGTAGAGTAGGAGTGGGTATTTAAAAGGGCGCCACTGAATTTAGGCCGGGTAAACGCAGTTGCTTGGGCCTAGCGTTCAACTCGGCTCAAAAAAAAATTGCTACACAAAATATTAATAATAAAAAGTTAACGCACTGCAAATAACAAGAAGTTGAGGATCAAATAAAACTATAAAGGCTTAATACTAATTTCACTCTTTATTTATGAAAAAAAGAGGAGGTCACTGAAGGATTCCAGGATTTCTCTACCCAGAGGTTGAAACTGGGTTTCTCGTACCCAAAGGGTGAACTGGGTTTTCTCTACCCCGAGGATGAACCTCTACCTGAGGGGTTTCGACTGATTCCTTCGTTGACACGTGCAAACTGCCCAAAATCCCTGTCTCCAGGTTTATCTTGATAAAAAAAAACCATAACTGCCAACCTTGCAAAAGATACGGTACACCAAAACTCAATAAAATTACGAGGATAATCTTCGACTTTCCATCTCAGAATCCCAAAAATTTGGCAACTAAGAATTGAAATGGAAGTCTGCAGTTGCTTCGGCCGAATCAAACCAGGAAAAAGTGAAAAATCAAGGCAAAATTTCATATACTATTGTTTTAGACGTATTAAACTGTGCTGATAATTTTCGGATGCTCGTTGAAGAAGTGTCATCTACAGCATTTATTTATTTCTTTCCTACGTTGCAACGTTTGCAATAACGATATTTTGTTTTTGGTGCCGATAAAATAAAACGCACATTTTTTGCGAACCTAGGTCGAACTGCAATTCATGGATTTAAACGTTTTTAACTAAAGAGTTTAACTCTAATTTTGGATCGAATTTTTTTTACCATAAGGTTGAAGGTTGAACATTTGATAGGAACAAAGATGTATTTTTTATCGAAATATGCCAAATACATGATGTAAATAAAATGACGTTTTGTCGCAAATGGTGAGGATTAGCGACATGAATGAAGAGTACTTAACTTTAAGTCAAAAGTTAAAGGTATGTAAAAAATGTTATCCAAAGTTCTTATCATACAGGGTGAAAAAAAGTAGGGTCATGAGTCTGTCTCTGCAGCTGTGAGTAATTCACAACACTTTCTTAGATAGTAACTTGAAGCGTCTTACCTGGTATACATCATATTAAAAAAAATTGAAATATACCTGGTGGTTCAATAATTATGTCTAAAAAACTTGATTTCATTGCGGCTTTTTGGAAGTCTATATCTCTGAAAAGGAGGCCTATACGAAGAAAGTTAATATGAACTTGTAGTATTTCTTTCACATTTTCATTTCCGGAAAATTTCCCCCATTTTCCCGGATACCCTGTATTTTTAAAAACTGACCGTAGATTCGCAATCAGCAACTTTGAGAATACCTATTTACACAGATTTTCATCAAAATTAAACACTTTTTGAAATTTTCGACCGCCATATTGGACTCGCCATTTTAAATTTTTAAAATTCGGCAGTGGATTTGTAATCAGCGATCCCTAGAATGCTGATACAGTTATTTGCATCAAAATAACAGAATTTCGAAAAGTATACTCAGAGAGGTAGTTTTTACTATGTTTTAGGCGCGCATTCGAGTAGATTGGTGAGGCACAAAATTCAAATTGGCATATCTCGATGCAAAAAAAAGATATCTGGATATTTTAAAATTGATTTTAAAGAGAAATAACCATATTTTCAGGTGCTCCTAGTAGTTTTGTGAAAAAAATATTTTGTGATTTTACATCACCTCAAATATGTCGAAAAACAGCGTTTTTTGCTATTTTAGGTTAGGATATATCAAAAACCTGACGTGATGGAGCAATTCTGAAGCCAGATTCGAATTCAGCGCACCAAAATCGAAAAAATATACTAGAGTTTCTGTTACTAAAAATCAATCAAATTTTGTTGGCCTGTATTATCACACCCTATTTTAATGACGTGGTAATCAGGTTAATTCGGGCTAATAAGGGGTGGTAATCAGGTAATGGTGTTTACGCGGTTTGCTGCTCATTTATTCCGTTCCATGAAAACAAACTATTTCTATTATTCAGTATTTGTAACAATTTTTCCTTCAGTTTACTTTTGAAACATGTATAACTTAAGCAGGAGAACAATTCTATTTTTCAAACCGTTAGTAAATATTTTGCATTATTTGTTAATATTTCCGAAATATGATTTTGCAAGTAACAGTTTCGTTAAGGCCAAGCCGCATTACGTTTGGTCCATATTTCTTATACCCTTAGTTATACTTGGGTATATATATGTATTCTATAATCGGTTTCTTACGTGGGAAGCTCATTCAAAGGAGTCCCAGTACGGTCGACTACATGGCTGCGATGTTATGGTTATAACGGCTGATATGGCAGGTTTCTTAATAGTTCTGATTACTTTTAACAGATCTACTATTCGGAAAAATCTATGGCGAGATATTTTTGTTCAAATGGCTGAAATTGAAAATCGCATGATTTTTTTTATACATAAATCTGGTCCGTGCAGTTGTCTAGGAAAGAGCCCATTTTTTCAAACGATGGCAGCATATATAATCTTGATGTGTATTAGTATAACAAGTTTTGTGGTAAGAAACGTAACAAATATATCACTTGCCCTTCCCACTAGGGCTCTATGGATAATGGAATCTTACAACTACAATATGGTTATCACGATGGTGTCGTTATTAGTCAATTGTATCCTTGCCATAAAATTAAAATTTGAAGACGTTAATAAAATACTTTGCCTGTGCAAAAATAAATCTGGCGATGGTGCAATTTATATTATCAAACAAACTCTTGATCTTGTTGCTATGCTAAATAGAACTGTGAAAGTTGTAAATGACATCTTTGGTATTCAAATGGCGCTTCTAGGATTGTTCTTTGCTTGTATGGTTTTGATAACATTTCTGAGAATTCCACTTCCGCCGCCGGAAATCAGCAAATATGGTTTATTTTTTCAAATATACATGGTTGTCGTCACTATAATAACACATTTTTCTATCGTTTTGGTAAGTTAGCTACATTTAGTGTTCATAGTACAATTAAATAAGCTGTATAAATCACGTAATTTGTTTATAACAAAAAGAACGCATGATGGACACTCGGTATAGTGGTATTTGAACTACTCTATTCATGTAACTTCGATTTAAACAAAAAATTATCAAAATTGCTCCATTAGAAACCGAGACAATGACTTTTTTTACGTTTACGTATTTTGAACCTGAGAGCGAGAGCTCCCCACCCCTCCTTTTTGCCATTTTTCATGCGCGTTGACTATTTAACCGACTTCTAAAAGAAGGGGGTTCTCAATTCGTTGACTATGTATTTTTTTATTTATGTACATTGATTACTCCGAAACGGCGGCACCGATTTGAATCAAATTTTTTACGTTATATTCAGGAGGTTGCTACGATGATCCCATATTTTTTTTGGGTGAAATTGGTGCAGGGAAATCCAAGATGGCGCTGACAATATGACGGTCAAAAAAATTATTTTTTTCCGATTTTCTCCAAAATTGGTATCAATATAGTGGATCCAATATAGTGGAAAAAAATTTAATTTTGTCTGATTTTCCCCGAAATTGGTATGGGGGAAGTTTTATGGATCGCACATAACGAATCTGAAATTATTTTAAAAAATTTGAATATGGCGTATCCAATATAGCGGATAAAAAATTGATTTTGCCATGCAAAAAAAGATATCTGGATATTTTAAAATTGATTTTAAAAAGAAAGAACCATATTTTCAGGTGACCCTAGTAATTTTGTGAAAAAAATACCTTGTGGTTTTACATAACCTCAAATATGTCGAAAAACAGCGTTTTTTGCTATTTTAGGTCAGGATATCTCAAAAACCTGACGTCATTGGGCAATTTTGAAGCCAGATTCGACATCAGCGCAGTAAAATCCTTCGAAAAAATATACTAGAGTTTCTGTTACTAAAAATCAGTCAAATTTTGTTGGCCTGTATTATCACACCCTATTTTAATGACGTGGTAATCGGGTTAATTCGGGCTAATAAGGGGTGGTAATCAGGTAATGGTGTTTACGCGGTTTGTTGCTCATTTATTCCGTTCCATGAAAACAAACTATTTCTATTATTCAGTATTTGTAACAACTTTTCCTTCAGTTTACTTTTGAAACATGTATAACTTAAGCAGGAGAACAATTCTATTTTTCAAACCTCTAGTAAATATTTTGCATTATTTGTTAATATTTCCGAAATATAATTTTGCAAGTAACAGTTTCGTTAAGGCCAAGCCGCATTACGTTTGGTCAATATTCTTTATACCCTTAGTTATCCTTGGGTATATACATGTATTCTATGATCGGTTTCTTACGTGGAAAGCTCATTCAAAGGACTCCCAGTACGGTCGACTACATGGCTGCGATGTTATGGTTATAACGGCTGATATGACAGGTTTCTTAATAGTTCTGATTACTTTTAACAGATCCACTATTAGGAAAAATCTATGGCGAGATTTTTTTGTTCGAATGGCTGAAATTGAAAATCGCATGATTTTTTTTTTACATAAATCTGGTCCGTGCAGTTGTCTAGGAAAGAGCCCATTTTTTCAAACGATGGCAGCATCTATAATTTTGATGTGTATTAGTATAACAAGTTTTGTGGTAAGAAACGTAACAAATATATCACCTGCCCTTCTCACTAGGGCTCTATGGATAATGCAATCTTACAACTACAATATGGTTATCACGATGGTGTCGTTATTAGTCAATTGTATCCTTGCCATAAAATTAAAATTTGAAGACGTTAATAAAATACTTCGCCTGTGCAAAGATAAATCTGGCGATGGTGCAATTAATATTATCAAACAAACTCTTGATCTTGTTTCTATGCTAAATAGAACTGTGAAAGTTGTAAATGACATCTTTGGTATTCAAATGGCGCTTCTAGGATTGTACTTTGCTTGTATGGTTTTGATACCATTTCTGATAATTCCACTTCCGCCGTCGGAAATCAGCAAATATGGTTTATTTTTTCAAATATACACGGTTGTCGTCATTATAATAACACATTTCTCTATCGTTTTGGTAAGTTAGTTATATTTTGTGTTCATAGTACAATTAAATAAGCTGCACAAATCACGTAATTTATCTATAACAAAAAGAACTCATAATGGACACTCGGTATACTGATATTTTAACTCCTTTCTTCACGTGACTTCGGTTTAAACAAAATTATCAAAACGCTCGATTAGAAGCCGAAATATTGATATTTTATTTGCACTATTTGCACAGTATTTTGAACCTGCAGAATCAATTTTAGAGCGAGAGCTCCCCACCCCTTCTATTCTTTTCCATTTTCATTCATGTTACCAAATTTACCATAAACGCCTGTCAAATTTGACAGTTTGTATCTTGGCAACCAAATGACAAAATTTAAACTTTTTTTTTAAAAGAAGCATCGTTCCCAGTACTCTCGAATCATGCTTCTATGCTCTATTGAAGAACTAGAGAAAGTAATATAACTGTCACCGAAACCGCCGACGTACCTGCTCCAGTGCCGTAGGTAACTGAGGACTGCCATTAATCTAACTATATTTAATTATATTTAAATAACATAAGCTTTTATAAATTTAATGCAACCGTAAAATTTCTCTTAGTTCAGTTTAATTTGTGTCAGTGAGCAAAATACACGTTACAGTGTGTCCTTAGTGATTCATCTTTTTTGCGCTTGTTTTTATATATTATTTGAGATTAGTGAGATACCCAAAAGATGAGCCTTGAGTTAAGGAAAATAGATCCGATTTTGCCTCTTATACTATAGTTTATTCAAGAACTAGAGAGAGTAATAAATCATTTTTTACCCTTTTTTTCTTCACAAACTACTTGTGTTCTTTAGTCCGGTGTCAAAATCTGTTAGACACATATATTTTTCATAGGAATGGGTTAGAAATTTTATAATTAAAAATACCGATCTATAATAATGGACTATTTGGGTTGGATAACAATAGACATTTGGATGTGTGAAGGATTTTAATCCTTGTCATAGGCGCCGGAAGGAGGTTTCTTTTATCACTAAGTATTTATGACATAGAATATTATTTCGGTAATAAACTTAAAATAAAAAGTTTTTATAATATTTTTTCATTTCTTAAGATTTCTTAATAATTCACAAACATTAGAAAATATAGATAATTTTGACATATTTAACACAAATCATAACTGTATTTTTATTATTTTTAATTTTGGCATAGAAATCGTTCAGACTAAAACGTAGACTTTTTCTCTCAAAAAATTCTAAGTTATAATTTAAATACTTACAAAACACCCATTGTCAAAAATACAAGAAGTTAAACACATATATTAAAAAATAAATTCGTCCATATAATATTAAAATTTTTTGGGGCTATTGGTCATTTTATTATTAATTAAAAACATTTTTAGGACATCTGACGTTCCAATTTATTTATTTTTTAGAATTACAATTAAACACTAAAAATGGATTTAAATATAATTAATTTTTATATGTTACAGAAAATTTAAATAATAAATTGTGTTTCCGCTGGTAAACATTACGTATCTAATTCGTAATCAAAGTCAGTGAAGCTATCTTCGCTCAAATTAACTATAATTGGTTCCTTTATCTCACCGATCATGAGATCGAGTTTCCACATTTTCTTTGATTCTTTTATTATATGGATTTTTCCCAATTTTCTGCAGTAACTTTATTCAAAAAAACCTTTCAAAAGGTCAGTTAAATTATTATTTTGTAAGTTGTGTTATTTCTAACAATTCTACCTTTTACTTCAACGGACATTTTCCGGACGATCTATAAAAACAGATTTCCTATCTGGTTTTTCCCAGCAAAAATTAAGTTCTCTGAGCAATTTCCAGAGTTCAGTTCTTTTAATTTCAGGTAAATCACGATCTTCATTGATTTTAGTTAGAATTTTGTCGACGGTTGGGATCTGCTTCTCATAATAAAATGTATATACAATTCCTTTTATTAAAGTTTTCATCCCGTTCCGAGTTCCAATGAGGTTTTACGTCTGCCTGTGATCAAATGTGGCTTGGGAGTACTAACAATTCCCGTTGATTTTTCCTCCTTCAGTATTCGGTACATAGTAGATTTTCCAACTAATGTCATGTTGGAACACATCTCAACAAAGCTTTTAACTATCTATTATCTATCTAATTATCTAAATATTGAAATCTTAAGGCATCATAAACATTTATCGTAATAAGTTTTTCGTTGAGGAAAAAATGCCCTGGTTTAACGATTTTGGCATAGATATAGATGTGGAAGCCATATCTTTTGGGTATCTCACTAATTTCAAATAATATGTAAAAACAAGCACAAACAAGATAAATCACTAAGGACACACTGGAAGGTGCACTTTTCCCACTGACAGAAATTAAATTGAGCTATCAGAAATTTTATTGTTGCAATAAATTTATAAAAGCTTATAATATCTAAATATAATTAGATTTACTGCAGTCCTCAGTTACCTGCGGCACTGAGCAGGTACGTTGGAGGTTTCGGTAAGAGTTTTATTACTCTAACTACTTCTTGAATAAAGTATAGAAATCTGTATGCTTGCGTTCGTCTCTCCTCTTCCCAAGAGCTTTGAGTTCAGGAAAATAGAACCGATTCTGCCTTTTATACTAGGAATGAGTATGCTGCTGGCATCCTCTCCCCCTGTCGACAACTTGTTTTTTCTTGTGATCGCCCCCTCCTTCTCCAAAAGCGTCAAATTCATAAAAATAGACCCGACCATGCCTTTTACACTAGAAATGGGAATATTGCTGGTGTCCCCCCCCCCCGCCGATAACTTGTCAAAAATTATTTATTACTCTCTCTAGTTCATGAATAGACTGTAGAAAATTTAGCAGTCAATTTATAAAATTCCTCAGCGGGCCCTAATTATCCAATTTTAATTTTTAAAAAAAGCATTCGAAAGCTTGAGACCTTTAGTATATGCGAAAAAAATTTCATCTCAATCATGTTTGAAATATTTTCCATTTTTCAAAAAAAAATTAGATTACTAAATTATTATGTAAAAACTATCAAACCGATTTGAACGAAATCTAGCACGTTGTTTTATCGTAACATGAAGTTTTTTTGCCCAAATAAGAAGGTCCTCAAGAAGGTGTAAGTGGTCGAAAAAAATCGTTTTAAAAAACTTTTTTGGCTTTCTTTTTGGCTATTTTGCAACAAGAATAGTAAGTTTTGCGACTTTTAACCAACTGTATCTTGTAGAAAATTTAATTATAAAACTTTTTCCTCTCTTCAAATTTTCTCTAAACTGAATACTTTCAAAGTTATAAGGAAGAAAACCAGAATAAGCATTTTTTCCATTTTTTTTTTCTTCACTTTTTACTAAATAAAATATTGTAGCGATACTTTTTGAGAGGAAGCATGTATCATTTATTGTTATGGGCATTATTCTAGAGCAAATTTTGTTCACCCCATTTCAAAAGCCAACTAAAAATAGATCAACTCCTGTCTATAAGCCTTCAAAGTCGTTTGCAATTATCACACCCTGTTTTAGAGATGTGGCAATCAGGTAATGGTGTTTATGCGGCTTGCTGTCCACTTATTTCAGGACATGAAAATAAACTAAAAGAATAAATTACTTACCTCTATTATTCTTACTTGGTAACAGTTTGTCCGCAGTTTACTGACGAAACATGTATAACATAAGCAGGAAAACAATTTTATTTTTCAAACCGCTTATAAATATTTTGCATTATTTATTAATATTGCCGAAATATGATTTTGAAAGTAACAATTTCGTTACGACTAAGCTGAATTACGTTTGGTCGGTATTTAATATACTCTTAGTTATCGTGGGGTATATAAATGTATTTTATAACAGGCTTCTTATGTGGAAAGATCATTTCAATGAGCCCCAGTACGGTCGATTACACGGCTGCGATGTCATGACTATAATGGCCGATATGGCAGGTTTCCTAATAGTTCTTATTACTTTTAACAGATCCACTATTCAAAGAAATCTATGGCGAAATTTTTTTGTTCAAATGACAGAAATTGAAAATCGCATGAAATTTTTTATACCTGGTCGGTGCAGTTGTGCAGGAATGAGTCCATTTTTTCAAACGATTACAGCATATATAATCTTGATTTGTATTAATATAACAAGTTTTGTGGTAAGAAACGTAACAAAAATACCACCTGCCCTTTCCACTAAGGTTCTATGGATAATGCAATCCTACAACTACAATATGGTTTTGATCATGGTGTCGTTATTAGTCAATTGTAGTCTTGCCATAAAATTAAAATTTGAAGACGTTCATAAAATACTTCGCCTGTGCAAAGATAAATCTGGCGATGGTGCAATTAATATTATCAAACAAACTCTTGATCTTGTTTCTATGGTCAATAGAACTACGAAAATTATAAATGATATCTTCGGCATTCAAGTGGCTCTTCTAGGATTATACTTTGCTTGTATGGTTTTGATAGCATTTTTGAGAATTCTCCTTCCACCGCCAGAAATCAGCGAACATGGTTCATTTTTTCAAATATACATGGTTATCTCCACGATAATAACACATTTCTCTATCGTTTTGGTAAGTAGGTTTCATTTTGTATTCATAGTACAATTAAATAAACTAAAGTGAAATTTCATTTATCGAGTGATTGGACAACTCCTTAAAGTTGACAAGTCGTAGTTTGGGAGATCAGTGTGTTTTTGTAGCTAATGACTAGACCGGGAGATGGTGATAGGTGACGTTCTCCCATTTTCTATCTCATGCCTTTTTGAACGTTGATAATTAACCCTCAAACAAACAAGATAGAAGGAATTTTGATCGTTGCACGCTTTCCGGTCATAATGAAAATTTGTGAAAAACTTTTGTTTTTTTTAGTGATATTTTATCGCATGCCTTTCAAAAAGCAAAAGAAGCGTTAAGAATGAACACCTATCCCGAAAACGTAATAAATAATATTTTTTAAAAAAGAATTCATAAATTTTACAACGAAAGCTCACCAAGTAATAAAATAATACAAAGCAGGAAAACAAAAAATACATATCACTTCCATATATCCCGACACTTTCCGAAAAACTCCAAAATGATTTTAATAAGTCATAAGGGTCATAACGTCCTAAAAGGTGCTATAGCAAACTAAAATCTGAAATACCAAAAGTATTCCATGCAAAGATTGCAATGGTGAATATATAATATATATATATATATATATATATATATATATATATATATATATATATATATATATATATATATACATATATATATACATATACATAATTGAACCGACTTTTAAAGGTGTGCTAAAAAGTGAAAAATAACTAGAAATTTGTATATGAAATTGAAATTTTTGAAATCGACGCCAAACTAATACCTGACAAAATGTGATTCGCATAAACAAATTAAAAATACTTTATTTGTAATTGCTTTCTTACCATAATTTGTACATAACAGTAGTTATTTATTTTATTTAGAAATAATTTGGTGCCGACTTCAAAAATTTCAATTTCATATAAAAATTTAAAATTTTTCACTTTTTAGCGCACTTTTAGAAGTTGGTTCAATTTTTTTTATAAAAATGTTATTTTTCGATTTTTAGTTTTGAATTCATTATGATATCCATTAATTATTTGAACTAAGTACTAATCGAGATTAGTCTACCTCGCAATAATTCTAAGGTGGCAAAAAAGTACCCATTTTATAAAAAGTTGTAAATCGCTCTAAAATGAACCACTAAATATTCTTTGAATTTAACAGTTTTCCAAATACCAGTGAAATTGTGGCAAACAAAAATTTAGTTTGTCATAGTACATCCACTATCTTAAATTTCAAATTAATTTTATATTGGTAATATTGGCCCCAAAACCTTCCAATATCGATATTTAAAGAACTTCAGACGTAGATTTCTTAGCCGATATATATGTTATAGTGCATGAAGAGTTTGAATACGCCCCAAGAACCCCGCCATATCAATTTTAAGACAAAATTGGAAAATGAAAAATTTTCAGTCCCTCATATTGTATCTTATCAACCTAGTAGTTATAAAAAATTAACTTCATATTCTTAATACACGACTCTGAAAACCCCCTAATACCAAATCTGACAAAATGCGAATTAGGTAAAATTTTCAACCCACAATACTGAATTTCAAAAAAAGAATTTTACCGCCTTAATCTAATCTAAATCTAAACCCTTCAAAGCCCCCTAGTACCAATTTTGGATGAAATCTGAAGATCTGAAATTTATAGACCGTCGTTTTGCATCGGACCTATTAGATTGTCTTAAAATTTTATAATTTGATATTTGCTATTTACATCCTCAAAAACGATTCCGTCCCACCTTTGAACAAAATCGAAAAATGTAAAATTTTTAGTCCGCTATATTGGATTCGCTATATTGAATCCTGAAAAAATACTTTTAAATTCATAGTATATACCCTCAAGAACCCCCTATATCAGTTTTGGAGAAAATCGAAAAATACAAAATTTTCAGGACGCCATATTGAATTCACCAGATTCTTTTCCAAAAAATATTTAAATTCGTAATTAACACTAACAAGAATCACCCAATACTGATTTTAGATAAAATCGAGAGATGTAGAATCTTTAATCCGCTATCTTGGATCCACCATATTTAATTTTTTTTAAAATAATTTCAGATTCATAATGTGCGATCCCATATCAATTTTGAAAAAATTCGGAAAAAATTAACTTTTATCCGCCATATTGGATAATACGCCATATTGAATTTTTCAAAAATAATTTCAGATTCATTTACAACCCCGAAAATTCCCCCGTACCTATTTTGGAGGAAATCGGGAAAAATTGATTTTTAGGCCGCCATATTGTCAGAGCCATCTTGGATTTTACTGCATCAATTTCGTCCAAAAAAAAATATAAGACTACCGCAGGAACTTCCTGAACATAACGTATAAAATTTCATTCAAATCGATGCCGCCGTTCCGGAGTAATCAGTGTACAAATGTAAAAAAATACGTAGTCGACGAAGTCTAGAAGACGGTTAAAAATAAAACGGCGTTAACAATACATAGTATGGAAAAACCAACATTTCTTTGATTTTGAGAGAGTCAAAATTTTAAAAATTGAAACCACACAAAAAGAGAAATTCTGGAAATGATTACGACACAAAAAAGTAAACATGAGGTAAATGCTAAGGCAGAATATATAACAACTTAGCAGAATATATAACAATATTATAAAATAACTACTAAAAATATAATTTTAAAATCAAAAACGCATTGCACTTTCGGACTAGACCCCTTAAACCCTCAATAGCAAAAACAATCCTTATTACCTTACAAAAAAATCCCATCTCATTCTTTCAGTACCACTCTAATTTCAAGATGACACACGTGGTCATTCTTATACTGTTATTTTATGAAAACTAATTTCTCTACATTACATCATATTAACTTAATGTGTACAGGGTGAGTCAACGATTGCATGAAGTATGTTTGTGCCTTTTCGGTGAAATTTACAAAGAAACTATATTTATTGTTTGATACAGTTTATTTTTACGCAGATTTTGAAAATATTTAGGACTCTACAGGGTGAGCCAAAAAACTAGGACAGCATAAAGTTGTATTTTTTTAAATAGAACACCCTATATACGAATCGTATTTTCGATTTAGCTTATAATTTTAAATCTTTTTTATTAAGGGTTTACTATAACAAAACTTTATAGTTTCTCAGATAATTAAGTTTAAAGAAAAAATGTCACATTTTCAAGCATCAATTCAATCCTAAATAACGTTTTCAATTTTGTGACAAATATATTCAAATTTGGAATTTAGCAAGGCCAAGGACAAGTTAATATAATTTTTACCTAATATTTGCAATAAAAGCTACAGGGTGTTGAACACATCGGCTCAAATTTGAACAAGTTTAAATGAATAAATATCTTTTTTTTTAAATGGTACACCCTGTATATTTTCATGTTATTTAATAGAGTAATAAAAACCCTAAAAGTTTTGTTCAATATATCCTATACCTATTTATAATAGTTTTTGAGATATTTCAGTTTTTCTTAGTTTCCATACTTTTTTACAGAAATAGTCTTCATTATCATAGTAGCCATGTAAAATAATAAAAAGAAACTACAGAAACAAACAGAATGTGGTTAAATATGATGAAATACATTATTCGTTATATTACAACGGCAATAGTTTAATTAAACATAATGTGAAAAAATTAACACAACAATAACGACAAGGCAAATACATATTTACTTTTATACTAAATTGAAACAAAAAAATTACCTATTAAATACTGAGATTAATTATTTCTTTTTAATAAGTGTTCGAATAAACGATCCTCTTGTGCAATGCACAAATTTAGTCTTTTTTGCAGATTTTCTCGGACCCTGGACAAAATTAGTGACGTTATTGTTCTACAGGTATCCCTAATCCTGTTTCGCATATCTTCCACTGTTGTTGGTGGATTAACATACACCTTATTTTTAATATAACCCCATAGGAAGAAATCTAATGGGGTGATGTCGCAAGACCTTGGTGGCCACTCAATGAAACCACCACGTACAATCCATTTTTGCGGATATCGTTGGTCCAAAAACGCACGAACTTCACGATGGTAATGCGGAGGCGCACCATCGTGCTGGAACCACATACTGTCGAGCTCATCCCTATCGAGACCTTGAAGCAGTTGGGGTAGTTCTTCTTGTAGAAAGTTCAGGTAACTATGACCATTTAGTGGTTCATTAAAAAAGTGGGGTCCAATAATTCGATTATGATGAATACCACACCAAACATTTAATGACCAGTGGTTTTGATGTTGCACCTCTCTAATCCAAAATGGGTTTTCTGTGGCATAATAATGCATGTTGCGTCTATTTACAGCACCGTTACTTCTAAAAGTAGCTTCATCACTAAACATTACCTTGCATAATAAATTTGGATTTAATTGAATCTCCGCATTTATTGTACGACAAAAGTTTACACGACTCTCAAAATCCTGTCCATGCAATTCTTGGTGTAATTCCATGTGATATGGATGATACCTATATTTCTTGGTAGTACGATTAGCGGTGAATTGTGATGTTTCACATAATGCTGCTAACTGACGGCTACCAATATAAGGATTTTCCTGAACATTTAACAATACTTGTAGTTATTTTTCTTCATTAGTTACTGGTTTGTTGACCACTTTACGTTTTGGATAATCAACAGTACCAGAAGAATCAAATCTTTGCATTAAGTTTTGAAAAGTATGGGTATTAGGCTGGCGTCGATCAGGATACTTCATTTTGTAAATTCTTTGAGCAAGAAGGCAATTTTTTTGAGCCTCTACTATTGTATAAATCATATCTATTAACTCATTCTTTGGAAAATTCATTTTACAATATAAGATGAATGCAAAAAAAAAACCAAACTACACTACATAAAAACCAAAAGAAGCGATTGCGGTTATAAATTTGACACACAGAAAAATGTTCTTTTACATTGTTTTTGCCATGGCTACTATGATAATGAAGACTATTTCTGTAAAAAAGTATGGAAAATTATAAAAACTGAAATATCTCAAAAACTATTATAAATAGGTATAGGATATATTGAACAAAACTTTTAGGGTTTTTATTACTCTATTAAATAACATGAAAATATACAAGGTGTATCATTAAAAAAAAAAAAGATATTTATTCATTTAAACTTGTTCAAATTTGAGCCGATGTGTTTTTATTGCAAATATTAGGTAAAAATTATGTTAACTTGTCCTTGGCCTTGCTAAATTCCAAATTTGAATATATTTGTCACAAAATTGAAAACGTTATTTAGGATTGAATTGATGCTTGAAAATGTGACTTTTTTTCTTTAAACTTAATTATCTCAGAAACTATAAAGTTTTGTTATAGTAAACTCTTAATAAAAAAGATATAAAATTATAAGCTAAATCGAAAATACGATTCGTATATAGGATGTACTATTTAAAAAAATACAACTTTATGCTGTCCTAGTTTTTTGGCTCACCCTGTAGAGTCCTAAATATTTTTAAAATCTGCGTAAAAATAAACTGTATCAAACAATAAATATAGTTTCTTTGTTAATTTCACCGAAAAGGCACAAACCTACTTCATCCAATCGTTGACTCACCCTGTACAATTAAACAAACTAGAGTGAAATTTTATATATCGTGTGAGAAATTTGACGCGTCTTAGTCAGGAAGATCAATGTGTTTTTATAGCCGATGATTTCTTCGTTGTGTTTCTCTTTTTGTTAAATAAATAAATATAGCTGTATTTTTTGAGGAGGAGCATATCTCAATCATTGTTACTTGCAATATTCTGGAGGGTTTAGAGCAAAAATGTGTAGTTGCGCAATTACACTATAAAGGGTTTTAGAGAAGTACAGCCTTATAAATTTAATTAGCGATATTTTCCTTCCATTTACCGCTCCCATTGTTCTTATCAATAGTTCGTAATGATTCTTAATATAATTGATTATGTTTACGTGCCTTGATGTTTCGATCGGTTGCGGGTACAAACAAATAATTATTAAGACACGTTTTTTCTTTATTTAGTATCAGTAAAAGTTAGGAAACATGTCGTCATATAAAATAAACAGAAGATCAATTTTATTTTTCGAACCACTTATCAACATTTTACATTATTTATTGATTTTGCCAAGATACGATTTTAAAACTAACGAGTTCGTCAGGACCAAGCAAGATTATGTGTGGACCTCTTTAAATATTTTCTATGTTGCAATCGGTTATTCATATTGGTTTTATGATAGATTACTTATGTGGAATATTCATTCACATGAAGTAAATTACAGAAGACTGCATAGTATTGACGTAACGATGATCACAGCTGATATATCAGGTCTGTTAATTGTCTTGATTACCTTTAAAAAATCCATAATTAATAAAAATGCATGGAAACAATTTTTTATTCAGATGATGGAAATTGATGACCACATTACTTTATTTCTGCCAAAATCTATACACACCTGTGATTGTCTAAGAAACAATCCATTTTTTCAAACAATGATGGGATATATGTTAATACTTGTTACAGAGTGTTTAAGTGTCATCGCAGATTTCTTGGCTGTTGCTAGTCCAACCCGTACAATAAAAATTATATTACACATGGTAGGATGTTACAATTATACCATGGTTTTAATAATGGTATCGTTACTAGTCAATTGCAGTCTCGCTGTAAAATCAAGATTCCGAGATATCGACGAGATACTTTTTTTGTGCAAAACTAAAACGAGCCAAGAACTAATTCCTATCATTCAGCAAGTTAAACTCCTCGTTGCAAAGTTAAATTCTGCTGTGAATATTATCAACAATATCTTCAGTAGTCGAGTTGCCCTCCTGGGACTGTTCTTTGCTTGTTGTGTCTTAACCGCTTTCCTGAGAATTACTAATGTACCCGCAGAAACCAAAATGACATGGCTTTTACATATTTATTTGGTTGTAATGACATTCGTATCATTGCTATGGATAATTTTGGTAAGTTGATCTTCTGAAGAACTTTAAACCATAGCCTTTTAGATAGGATATTCCATAAATAATGGTATATAGAGCGATAGCAGATCTGTTACATACAAATATTGCAACTTTGTCAACCTTACGTTGACCGAAAAGTTAACAAAAACAAAATACAGACTGTCAAATTAAAAATTTGTTTGTTGATTTTTTTAATAACTTCTAAGAAAATTGAAATATTTCAAAAAAAATGTTCTGCTTATGACTTTCTTAAAACGAGAAATTCGATAGTACTCTAATTTTGCTATTAGTTGTAGAGGGAGCTACTTGAGATATTTTTTCTGTCTTATTGTATATAAAAATGCTCACTTTGTAAATGTGTGTATGAATAACTATTCCGAATATATTTGCTTTAAAAAATTTCCGCTAATAAAACAAGTTATTCTTAATTCGCAAAGAAATGTAGAATAAAACGAATTTTTTTCGATATTTTTGTTTCCTTCAATTGCAGACTTTTCAGTAAATAAATGAAAGTAATGAAGAAAATATGATTTATTTCAATACAAATTTAACTTTAATAAATTATTTTTACAAAAAGAAAATAAAATGACTTCAAAAAATTGCGTTAAAAATATCGCCAGTCAAACAAGTTGTTGCTATTGGTACGTCAAAGCATCGCTTATGAGACCATTGAGTCTTCGAAACGCTGATGGAGAGACAGGACTAGAATTGTATATGCAAAATATACAGGTCTGGAAAATCCACACCAGAAACTGGACGTTTCTTAAGTAAAATAAAGAAAATACTATATTATTCATCAAATCAGAATGAGACAGAAGAATAAGCATAGTAAGCATCGACATACGTGTAAATTACCAGTTTGGCCCTCGGATGAGGGGTAATCCAATGCTGGCGCGGTGAGAGCGGGCAGTAGCATACGCCACGCCCTCGCACAACAAGAGGATTCCAAGTTATTTGCTTTCATTCGGCCGTCGAAGCGTAAGTACCGTGTTTTACGCCAAATTTTCTTGTTACAATGGTAGTTTATTCCACGGAACAAAAAGAGCATATTATTAAGTGGTACACTATTCTGGTAAATAATCGGCAGATTTGCATTTATGTGCGAAAATCATCCTGTTTCTTGAAAATTTAGAATTTCGGAAATTATTAAAAAATTTGAGACAACCGGTTCTCTAAAAATTTGTAAAAAATGCACTGATAATAATGAGGAGCAACCGGTTCCTCAAATTACTGAAGAACGAGCAAATCGGGGAGACTGACTTTTGTAGTTTAGCAGAAATTAATTTTCCTTGCAATAGTACCGTAACTGCCTAAGAACTTGATATGAACGCTCGAACAGTTCGGAATATTTTCAAGCTAATAGGGATATAACCCCTGAAGTTTTGGCAAATACGCGAACCATATTTTACAATAGACAGGGTTATTGTCTCGCTCAAAGTGGAGGCCAGTTTGAACACCTCTTGTAGACTTTTAGGTGTTTTTGTTTACTGAACGTATTACTTTTATTTTTTATCAGAATAAAAGTTTATTTTTGAAAATGATTTTTAATTTTAAAGTGGTCTATTAGCTTATTAACTTAGAAATTACCGTTTCGTTTTTTTATTAGAATAAATGTTTGTTTTGTAACAGAAAAATCAATTTTCTTTACGCTCAACGCCCAACAAAATTTTTTTGTATTTCGACTATTTGATGTATTTAAAACAATCAATGTATCAAATAGTCATTAAATATTCCAAATTCCGTCGATTACGTTATAATTTAGACGAAAAGTAAATACACCCTCTTATTCATTTCAAGGTACTGCTCGTTTTTTTGTCGCACGGAAGTTAGGGGTGTAATATTGCGGTAGGCGTTCCCTACGATCTTCGGTCTGAATTATCTGAAACAAGTTAGATGAGCTTAGTGGGTTAGAATTTGAGAAACGGCCAAAACAATTTCTAGTTAAGAAATTTAAAATAGAAGTTTGGCTATAGTAACGTTTCTCTTAAACCTCGGTAATATGAACGGCCAGTCTTTTCTTTCTAAAGTTTCGTCTCAGGTTAAAGGCAACAGTGTTGTGGTTGCGTCGCGCCCAGTTATATTTGTGCGCCGCTCTTCTATTTGACATTGGATTGTCGAGAAACAAATATCAACGATTACAAAATTGAGCTAAACAGAAAGGCAGTAATATATTTTCGCTATACTCTGGTGTGTAATATACAAAAAAAAATCATGTTATCCACATGACGAGTATCTAACTTTTACTAAATCAAAAGCCGAGGTTAAATTCCAAGGCTTACTATATCATACAGTGGATTGAATTATATTGCTTAAAATTAGACGCCCTTGAACAAATCGATAAATTAGATTTATAGATATGAGCTTCATTTGCAAATGAGGCTTCGAGGAACGTCAGGTCAGAGCCAGTACAAAATGAAATTCACTGATCCGACTATTTCTGATACAAACTTATTCCTATCCTCTCTTATTCCATTTCAATTAGCAAGTATTAACACGCAAACTTAACAAGAACAGATTGTGTTGTAGAATTCCAAGCCCTCGTCTACTATGAATTGCGGGCCTCTGAAATTTGAATTTATTAAGAAAACCGAACAAAGGTCTTTAACGAAAATAGAAAATTATGAACTCGAACCAGACAACTAGCACCATATAATAGTTTTCTTTGCCACCCGAGCTTCAGTACAGTACAACTTATCTATGACGATGATGGATGGCTAGGTGAATGCTTTGGCTGGAGCGAAATCAGTCCAACGTTGTTACCTCTGCCAAACAACATCTCAGTTCAACAACATTGATAATATGTCTCAATAAGTACAGAGTATTTCAGGCTACAGCCATTATAACAAGAGTAAAGCGAAAACTGATCCTTCGGTTCCCGTCATTTTGCAAACTATTGGAAGCGGACATTAAACTGCAATAGAGAAGTTTTGGGAATACAAACTTCAAACACCAAGATTATTCTTCAAAGGATATTCTTGGTACAACATTCCAACAGGAATCCACAAATCACTTACTTCATTGACCAGACATTATAGCATTTGCAATATTACCGATAGGTAAACTATCGAAAGATGCACAAAAATCAACGGACAAGTTGATAAGAAACTATCGCCTAGACTTTGCCCGAAAATCTTCTCGAGAAAAAATATGGAGGATGTGTTCCAAAACTTTTGGAGTCGATGGATCCTTACACTGTTTTTGACATAGTAAGGATTCGGATAACAATTCATACGTATTGAAGAACGAGAAAAGAGCTGTTAACAAAGAAGGCAGTGATTAAAAAGTTCTTTTTATTATTTTTATTACAGTCGTATTATTTATTCATTTATGTGAATCAATAAATATTATATTACTTACAAATTATTTGCATTGGTATTTATTAAGAAGTCTTAAGCATAGAGGAAAAAGTACTTTCGCCTTTTTAACGATTATCGATATCCATGTATTTATTATTATAGTATTATATTTAAAATGTACCTTGAAGTCAAGCGCAATATTTTATTTATGGAAATACAATTATTCTTTTTATTTTATTTTTAAAGCGTTGAACCACATTAGACGTTTTTCGAATTCATTTTCATGATTTTAAAGTTTCAGTCTGCAATTTTTATTTTTAATATCAAATCCGTGCTTTCGATCTATTGTGTTTTGAAGACCCAAAACCAGCGAAAAGTCCTTGTCCGACGCCATTTTTGCTAAAAACCAGGCAGCAAGCTACGATACAACAGTATGCTTAATTTCACTTCTTCAACATGGCTAAACGGGTTGTCCGTCGCTTTTTGTTACGTTCCGTTTTTTAAAGAGGTTCTGTTCTTGACTTTCCATACCTACTGTCTGTATATTTTTCCTCTCACAGCCTGAAGGAGAATATAGGCAACTTGATAATTATTGTCCGTTTTAAACTGCAATCAACTTGATTTACTCATTTACTTAGTACTTTTTTGAAGTAAGAGCCGTAGTGTTTGAGGGAAGGGTTTATATTTAAATTACGTCCAGGTAAATTACCCCCTCCAATGTCCTAGTTGAAAACTCCCAAAGGCTTTTAACATATGTAATTATGTTTACATGTCTTGATGTTTCAATCGCTTATGAGTAAAAACAAGTAATTATTAAGACACGTTTTCCCTTTATTTAGTATTAGTAGAAGTTACTCCGTTAGAAAACATGTCCTCATTTAAAATAAACAGGAGATCAATTTTATTTTTCCAACCATTTATCAATATTTGGCATTATTTATTGATTTTGCCGAGATACGATTTTAAAACTAACCAGTTCCTCAGGACCAAGCTAGATTATGTGTGGACCTCTTTAAATATTTTCTGTGTTGCAATTGGTTATTCCTTTTGGTTTTATGAGAGATTAGTTCAGTGGAATATTCATTCACATAAACAAAATTACAGAAGACTGCACAGTATTGACATAATCATGATCACAGCTGATATATCAGGTCTGTTAATTGTCTTGATTACCTTTAAAAAATCCACAATTAATAAAAATCTGTGGAAACAATTTTTTATTCAGATGATGGAAATTGATGATCACATTACGTTATTGCTGCCAAAATCTGTACACACCTGTGATTGTCTAAGAAACAATCCATTTTTTCAAACAATGATGGGATATATGTTAATACTTTTTACACAGTGTTTAACTGGCATCGCAGATTTCTTGACTGTTGCTAGTCCAACCCCTACAATAACAAGTTTATTGCACGTGGTAGGATGTTACAATTATACCATGGTCTTAATAATGGCATCGTTATTAATCAATTGCAGTCTCGCCGTAAAATCAAGATTTCGAGATATCGACGAGATACTTTTTTTGTGCAAAACTAAAACGAGCCAAGAACTAATTCCTATCATTCAGCAAGTTAAAGTCCTCGTTTCCAAAATAAATTCTACTGTAAATATTATCAACAAAATCTTCAGTAGTCGAGTGGCCCTCCTGGGACTATTCTTTGCTTGTTGTGTCTTAACGGCGTTCCTCAGGATTGCTAGTCTACCCGCAGAAACCAAAATAACATGGCTTTTACATATGTATGTGGTTGTAATGATATTAGTAACCTTCCTATGTATAATTTTGGTAAGTTGACATTTTGAGGTAATCTTAAATCAGAGCGTTTTAGACATGATATTCTATAAGAAATGGTATACAGAGCAACAGCAGATCTGTTACATACAAATATAGCAACTTATCAGCCTTACCTTGAGTATCAAATAAAAAATTTGGTTGTTGATTTTTTTCAATAACTTGTTAGAAAATTCAAATATTTTTAAAGAACGTTATGCCCATGACTATCTTACAGCGAGGAATGCGATTATACTGAGAGTTTTGTTCTTAATTGACACCTGCGATAAAATGTCATTCCTTTTTTGCGCCTTACTACATCTGGTCTCAAATAAAAAAAATTATTCTTCAATATACATATATAAAACGCACACCTTGTAAATGCCTCCATAAATAATCCAGCATGAATACATTGGCTTTTAAAATTTCCGATAAATAAATAAAACAATATATTTCTAATTCGCAATAGAATTTAGAGTAAAGCGACTTTTTTCGATTCTTTTGTTTCCTTGAGTGTAACACTATCAAAAAATTATAAAAAACGAAGACTTTTCAATGAATAAATAAAAATATTGAAGAAAATATGATTTACTTAAATATAAATTTAAATTCAATAAATTATTTATACCAAACAACTAAACAGGGGCGGATCCAGCCTCTCTCTTTAGGAGAGCGGTGATATCACAAAAGTACACTATGGCAAGAAAAACAAGTTGTCAACGGGGGAGGGGGGGGGGAGTGCTAGCAAAATATACATTCCTGATATAAAAGGGTTCTATTTTCCTGAACTCAAAGCTCTTGGGAGAGGGGGACGATCGCAATAAAACTGTTACCGAAATCTCCAACGCCAGTGCTGCAGGTAACAGAGGACTGCCGTAAATCTAATTATATTTCATTATATTTAAATATTATAAGCTTTTATAAATTTTCTGTAAAAATAAAATTTCTGATAGTTCAATTTAATTTGTGTCAGTGAGCAACAGTGTATTCTTAGTGATTTATCTCCAACGCCAGTGCTGCAGGTAACAGAGGACTGCCGTAAATCTAATTATATTTCATTATATTTAAATATTATAAGCTTTTATAAATTTTCTGTAAAAATAAAATTTCTGATAGTTCAATTTAATTTGTGTCAGTGAGCAACAGTGTATTCTTAGTGATTTATCTTGTTTGCGCTTGTTTTTATAAATTATTTGAGATTAGTGAGATACCCAAAAGATAAGGCTTCCACCTCTATATTTATTCCAAAATCGTTAAACCAGGATATTTTTTCCATTTTGTTAAAAGCTCTGTTGAGATGTGTTCCAACATGACAGGAGTTGGAAAATCTACTACGTACCGAATACTGAAGGAGAAAAAAACGACTGGAATTGTTAGTACCCCCAAGCCACATCCGATCACAGACAGAAGATAAACCTCATTGGAAGAAGAGATGAAAATCGCGATTTACCTGAAATTAAAAGAACTGAACTCTGGAAATTGCTCAGAAAACTTAATTTTTGCTGGGAAAAACCACATAGAAAATCTGTTCCTATGGATCGTCCGGAAACTGTCGTTTGGAGAAGTAAATATCTCTATCAAGTAAAAGGTAGAGTTGCTAGAAATAACACAACTTACAAAATTAGTAATTTAACTAAACTTTTGAAAGATTTTTTTGAATAAAGTTTCTGCGGAAAATTGAGAAAATCCGTATAATAAAAGAATAAAACAAAATGTGAAAGCTCGATCTCATGATCGGTGAGATAGAGGAACCAATTATAATTAATTTGAGCGAAGATAGCTTCACTGACTTTAATTAGGAATTAGATTCGTAATGTTTACTAGTGTAAACACAATTTATTATTTAAATTTTTGTTTTTGTTGTACTTTATTGTTTAATGTAGTTTATATATTTTTTATTTTTTTATATATTTTTATTTTAGTGTGTCCCACTCTTTAATTTTATATTTATTTAATTCCAATTAGCCATAAGTTTTTTATTATTTTATTATTATATCTGTGTCTTTTTCTTAAGCGTGTAGAATTAACATATTTATCTTATTTCCATATAATAAAGTAAACTAAATGCAGATATCAGTACAATAGAAATAAAAATAAGTAGATCTAATTTTAACTGTAACATAAAAAACTAATTACATTTGAATCCCTTTTTAGTGTTTAATTGTAATTCAGCAGATGGTTTAAGAAATAAATAAACTGAAACGTCAAATGTCCTAAAAATGTTTTTAATTAATAATAAAATGACCAATAACCCCAAAAAAATTTTAATATTATATGGACTAATTTATTTTTTAATATATGTGTTTAACTTCTTGTATTTTTGACAATGGGTGTTTTGTAAGTATTTAAATAATAACTTAGAATTTTTTGAGAGAATAAGGCTACGTTTTAATGGGAATGTGCCTAAAACGGTTTCTATGACAAAATTAAAAATAATAAAAATACAGTTGTGATTTGTGTTAAATATGTCAAAATTATCTACATTTTGTAATGTATGTGAATTATTAAGAAATCATAAGAAATAAAATACTATTATAAAAACTTTTTATTTTAAGTTTATTACTGAAATAATATTTTATGCCTTAAATACTTAGTGATAAAATAAACCTCCTTCCGACGCCTATGACAAGGATTAAAATCCTTTTTAACACTTCACACTTCCAAATATCTATTGTTATCCAACCCAAATAGTCCATTATTATAGACCGGTATTTTTGTTTATAAAATTTCTAACAGATTTTGCCAAAGACACCAAACTAAAAAAACACAGATAGTTTGCGAAGAGAAAAAGGGTATATTTTCCAAAATTCAAAGCTCTTATGGGGGGGGGGCGATTGCCCCCACTGCCCCCCCTTGGATCCGCGCCTGCAACTAAATCGACTCCAAAAATCTGGGCGTAAAAGAAATAAATTAATTATAACTTTAAAAAATGTATATTTTATAAACAAATAAATAAATCATTACTGCCGTAGAATTAGTTTAATAAGCTGCTTATATTCTTCTTCAGGTAGTTAAGGGAAAAAATACAGACAATTTATTTCTTGCAAATACAATTCTGGTCATCTTTCCATACGGCTTTCGACCACCCATTGATCTTATCAGTTGAGCTGTCACAAACCAAGCGCAACATTTACAGAAAACAACTTTCTATATAAAATATAAGTTGCGAGATATGTCAGACTGAAAAATATCTTCACTCAAACAAAATATCGCTCTTAGTTCGTTACATACAGGGTGAGTCAACGATTGGATGAAGTAGGTTTGTGCCTTTTCGGTGAAATTAACAAAGAAACTATATTTATTGTTTGATACAGTTTATTTTTACGCAGATTTTAAAAATATTTAGGACTCTACAGGGTGAGCCGAAAAACTAGGACAGCATAAAGTTGTATTTTTTTAAATAGAACACCCTATATACGAATCGTATTTTCGATTTAGCTTATAATTTTAAATCTTTTTTGTTAAGGGTTTACTATAACAAAACTTTATAGTTTCTGAGATAATTAAGTTTAAAGAAAAAAAGTCACATTTTCAAGCATCAATTCAATCCTAAATAACGTTTTCAATTTTGTGACAAATATATTCAAATTTGGAATTTAGCAAGGCCAAGGACAAGTTAACATAATTTTTACCTAATATTTGCAATAAAAGCTACAGGGTGTTGAACACATCGGCTCAAATTTGAACAAGTTTAAATGAATAAATATCTTTTTTTTTAAATGGTACACCCTGTATATTTTCATGTTATTTAATAGAGTAATAAAAACTCTAAAAGTTTTGTTCAATATATCCTATACCTATTTATAATAGTTTTTGAGATATTTCAGTTTTTCTTATTTTCCATACTTTTTTACAGAAATAGTCTTCATTATCATAGTAGCCATGTAAAATAACAAAAAGAAACTACAGAAACAAATAGAATGTGGTTAAATATGATGAAATACATTATTCGTTATATTGCAACGGCAATAGTTTAATTAAACATAATGTGAAAAAATTAACACAACAATAACGACAAGGCAAATACATATTTCCTTTTATACTAAATTGAAACAAAAAAATTACCTATTAAATACTGAGATTAATTATTTCTTTTTAATAAGTGTTCGAATAAACGACCCTCTTGTGCAATGCACAAATTTAGTCTTTTTTGCAGATTTTTTCGGACCCTGGACAAAATTAGTGGCGTTATTGTTCTACAGGTATCCCTAATCCTGTTTCGCATATCTTCCACTGTTGTTGGTGGATTAACATACACCTTATTTTTAATATAACCTCATAGGAAGAAATCTAATGGGGTGATGTCGCAAGACCTTGGTGGCCACTCAATGAAACCCCCACGTCCAATCCATTTTTGCGGATATCGTTGGTCTAAAAACACACGAACTTCACGATGGTAATGCGGAGGCGCACCATCGTGCTGGAACCACATACTGTCGAACTCATCCCTATCGAGACCTTGAAACAGTTGGGGTAGTTCTTCTTGTAGAAAGTTCAGGTAACTATGGCCATTTAGTGGTTCATTAAAAAAGTGGGGTCCAATAATTCGATTATGATGAATACCACACCAAACATTTAATGACCAGTGGTTTTGATGTTGCACCTCTCTAATCCAAAATGGGTTTTCTGTGGCATAATAATGCATGTTGCGTCTATTTACGGCACCGTTACTTCTAAAAGTAGCTTCATCACTAAACATTACCTTGCATAATAAATTTGGATTTAATTGAATCTCCGCATTTATTGTACGACAAAAGTTTACACGACTTTCAAAATCCTGTCCATGCAATTCTTGGTGTAATTCCATGTGATATGGATGATACCTATATTTCTTGGTAGTACGATTAGCGGTGGATTGTGATGTTTCACATAATGCTGCTAACTGACGGCTACCAATATAAGGATTTTCCTGAACATTTAACAATACTTGTAGTTCTTTTTCTTCATTAGTTACTGGTTTGTTGACCACTTTACGTTTTGGATAATCAACAGTACCAGAAGAATCAAATCTTTACATTAAGTTTTGAAAAGTATGGGTATTAGGCTGGCGTCGATCAGGATACTTCATTTTGTAAATTCTTTGAGCAAGAAGGCAATTTTTTTGAGCCTCTCCTATTGTATAAATCATATCTATTAACTCATTCTTTGGAAAATTCATTTTACAATATAAGATGAATGCAAAAAAAACCAAGCTACACTACATAAAAACCAAAAGAAGCGATTGCGGTTATAAATTTGACACACAGAAAAATGTTCTTTTACATTGTTTTTGCCATGGCTACTATGATAATGAAGACTATTTCTGTAAAAAAGTATGGAAAATAAGAAAAACTGAAATATCTCAAAAACTATTATAAATAGGTATAGGATATATTGAACAAAACTTTTAGGGTTTTTATTATTCTATTAAATAACAGGGTGTACCATTTAAAAAAAAAGATATTTATTCATTTAAACTTGTTCAAATTTGAGCCGATGTGTTCAACACCCTGTAGCTTTTATTGCAAATATTAGGTAAAAATTATGTTAACTTGTCCTTGGCCTTGCTAAATTCCAAATTTGAATATATTTGTCACAAAATTGAAAACGTTATTTAGGATTGAATTGATGCTTGAAAATGTGACTCTTTTCTTTTAAACTTAATTATCTCAGAAACTATAAAGTTTTGTTATAGTAAACCCTTAACAAAAAAGATTTAAAATTATAAGCTAAATCGAAAATACGATTCGTATATAGGGTGTTCTATTTAAAAAAATACAACTTTATGCTGTCCTAGTTTTTCGGCTCACCCTGTAGAGTCCTAAATATTTTTAAAATCTGCGTAAAAATAAACTGTATCAAACAATAAATATAGTTTCTTTGTTAACTTCACCGAAAAGGCACAAACCTACTTCATCCAATCGTTGACTCACCCTGTACAACTCAGTAGGTGCGACAATTAGGTGGTCGAAAAGCATACAGAGAGAGGACCAGAATTAAATTTGCAAGAAACAAACTATCTGTATATTTTTTCTTTAACTGCCTGAAGGAGAATATAGACAACTTTTTAATTATAATCTGCTTTAAATGACAATCAATTTCATAATCATTGATTTGCTTATTTACTTAGAATTTTTTTGAACTAGGTGCCGTAGTGTTTATTGAAAGGGTCAATTTTTATATTAATAATAGCTAAATTACTTGTCTAATGTCCTCGTTGATGACTCGTAAAGGCTTTCAATATATCTAATTATGTTTATATATCTCGATATTTCGATCGGTTGTGCGTAAAAATAAACAATTATTAGGACACGTATTTCTTTTATTTAATATTAGTAACAGTTACTCCAGGTTAGGAAACATGTCCTCATATAAATCAAACAGAAGATCAATTTTATTTTTCGAACCACTTATCAACATTTTACATTATTTATTAATTTTACCGAGATACGATTTTAAAACAAACGAGTTCGTGAGAGACAAGCTAGATTATGTGTGGACCTCTTTAAATGTTTTCTATGTGGCAATCGGTTATTCCTATTTGTTTTATGAGAGATTACTCCTATGGAATAGTCATACAAATGAACCAAATTACGGAAGACTGCATAGTATTGACGTAATGATGATAACAGCCGATTTGACAGGTCTGTTAATTGTCTTGATTACCTTTAAAAAATCGACAATTAATAAAAATCTGTGGAAACAATTTTTTATTCAGATGATGGAAATTGATGATCACATTACGTTATTGCTGCCAAAATCTGTACACACCTGTGATTGTCTAAGAAACAATCCATTTTTTCAAACAATGATGGGATATATGTCAATACTTTTTACAGAGTGTTTAACTGGCATCTCAGATTTCTTGACTGTTACTGGTCCAACCCCTACAATAATGCATGTACTTCACGTAGTAGGATCTTACAATTATGCCATGGTTTTAATAATGGTGTCGTTATTAATCAATTGTAGTCTCGCTGTAAAAATCAAGATTTCGAGATATCGACGAGATACTTTTTTTGTGTAAAACTAAAACGAGCCAAGAACTAATTCCTATCATTCAGCAAGTTAAACTCATCGTTTTTAAGGTATATGCTAGTGTAAATATTATCAACAAAATCTTCAGTAGACGAGTGGCCCTCCTGGGACTATTCTTTGCTTGTTGTGTCTTAACGGCGTTCCTCAAAATTGCTAATCTACCCCCAGAAACCAGAATAACATGGCTCTCATATATATATATGGGGTTGTAATGACACTAGTATCCTTCTTATGGATAATTTTGGTAAGTTGGCCGTTCTCAAGTAACCTTAAACCATAACCTTTTAGACAGGATATTCCATAAGTAATTGTAAATAGAGTAACAGCCGATCTGTTACATACAAATATAGCAACTTTGTCAACCTTATCCTAACTCAAAAGTTAATAGGAACAAAATACAGAGTGTGAAATTAAAAATTTTTTTGTTGATTTTTTTCAGTAGCTTCTGAGACAATTCAAATATTTCAAAAAAATGTTGTTCTCATGACTTTCTTAAAGCGGGAAATTCGACTGTACTCATAGTTTCTGCTGTTAATTGTAGAGGGTGCCACCTGCGATATTTTATGCATGTGTGTCTTTAAAACGTCATCACTTTATGTGTCTTACTGTATCTATTCCTTAAATAAAAAAAAAACTATTGTTCTGTGCGTACTATATCAAAAATGCCCACTTTGTAAATGCCTCTATCAATAATCAATCTCAATATAATTGCTTTTAAAATTTTGGATAAATAAAACAATATATTCCTAATTCATAATAAAATTTAAAGTAAAGCGATTATTTTTCGATACTTTTATTTCCTTAAATTGTAACGCTGTTAAAAAATTATGAAAGACGAAGACTTTTCAATGAATAATAATAATAATAATAATAAGCTTTATTGTTGTAAAGAAATCAATCTTGTTAACAAAGCACTATGCAGAACAAAAACTTAAAAATAAATATAAACAAAAACATATGCAACACAAGAAATTGTGACAACAAAAAACTAAAAAAAAAAACTCAGATCAATGATAACAATAAACACGTGATTAAAGTCAGTAATTAAAATAAACAGTGTAAATAAACAAAAGTCCATAATTAACAAAACAGGTACCTAAAATAAAATAAAATAAATGTCTACTAAATTAATTTAAAAGTTTACAGTCAAATAAAATAAAGTAATACAAGACAAAAATAGGCATAAAATTACACCATTACACTCATTTTGAAAGCACAAACACACCTTGTTAAAAATGATCAACAAAATATTCTTCCAGTGAATAATACGGTCGTGTCACAAGAAAGCCCTTAAGTTTTTTCCTAAGCAATTTATCGTCCATAATATTTCTATACTTTAGAGGAATTTTTGTTATATATTTTAATTCCCTCAAAAATAAGAGACTGTTTAGTGAGAATAGTCCTGGGAATGGGCAATGGCAGACCATTATTACGTGTATTATATGGGTTTGGAGTTGAATAATTTTTATATTTTTTATGAATCAGTCCCACTATTTCTAAAATGAAAATGCCTATCACTGTTAATATTTTGCCCTGAATAAATAAAGACCTACAATGCTCCTTCATTTTTACATTAAATAAATAACGCACTGCTCGCTTTTGTAAAACAGGAATCGAATTTAATAACTGCCGACTACAGAATCCCCAAAATGCAATTCCGTATCTCAAATGAGATTCAATCAACGAAAAATACACTGTTCTAGCCACATTTGAATCTAATTCCCTTGACACTGTTCGTACCGCATAACACCCGGCAGCCACCTTCTTATTTAATGCCATTATGGGGTCAGTAAATTTCAACTTATCGTCAATAAGTATACCTAAAAATCTAGTCACAAACTTATTTCCTATAAAATGATTATTCAAAGTTAAACTATCACAGGTAAATTTGAAACTTAACACGTTGGTTTTAGTAAAATTAAAACTTAAACAATTTGCAGCACACCATTCATTCACTTTAATCAAGTCACACTAGATAATATGTCCAGCCATTCGTTCCACGCCATAAAATTGTTGCGTCATTTGCAAATAATGTAAATGTTCCTCGGATATCAATTTTGGTCAGGTCGTTTATATATAAAAGAAAGAGCAGGGGCCCAAGAACAGAACCTTGTGGGACGCCACAACTCAGAGAAGAGACACTGGAAAATTCTCCATCGTACTTAACCATTTGCTGCCCATTCGAATAAATAAATGTAATGAAGAAAATATGATTTATTTAAATACAAATTTAAATTCAATAAATTATTTTTACCAAACAACCAAATAGACTTCAAAAAGCTGCGCGAAAAAGAAATAAATTAATTATAATCTTAAAAAATTTAAATTTTATAAACAAATAAAGAAATCATTACCGCCGTAAAATCAGTTTAACAAGTTGCTCCTCAGGTAGTTAAAGGAAAAACATACAGACAGTATATTTCCTGCAAATACAATTCCGGTCCTCTATCCAAGCGCGATTCGACCACCCAATGATCTTATCAGTCGAGCTGTCACCAACCAAGTGCAACATTCACAGGAAACAACTCTCTATATAAAATATAAGTTGCGAGATATGTCAGACTGAAAAATATCCCCAGTCAAACAAAATGTTGCTCTTGATTCGTTATATACAACTCAGCTGGGCCCGTATCCTCGAAAGTGTGATGTGAATGGCGATGTGAACTTTTTGATAGTAAAAGCCGTATTCTTGAAAAGGCAACATTGCCAGATATGAACGTGTGAAACCCGAGAATTTCAAAAAATAAAATGGATGACAGATTGAATTTAGCTGTCAGACCGACAATGTCCGTAGTATGTTTGGTTGCCATTTTAGGAAAAAAGTAGTTTTGGAACGTTAAATTAATCGTCAAAAGTAAAAAAATAGTGCTGTTGTTGTTATTTTTGTTAAGTTATTGATTGCCATTACAATATTTGTACGTTGCCTGGATTAAATTTAACTTAAATTGACACTTTAGAACTGTTAAACAAAAATGCATACAAAGAGCCAAGTACTTTAAGATTCTAATATATAAAGAAAAAAGGATATCAAGAAAAACAGCAATCATATATACAAAGTAATATACTGCAGAAATTCAGCACTGATAAGCCTTGAAACGGCGGAAATTACAACTCTACATAGTATGACAACAAGCCATCATCCCAATCCACTACGGAAACTATCCAATCAGTTATTTATTGTATGAATTTACAAAATATCCAGCCTCTTATTGCAAAATGTTCTGTCCTGACAACTAAATTTGAAAGAAAACCTGAAACTTCAACAATGATAGAGAAACTGTTTATGACCAGGGATCAAAACCAAAGGCCAGGCAGAAGACGTCCATTAAAAATACTGGCGGATCTCACATTCAACTTTTAATATATTTTTTTTTTTTTTATAAAGATTTGTAGAGGCTTGAAGATCAAATGTACCATAAATAAGGTTTTTATGCTGAAGGGCCTCATTCGTTGGTCTGTAGGGTTCATATTTATATGTCCCGACAAATTATGATCATAATATTTATTTAATTGTAGTGTCAGGGGCGGATCCAGCCTCTCTCTTTGGGGGGGGGGCGGTGATATCACAAAAGTACAGTATGGCAAGAAAAAGAAGTTTTCAACGGGGGGGGGGGGGGTGCAAGCAGCATACTCATTCCTAATATAAAAGGCAAAATGGGTTCTATTTTCCTGAACTCAAAGCTCTTGGGGGGGGGGGGGGCGATCGCAAGTATACACATTCCTATACTCTATTCAAGAACTAGAGAGAGTAATAAAACTGTTACCAAAACCTCCAACGTACCGGCTCCAGTGCCGCTGGTAACTGAGAACTGCCGTAAATCTAATTATATTTAAATATATTTTATAAATTTACTGCAACATAAAAATTCTGATAGTTTAATTTAATTTCTGTCAGTGAGCAAAGTACACCTTACAGTTTATTCTTGGTGATTTATCTTGTTTGCGCTTGTTTTTATATATTATTTGAGATTAGTGAGATATCCAAAAGATAAGGCTTTCACCTCTATATTTATTCCAAAATCGTTAAACCAGGGCATTTTTTCCTCAACGAAAAACTTATTACGATGAATGTTTATGATGCCTTAAGATATCAATATCTAGATAATAATGTTAAAAGCTCTGTTGAGATGTATTTCAACATGACAGGAGTTGGAAAATCTACTATGTACCGAATACTGAAGGAGAAAAAACGACTGGAATTGTTAGTACTCTCAAGTCACATTCGATCACAGGCAGATGAAAAACCTCGTTGGAAAAAGAAATGAAAACTGCAATTAAAGGAGTTGTATATACATTTTATTATGAGAAGCAGATCCCAACCGTCTAAAAAATTCTAACTAAAATCAATGAAGATTGCGATTTACCTGAAATTAAAAGAACTGATCTCTGGAAATTGTTCAGAAAACTTAATTTTTGCTGAGAATAACTAGATAAAAAATCTGTTCCTATAGATCGTTCGGAAACTGTCCGTTGGAGAAGTAAATATCTCTCAAGTAAAAGGTAGAATTTCTAGAAATAATACAATTAACAAAATTAGTAATTTAACTAAACTTTTGAAAGATTTTTTTGAATAAAGTTTCTGCGGAAAATTGGGAAAAATCCATATAATAAAAGAATAAAACAAAATGTGAGAACTTGATCTCATGATCGGTGAGATAGAGGAACCAATTATAATTAATTTGAGCTAAGATAGTTTCACTGACTTTAATTAGGAATTAGATATGTAATGTTTACTAGTGTAAACACAATTTATTATTTAAATTTTTGTTTTTGTTGTATTTTATTGTTTAATGTTGTTTATATGTTTTTTTTATATATTTTTATTTTAGTGTGTCCCAGTCTTTAATTTTATATATATTTAATTCTAATTAGCTGTAAGTTTTTTATTATTTTATTATTGTATTTGTGTCTTTTTCTTAAGCGTGTAGAATTAACATGTTTATCTTATTTTTTTGGGGCTATCGTATTTCCATATAATAAAGTAAATTAAATTAAGATATCAGTACAATAGAAATAAAAATAAGTAGGTCTAATGTCAATTACAACATAAAAAAAGTAATTACATTTGAATCCCTTTTTAGTGTTTAATTGTAATTCTGCAAATGGTTTAAGAAATAAATAAACAGAATGGTCAAATACCCTAAAAATGTTTTTAATTAATAATAAAATGACCGATAGCCCCAAAAATATTTTAATAATATATGGACGAATTTATTTTTTTATATATGTTTACCTTTTTGTATTTTTGACAATGGATATTTTGTAAGTATTTAAATTATAACTTCGAATTTTTTGAGAGAATAAGGCTACGCTTTAGTCCATTATTATAGACCGGTAATTTTGATTATAAAATTTCTAACCCATTCCTATGAAAAATATATGTGCCTAACAGATTTTGCTAAAGACACCGGTCTAAAGAACACAAATAATTTTCGAAGAGAAAAGGGGTAAAAAATGATTTATTACTCTCTCTAGTTCTTAAATAAACTGTAGTATAAGAGGAAAAATCGGGTCCATTTTCCTAAACTCAAAGCTCTTGGGGGGGGGGGGGGGCGATCGCCCCCACCGCCCCCCCCCTTGGATCCGCGCCTGTGTAGTGTCGTATAGTGTTTAAAACAGTGTAATTAAGTTAAGTGCTGTAGTTAACATCACTTAAATATAAAATTTGTTACTTATTTAAATAAAAGCTTTAGATAGCTTACAAATTGTGATTTCTCAAATTTATTATAAGTTGCGTCATGAAAAGAATTATGTTAGATTTAACTGTTTAAAACTAAGATACTCGGCTGTTATGGACACAAGTATTTATGTTAAATCCATAAGCAGAACTGGCCCTAGAAAAACATTTTTAAATAGCACGCTAATACAATTGAGTTATGAACAGAATCTCCTGTAATAATGTTATATGTCTGTAATCTCAAATTTGCTTAATATTTGCGAGACATATTCAACTTTCTAAGGATATTTTATTAAAAAACTTAAAAATATTAAAAATATCGGCGTACCACCTAATTAACGTTTCAACTGTTTATTCAAAAAATAAAACGTCCTAAAGAAACGGTTCGTCAACATATTATTTTTTTTAATGACAAGTTATTTTGAAGAATCAAAAATAAAATGAAAAATTTTAATACTATTTTATTCTTTGAAATTCGTGCGTTAATATGTCATTTAGCGGCTGACATTTCATTTGCGCATATTTCACCGTTTGCTTGCCTTTCACTGGGCGAACGAGGATATGAGTGATGAACATTTCAAGAATACGCATTCGAGGATACAGCCCCTCGTCACACCATTAGGTGGTCGAAACGAGCATAGAGCGAGGGCCAGAATTAAATTTGCAAGAAACAAACTGTCTGTATATTTCTCCCAAGGAAGTTGGAGGGGGTAAATGGAAGGGGAATACTGTAAAATAAATTCAGTCCCGCGCGTAAAGCTGTACTCCACCTAAAGGGGTTACACTGTACATGCGCAGTAGGTCAGGGGACAGGACTGGACTTGAGCAATATATTATTACGGTATTATATTGGGAAAATTACAATTTAGAGTTCATTATTAAATTACTAATAAAATAAATACTGCCATAAAATAGATTTTTACATAATTCTCTGGGTAAAAATTTGCATTATGGAAAATCTAAGAAAACGATGTGTTTTTGAAAAAAAGTCAGTATTTCGAGGTCGTAGAACACATTTCTGATCTCCGTTTTTCATAATTTTTCCCCAGTTTTGCGGAAAACAGTGAAAAGCACCTTTCACTTTGAGGTCAATTTTTTTGTACTAAATCGTTAAAATTTTTTTATAACCACAAATTCCACACTGATAGAAGCCTCTATATTATATAAAAATTCATAAATTTGCACATTTTTTTCGGAAATATCAAGAAAATTATCAAAAAACAAAATGGCTTCCGCTATTAAATATTGGTGTGACTTGTTCCTAAAACCCGAAAAATTAGCGCTGTTGCCAGATTGTCAATACAATTTTTGTAAAATTCACATATATTCTTTTATTTCACAAATGGTGATTTCTGATCAAAAATTTTGGGTGGTTAAGATTAATTTTAGGCTTTTTTATACATTACAAAAATTAAACAATGTTGTTAACTGTAATGGATAAACTTTATAGTTTTTATTACGAAAGTATAAGTCTAGGTCAATTTAGGTTAGTTCACATTAGTTTCAGTTTTACAAATTAACCAAAATCAAGCTAAACCTGAACTAAACAAAAATTTTGGGTGGTTAATATTAATTTTTCCCCGAGACTGTATAAAACATTACAAAAATTATTTTTTAGAATAAGTAACAAAACAAGTTTTATTATACAAAATTACTACAAATCACAAAAATTAAATTATATTGTTGAATTTTATAGTTTATACCACGAAAGTATTTTACATCTGGCAACCTGTAAACGAATATTAGTCGTTTTTGCGAGTCTGATGGTGGTTGGCCTTTCGGAATATATTTTTGGTTTTTCGTTGAAAATACAAGTTTTTCTAAATTTATTCACTAAAATGTGTGCAAAAATAGTAGAAATATATTATATACTTAGATATTTTGACTAGCACCGTTGAAAATAATTCAGAAAGTGCTTGGTGAAGTAACGCTTGGCGTTTTTTTTTTGGGTTTTTCGGGAAACTGAGGAAAAATAGTGAAGAACCTTGAAATAGGGGATAAGTATCGAATTTTTCTCAAAAAAAAGGAATTTTCCTAGATTTGCCATAATGTAAATAATTACCAAAATATAAAAAATGTATTTACTGAAAATAATGAATTAACGGAATTTACAAAACAATACCATACATTGATGCATTGTTATAATGCCTTTAACGAAAGAAGAGAGAAGAGAATTTTAAGCATAGGGGCAATGACAAACAACCACATTAAATACAAAGAATACGCGGGGATACCACACTTTCCCTAAATCCTGCCCTGTTTTCTAACCTCGTACAACAAATTTTCTGTCCAATTTCTTTCTGAACTTGCTCCACGTAGCCACTTGCTGTCAATTTATGACACTTATTTTCTGTAGTTTTCTATATCCCCTCCAACTTCCTTGATTTTTCCTTTAACTGAAGGAGAATATAGGCAATTTGTTAATTATAATCTGTTTTAAATAATAATCAATTTAATAATCGTTGATTTATTTATTTACTTAGAACTTTTTTGAACTCATTGCCGTAGTGTTTATTGAAAGGGTCAATTTTTAAATTAATTCCAACTAAATTACCCCTCTAATGTTGTTGATGACTTGTTAGGTTTCCACTATATCTAATTATGTTTATATATCTCGATATTTCGATCAGTTGTACATAAAAATAAACAACTATTAGGACACGTATTTCTATTATTTATTATTAGTAAAAGTTACTCCAAGTTAGGAAACATGTCCTCCTATAAATTAAACAGAAGATCAATTTTATTTTTTGAACCACTTATCAACACTTTACATTATTTATTAATTTTGCCGAGATACGATTTTAAAACAAACGAGTTCGTGAGAGACAAGCTAGATTATGTGTGGACCTCTTTAAATATTTTCTATGTGGTAATCGGTTATTCCTATTTGTTCCATGAAAGATTATTTGTGTGGAATATTCACTCACATGAACCATATTACAGAAGACTGCATAGTATTGACGTAATGATGATAACAGCCGATTTAACAGGTCTATTAACGGTCTTGATTACCTTTAAACATTCTACAATTGATAAAAATCTATGGAAACAACTTTTTATCCAGATGATGGAAATTGATAACCACATTACTTTATTTCTGCCAAAATCTATACACACCTGTGATTGTTTAAGAAACAATCCATTTTTTCAAACAATAATGGGATATATGTTAATACTTTTCACAGAGTGTTTAAGTGTCATCGCAGATTTCTTGACTGTTGCTAGTCGAACCCCTACAATAACAAATTTATTGCACGTGGTAGGATGTTACAATTATATGATGGTTTTAATAATGACATCGTTATTAGTCAATTGCAGTCTCGCAGTAAAATTAAGATTTAGAGATATCGACGAGATACTTTTTTTGTGCAAAACTAAAACGAGCCAAGAACTAATTCCTATCATTCAGCAAGTTAAACTCCTCGTTTCAAAAATAAATTCTACTGTAAATATTATCAACAAAATCTTCAGTAGACGAGTTGCCCTCCTGGGACTGTTCTTTGCTAGTTGTGTTTTAACGGCTTTCCTGAGAATTGCTAGTATACCCGCAGACACCAAAATGACACGGATTTTACATATGTATTTGGTCGTAATGACATTAGTATCATTCCTATGTATAATTTTGGTAAGTTGACTTTCTGAATAATCTTAAAACATAGTCTTTTAGACAAGATATTCCATAAGTAATGGTATATAGAGCGACAGCAGATCTGTTATAGTGTATTCAGAAACCGACTAAAAAGTCCAGTCACTTATAACAATAAAACTGCAATAAAACCTTTCAACCACAGCTGTAATGTTATACCGAGATCCGTTCAGGTCCGAAGTAATGTTTATTTTCAATTCTAATTTTAATTTTGTTATGTTCGTAGGAAATGAGTTAACAGACAACGATAATAATATAATAAATTATAATATTTACATATGTATAAATACTTAGTTAACATTAAGTTCTATATTACTAAACTAAATCTATTTCACTGTCGCTACTGTCATCTAGATTAATAACTAATTTTTCTGTTACATTTTTAAGATAGACATAGGTTTTTTCTATTTCCTTTACATGTTTTACACAATTTTCCCAGTTAATTTGAGAAATTTTTTTCGCTTCACTATCAATTCAAGCTAATACGTTAGAATTAAGTGTAGGTGAAATATTATTACGACGAATTCCTGCTTTAAGTTGGTGCCATATTTGCTCAATGGGGTTGAATATACAGTGGTCGACAACCGCAATACTGTGTGACCCATACTTTCCGCAAGTTCGTCGCAATATTGTTTTTTAATAGACAAACTTTTAAGCACTTCCAATAACTCTTTTTTGTATAGTTTTCATGAAAATATATATCATTATCGTACATATAGTCTTGAATTTTGACTTTTGAATCATTTGAACAAGGTGCTTTGTTGAATTGTCTACTATGGTAACTCGCGATGTCCATAACAATAACACTATTTGGCGGAATATTAGGCATAATTTAGTTCTAAACCAATGTTCAAATAGCTCCGCTGTTGTGTCGTCATGATAGTTAACACAAGAATCTCTAATGTTTTTGGATGGAAGAGACAAAGCAGTCTACACAAACCCGTTTGCAGACCCAACATGTAAAACTGTTATTTTTTTACCGCGGTTTGACGGCGCACGTGTCAGACACACCTCTAGAATCGTTCCATCCACTGGTTAGGGTATCACTGGTATCAATCCATGTTTCATCTAAATAAATTATTGATCTTTTTTGTGTTCTGTAGTCACTGATTTCTCTCAAATACTTCCCCCGCCATTCTTGAAGACGCCTGTATTCCATTAGAATTTGTCTTTTATTAATATTTTTGAATTTAAATCCCATTCTTTGGATGTACTTCCACAAAGTCGTTCTTCAGCACTTAATTTCGGTTTCATCTCTTTAAGTATTTTCATTAAATTGTCTAAAGTTGGAACATATTGGTCTTCATACATTTATTAATTTTGCGTCGTATAATGTCTTAGTCACTATGGTCTAACTTTCTCAAAACTCGAGTATCACTTCTTTTTTTGGGTTCTAAAATGGACTTTTGCGTAATTTTCCATACCGTGGAAAAAGTTTCCCTTGTAAGTAAAGCTGTTTCCTCTACAGCTTTTTTAAGACACAAATTACCGCGCTCCATTAAGGTTAGAAACACGTTCTTAATAATTTCTTTAGCATCTGTTGATAGATGCACTTTTCGATTTGTTTCACTTTCAAAATCTCACTAGAGCTCCAAGGCCGCCACATATCTAAATAATTATTAGGTTTTCGGTAGCAGATGAAATACGAAATAACCACGTGTACTATGATTAAAGACACAATTTAAACGGGCTATTTCGGTTCAGATTCAATTATATTATATATAGTAAATGCAAATAATACCTAGAATTTTACCTGCATTTGCAAATTATTCCGGGCCTGTGCGGCTGTAAATTTATATCGCTTTCTCTGTCCCTATGTCCCTTTGTATGCTTAAATCTTTAAAACTAAGCACCGAATTTTGATGCGGTTTTTTTCAATAGATAGAGTGATTCAAGAGGAAGGTTTATATGTATAATAACATCCATTAAATAGTGGAGAAATACTGTTATTTTTGAGGTTTCTAATGTGATGTCGTTAATTATCATATTTTTTTTCCGCTTACATTGCAAACGCAGGCTGAACCCTACGAGATTTATCAAAATAATGTACTAATTATTTGTACACATTGAAAAGGTCTACAGAAAACTCCGCGATGGTATATGTCTATCTCTCATGGATATCCCACAATAACATTTTTTTGTCATTTACTTTTTACGACAAATAATGGCAAATTTTGAAGCGATTTTAACCAATACAGCATTAATCCTTATCCAATTAAATAGCTTAAATACATTGTTGATTTAATATAGATCTATATGGTCCTTTACAGCACAAGATTTAAATGAATATTTTCGAAGATATTACAGATTTAAAATTGCGGGAAGTAGCGCTTGCGGCGGTACTGGCCGACCGGGGCGGCGGCAGCGTGCCTATAAATAGCGCGTCGGAGGCCGATGTAATAATTGTAAAAATAAAATAAATAGTCACAGTTTTTCTGTAGTGTATTTAGTATCAGCATTGCACCCGTGCGAAGCCGGGGCGGGTCGCTAGTTCACTATACGTTCAAATATTGCAACTTTGTCAACCTTTCGTTGATCGAAAAGGTAATAGAAACAAAATACAAATTGTCACATTAAAAATTTGTTTGTTGATTTTTTTAATAACTTCTGAGAAAATTGAAATATTTCAAGAAAATGTTGTGCTCATGATTTTCTTAAAGCGAGGAATTCGATAGTTTTGCTGTTAGTTATAGAGGGTGCCACTTGAGATATTTTATGTGTGTCTTTAAAACATCATTACTTTTTGTGTCTTACTGTATATAAAAATGCTCACTTTGTAAATGTGTGTATAAATAACCAATCTGAATATATTTGCTTTTAAAATTTCCGATAATAAAACAATTTATTCTTAATTCGTAAAAAAATTTAGAGTAAAACGAATTTTTTTCGATATGTTTGTTTCCTCTAATTGCAACACTGACAACAAATAATGAAGTAGAAAGATTTTTCAGTAAATAAATGAAAGTAATGAAAAAAATATGATTTATACTTCAGTCAAATAAGCAAAAAAAGACCTAGTTGGGGACATTGATTCATCCAGGCAGAGACCCGGATTTTCGGGTAATACAGGCTTATGGAAACAAAACGTATATCTTCTCTGCACGAGATTTTGTGTTATTAAGCTTTTTGTCAACAATTAAAGGTCGAAAAATGCATTTTTTGAACTTTTTTGCTTACCAGCAAAAACTAAAGAAATTTTTGGGCAAAATGGAATAGCCATCTTCTAGAGAATTGACAAACCTATAAATTGTTTTTTTACCGATCTCGATATTTTTATTTGTTGCTGAGAAAAATGCAAAACAAAGTCAAAATTGTTATAATATTCAATTAACAATAACTATTGCTAAATGCAACCTACGACTTTGTTGTTAAGTAAAAAGTTGGGTCTTTTAGTGCTTAATATATGGTAAAAATTTCAGATCGATTCATCAAATCGTTTGTACAAAACTTAATTTGTTTATCACAGGCGAGGGAATTTTGCAATAACATTCTAGCTTTATCGATGAAGGTATACCGATTCTGAGCACATCTCATGAAAGAGGAACCCTTCTTCTATGAGAAGTATTACATGGAATTAAGGAAAATTAATTTTAAATTTGTTTAAACTTCATTAAAAAACCACTATCATTTTTACCTTGTAAACAAAAAAAAACTGCTGACGTCAATATGCGCCAAAGTTAACATTTTTTTTTTAAATTCATTCCTATATTGTTATTAATAATTAAGAAACGAAACTAGCGCCATTAGAAAGGTTAAGAGTTTAGGTTTAGGTGTGAGTTGTCCGGAAAATGATAACACAAAAACAAAAGCTTCAGTGAAATTTAAAAAATGTTAATTGTTTAAAAGTCAACACGGCAGGAAGATGGTGTTGCTAACAAATCCGCCCATTCAAAAAATGAAACAGCAACTTCAAACTGCTACCATTAGCTATATCTCCGAAAGTTGTTCACGGATTTTGATGATTTTTTTTTAATTTGTGGTACCTTTCTGCGTACATTTTTTTTTTATTATATTCCCGGGTCCGTCCTAAAGCCGGATGCACTGCGACCAGAGTAGGCCTATTGTGCTCACCCTCAACATTACAGCCAATCTGTCAACCTAGCCCCCTGGTTCAATCTGTACAGTCCTGCTAAGGAGTGAGTGAGTATTTCTCCCGGTTCCAATCTTACTGACCCGAAAGTTTGTTGTTTAAATCTCACCAGTGACTCACAGTCACATATGATATGCTTCACCGTTTCCTCGGTTTGTCCACATAGTCTGCAGCCGAGGTTTCCGTTATATAGATTCATTCTATTCAGATGTACTTTGACGGCCATGTGTCCCGTCATTATACCCGTAATAGTCCTTAATTGGTTCCTACTCATTTGTAGTAATTTTATTGCCAGTTTCGGGTCCGGATTCCCAATAAATAGCTTGCTGTGGTTTAAACCCTGTCTGGTCATCCAGTGGTTTTTATGTTCTCTTTTGATCCATTCTTTGACTGCTTCTCGGGCCGCGCACCGCGGCACCCCAAAGGCCGGTTCTGGACCAATGTATTGAGATGCTGACGCTGCTCTAGCTAGCTCGTCAGCTTTTTCATTTCCATGTATGCCTTCGTGTCCTGGTACCCACTTTAACATAACTCTGTTGTCTTTTGCCAGAATTTCCACCTCACTCTGACATTCCCAAACCAGCCTCGATTTATGCGTACATTATAAATATGGATACTATTTATTTATTTGTTTATAAATTAAACATTTAATTTGTTTAAACATTTTTTTTCCACACAATTTTTTCATTAAAAATTAATAATTTTTATGCTATTTTTATTGGCAAACATAGTTATAAGTCGAAAAAATTGAATAAATTATTGTTATAAAACACTAATATTCGTTACATTGTGTAAGAAAAAGCTGTATACGGAAGTATTGTTTACTACCGTAATATATACATGTTACAACAATATATGTTACATTGAAAAATTAATATATTTTTGAGATTTTCATAGTTAAACATAGTAATAGGTTTTGAAAGTAAACTATTTTAACGGCAATTAAAATTTCATATTTAAAATATCTGAAAAAAGAGAAAGCTATGACCTTCAAACGTGCAACGATCATCTTAGCGGGGATACTCTTTGTCTGCTCCGAAATTCAATGTAGGTAGAGAGGGGCAAGTGGCACATGCTACATTTTGGAGTCGAGACGGTTGGGCCAATATTTTTGAATATTTCATGTACAGTGCCTTTGGCGCATATTGACCTAAGCCGTTTTTTTATTTTTCTAAATTCGTTTAAAAATGCCAGCTTCCCAAATATGAAAACAGAATTTTTTTATCGGTATAAACAAAAAAGTTATTTAATTTGTTTACAAGGTAAAAATGATAGTGGTTTTCTAGTGAAGTTTAAACTTAAAAAAAAATTAATTTTCCTCAATTTCATGTAATACTTCTCATAGAAGAATTCCTCTTTCATGAGATGTGCTCAGGATCGGTGCACCTTCATCGATGGAGCTAGAATGTTATTGCAAAAAAAACTATTTGATGAATCGATCTGAAATTTTTACCACATATTAAGCACTAAAAGACCCAACTTTTTACGTAACAACAAAGTCGTAGGATGTATTTAGCAGTAGTTATTATTAATTGAATATTATAACAATTTTTACCTTGTTTTGCATTTTTCTTAGCAACAAATAAAAATATCGAGATCGATAAAAAAACAATTTGTAGATTTTTCAATTCTCTACAAGATGGTTATTCCATTTTATCCAAAAATTTCTTTAGTTTTTGCTGTTAAGCAAAATAGTCCAAAAAAATACATTTTTTGACTTTTAATTGTTTACAAAAAGTTTATGACACAAAATCTCGTGCAGATAACATATACGTTTTATTTCTATAAGCCTATATTAACCAAAAATCTGAGTCTCTGCCTGGATGATTGAGTGTCCCGGCAAAATGCTTATTTGACTGATGTATTATTTCAATACAAATTTAACTTTAATAAATTATTTTTACACAAAGAAAATAAAATGACTTCAAAAAATTGCGTTAAAAATATCGCCAGTCAAACAAATTGTTGCTATTGGTACGTCAAAGCATCGCTTATGAGACCATTGAGTCTTCGAAACACTCATGGAGAGAGAAGACTAGAACTGTATATGCAAGATATATATTGTCTGTATATTTTTCCTTTCACAGCCTGACGGAGAATATAGGCAACTTGATAATTATTATCCGTTTTAAACTGCAATCAACCTGATTTTCTCATTTACTTAGTACTTTTTTGAAGTAAGAGCCGTAGTGTTTGAGGAAAGGGTTTATATTTCAATTAAGTCCAGGTAAATTACCCCCTCCAATGTCCTAGTTGGAAACTCCCACAGGCTTTTAACATATTTAATTATGTTTACATGTCTTGATGTTTCGATCGGTTATAATTAAAAACAAGTAATTATTAAGACACGTTTTCCCTTTATTTAGTATTAGTAAAAGTTACTCCGTTAGAAAACATGTCCTCCTATAAAATAAACAGGAGATCAATTTTATTTTTCGAACCACTTATCAATATTTTACATTATTTATTGATTTTGCCGAGATATGATTTTAAAACTAATGAGTTCGTGAAGACCAAACTAGATTATGTGTGGACGTCTTTAAATATTTTCTATGTTGCAATCGGTAATTCCTATTGGTTTTATGAGAGACTACTTATGTGGAATATTCATTCACATGAACTAAATTACAGGAGACGGCATAGTATTGACATATTGATGATAACAGGTGATATATCAGGTCTGTTAATTGTCTTGATTACCTTTAAAAAATCCACAATTAATAAAAATCAATGGAAAGAATTTTTTCTTCAGATGATGGAAATTGATGACCACATTACGTTATTGCTGCCAAAATCTGTACACACCTGTGATTGTCTAAGAAACAATCCATTTTTTCAGACAATGGTCGGATATATGTTTATACTTTTTATAGAGTGTTTAAGTCTCATCACAGATTTCTTGACTATTGCTAGTTCAACCTCTACAATAATAAATTTATTACGCGTGGTAGGATGTTACAATTATACCATGGTTTTAATAATGGCATCGTTATTAATCAATTGCAGTCTCGCCGTAAAATCAAGATTTCGAGATATCGACGAGATACTTTTTTTGTGCAAAACTAAAACGAGCCAAGAACTAATTCCTATCATTCAGCAAGTTAAAGTCCTCGTTTCCAAAATAAATTCTACTGTAAATATTATCAATAAAATCTTCAGTAGTCGAGTTGCCCTCCTGGGACTGTTCTTTGCTTGTTGTGTCTTAACGGCGTTCCTCAGGATTGCTAGTCTACCCGCAGAAACCAAAATAACATGGCTTTTACATATGTATGTGGTTGCAATGATATTAGTAACCTTCCTATGTATAATTTTGGTAAGTTGACCTTCTGAAGAACCTTAAACCATAGCCCTTTAGACAGGATATTCCATAAGTAATAGTATATAGAGCAACGATAGATCTGTTACATACAAATATAGCAACCTTCATCGAAAAGTTAATAGAAAGAAAATACAGAGTGTTAAATTTAAAATTTGTTTATTGATTTTTTTCAATAACTTCTGAGAGAATTGAAATATTTCAAAAAAACGTTGTGCTCATGATTTTCTTAAAGCGAGGAATTCGATTATGCACAGAGTTTTGCTGTTAGTTGTACGGGGTGCGCCACCGGCAATATTGTATGTGTCTTTAAAATCTCATCACTTTTTGCGCCCTACTATATCTTCCCTCCAGTAAAAAAATTATTTTTCTATCTACCCTACATAAAAAATATCCAACTTGTAAATGCGTCCATGAATAACCATTATGAATTTATTGGCTTTTAAAATTTCCGATAAATAAAACAATATATTCTTATATTCGCAATAGAATTTAGAGTAAATAATTTTTTTTCGATACTGTTACGATTTTGTCTCTTTAAAATCATTCACTGTGTTCGCAGAATAAAACACAACACTCTTCACTAATACTTCCAATACTTTAACACAGCTAAAACACAATCTTATTACTACTTCTTAATCTTTATTATTCGAATACTACTGCAACTAAACCAGGCGCGGATCCAAGGGGGGGGCGGTGGGGGCGATCGCCCCCCCCCCCCCCAAGAGCTTGGAGTTCAGGAAAATAGACCCGATTTGGCCTCTTATACTATAGTTTATTCAAGAACTAGGGAGAGTTTTTCATTTTTTACCTTTTTTTCTGCCCAAACTACCTGTGTTCTTTAGTCCGGTGTCTTTGGCGAAATCTGTTAGACACATATATTTTTCATAGGAATGGGTAAGAAATTTTATAATCAAAAATACTGGTCTATAATAATGGACTATTTGGGTTGGATAGCAATAGATATTTGGATGTGTGAAGTGTTAAAAAGGATTTTAATCCATTGTCATGGGCATCGAAAAGCGTCAAAAGGAGGTCTATTTTATCAATAAATATTTATGGCATAGAGTATTATTTCAGTAATAAACTTAAAATAAAAAGTTTTTATAATATTATTTTATTTCTTATGATTTTTTAATAATTCACATATAATAGAAAATATAGATAATTTTGACATATTTAATACAAATCACAACTGTAGTTTAATTATTTTTAATTTTGGCATAGAAACCGTTTTAGGCACATTCAGACTAAAACGTAGCCTTTTTCTCTCAAAAAATTCTAAGTTATAATTTAAATACTTACAAAATACCCATTATCAAAAATACAAGAAGTTAAACATATATAAAAAATACATTCGTCAATATAATATTAAAATTTTTTTGGGGCTATTGGTCATTTTATTATTAATTAAAAACATTTTTGGGATATTTGACGTTCCAGTTTATTAATTTCTTAAACCATCTGCAGAATTACAATTAAACACTAAAAAAGGATTTAAATGTCATTAATTTTTATATGTTACAGAAAATTTAAATAATAAATTGTGTTAACGCTGGTAAACATTACGTATCTTATTCGTCATCAAAGTCAGTGAAGCTATCTTCGCTCAAATTAATTATAATTGATTCCTCTCTCACCGATCATGAGATCGAGTTTCCACATTTTCATTTATTCTTTTATTATATGGATTTTTCGCAATTATCTGCAGTAACTTTATTCAAAAAAAAATCTTTCAAAAGTCCAGTTAAATTATTAATTTTGTAAGTTGTGTTATTTTTTTTTCTTGCATAGACACCTGCACGAAGTGTACAGGTAGTGCCGGATTCCTATCGGCTAAAACCCCCCCTGGACTTAAGGTCTCCTTCTGTTTGCTATAGTGAGGCTATAGCCTACAGAAGTGCGCTGTGAGTGTCCCATTGGTTTCCGGGCCGAAGCCTTGTAAACCTCCGGTCGTCACTCATTGTGTTTCCGCTCCAGGTGCCGTTGCACCCATTGCTTCTCACCGCCTTACATTTCGCATAGAATGTAAGGTATATCACGCTCTCATTCACTCGTCTTTCTCTCATTACCTAAAATTAATTGTTTGACCTGGTCTTCAGGTTCCCTTCTTTACGGTGCTATCCTTGGGATTTCTCCACGGGATCTGCTTACCGTTCGGTCTTGCTTCTTTCTTTCTTCGGAGTTCTTTCTTCAGTCTTCTACTTCTTCTTCCTCCTTATCCTTCTCTTCTCTCTTCTACCCGATATTCTGGCTTCTTCCTGGATTCTTGCCTAGAGTTTCATTCTAGGTCTTTTGTGTTTCCTTGCGGCCTCTTCTGGATCGTACTCCACTGCTTGTGTTATCAGTGGATTGTCGTGTTCTTTGGCTTTTTGAAAGACTTTTGCAGCCTTTAGTCTTAGGACTTCCCGTAGGGGGGTCCATTTCATTTCTCTTTTTATCTGTTCGTTCCTGACGAACCACGGGGCGTTTAGGGCCATTCTTAGTACTATGTTCTCCTGGGCTTCCAGCCTTTTAATGTGTGAGTCTGCAGCGTAGCCCCATGCTGCAGATCCGTATGTCAATACTGGCCTAAGCACTGTTTTTATTATCGTCAGTTTATTTCTCAAACCCATTTTGCTTCTTCTATTCAGCAGCGGGTAGAGTTGTCTTCTCGTCATTTTGAATTTCTTTATTGCGGCAGTGATGTGCTTTTCCCAGCACAATCCTCTGTCCAGTATCACTCCAAGATATTTGGCTTCGTTAGTCCATTCGACTTGTTCGCCATCTATATCTATCATCTCGCCCGGTGGTCTCCTTCTGTTCGTCAGGAGGAGCGCTTGGCCTTTTTCGGCATTTACTGCAATTTTCCAAGAGATAAACCAGTCATTGACTAAGTCTATCTCTTCTTGCAGGTACCTACTGATCATTCTCGTATAGTTGTGTTATTTCCAGCAACTCTACCTTTTACTTGAGAGAGATATTTCCTTCACCAACGGACATTTTCCGGACGATCTATAAGAACAGATTTCCTATCTGGTTTTTCCCAACAAAAATTAAGTTCTCTGAGCAATTTCTAGAGCTCAGTTCTTTTAATTTCAGGGAAATCCCGATCTTCATTGATTTTAGTTAGAATTTTGTCGACGGTTGAGATCTGCTTCTCATAATAAAATGTATGTACAACTCCTTTTATTACAGTTTACATCTCTTCTTCCAACGAGGTTTTTCTGTGATCGAATATAGCTTTGAATTACTAACAATTCCAGTCGTTTTTTTCTCCGTCAGTGTTCGGTACATGATAGATTTTCGAACTCCTGTTATATTGGAACACATCTCAACAGAGCACATTATTATCTAGATATTAATATCTTAAGGCATCATAAACATTCATCGTAATAAGTTTTTCGTTGAGGAAAAAATGCCCTCCATCTTTTGGGTATCTCACTAATCTCAAATAATACATAAAAACAAGCACAAACAAAATAAATCACTAAGGACACACTGTAAGGTGTACTTAGCTCACTGACTGAAATTAAATTGAATTATCAGAAATTTTATTGTTGCAGTAAATTTATAAAAGCTTATAATATTTAAATATAATTAGATTTACGGCAGTTCTCAGTTACCGGGGGGCACTGAAGCAGGTACGTTGGAGGTTTCGGTAACAGTTTTATTACTCTCTCTAGTTCTTGAATAGAGTATAGGAATGTGTATGCTTGCGATCGCCATTCCCCTTCCCAAGGGCTTTGAGTTCAGGAACATAGAACCGATTTTGCCTTTTATATTAGGAATGTGTATGCTGCTGGCAACCCCCCTCCCCCCGTTGATAACTTGTTTTTTTTGCGATACCCCCCCTCCCCCAGGAGCTTTGAACTCAGGAAAATAGACCCGATTCTGCCTCTTATACGAGGAATGTGTATGTTGATCGCGTTTTCCCACCCCCTGTTGGAAACTTGTGAGGGGGGGCTCCTCTCCAAGAGCTTAAAATTCAGAAAAATAGCCCCGTCCCTGCCTTTTACTCTAGAAATGGGAATGGTGTCCCCCCGCCCGGGGTGGGACATACTGTACTTTTGTGATATCACCGCCCCCCCCCCCCAAGGAGAGAGGCTGGATCCGCCCCTGAACTAAACTAACTATACTACGCTTATCCTATATCTGTTTATATACCTATGGAAATTCCTGTATAAATCTAGAACATAAAAGTTGAAGTCAATCTAGAAATATCAATCTTCGATATGATATTCCTGTTGACACATTATAAATAAGGATGACTCGTTGCGTCGGAATATTTTGATGTATACGAGTCGTTTGTAACACTGCTCCCTCCTAATTCGATATCTTCGTGCTATGGCTTCAATCTGTTGAGATGTACTATTTTCATTTTAGCCTTGGAACTTTGTTGAATTCTATAAACAACGTCGTTGATTCTTTTCAGAACAGTATATGGTCCTTCCCATGATAGCATCAACTTAGACAATTTGCCCTTCTTTCTCTGTGGATTCTCTAACCAAACTCTATCACCTTGCTGGAACCCTGCCGAGTTGGCCTTGATTTCATATGAATTGACTACTGTCTTCGCTACAAGATATTTACAGGATTTGTTGGAGTGTTGAACTAATCTATCGTGGCTTACAGAACGTTTGACTGGTCTTCCGTAAATGATTTTCTCCGTGCTTCCTTTTATTCTGGTTGTTTGTTCGGCAATGCCTCCGATTGGTTCTCTATCACGGTTCTAGAATATTAAGCTTGTTGTCACAGAAGAATCCATGCTGATGAATCAGGTCCATTCCCAGTATAAACTCATCTTCAATGTCGACAACTAGCACCAAATGGTTTAATTTTAAACCTCCAAGTTGAAGCTCAACTTGCATTTCTCCAATCATATCAGCTGCTTCTCCAGTTACAGTTCTCAACGTTACTTTTCTGGACAATGGTAGAATATTAAGTTAATTACAATAGGAGCAGCATTGACTTTTCCTTTAAGTTGAAGTTGATCTTTTCTCATCTGAGCTGTACTCCACTTTGAATCAATGTCAAAAGTGATTCTCCGAATAGGAAACTCTTCTCTTCCTTCTATCTTGCTACAGTATTTGTATTTTCCCTTACATGGTCTTATTGGCATGGTATCTGCGTTGTTATGGAATCTTCCTGGTCTATATTTGATGTTAAAATTGTATTGTTGCAATTTTACCTGGTTCTCTTCTATGCGGTCTCTGAATGGTGAACTAGACCTTAAATGCATCTGGCAGTCCCATCTCATATGTCCAGTTTGTCCACATCTGGTTATTGCGCTTAGTTTCTTAAGGATTTCAGAAAACATTGTCTCTATTGCTTGGATCGGTGAATCCTTGTTTTTCTCTATAATAACGGCTCTTATTTTTGGCCTTAGGCGCTGGGTTTGCAGAATAAAACATACCTTTCACTAATAAATACTTTTAATACTTATTAACCCAGCTAAAACACAATCTCAAAGGTTTTCGGGCAACACGTGTATGTGTTGAGTCCCTCTTAGGACTATAAGGCAGCTGAGGTTTTGGTGAAATCTCACTCACCATTTTCAAAGCTCACTGTACGGCGTCTATGAGCGAACTGACGCCTGCGACTCCGGAGCTGTGGATACGTCGGACGCATTCGTTTTCCAACTTGTTCTGGCCAATCAGCTTGCGAGACCTGCTGCGCGTCATCGGTCCTTTTGCCAGTGTTTGTGGTTGCGTTGCCGAGTTGTAATCTGTTTCGTTGCTAAGTGCTACTGGTTGATGTTTTATAAGCAGATCTTTCCAAGTATTAGGCACTCGCTGGCTATCATCTCTGCTATTTAATTTGTTGGGCCTCTTTGCAATTTCGATGGCTTCCCTTATAATTCTTGTGGACAAGTTTTCACATCTCGATAGCATTTTTATTCCTGAGAAATTTATCTTAAGTCCTGTGTTTAACAAGTGTTAGGCCAGTGCAAAAGAAGTTGTTTTTGGATTGACAGCGTTTATATGTTCGTCTCTTCTGGCGCTTATTTTACGGTTGGTTTGACTTAAGTAAGATGAGCTGCATTCTCCGCATGGAATTTCGTACCCTCCCCGGTTTTCTAGAGGGATTCTTTCTTTAGGTGTTGGCAAGAGATCTTTTACATTACGATCAGTGGTGAAAATGGTTTCAATGTTGCGTTTCCTGAGAATTTTTGCGATTTTGTCTGTCTTAATAACACATATTTTACTTATGAAGGTCAACGATATAACCAAGTTGAGGGAGCCACTATGGGATCGCTGCTATCTCCTGCACTCGCTAACTTATTTATGGAGGACTTCGAATCGAAAGCTTTAGAGACCTCTTCACGACTGCGACACACAGTCATAGCATAATCTAGCTATGCTATGTTATGACTGTGTGTGGCATAACCTCACTCTTTTGAGTTGTTATTGCAAAGGTTTTATTGTTTTAATAATGTTAATTTGTGCAGTGTTTTGAATGTTTTAGTTTTAATTTTAATTTGGGACAAATTTAAAAAAAAAAATTTAATTGTACATGACTTGTTCTATGTGGAGGCTACGCTGGCGTTGTTGGGGACTGTTCTCGGACTGGCACGGTTAAGGTGTGCCCTTTGACGAGTGAGTGTGGTTGGTGAGTGCTGAGTAAGCTTATTTGCTGACCATATTCTCTTGTTTCTAAGGTCTGAGCCCTGAGGATGGTCTAAATTAGACCGAAAGCGCTTGGCCGATAGTAATAATTTAAAAAATATACACTGAAATACAAAATAGTGTCATATGCATGTATATTTCTATTATAATTAATATGATCTTGTAAATATGTAGGAGAACCACCCAATCTGATTTAAAAAAAAAGAAGATCAATCTTTGATAGTGAGAGAAGTCCTCCATCGACAACCAACAACAAATAGTTAATTGATGTTCTTCTTGTACCTGAGAGTATAACTCTTTATTTTGCAATTTTTGAAATCTTGCTTTGTCATTTTGATTAAGCAAGAAAAATTGTGGCACAATAAACAAATTCTAACTAAATTACCCCCTCTAATGTCCTCGTTGATGATTTGTTAAGGCCTTCAATATCTTTAATGATGTTTACATGTTTGGATGTTTCGATCGGTTTTGCTTCAACATAAACAATTATTAAGACACGTATTTCCTATATTTAATATTAGAAAAAAGTTACTCCAAGTTAGGCAACATGTCCTCCTATAAATTAAACAGAAGATCAATTTTATTTTTCGAACCTCTTCTGAAAATTTTTCACCATTTATTAATTTTGCCGAAATATGATTTTAAAACTAACGAGTTCGTGAAGACCAAGCTAGATTATGTGTGGACCTCTTTAAATGTTTTTTGTATTATCATCGCTTATTCCTACTTGTTTTATGAGAGATTACTCCTGTGGAATAGTGATATAAATCAACCAAATTACGGAAGACTCCTCAGTAATGATATTATAATGATAACAGCTGATTTAACAGGTCTATTAAATGTCGTGATTACTTTTAAAAAATCTACAATTAATAAAGATGTATGGAAACAACTTTTTGTTCAGATGAAGGAAATTGATGACCGTATTACTTTGTTTCTGCCAAAATCTACACACACCTGTGATCGCCTAAGAAACAATCCATTTTTTCAAACGATGTTGGGATATATATTCATAATTTTTACAGCATGTTTAAATGTCGCCACAACACGCTTGACTTTACTGCTCCAAATTCTAAAAGAATATATATATTACACTTGATTCTTCTTCTTCTTCAAGTGCCATCTCCGCTGCGAAGGTTGGCTATCATCATGGCAATTCTAACCTTAGAAGCTGCCGCCCGGAACAGTTGAACAGAACTGCAAGAAAACCATTCTCTGAGGTTCCTCAGCCAAGACATCCTTCTCCTCCCGATGCTGCGCTTGCCCTGAATCTTCCCCTGCATAATCAATTGGAGCAATTGGTATTTATTGCCTCTTGTAATATGGCCCAAGTACTGAAGCTTTCTTATTTTAACAGTCAGTGTTACCTCTTTTTGTTTGTTCATCCTGTCAAGTACTTCTTGATTAGTTGTTCTATCCTTCCAGGAGATTTTCAAGATTCTACGATACGCCCACATCTCAAATGCTTCCAATTTATTTATACACTGTTTGTTCAGCGTCCACGCCTCCACACCATACAACAAGACCGAAAAAACATAACACTTAAGCAATCGCACTTTCAATTTTAAGCTCAGACTTCGGCTACAAAATATTTGCTTCATATTGTTAAACGCACTTCGGGCTTTCTCTATTCTTATTCTTATTTCCCGTGTATATTCATTTGACTCGTTAATATTTACTCCTAGATAGTTGTAGTTTCGTGCTCGTTCTATTCGCTCGTTGTTTCCATATAGGTTGATATTGTCGATATGTTTCTTCGTAATTATCATGAATTTAGTTTTCTTTGTATTCAGTGACAAACCAAATTCCTCGCTTGTTTCTATTACTTTATCTAATAGTCTCTGGAGATCTTCGATACTTTCTGCCATGAGTACCGTGTCATCAGCGTATCGTATATTACAAATAGGATGACCGTTGATCTTTACACCGGCTGATTCGTTCTCCAGGGCTTTCTTAATTATTTCTTCCGAGTAGAGATTGAACAACGTTGGCGACAACACACAGCCCTGTCTTACACCTCTTTTTATCTTTATTTTTTCTGATTCGGAGCCATTAATGCGCACTGTAGCTTCTTGATTGTAGTATAGGTTGGTTATTATTCTAATGTCACTTGAGTCAATTCCTTTATTTCTGAGTAATTGTAACAATGTCTTATGTTGAACTGTATCAAACGCCTTGTTGTAGTCCAAGAAACAGACAAACACGTCTTGGTTTACATCCAGACATCGCTGTATTACGACATTACAAGCAAATAGTGCTTCTCTAGTTCCTAGTCCGTTTCTAAATCCGAATTGTGTCTGTCCGATTTCTGTTTCTAATTTCTTGTATATTCTACTATGAATGATCTTTAAGAATATTTTCATCATATGACACATAAGACTGATGGTCCGATGTTCGGAGCATTGCTTCGCGTTTGGCTTTTTAGGTAAAGTTATTATTGTTGTTAGTAGCCATTCTTTCGGTATTATACCAGATTTATAAATGCTAATAAACAGTTCCACAATCATTTCTAAATTACGTCCCTCAATGAGTTTGATTATTTCTGTTGGTAACTCATCTGGACCTGTAGCTTTCCCAGTCTTCATTCTTTTTATCGTGTGTTCCACTTCTTCACTTGTTATTTCTGGTCCTGTGTCACTGCTGATATATTCGTTTTCTACCTCATTGCGTTGATCGTTATACAGATGCTCTATGTATTCTTTCCAGACTCTCAATTTTTCTTCTGTGTCCATAATTATGTTTCCTCTTTCGTCCATCAATACGTTGTGTCTACTGTCTTGCCTTTTTGTTAATTCTTTAATTTTCTTGTGTGTATTAGAGCTGTCGTGCTTATTTTGTAGTTGTTCAATTTCTTCACATTTTTCCCCGAACCATTTTTCCTTAGCTGAACGTATCTTCGAGCGAATTTCCCTCTGCAGTTCTTTATACTTCTGTTTGTCTTTGTTTTTATGTTTCCTTCTTTCGTTCATCAAGTTCAGTATTTCGTTTGTCATCCATTCCTTCTTATATACCTCACTCTTAAGTAGATGTTCTTCAGCTGGCTTCTTTAACGCTGTTTTAAGTTTGACCCAGTTGTCGTTGATATTATCTGGTGTATATTGTATTGTGGTCTGTATCGTTCTCAGTGTTTCGTCAATTTCCTTTACGATCTGTTCTTTTACTTCTGAATCTCTTAGTTTATTGAGATCAACTGCTTTTTTGGATGTTATGTTGCTAATTCTCTTTAGTTTTATTCTCATGTTTGCAATTAGTGGATTATGATTAGACGATACGTCTGCTCCAGGGTATGCCTTAATTGATGTTATGCTATTTCTGTATCTCTCATTGATCAATAGATAGTCTATCTGGTTTCTGACTGTGTGATGTTCTGTATCCTGTGGAGACTTCCATGTGTATAAACGCCTATTAGGTAGTTCGAAAAAGGTGTTTGTCACCACGGTTTTATTTTCTTGGCAGAATTGTACCAGTCTCTCACCTCTTTCATTCATATCTCCCAATCCGAAGTTACCAACCAGATTATCTATCTTTCCTTTCCCAATTTTAGCATTGAAATCACCCATTATTATTGTGATGTCCCTTGTTATGGTTAGTTTTAATGCCTCGTCTATTTGTTCATAGAATGATTCCACTTCTTGTTCTTCTTTGTCCGATGTTGGTGCATACACCTGTATTATATTAATTTTTCTGATGTTAGTGCTTAGCTGTAACATCATAACACGATCAGACAAGGGGAGAAAGTTCAGGACATGTCGAGAGACAGACTTGTTTACCATTATAGCCACTCCGTTTCGGTGCTGAGTGTCCTGAGAGTCCTGGCTACCAGAATAGTATATTATATGATCTTTAATGTGGCAGTTTCCATTTCCTGGCCATCGGGTTTCGCTTATACCCAGAACGCCGATATTCATTCTTTGCATCTCTTGAACAATGTTGTGTGCCTTTCCTGGTTCGTACATGCTTGTAACATTCCATGTTCCGATTCTCAATATTTCGTTGTTAATATTTTGACAAGGATTTCGCTGGCTGACGACCCGAAAAGCCTTGCCACTTTTCTTGCCGGATCTTGGCCTCCGACAACCATGATCAGTAAGGTTATGATCGTAGTATTTCATGTCATGATGACTGTACTAGAGATATCCTATGGATCTTTAATGTAGTGGTTTCTCGTTGCCTGCTACATCCCACTGCCGTTGACTAATACATTAGTTCCTCCGCCTTTGAGATCGATTTCTCAATCTCAGGACAATGAGTTGCCCTATCACTTACCAATTCGTCCACCCGAAGCTGTTGATCGGTAAGTGGGGGACTACTTATTCCACTTGATAGGATGTTACAATTACAACATGATTTTAATAATGGCATCAATATTAGTCAACTGTAGTCTTACTTTAAAATTAAGATTTCGAGATATCGATGAGATACTTTTTTTGTGCAAAACTAAAACGAGCCAAGAACTAATTCCTATCATTCCGCAAGTTAAACTTCTTATTTCCAAGATAAATTCCATTGTGAATATTATCAACAAAATCTTCAGTAGTCGGGTAGCACTTTTGGGACTGTTTTTTGCTTGTTGTGTCTTAATGGCGTTCCTCAGGATTGCTAGTCTACCGCCAGAGATCAAAATAACATGGTTTTTACATATGTATATGGTTATAATGATACTAATATCCTTCTTATGTATAATTTTGGTAAGTTGGCTTTCTGAAGTAACTTTAAACAATAGCATTTTAGACAGGGTGTCCCATAAGTTATAATATATGGAGCAACAGATGAAATTAAAAGTTTCTTTGTTTATTTTTTCAATAACTTCTAAAATAATCCTTATATTTCACCCAAATTTTTTGATCAGGGATTTGTTGCGAGAAAGTCAATTATACTCATTATCTGGAATAGCAAGTACGAAGAACTTTAAAATTTCCTTTCACATCATCAATATTAGTTCAACCATTAAACTCACACCAAGGAACTACTATGTTTTATACCACTAAATTTATTTAGAAAACAGCGACTGCAGTTTCAACTAACAGTCATTTCAAACTACCACATAGTAACGGCTACCAGCATCAACTTTTTAAATAAATTATCATTCTTAAATGTTTCGGTTGAGATAAGTAGCAGGCAAATTCGAATCTCACTTTATATAAAAACGCACACACAAGACAATCCCTAAACTTTTCATTCAACCACTACAACACCGAACATTTATTGTAAGAAACCTTGTCGTTAGAACATTGACATTTTGCAATTGCAACGATAACCTGGTGAAAAGAATAGATCACATTAAAAAATGACCTGACAACCAACGGATACGTTGTGTATAAGACTCTGGAACAACGCAGAAATAGGACAAGATCGGCAATGGACGAGGGAGGAAAACAAATGTTGAACATCCCCTATGTTCGGAAAAAGTTAGAAGAGTAGGAAAACAATATAACATCAACGTTGTTTTCAATTCAAATATCTTTCTGAGAAGTCAGCTCACTGGGATTAAATCAACAACTCAAAGGGACACGAAAAACTGTGAGTATCAGATACCATGTGAATGTGGCAATTCACCTTTGGCAAAACAAAGAAATCTCTTGAAGTAAGGATAAAGAAACACCAGAGGAACACGCCTCGTGGAGAAACAGAAAAATCTGGTACCATCAATCATGCTTGGACTCGTGAACATCACTTAAACTGATCATATTGCACCGAAATCAATATTGTACATAAGAACCATTTAATATAAATAGTAGTGTAGCTTAAGAATTTGTTCATATTCACTTGAAAACCGCTAGAGATAACTACTAGCCGAAACGTCGTAATATTCAATAACAAAATTAAGACAACGGAAGTCCAAAAAATATCAACTATATCGCAATATAAATACATACTATGTAAATGTCTCTATGAATAACCTTTTTGAATATATTTGCTTTTAAATATATCTAGTTGCCTATGGCATTTAGAAACGTCAAAAAATTCATTTAATCTGTCAGTTTAGCCTGCTATACTAGCGGTATTATTTTTTGTAACTGTGAAACTTCATTTATTGAATTGGATTAATATTGTTGTGTTATTACTTTGTCAAAATGAAGATTTATCCAAAGGAAGAGAATATTGATATAATTTTTATCCTTGGAGAATGTCATCAGAATTGTTTGTTGGCTTCTCAAGTTTATGCTCAAAGATTTCCTGAAAGAAAACCATTCTAAACCAGCAGTTTTTGTGAGACTATTAAACCAGTTTCGGGAAAGTGTCAGTAATAAAAAACCTGTTATAAGAAAACCTGTCACTGAGGATGAAGAGAATGTTTTTACTGTACTTAGTTAAGTGATCGAAAGTCTCAATATTAGTCAGAATCATATGTCCGAAAATACTAACATTAGCCAAGCAAGTGTTTGAAGGATTCTTAACAAATACAGATTTCATCCTTATAAAATCCAGTTTTGTCAAGATCTTCAGGGAAATGATTTTGACAACCGAACTGAATTCTGCTTGTGGGTGTTAGATAAAATGGCAGAAAATGCACACTTCTTTGGTAATGTGTATTTTAGTGATGAATGTACTTTTCATAACAATGGTTTCGTGAATAGACACAACATCCATTACTATTCGGATTCAATTCCGCATGAATACAGAGATATGAGAAATCAGAATAGTTGGTCGGTTGATGTGTGGGGAGGAATACAGAGTCCATACTTAATTGGACCCTACTTTTTTGAAAGACCTATAAATGGTTTGATGTTTCGCGGTTTTCTTTTACACCAACTTCCAGTGTTATTAGAAGATGTCGTTCTAAATATTAGAACAACTATGTAGCTTCAACTGGATGGGGCTGCGCCTCATTATCATCGCGAGGTTCGGCAATTTTTAAATGTCAACTTTCGGAACAGGTGGATTGGGAGAGATGGATTTCAAAATTGGCCCCCCGAGATCACCGGACTTAGCTACACCAGGTTTTTTTATGGGAATACATAAAAGGAATTGTCTACAATACGTCCCCGTCAACACCACAAGATATGAAATTACGCATAAGAAACGCTTTTCAAACTGTAACCCCGCAAATGTTGTCTAGAGTTAGCTGTGGTTTCGAAAAAAGAATATGTAAGTGTTTGGAAATTGATGGTTGACATTTCGAACATCTACTATAAATATTTTGCTTCTGTTTTGTACTATCGTCAATATGTTATTACTATTATTGTTGTTATAGCCTGTTTGTCGACTATAAATTGCATTCCGAGTTCTTGAACATTTGTAAAGACATTCGTGATTATTATTCCTATAGTTTTAAATTACCTGTCATTTCCAAATGCCATAGACAACTAGATACATTCGAACATCTATTAAAAAACACAAACTGGTGTAGAAAACGATTATAGCGTATTTTGTGAAAACGCGGAGACTTAGCTGTAGAACACCCTTATATCATTCGATAGATATTTAAAAGGTGCATTTTCTAGTAAGTTAAAAAGTATAGCGTTCTATTTAAATTAATCAAGTTATAGCCACTTAAATTTCTTATTTGATTAGTTTTAATTTTTGGACACCCTATACAGGGTGATTCAAAAATCGATCACGAAACTTAAGGGGGTGATTCTACTTGACAAAATAAGGGTAGAGCTTCATATAATTTTTTTTTCAAAATGTCATTCGTTTTCGAGTTACAAGCCGTCCAAGTTCAAGTTTTTATTTTTTGTTTTTTGAATTACTCGCTTACAGGAAAACCGATTTGACTAATATTTGAAAGATAGGCTAAGTCTTCTGCGCTTCATCATTTTAGTAACAATTCACATTGATTGTTTGCCGCTAGAGGGCACTTTACCTACATTGAAAATTGTTTTTTTTGTCATAATTTTTTAGTGTTGACAGCTACAGTAGTTTTTGGCATAATTTCTGAAAGACTGATGCCAGGCCTTTAAAAAAGGTGCTCTGTATTTACATCGCTAAACCCAACGGTTTAGACGTAAATCACCCTTAAAAATTAAGTGGTAAATTTACTTTTCTCATTTCATTACCACCAGCTACCAGGTAAATAGCTATCAAAGTATACTAGAGCTGTCAGTTTAACATCAAATAAATTCGCTTTTTAAACTATTTAATTTATAATCTTAAAATAACTAATAATGGCTAATCAGTAAATATTCATATTATGGATTATTGCGATATACATTTAATTGATAAAAATTAATGAAACAGTACTAAACAAACTAAAAAAGATTCTCAAAATGTCCCCCATTTTCTTCAATACATTTCCTAACACTCTTCAAAAAATGTCGCCTAACTCGATGAAAAATTTCTGGTGTTTCTTTAATAATTTGGCACTTTTCGATTATCCTGAAGCGAAGATCCTCGACGTTGATTACTGGAATATCGTACACCAATTGTTTCAAATGACCCCAAAAGAAAAAATCCATAGGATTAAGGTCTTGGTGACCTCGCTGCCCATGCCAATGGTCCACTTCGTCCTATCCATCGCTCAGGATACGTTGCATTCAAATACTGTCGGACACGTATACTAAAGTGGGGCGGAGCTCCGTCTTGAAGGATCCACATGTTGGCCCTTACTTCCAATGGCACATCTTCCAGATTCAATGGGAGACGATTTTGGATAAAATCTAAGTATAAGTCACCAGTTAATGGGCCATCAAATAAATGAGGACCAATAAGGTAATCTCCTATTATCCCTGCCCACACATTTAGTGAAAATCTACGCTGATGTTTCGTTTCTACCACATTGTTTGGGTTCTCGTAAGCATATGTGTGGATGTTGTGTAGATTTGTTATGCCATAACGAGTGAAACCAGCTTCGTCAATGAATAATATGACGCCAATTAATCGATTATCGTGTTCATACTTAGCTAGGATCTGATTGCACATTTCCAACCGTCTCGGCCGATCATCGTCATAAAGAGCCTGCACCTTTTTTGAATGAAACGGGTAGAGTTGTTCTTCTCTTAGTATCCTCCATGAACTAGCCTGACAGAGCCGCACTTCATTCCCAATTTTTCTAGTACTAATACCTGGATTATCTTCAATAATTTCAAGCACTCTTTCTTCTTGTTGCACGTTTCTAGCAGTTCTAGGTCTTCCCCTATTTCCATTATAACTTTTAAAGGAACCACATTCCGCAAGCCTCCTGTGCACACTGGAAAATGTTTGAGCATGAGGGATATTTCTTTCCGGATAACTCTCCATATAATATCTTCTTGCCAACTCTGCATTACCATTTGCTTTTCCATAACAAAAATGGATATCACAATATTCGATATTTGAATATTGGTGATTAGCCATTATTAGTTATTTTAAGATTATAAATTAAATAGTTTAAAAAGCGAATTTATTTGATGTTAAACTGACAGCTCTAGTATACTTTGATAGCTATTTACCTGGTAGCTGGTGGTAATGAAATGAGAAAAGTAAATTTACCACTTAATTTTTAAGGGCGATTTACGTCTAAACCGTTGGGTTTAGCGATGTAAATAAAGAGCACCTTTTTTAAAGGCCTGGCATCAGTCTTTCAGAAATTATGCCAAAAACTACTGTAGCTGTCAACACTAAAAAATTATGACAAAAAACAATTTTCAATGTAGGTAAAGTGCCCTCTAGCGGCAAACAATCAATGTGAATTGTTACTAAAATGATGAAGCGCAGAAGACTTAGCCTATCTTTCAAATATTAGTCAAATCGGTTTTCCTGTAAGCGAGTAATTCAAAAAACAAAAAATAAAAACTTGAACTTGGACGGCTTGTAACTCGAAAACGAATGACATTTTGAAAAAAAATTATATGAAGCTCTACCCTTATTTTGTCAAGTAGAATCACCCCCTTAAGTTTCGTGATCGATTTTTGAATCACCCTGTATAATATAGCAAGTTGATTATAATTGGGATATAAAATATGATTTATTGCCGTATAAGGAGGATAACCCTGTATAATCTATGTTTGAAGGATGTACACAATGTTGAAGATTGACTAAAATGTGGTTGTCGGATTTACAAAACGAGGAATTATACGCAACCTTTATAATCGTGCTATATCTATATCCAATAATGCCGATTCATTGAAAAAAGAGCAATATTAAATCCTATTTACAACAGAATGGTTATCTTTAAAACTAATTGATAATGCTAAAAATAACTTGAGAACAACGAATATTGGACAGCAATACACACATTCCTTCTTCACAATTCCGTACATTAAGGGAACTTCGGAGAAAATAAGACGAATTGCCAGTAGTTATAATATAACAACAGCTTTTAAATCAGGAAATACACTTAGAGCTCATGTAACAAAAACAAAACCAAAAACTACCGATAAGAAAGAATGTGTTTACAAAGTTCCATGTGAGTTTGGCGTATTCTGTGAAAACGCGAAGACAGCTATAGAACACCCTTATAGTTTTAATTTTTGGACACCCTGTAGAGTATAGTAAGTTTATAATAATTGAGATATAAAATATGATTTTTGTTACACTTCACTGTAAATTTCGACTACTTAACTGAAATACTGCTTAAGTATTTGAAACATGAAAATTAGGTTAGATTTTGTCCAAATTCAAATTATTTAAAAACCCTTAAGGTTTAGGTACTATAAAACTTATTAAAATATGCACTTATTTTGATCGGAGAATCCAAAAATGCAATAATATACAGGGAGTTCTATTAAAAAAAACATAACATTGATACTTTCAGAGCTTTTGGGACACCTTGTATAATATGAAAATAATTTTAAAACGTAAATATATTAGACCTTCATATATCCCAAAAGTAAAACTTTTAAAAGTCACGTATTTTGGCCGCAATATTCTGTGCTGTATAAGGTGAATAATCCTGTATAATCTGTATTAAAATGCAACCAATTAAATAATTATAGATTTACTCGTTTAATTGGCACTTTTTTAAATTTGGGGCTGTGTAATGTCTGAAGGGTGCCTTTTACTTTTAAATTAATTCTAAGTAAAGTACCCTATCCACTATCCTTGTTGATGACTCGTAACGACTCTTAATATATCTAATTATATTTACATAATTGGATGTTTCGATTGTATGGAAAAACAAACAATTTTTAAGACACGTATTCCAATTATTTAATATTAGTTCAAGTCACTTCAAGTTGGGAAACATGTCCTCCTATAAATTAAACAGGAGATCCATTTTATTTTTCGAACCACTTATCGACGTTTTACATTATTTATTAATTTTGCCGAAATATGATTTTAAAACTAACGGGTTCGTGAGGACTAAGAGAGATCATGTGTGGACCTCTTTAAATGTTGTCTGCGTAACAATTGGTTATTCGTATTTGTTTTACGAGAGATTACTTATGTGGAATAGTCATTCAATTGAACCAAATTGCGGAAGACTGCATAGTAATGACGTCATGATGATAGCAGGCGATTTAACAGGTCTATTAACTGTCGTGATTACTTTTAAAAAATCTACAATTAATAAAGATCTATGGAAACTACTTTTCGTTCAGATGAAGGAAATTGATGACCGCATTACTTTATTTCTGCCAAAATCTACACACACTTGTGATTGCCTAAGAAACAATCCATTTTTTCAAACGATGGTGGCATATATGTTCATACTATTCATAAATATTTTAAATGTCCTCTCTACGCGCTTGACTGTTATTAGTCCAAGTCCTATCAGAACAGATATATTATACCTGATAGGATGTTATAATTACAACATGATTTTAATAATAGCGTCGTTATTAATCAATTGCAGTATCGCTGTAAAATTAAGATTTAGAGATATCAACGAGATAGTTTTTTTGTGCAAAACTAAAACTAGCCAAGAACTAATTCCTATCATTCAGCAAGTGAAAGTGCTCGTTGCAAAGTTAAATTCTGCTGTGAATATTATCAACAATATCTTCAGTAGTCGAGTGGCCCTCATGGGACTGTTTTTTGCTTGTTGTGTCTTAATGGCGTTCCTCAGAATTGCTAGTCTATCGCCAGAAATCAAAATAACATGGTTTTTACAGATGTATGTGGTTGTAATGATACTGATATCCTTCTTTTGTGTAATTTTGGTAAGTTGGCTATCTGAAGTAAACTTAAAGCGTTTTAGCGTCTCCTGCGTAAAGTTATATAGAGCAACAGCAGATCTGTTACGTACAAATATAATAACTTAATCGATCTTATCTTGATCCAAAAGTTAATAGTAACAAGATACAGTATTTTAAATTAAAAATTTATTTGTTGATTTTTTTTTAATTTTAAGAGAAATTAAATATTTTTTAAAAAATTGTGATCACAGTTTTATGGAAACCAGGACAAAGAGGATTCATATTAATTCATCATTCATCATTATTATGAATAATCTTTGACCAGGAATTCGATTATACTGATAATTTTGCTGTGAGTTGTAAAGAATGCCACCTGAAATATTGTCTATGTGGATCTTAAAAAAGTCATCACTTTTTTATGCCTTATTCAAGGAAGTTGGAGGGAGTAAAAAGAAGGGGAATACCGTCAAATAAATTCAGTCCGGTGCCTTAAAGGGCTATACTATACTTGCGACAGAACGGATATAAGAAATTTGAGTCACATTTACACAAACCTAATTTAAACAAAAATATTAAATATTCGATCCTGTAAAATAAGAATCAAAAATTGAATATCCTCTTAAACATAAAACTAAACGTATACCTTATTTGTGTTTGTCTGAAGGTCATAGACAATGATGTTTCTTGCGAATTAGTAGATATCTCTTGGACTTCCATTGCCTTTATTTTTGTTGAATATCACGACGTTTCGGCTAGTAGTAATCTCTAGCCGTTTTCAAGTAAAACTAAATAAATCCCTTAGCTACATGACTATTTATACTAAAAGTAAATGCAGTAGAGTTTGACTGAGATGGGTGCAGTCATGCCTGCCATGGCAAAATCATATTTTTGTATGCTACATTTAGTTTTAGTTTACAATTACTAAGAAGTGCTTTCCACACTTCTCTTATATCTAAAGATGGTTTACTAAAACAACTCGGGTTCTGATGTATAACGGCGGCTTCTTTGAATTTCCCTTTTTCTCCAATGTTGTTCTCGGTGTAGTATTTTAGCTTCAGACCATTTTATGTGGTGTCCATGAGTCCAGGCATGGTTGGCGACACCAAATTTTTCTGTTTCTCCTCGAGATGTACATTTTTGGCGTTCTTTGATTCTTACATCAAGAGGTCTCTTTGTTTCGCCAATGTAGGAATTGCCCATACGATACTTTTATTATTTGGAGTGGAAACGACGAAGAATTTCGAAACTTCCTTTTTCATCTCAACAATATCAGCCCAACTATTAAACTTACCATGGAGAAAGAAGTAGAAAATAAATTACCATTCTTAGATGTCTTGGTTGAAAGAAATGGCAGACAAATTCGAACTTCGGTTTACAGAAAAGCCACGCACACAGGACAATACCTTAATTATTCATCTAATCACTCCAACAACACCAAACAAGGAATTATAAGAAATCTCGTAGATGGAGCCTTAATTCTCTGCAACTCCAATGAGAACTTGATGAAAGAGATAGATTACATTAAAAATGATCTGACAGCCAACGGATACCCAATATATCTAGTGGATAAATTTCTTGAACAACGCAGAAATAGAACAATATCGAAAACGAATGAAGAACGAAAACCAGTATTGCACATCCCCTATGTTAAAAGCATTTCAGAAAAAGTTAGAAGGATAGGAAAAAGATATAGAATCAACGTTGTTTTCAATTCAAATAACTCTCTGAGAAGTCGGCTCACTAGGGTCAAACCAACAACCCAAAGAGACATGAAGAACTGTGTATATCAGATACCATGTGAATGTGGCAATTCCTACGTTGGCGAAACAAAGAGACCTCTTGACGTAAGGATCAAAGAACACCAAAAATGCACATCTAGAGGAGAAACAGAAAAATCTGGTGCCGCCAACCATGCCTGGACTCAGACACCACATGAAATGGTCTGAAGCTAAAATACTACACCGAGAATAACACGGGAGAAAACGGAAATTCAAAGAAGCCGCGGTTATACATCAGAACCCGAGTTGTTTTAGTAAGCCATCTTAAGATATAAGAGAAGTGTATATATATATATATATATATATATATATATATATATATATATATATATATATAATTATGTCTTTATTTCTGGTTAGAGTTAACAAAACATTATAATTAGTTAATGTACAGCATAATATAGAAACAGAAAGGGCGAAGTCCAGATGTGGATAATACCTAAGTGATATCCACACTGAACCCAGTCTTAAAATAAATAATAATTAAACACAGAAGAGAAAAGAAACAATACTTATACCCCCAAGTTAGATACATTGATACAAATTCTGGATTGTTTTCATCAAAATTCAAAAGAAAATGAGGAAACTACAATATCTGGATGAAAGAAAAATATATCTAGATATTTCAAAATTGATAAAGAGAAAGAATCATAATTTCAGGTGTTCGTACTAGTTTTGTGAAAAAAAAAATTGCCTTATGATTTTACATAACCTCAAATATAGTGAAAAACAATGTTTTTTTGCACTTTTAATTACGATATCTCAAAAACTTGACGCGATTCGGATTCTTCAAGAAAGTATGCCACAATTTCTATTACTTGACCCTTGTTTGCCTGTATTATTGATTTAGTCATTACTTAGCATTTTTTTAAGTCGGGACTGTAATGTTTGAAGGAGTGGTTTATATTTAAATTAATTGTAGGTAAACTCCAATATCCTCGCTGATGGCTTGTAAAGGCTAATTATATTTCGATCGGTTACACGTAGCAACAAGTAATTATTAGAACACATTTTCCTTTTATTAAATATTAGACAAAGTTTCTCCAAGTTAGAAAACATGTCCTGCTATAAATTAAACAGGAGATCAATTTTATTTTTTGAACCCCTTATCAACACTTTGCATTATTTATTAATTTTGCCGAGATACGATTTTAAAACAAACGAGTTCTTGAAGACCAAGCTAGATTATGGGTGGATCTTTTTAAATGTGTTGTATGTTGCAATTGGTTATTCACTTTTGTTTTCTGATAGATTACTTATGTGGAATATTCATTCAAATGAACCAAATTACAGCAAATTGCATAGTCATGACATCATGATGATAGTAGCCGATTTAACAGGTCTGTTAATTGTCTTGATTACTTTTACAAAATCCACGATTAATAAAAATCTATGGAAACAACTTTTTGTTCAGATGATGGAAATAGATAACCACATTACCTTGTTTCTGCCAAAATCTTCACACACAAGTGATTGCCTAAGGAAAAACCCATTTTTTCAAACACTGGTCTTATATATGTTCATACTTTTCACAGAATGTTTAAGTGTCACCACAGAGTTCTTTACTGATGCTAGTCCAAGCTCAGCAAGAAAAAATATATTATACGTGGTAGAATGTTACAATTATACAATGGTTTTAATAATGGCATCGTTATTAATCAATTGCAGTCTCGCTGTAAAATTAAGATTTCGAGATATCAACGACATACTTTTTTTGTGCAAAACTAAAACGAGCCAAGAACCAACTCCTATCATTCAGCAAGTTGAACTTCTAGTTTCCAAAATAAATTCTGCTGTGAATATTATCAACAAAATTTTCAGTAGTCGAGTGGCCCTCCTGGGACTGTATTTTGCTTGTAGTGTTTTAATGGCGTTCCTCAAAATCATTAATCTACCTCCAGAAATCAGAATAGCATGGTTTTTACATATGTATGTGGTTGTAACGATACTAGTAAGCTATCTATGTATAATTTTGGTAAGTTGGTTTCCTAAAGTAACGTTAAACTCAGTGGCCTAGCTGAAAGCTGGGGAGCCCTTCTGTGGAATCTCAATGGGGCCTTCTTTTTAACCGACTTCTAAAAGAAGGAGGTTCTCAATTCGTCGACTATGTATTTTTTTATGTATCTCCACCGATTTAAATAAAATTTTTTACGTTATGTTCAGGAAGTTGCTAGGGTAATTTCATATTTTTTTACACGAAATTGTTGCAGTAAAATCCAAGATGGCGCTGACAATATGGCGGACAAAAAAATTTGATTTTATCCGATTTTTCTCCAAAACTGGTGTGAGGGATTTTTCGGGGTCGCACATAACGAATCTAAAATATTTTTAAATAATTCAATATGGTGGTCAAAAGAATCAATTTTGTCCAATTTTCTCGAAAAATAGTACGGGAGAGTTTCTGGGTCGCACATAACGAATCTAAAATTATTATTAAAAAATTCAGTATGGTAAATCCAATATAGCGGATGAAAAAGTCAGTTCAAAATGGCGTATCTAATATGCCGGATAAAATATTAATTTTTACCGATTAATTTCAAAATTGATTTGGGGAAGTGTTTGGGATCGCACATTACGAATCTGCAATTATTTTAAAAAAAATAAATATGGTGGATCCAAGATGGCAGATTAAAGATTCTACATCCCTCAATTTTGTCTAAAATCAGTATTGGGGGATTTTTGTTGATGTTAATTACGGATTTAAAATATTTTTTGAAAAACTGAATCTGGCGGATTCAATATTGCATCCTGAACATTTTACATTTTTCGATTTTCTCCAGAAATGATATAGAGGGTTCTTCAGGGTGTAAATTATGAAACTAAAAGGATTTTTTTCAAGATTCAATATGGCAAATCCAAGATGGCGGATTAAAAATTTTACATTTTTCGATTTTGTTCAAAGGTGGGACTAAATCTTTTTTGACGATGTAAATAGCGAATATAAAATTATTTTAAGAAAATCTGATATGTTAGATGAAATATGACGGTCTAGAAATTTTATATTTCCGGATTTCATCCGAAATTGGTACTAGAGGGCTTTGAAGTGTTTAGATTAAGACGATAAAATTATTTTTTTGAAATTCAATATGGCAGATCCAATATGGTGGGTTGAAAAGTTTACCTTATTCGCCTTTTTCAGATTTGGTATTAGGAAGTTTTCGGGGTCGTGTATTACGAACAGGCACGGATCCAAGGGAGGGGGCGGAGGGTGGAGCGATTGCCCCCCCCCCCAAGAGCTTTGAGTTCAGGAAAATAGACCCGATTTTGCCACTTATACTACAGTTTATTCAAGAACTAGAGAGAGTAATAAATCATTTTTTACCCTTTTTTTTTTCTTATCAAATAACCTTTGTTCTTTAGTCCGGTATCTTTAGAAAAAATCTGTTAGACACATATATTTTTCATAGAAATGGGTTAGAAATTTTATAATCAAAAATACCGGTCTATAATAATGGACTATTTGGTTGGATAACAATAGATATTTGGATGTGTGAAGTGTTAAAAAGGATTTGAATCTTTGTCATAGGCGTCGGAAGAAGGTTTATTTTATCACTAAGTATTTATGGCATAGAATATTATTTCGGCAATAAACTTAAAATAAAAAGTTTATATAATATTATTTAATTTCTTATGATTGCTTAATAATTCACATACATTAGAAAATATAGAAAATTTTGACATACTTCACACAAATCACAACTGTATTTTTATTATTTTTGATTTTGGTTAGAAACCGTTTTAGGCATATTCCGACTAAAACGTAGTCTATTTCTCTCAAAAAATTCTAAGTTATAATTTAAATACTTACAAAATACCCATTGTCAAAAATACAAGAAGTTAAACATATATAAAAAAATAAATTCGTCCATATAATATTAAAAATTTTTTTGGGCTATTGATCATTTTATTATTAATTAAAAACATTTTTAGGATATTTGACATTTCAGTTTATTTATTTCTGAAACCATCTGCAGAATTAAAATTGAACACTAAAAAGTGATTGAAATGTAATTAATTTTTATATGTTAAAGAAAATTTAAATAATAAATTGTGTACGTTGGTAAACATTATGTATCTGTCTTCGCTCAAATTGATTATAATTGGTTCCTCTATCTCACCGATCATGAGATTGAGTTTTCACATTTCCTTTTATTCTTTTATTATATGAATTTTTCCCAATTTTTTGAATTAACTTTATTCAAAAAAATCTTTCAAAAGTTCAGTTGAATTACTAATTTTGTAAGTTGTGTTATTTCCAGCAACTTGAGAGAGATATTTCCTTCTCCAACGGACATTTTCTAGACGATCTATAAGAACAGATTTCCTATCTGGTTTTTTCCAGGAAAATTAAGTTCTCTGAGCAATTTCCAGAGCTCGGTTCTTTTAATTTCAGGTAAATCCCAATCTTCATTGATTTTAGTTAGAATTTTGTCGACGGTTGGAATCTGCTTCTCCTAATAAAATGTATGTACAACTCCTTTTATTGCAGTTTTCCTCTTTTCTTCCAACGAGGTTTTTCGCCTGTCCATGATCGAATGTAGCTTGGGAGTACTAACAATTCCAGCTGTTTTTTTCTCCTTCATTTTCGGTACATAGTAGATTTTCCAACTCCTGTCATGTTGGAACACATCTCAACAGAGTTTTTAACATTATTATTTAGATATTGATATCTTAAGGCTTTAAAAACATTCATCGTAAAAAGTTTTTCGTTTTTTTTTTGTAATATTTAAATATAATTAAATGTAATTAGATTTACGGCAGTCCTCAGATACCTGCGGCACTGGAGCAGGTACGTTAGAGGTTTCGGTAACAGTTTTATTACTCTCTTTAGTTCTTGAATAAAATATAGGAATGTGTATGCTTACGATCGCCCCTCCCCTTCCCAAGAGCTTTGAGTACGGGAAAATAAAACCGATTCTGCCTTTTATATTAGGAATACGTATGCTGCTGGCACTCCCCCCCGTTAACAAGTTATTTTTCTTGCGATAGCCTCCCCCCCTCAAGAGCGTTGAGTTCAGGAAAATAGACCCGATTCCACCTCATACTAGGAATGTGTATGCTGCTCGCATCCTCCCCCACCCCCATCGGTAAGAGCTCCAAATTCAGAAAAATAGACCCCACCCTGCCTTTTACACTAGAAATGGGAATGTTGCTGGTGTCTCCCCCCCCCCCGTCGACAACTTGCTTTCGCTTGCCATACTGTACTTTTGTGATATCACGGCCAACCCCCCCCCCTCCAAAGAGAGAGGCTGGATCAGCCCCTGGTAGTGAAACGTATATTGGAGAAACCAAACGACCATTAGAAGTTAGAACTAAGGAACATAAAACTCATACACAAAAAGGGGAAACGTCGAGATCAGGTATTGCAGAACACGCCTGAGATAAACAACACCATATAAAATGGTCTGAAGCTGCGCCAATATATATAGAACCCAAGAGGAAAAAAAGAAAATTTATAGACGCAGCTTACATTAAAAACAATATTGGGATCTTCAGTAAACTGAGTGTTGAGATACCTAATCTTTGACAACCACTACATTTTAACCCCAAATCACTGAGCTCTATACAGTGAAGCGAAACTTTGCGCTTCACTGGACACAGTCCCTATATAAGCTCGTAGTCTTAAGACAAAACATTCAGTTTATACTTGATAACGATTAGAGATACAACCTAATCGAAACGTCGTAAAAATAAATAAAAATGCAAGCCAATGCAAGTCCGACAACTACATTTTAGTCAAGCTGTATAATCTGTTTTAAAATGCAACCAATCAAATAATCATAGATTTACCGGTTCAATTGGCACTTTTTTAATTTCAGTGCTGTAGGGTCTGAAGGGTGCATTTTACTTTTAAATTAATTCTAAATAAATTATCCTATCCACTGTCCTTGTTGATTACTCGTGACGGCTCTTACTATAATTATATTTAATTTCATGTTTCGATCAGTTGTATGGAAAAACAAACAAATTTCAGGACACGTATTCTCATTATTTAATATTAGTTCAAGTCACTCCAGGTTAGGAAACATGTCCTCCTATAAATTAAACAGGAGATCAATTTTATTTTTCGAACCACTTATCGACGTTTTACATTATTTATTAATTTTGCCGAAATATGATTTTAAAACTAACAAGTTCGTGAGGACCAAGCTAGATTATGTGTGGACCTCTGTAAACATTTTCAGTGTTACAGTTGGTTATTCGTACTTGTTTTATGATAGATTACTTATGTGGAATAGTCATTCAAATGAATTAAATTACAGAAGGCTGCATATTATTGACGTCATGATAATAGCAGCCGATTTAACAGGTCTATTAATTGTCGTGGTTACTTTTAAAAAATCTACAATTAATAAAGATGTATGGAAACAATTTTTTATTCAAATGAAGGAAATTGATGACCGTATTACTTTACTTCTGCCAAAATCTATACACACCTGTAATTGCCTAAGAAACAATCCATTTTTTCAAACGATGGTGGCACATACGTTCATACTACTTCTAGATTTTTTAAATATCTTCGCAATACGCTTGACTGTTATTAGTTCGAGTTCTATCAAAAAAAATATATTATACGCGATAGGATGTTACAATTACAAGGTGATTTTAATAATAGCGTCGTTGTTAATCAATTGCAGTCTCGCTGTAAAATTAAGATTTCAAGATATCAACGAGATAATTTTTTTGTGTAAAACCAAAACGAGGCAAGAACTAATTCCTATCATTCAGCAAGTTAAACTACTCGTTGCAATGGTAAATTCTATTGTGAATATAATTAACAAAATCTTCAGTAGTCGAGTGGCCCTCATGGGACTGTTCTTTGCTTATTGTGTCCTATTGGTGTTCCTCAGAATTGCTAGTTTACTGCCCGAAATCAGAAAAACATCGTTTTTACAGATGTATGTGGCTGTAATGGTACTAATATCCTTTCTATGTGTAATTTTGGTAAGTTGGCTTTTTGAAGTAACCTTAAACCATAGCCTTTTAGAAAGGGTATTCCATGAGTAATCGTATAGAGAGCAATAGCAGATCTATTGCGTGCAAATATAGCAACTTAATCAAACTTACCTTCATCCAAATTAAAAATTTGGTTGTTTATTTTTTTCAATAACTTCTAAAATAATTCAAATATTTGAACCAAATTTTTTGATCAGGAATTTGTTGAAGAGAAGAATTCAATTATAATAATAATGTTGGTGTTAGTTGTAGAGGGTGCCACCTGCGGTCTTGTGTGTGTCTTTAAAACGTCGTAACTCTCTTAAATCTTTCTGTATCTCTCTCCCCAACAAAAACCAATTTTTTTTCTGTTCTACACCAAAATGCTTACTTTGTAAATGTATCTATGAATAACCATTTTAAATATATTTGCTTCTAAAATTTTTGTTTAATGAAACCATATATATATTTTTAAATTGCCAAATAATTTGGGGTCAAGAGAATTTTTTAAATATTTTTAATTCTTTAAATTGAAATAATGACAACAAATTGTTGAAAACAAAGTCTTTTTAATGAATAAATGGAGGTTTTGAAATATAAAAGGTTATTCACCTTATACGGCACTAAATATTGCGGCCAAAATACGGACTTTCAAAAAGTTTCGGGAAAATGAAAGTGTCAATTATAAAAAACCTGTTATAAGAAAACCTGTCACTGAAGATGAAGAAAATATTTTTACTGTACTTGGTTCAGTGATCGAAAATCAGAATATTAGTCAGAATCATATATCCAAAAATACTAACATTAGCCAAGCAAGTGTTTATAGGATTCTTAACAAATACAAATTTCATCCTTATAAAACCCAGCTTTCTCAAAAGTTTCACGGAAATGATTTTGACAACCGAACTGAATTCTGCTTGTGGGTGCTAAATAAAGTGGCAGAAAATGAACACTTTTTTGATAATGTGTTGTTTAGTGATGAATGTATTTGTCATAACAATGGTTTCGTGAGTAGACACAACTTCCATTACTATTCTGATTCAAATCCGCATGAATATAGAGTTATGAGAAACCAGAATAGGTCATCGATTAATGTGAGGGGAGGAATATTGGGTCCATAATTAATTGGACCCTACTTTTTTGAAAGACTTTTAAAGGGTTTGATGTTTCTTGATTCTCTTTGACACCAACGTCCAGTTTTATTAGAAGATGTCCTTTTAAATATTAGAACAACTATGTTGCTTCAACTGGATGGAGCTTCGCCTCATTATCATCGCGAGATTCGGCAATTTTTAAGTGTCAACTTTCGAAATAGGTGGATTGGGAGAGACGGATTTCAAAAATGGCCCCCCGAGATCACTGAACTTAACTACACCAGATTTCTTTTTATAGGGATACATAAGAGGAATTGTCTACAATGCGCCCCCGTCAACACCACAGGATATAAAAATATGCATAAGAGACGCTTTTCAAACTATAACCCCGCAAATGTTGTCCAGAGTTAGCAGTGGTTTCGAAAAAAGAATATGTAAGTTTATGGAAATGGATGGTCGACATTTTGAACATCTACTAGAAATATTTTACTTCTGCTTTGTGCTATAGTCAATATGTTATAATATGTTATAACCATTATTACTGTTATAGCCTGTTGGACGACTATAAATAGCGTTCCGAGTTTCTGAACATTTGTAAAGATATTCCTGATTATTATTCTTATAAAGGGTTTTCCAATAAGAGGTGTTATTTTGATATTCAAAGAAAAATGCCATTTTTTAAGATAAATGATCGGATATTTATTACATTATAAAGAGGAAGGTATGCCGTTAATGATGGAAAATAACATCAGCCAAATGACCACCACGACCATGCCTACAGGACCATATCCTTTTCATGAAATTTTCCATAACCAAATCGCAAAGTGGCTGCCCTATGTCCTCGATAGCCTCACGAATTCCATCTTTGAGGTCTTGAATCGACGCTGGGCTGTTGGCGTAGACCTTGTCTTTCACGTGGCCCCAAAGGAAGAAATCGCAAGGTGTCACATCACAAGATCTCGGTGGCCAATTGTGATCACCTCTTCGAGAGATAACACGGCCCGGAAACTTTTCCCGTAAAAGATCAATGGTTTCGTTGCTTGTGTGGCACGTAGCGCCGTCTTGTTGAAAGTAAACGTGGTCCAGATAAATACCATCCAATTCCGGCCATAAAAAATCATTAATCATCTCTCGATAGCGCAATCCATTCACCGTAACTGTTGCTCCAGCCTCATTTTCGAAAAAGTAAGGTCCAATGACCCCGCCGGACCATAAACCGCACCAAACAGTCACACGTTCAGGATAGAGAGGCTTTTCAACAATAACTCTTGGGTTTTCCGAGCCCCAGATGCGACAATTTTGTTTGTTGACGAAGCCACCGAGGTGGAAATGGGCCTCATCACTGAAGATGATTTTTCGATGGAATTCCGGATCATTTTCATGCATTTCAAGAACCCAATCAGCAAAGGCACGACGTTGTTGATGATCGGCCGGCTTGAGTTCTTGCGTTAACTGAACTTTATAAGCCTTAAGACCCAAATCTTTATGCAAAATACGGTGTAATGACGTTTGTGGAATCCCTAATTCCAAAGAACGACGAGGAATGGACAAACCTGGGTTTTCTTCAACACTTTCGGCTACAGCAGCAATATTCTCGGCTGTTCTTAAGCGACGTGCACGGGTTTTCTTCTTCACATAACTAACTTGTCCCAACAGCTCGAATTTTTTCACCAATTTCTTTATTGCGCTCCGACAAGGTGCTTCATGACGACCCAAAAATGTTCGAGTTTTACGAACCGTCTCTGCCAAATTTTCACCATTTTTATAGTGAATTTTAATAATTTCAATGCGTTGTTGAAGCGTGTATCGTTCCATCTTTATTTATGGCGTAGTTTCTACTTGTCAAACGTCAAAAACTTACAGCTTCAAAAGTGACATCTACCGAAATAGCGGGCTTTTCAAAATGACACCTCTTATTGGATAACCCTTTAGTTGTAAATTAGCTGTCATTTCCAAATGCCATAGGCAACTAGATACATTAGAACATTTATTCAAAAAACACAAAATGGTGCAGAAAACGATTATTTGGCGTATTCCGTGAAAACGTGAAGACTTAGCTATAGAACACCCTTATAGCATTCCATAAGTATCTAAAAGGTACATTTTCTAGTAAGGTAAAAAGTATAGCATTCTATTTAAATTAATCAAGTTATAGCCACTTAAAGTTCTTATTTGATGAGTTTTAATTTTTGTGCACCCTGTATAATATAGTAAGTTTATTATAATTGAGATATAAAATATGATTTTTGTTACACTTCACTGTAAATTTCGAGTACTTAACTGAACTACTTCTTAAGTATTTGAAACATGAAAATTAGGTTAGATTTTGTCAAAATTCAAATTATTTAAAAACCCTTAAGGTTTAGGTAATATAAAACTTATTAAAATAGGCACTTATTTTGATCGGAGAATCCAAAAATGCAATAATATTCAGAGCTTTTAGGACACCCTGTATAATATGAAAATAATTTCAAAAAGTAACTATATTAGACCCCCATATATCCTAAAAGTAAAACTTTGAAAAATCACGTATTTTGGCCGCAATTTTCCGTGCCATATAGGGTGAATAACTCTGTATAATCTATTTTAAAATGCAACCAATTAAATAATAATTATAGATTTACTGGTTTACTTGGCACTTTTTTTAATACGGCACTGTCCTTGTAGATGCCTAGTAACAACTCTTAATATATCTAATTATATTTACATAATGTCATGTTTCGATCGATAGTATGGAAAAACAAAACAATTTTTAAGACACGTATTCCCATTATTTAATATTAGTTCAAGTCACTCCAGGTTAGGAAACATGTCCTCCTATAAATTAAACAGGAGATCAATTTTATTTTTCCAACCACTGATCGACGTTTTACATTATTTTTTAATTTTGCCGAAATATGATTTTAAAACTAACAAGTTCGTGAGGACCAAGCTACATTATGTGTGGACGTCTTTAAACATTTTCAGTGTTACAATTGGTTATTCGTACTTATTTTATGAGAGATTACTTCTGTGGAATAGTCATTCAAATGAACCAAATTACAGAAGACTGCATAGTAATGACGTCATGACAATAGCAGCCGATTTAGCAGGTCTATTAACTGTCGTGATTACTTTTAAGAAATCTACAATTAATAAAGATCTCTGGAAGCAACTTTTCGTTCAGATGAAGGAAATTGATGACCGCATTACTTTATTTCTGCCAAAATCTAAACACACCTGTGATTGCCTCAGAAACAATCCATTTTTTCAAACAATGATGGCATATATATTCATACTATCTATAGATCTTTTAAATGTCATTTCAACGCGCTTGACTGTTTTTAGTCCAAGCCATATCAGAACAGGTATATTACACGTGATAGGATGTTACAATTACAGCATGATTTTAATAATAGCGTCGTTATTAATCAATTGCAGTCTCACTGTAAAATTAAGATTTCGAGATATCGACGAGATAATTTTTTTGTGCAAAACTAAAACGAGCCAAGAACTAATTCCTATCATTCAGCAAGTTAAACTCCTCGTTGCAAAGTTAAGTTCTGCTGTGAATATTATCAACAATATCTTCAGTAGTCGAATGGCCCTGATGGGACTGTTTTTTGCTTGTTGTGTCTTAATGGCATTCCTTAGAATTGCTAGTCTACCTGCAGAAACCAAAATAACAGGATTTTTGCATATGTATGTGGTTGTAATGATGATAATATCCTTCCTATGTGTAATTTTGGTAAGTTGGCTATCTGAAGTAACCTTAAAGCGTTTTAGACAGGGTGTCTCCTACGTAATGTTATAGAGAGCAACAGCAGATCTAACGTTTGTTTGAAGGTTGTAGACAATGTTGAAGATTGACTAAAATGTGGTTGTCGGACTTGCATTGACTTTATTTTTATTTATTTTTACGACGTTTCAATTACGTTGTATCTCTAATCGTTATCAAGTATAAACTGAATGTTTTGTCTTAAGACTACGAGCTTATATAGGGACTGTGTCCATTGAAGTGCAACGTTTCTCTTCACTGTACACACCTCAATGATTTGATGATACAAAGTAGTGGTTACCAAAGATTAGGTATCTCAACACTCGGTTTACTAAAGAGTCGGTTCTACTCTACCTGAAACACCTTCAAGAAAAACCATCATAAACTTATCTTCAAGAATACTTTCAACAGCAGAAGAATAACTACTAAGCAAGGGGCTTAATTTCGCAGTAACACCGAAAAGCATGCCCGTTTTAGATATCATAAGCTCTGTAGAATCTATACAAGTCGACGAAAACCATTCCGACGAGTTTAGGTGGAAAATAAAATCAACTTTAGAAAACAAGAAAAATCCAGTTCAAAATCTCTCCAAACTAGAAGCATCAGCCTTAAAAGAAATTCGTAAGGATGAATCCATAAAGATTTTACCAGTGAACATGGAAAATGCAACGGTGATAATGAACATCGTAACGTACGACCAAAAAATCGGAGATATCCTGGAAAAAGGAAAATATAGACAATTAGCTCGTGACCCCACTAAATCTATAGAGTCAAAAATCTACAGAACGCTAAGAAAATACCAAGACAATATGCCTGACAACCTACGACCGGCGCTCACACCACATCTTTACGGACCACCAAAAATTCATAAAACAAACATACCATTGAGGCCAATAACTAGCTCCAGAGGATTCCCAACAAATGCACTGGCGAAGTTTCTCTTAAAAATCATATAAACTTTAGAAGGTAAGACAAACACATATGTTAAAAATTCTACACGTTTCGTGAACATTATTAGTAGCATCAATCTAGAGCCAGACGACAGACTAATAAGCTTTGATGTGGAAAGTCTGTATACTAATGTACCATTAGGGGAATCACTAGATATAATCAAAACTAGACTTTCAAATGACCCTTTATCAGATCGAACCACGTTACCACTGGACGGGGTGATGGACCTTTTGGAGTGTTGCCTGCGTAGTGCTTACTTTCAAGTAAAGAACAAGTTTTACGTTCAGGACGACGGGCTTCCGATGGGTTCTTCACTCTCTCCTGTCGTCGCCAATATATATATATGGAATGGTTCGAATCTCATGCCATAGAAACGGCAACAGTAAAACCGAAAGTCTGGTTGAGATATGTCGATGATACTTTCATCGTATGGAAGGGCGATGATCAAGATCTTAATGATTTCCTGAAACATCTAAATACCATTCGACCTACAATTAAGTTTACCATGGAAAAAGAGGTAAATGATCAATTGCCCTTCCTAGATATCATGGTGAACCGTTCAAACGAAACTATTAAAACTTCAGTATTCAGAAAGCCAACACATACTGGACAATATCTTAATCATAGTTCTAATCATTATGTTGTAACAAAACGAGGAATTATACGCAACCTCTATAATCGCGCAATATTTATATGCAATAATGCCGATTCATTAGAAAAAGAGGTAGCAAATATTAAATCCGATTTACAACAGAATGATTATCTTTTAAAACGAATTGACGATGTTATAAATAATTTTAGAACAATGAACACTGGACAGCAAGAAGCACATTCCTTCTTCACAATTCCATACATTAAGGGAACGTCGGAGAAAATAAGACGAATTGCCAGTAGTTATAATATAAAAACAGCCTTTAAAGCAGGAAATACACTTAGAGCTCATTTAACAAAAACAAAACCGAAAACTACCGATAAGAAAGAATGTGTTCACAAAGTTCCATGTGAGTGTGGTAAAATGTATATTGAAGACACCAAACCACCACTAGAAGTTAGAATTAAGGAACATAAAACTCACACACAAAAGGGGGAAAGGTGGAAATCAGGTATTGCAGAACACGCCTGGGATAAACAACACCATATAAAATGGTCTGAGGCTGCGGCAATATATATGGAACCCAACATGAAAAAAAGAAAATTTATAGAAGCAGCATACATTAACAGCAATAATGGAATCTTCAGTAAACCGAGTGTTGAGATACCTAATCTTTCGTAACCACTACTTTGTAACATCAAATCATTGAGGTGTGTACACTGAAGCGAAACTTTGCGCTTCAATGGACACAGTCCCTATATAAGCTCGTAGTCTTAAGACAAAACATTCAGTTTATATTTGATAACGATTAGAGATATAACCTAATCGAAACGTCGTAAAAGTAAATAAAAAAAAGACAATGCAAGTCCGACAACCACATTTTAGTCAATCTTCAACATTGTCTACAACCTTCAAACAAACGTGTGAATATATGTTCCCAACTAAGAAAACTTTGTTTGTTGTATTTTAATTATAAAAAAAGGACTAAAAACCCCAAGAAAAACCTCCATATATATATATATATATATATATATATATATATATATATATATATATATATATATATATATATATATATATATATATATATATATATATATATATATATATATATATGTTTTTTCTTATTTTTTTTTTCTTGGATTTTTCTATTTGTATATTTTTTAAAGTTTTTGATTTTCTTGGGTGTAAAATCCGTTTTATTAATAAAACTGCATATGTTTTATTTGTTATGCATATCTATTGACGTTTCGGTCACAGTTGACCTTCTTCAGAATGATTTTTTATAACTATAATAGAAAAAAAATTTTTGCTTTATTATAACATAAAATTAATAAGTTAAATTTAAAACATACCTTATATAAGTTTTTGCCGAGGATCACAACTTAGACTACATATTGTTAACACATGGTTCACTTTTTGACAAGATACTACAAAAACCTTGCTTTTTGTGTCGCATCTTTATTTAAACTGAAATTTTATTTTATGGGTTCCGGTGGTCAAGGGTTTGGATTTTTTTTCGCCTTAAGGGTCCTTGCTTGACTATTATTTTTTTCTTATTTTTGGAGTGATTTATTTTTGAGATCATTTTGTGTATATTTAATTTATTTGGGGGGTTATTTTAGGATATTGTAATATATTTTACTTAGGTGTTTTGTATCAGCTTTTGTATTTATAGATTTCTTATTTTTTTGAATTGCGATCATTTCATAAAATTCACGCTTTTTTTTATTGTTTTCTGTTTTGAGAATTTTTACATTTTCAAAATCAAAAGTGTGTTGTTTTTCTGTACTGTGGTTTGTCAATGCGGTCTTATTATGTTTGTCGTATTTGTGTCCATTAATCCTGTTTTTAAGATGTTGACTGGTTTGGCCGATGTAAACTCCGTCACAATTTTTACATGGGATCTCATATACTACGTGTGTTTTTTTGTCTTTAGGTATTTTGCATTTTAAGTTACTAAAGTTTTTTTTTAATAGATTGTGTCCTTTGTAACTAACAATTATATTATGGTTTTTGAGGACATTTTGAAGTTTTTCTGAGAGTTGTGGTATATATGGTATCGAAACATATTGGTTTTGTTGTTTTGTTTTTTGGTGTTGAGGGTTTTGGTTGTTGTTATTGTAAAATTTGTGTATCCTTTTTTTGAAAGTATTGTTTATAATTTTAGTGGGATAACTGTTTAGTACTAAGGCTTCCTTTGCTTTTTGAATTGCTTCGTTTCTATATTCTGGATCGGATAATTTTATGGCTCGGTCTGCAATTCCTATTACTACCGATTTTTTTTGGGATAGAGGATGTTGAGAATTATAATGCAAATATCTAGAAGACCATGTTTCTTTTGTATACCACTGAGTTTTAATGACATTATTTTGGTGGTAAATTGTGAGGTCTAAGAAATTGATTTTATTTTTTTTTTCTTTTTCTATGGTAAATTGTAATTTTTGGTGGTAGGCATTAAATTTATTGAGAATATCTTCACTACGATTTTTTGGGATTGCTGTTATACAATCGTCTACATATCTATAGAAAAATGGTATATTGATGTCTAAATTGGATATAACCGTTTCTTCGAGGTCCTCCAACACTAGCTGGGCTATAACACTAGATATTGAGGCACCCATGGCGCATCCCTCTGTTTGTTTATAAAATTTATCATTGTAGAGAAAGTATGTCGATGTAAGCGTTTGTTCTACTGCGTTTTGAAATTCATTGAGGGGTATGTCTGTAAATTGTTTTATTTCCTCCCATTTTTTTTTATTATTTTTTTTGCTAGGCATATTGGAATATTGGTGTATAAGGAAATTACGTCTAATTATAGTTATAAAAAATCATTCTGAAGAAGATCAACTGTGACCGAAACGTCAATAGATATGCAAACAAATAAAATATATATATATATATATATATATATATATATATATATATATATATATATATATATATATATATATATATATATATATATATGAAGTAAAATACGAACAGTAAATGCAAACTTCTCCCCATCTTATCCTTTCTGTGTTAGAGGTTGCACAGTTAAAATAAATTGGTATAAAACGCAAATTTATCCTATTCCACCACCATCGAGATGATGGCCTACCTGTACCACCATACCGAGAAGAAAGTCAAAACTTAACCTCCCCGCCACAGTGATACGGCAGAGATACATGTTTCGTCTCTACTAGACTCATCAGGGTACCGACATGCACCTGGCTGTGCAAAGGAGAGACCGGAAAGGAAGCATGCAAATACTGATCGCAGCTTCGCCGACCTCCCGCCGGATGGCGTATATATGTTTATGCGGCTTTCACGGATTCACCCGTGTGAGATGCAATAGCAGTGGATATATCCACATTATGCCGTTGTAGTGCTGAAATCACACTCAGCAAACGTACAACTATATGCAGCTCCGTGTATAGAATGAAGTAAAATGCGAACAGTAAATGCAAACTTCTCTCCATCATATCCTTTCTGTGTTAGAGGTTGCACAGTTAGAATAAATTGTTATAAAACGCAATTTATCCTATTCCACCACCATCGAGATGATGGCCTACCTGTACCACCATACCGAGAAGAAAGTCAAAACTTACCCTCCCCGCCACAGTGATACGGCAGAGGTACATGTTTCGTCTCTACTAGACTCATCAGGGTACCGACATGCACCTGACTGTGCAAAGGACAGATCAGAAGGAAGCATGCACATACTGAACGCGGCTTCTCCGGCCTCCCGCCGGATGGCGTATATATGTTAATGCGGATTTCACGGATTCCTCCGTGTGAGATGCAATAGCAGTGGATATATCCACATTATGCCGTTGTAGTGCTGAAATCACATTCAGCAAACATACAACTATATGCAGCTCCGCGTATGAATGAAGTAAAATGCGAACAGTAAATGCAAACTTCTCTCCATCATATCTTTTCTGTGTTAGAGGTTGCACAGTTAGAATAAATTGTTATAAAACGCAATTTATCCTATTCCACCACCATCGAGATGATGGCCTACCTGTACCACCATACCGAGAAGAAAGTCAAAACTTACCCTCCCCGCCACAGTGATACGGCAGAGGTACATGTTTCGTCTCTACTAGACTCATCAGGGTACCGACATGCACCTGACTGTGCAAAGGACAGATCGGAAGGAAGCATGCATTTACTGTTCGCATTTTACTTCATTCATACGCGGAGCTGCATATAGTTGTATGTTTGCTGAATGTGATTTCAGCACTACAACGGCATAATGTGGATATATCCACTGCTATTGCATCTCACACGGAGGAATCCGTGAAATCCGCATTAACATATATACGCCATCCGGCGAGAGGCCGGAGAAGCCGCGTTCAGTATGTGCATGCTTCCTTCCGATCTGTCCTTTGCACAGTCAGGTGCATGTCGGTACCCTGATGAGTCTAGTAGAGACGAAACATGTACCTCTGCCGTATCACTGTGGCGGGGAGGGTAAGTTTTGACTTTCTTCTCGGTATGGTGGTACAGGTAGGCCATCATCTCGATGGTGGTGGAATAGGATAAATTGCGTTTTATAACAATTTATTCTAACTGTGCAACCTCTAACACAGAAAGGATATGATGGAGAGAAGTTTGCATTTACTGTTCGCATTTTACTTCATATATATATATATATATATATATATATATATATATATATATATATATATATATATATATATATATATTATAATTATGTCTTTATTTCTGGCTCGAATAGAGTTAACAAAACATTATAATTAGTTAATATACAGGATAATATAGAGACAGAAAGGGCGAAGTCCAGATGTGGATAACATCTAAGTGATATCTACCCTGAACAACTCAACCAAGACCTAAAATAAATTATAATAAAACACAGAAGAAAAAAGAAACAATACTTATACACCCAAGTTAGATGCATTGATACAAATTCTGAATTGTTTTCATCAAAATTCAAAAGAAAATGAGGAAACTACAATATCTGAATGAAAGAAAAATATATCTAGATATTTCAAAATTGATAAAGAGAAAGAATCACAATTTCTAGTGCTGGTACCAGTTTTGTGAAAAAAAAGTACCTTATGATTTTACATAACCTCAGATATAGTGAAAAACAGTGTTTTTCGCACTTTTGATTAGGATATCTCAAAAATTTGACGTGATTCGGATTTAACGCATCAAATTCTATTACTTGACCCTTGTAATACAGGCAATTATTGATTTAGTCATTACTTAGAATTTTTTTAAAGTCGGGGCTGTAATGTTTGAAGGAATGGTTTACATTTAAATTAATTGTAGGTAAGCTCCAATATCCTCGCTGATGGCTTGTAAAGGCTGATTATATTTCGATCGGTTACATGTAGCAACAAGTAATTATTAGAACACATTTTCCTTTTATTAAATATTTGATAAAGTTTCTCCAAGTTAGAAAACATGTCCTGCTATAAATTAAACAGGAGATCAATATTATTTTTTGAACCACTTATTAACACTTTACATTATTTATTAATTAATGAAAGTTTTGCCACACAGATATTTCCTACTAATCTCAAGACAGCCAAAGTGATTCCTATATTTAAAAAAGGGGATCGCCAGTGCATCAAAAATTACAGACCAATCTCGCTGCTTCCAGCAGTGTCAAAGGTCTTTGAAAAAGTTATATATACTAGAATACTTGAACATCTAAACAAACTCAATATCCTGAGTAAAAATCAGTTCGGCTTTAGACCTAACAAATCTACTGAAATGGCAATATTTAACACAATTTCCTATATAAATGAAAGAATTGACACAAATGATAAAGTGGCAGGCCTATATTTTGATTTGTCTAAGGCCTTTGACACTGTGGATCATAACTTGCTTTTGACAAAGCTTGGTGCGTATGGGGTCAGAGGTGTTGCTGCCAGTTTGCTGCAATCCTACTTATCGGATAGGCAGCAAACAGTCTGCTTTGCTAAAAATAATCATCATTACTTTTCAGATAGAACTAAATTGTTGCAGGGGGTACCTCAGGGCTCCATTTTGGGACCCATATTATTCTTAATATATGTAAACAATCTGGGGGATGGATTGGCCGCGGATAGCGTTTGCCAGTTTGCTGATGACACATCAGTGATTCTTGCGGACACTTCTATGGCAGGACTGTCTCAAAAGTGCACAAACTCTGCATTGAAAATGCAGCAGTGGTGTTCTGATAACGGCCTCGCTCTAAACGTAGATAAAACCGGCCTCATTCTTTTTTCAAAGCATGCAATAAGGTCTGAGTCACTGCTTGTGTGGCTTGGGGGTAGATCTATACCTACTTTGGAACAGGTTAAGTTCTTGGGTGTTCATTTGGACCCCTCTTTAAACTGGGAACATCATATCTCAGCTCTTGGGGCTAGGCTTAGCAGTTTGTGTGGTGTAGTCCGAAGGCTTCGTGACGTGATCACTGCAGAGACTGTTAGGCTTTTCTACCTTGGGCAAATACAATCTCTTGTCTCTTATGGTATTTCCTTTTGGGGATCATCAAGAAAGGCTATTAATATATTTAAAATTCAAAAACGCATAATAAGATGCATCTTTCACCTACATCCAAAAGCTTCATGTCGACCATTTTTTACTCAGTTTAAGTTGCTTACTGTTCCCTCATTATACTTTAGATCTTTAGTCATACTTGTCAGAAGGAATACGGAATTATTTCCACTAAATAGACAGTTTTATGGGGGAAACATGGTTATGACTACCAGAGGGGCGAATGACCTAAGGGTACCTTTACATAACTCCACCTTCTATGAGAGAGGACCATACTATATGGCGATTAAAGCCGTAAGGATGTTACCAAGAGAAATCTGGCTTACCGAGTCGATTAATTGCTTTAAGAGACGCGTAAATGAATGGCTTTCTGATAGGTGCTTTTACTCTTTCAATTTTAATGAATAGTTTTTGTAATGTCAATATTTTTAATTTAGTATTTTTTTGTTTAGTGGATTTTTCTCAAGCATTTGTTTTGTGTGTAAAAATTTTATTCCTTTTAAATTAGAATATCTTATTTTTTAAACTGTAAAACTTTGTTCAGTTTAAACTGAGTTTCTTATCACTACTTTTTTAAATTATCTTGTATCTGTCTTTTTCTTCTTTTGTTTTCCTTTGTGTAAGGTTCCTATCGAAATGTCGATTAGTTTTTATATTAACTGTAGTTAGATCGACATATTTATAATTCTTAATGTTAAACATTTCTTTCTTTGACGTTGCTTTGTTATGTGATCATAATTTTGTTGGCAAATAAAGGATATTATTATTATTTTAATTTACAAGCCAGACGGCTTCGCACTCCCTCCAGGGAATATTCACCCATACCAGGTACACAAAGGTACCAGAAGTATGAAGCTCTGTGGGAACCCTTTCCATGTTATCGGGTCCTAGGTGACGTGGTCTGCTGTATTTCCCATGAACTTTCGGACGGTTCGCGCGGTTGCTAGGAGAGTTGCTTTCTGCATCGGTTTATACAAATGCTCACTAAGACCCAGTCCCTTGATGTTCTGCAGGAGGATCTTTGGTATCACTCCAGTTGTTGAGAGTATTATGGGAATCGTTTGGACGCTGTTCATTGCCCATTGTCTTCGGATTTGCACCTCCAGATCTCTGTATTTGGCGATCTTCTCGTTGTATTTTGGTCTTAGGTTGTTGTTGTTAGGTACAACGATGTCGATTAGTGTAGTTCGCCTAGAAATTTTATCTATTAGTATAATATCTGGTCTATTATGAGCAACTGTTTGATCCGTCAGAACCGTTCGGTCCCAATATAACTTGAACTGGTTGTTTTCAAGAATAGGCTCTGGATTGTATTTGTAATAAGGCACTTTTCCTACCTGTAATAGGTTCAACTTTTCTGCTAACTCTTGGTGGAGTATCTTAGCGGCTGAGTCGTGTCTTTCCTTATACTCGGTTGCGGCAAACGCTTGGCATCCTCCAGTTATGTGCTGGACTGTCTCCGATGTCCGACAGCCATATCTGCACTGGTCATTCTCTATTGAGGGATCTCTAATGATGAACTTCCGATAGTTCTTCGTCGGAATAACCTGGTCTTGGATAGCCAACAAGAAGCCCTCCGTTTCCGGAAACATCTGTCCTGAAATCAACCAGTAGTTCGACGCTGAGTTGTCGACATTGTCCTGATTGACCTCATTTGGATGCCGTCCATGAAGTGGCTTCCGTAGCCAGGTTTGTAACTTCTCTTGGTCTGTTTGGTGGTGAGAAGTAATATCTTGTTCCCTCAACTGTAGCGGCGTTGAATCGTCTGCCTCGCATATTGCTCGATGTAGGGTGGAAGAGTCCGCTAACCTGTGGAAATATGAACGTAAGTTTATTATTTGTTGATCGAGCTGTTTACCAATATCCACCAATCCTCTTCCTCCTTGGTGTCTTGGAAGCATTGTACGTTCAATGGCACTCCGAGGGTGATGTTTTTGTGCTTTTGTTAGGAGTGTCCTTATTTTTCTTTGCAGGTTTTGGATGTCCGTCCTGCTCCATTTTACAATTCCAAAGGAGTAGCTCAGCGCTGAACAAGCATACGTGTTGAGCGCCTTAAACAAATTTCTACTATTTAAATTAGTTCGTAGTACCCGCCTTACCCTCCTGACAAATTCGGTTGTCAATTCAGCTTTCATAGTACCATGGTCAATTCTTTTAGCCTGTTTCATACCTAGATATTATTATTATTATTATTATTATTATTAATTTTGCCGAGATACGATTTTAAAACAAACGAGTTCGTGAAGACCAAGCTAGATTATGGGTGGACCTTTTTAAATGTGTTGTATGTTGCAATTGGTTATTCACTTTTGTTTCATGACAGATTACTCATGTGGAATATTCATTCACATGAACCAAATTACAGCAAATGGCATAGTCATGACATCATGACGATAGTAGCCGATTTAACAGGTCTGTTAAGTATCTTGATTACTTTTACAAAATCCACGATTAATAAAAATCTATGGAAACAACTTTTTATTCGGATGATGGAAATAGATAACCACATTACCTTATTTCTGCCAAAATCCTCACACACAAGTGATTCCCTAAGGAAAAACCCATTTTTTCAAACAATGGTCGGATATATGTTCATACTTTTCACAGAGTGTTTAAGTGTCATCACAGAGTTCCTGACTGTTGCTAGTCCAACCTCAGTAATAAAAAATATAGTATGCATAGTAGGATGTTACAATTATACCATGGTTTTAATAACGGCATCGTTATTAATTAATTGCAGTATCGCTGTAAAATTAAGATTTCGAGATATCAACGAGATACTTTTTTTGTGCAAAACTAAAACGAGCCAAGAACTAATTCCTATCATTCAGCAAGTTAAACGTCTTATTTCCAAAATAAATTCTACTGTAAATATTATCAACAAAATTTTCAGTAGTCGAGTGGCCCTCCTGGGACTGTATTTTGCTTGTTGTGTTTTAATGGCGTTCCTCAAAATTCTTAATCTACCTACAGAAATCAGAATAGCATGGTTTTTACATATGTATGTGGTTGTAACGATACTGGTATCCTTTCTATGTATAATTTTGGTAAGTCGGTTTCCTAAAGTAACGTTATACCCAGAGAAATCTCAAATGCTAAATATACTGTAATACAGGTTGTTTTTGACATTCAATAATATCGACGTTTAGAAGTCAAAGTTCCAATCCCAAGTAAATGTACTGATCGTGTAATACACCGAAAATAACCGGACCATGCTATTCGCCATATTGGGGAAAGTTCACTTATAACAACAGTGAATACGCTGTCGTCGTAGGAAAAGTATACGGGCTAAATATAATCGGTTATCTCTAACTGACAAGGATAGAAGCAATTCACATAGCTTTTCGAATGTGTAACGACATAATAGTCCGGTCAAAGTAGACATTCAAGGTTACCAAACTTCGCATAGAGCTGAAAATTTGTTCAAATGTTCGGAACACCATTACGAATAAGTTGTCAAAAGTCCCCAATGATCCCATGCCTCGAAAAAAATTTATTCAAGGTCAAAGTGGGGAAAATTGGGTTTTTCGCGTTTTTAAGCCAAACGGTAAGTTTTATCATAAAAATAGTTCAGATCAAAATTGTAGGTCATAAAATTACATATAAAAATTGCTTTTCCTAAGGGTCATCGTTTTCGAGATATCATCGCTCAAAAAGTTGAGAAAGCTGCGTTCTCCAAAATATGCACAAGTTTTCCCGTCAGCTGTGAGGTAGTGTACTTGACGCGTTCTTTTTTAACGTGGTTTCTCCGGTAGGCCTATTCCAAGAACCATACTGTACTATGTAATGATTAAAAAAAAGAAGAAATAGTTAAAAATGATCGAAGTTGTCTGGATTCTATTGAATTTAGGTCAATTCTGCCGAACAGCAGTCATAATACTATGACTGATGTTTGTGCATACTAATTTTAAAGGATCTAAATTTAATCGTTTATTCTTTAGAATTATTAGCTCCAAAAAATGCGTCAGCGATTCCGGAATCCCACTGTTCAAATCTTCAAACATACTGCCTGGTGGAGGGTAATTAGTATTATCGAATGTTGCAAATTGGATATCTTCGCGGATGATTGCCGCAGCCGCTTCCAAGATCCTTAACCGCTCTTCTTTTTCGTTTAATTTTCTTTTTTCGTACCAAGCTTGGTTTAAAATTTCATGATGATTGTCTATCAAGCATATGAATGTTGATACTCCGGATTTTTCAGTAATAATAATGTCATACTTTACTTTCAACCGTACCTTAATTGTCCTATTATCTAATGTTGCATTTTTACCAATATCTTTTAATTCGTTTAATGTAAACTGACAGTCATCATTATTCTCAATATATTTAAATATTTCCTCCATTGCAAGGTTCGTAGCTTCATCTTTGGGGCGACCGACTTTACCCCCATTGACCGGTCTCAAAAAGGAATTGTAACAGTCATTATGATATTTAGCCTCAGCAGCAACTAAATCATATTCAAATTCAATGCGAGCAATAACAGCTTTTGCCATATCGTCATTATAGTCCGGTCAAGTTAGCATCAAAAATAGGGGTAAGGTTACATTAATTCGCACCTTGCTAAAAATTGGCATGAATGTTGGGAACCCTATTATACACAATTTGTCAATTATCCACATCAATCCGAAGTGTGGAAAAAAATTTATTCAAGGTCAAATGTTGCAAAAATCGGTTTTTTGAGTTTTCCAGCTAAACGGTAAGTTTTATAATAAAAATAGGTGAGACAAAAATTATTCATGCAATTATCTATAAAAATTGTTCATACACTTTTTTTCCTAAGAATCACCATTTCGGAGATACAGCGATGCAAAATGTTGAAAAAGTTGTATTCTTCATAATATGCACACGTTTCCGCGCCACCCGTGAGATAGTGTACATGGCGCGTTTTTTTTTACGTGGTTTCCCCGGTAGGCCTATTCCACGATCTATTGTGCTTCTGTTGAGTTAAAAAGCTATTGTATTAAATTGAAAATGGTACTATTGTAAATAACAAGAGCGGTGTAAGTAATGCGTAAATTGAGAAAATTATTCGTCTGATTGATACTCTTCTAATGGAACATAATCCATACTGTCTTGCTCTTCTTCTTCTCCTTCTTCTTCTTCTTCTTCTTCTTCTTCAGCCTTCACGATTCTAAATCGCTCTTCTTTTTCATTTGTTGTTTTTTTTTTCGTAGCTAGCTCGATTTAAAATGTCATAGTGATTATCAACAAAACATATTAATGTTGATGCTCCTGACTTTTCTGTTATAATAATTTTATCGCCATACTTCAACTTTAATCGTAACTTAATGGTTCTATTATCTAACGAATTGTTGCAAATATTTTGTAATTCGTCTAATGAAAATTGACAATCATCACTATTTTCGATGTGTGCAAATATTTCTTCCATTAAAAGATTCGTACTTTCAGATTGAGGACGACCGGCTTGACCCCCCGTAGTCGGTCTCAAGAAGGCATTATGACAGTCTTTATGATACTTAGCTTCGGCAGCAACTAGATCATGTTCGAACTCAATTCGAGTAATAACAGCTTTTGCTACATGATCAGAACGAGTCTGGGCTATATTCAGGATTGTTTCTTTGAATGAAAGTGTTGTTACATGAAAAATTTTACGCCGATACTTCAGTGCTTTTCTGTTTTCTAGCTCTTCATTCAATTCATTGCCACAAAATAAGCAACACTTTTTAAAACAAAAAAATGGTTCACTTACGCGTGCTCTAGTACGAGGTGGACTTATTTTTGATGTACTAGCTTGTTCTTCATCCTGTTTTCTTTTCAATGCAGCGATTGTACCCTTCCGAGTATAGTTTTTTCGACACTGCACATGAACTGTCACAGAAGTCTGGTCTTTCAGGTATTCCGAAAATTCATCACCTCTTTCAATACTTGCATTAATTAATGTCTTTAGGCCACGATCAACAGTAACTATTTCGCTTTCGGTCAAATGTTTATTACAAATAAAGCACAACTGCGACATTTCTATTACAAACACAAAACTGCACAAATTTTGTTTGAAAATATAAGCAATAACTACGTGTTCTTACTACGAAAGAATGCTTGAGACTAATACTATTCTATCTAGGGAGGCCCTTCAAAAAGGAGCAGGTATACGAGCGTCGCCACGTGGACAATTGAATAGCAGACAGATGTTGCTCAAGGCCGTACGGTCATATAAAGTGAGGGACTGGGTTTTTTTTGGAGTTTATATTTTTAAAACTGTATAATATGTATGTATACGCTACGAAAATTAATATTTTTACTTATATTATCGTTCTGTAACGTATATTACGGTAATTGACATGCATATTTTGAAGAATACAACTTTTTCAACATTTTGCATCGCTGTATCTCCGAAATGGTGATTCTTAGGAAAAAAAGTATATGAACAATTTTTATAGATAATTGCATGGTGAATAATTTTTGTCTCACCTATTTTTATTATAAAACTTACCGTTTAGCTGGAAAACTCAAAAAACCGATTTTTGCAACATTTGACCTTGAATAAATTTTTTTCCACACTTCGGATTGATGTGGATAATTGACAAATTGTGTATAATAGGGTTCCCAACATTCATGCCAATTTTTAGCAAGGTGCGAATTAATGTAACCTTCAATGTCTATTTTGACCGGACTATTACGAGCCCGAGCTATTTTTAAAACAGAGTCTTTGAATGAAAGTGTAGTTACTTTGAAGATTTTACGGCGAGAATGCAGTGCTTTCCGTTTCTCACACTCTTCATTCAACTGCTTACCGCAAAAAATCATTATTGTTTGAAACAAAAAGCAGAATCACTTACGCGTGCTCTAGTACGAGGAGGAGTTGTATTAGATTTATTGGCTTCTTCTTCATCATATTGTCTTTTAGCTGCTGCAATAGAACTCTTTCGAGTATATATTTTACGACACTCCACGAGGATTGTCACAGATTTCTTATTTTTTAAGTATTCCGAAAATTCATCAACTCTTTCAGTACTTGCATCAATTAATGCCTTCATTCCACGATCAACAGTACTCTTTCGAGTATATATTTTACGACACTCCACGAGGATTGTCACAGATTTCTTATTTTTTAAGTATTCCGAAAATTCATCAACTCTTTCAGTACTTGCATCAATTAATGCCTTCATTCCACGATCAACAGTACTCTTTCGAGTATATATTTTACGACACTCCACGAGGATTGTCACAGATTTCTTATTTTTTAAGTATTCCGAAAATTCATCAACTCTTTCAGTACTTGCATCAATTAATGCCTTCATTCCACGATCAACAGTAACACTTCCACTTTTAGCGATGATATCTCGAAAACGGTGACTCTTACGAAAAAAAGTATAAAAACAATTTTTATAGGTAATTTTATGGTCTACAATTTTGATCTGAACTATTTTGATGATAAAACTTACCGTTTGGCTGAAAAACGCGAAAAAACCTTTTTTCTCCACTTTGACCTTGAATAATTTTTTTTCCAGGCATGGGATCATTGGGGACTTATGACAACTTATTTGTAATGGTGTTCCGAACATTTGTACAAATTTTCAGCTCTATGCAAATTTTGGTAACTCTACCTCTCTTTTTAGGGCTAACTTGACCGAACTATAAGTAGTTGAACGAAACGGATTGTAGAAAGAGATAAAATGATAGTATTATGTTTTAAACTCGCGTGACTGATCCAATTCGTGTCAATTGATTATAATCTCTGAAGGTCTGCGATACTATTGGTCGGTCATTAAAAAAGCAATATGTTGACCAACCGTTTCTTGCAAAGGTTTTAGTTTTTGAAAAAACAGTTGAAATGTTAATTAGGAGGTACCCCGTTATTTTCAAATTAATTTCAAATTAACTTTTAAATTGGTTGCAGAGGCCCCGAAACTTTTCAATATCGATATTTAAAGAACTTGAGACCTAAATTTCTTAGCCCGATATATTTTATCGTGCATATTGAGTTTGTATACGCCTCAAGAATTCTGCATAATCAATTTTAGATAAAATCGGAAAATGTAAAATTTTCAGTCCCTTATATTGTATCTTATCATCCTAATAGTTGTAAAAAATTAACCTCATATTCATAATACACGACCCCAAAAACACCCTAATACCAAATCTGAAAAAATAACTATAAATATTTATATGAAATTGAGTTTTTTGAAGTCAGCGCCAAATTATTTGTACACGAAATAAATAACTACTAATATATACAGGGTGAGTCAACGATTGGATGAAGTAAGTTTGTGCCTTTTCGGTGAAATTTACAAAGAAACTATATTTATTGTTTGATACAGTTTATTTTTACGCAGATTTTAAAAATATTTAGGACTCTACAGGGTGAGCCAAAAAACTAGGACAGCATAAAGTTGTATTTTTTTAAATAGAACACCCTATATACGAATCGTATTTTCGATTTAGCTTATAATTTTAAATCTTTTTTATTAAGGATTTACTATAACAAAACTTTATAGTTTCTGAGATAATTAAGTTTAAAGAAAAAAAGTCACATTTTCAAGCATCAATTCAATCCTAAATAACGTTTTCAATTTTGTGACAAATATATTCAAATTTGGAATTTAGCAAGGCCAAGGATAAGTTAACATAATTTTTATCTAATATTTGCAATAAAAGCTACAGGGTGTTGAATACATCGGCTCAAATTTGAACAAGTTTAAATGAATAAATATCTTTTTTTTTAAATGGTACACCCTGTATATTTTCATGTTATTTAATAGAGTAATAAAAACCCTAAAAGTTTTGTTCAATATATCCTATACCTATTTATAATAGTTTTTGAGATATTTCAGTTTTTCTTATTTTCCATACTTTTTTACAGAAATAGTCTTCATTATCTTAGTAGCCATGGCAAAAACAATGTAAAAGAACATTTTTCTGTGTATCAAATTTATAACCGCAATCGCTTCTTTTGGTTTTTATGTAGTGTGGTTTGGTTTTTTTTGCATTCATCTTATATTGTAAAATGAATTTTCCAAAGAATGAGTTAATAAATATGATTTATACAATAGGAGAGGCTCAAAAAAATTGCCTTCTTGCTCAAAGAATTTACAAAATGAAGTATCCTGATCGACGCCAGCCTAATACCCATACTTTTCAAAACTTAATGCAAAGATTTGATTCTTCTGGTACTGTTGATTATCCAAAACGTAAAGTGGTCAACAAACCAGTAACTAATGAAGAAAAAGAACTACAAGTATTGTTAAATGTTCAGGAAAATCCTTATATTGGTAGCCGTCAGTTAGCAGCATTATGTGAAACATCACAATCCACCGCTAATCGTTCTACCAAGAAATATAGGTATCATCCATATCACATGGAATTACACCAAGAATTGCATGGACAGGATTTTGAAAGTCGTGTAAACTTTTGTCGTACAATAAATGCGGAGATTCAATTAAATCCAAATTTATTATGCAAGGTAATGTTTAGTGATGAAGCTACTTTTAGAAGTAACGGTGCCGTAAATAGACGCAACATGCATTATTATGCCACAGAAAACCTATTTTGGATTAGAGAGGTGCAACATCAAAACCACTGGTCATTAAATGTTTGGTGTGGTATTCATCATAATCGAATTATTGGACTCCACTTTTTTAATGAACCACTAAATGGCCATGGTTACCTGAACTTTCTACAAGAAGAACTACCCCAACTGCTTCAAGGTCTCGATAGGGATGAGCTCGACAGTATGTGGTTCCAGCACGATGGTGCGCCTCCGCATTACCATCGTGAAGTTCGTGCGTTTTTGGACCAACGATATCCGCAAAAATGGATTGGACGTAGGGGTTTCATTGAGTGGCCACCAAGGTCTTGCGACATCACCCCATTAGATTTCTTCCTATGGGGTTATATTAAAAATAAGGTGTATGTTAATCCACCAACAACAGTGGAAGATATGCGAAACAGGATTAGGGATACCTGTAGAACAATAACGCCACTAATTTTGTCCAGGGTCCGAGAAAATCTGCAAAAAATACTAAATTTGTGCATTGCACAAGAGGGTCGTTTATTCGAACACTTATTAAAAAGAAATAATTAATCTCAGTATTTAATAGGTAATTTTTTTGTTTCAATTTAGTATAAAAGTAAATATGTATTTGCCTTGTCGTTATTGTTGTGTTAATTTTTTCACATTATGTTTAATTAAACTATTGCCGTTGTAATATAACGAATAATGTATTTCATCATATTTAACCACATTCTGTTTGTTTCTGTAGTTTCTTTTTATTATTTTACATGGCTACTATGATAATGAAGACTATTTCTGTAAAAAAGTATGGAAAATAAGAAAAACTGAAATATCTCAAAAACTATTATAAATAGGTATAGGATATATTGAACAAAACTTTTAGGGTTTTTATTACTCTATTAAATAACATGAAAATATACAGGGTGTACCATTTAAAAAAAAGATATTTATTCATTTAAACTTGTTCAAATTTGAGCCGATGTGTTCAACACCCTGTAGCTTTTATTGCAAATATTAGGTAAAAATTATGTTAACTTGTCCTTGGCCTTGCTAAATTCCAAATTTGAATATATTTGTCACTCATGAACACAATTTTTTTCAGATATTTTATAATTTATTTAAATTTTTTTTGTATGGTGGTACTTTTACCGTGTTTAAGGGATGAATTTAACAATTATTTTAAGACACAGATATTTTTTGGTATTCTACGGGACTTAAGTTTTAAAATAAGATAAGATAAACTTTTTTTTATCTTTTTTCATTCTCGAGATACTAGATTTTTAATGACAAAATTTTATTCAACTGAAACACTTTATGTAACTCAATTTGATCAACTTTGATAATTAATATCTCAAAATTGAAACAGATCCTAATCTTGAAATTTTTCTTAGAACATTATCTTATCGTAAACTTTCAATTAGCACACATTTTGCTTTCAAATACGAGCTAAACGAAATAGGTTCACTCTTTCTGTCATTTTCCCCCTCTAGATTAAATGTGTTGGGTGACTAATGAGGGGTGGTAATCGGGTAATGATGTTTACACTATTTGATATTTATTTATTTAGTTATATGAAAACATATTACCAGGAGAAATTACTTAGTTCTATTATTCAGTATTTGTAACAGTTTTTCTGGAAGTTTACACGGAAACATGTATAACTTAAGCAGAAGATCAGTTTCATATTTTGAACCATTAGTCAATATTTTGCATCATATGTTAATATTGCCAAAATTTGATTTTAAAAGTAACAGTTTCGTGAAAAGCAAGCTGGATTGTGTGCGGTTAATAATAAATATAACCTTTGTTATAGTTGGGTATGGAAACTTGTTTTATGATAGGCTACTTTTGTGGAAAGCTCACTTGAAGGAACCCAATTACAGTCGCCTACATGGCTGCGATGTCATGGTTATAACTGCTGACATGACAGGTTTCTTAATAGTTGTTATTACTTTTACTAGATCTACTATTCGTAAAAGTCTATGGCGAGAATTTTTTGTTCAAATGACAGAAATTGAAAATCGCATGATCTTATTTATAAGAAAATCTAGTCCATGCAGTTGTCTAGGAAAAAGCCCATGGCAGCATATATAATCTTAATTTCTATACACGTAACAAATTTTATATTAACACACCTAACAAGAAAATCATCTGTAATGCCAACTATTACTAAAACGGGTGTATTAGTAATACAATCCTACAACTACCATATAACTATGACCATGGTGTCGTTATTAGTCAATTGTAGTCTCGCCGTAAAATCTAAATTTGAAGACGTTAATGAAATACTTCTCCTGTGCAAAAATAAAGTAGGAAATGAAGCAATTAATATTATTAACCAAACTCTTGATCTTGTTTCTATGGTAAATAGAACTGTGAAAATTATAAATGACATATTTGGTATTCAAGTCGCATTCCTAGGATTATTCTTTGCTAGTATGGTTTTGATAGCATGTCTCAGAATTCCTCTTCCACCGCCAGAAATTAGCCAAAGTGGTCCATATTTTCAAATATACATTATTGCCATCACAATATTGACGCATCTGTTTATACTTCTGGTAAGTTGACAGCACTCTAAAGTCTTTCATCTTTCTGTTTATCACGTCTAAGCTTTCAATTAATCCTGTTTCCATCTTCAATTTAAAATTATACGTAATGGGCAAATGAGGAGTGATAATCGGGTAATGGTGTGTTTACAGTGCATTAATTTAATGATTTCTCACATGCTAAACGCTCATAAGAGATAGTACAGGGTGTCTCAAAAGAAAGTTCACATTTAAAAAATCGATTTAAAAAAAAGTCAGGACTTTATTGAAAAAATGTTTATTACATATTAAAATACATTGTTTGGGAATTTATTTTTTAAAAATGATATCGTCCAAATGTAATCCGTTGCGCTCACGGCATTCATTTAATCGAGCACTAAAATTGCCCGTGACGGCTCGGTAGGTATTCTCCGTAGTGTGTGCCATTTCGTTGCGGATATTTTCTTTTAATTGTGCCAGGTAAGTCGGTTTGTTGGCGTAAACTTTTGATTTGACATAACCCCATAGGAAAAAGTCCATAGGTGATAAATCAGGACTGCGTGGAGGCCAACTTATGTCACCTTTCTTTGAGATCAATTTGCCAGGAAAAATTTCACGCACTCGTGGCAGAGACATGTTGGACGTGTGTGAAGTTGCTCCGTCTTGCTGGAACCATGTTCTTTGGTTATAGCCAGGAAAATTTTGAAGTTCAGGCACGAAGAAGTCGTCTAACATCTCCACATACCGCTCTGAAGTCACTGTTACTGTGTGATCCCTTTCATCTTCAAAAAAGTACGGGCCGATAATTCCTCGCCCCGACATCGCAGCCTTCCTATTTTTAGGAAAAAGAAAAATTCTACATTCAGGATGATGGATTACCGATGGGATCCACACTCTCACCGGTGCACTAACGAGCATTTGGCCTCAAAAACCGGACAAAATTAATAACGTCGTTGTTTTTCACTCTAGACATGTCAAAATCAGTATCCGGGGATTTTTGAGGGCGCTATGTTAATTTCTAGCATTATTTTACTAATCGGGTGAAGGGGCGCTGACTTAGAGTGGGGAGGGGAGGGGAGTAACTTTTAAAAAACGTAATGGTTATCGTTTTATATGTTTTTAGGTGCTTCGATTTCATTTCTGGCATTATTTTAACAATAGGGCGAAGGGGCACTAACTTAGGGTCGGGAGGGGGAGGGGAATAATATTAAAAAGACGTAATGGGCATCGTTTTATATGTTGACTTAGGATAATTGTACGTTTTCCCATAAAAAGTCTATCTTTTACAAAGTTTGACATTCTAAAGTTTTCTACCGACTTTATTGATGGTTGTCAAATAAAAAATTTTAACATATTTTGACAAAAACCGATTGCGATCAAAATTGGGTTAAATGGATTCTGTTTAATTTTTTAATAATATCTAAACAACGCCACAAACAATCATAAATTATTTAACTGTGCCAAATTCTAAGAAAAACAATTAACATCATACGATTTGCTGCCTGTTAATCCCATTTAATTTTTTATTGCTAATAGAAGTGTGTGAATTTATGCACGATTTGCTATCTGATTGTTTATTCGTCCTTTAAAGTTTTAACATTTTTTATAAGAGCATTGACACATTTGTATATATGAATTAAAATATGTAAGGTTTTTTTTATTCTGCTTTTATATATGTATGTATATTCACACGCTTCCATTAGCAATGAGAAAATAAATAGGATCATAATTGTGTTGACAGCAGGTAGCAAATCGATTATTGTATGCTCTGAAAAATCTTTCTTTTATTTAAAAGGATACCAATAAAATTGACATCGAACTACAGCGATAAAAACTCTATGGATTTTAAATGCAAGAATTGAAAATTGTTGTTTCTGTAAAGGGTGACAAAATGAAATCAGAGATTTTGATTAGGGTCTCTATTCGCTCTCCGCGATTTGAGCATTTTGTCTCAAAAACCGGACAAAATTATTTTAACCTATTTTTATATGGAAAATTAATAAAAATACATGAGTGAATTTAGTTAACATGTTATTTGATAAGAATAAAGAAAAAATCATTAAAAAACACATAATATCAATCGTAATACAAATTGGGTCAATCCGATTCACCAGATTGATTGATTCCAGCAGTTTCCTCTTCAATTGTTGATATATTCAGTTCTTCGGATTCTAACAATTCTAAAGTTTCACTTAGGAAAGGTTGGCTTTTGCTATGTAATTAGATGATACCCATCTCTTCTTCAAATCACTATTAAAATGTTTTAAATCGTGACCTAAGGTATGGTACTCGTTTTGGGGACATTATCTGCAAGTGTTCTGGATATGCTTTGTTTAAAAAGCATGTATAGCATTTTCCGATATACCTCAATAACATTTGATGTCAAATCTGTACCTATAGGAAAAAAAATGGATATAAGTAAAAAATAACCAAAATTATTGCAAAAAAACACCGTGGAACTAAGAGCGGTCTTTTTAAGAGGTGGAAACATGTGGAAAATGTTTAGACTGTTATGATATGGCTAATGTCTATAGTTTATTATAAAAAAAAGAATTGTAGCCCGACCTAGCTCGGAACATTTTCAAAAACACTAATTAGTTAAAAAGAAAAATATAAAAATAGAAAATTTTCTTGCATATTGTTTTAGGTCCATAAGAATACTAAACAGTCATTACATTTTTAAATAATATATATTAAAATTAAATACATACCTTGTTTTTCAGATTCCATCACAAAATTTTTTTTTAATATTCACTTAACAAAATATCAAACACCAAACACAAGTCCAAAAAAAATCTATCAAGAACGAATGCGTGCGTATTGAACGAAGCTTAGATTGCAATTAACTGTGCGGAGGGTTGCGGCGGGGAGGGGCCACTTTATCATCATTTTATGAGAGTACGGTTACGCAGGTATACAAAAAAAAAATAATTTCGATGATTACTTGTATAGTTTGCATTTCTCCTTTTTATCCAGTTTTTGAGGCCAAATGCTCGTTAGTGCGGTGGTCGCGAATATTTTCATGGAATGGTTCGAGACTTTTGCTATTGCCTCCGCCATTAAAAAATCAAAGTGGTGGCTTAGATACGTAGACGATACTTTAATTAAGAAAACGTCGAAGAACTTCAACATTTTGAACAGCCCAACAATTAAACTCACCATGGAGAAAATATATTATCCTTTATAGATGTTTTAGTTGAAAGAAATGGCAGACAAATTCGAACCTCAATTTGCAGAAAAGCCACACAGACAGGAAAATATTTAAACTACTCATCCAGTCACTCCAACAACACCGAACAAATAATTATAAGAAAACTCGTAGACAGAGCCCTAACTCTCTGCAACTCCAACGAGAACTTGATGAAAGAGATAGATCACATTAAAAATGACCTGATAGCTAACGGATATCTGGTGAAAAAAATTCTGGAACAACGCAGACATAGGCTAATATCGACAACGAACGAAGAACAAAAACTAATATTGAGCAACCCCTATGTTAGAGGCATTTCGGAAAAAGTTATAAGAATAGGAAAACAATATATTAACGTTGTTTTCAATTCAAGTAACTCTCTGAGAAGTCGGCTTACTAGGGTCAAACCAACAACTCAAAGGGACAAGAAGAATTGTGTGTATCAGATACTATGCGAATGTGGCAACTCCTACATTGGCGAAACAAAGAGATCCCTTGATGTAAGGATCAAAGAACACCAAAAATACACATCTCGAGGCGAAACAGAAAAATCTGGTGCCGCCAACCATGCCTGAACTCATGGACACCACATAAAATGGTCTGAAGCTAAAATACTACACCGAGAACAACATTGGAGAAAACGGAAATTCAAAGAAGCCGCAGTTATAAAGGGTATTTTTTATAGAGGTATAGAACTTTAAGTTGGCAACACTTTTTTAACTGGCGGCCATTTTGTCAGCTGTCAAATAATTTATGTTTAGTTTGGTTTGGCATTTCAACATGAATAGACTGACGCTTGAACAACGCTTCCAAATTGTGCAAATTTATTTTGAAAATCATGGTTCTGTTCGAAATACGAATCGCGCACTACGTCCATTTTACGGTCAACATAATCGTCCATCAGAGCAATTAATTCGATTAACTATGGAACGTTTTCGCACCACGTTTACTCTAAATAATAATACGCATCCACAGAGACGTCGTACAGTGCGTACAGAAGAAGTCATTGCTGCTGTAGAGCGTAGCGTAGAGGAAGATCCGAATCGGTCTATCCGCCATCGTGCACAGGAATTGGATATGTATCCATTCACTTTATGGAAGATTTTGCGGAAAGATCTTGGTTTGCGTGCTTACAAAATCCAACTCGTGCAAGAATTGAAGCCATACGATCACCTAGCAAGGCGTAGATTCGGTGAATGGGCCCAAAATAAGATTGCCGTTGATCTCGATTTTCATAAGCGAATTTTATTTAGCGATGAAGCTCACTTTTGTTTGAATGGATACGTCACTAAACAAAACTGCCGTATTTGGAGTGATGATAATCCTCAAGTGTATGTTGAGATACCGTTACATCCAGAAAAACTGACTGTTTGGTGTGCTTTATGGGCTGGTGGAATCATTGGTCCGTACTTCTTTAAAAACGATGCTGGTCAGAACGTTACAGTCAATGGTGACCGCTATAGAGCCATGATTACTGACTTTTTCGTTGATCAATTGAACAACCATGATGTGCAGGAGCTGTGGTTTCAACAAGACGGCGCAACATGTCACACAGCTCGTGCCACAATTGATTTATTGAAGGAAACGTTTGGTAACCGCATAGTTTCACGTTTCGGACCCGTGAATTGGCCTCCAAGATCGTGCGACTTAACCCCGCTAGACTATTTTCTGTGGGGATATGTGAAGTCGCTAGTCTACGCCGATAAGCCCGAAACGATTGATCACTTGGAGGACAACATTCGCCGCGTTATTGCCGATATACGGCCACAAATGTTGGAAAAAGTCATCGAAAATTGGACCTCCAGATTAAACTACGTCCGAGCCAGCCGTGGCGGTCATATGCCAGAAGTCATATTTAAATTATAATGCCAGAAGGTTATCTTTCGAATAAAGTAAATTTCATGTCAATTTAAAAAATTCATCTTTATTTTATTCCATTTAAAAGTTCTATACCTCTATAAAAAACACCCTTTACATCAGAACCCGAGTTGCTTTAGTAAACTATCTTTAGATATAAGAGAAGTGTGGAAACCACTTCTTAATAATTGTAAATTAAAACTAAATGCAGCATAAAATGGGGCTTTGGCGTAGCACGCAAGACTGCACCCATTTACTTTTAGTATAAATAGTACTGTAGCTTAGGAACTTATTTAGTTTCACTTGGAAACGGCTAGAGATAACTACTAGCCGAAACGTCGTGATATTGAACAAAAAATAAAGACAATGGAAGTCCAATGGATATCTACTACTTCAATTTCATCAACTTTGATAATTAATTTCGCAAAATTGAAACAGACGGTCATCTTGAAACTTATCCTAGGGCATTATCTTATCATAAACTTTCAATGAGCACACATTTTGCTCTCAAATACAAGGTCTACGAAAGAGGCTAATTTTACGCTCACTTTTTATATCACTTTTCCCTCCTGAATTAAATGTGTTGGGGACTAATGAGGGGTGGTAATCGGGTAATGATGTTTACACTATTTGATACTTATTTATTTTTGCTGTTTAAAAACATATTACAAGGAGAAATTACTTATTTCTATTATTTAGTATTTGTGTCAGTTTTTGGAAAGTTTGCATGGAAACATGTATAACTTAAGCAGGAGATCAGTTTCATTTTTTGAACCATTAGTCAATATTTTGCATCATATGTTGATATTGCCGAAATTTAATTTTAAAAATAACAATTTCGCGACAAGCAAGTTGGATTGCGTGTGGTTAATAATAAATATAACCTTTGTTATAGTTGGGTATGGAAACTTATTTTATGATAGGCTACTTATGTGGAAAGCTCACTTGAAGGAACCCAATTACAGTCGCCTACATGGCTGCGATGTCATGGTTCTAACTGCTGATATGGCAGGTTTCTTAATAGTTGTTATTACTTTTACTAGATCCACTATTCGTAAAAGTTTGTGGGGACAATTTTTTGTTCAAATGACAGAAATTGAAAATCGCCTGGATTTTTTTATAAAAAAACTTGGTCCTTGCAGTTCTGCAGGAATAAGCCCATTTTTTCAAACAATAGCAGCATATTTAGTTCTAATTTCTATCAGTGTAACAAGTTTTGTATTAACACACATAACAAGGAAATCCACTGCCATGATGACCATTACCAAACAGAGTGTATTAATAATACAATCATACAACTACAATATGGTTATCACCATGGTGTCGTTATTAGTCAATTGTAGTCTTACCGTAAAATCAAAGTATCGAGACGTTAATGAAATACTTCTCTTGTGCAAAAATAAATCCGGGGATGAAGCAATTAATATTATTAAAAAAACTGTTGATCTTGTTGCAATGGTAAACAGAACTGTGAAAATTATAAATGTTATCTTTGGTATTCAAGAGGCGTTTCTAGGATTATTCTTTGCTAGTATGGTTTTGATAGCATGTCTCCAAAGTTTTCTTCCACCACCAGAAATGAGAGAAAATAGTTCATTTTTCCAAATATACACGATTGTCATCATGATACTGTTGCATCTATTTGTACTTTTGGTAAGTTGGCTTGATCTAGGATTCGTTAAAATAAGCTAAAAGTAAATTTTCTTTTATCATATACTTTAACAGCTCCCAAAAATTTCCATTAATCTCCCCTTCGTTTTTAATTTAATACTAAACGTGATAAGGGCTAATGAAAGGTGATGATCAGATGATGGTGTGTTTACAGTGCATTTATTCCATTATATTAGGAAAACCAATTAAAAAAACATACATACGTTTGCAAGAAAAAGAATTTCTAGTTAGTTTCGACGTAACATCACTTTTTACGCAAATACTAGACAAAGAAGCTCTTTCTGTAAAAAAAACAAATACAATTTGCCAAAATATACCATCGAATTAGCTAGACACGGTCTTGATGACACCTTTTTTACTTATGAAGGCCAACGATATAAATAAGTCGAGGGAGCCACTATGGGATCGCCGCTATCTCCTGCACTCGCTAACTTATTGATGGAAGACTTCGAATCAAAAACTTTAAAGACCTCTTAACACGTTATCTGGCAACATGGAGAAGAAAATCTCAAAAATTTCCAAAATCACATAAACTGTATACATCCAAAAATAAAATTCACCATGGAGACAGAACAAGAAAGAAAACTACCGTTTCTAGATATCCTACTGGAAAGAAAAGAGGATGGCTTGCTTTCGCACACTGTCTACAGAAAGCCCAGTCACACCAACGCCGATTCACATTACGCCCAGTTATTTTCAATAGTAAAATCACTTGCGTTTCGATCGCAGTCCCTTACAGATCAAGAAAATTACCACAAAAAGATGAACATACTGCAAGACGCCCTAACAAAAAACGGTTATAGAAAAGCACATATAGATAAGGGCTCTAAAAAACATACGCTTGGACCCGAAAAATCGTGAAAACCAAGAGAATAGCTCCAAAGCTTTTATTCCTTAAGTCAGAGGCATCACAGACAAAATCGAAAAAATTCTCAAGAGACACAACATTGAAACCATTTTCACCACAGACTGTAAAGTAAATTGATGCTCGTGAACGCTATACAGTGAGCTTTGAAGATGGAGAGTGAGATTTCACCGAAACGTCAGCCGGCTTACAGTCCTGAGAGCGACTCAGCACATACACAGGATGCCCGAAAACCTTCGATTACATACATATATATATATATATATATATATATATATATATATATATATATATATATATATATTTTTTTTTTTTTTTTTTTTTTTTGGAAGGAGTTTATCGGGTTGCGGTCTGTAGGATAAGAATAATTAACTCATTTTTCCTTTAATACTCAATATTTCGACATTTATTTTATTCCTTCTTCAGGAGTAAAAACTAAAAATCAAACACACAACAGGTAGTTCACAAACAGTTAAACAAAACTAATATGTAATTAAAATACTTACAAATTAGAGTTTCCTTCTAAGAAATCAACCCTAAAAACACACTCAACATCGTACGAAGTGTAAAACATCAATAAAACATTTAGGTTTGTATATTTATACAGTGATACATCATTATTATTAACGAGACGAAAAAGGGTTCTTTCTGATAACAAAAAATTTTTCTTTTAAGGCAGTATATACAGTTTAGATTAAATTTAAAATATTACAGTAGATGTTGCTAAGTTGGTTAGTATCAGATTTATAGTTTATGGTGTTTTTTGTTTTTTTAATATGATACATTTCCAGGAATAGACGACTTTTATAATTGTTTTGATGTTCTAAAATTTTTATGTTGTTATAATCAAAGTGATGACCTGTATTCAAATAGTGTCCAACTACAGCACACGTGTTTTTTCCCAATCGGCAATCGCTTTTGTGTTGGGTAGCCCGCTGTTTGAGCCACTGTCCAGTTTGACCCACGTAACAACCCTGGCAACCCAAACATGACATCTTATAAATTACATTATTGTTCATTAACAGCGGTGTTCTGTCTTTAACTTTAGAGAATAAGTTACCGGTTTTTATTATGTTGTAATTAGCTATTCTAATCTCAGGAAAACTTTTAAACAGTGACGTAATGGATTGTGTAAGTTTGTGAAAGTATGGTAACTTTTTATATTTATGTTGTATTGGCGAACGTCGGGCAATAAGTTAATTCTTGATTGGTATATGAAACCGACTGCATCCGGTAGATTTTTGAATTATTTCTCTAATCATCCAAAAACTCAAAAATTTAACACCGTTATCGCCATGAAAAACAGGATTGTCCATATTAGCGATGAAACTTTTATAAAGGATAATTTGAGAAAGCTTTTTAACATCTTCTTAAATAATGGTTATCCCAGACACATCCTCAATAAACTCATATACAACTCGAATATATACCAGGGCCCAATTGAAGATTCGCCAATACAATATAAATATAAAAAGTTACCATACTTTGACAAACTTACACAATCCATTACGTCACTGTTTAAAAGTTTTCCCGAGATTAGAATAGCTAATTACAATATAATAAAAACCGGTAACTTATTCTCTAAAGTTAAAGACAGAACACCGCTGTTAATGAACAATAATGTAATTTATAAGATGTCATGTTTGGGTTGCCAGGGTTGTTACGTGGGTCAAACTGGACAGTGGCTCAAACAGCGGGTTACCCAACACAAAAGCGATTGCCGATTGGGAAAAAACACGTGTGCTGTAGTTGGACACTATTTGAATACAGGTCATCACTTTGATTATAACAACATAAAAATTTTAAAACATCAAAACAATTATAAAAGTCGTCTATTCCTGGAAATGTATCATATTAAAAAAACAAAAAACACCATAAACTATAAATCTGATACTAACCAACTTAGCAACATCTACTGTAATATTTTAAATTTAATCTAAACTGTATATACTACCTTAAAAGAAAAATTTTTTGTTATCAGAAAGAACCCTTTTTCGTCTCGTTAATAATAATGATGTATCACTGTATAAATATACAAACCTAAATGTTTTATTGATGTTTTACACTTCGTACGATGTTGAGTGTGGTTTTAGGGTTGATTTCTTAGAAGGAAACTCTAATTTGTAAGTATTTTAATTACATATTAGTTTTGTTTAACTGTTTGTGAACTACCTGTTGTGTGTTTGATTTTTAGTTTTTACTCCTGAAGAAGGCATAAAATAAATGTCGAAATATTGAGTATTAAAGGAAAAATAAGTTAATTATTCTTATCCTTCAGACCGCAACCCGATAAACTCCTTCCAAAATTATTAAGGTACGGTCGATAACAAAAAAGAAAAACAATATATATATATATATATATATATATATATATATATATATATATATATATATATATATATATATATTAATCAGAAACTAGCGAAAATGTATTTATACTATTAGTAATAAGGCATGTAAATAAGCCAGAGTGAAATTCCATTTATCATTTGATCGGACTGAATTTTAAGATTTGGAATTTCATCATTCATTCCATCATTTATTTTTATAATTTAAAATTAACTGTAACGGGTGACTAAAGGGGAGTCGTAATCAGGTAATGGTATTTACGCAGTTTGCTGCTTATTGATTTCACCATATTAAAAAAACAAAAAAAAATTGTTTATGTCTAGTTGTTCAATATTCGTAATAGTTACTCTGAAGTTCACCTGAGAGATATGTATAACTTAAGCAGAAAATCGATTTTATTTTTTGAACCGTTTATAAACAGTTTGCATCGTATGTTAATATTGCCGAAATATAATTTTAAAAGTTACAATTTCGTGACAAGCCGAATGGATTACGTGTGGTTAATATTAAATATATCTTTTGTTATCGTTGGATATATAAATTTGTTTTATGACAGGCTAGTTATGTGGAAAGCTCACTCAAAACAGTCCGAATACAGTAGACTACACGGCTGCGATGTTATGGTTATTATAGCTGACGGGACAGGTTTATTAATAGTTCTTATTACTTTTAACAGATCCACTATTCAAAGAAGTTTATGGCAAAGATTTTTCTTTAACATGACAGAAATTGAAAATCGCATGACCATATTTGTAACAAAATCTAGTACATGTAGTGATGTACGAAAAAATCCTTTTTTCCAAGGAATGGTAGTATGTATGACCCTGATTTTTATCTGTGTAACAGATTTAATTATAACCATTATTACCATGCCGACTGTTTCTAAAATGGGTGTATCAATAATACAAAGCTACCATTATGACATGATTTTGATCATGATCTTATTATTGATCAATTGCAGTCTAGCGGTTAAATCAAAATTTAAAAACGTCAATGAAATACTTCTCCTGTGCGAAAATAAATCGGGGGAAGAAACCATTAATATTATTAAACAAGCCGGTGATCTTGTTTCTATGGTAAATAATACTGTGGAAATTATAAATGACATATTTGGCAATCGGGTGGCATTCCTAGGATTATTCTTTGCGGGTATGATTTTGATTGGAGGTCTCAGAATTCCTCTTCCAACACCAGAAATTACAGAAAATGGCTCATTTTTTCAAGCATACATGGTTGTCGTTACGATAATCACGCATCTATTTATACTTTTGGTAAGTGGTTTTCAGCGTCATGGTACATTTAAATAAGTTATAGCATTTTTACATGTTCTTGTGCAAATACAACCATTTTTTTACGATGTTGCTTAATTAAAAGGAATATTTTTTATTTTTATAATTATTTTTAGTTGTGTTTTGCATCCTCATCAATCCATATCGTCGCGAAAACCGTTAATACTGCTTTGTTGACCTGCTGATGCCCGAGAGTAAACCGTTTCCGTTTTAAGGGCTTCAAGAATTATTTGCTGCCTTCATACGGAAACCATCTAGTATTATTCCCTGATACCGTATTTGTCGTAGAAACTGGATGTGCGTCTCCTCTTTTGGAAGCTTAATCTTAGATTTCTCGTAGCCTCGAAACATGTCATTTATAACGTGTCTATATTGGGATTTTAGTGTTTTTTTGAAGGTCATTGACAACGATGTTTCCTGCGAAGTAGTAGATATCTGTTGGACTTCCATCGTCTTGTACTGTAGCTTAGGAACTTATTTAGTTTCACTTGGAAACGGCTAGAGATAACTACTAGCCGAAACGTCGTGATATTCAACAAAAAATAAAGACAATGGAAGTCCAACAGATATCTACTACTTCAATTTCATCAACTTTGATAATTAATTTCTCAAAATTGAAACAGATGCTCATCTGGAAACTTATCTTAAAGCATTATTTTATCATAAACTTTCAATTGGCACACATTTTGGTTTCCAATACGAGGTCCACGAAATAGGCTAATTTAACGCTCACTTTTTCTGTCACTTTTCCCTCCTAAATTAGATGTGTTGGGTGACTAATGAGGGGTGGTAATCGGGTAATGATGTTTACACTACTTGATACTAATTTATTTCGTTGTATGAAAACATATTACCAGGAGAAATTACTTATTTCCATTATTCAGTATTTGTAACAGTATTTTGAAAGTTTACACAGAAACATGTATAACTTAAGCAGGAGATCAGTTGCATTTTTTGAACCATTAGTCAATATTTTGCATCATATGTTAATATTGCCGAAGTTTAATTTTAGAAGTAACAATTTCGCGACAAACAAGTTGGATTGCGTGTGGTTAATAATCAATATAACCTTTGTTATAGTTGGGTATGGAAACTTGTTTTATGATAGGCTACTTTTATGGAAAGCTCACTTGAAGGAATCCAATTACAGTCGTCTACATGGCTGCGATGTCATGGTTATAACTGCTGACATGGCAGGTTTCTTAATAGTTGTTATTACTTTTACTAGATCCACTATTCGTAAAAGTCTGTGGGGACAATTTTTTGTTCAAATGACAGAAATTGAAAATCGCCTGGATTTTTTTATAAAAAAACCTGGTCCTTGCAGTTCTGCAGGAATAAGCCCATTTTTTCAAACAATAGCAGCATATTTAGTCTTACTTTCTATCAGTGTAACAAGTTTTGTCTTAACACACATAACAAGAAAATCAACTGCCACGATGGCCATTACCAAACAGAGTGTATTAATAATACAATCATACAACTACAATATGGTTATGACCATGGTGTCGTTATTAGTCAATTGTAGTCTTACCGTAAAATCAAAGTATCGAGACGTTAATGAAATACTTCTCTTGTGCAAAAATAAATCCGGGGATGAAGCAATTAATATTATTAAAAAAACTGTTGATCTTGTTTCCATGGTAAACAGAACTGTGAAAATTACCAATGGTATCTTTGGTATTCAAGAGGCGTTTCTAGGATTATTCTTTGCTAGTATGGTTTTGATAGCATGTCTCCAAAGTTTCCTTCCACCACCAGAAATGAGAGAAAATACTTCATTTTTCCAAATATACACGATTGTCATCATGATACTCTTGTATCTATTTGTACTTTTGGTAAGTTGGCTTGATCTAGGATTCGTTAAAATAAGCTAAAAGTAAATTTTCTTTTATCATATACTTTAACAGCTCCCAAAAATTTCCATTAATCTCCCCTTCGTTTTTAATTTAATACTAAACGTGATAAGGGCTAATGAGAGGTGATGATCAGATGATGGTGTGTTTACAGTGCATTTATTCCATTATATTAGAAAAACCAATTAAAAAAACATACATACGTTTGCAAGAAAAAGAATTTCTAGTTAGTTTCGACGTAACATCACTTTTTACGCAAATACTAGACAAAGAAGCTCTTTCTGTAATAAAAAACAAATACAATTTGCCAAAATATATCATCGAATTAGCTAGACCCTGTCTTGATAACACCTTTTTTACTTATGAAGGCCAACGATATAAATAAGTCGAGGGAGCCACTATGGGATCGCCGCTATCTCCTGCACTCGCTAACTTATGGAAGACTTCGAATCAAAAACTTTAAAGACCTCTTAACACAAACCACGACTGCTTTACGTAGACGACTCATTCGTTATCTGGCAACATGGAGAAGAAAATCTCAAAAATTTCCTAGATCACATAAACAGTATACATCCAAAAATAAAATTCACCATGGAGACAGAACAAGAAAGAAAACTACCGTTTCTAGATATCCTACTGGAAAGAAAAGAGGATGGCTTGCTTTCGCACACTGTCTACAGAAAGCCCAGTCACACCAACGCCGATTCACATTACCACCCCGCCCAGTTATTTTCAATAGTAAAATCACTTGCGTTTCGATCGCAGTCCCTTACAGATCAAGAAAATTACCACAAAGAGATGAACATACTGCAAGACGCCCTAACAAAAAACGGTTATAGAAAAGCACATATAGATAAGGGCTCTAAAAAACATACGCTTGGACCCGAAAAATCGTGAAAACCAAGAGAATAGCTCCAAAGCTTTTATTCCTTATGTCAGAGGCATCACAGACAAAATCGAAAAAATTCTCAAGAGACACAACATTGAAACCATTTTCACCACAGACTGTAAAGTAAATTGATGCTCGTGAACGCTATACAGTGAGCTTTGAAGATGGAGAGTGAGATTTCACCGAAACGTCAGCCGGCTTACAGTCCTGAGAGCGACTCAGCACATACACAGGATGCCCATTACATACATATATATATATATATATATATATATATATATATATATATATATATATATATATATATATATATATATATATTTGGAAGAAGTTTATCGGGTTGCGGTCTGTAGGATAAGAATAATTAACTCATTTTTCCTTTAATACTCAATATTTCGACATTTATTTTATTCCTTCTCCAGGAGTAAAAACTAAAAATCAAACACACAACAGGTAGTTCACAAACAGTTAAACAAAACTAATATGTAATTAAAATACTTACAAATTAGAGTTTCCTTCTAAGAAATCAACCCTAAAAACACACTCAACATCGTACGAAGTGTAAAACATCAATAAAGCCACTGTCCAGTTTGACCCACGTAACAACCCTGGCAACCCAAACATGACATCTTATAAATTACATTATTGTTCATTAACAGCGGTGTTCTGTCTTTAACTTTAGAGAATAAGTTACCGGTTTTTATTATGTTGTAATTAGCTATTCTAATCTCAGGAAAACTCTTAAACAGTGACGTAATGGATTGTGTAAGTTTGTCAAAGTATGGTAACTTTTTATATTTATATTGTATTGGCGAACGTCGGGCAATAAGTTAATTCTTGATTGGTATATGAAACCGACTGCATCCGGTAGATTTTTGAATTATTTTTCTAATCATCCAAAAACTCAAAAATTTAACACCGTTATCGCCATGAAAAACAGGATTGTCCATATTAGCGATGAAACTTTTATAAAGGATAATTTGAGAAAGCTTTTTAACATCTTCTTAAATAATGGTTATCCCAGACACATCCTCAATAAACTCATATACAACTCGAATATATACCAGGGCCCAATTGAAGATTCGCCAATACAATATAAATATAAAAAGTTACCATACTTTGACAAACTTACACAATCCATTACGTCACTGTTTAAAAGTTTTCCTGAGATTAGAATAGCTAATTACAACATAATAAAAACCGGTAACTTATTCTCTAAAGTTAAAGACAGAACACCGCTGTTAATAAACAATAATGTAATTTATAAGATGTCATGTTTGGGTTGCCAGGGTTGTTACGTGGGTCAAACTGTACAGTGGCTCAAACAGCGGGTTACCCAACACAAAAGCGATTGCCGATTGGGAAAAAACACGTGTGCTGTAGTTGGACACTATTTGAATACAGGTCATCACTTTGATTATAACAACATAAAAATTTTAGAACATCAAAATAATTATAAAAGTCGTCTATTCCTGGAAATGTATCATATTAAAAAAACAAAAAACACCATAAACTATAAATCTGATACTAACCAACTTAGCAACATCTACTGTAATATTTTAAATTTAATCTAAACTGTATATACTGCCTTAAAAGAAAAATTTTTTGTTATCAGAAAGAACCCTTTTTCGTCTCGTTAATAATAATGATGTATCACTGTATAAATATACAAACCTAAATGTTTTATTGATGTTTTACACTTCGTACGATGTTGAGTGTGTTTAGGGTTGATTTCTTTGAAGGAAACTCTAATTTGTAAGTATTTTAATTACATATTAGTTTTGTTTAACTGTTTGTGAACTACCTGTTGTCTGTTTGATTTTTAGTTTTTACTCCTGAAGAAGGCATAAAATAAATGTCGAAATATTGAGTATTAAAGGAAAAATGAGTTAATTATTCTTATTCTACAGACCGCAACCCGATAAACTCCTTCCAAAATTATTAAGGTACGGTCGATAACAAAAAAGAAAAACAATATATATATATATATATATATATATATATATATATATATATATATATATATATATATTAATCAGAAACTAGCGAAAATGTATTTATACTATTAGTAATAAGGCATGTAAATAAGCTAGAGTGAAATTCCATTTATCATTTGATCGGACTGAATTTTAAGATTTGGAATGCCCTGTTCACCCCATTTTATGATAATATTTGTAAATTTCATCATTCATTCCATCATTTATTTTTATAACTTAAAATTAACTGTAACGGGTGACTAAAGGGGAGTCGTAATCAGGTAATGGTCTTTACGCAGTTTGCTGCTTATTGATTTCACCATATTAAAAAAACAAAAAAAAAATTGTTTATGTCTAGTTGTTCAATATTCGTAATAGTTACTCTGAAGTTCACCTGAGAGATATGTATAACTTAAGCAGAAGATCGATTTTATTTTTTGAACCGTTTATAAACAGTTTGCATCGTATGTTAATATTGCCGAAATATAATTTTAAAAGTAACAATTTCGTGACAAGCCGAATGGATTACGTGTGGTTAATTTTAAATATATCTTTTATTATCGTTGGATATATAAATCTGTTTTATGACAGGCTAGTTACGTGGAAAGCTCACTCAAAGCAGTCCGAATACAGTAGACTACACGGCTGCGATGTTATGGTTATTATAGCTGACGGGACAGGTTTATTAATAGTTCTTATTACTTTTAACAGATCCACTATTCAAAGAAGTTTATGGCAAAGATTTTTCTTTAACATGACAGAAATTGAAAATCGCATGACCATATTTGTAACAAAATCTAGTACATGTAGTGATGTACGAAAAAATCCTTTTTTCCAAGGAATGGTAGTATGTATGACCCTGATTTTTATCTGTGTAACAGATTTAATTATAACCATTATTACCATGCCGACTGTTTCTAAAATGGGTGTATCAATAATACAAAGCTACCATTACGACATGATTTTGATCATGATCTTATTATTGATCAATTGCAGTCTAGCGGTTAAATCAAAATTTAAAAACGTCAATGAAATACTTCTCCTGTGCGAAAATAAATCGGGGGAAGAAACCATTAATATTATTAAACAAGCTGGTGATCTTGTTTCTATGGTAAATAATACTGTGGAAATTATAAATGACATATTTGGCAATCGGGTGGCATTCCTAGGATTATCCTTTGCGGGTATGATTTTGATTGGAGGTCTCAGAATTCCTCTTCCAACACCAGAAATTACGGAAAATGGCTCATTTTTTCAAGCATACATGGTTGTCGTTACGATAATAACGCATCTATTTATACTTTTGGTAAGTGGTTTTCAGCGTCATGGTACATTTAAATGAGTTATAGCATTTCTGTGCAAATACAACCATTTTTTTACGATGTTGCTTAATTAAAAAGATTATTTTCTATTTTCATAATTATTTTTAGTTGTGTTTTGCGTCGTCATCAATACATATCGTCGCGAAAACCGTTAATACTGCTTTGTTGACCTACTGATGCCCGAGAGTGAACCGTTTCCATTTTAAGGGCTTCAAGAATTATTTGCTGCCTTCATACGGAAACCATCTGGTATTATTCCCTGATACCGTGCTTGTCGTAGAAACTGGATGTGCGTCTCCTCTTTTGTAAGCTTAATCTTAGAGTTTTCGTAGCCTCGAAATTTGTCATTTATACCGGGTCTATATTGGGACTAGTGTTTTTTTGAAGGTCATAGACAACGATGTTTCCTGCGAAGTAGTAGATATCTCTTGGACTTCCATTGTCTTGTACAGGGTGAGTCAACGATTGGATGAAGTAGGTTTGTGCCTTTTCGGTGAAATTAACAAAGAAACTATATTTATTGTTTGATACAGTTTATTTTTACGCAGATTTTAAAAATATTTAGGACTCTACAGGGTGAGCCAAAAAACTAGGACAGCATAAAGTTGTATTTTTTTAAACAGAACACCCTATATACGAATCGTATTTTCGATTTAGCTTATAATTTTAAATCTTTTTTTATTAAGGGTTTACTATAACAAAACTTTATAGTTTCTGAGATAATTGAGTTTAAAGAAAAAAAGTCACATTTTCAAACATCAATTCAATCCTAAATAACGTTTTCAATTTTGTGACAAATATATTCAAATTTGGAATTTAGCAAGGCCAAGGACAAGTTAACATAATTTTTACCTAATATTTGCAATTAAAGCTACAGGGTGTTGAACACATCCGCTCACTTTTGAACAAGTTTAAATGAATAAATATCTTTTTTTTTTTAAATGGTACACCCTGTATATTTTCATGTTATTTAATAGAGTAATAAAAACCCTAAAAGTTTTGTTCAATATATCCTATACCTATTTATAATAGTTTTTGAGATATTTCAGTTTTTCTTATTTTCCATACTTTTTTACAGAAATAGTCTTCATTATCATAGTAGCCATGGCAAAAACAATGTAAAAGAACATTTTTCTGTGTGTCAAATTTATAACCGCAATCGCTTCTTTTGGTTTTTATGTAGTGTAGTTTGGTTTTTTTTGCATTCATGTTATATTGTAAAATGAATTTTCCAAAGAATGAGTTAATAGATATGATTTATACAATAGGAGAGGCTCAAAAAAATTGCCCTTTTGCTCAAAGAATTTACAAAATGAAGTATCCTGATCGACGCCAGCCTAATACCCATACTTTTCAAAACTTAATGCAAATATTTAATTCTTCTGGTACTGTTGATTATCCAAAACGTAAAGTGGTCAACAAACCAGTAACTAATGAAGGAAAAGAACTACAAGTATTGTTAAATGTTCAGGAAAATCCTTATATTGGTAGCCGTCAGTTAGCAGCATTATGTGAAACATCACAGTCCACCGCTAATCATACTACCAAGAAATATAGGTATCATCCATATCACATACACACCAAGAATTGCATGGACAGGATTTTGAAAGTCGTGTAAACTTTTGTCGTACAATAAATGCGGAGATTCAATTAAATCCAAATTTATTATGCAAGGTAAGGTTTAGTGATGAAGCTACTTTTAGAAGTAACGGTGCCGTAAATAGACGCAACCTGCATTATTATGCCACAGAAAACACATTTTGGATTAGAGAGGTGCAACATCAAAACCACTGGTCATTAAATGTTTGGTGTGGTATTCATTATAATCGAATTATTGGACCCACTTTTTTAATGAACCACTAAATGGCCATAGTTACCTGAACTTTCTACAAGAAGAACTACCCCAACTGCTTCAAGGTCTCGATAATGATGAGCTCGACAGTATGTGGTTCCAGCACGATGGTGCGCCTCCGCATTACCACCGTGAAGTTCGTGCGTTTTTGGACCAACGATATCCGCAAACATGGATTGGACGTGGGGGTTTCATTGAGTGGCCACCAAGGTCTTGCGACATCACCCCATTAGATTTCTTCCTATGGGGTTATATTAAAAATAAGGTGTATGTTAATCCACCAACAACAGTGGAAGATATGCGAAACAGGATTAGGGATACCTGTAGAACAATAACGCCACTAATTTTGTCCAGGGTCCGAGAAAATCTGCAAAAAAGACTAAATTTGTGCACTGCATAAGAGGGTCGTTTATTCGAATACTTATTAAAAAGAAATAATTAATCTCAGTATTTAATAGGTAATTTTTTTGTTTCAATTTAGTATAAAAGTAAATATGTATTTGCCTTGTCGTTATTGTTGTGTTAATTTTTTCACATTATGTTTAATTAAACTATTGCCGTTGTAATATAATGAATAATGTATTTCATCATATTTAACCACATTCTGTTTGTTTCTGTAGTTTCTTTTTATTATTTTACATGGCTACTATGATAATGAAGACTATTTCTGTAAAAAAGTGTGGAAAATAAGAAAAACTGAAATATCTCAAAAACTATTATAAATAGGTATAGGGTATATTGAACAAAACTTTTAAGGTTTTTATTACTCTATTAAATAACATGAAAATATACAGGGTGTACCATTTAAAAAAAAAATATTTATTCATTTAAACTTGTTCAAATTTGAGCCGATGTGTTCAACACCCTGTAGCTTTTATTGCAAATATTAGGTAAAAATTATGTTAACTTGTCCTTGGTTTTGCTAAATTCCAAATTTGATTATATTTGTCACAAAATTGAAAACGTTATTTAGGATTGAATTGATGCTTGAAAATGTGACTTTTTTTCTTTAAACTTAATTATCTCAGAAACTATAAAGTTTTGTTATAGTAAACCCTTAATAAAAAAGATTTAAAATTATAAGCTAAATCGAAAATACGATTCGTATATAGGGTGTTCTATTTAAAAAAATACAACTTTATGCTGTCCTAGTTTTTTGGCTACTCTGTAGAGTCCTAAATATTTTTAAAATCTGCGTAAAAATAAACTGTATCAAACAATAAATATAGTTTCTTTGTAAATTTCACCGAAAAGGCACAAACCTACTTCATCCAATCGTTGACTCACCCTGTACTGTAGCTTAGGAACTTTTTAGTTTCACTTGGAAACGGTTAATGATAACTACTAGCCGAAACGTCGTGATATTCAACAAAAAATAAAGAAAATGGAAGTCCAACATTTATGCACTACTTCAATTTCATCAACTTTGATAATTAATTTCTAAAAATTGAAACAGATGCTCATCTTGAAACTTATTTTAGAGCATTATCTTATCATAAACTTTCAATTAGCACAAATTTTGCTTTCAAATATGAGGTCCGCGTAATAAGTTAATTTTACGGTCACTTTTTCTGTCACTTTTCCCCTCTAAATTAAATGTGTTGGGTAACTAATAAGGGGTGGTAATCGGATAATGATGTTTACACTACTTGATACTAATTTATTTCGTTGTATGAAAACATATTACCAGGAGAAATTACCTATTTCCATTATTCAGTATTTGTAACAGTATTTTGAAAGTTTACACGGAAACATGTATAACTTAAGCAGGAGATCAGTTGCATTTTTTGAACCATTAGTCAATATTTTGCATCATATGTTAATATTGCCGAAGTTTAATTTTAGAAGTAACAATTTCGCGACAAGCAAGTTGGATGGCGCGCGGTTAATAATCAATATAATCTTTGTTATAGTTGGGTATGGAAACTTGTTTTATGATAGGCTACTTTTGTGGAAAGCTCACTTGAAGGAACCCAATTACAGTCGCCTACATGGCTGCGATGTCATGGTTATAACTGCTGACATGACAGGTTTCTTAATAGTTATTATTACTTTTAATAGATCCACTATTCATAAACGGCTCTGGAGACAATTTTTTGTTCAAATGACAGAAATCGAAAATCGCATCAATTTTTTTATAAAAAAACCTGGTCCTTGCAGTACTTCAGGAATGAGCCCATTTTTTCAAACAATGGCAGCATATTTAATCTTGATTTCTATCAGTCTAATAACTTTTGTGTTAACACACATAACAAGAAAATCAGCTGATATGCTGGCTATTACCAAAGAGGGTGTATTAATAATACAATCATACAACTACAATATGGTTATGATCATTGTGTCATTACTGGTCAATTGTACTCTCGCCGTAAAATTAAAATTTGAAGACGTTAATGAAATACTTCTCCTGTGCAAAAATAAAGTAGGAAACGAAGCAATTAATATTATTAAACAAACTGTTGATCTTGTTTCTATGGTTAATAGAACTGTGAAAATTATAAATGATATCTTCGGAATTCAAAAGGCATTTCTAGGATTATTCTTTGCTAGTCTGGTTCTGACAGCATTCCTCCAAATTTTGCTTCCACCACCCGAAATGAAAGAAAATAGTTCATTTTTCCAAACATACTTAGTTGTCATCAGAATACTGTTGTATCTATTTGTACTTTTGGTAAGTTGGCTTGATCTAGGATTCTTTAAATTTTCTTTTATCATATACTTTAACAGCTCCCAAAAATTTTCAGTAATTCCCTCTTCTTCTTTAATTTAACACTTTACGTGATAAGGGCTAGTGAGAGGTGATGATCAGATGATGGTGTATTTACAGTGCATTTATTCCATTATATTAGGAAAACCAATTGAAAAAGAAATTTGCTTATTTCGATTATTCAATATTTGTACTAGTTGTTCCAAAGACTATCTGAGAAATGTGTATAACTCATAGACGTAAGAGAAATTAATATTACTTAATATAGAATGTGGATCCTGTAGAAGAACGTTAGCTCACGTTTAAATAAGATACAACTTTTTCCAGGAGTAGTACCTCTCTTTCTAGTTTCGGTGAGGTAACAGGGATATCCAATGACATTTGGAGTATTGTGCTTAGCTCTGCCATTAGGAAGAGAGACACTACTCCTCGAAAACGCTCTCTCTTTTTAAGCATGAGCCAACTTTCTTCTATAGGATCCGCAGTCTGTATTAAGAAATATTAATAATATATATATATATATATATATATATATATATATATATATTATATATATATATATTTATTTATTTTCTTAATTCTTGAACCATAGATTATATCATTTTTCTTTTCTTGGGTTTACGTTCTATATTTAATAAATACACAGAAGGATTGACGTTTCGCCCTTTATTCAAGGCATTTTCAAAATTCTTTCCTCCTAAAACTATATAATTAAAATACATCACATAAAAAACATATTTACAATTTCGAAAAACAAACAAGACACTTAAAAACAGTAGTCAAAACTTTAAAATTTTTTAAAAAATATTTAATTTTACCGGTACACACCTTGACATTTTGCTGTTCTGTTACTAAATAAAATTTAAATTTTACATCGTTTACTGAGGATACGTGGAATGCGAATGTGTTTAATTTTTTTAATATTTTTTATATTTTACAATGCATAAAAAAACAAATAAGGTATATGTTTGGTTTTATGTTTAAGAGGATATTCCATTTTTGATTCTTATTTGACCGGATCGAATACTTAATATTTTTGTTTAAATTAGGCTTACGTAAATGTGGCTCAAATTTCCCACATCTGTTCTGTCGTTAACAGTGTTTTTATCTTTTTTAATTTCAATCATTTCCTTTATCTGTAATTTTTGGTAATTCATATCTTTGTTTTTTATAATGGTACTGTTATAATCAAAAGTATGTTTTTCGTCCTTTGTGTGTTTGTTTAACGCTGTTGAGGCGTTTTTTGTATATTTATGGCCATTTAATCTGTTCTTCAGTAATTGGCTCGTCATCCTTATTTATTTTTTGGGACAATTTATGCAAGGGATCGAATATATTATATTTGATTTATTCATTAGAGGAGTTTTACTTTTTAAATTTGTGAACAATGTATTTAATTTGTTATGGGACCTGTGGCATACGATAATATCATGCTTTTTTAAAATGTATTTTATTTTTTCTGACAGCTCACTAGTGAACGGTAATGCCACATATTTTTGCTGTTTATGTTCTATGTTTTTTGTTTTTACGTTATTATAAAGCTTATATGTTCGTTTATCAATTATTTTGGTGATAGACTTTTCGTTGAAATTATTATTTATTACTGTCTCTTTTACTTTTTGAAGTATTTTTGGTCGGAATTCTGGAGATGTTAGGGAGATAGCACGATCAGATAGACCGATTATAACGCTGTTTTTTTGAGTTTTTGAATGATTAGAGAAATAGTTTAGATATCTACCTGACCAAGTTGGTTTGGTGTACCATTCAGTTAAAATTTTGTTTTTTCTGCGTATAAGTGTCATATCTAGAAAATTTATTTTACTATTATTCTCTGTTTCGGATGTGAACTGTAATTTTTCGTTGAAACTGTTAAACTCTTGGAGAATTTCATTTATTTTATTTTGTGGTACGGCTGCTATGCAATCATCGACAAAACGTTTGAAAAATATTATATTAAAATTTAATTTTTTTAAGACTTTTTCCTCTAAATATTCCATTACTAGCTGAGCAATGGTAGATGAAATTGGTGATCCCATAGCACATTCATCGAGTTGTTTGTAAAAGGTATTTTCGTACTGAAAGTAATTTGTATTAAGAACGAGGTCAACAGCATCCATAAAATTATTTTTTGATAGCGTTGTATGTTTTTTTAAAATTTCCCATTTTTCTGCTAAAATAGTGTGGACACATTTTATTTAGTAACAGAACAGCACAATGTCAAGGAGGAAAGAATTTTGAAAATGCCTTGAATAAAGGGCGAAACGTCAATCGTTTTGTGTATTTATTAAATATGGAACCTAAACCCAAGAAAAGACACAATAAAGAAAAATGATTATATATATATATATATATATATATATATATATATATATATATATATATATATATATATATATATAGTGTCTGTTTTTCTTCTTGGGAGAAAGGTTCTTTTTAAGAAAATTTAATTTTTTTGTCTAAATCATATAATCGACGTTTCGACTAAGATTCGTGTCTTTTTCCAGAAATCATACAAAATACATTCCAATTAAAAAGATACATAACACGTTTTCATTTTGACGTCACAAATTACATTCTAGTCAATAAACAAATTGAAATTAAAATAATTACAACTATACATATATATATATATATATATATATATATATATATATATATATATATATATATATATATATATACATATTTGCCTCTTGCCCGAGTATACCAACTAAAAACATTGCTAATATCTGAACACACATCATAAAGAAATTGGTATTTGATTGTTTTACTGGTGGATAACTTTTTCTCCCTTTGTTGATGTCGAGGTTTTTAATTAACTTTTAATAGTAAATAATATAATAGATTATTAGTTTTCTACAATACGTTAAAACAAATTTTATTAAGTAGATTTATGTATTTTTTGTCATTTATACCATGTTTTTTTTTTATTTCGATCGCCTCGTAGATTTCACATTTTGTTTACGATGCGATCGAAATAAAAAAAAAATAAACATTTTATAAATGACAAAAAACATATAAACCTACTTAATAAAATTTATTTTAACGTATTGTAAAGAAAAACTGATAATCTATTATATAATTTACTATTAAAACCTAATTAAAAACCATGACATCAACAAAGAGTAAAAATTATCCACCAGAAAAAAAATCAAATACCAATTTTATCGCGATGTGTGTTCAGATATTACCAAGGTTTTCAGTCGGTATACTTCTGGCAAGATGCAAATATATATATATATATATATATATATATATATATATATATATATATATATATATATATATATATATATATATATATATATTCTAATATTTTCTTGGGTATAGGTTTTTCTATTAGAAAACAAAGGACAACAATTTTTTTATGACGTTTCGCTCTACATAGTGAGCTTCTTCAAAAGAGCTAGGTATATTTATTTTACATCTACAGGATGAGTCAACGATTGGATGAAGTAGGTTTGTGCCTTTTCGGTGAAATTAACAAAGAAACTATATTTATTGTTTGATACAGTTTATTTTTACGCAGTTTTTAAAAATATTTAGGACTCTACAGGGTGAGCCAAAAAACTAGGACAGCATAAAGTTGTATTTTTTTAAATAGAACACCCTATATACGAATAGTATTTTCGATTTATTAAGGGTTTACTATAACAAAACTTTATAGTTTCTGAGATAATTAAGTTTAAAGAAAAAAAGTCACATTTTCAAGCATCAATTCAATCCTAAATAATGTTTTCAATTTTGTGACAAATATATTCAAATTTGGAATTTAGCAAGGCCAAGGACAAGTTAACATAATTTTTACCTAATATTTGCAACAAAAGCTACAGGGTGTTGAACACATCGGCTCAAATTTGAACAAGTTTAAATGAATAAATATCTTTTTTTTTAAATGGTACACCCTGTATATTTTCATTTAATTTAATAGAGTAATAAAAACCCTAAAAGTTTTGTTCAATATATCCTATACCTATTTATAATAGTTTTTGAGATATTTCAGTTTTTCTTATTTTCCATACTTTTTTACAGAAATAGTCTTCATTATCATAGTAGCCATGGCAAAAACAATGTAAAAGAACATTTTTCTGTGTGTCAAATTTATAACCGCAATCGCTTCTTTTGGTTTTTATGTAGTGTAGTTTGGTTTTTTTTTGCATTCATCTTATATTGTAAAATGAATTTTCCAAAAAATGAGTTAATAGATATGATTTATACAATAGGAGAGGCTCAAAAAAATTGCCTTCTTGCTCAAAGAATTTACAAAATGAAGTATCCTGATCGACGCCAGCCTAATACCCATACTTTTCAAAACTTAATGCAAAGATTTGATTTTTCTGGTACTGTTGATTATCCAAAACTTAAAGTGGTCAACAAACCAGTAACTAATGAAGAAAAAGAACTACAAGTATTGTTAAATGTTCAGGAAAATCCTTATATTGGTAGCCGTCAGTTGGCAGCATTATGTGAAACATCACAATCCACCGCTAATCGTACTACCAAGAAATATAGGTATCATCCATATCACATGGAATTACACCAAGAATTGCATGGACAGGATTTTGAAAGTCGTGTAAACTTTTGTCGTACAATAAATGCGGAGATTCAATTAAATCCAAATTTATTATGCAAGGTAATGTTTAGTGATGAAGCTACTTTTAGAAATAACAGTGCCGTAAATAGACGCAACATGAATTATTATGCCACAGAAAACCCATTTTGGATTAGAGAGGTGCAACATCAAAACCACTGGTCATTAAATGTTTGGTGTGGTATTCATCATAATCGAATTATTGGACCCCACTTTTTTAATGAACCACTAAATGGCCATAGTTACCTGAACTTTCTACAAGAAGAACTACCTCATCTGCTTCAAGGTCTCGATAGGGATGAGCTCGACAGTATGTGGTTCCAGCACGATGGTGCGCCTCCACATTACCATCGTGAAGTTCGTGCGTTTTTGGACCAACGATATCCGCAAAAATGGATTGGACGTGGGGGTTTCATTGAGTGGCCACTAAGGTCTTGCGACATCACCCCATTAGATTTCTTCCTATGGGGTTATATTAAAAATAAGGTGTATGTTAATCCACTAACAACAGTGGAAGATATGCGAAACAGGATTAGGGATACCTGTAGAACAATAACGCCACTAATTTTGTCCAGGGTCCGAGGAAATCTGGAAAAAAGACTAAATTTGTGCATTGCACAAGAGGGTCGTTTATTCGAACACTTATTAAAAAGAAATAATTAATCTCAGTATTTAATAGGTAATTTTTTTGTTTCAATTTAGTTTAAAAGTAAATATGTATTAGCCTTGTCGTTATTGTTGTGTTAATTTTTTCACATTATGTTTAATTAAACTATTGCCGTTATAATATAACGAATAATGTATTTCATCATATTTGTTTCTGTAGTTTCTTTTTATTATTTTACATGGCTACTATGATAATGAAGACTATTTCTGTAAAAAAGTATGGAAAATAAGAAAAACTGAAATATCTCAAAAACTATTATAAATAGGTATAGGATATATTAAACAAAACTTTTAGGGTTTTTATTACTCTATATCTACAGGGTATACCATTTAAAAAAAAAAAGATATTTATTCATTTAAACTTGTTCAAATTTGAGCCGATGTGTTCAACACCCTGTAGCTTTTATTGCAAATATTAGGTAAAAATTATATTAACTTGTCCTTGGCCTTGCTAAATTTCAAATTTGAATATATTTGTCACAAAATTGAAAACGTTATTTAGGATTGAATTGATGCTTGAAAATGTGACTTTTTTTCTTTAAACTTAATTATCTCAGAAACTATAAAGTTTTGTTATAATAAACCCTCAATAAAAAAGATTTAAAATTATAAGCTAAATCGAAAATACTATTCGTATATAGGGTGTTCTTTTTAAAAAAATACAACTTTATGCTGTCCTAGTTTTTTGGCTCACCCTGTAGAGTCCTAAATATTTTTAAAATCTGCGTAAAAGTAAACTGTATCAAACAATAAATATAGTTTCTTTGTTAATTTCACCGAAAAGGCACAAACCTACTTCATCCAATCGTTGACTCACCCTGTACAAAATTACAAAAATTTTTTTATAATAAACATATATCACAGTAAGTACATTTTTATATTTTTAATTTAATTAAAATTAATAAAAATAGAACAGATTTTAAAATAATCTTAAAGTTTAAAATTTAAAAATAATACAACAGGTTAAAAAGTGAAGATTATAAAATAGTACATACCTTGAAAGTAGTTTTGTGTGGATGTTTAAAAATAAATTCAATTATGATCCTTGGTATGCAACTGATATGGTTAGATTTCTTTTTATAAAAAGCAAAAAAAATAGGAAAAAACGATTAATATTTATTTTTTAATAACGTTCTTTCGTTTGCATGAGTGTATATGAAATCGTTCCAAGCATCATTACATTATTTCTCATATTTATTATAGAGTCGCTTCAAGTATGTTATTATTCAAGCGACTCTATAATAAATATGAGAAATAATGTAATGATGCTCTCATGCAAACGAAAGAACGTTATTAAAAAATAAATTAAAGTAAGATGTCAGTGCAATAGAAATAAAAATAAGTAGGTCCAATTTTAACTGTAACTTATAAAAATTATTTACATTTGAATCCCTTTTTAGTGTTTAATTGTAATTCTGCAGATGATTTAAGAAATAAAAACAGGAACGTCAAATGGCCTAAAAATATTTTTAATTAATAATAAAATGACCGATAGCTCCAAAAAAATTTTAATATTATATGGATGAATTAATTTTTTTATACATGTTTTACTCCTAGTATTTTTGACAATGGGTATTTTGGAAGTATATATATATATATATATATATATATATATATATATATATATATATATATATATAAGTAGTGTAACTAACGTGGAACTACTACACTTCAAGGTCATCTCTCAGGATGGCTCCAGTCCATCCGCAGAAGCCACGATCGGTTGCCAGGCGGCGCAAGAAGCGGCTTAAGATCAAAGGCAGTGACAAAAAGTTACCTGACAGGTACAAAAAGGTCCGTATGTCGGTATATGCGAGCGGTGAAGAAGCCGAGGAAGTGTCAAAGAAGTGATCGTCAATGACGTCACAGGTCCAGTGGCTGTTGAAGTAGTTATAGGGTGTTGAAAAAGAGTGTAAATAAAGAATGTGAGTGTATGTAAATGAATGGTGTGTGTGTGTGTGTGCCGCGCCCTGTATATGCAAGACAGCACAGGTGTATATTTGTCATACAAGATGTATCAAAAAGCTTTAAAGCCGCAGCCTAAGCAGCAGCAGCCCATAGCCAAAGCCAAAGCCAAAACTTTAGAACCCCCCTGTATACTGTATGTATTGGACAAAAACAAATGTATGAGAGAGAGATGTAGATGTAGTTTGATATTGTTACGTATATATCTATCTCACTTGTATATATTTGATATGTGAGAGAGAGAATTTTAGTTTATTTTACGTATATATATATTTATATATATATATATATATATATATATATATATATATATATATATATATATATATATATAAGGCTATGTTTTAGTCTGAATGTACCTAAAACGGTTTCTATGCCTAAATTTAAAATAATAAAAATACAGTTGTGATTTATGTTAAATATGTCAATATTATTTACATTTTGCAATGTATGTGAATTATTTAGAAATCATAAGAAATTATAAAAACTTTTATTTAGGTTTATTACCGAAATAATATTCTATGCCGTAAATATTTAGTGATAAAATAAACCTCTTTCCGACCCAAATAGTTCCTTATTATAGACCAGTATTTTTGATTATAAAATGTCTAACCCATTCCTAGGAAAAACATATGTGTCTAACAGATTTTGCCAATGACACCGGACTAAAGAACACAGGTAGTTTGAGAAGAAAGGGTAAAAAATGATTTATTACTCTCTCTAGTTCTCGAATAAATTATAGTATGAGGCAAAATCGGGTCCATTTTCCTAAACTCAAAGCTCTTGGGGGGAGGGGATCGCCCCCACAGCCCCCCCCCCTTGGATCCGCGCGTGGCCGAAACAGCTATACGCTACCAAAGTATTACGTTTGTCTGTCACATTATCGTATAATCGGTCAACTTCCTAAAGTCTTAATTATCCCTATTTTCCTCACATTTTTTCAATTCAAAGTTAAATGTGATGGGTTGCTAATGAGGGGTGGTAATTAAATAATGGCATAGACGCAGTTGGTTGTTTATTTATTCAGTTGCATAAAAAACACACTAGAAGTGGAAATTGTTTATTTCCTTTAGTCGATATTTGTCATACGTGTATCGAAATTTACTTTAAAAATATGTATAACTTAAGCAGAAGAACAATTTTATTTTTCGAACCGATGGTAAATATTTTACATCACATGTTAATTTTGCCGAAATATAATTTTAAAACTAGTAATATCATGAGGACCAAGAATCACACATGGGTAATATTGAATATACCCTTGGTTATTGTTGGGTATATAAATTTATTTTATGACAGACTACTTATGTGGAAAAATCATTTGGAGAGACCCGATTATAGTCGACTACATGGCTGCGATGTCATGATTATAACAGCTGATATGGCAGGTTTCTTAATAGTTGTTATTACTTTTACTAGATCTACTATTCAAAAAAGTTTATGGCAAAAATTTTTCCATGAAATGACGAAAATTGAAAATTGCATCTCATTATTTGTAACAAAATCTACTATATGCAGTTGTTCCCTGAAAAACCCATTTTTTCAAACGATGGTAGTCTATATAATCTTGATTTTTATAAGTGCAAGTGTGGTTGTAGCCATCGTAACGAAATCAGCAGTTCCCATGCCAATCGTTACCAAAGTGACTGGACCAGTAATACAATCTTACAATTACAATATAATTATGATCATGGTAGCATTGTTAATCAATTGTACTCTCGCCGTAAAATCAAAATATCAAGACGTTAATGAAATACTTCTCCTGTGTAAAAATAAATTAGGGAATGAAGCAATTAATATTATCAAGCGAACGGTTGATCTTGTTTCAATGGTAAATAGAACTGTAAAAGTCATAAATGACATATTTGGTATTCAAGTGGCATTCCTGGGATTATACTATGCCAGTATGGTTTTGATGACATGTCTCAGAATTTCCCTTCCACCGCCAGAGTTCAGTAAAACTGATTCATTTTTGGAAAGATGCGCCTTCGTTGTTACGATAATAATGCATCTGTTTATAATGTTGGTAAGTTAGTTTTATTTTGGAATGATCGATAGTACACTTAAATATGCTAAAATAAAATTCCATTTAGCGCATGAGAGACAGCTAGGGTACAAAAAAATTTTGGACTGAAGATATTTTCCAGAACTGGAGCTTCAATATAAAAAATTCATAGAATGTAAAATGAACCAAAAAATGATGAGAGGCGTTTAAAAATATTAAACAATGAAATTGCACCACAAAAAGGAGACTAGCATAACTTAAAATTAGATAAATAATTCGTGCACTAATAGGCAATTGACTGTGTACGGGGTGTAGCATCTTCGATACTTCATGAGATACCATTTCGAAAGGAAATTTTATTACTTACCACTTTTCTGTAGACATGTACTTACGAAAAATGCATAGTTTTAAAGTAAACCTCAGAAACTAATAAAATTTTTATAAAAACAGTTGAACCGATTTCTAAAAATGCGCAAAAATAGTCACGATTTTCAGTTTTGTGCGTTTATGTGCGTTTATTTCGAAAAATAAAAGTTATATCGAAAAATGTTTCAAAGAGAATTAAAAAAACCTATCGATTCATATAATATAAGTTATAGGTGACGCCACTAGTTATCGAGATATTTTTTTTTCGACAAATTTTACGGTTTTGGTTTTTTTTTTCAAAAAAAGACATCTATTAACAAATTTCCAATTTAAAATTCAACATAAATATAGGTATTATCATTCTAAAAAAATATGTCAAACCCGGAATCTGTGAGTTTTTTTTTCCGAAAAATTCGATGTCAAAGTTAAAAATTCAACCTCACTTTTCCGCTTTCCTAATTAAGATAAAACCCTCAATTTTAATGGAAATTGTTTGTATTGTTTTATATTTTGAAGATCTATTAAAAAAAAAATTTTTTTCAATCGTGGGCCGAGAAATTTTGCAAAAATCAATTTTTGCACCAAAAAAATTTTCACCGGACGAAGATAAAATTTTTTTAATGCGTGCATTGGATTTAGATGTATCATTTCCGATTTAAGAATTCATAATGGCGTGGCAAATGAATATTAAGGGCTCAAATTTGCAGAAGATGCTTTTTAATACTTGTACTTTACCTGTGAATTTTTTGGATTTGGCGCGTTGCTATAGTTCAGGCGCATTATTTATTGGCGCTTCAAGGAAACTTATGCATCACAAGTAATATTGATAATATTGATGTTGTTTTGTTAATTTATATAATAGTAACAATTTGTTTAGTCATATTAATTATTAATTTGTTTATAAAGGAAAAAAAAACAGTATAATATGTAATATATATAGACAAGTACTTAAGAAAAATGCAAAGTTTTAAAGTAAACTTCAGAAACTAATAAAATTTTCATAAAAACAATTGAACTGACTTCTAAAAATGCGCTAAAAAGTGAAAAATAACTATAAATTTTTATATGAATTGACATTTTTGAAGTCGGCGCCAATATATTAGTAATTATTTATTTCATTTAGAAATAATTTGGCGCCGACTTAAAAAATTTCAATTTCATATAAAAATTTATAGTTGTTTTTCACTTTTTAGCGCAATTTTAGAAGTCTGTTCAATTTTTGTATAAAAAATTTATTTTTCGATTTTTAGTTTCGAATTCATTATGATATTCATAAATTATTTGTATTAGTATTAATCGAGATGTCTACCTCGCAATGACTCCACGGTGGCAAAAAAATACCCATTTTATCCAGAATTGTAAATAACCCTAAAATAAACCACTAAAAATTCTTTGATTCTTAGATTTCTCCAAATACCAATGAAATTGTGTCAAACAAATAATTAGTCTGTCATAGTAAATTCATTTTCTTAAATTTCAAATTAATTTTAGATTGGTAATATAGGCTCCAAAACCTTCCAATATCGATATTTAAAGAATTTGAGATGTAAATTTCTTAGCCCGATATATTTTATATTGTATATTGAGTTTGTATACGCCCCAAGAACTATGCAATATCAATTTTATATAAAACCGGAAAATGTAAAATTTTTAGTCCCTCATATTGTATCTTATCAACCTAATAGTTGTAAAAAATTAACTTCATATTCGTAATACACCACCCTCCAACCCCCTAATACCAAATTTGAAAAAATACGAATAAGGTAAAATTTTCTTCCTACCATATTAATCTTTCTAATCTAAATCTAAACCCTTCAAAGCCCCCTAGTACCAATTTTAGTTGAAATCCAGAAATTTAAAATTTCCAAACGGTCATATTGCATCTGACGTATTAGATTTTCTTAAAATAATTTTATATTCGCATATTTACATCCTCAAAAACCAATTCAGTTCCACATTTGAACAAAATCAAAAAATGTAAAATCTTTAGTCAGCTATATTGCATTCGCCATATTAAATCCTGAAAAATACTATTAAATTCATAATTTACATCCTCAAAAACCCTCTATATCAGTTTTGGAGAAAGTCGAAAAATGTAAAATTTTCAGGACACCATTTTGATTCCCCGAGATTGAGTTTTTCAAAAATTATATTACTTTCGTAATTAACACTTACAAAAATCCCCCAATACTGACTTTAGACAAAATCGAGAGATGTAGAATATTTAATCCGCCATCTTAGATCCGCCATATTTTTTTAAAATAGTATCAGATTCGTAATGTGCTATCTCAAAAACTCCCCCATATCAATTTTGAAAAAAATCGGTAAAAATTAATTTTTTATTCACCGTATTGGATACGCCATATTGATTCTTTTTTAAATAATTTTAGATTCGTCATGTGCAACCCCGAAAACTCCCCCGTTCCAATTTTGAAGAAAATCGGACAAAATAGATTTTTTTGTCTGCCATATTGAATCCGGCATATTGAATTTTTTTAAAATATTTTGAATTTGTTATGTGCGACCTCGAAAACTTCCCCATACTAATTTTGGAGAAAATCGAAGAAAATTAAATTTTTTTGTCCGCCATATTCAATTTTTTTTTTAAATTTAAGATTTGTTATTTGAGACCTCAGAAAACTCCCCCATACCAATTTTGGAGAATATTGAACAAAATTAAATTTTTTCGTCTTCCATATTGGATCCGCCATATTGAATTTTTAAAATATAATTTTGGACTTGTCATGTTCGATCCCGAAAACTCTCCCGTGCCAATTTTGGAGAAAATTGGACAAAACTAAATTTTTTTGTTCGCCATATTAGATCCGCCATTTTGAATTTCTTAAAAATAATTTCAGATTCGTTGGGTACAACCCCGACAAAATTAATTTTTTTGGTCGCCATATTGTAAGCGCCATTTTGGACTTTAGTGTACCAATTTCATCTAAAAAAATATATGACCACCGCAGCAACTTCCTGAACGTAACATAAAAAATTTCATTCAAATCGGTGCTGCCGTTCCGGAGTAATACGCGACGAATTCAAAACCTCCTTCATTTAGAAGTCGGTTAAAAAACTCTATAAAAATGGGCTTTTACCTTTTTAATAAATTAACGCATAATGGAAATACGAGATGTGCTTAAAAACGAAGATTTTAAAAATCATCCTGTAGATTAAAAACTATGAGCCGTTTTGCACACACAAGAATTATTCCGAAAATTATAACCAAAAGTTTTAGCAAATTTTTGCCGAAAATTCTTTGGAGATAATTTTTACAATAAAATACCACTCTGTTTGATAGGTACATACAAGAATTCTGAATATAATTTTGGTGGTAATTTTGTCGGTGCTCATGCGCATTTTCATAACATGTGACGTTCAAGCAGTTAAATAATCTGGGAATAACCTTAAAATGTCATAAATATGAAAGTTTCCAAACATATATAATCAAAAAACCACAAAATAAGAGATATTTTGGGCAAGAAACAATGAGTAAACATTGAGATTAGGTTGATTACCAAACGCAGGTTGTCAATTCACTTATTTTATTCTGCGTCGTTTTTCGCGCACTTTCTGCATTTTCGTCATAAAAATATGGAACACGTTCTATATTTTTATGCCGAAAATTTTCACCAAAATTTTGACAATAATTCTTTGATGTGTAAAACAGCAAATTAGTTTTATGAAAATTTTCAACATAATTATCAGATAAATTTTGGCAATAATTCTTGTGTGTGTAAAACGGCTCTAAGAGAGCCATGGCAAATTTGACACCGGAATCTTTCGTTTCGTTAAAAAGTAGAACACTAAGGTGCCCCTAAAAGTGTCAAAAATGGGACATCCCGTACATTACCGGATTAATAAAATATTTTTTTTTATTTCCAGGGTGCAATCTTACTGGCAACGTTTTGTTGCGATTTCGCTGTTCGTGAATCGCAAAAAATCCTGGTCACGTGCACTCAGTTGAAGAAGCGCTTCAAGATCGACTCGGAAGAATATTTGGAATTGGAATATTTAGCTCAGTACGTGGCGAAAACAAAACCGCGTTTCCTTGCAGCCAACTGTTTCGAAATCAACAGATCTACGGTGTTTTCAATAATAAGTAGTTGTGCCACGTACTTTATAGTTATAATTCAGTTTGTTAATGAAAATGCTTAGAGTAGGATTTTAAATCCATTTTAAGATGTATTTATTCAGGTCTCATATGACCTTCATCTCCAGGATGTCTGGAAAGTATATATCAAGTTTTCAGTGTTTTAAATGTTGTTTTCCTAAGGTGTTTCACAAAGAAAATAAGGGACCCAAAAGGAGAAACCATAATCTGTATGTTTTAAATTTTAGGTTATAAATTAAGGAAAATAATATAAAAAAGAACTTTTTGAAAATGCTTTAAATAAAAGGCGAAATGTCAAAACACGTTGTTTTTTTAACATCCATATGTATATATATATATATATATATATATATATATATATATATATATATATATATATATATATATATAATTTTCTTTTTATTTTGTCTATTTTTGGGTTTAGGTTCTTTATTTAACAAAAAATCAAAAACAATTTGATGTTTCGCCCTTTATTTAAGGCATCTGAAAGTAATTTGAGTTTAGTATGAAAACACATTTTACAAACAACTCGATAGATGTGCTATGGGATCACCAATTTCATCCACTATTGCTCAGTAATGAAATATTTAGAGGAAAAAGTTTTAGAAAAATTAAAATTTAATATAATATTTTTCAAACGGTTTGTAGATGATTGCATAACAGCCGTGCCACAGGATAAAATAAATGAAATTCTCCAAGAGTTTAACAATTTCAACGAAAAATTACAATTCAAGTCCGAAGCAGAAAGTAATAAGATAAATTTTCTAGATATGACACTTATGCGTAGAAAAAAAACAAATTTAAACTGAATGGTACACCATAAATATATGAAAAACGCCTCAACAGCGGTAAACAAACACACACAGGACGAAAAACATACTTTGATTATAACAGCACCATAATAAAAAACAAAGCTATGAATTACCAAAAACAATGTTAAAAACAGAACAGATATGGGAAATTTGAGCCACATTTACACAAGCCTAATTTAAATAAAAATATTAAGTATTCGATCCTGTCAAATATGAATCAAAAATTGAATATCCTCTTAAACATAAAAGTAAACGTATAACTAATTTTGTTTTTTTTGTGCGTTGTAAAATAAAAAAAAATAAAACACAATCGCATTCCATGTATCCTCAATAGACGATGTAAAGATTGAATTTCATTATTAATAAAATAACAAAATGTCAATGTGTGTACCGGTAAAATTAAATATTTTTTAAAAATTTAAATACTGTTTTAAAGTGTTTTGTTTGTTTTTTAAAATTATAGATATGTTTCTTGTGTAAATGTTTTAATTATATAAAAATATTTTTAGGAAGGAAAATAAATCAAAAATTTTGAAAATGCCTCAAATAAAGGGTGAAACGTCAAATTGTTTTTGATTTTTTGTTAAATAACGAACCTTAACCCAAGAAAAGACAAAATAAAAAGAAAATGATATAATCTATAGTTCAAGGATCTGGAAAATATATATATATATATATATATATATATATATATATATATATATATATATATGTATATATATATATATATATATATATATATATATATATATATATATATATGTATATATATATATATATATATATATATATATATATATATATATATATATATATATATATATATATATATATATATATATGAAGTAGAATGCGAACAGTAAATGCAAACTTCGTTCCAACCATATCCTTTCCGTGTTAGAGGTTGCACAGTTTGAACAAATTGCGAAGGAACACAATTTATCCTATTCCACCACCATCGAGATGATGGTCTACCTGTACCACCATACCGAGAAGAAAGTCAAAACTTACCCTCCCCGCCACAGTGATACGGCAGCGGTACATGTTTCGTCTCTACTCGACTCATCAGGGTACCGACATGCACCTGGCTGTGCAAAGGACAGATCAGAAAGAAGCATGCAAATACTGAACGCGACTTCGCCGACCTTCCGCCGGATGGCGTATATATGTTCATGCGGCTTTCACGGATACCTCCGAGTGAGATGCAATAGCAGTGGATATATCCACATTATGCCATTGTAGTGCTGAAATCACATTCAGCAAAACGTATTTGCATGCTTCTTTCTGATCTGTCCTTTGCACAGCCAGGTGCATGTCGGTACCCTGATGAGTCGAGTAGAGACGAAACATGTACCGCTGCCATATCACTGTGGCGGGGAGGGTAAGTTTTGACTTTCTTCTCGGTATGGTGGTACACCATCATCTCGATGGTGGTGGAATAGGATAAATTGTGTTCCTTCGCAATTTGTTCAAACTGTGAAACCTCTAACACGGAAAGGATGGTTGGAACGAAGTTTGCATTTACTGTTCGCATTCTACTTCATTCATAGACGGAGCTGCATATAGTTGTACGTTTTGCTGAATGTGATTGCAGCACTACAAGGGCATAATGTGGATATATCCACTGCTATTGCATCTCACACGGAGGTATCCGTGAAAGCCGCATAAACATATATATATATATATATATATATATATATACATATATATATATATATATATATATATATATATATATATATATATATATATACTCATAGATCCAGGCTATAAACAACATTTACGTTACATTACCTAGGAAGTAAGGAACTGACTCGTCAGTAAACTCATAAGCTCACAGTTTTGACAGGTGCCAGAGCTTAAACTCGATTTTCTAGATATTTTGGACAATTATCTAAAAATAGATATTCTAATCAACCATAAAGTGTAAAAAGGAACTGCATTAAATTTAATATAAACGTTAAAAATGGTACTCTTAAATTTTGTATTACATTAGTAATCTTTCTGTGGAAAGAGAGCATTTCCAAAAAAATAGAAAAACAATTACGTGAATATTTTAAAAAATTATATGTTCGTAAATGACAGTTATCGACTTATTTCTAAAAATAAATTCTTTGGACTTAAGTAGCGCGCCCACTGGTTCCGCTCGGTTCAGACCGCTTGGCTCCGCGCAATCGGCCCGTTTTGGTTTACATGTAAATAAATGAGAGACGCCGATGCTGAAAGCGCTGAAGCGTTCTGGCCTCTGGGAACCAGTGAGCGGGCTCTCATTTATTTACGTGTAAACCAAAACGGGCCGATTGTGCGGAGCCGAGCGGTCTGAACCGAACCGAACCAGTGGGCGCGCTGCTTTAGTCTGATTTAATTGTAAATAGTCGTGTTATTCATTTCTAATTTTAAGTTTATCATTGTAAATATTTTCTTTTCCTATTTATTTTTGTTATCAGATTTAAGAATTTTGAGAATAGCTATTAATAGGGGACAACAGTTTGATTATAGACAGAACGGCCTTACGCTAGCAAAATATATCATTTGCAGAAGTCTACAATCAAATGTGGGATTCTGTGTTACTCAAAATTCTACAAGTAGTTTTTTACTCTCGATCTCTATCGGAGAAAGCGATAATCACGCACTTATAAAGTATATGTACTGATCGTCAAATAAACAGAAAATGTCCGGACCATGCTATGCGCCATTTTGGGTAAGGCGAAGTTATAATAACAGTGAATACGCTGTCGCCACTGAAAAATTATAACGACTAAACGTAATCGTTTACCTCCCACTGACAAGTTTGAAGCAATTTGTATACCTTTCCGAAATTTCATCGACATAAGTAGTTGAACGAAACGAATGGTAGAAAGAGATAAAATGACAGTATTACGTTATAACCTTACCCAACTTATCCAATTTGTGTCAATTGATTGTTATGTGTGGACGTCTGTCATACTATTGGTCGGTCGTAAAAATAAATTTCTTCAAAACGATTTTTTTTTTGAAAAATCAGTCGAAATGTTAATTAGGTAGTACCCCGTTATTTTCAGTATTTTCTAATTAAAATTTCCTTAGAAAGTTGAATGTTTCGCAAATTTCAAGTAAATTTGAGATTATAGACATACAAAATTATTACATTAAATTCTGTTCATATCTCAATAGTATAAGCGTGCTGTTTAAAAATTGTTTCTCTACGACTAGTTCTAATTATGGATTTAACATTAAACACTTGTGTCCCTATATCCCCAAACGGTCGAGTATCTTACTTTGAAACAGTTAAGTGTAACATAATTGTTTTCATCAACACAACTTATAAAAAATTTGAGAAGTAACAATTTGTAATATATTTAAAACTTTTATTTAAATAAATAACATTCAATTTTATATTCAAATAATGTTAAATGCAACATTTTACTTCCTTAGACTGTGTTAAACACTATACTACACTACAACTAAATAAATATTATTGATTATAATTTATTAGGACATAAATTTGAACCCTACAAGCCAACAAACGAAGTCCTTCAGAATAAAAAAGCTTATTTATAGCACGTTTGGTCTTCAAGCCCCTACAAATCTTCACAAACTAATAAAAAAAGTATATTAAAGGTTGAATAGTATCATTAATGGGGGGTCTTCGGGCTGGCCTATGGTTCCGGCCCCTGGTCGTACACAGTTCCTCTATCACCGGTCAAGTTTCAGGTTTTCTTTCAAACTTACTTGTCAGGACAGGAAGTCTTGCAATTATCGGCTAGATGTTTAGTGAATTCATACAACAATTGATTGGTGGATAGCTAGGACGATGGATTTTAGTATACTACATAGAGCAGTGGTTTCTACCATTTCAAGTTTTATGAGTGCTGGCTTCCTGCAATTACTGTATATAGGATGTATGTATTTCTATTAAAGTCAGTACAATGCTTTGTATATATGAGTTGTTTTTCTTGATATGTCTTTTTCTTTGTATATTAGACTCTTAAGTTATTTGGCCCTTTGTATACATTTTTTGTTTAACAGTTCCAAAGTGCCAATTGAAGATAATTTTGTGGTCTGTATTTACACCTAAATATTTGACTGATGGCTTGGTGCATATTACTTGGTTATTAAGTTATTTAAAATAAATTTAATCCAAGGAAAAACAAAGATTATTTCACAATAATTACAACAATGACACTATTTTTTGACTTTTGACGGTTAATTTGACGTGCCAAAACGTCACTTTTACCCAAAATGGCGCAGAGCATACTCCGGACATTTTTCGTTTGACAGCTCCATTACCACCTGTCATCCATTTATTTTCAGAAATCCGTGGCGGTAATAGAATTTGTCGGCATTCTGTGTTTCTATCGTCTATACTTCGGGCCTTTTCGACTATCGTTCTATCCAAACGAAAAACATTATTGTAAACTTAGTGAGATCTATAAACTATTTATTTTAATTCACCATCAATGTCAATGTTTGGCAGTTTTTTTTATTGTTTTTCCAAAATAAAGCCATATGATACAAAGTTGTCCGAATTTTTTTGAAGTTTAGAATGTTACCATCTGCGGATCACCTCTAAACAAGAAATGAGGTTAGATTATGCGATTGCGACAGATCGCTTCCTGGCGACAGAAATAATCGATATCAGGCGATTATTCTGCAATACAAAATACCAGACGTATAGAATTAAAGCTATTAATAGAATTCTATATGACACAGATTCCGGCTGCGTTGCTGATTTCTAGACAAAATGTTAGGTTAAGTAATGTTTATTATCTTTAAATCATACTTTAAAAATCAAGACGGGCTTTTCTCCAAAATTAATTAGTGATCGTATATTACGAAAGCATAAAAATTTATTGATAGTGACAACATTTCTCCAAAGGGCTGAACACAAATGTAGATTACGTAAGTAAACAAATAAATCTGGGTTATTATGCCATTTTACATTTAAAGACGACAGTTTTTATTAAAAACCACTTATTGAAAGTAGATTGTGGTTATTATTAATTCTTATATTAGTTATAACATTATTTTGTAGGGAGTGGCTATAAATACTGATAAAACGATTATTGGAAAAAATGGTAACACGTCTTTTATTTAACCTTAATCCGGTTCAAATTAAACTTAAACAATGAAACAATCACTACGATAGATACTGAGAGAAGAGATTTTGTTTCAGGCGCGTCAGTATCTGTGACCATTTGGCGCTTTGCGATAGATACACATGATTTTTAGCTTTAGCAACCACGCACAGCGTGTTTTTTTACAGTTTTGAACTGAAATTTTGAGAAAATAATGTTCTTATAACAAATTAAAAACAAGCAGAAATTCTTACTCCTACTCGATTATTTTATTCCCCAATGAAAATTTCGATAGGCATATTATACTTAGATCAAATAATGCAATTAGAAAAGGATAATATATAATCTGTAGATGTAGAGGGTGAGTCAACGATTGGATGAAGTAGGTTTGTGCCTTTTCGGTGAAATTTACAAAGAAACTATATTTATTGTTTGATACAGTTTATTTTTACGCAGATTTTAAAAATATTTAGGACTCTACAGGGTGAGCCAAAAAACTAGGACAGCATAAAGTTGTATTTTTTTAAACAGAACACCCTATATACGAATCGTATTTTCGATTTAGCTTATAATTTTCAATCTTTTTTATTAAGGATTTACTATAACAAAACTTTATAGTTTCTGAGATAATTAAGTTTAAAGAAAAAAAGTCACATTTTCAAGCATCAATTCAATCCTAAATAACGTTTTCAATTTTGTGACAAATATATTCAAACTTGGAATTTAACATAATTTTTACCTAATATTTGCAATAAAAGCTACAGGGTGTTGAACACATCGGCTCAAATTTGAACAAGTTTAAATGAATAAATATCTTTTTTTTTTAAATGGTACACCCTGTATATTTTCATGTTATTTAATAGAGTAATAAAAACCCTAAAAGTTTTGTTCAATATATCCTATACCTATTTATAATAGTTTTTGAGATATTTCAGTTTTTCTTATTTTTCATACTTTTTTACAGAAATAGTCTTCATTATCATAGTAGCCATGTAAAATAATAAAAAGAAACTACAGAAACAAACAGAATGTGGTTAAATATGATGAAATACATTATTCGTTATATTACAACGGCAATAGTTTAATTAAACATAATGTGAAAAAATTAACACAACAATAACGACAAGGCAAATACATATTTACTTTTATACTAAATTGAAACAAAAAAATTACCTATTAAATACTGAGATTAATTATTTCTTTTTAATAAGTGTTCGAATAAACGACCCTCTTGTGCAATGCACAAATTTAGTTTTTTTTTTCAGATTTTCTCGGACCCTGGACAAAATTAGTGGCGTTATTGTTCTACAGGTATCCCTAATCCTATTTCGCATATCTTCCACTGTTGTTGGTGGATTAACATACACCTTATTTTTAATATAACCCCATAGGAAGAAATCTAATGGGGTGATGTCGCAAGACCTTGGTGACCACTCAATGAAACCCCCACGTCCAATCCATTTTTGCGGTTATCGTTGGTCCAAAAACGCACGAACTTCACGATGGTAATGCGGAGGCGCACCATCGTGCTGGAACCACATACTGTCGAGCTCATCCCTATCGAGACCTTGAAACAGTTGGGGTAGTTCTTCTTGTAGAAAGTTCAGGTAACTATGGCCATTTAGTGGTTCATTAAAAAAGTGGGGTCCAATAATTCGATTATGATGAATACCACACCAAACATTTAATGACCAGTGGTTTTGATGTTGCACCTCTCTAATCCAAAATGGGTTTTCTGTGGCATAATAATGCATGTTGCGTCTATTTACGGCACCGTTACTTCTAAAAGTAGCTTCATCACTAAACATTACCTTGCATAATAAATTTGGATTTAATTGAATCTCCGCATTTATTGTACGACAAAAGTTTACACGACTTTCAAAATCCTGTCCATGCAATTCTTGGTGTAATTCCATGTGATATGGATGATACCTATATTTCTTGGTAGTACGATTAGCGGTGGATTGTGATGTTTCACATAATGCTGCTAACTGACGGCTACCAATATAAGGATTTTCCTGAACATTTAACAATACTTGTAGTTCTTTTTCTTCATTAGTTACTGGTTTGTTGACCACTTTACGTTTTGGATAATCAACAGTACCAGAAGAATCAAATCTTTGCATTAAGTTTTGAAAAGTATGGGTATTAGGCTGGCGTCGATCAGGATACTTCATTTTGTAAATTCTTTGAGCAAAAAGGCAATTTTTTTGAGCCTCTCCTATTGTATAAATCATATCTATTAACTCATTCTTTGGAAAATTCATTTTACAATATAAGATGAATGCAAAAAAAAACCAAACTACACTACATAAAAACCAAAAGAAGCGATTGCGATTATAAATTTGACACACAGAAAAATGTTCTTTTACATTGTTTTTGCCATGGCTACTATGATAATGAAGACTATTTCTGTAAAAAAGTTTGGAAAATAAGAAAAACTGAAATATCTCAAAAACTATTATAAATAGGTATAGGATATATTGAACAAAACTTTTAGGGTTTTTATTACTCTATTAAATAACATGAAAATATACAGGGTGTACCATTTAAAAAAAAAAGATATTTATTCATTTAAACTTGTTCAAATTGGAGCCGATGTGTTCAACACCCTGTAGCTTTTATTGCAAATATTAGGTAAAAATTATGTTAACTTGTCCTTGGCCATGCAAAATTCCAAATTTGAATATATTTGTCACAAAATTGAAAACGTTATTTAGGATTGAATTGATGCTTGAAAATGTGACTTTTTTTCTTTAAACTTAATTATCTCAGAAACTATAAAGTTTTGTTATAGTAAACCCTTAATAAAAAAGATTTAAAATTATAAGCTAAATCGAAAATACGATTCGTATATTTAAAAAAATACAACTTTATTCTGTCCTAGTTTTTTGGCTCACCCTGTAGAGTCCTAAATATTTTTAAAATCTGCGTAAAAATAAACTGTATCAAACAATAAATATAGTTTCTTTGTTAATTTCACCGAAAAGGCACAAACCTACTTCATCCAATCGTTGACTCACCCTGTATGTATCAAGAAATAAAAGAACTCACACCAGCTATTAACACTTTTCTAAAAATAAAAAATATATCATCATATGATTCAGGGACCATACAACAGATTTTGGTTCTGACGATATGTTTATTCCTAGGCGCAAATTCGTCAATTTTAATAATTCGGACACCACCAATGTGAGTCTTAAAAACTATTTTCACTTTGATAAAACTAGATTCTCAGATATAAACGCTCCTTGATTAGTTAATAAATAATATTTAAGATTACTTACAAAGATAAAAAGTCTGCAGCAATGATATCCAATGGTTCCACATATTTCTTTGCTGTAGCTGGTGGTAATAAAATTTGTTGGACTTGTTTCCTAAAAGCTTCCCATTTTGGACCGTGTCTGAAAAAAAACACCTAAATTAGATAATAGGAAGTAATAGGCAGATAGTATTCTAGCAAAAGTAAACAGTGTTCCTGAATAAGCTTTATCAACGAAAGTGGGGTCACGAACATTTTAAAAATCGAAAAAGGTTTATGATGAAAAAAAAGGTTGGGAACCACTGTGTTAAAGACACATTCCCTTAAATCAGGAAAGAGAGAAGATGCAGCACACATGCACAAGGTCAAGTTGTTACTACTTGTCATATTTCCTGAAAAGCCAGTGGCGTTTCTAACAAAACAAGAGATACGATGATTTCTTCTTCTTCTTCATCCAGCCCTCTGCGTTCACTGCTAGACATAGGCCTCCTCATTCTTGTCCATTGTGCTCTATCTTGAGCGATTTGCATCCAATTTGTTGCAATTCTCTTGAGATCGCAAGTCCAAGTTGTTACTACTTGTCATATTTCCTGAAAAGCCAGTGGCGTTTCTAACAGAACAAGAGATACGATGATTTCTTCTTCTTCTTCATCCAGCCCTCTGCGTTCACTGCTAGACATAGGCCTCCTCATTCTTGTCCATTGTGCTCTATCTTGAGCGATTTGCATCCAATTTGTTGCAATTCTCTTGAGATCGCAAGTCCAACGAATAGGGGGCCTTCCTCTATTTCTTTTGTCTAATCTCGGCCTCCACTCGAGTGTGTCCGGCCCAGTTCCATTTGAGTGTCTCAATTGGAAAAATTACGTCGGTAACTCCTGTCTTTCGTCTGATATCTTTATTTCTAACTCGGTCACGCAGCGATATACCTAGCATACTTGCAGCGTTTTAGAAATTGCAGTTGTCAATGTCAAAGTTTCGGCACCATAGGTCTTAACTGGTAACACACATTGGTCAAATGTTTTACGTTTTAAAGAAATTGGTACATCGCTTTTAAAGATGTCTTTAAGTTTTCCACAGGCTGCCCATGTGACATTTACTCTTCTCCGTAGCTCGCATATTTGATTATCTCTTGTGATCTTTATTTCGTGTCCAAGGTATAGGTATTTTTCCACAAGCTCCACTCCTTTGTCTCCAATATTGATATTTCCACTAGGTACCAGATTGGTCATAAATTTTGTTTTTGATATATTTATTTAAGACCCACATTGGCGCACACTAGCTGAAGTTCATGCAACATTGTACATATCTCCTTGAGATTATCGGAAAACAAAACTATGTCGTCCACGAACCTCAAATTTGTTAATCTTTGGCCGTCTACATTCAGGCCTCTTTTTTCCCAGCTAAGTTTTTTACAGGCGTATTCTAGTACTGAAGTAAACAGTTTAGGCGATAAGGTATCACTCTGTCTGACTCCCCTGCCAATTGGGATATGATCCGTGTTTCTGTGTAGTTTCACCGACATAGTTGCATTCCTATATATATTGTAAATTAACTTTGTGTATCGATAGTCAATGCGGCATGCTTGTAATGCTTCCATAATTTTGTCAAGCTCTACGGTATCAAAGGCCTTATGGAAATCTACAAAAGCCAGAACGAGTGGTCGATTGTATTCGATAGTTTTTTCTATTACCGTTTTGATGCTTTGTAGGTAATCGTTTGTTCCAAACCCAGTACGAAACCCCGCTTGCTCTATTTGTTGGTAGAAATCAAGTTTTATCTCAAGTCGATTCGTTACTATTTTTGTTAGGAGTTTATATAGGTGACTAAGAAGGCTTATTGGTCTGTACTTTTCCAAATCATGGGGATCTCCTTTTTTGTAAATCAAAATTACCTCAGCATTGTGCCACTTGTGGGGTATTATACTGTTCAAAAGGCGAATATTAAAAAGGTCTTTCATCTTCTTAAGTAGACAAACACCTCCGATTTTGATTGCATCAGTAACTACACCATCTTCGCCGCAAGTTTGTTATTCTTAGTTTTTCTTAGGGCTAGTTTTATTTCGTCTATTGTGATTTCCGACATTTGTTCTGATCCTTGGTTGACAATGCCCTACAATGATGTAGTTCACAGAAATTCCCCAAAATGAAATATTCAAAATTTTTACTTTGATTTGGAAAATTATTATTTATTGAGTTCAAACTAATGAAAATGTTTTTCTTAGATATTTTATTTGTTAGCTAAAATGATAATCAAAATTTAGGAGGCAATGTTTAATATGTTTTGAAAAGTAAAAAGGATTGTGGCAAAATATAAACATTGTAATGACTAAGTTATCTTATTTACGTGGTAAAATATTTAATTAAAAAAAACTTCTACGATAAGATCAGAATTCTTTTTTAAATTAGAGAACTTATTTTTTTGTAAAGTTAATGTTATTAGTGTTGTGAATATACGTTTTATTCGCAAGAAATTTATTAAATAAAGATTTATAATTAAATTGACATTAGGCCGTTAAAATTAATTGTAGGAGTTGTTTAAACAATGTAGTTAATAAAAAAAGTGTCAGCAGAATATTTAATGGGGATAAACTTGTCAGCAAATAGAATGATGGTAGATATATACACTATGTACACGATGTAAAAAAATATGAAAATAGCTTTTTTACTATTAAATTGATATTAGGCCGGTTAAAATTAAATGTAGGGGTAGTTAATAAAGAAAAAGGGTCAGCAGAATATTTAATGGGGGTAAGTATAGTAATAGCAGATAAACTATACCGGGTGTCAACGAATCTATTAGACAAGTCATAATTTCTAGAGTATTATGGGTATCAAAATGAGAATTGATACAGGTAAATGATATGTGACGGGGAGAGTTTTCGCATATTTTCCACTTTCCGGTCACTTCCGGTTTCACCGGAAATGGCCCCGGTTTTGAATTCTTAAATAGAACACCCTGTATATTTTAACATCTTTGGATTTCTGAGACAATTCTAGATCAGAATGTGACATTTTAAAAACTTTTTACGTCTACTTCATTTTTTTAGAGCCACTTTTAAAATTGCATCTAGGTGGCCATGATCGGACGCAAACTAATCTAACGGCCTTAGGTGATGTCAAAAAAATACAATCGCAAAGTTTTAGTGACTAGTATGAAAGACAGGAATTGGATTAAAAATTTAACAAAATTAACAAAAAACTAACAAAATAAACTAATAACTTAGACGACGCACGTAAAATATTTGAAAGTACAGTAGCTGAATTTGTTAAAAAGTTTAGTGTAGTAAATGTTCAAAGTGCATTCCTTCTTTTTCACGAGACATTTCAGCTCGTTCAATTGTTTCTCTCAACACGTTTTGTAGCATTTGGGGCGTTATATTTCTAAATACTCGTAAAATTCTTTCTTCTAATATTTCAAGAGTAGCTGGGGCTACTCCATAGTAAACCCTTTCTTTAACATATCCCCAGACAAAGAAATCGAGCACAGTAAGATCCGGTGAGCGGGCTGGCCACCGTACCGGACCATTGGTTGCAATAATTCGATTATTAAAATGCTCTATTAAATAATTAAGAACTTCTCTAGTATTGTGAGGCGGTGCTCCATCTTGTTGAAAGTAAATTCGCCGTAAAACTGCTAAAGATATATCATTGAGATGATTTTCGATTTCATTTTGATGAAAACTTAAGTATCTAACCCCTGTTAACTGACCTTGAAACAATATTGGCCCAATTATTCTGTTTCCAACGATACCAGCCCAGACATTGACGCCAAATCTTTCTTGAAAATTGCCCTCTCTCATTTCATGTTGATTTTATTGGGCCCAGTACCGAGTATTTTGCTTATTGAACATACCATTATTTGTAAATCGGGATTCGTCGGAAAATAGAATAAAATCGATAAAATTTGGGTTAACTCTGTGATTTTGAATCAGCCAATCACAAAACACTACCCTTCTATCGCCATCCTCAGTATACAAATGTTGATGTAACTGATATTTAAATGATCGATATTCATGCTTTTTCAGTATTTTTCTTGCTGATTCATAACTTATCTGCAGTTCTTGACTAATTTTTCTTAACGAAACTGTTTTATCAATCTCAATCATAGCAAGTACGTTAATCTCAGTCTCTTCATTTATGATAAACCTCTGTTCCGCCTCTTGATTTCCTATTTGCCTAAAACGAGTCTCGACATACGAAAAATACTGATGGGCTGGATGTTGCCGATTCGGATATCTATGAGCATACAACTCGGCAGCATTCCTTGAATTTCTATGACACTCTCCAAATATTAATAACATATCCACTTTTTCACTTTGAGTATACATTATTTTAACGAAAATTTAAACTAAACTTAACGAAAATTAAGAAACTTTTAAGTCTGTTCTTAGAGTTGTCAAAAAGGGGTCGCCATTTGAAAATTAATAGTTAGAAATGAAAACGTAATTTTGTCAACTTGTCTTATCCCTGTCTTTCATACTAGTAACTAAAACTTTGCGATTGTATTTTTTTGACGTCACCTAAGGCCCTTAGATTAATTTGCTTCCAATCATGGCCACCTAGATGCAATTTTAAAAGTGGCTCTAAAAAAATGAACTAGACGTAAAAAGTTTTTAAAATGTCACATTCTGATCTAGAATTGTCTCAGAAATCCAAAAATGTTAAAATATACAGGGTGTTCCACTTAAAAATTCAAAACCGGGGCCATTTCCGGTGAAACCGGAAGTGACCGGAAAGTGGAAAATATGCGAAAACTCTTCCCTTCACATACCATTTACCTGTACCAATTCACATTTTGATACAGATAATACTCTAGAAATTATGACTTGTCTAATAGATTCGTTGACACCCGGTATATACTATATTAAAAAGATACATATAGATATTTTTATTATTAAATTGATGTTAGACCGTTTGAGATTAATTGTAAATAATAAAATTAGTAAAAAAAGGGTCAGCAGAATATCTAAAGGGTGAAAAGTTGTCAGCAGAATAATTCATTTGGTTGGTCAATACTGGAGTTAAATGCCTGCTCTGCACTTATAACCCCCTGCTGATGATCTTCCCCCCATCGGATTGCCTGTTGACTTTTTCTTTCTTAATTTTTTTTAACATAACTAATGATCTGTGTAAGTTTCATTCGACCTGAAATGGACTGAAAGTAATTTTTTTATTCAGGCCTATTTATCCTGCTGCCATATAATCTACTGTTGTCTTTGCTGCTGACTATTGTTGTAATTATTATTAGTATTTAAACATTCGGTGTATATATTTTCAGACGACCTAAAAACATTTTTAGATTTTTTTTTTAAATAATAGAAAATTTTTCACCACCCGGTCCACCATGATTGGACCTGCTGACGTTGAAATCATTTACAGTCAGATTCACTAAGAAGATTTAATATTTAAACCCGGTCTAGTTGCTATGAAAAATATATCTTGTTGTCGACCAACTTTGTTTTGCTTATGCAAAATTTATATTACATATGTCAACAAATATTTAGGAATATTAGGGATAAGAACTTTGCGATAAAGCCTTGAAATATGTAAAAGAAATAGTTGTATACCGAAAATAAAATGCATTTTTACGCTTGTATTTTTAGGATTTAAAATTTGCTTGACTTATTGTTGCTCTTATCGGTTTAAGCCCTCTGCTGTCAATTTAGGGTGGTTTTAAATTTAAACTATGTTAGTGAATCCGGCTGTTAATGTCTAATTATAAACAATACGTTCTGATATGAATCAATCGACCTGAAATGATTGTGTCATTTGGAACGTTATCTCCCGGACTATACAAACATACGTAAGGAAAAAAATGTTATTTGTTTATAAGTATATAGAAACTTTATTATCAAACATTTTGTATGCATAGACAAGTGTGCAGTGCAGTGTACAAAGTGCTCCATTTTTCAAATGTTTAAACCTTATGTGGATTTCTAACAGACACTTGTAAGTTTCTTTTTGTCTCTATAAAATTTAAATATAATGTAGAACACATAATTTTTCTGGCCACGCTTTATAATCTGCATGATCTGAACACTCACCATATCGAGATGGCAGCCTCTACAACTAACTAGCGCACTATGAATGGAGTTAAAAACCTCAAAAAAATAAAATTAATTTTTTTGAAGCAGGTTTTCTAAAAAAAATAGTATTTTTAGTTACTTACACTCCAATGACTCCTTCATTTCCTTCGAAGAATTCTTTCTTCAGTTTTTGCTTATAGTAATGAAGAGAAGGCATTGAAGGTCTATGAGGCATGCCTTCTTCCTTCCTGAAGATTTTTCTTATATCTTCCCCGTTGAAAACAAAGAGAAGGTCTGGATGACCTAAAAAGTCAGAATAACTTCATTAGAGGTCAAATCAACTATGACAAAATTCTAATTCATTCTGTATGTAAAAAAACTTACCAATAAGACCTCCGACTTTTACTATTCGTCCATAATCTTTGTACAGAGACCACATAACTTTGTCCAATTCATGAATTTTGTATTGACCTATAATTTATACAACATGTCTTATGTATATATATATATATATATATATATATATATATATATATATATATATATATATATATATATATATATATATTCTTGATTCTTGAACCATAGATTATATCATTTTCTATATTTAATAAATACACAAAACGATTGACGTTTCGCCCTTTATTCAAGGCATTTTCAAAATTCTTTCCTCCTAAAAATATATAATCAAAATACATCACATAAAAAACATATTTACAATTTCGAAAAACAAACAAGACACTTAAAAACAGTAGTCAAAACTTTAAAAATTTTTAAAAATATTTAATTTTACCGGTACACACCTTGACATTTTGCTGTTCTGTTACTAAATAAAATTTAAATTTTACATCGTTTACTGAGGATACGTGGAATGCGAATGTGTTTTATTTTTTTTAATATTTTTTATATTTTACAATGTATAAAAAAACAAATAAGGTATATGTTTGGTTTTATGTTTAAGAGGATATTCCATTTTTGATTCTCATATGACCGGATCGAATACTTAATATTTTTGTTTAAATTAGGCTTGCGTAAATGTGGCTCAAATTTCCCATATCTGTTCTGTCGTTAACAGTGTTTTTATCTTTTTTAATTTCAATCATTTCCTTTATCTGTAATTTTTGGTAATTAATATCTTTGTTTTTTATAATGGTACTGTTATAATCAAAAGTGTGTTTTTCGTCCTGTGTGTGTTTGTTTAACGCTGTTGAGGCGTTTTTTGTATATTTATGGCCATTTAATCTGTTCTTCAGTAATTGGCTCGTCATGCCTATATATTTTTTGGAACAATTTGTTCAAGGGGTCGAATATATTATATTTGATTTATTCATTAGAGGAGTTTTACTTTTTAAATTTGTGAACAATGTATTTAATTGATTATGTGACCTGTGGCATACGATAAGATCATGCTTTTTTAAAATGTATTTTATTTTTTCTGACAGCTCACTAGTGTACGGTAATGCCACATATTTTTGCTGTTTATGTTCTATGTTTTTTGTTTTTACGTTATTATAAAACTTATATGTTCGTTTATCAATTATTTTGGTGATAGTCTTTTCGTTGAAATTATTATTTATTAGTGTCTCTTTTACTTTTTGCAGTATTTTTGGTCGGAATTCTGGAGACGTTTATTTACTGATAAAGGAAATGATTGAAATTAAAAAAGATAAAAACACTGTTAACGACAGAACAGATATGGGAAATTTGAGCCACATTTACATCTGCCTAATTTAAACAAAAATATTAAGTATTCGATCCGGTCAAATAAGAATCAAAAATGGAATATCCTCTTAAAGATAAAACAAATATATATACCTTATTTGTTTTTTTGTGCATTGTAAAATATAAAAAATATTAAAAAAATAAAACACATTCGCATTCCACGTATCCTCAGTAAACGATGTAAAATATAAATTTTATTTAGTAACAGAACAGCTAAATGTCAAGGTGTGTACCGGTAATATTAAATATTTTTAAAAATTTTTAAAGTTTTGACTACTGTTTTTAAGTGTCTTGTCTGTTTTTCGAAATTGTAAATATGTTTTTTATGTGATGTATTTTGATTATATATTTTTAGAAGGAAAGAATTTTGAAAATGCCTTGAGTAAAGGGCGAAACGTCAATTGTTTTGTGTATTTATTAAATATAAAACCTAAACCCAAGAAAAGACAAAATAAAGAAAAATTATATATATATATATATATATATATATATATATATATATATATATATATATATATATATATATTGCTTATTTTGACTCTTTCACGATTTACTTACCAATTATAGGTGCAAATCTCCAAGAATTTCCAATATAAGGCAATTCCTTTGGCCCTGGAATTGTATTGTACGGTTTTACATTTTCAACCGTTTCTACAATGTTCGGCTCAACTCTGACATCTTCGTACATTTCCGGAAAAAACTCGATAGCAGTCGAAAACTGCCGATTACTTTCCGTCGAATAGTTTCGTTCCGACGAAACTTGTCGATTCTCTACCGAATACTGTATCGGCTGGTATTCGGGCCCGCTCGAATAATTCCGTTCAACTGAAACTTGCCGAATGTCCGATGGGAACGACGCGGATTGATTGTCTTTTGTTAAGGTATGGCCAGGACGATCCGTTGAGTAAAAATGCTTAGTTTGACTGTTGGATGCTCGGTCTAAGGTTTTCTTATTGTCCAAGATGACATTTGTAGTTGAATCGAGACCATTTTGATAAACAGAAAGCGTTGGTAAAAATGAATTTTTCGTGGAGAAATGCGTTTTAGATAACTTAAGGAGTCGAAATAAGTTAGCCTGAGCCTCTCTCGACATTTTTGAGAATACCTGAAAAAAAGAAATAGAATATTTAACCGACTTCTAAAAGAAGGAGGTACTCAATTCGTCGACTATGTAATTTTTTTATGTATGTACACCGATTATTTCGGAACGGCGGCACCGATTTGAAGAAAATTTTTTACGTTATGTTCCGGAAGTTGCTGCGGTAATCCCATATTTTTTTAGATGAAATTAGTTCGGTAAAATCCAAGATTTCGCTTCCAATATGGCGGCCAAAAAAAATTAATTTTGTCCGATTTTCTCCAAAATTGGTATGGAGGAATTTTTGGGGTTGTACTCAACGAATCTGAAATTATTTTTAAAAAATTCAAAATGGCGGATCCAATATGGCGGACAAAAAAAATAATTTTTGTTCGATTTTCTCCAAAATTGGTATGGGGGAGTTTTCGACGTTACACATAACGAATTCAAAACATTTTTAAAAAATCCATTATGGCGGACAAATAAATCGATTTTGTCCGATTTTCTCTAAAATTGGTACGGGGGAGTTTTCGGGGTGCAGATGACGAATCTAAAATAATTTTTTAAAAATTCAATATGGAGGATCTAATATGGCGGACGAAAAAAATCAATTTTTTCCAAAATTGGTATGAGGGAGTTTTTGGGGTCGCACATGATGAATTTAAAATATTTTTTTTTTAAATTCAATATAGCGGATCCAATATGGTGGACGAAAAAATCAATTTTTTCCGATTTTCTCCAAAATTGGTACGGGAGAGTTTTCGGGGTCACACATGACGAATCTAAAATTATTTTTAAAAAATTCAATATGGCGTTTCCAATATGGTGGATAAAAAATTAATTTTGTAAGATTTTTTTCAAAATTGAAATGATAGCACATTACGAATTTGATATTATTTTTAAAAAAAATTAAATATTGCGGATCTAAGATGGAGGATTAAAGATTCTACATCTCTCGATTTTGTCTAGAGTCAGTATTGAGGAATTTTTGTTAGTGTTAATTACGAAATTAAAATATTTTTTGAAAAACTCAATCTCAATATGGTGTCCTAAAAATTTTACATTTTTCGACTTTCTCCAAAACTGATATAGAGGGTTCTTGAGGGTGTAAATTATGAATTTAATAGTATTTTTTCTGGATTCAATATGGCAAATCCAAGAGAGCGGACTAAAAATTTTACATTTTTCGATTTTGTTCAAATGTGGAACTAAATCGTTTTTGAGGATGTAAATAGCCAATATAAAATTATTTTAAGAAAATCTAATATGTCAGATGCAATATGACCGTTTAAAAATTTTTAATTTCTGGATTTCATCTAAAATTGGTACTAGGGGGCTTGAAAAAGTTTAGATTTAGATTAGATTAAGACGTTGAAATTTAATATGGCGGATCCAATATGGTGGGTTGAAAATTTTACATTATTAGCATTTTTTCAGATTTGGTATTAGAGATGGTGTATTACGAATATGAAGTTAATTTTTTACAACTATTAGGTTGATAAGATACAATATGAGGGACTAAAAATTTTACATTTTCCGGTTTCATCTAAAATTGATATCGCGAGGCTCTTGGGGCATATACAAACTCAATATGCAATATAAAATATATCGGTCTAAGAAATTTACGTCTCAAATTCAAATATCCATATTGGAAGGGCCTATACCGGGTATCAACGAATCTATTAGACAAGTCATAATTTCTAGAGTATTATGTGTATCAAAATGAGAATTGGTACAGGTAAATGTTATGTGAAGAGGAGAGTTTTCGCATATTTTTCACTTTCCGGTCACTTCCGGTTTCACCGGAAATGGCCCCGGTTTTGAATTCTTAAATAGAACTCCCTGTATATTTTAACATCTTTGAATTTCTGAGACAATTCTAGATCAGAATGTGACATTTTAAAAACTTTTTACGTCTACTTCATTTCTTTGAGCCACTTTTAAAATTGCATCTAGGTGGCCATGATCGGACGCAAACTAATCTAACGGCCTTAGGTGATGTCAAAAAATACAATCGCGAAGTTTTAGTGAATAGTATGAAAGACAGGAATTGGATTAAAAATTTAATAAAATTAACAAAAAAACTAACAAAATAAACTAATAACTTAGACGACGCACTTAAAATATTTGAAAGTACAGTAGCTGAATTTGTTAAAAAGTTTAGTGTAGTAAATGTTCAAAGTGCATTCCTTCTTTTTCACGACACATTTCAGCTCGTTCAATTGTTTCTCTCAACACCTTTTGTAGCATTTGGGGCGTTATACTTCTAAATGCCCGTAAAATTCTTTCTTCTAATATTTCAAGAGTAGCTGGGCTGCTCCATAGTAAACCCTTTCTTTAACATATCCCCAGACAAAGAAATCGAGCACAGTAAGATCCAGTGAGCGGGCTGCCACAGTACCGGACCATTGGTTGCAATAATTCGATTATTAAAATGCTCTATTAAATAATTAAGAACTTCTCTAGTATTGCGAGGCGGTGCTCCATCTTGTTGAAAGTAAATTCGCCGTAAAACTGCTAAAGGTATATCATTGAGATGATTTTCGATTTCATTTTGAAGAAAACCTAAGTATCTAACTCCTGTTAACTGACCTTGAAACAATATTGGCCCAATTATTCTGTTTCCAACGATACCAGCCCAGATATTGACGCCAAATCTTTCTTGAAAATTGCCCTCTCTCATTTCATGTTGATTTTGTTGGGCCCAGTACCGAGTATTTTGCTTATTGAACATACCATTATTTGTAAATCGGGATTCGTCGGAAAATAGAATAAAATCGATAAAATTTGGGTTAACTCTATGATTTTGAAGCAGCCAATCACAAAACACTACCCGTCTATCGCCATCCTCAGTATACAAATGTTGATGTAACTGATATTTAAATGCTCGATATCCATGCTTTTTCAGTATTTTTCTTGCTGATTCATAACTTATCTGCAGTTCTTGACTAATTTTTCTTAACGAAACTGTTTTATCAACCTCAACCATAGCAAGTACGTTAATCTCAGTCTCTTCATTTATGATAAACCTCTGTTCCGCCTCTTGATTTCCTATTTGCCTAAAACGAGTCTCGACATACGGAAAATACTGATGGGCTGGATGTTGCCGATTCGAATATCTATGAGCATACAACTCGGCAGCATTCCTTGAATTTCTATGACACTCTCCAAATATTAATAACACATCCACTTTTTCACTTTGAGTTTACATTATTTTAACGAAAATTTAAACTAAACTTAACGAAAATTAATAAACTTTTACGTCTGTTCTTAGAGCGTATGTCACTGTCATTATCTACTTAAGTGAGTGCTTTGTTTTCCAAAGAAGACTTGATAAAAACAGTTGCAAATTATTATGCATCATGGCTGTCCATGGCGCACTTGTCATAAGTAAATAAATTATCCAGTATTTTGCTTAATAATATTTAATTTCTGTTCTTATGTCTAATCCAATCGCAAATAAATTAGTACCGTTAAATTCGTCAAAGAATGCTTTTTTCGAAAAGTAGTTGTCAAAAAGGGGTCGCCATTTAAAAATTAATAGTTAGAAATGAAAACGTAATTTTGTCAACTTGTCTTATTCCTGTCTTTCATACTAGTAACTAAAACTTTGCGATTGTATTTTTTTGACATCACCTAAGGCCGTTAGATTAGTTTGCGTCCGATCATGGCCACCTAGATGCAATTTTAAAAGTTGCTCTAAAAAAATTAAGTAGACGTAAAAAGTTTTTAAAATCTGACGTTCTGATCTAGAATTGTCTCAGAAATCCAAAAATGTTAAAATATACAGGGTGTTCCATTTAAAAATTCAAAACCGGGGCCATTTCCGGTGAAACGGAAGTGCCCGGAAAGTGGAAAATGACTTGTCTAATAGATTCGTTGACACCCGGTATATATATATATATATATATATATATATATATATATATATATATATGCAATAAATGTAATTTTTATACAAAATACTTACCTGGCACGCAGATCAAAATCAATACAATATTATATAAGAATAATGTAGGATAAAAATACGAAATCATACTAGAATTAATGAAAAAGTTATCTCTTCAACTTCAAAAGTGCTAAGTAAATGAGAAAACCTACAACTATTAAATTGATTGCAATTTAAAAGGGTTAATAATCTATTTTTTGCGCCATTTTTTGAAGTCGGATTACTTTTTTGTGAAAATAATTTATTATTACATAAAACCAGACCTAATTTAATTCATGTAGTGCGTAGCTTTCAATAACTTCCAAAAATTTTAAATTAACGCGTATTGATTGTTCTGGTACACCCAATAAAATATTTTACAAAAATGTCCATTCAAATATTTTAAAAATAAATGAGTTGCAAATTCAAAAAAAAAATGTTTCTGGAAGCTTACCTTTCTATATAACTTTCGAATATACTGTAAAACAGAAACAAAACACTTAGAACATTACACCCACCAAACACAAACCGTTCACATGCGACCGAAAACGTTTCGTTTTTCTAGTAAGAAAAAATCGACAACAATCAAAAAGCATCAACCCCCTCAAAAATACAAATAATCGTTAAATCAACCTCAACAAATTTATAAACTCGGATTTCAACGGGTGGGGGATTAAAAATTTAGCAATTTAAAGCAAATACCGCTTTTCTACCGGTAAAGTACATATCAGTAACCTGAAATATCATTTTTAAAAAACACTTTTACTCCTACTACATAATTTCTAGCCATATCTTTATCAAATTACCTGAAAAACAAAGAAAACAACATAATCGGTGTTTTTAGCACCTCCCCTGCCATAACAAATGCCCCTACTCGGTTTTTAATTCTCAACACGTTCCGTAATCTACCCCCAACTCGAACAGGCTCAAAGCATCTTAATCCTTCTTCCTCCTTCGTATTGGAACAGCGTATTTCTATCTTTCTTTGTGGTGATCTGTTACATTAAATCGGGTTTGTTATGAAAGGATCAGTCAAGGTCACGACACGCGTTATCTGTGCTACGCTAAGGCGGCTGTGCTAAAAACAGTTGAATAATCATGATGCAATGGTTGGTTTGTCTGATTTTTCAGGTGGAGACGCTAAGAAGTCAACGAGTTTGAATGATGGAACTAGACCAAGTGACGTTTATTCTTCACCAGTAACCAAATTGTAGATTTCAATGCACATTAATGAACTACTAAGCTTCAAGTACATTTATTTCATTGTAAAAGATATAATATTTAATTTATCGTAATTGTGTTAAGTTATTATAAAACGAGTGCTGCCAACAGCTCCTACAATATAAAGAAATAGCGCTGAATAGTGATGTCATCATCCGGAGGCTTAAATTCAATATATTATTACACCGATTACTCCGGAACAGCTGCACCGATTTGAATGAAATTTTTTACGTTATATTCAGGAAGTTGCAGCGGTGGTCCCATATTTTTTTAGATGAAATTGATGCAGTCAAATCCAAGATGGCGCTTACAATATGGCGTCCAAAAAAATTAATTTTGTCCGATTTTCTCCAAAATTAGTATGGAGGAATTTTCGGGGTTATACTCAACGAATCTGAAATTATTTTTTAAAAATTCAAAATGGCGAATCCAATATAGCGGACAAAAAAATTTAATTTTGTACGATTTTCTCCAAAATTGGTATGGAGGAGTTTTCGAGGTTGCACATAACAAATTCAAATCATTTTTTAAAAATTCAATATGGCGGACAAAAATATCGATTTTGTCCGATTTTCTCCAAAATTGGTACGGGGGAGTTTTCGGAGCCTCACATAACAAATCTGAAATTATTTTTAGAAAATTCAATATGGCGGATCCAATATGACGGAGAAAAAAATCAATTTCGTCCGATTTTTACCAAAATTTGTACGGGAGAGTTTTCGGGGTCACACATGACGAATCTGAAATAATTTTTTAAAAATTCAATATGGCATATCCAATATGGTGGATAAAAAATTAATTTTGTCCGATTTTTTGAAAATTGATATGATAGCATATTACGAATTTGATATTATTTTTAAAAAATTAAATATGACAAATCTAAGATGGAGGATTAAAGATTTTACATTTCTCGCGATTTTGTATAAAGTCAGTAATGGGGGATTTTTGTTAGTGTTAATTACGAAATTAAAATATTTTTTGAAAAACTCAATCTGGCGGATTCAATATGGTGTCCTAAAAATTTTACATTTTTCGACTTTCTCCAAAACTGATATAGAGGGTTCTTGAGGGTGTAAATTATGAATTTAATAGTATTTTTTCTGGTTTCAATATGGCGAACGCAATATAGCTGACTAAAAATATAACATTTTTTGATTTAATTCAAATGTGGAATTGAATCGTTTTTGAGGATGTAAACAGCGAATATAAGAAAATCTAATATGTCAAATGCAATATGACCGTTTAGAAATTTTAAATATCTGGATTTCTTCTAAAATTGGTACTAGGGGGCTTTGAAGGGTTTAGATTTAGATTAGATTAAGACATTAAAATAATTTTTTTGAAATTCAATATGGCGGATCTGATATGGTGGGTTGAAAATTTTAACTTATTCGCATTTTTTCAGATCTTTTATTAGGGGGTTGGGGGTGGTGTATTGCGAATATGAAGTTAATTTTTTACAACTATTAGGTTGATAAGATGCAATATGAAGGACTAAAAATTTTACATTTTCCAATTTTATCTAAAATTAATATTGCAGGGTTCTTCGGGCGTATACAAACTCAATATTCAATATAAAATATATCGGGCTAAGAAATGTACGTCTCAAATTCTTGAAATATCGATATTGGAAGGTTTTGGGGCCTATATTACTAATCTAAAATTAATTTGAAATTTAAGATAGTGGATTTACTATGACAGACTAAATATTTGTTTGACACAATTTCATTGGTATTTGGAGAAATCCAAGAATCAAAGAATTTTTAGTCATTCATTTTAGGATGATTTACAATTATGGATAAAATGGATACTTTTTGCCACCTTGGAGTCATTGCATGGTACACTAATCTCAATTAGCACTTAGTTCAAATAATTTTGAAATATCATAATGAATTCAAAACTAAAAATCGAAAAATAAAAATTTATAAAAAAATTGAACCGACTTCTAAAAGTGCGCTAAAAGTAACTATAAATTTTTATATGAAATTGAAATTTTTGAAGTCGGTGCCAAATTATTTCTAAATGAAATATATAACTACTAATATATACAAATTATGGTAAGAAAGCAATTACAAATAAAGTATTTTTAATCTGTTTATGCAAATCACATTTTGTCAGGTATTAGTTTGACGCCGACTTCAAAAATTTCAATTTCATATAAAAATTTATAGTTATTTTTTACTTTTTAGCACACTTTTAAAAGTCGGTTCAATTTTTTTTATAAAAATTTTATTGATAAGTACTTTGGACAATGGATAAATTTACTTGGAATTTTTGATAATCTGACAATGTCGCGTCCAAGCGAACGACCTAGGTTTCCGAACAGTGATGCCATCGAGAATTTTCGTTTCAACAAGCCCTAAGCCTTTATTACAGAAGTTGTTGGTCTTGAGGAATTATGTGACGTCACACTTATATCGCGCTTTGAAACAAATTACAGGTTCTGTCACGTGATTTAGATCCAACCCTTTAGTTAAACTATATGATTTAACAGAAATAAATGTAGGACAACGACCCAGTACCGACTCTAGATATTTTAGTTCGTTGGCCATGTTATGAGAACAAAATTTGTAATTATTGATCAATGGAGAATATTTATAAGGATAATTATTTGCATAATATGCATTTAAGACTTGTTTAAGTCTTGAGAGAACGGCAAATAAAAGGATTACAATAGATTTTCTCTGTTAAAAAGTTCAACAGGTCAGTCAATCTGGTTGTAAGAAAGTAATTTGGGTCAATTTTTTATTTAAAAGGGTTTGATTAGAAGCATAATATTGTCTGTTTATTTACCCGTCTATAACAAAAGTCTAATTTCTATAAACTAATGCCTGGTTGCAAAATAAAATTCAAATATGTTACTGTAAGATGGACTACGTGTATTTTACCGGTTATTTATTCCAGTATTTCATATGAAATTTAAAGAAAGCATTTATTATGAAACATTTCTGATTTCGTCGAAATATTCGTGATTTTCTCCTGAAGTTAAAATGTAGAATTACAAAAGATATGATATTATTTAATACAGTGGGTTAAAGTATAACATTTTACTTCAATTTTTGCTATCACGATGGACCTTAGACTAAAGAGAAAGGTGGAAGCGTAACGACATCATGTCAGGTAAAGCAATTTATTATCGTTTGAAGAATACCACAAACGCAATAAGGTGTAAATTATAGGTTATTAAAGTAAAAAAAAAGATGATTCCATTTTTAACCGATTTCTAAAAGAAGGAGGTTCGCAATTCGTCGACTATGTATTTTTTTTATGTATGTACACCGATTACTCCGGAATGGCGAAACCGATTTAAATGAAATTTTTTACGTTATGTTCAGGAAGTTGCTGCGGTGGTCCCATATTTTTTTTGGTGGAAATTGGTGTAGAAAAATCCAAGATGGCGGTGACAATATGGCGGCCAAAAAAATTTAATTTTGTCCGATTTTCTCCTAAATTGGTGTGGTTGAATTTTCATAGTCGTATAAAACGAATCTGAAATTATTTTTAAAAAAATCTATATGGCGGATTTAATATGGCGGACAAAAAATTTGTCTGATTTTCTCCAAAATTAGTGTGAGGGAGTTTTCGGAGTCGCACATAAAGAATCCAAAGTATTTTTAAAAAAATCAAAATGGTGGATCCAATATGGCAGCCAAAAAAGTCAATTTTGTACGATTTTTTCCAAAATTGGTACAGGAGAGTTTTCAGGGTCGCACATAACAAATCTAAAATTATTTTTAAAAAAATCAATATGGCAGATCCAATATGGCGGATAAAAAAATTGATTTTGGCCGATTTTTTTCAATATTGATATAAGGAGGTTTTTGGGATCGCACATTACGAATTTAAAATTATTTAAAAAAAAATTAAATATGATGGATTCAAGATGGCGGACTAAAGATTCTACATCTCTCGGTTTTGTCTAAAATCAGTATTAGGGAATTTTTGTTAGTGTTAATTACGAATTTAAAATATTTTTTGAAAAACTATCTGGTGAATTCAATATGGCGTCCTAAAAATTTTACATTTTTCGATTTTCTCCAAAACTGATATAAAAATAGTGATGGGTGATTGTAATGCCAAAATTGGCAAGGAAGAATATCTAAGAAAAGTGCTAGGTAAACATAGCCTACACGACATAACAAACGATAACGGGCACCGGTTAATAGAATTTTCAATATCCATTAACATGATTATGAAGTCTACACAATTTAAGAGGAAGGGCATTTACAAAGTCACATGGGTCTTAAACGATGGAAGAACGCGTAACCAAATAGATCACATTCTTATACATGCAAGACACTCTAGTAGCATCATTAATGCACGTAGTATGAGAGGAGCAGACAGCGATACTGACCACTTCCTGGTCAAACCAAGTTGAGAACAAGAATAGCAACACAGAAACCGGAACACAATGCGCAAAGAGAAGGATGGGACTTAGAAGCCTTTCAAACACCAAATAAAGAAATTGAGTATCAAATAATAACCATAAGTAACAAATTCCAATGTTTAGAACATGAGGATGATAATATAGAGCTGGAGAAAACATGGCAGCAATTGGCAATAGTCATAGAAGAAGCAGCGATGGAAACCATTGGTAGAAAGAAAAAACGCCCAAAAAGAAAGTGGTTTGATAACGAATGCGATGAAATGCTAGAAGTGAAAACTCGAAAAAGACTGATAATGCTAAAAAAAACCCACTGAGGAGAACAAAAAAGAATTTCACAGAATAAGAGCACAGACAAGAAGATTACTTAGAACCAAAAAGAAGAGCTACCTGAACCATCAGATGCAGGAAATAGACAGAAACAGGAACATGAACCAAGTAAGGAAATTCTTTAGGGAGGTAAAGACTGTGAGACGGGGTGGAAATGTTGGAGAAACGAAAGCCATGAGAAAAGAAACAGGAGAGTTAATAATGACGGAAATAGAAATTGTCGAGCTATGGAAAGGATATTTTCAGCAGGTACTAATTATTGAAAATGGGACAGAGGAAGAGGACATTACATTCCATTCCACAGATATAAGAGTGCCATCACCAACACTTTAAGAAGTTAAAAATGCTATAGCATCACTCAAAGATCACAAAGCGCCAGGCAGCGATGGTATAAATGGAGAGCTGCTAAAAAAGGGAGGAAACAGTCTACATCAAAAAATATATGAAATCATTTTGAAAATATGGGAACTACAGAAAATGCCTGAGGAATGGAATGGAAGTGTCATAATACCTACACATAAGAAAGGAAACAAGGAACAATTTCGAAATTATAGAGGTATATCTCTTATCAACACAACATACACAATCCTAGCAATTACTCTACTAAACAGACTGACGCCTTATGCGGAAGATATTATCGGCGACTACCAATGCGGTTTTCGTGCTGGAAGGTCAACAGTAGACCAGATATTTACGATCAGACAAATATTGGAAAAAAACTGGAAATTTAACCGAGATGTCCACCAAATCTTTGTGGATTTCCAGCAAGCATATGACTCCGTGAAAAGAAGCAGACTATGGCTAGCAATGCTAGAAATGGGCGTACCAAGAAAATTAGTCGATCAAACACAAATGTGCGTGACAAACTCATATGCACAGGTAAGGGTAGGAAATAGAACATCAGCGCCACTCAGTGTGATATCAAAACAAAAGGTGACCCTCTCTCACCGTTGCTTTTCAATTTTGCCTTGGAACCTGCAATGAATAGGGTTGCGTCGGGGCTGACAGAGGATTTTCCGAACCACGGTTCAAAACGGGTGCTGGTCTTTGCTGATGATATCGATACAGTGGCTCACTCAACAAGAGGCGGGCGAGAGGTATTTTCACAACTCGAGGAAGAAACAGGTAATATGGGTCTCCGAGTAAATGAAGAAAAAACTAAATATATGGTAGTAACCAAGAATCCAAGACCTCGAATCAGGCAGAATATGTCACTGAATGAACACAACTTCAAAGTGGTTAAGGAATTCAAGTGTCTAGAGCGGTAATCACAGACGACAATCGAGTTGAAAAAGACGTCTCAGCGAGAATAGCGGCAGGAAAGAGGACGTTATACTCCCTCACAACATTATTGAGATCTAAACGGTTAAAAAGACAATCCAAACTAACTCTGTACAGGTCAATTATTCGCCCGGTAGTTACTTATGGCAGTGAAACTCGGACCCTCAATCAACGGGAAATAAATAAATTACTCATATTTGAATGAAAGGTTCTTAGAATGATATTTGGTCCCCAAAGAGATGAAACAACAGGAAATTGGAGAAGACGCCACAATGCTGAATTGGTGACACTGTATGACAGTGAAAACATAGTCCGTTGTATAAAAGCCAATAGAATAAGATGGGCAGGCCATGTGGTAAGATCAGGGGACCACAGATTATTGGAAACAGTATTCTTTGAGAGACCAGATGGTAGAAGATCAATAGGCCGTCCCAGGAAAAGATGGAAGGATGCCGTCGGAGCTGATTTGTATAGGATTGGAGTCCAGTGGTGGGAAATGGAAGCACAAGACCGTAGGAGATGGAGGGCGATAGTGGATGCGGCTAAGACTCACCCAGAGTTGTAAGACCAGGAAATAAGAAGAAGAAGATATAAGGGGTTCTTGAAGGTGTAAATTCTAAATTTATAAGTATTTTTTTAGGATTCAATATGGCGATTCCAAGATAGCGGACTAAAAATTTTACATTTTTCGATTTTGTTCAAAGGTGGGACTGAATCGCTTTTAAGGATGTAAAAGGCGAATACAAAATTATTTTAAGAAAATCTAATATGTCAGATGCAATATGACGGTCTAGAAATTCCAGATTTCCGGATTTCATCCAAAATTGATACTAGGGGGCTTTAAAGGGTTTAGAATTAGATTAGATGAAGATAGTAAAATTATTTGCATTTTTTTTAGATTTGGTATTAGGGGGTTTTCGGGGTCGTGTATTACCAATATGAAGATAATTTTTTACAGCTATTAGGTAGATACATTATGAGGAAGTGAAAATTTTATATTTTCCGATTTTGTCTAAAACTGATATTGCAGGGTTCTTGGGACGTATACAAACTCAATATATAGTATAACATATATATCGGGCTAAGAAATCTACGCCTCAAGTTCTTTAAATATCGATATTGGAAAGTTTTGGGGCCTATATTACCAAGCTAAAATTTAACTTAGTGGCATATTTAGCATATAGAACGTCAAAAACGCCGAAAGCATACAATAGGTACAAACTGTTTCGTAACGAAACTAATCTACTGGTCAGGCAACTAAAAAGTGAACATTGGGAGCAGTTCTCTAAAAGAATGGAAGGAGACTTCTATAGTGTACAAAAACAAATGTGGCGACTGATAAGACAACAGCGCAAAGAAATATCTGAACTCTCCGAAACAAACAAAATATCAGAGGAGAAATGGATAGACTACCTAACAAAATTATTTGAGCGAGATGCTAACATTGGAAAAAACAACATACCAGCAATAAGGAATAATGTGAAAGTCACCATTCAAGAAGTAGAGAAAGCTATAAAATCCTTAAAAAATAGAAAGTCTCCCGGACAAGACGGAATTCATAACGAATTGTTGAAATACGGAGAACAGCGACTAACACAGGAACTCACAAGCTTCATTCGAAAAATCCTGACACAATGCAAAGTATCAGATAGGTGGAGAACCAGCACAATAATGCTTATGTTTAAGAAAGGTGACAAACAAAAACCAGAGAACTACAGGGGTATTAATCTACTGGACACAACTCTGAAACTCGTTACGAAAGTAATCAAAAATAAAATTAATTCGGTTACAATACTGGAAGACGAACAGCAGGGATTTAGATCAGGAAGGTCTTGCGTAGATGCAGTATTTATTCTACGACAGATAGTCGAAAAATCTATAGAATACAATAAACCAACATTTTTATGCTTTATAGATCTAACAAAAGCATTCGATCGCATAAAGCTAGATGACGTAATCCACCTGTTATATAGGAGAAATATTCCTATCAATATAATTCAGACCATCGAAAACATATACGCAAATAATTAAGTTCAAATTCGCACTAACGGTAAATTATCAACACCCATACCAGTCAACAGCGGTATTAGACAGGGAGACTCGCTTAGTCCTTTGTTGTTTAACATGATAATGGACGAAATAATAAAGGAGGTGCGACTTGGTAGAGGATATAAAATGGGTGATACAGAAATAAAAATTCTCTGTTACGCTGATGACGCTGTGATATGTGCCAAAAATGAAGACGACCTCCAGAGATTGTTAAATACCTTTAATCTTACGGGAAGAAAATAAAAACAAAGCAAACACTTACAACAAGAAACAAAGGTTCGGATCTACAAAACCACAATTAGACCTATTATGACATACACCTCAGAAACACGGCCAGAGACGACAAAAACGAAACAACTATTGGAGACTACAGAAATGAGAATACTTCGACGAATAACAGGAAAAACGCTACTAGACAGAGAAAGAAGCGATAACAACAGGCAATCATGCAACACAGACTGCATTAATGAGTGGGTCCTACAACGTAAGACACAATGGAACAAACACATAAGCCGAATGACAGAGGATAGACTGGTAAGGATCGCACGAGATAAATCGCCTAGTGGTACACGCAGTAGAGGTCGACCGCGGAAAAGGTGGAGCGATAATTTAAGTCCAGAATGAAGAAAATCGAAGAAGGAACAGGTCAGGGACCTATTATAGAAGGTAGAAGAAGAAGAAGAACTTAGTGGATTTACTATGACAGACTAAATATTTGTTTGAAACAATTTCACTGGTATTTGAAGAACTCTAAGAATCAAAGAATATTTAGTGAATCATTTCAGGGTGATTTAAAACTTTGGATAAAATGAGTACATTTTTGCCACCTTGGAATCATTGCGAGGTATACTAATCTCGATTAGTACTTAGTTTAAATAATTTATGGATATCATGATGAATTCAAAACTAAAAAGTATAAAATAACTATAAATTTTTATAAGAAATTGAAATATATATATATATATATATATATATATATATATATATATATATATATATATATATATATATATATATATATCCGGCTACGAAATTTACGTCTTAAGTTCTTTAAATATTGATATTGGAAGGTTTTGGAGCCTATATTACCAATCTAAAATCAATTTAAAACTTAAGATAGTGGATTTACTATGATAGACTAAATATTTGTTTGACACAATTTCACTGGTATTTGGAGAACTCTAAGAACCAAAGAATGTTTAGTGGTTCATTTTAAGATGATTTACAACTTTGGATAAAATGGGTACTTTTTGGCGCCCTTGAAATCATTGTGAGGTACACTAATCTCGATTAGTACTTAGTTCAAATAATTTATAATGAATTCACAACTAAAAATCAAAATGAAAATTTTAATAAAAAAAATGAACCGACTTCTAAAAGTGTGCTAAAAAGTGAAAAATAACTATAAATTATTAAATGAAATTGAAATTTTTGAAGTCAGCGTCAAATTATTTCTAAATGAAATAACGACTAATGTATACAAATTATAGCAAGAACACAATTGCAAATAAAGTATTTTTAATCTGTTTGTGCGAATCACATTTTGTCAGATGTTAGCGCACTTTTAGAAGTCGGTTCAATTTTTTTATAAAAATTTTATTTATATATTTAATAATAATATGGAAAATCAATCCACCTAAAATTAATTTAAAAATAACCCCCTCGATTATTGGGAGCTGATTTCAAAAAACTGCCAAGTAAAAAATAAATTTGCAATATAAAACAATATTTACAATATGAAATAGTTGGTAACCTAATTTTTACTTTTTAACGCAATTTATTATCGCCGGTCTCCTGTCCTCGCGGACAATATTTTATCACAATATAATTTCCTTAAAGGCAAGAGAAACCAAAAGCTGAGTAATGAGGTAATCTATTGCATGTTATCTTCATTTACCGTCACTTATAACTTTTCCAGGATGTTGCAGAACTGCTTATAAATAGTACAAACAATATGCAACGAGGTATTTGTTTTACAAAATATTCAGTTAATTTAATTTTCTTATTGTTAGTATGTTAATGCATGATGATCATTACCCGCGATATGTGATTTCTTCACGCCTCGCCTATTCGATAATTAGAATAATGGCAATAACAACAATAACACCACAAGAGAAAATTTTCTATATTTTGGTAACTTGTTTCCGTTTGTTAATGTTTATGTTGTCTGCTGGACGCATGGCAGGGAACGGGGACATATAACCAAACGGGTTAAAAAAATACATGTTTATTTTTACAAGAGCTATTAAGTCTATTTAAAACATATTCCTCCTGCGTCGATACAACACTGAGCACTGTCAACCCTATGCTTGCATGGATTTTTACATAGATGGTTTCGCAACGGCCTCGACTATTCCCATTACAGTCACCAGGGCCCGTATCCTCTAAAGCGTGATGTAATAAAATTTTTATAAAAAAATTGAACCGACTTCTAAAAGTGCGCTAAAAAGTGAAAAATAACTATAAATTTTTATATGAAATTGAAATTTTTGAGGTCGGCGTCAAACTAATACCTGACAAAATGTGATTCGCATAAACAGATTAAAAATACTTTATTTGTAATTGCTTTCTTACCATAATTTGTATATATTAGTAGTTATTTATTTCATTTAGAAATAATTTGGCGCCGACTTCAAAAATTTCAATTTCTTATAAAAATTTAAAGTTATTTTTCACTATTTAGCGTACTTTAAGAAGTCGGTTCAATTTTTTTTTTAATTTTATTTTTCCATTTTTAGTTTTGAATTCATTTTGATATTCATAAATTATTTGAACTAAGTACTAATCGAGATTAGTGTACCTTGCAATGACTCCAAGGTGGCAATAAAAGTACCCATTTTATCCAGAATTGTAAATCACCCTAAAATGAACCACTAAAAATCCTTTGATTCTTAGAGTTCTCCAAATACCAATGAAATTGTGTCAGACAAATATTTAGTCTGTCATAGTAAATCCACTATCTTAAATTTTAAATTAATTTTAGATTGGTAATATAGGCCCTAAAACCTTCCCATATGGATATTTAAAGAATTTCTTAGCCCGATATATTTTATATTGTATATTGAGTTTGTATACGCCCCAAGAACCCCGCAATATCAATTTTATATAAAACCGGAAAATGTAAAATTTTTAGTCCCTCATATTGTATCTTATTAACCTAATAGTTGTAAAAAATTAACTTCATATTCGTAATACACCACCCCCCAACCCCCTAATACCAAATTTGAAAAAATACGAATAAGGTAAATTTTTCTTCCTACCATATTGGATCCGCCATATTGAATTTCAAAAAAATAATTTTAACGTCTTAATCTAATCTAAATCTAAACCCTTCAAAGCCCCCTAGTACCAATTTTAGATGAAATCCAGAAATTTAAAACTTCTAAACTGTCATATTGCATCTGACGTATTAGATTTCCTTAAAATAATTTTATATTCTCTATTTACATCCTCAAAAACGATTCCGTTCCACATTTGAACAAAATCGAAAAATGTAAAATCTTTAGTCAGCTATATTGCATTCGCCATATTGAATCCTGAAAAATACTATTAAATTCAGAATTTACATCCTTAAAAACCCTCTATATCAGTTTTGGAGAAAGTCGAAAAATACAAAATTTTTAGGATACCATACTGATTTCGCCAGATTGAGTTTTTCAAAAATTAATTGAATTTCGTAATTAACACTAACAAAAATCCCCCAGTACTGACTTTAGACAAAATCGGGAGATGTAGAATTTAATCCGCCATCTTAGATCCGCCATATTTAATTTTTTTAAATAATATCAGATTCGTAATGTGCTATCCCAAAAACTCCCCCATATCAGGTTTGAAGAAAATCAGACAAAATTAATTTTTTATCCACCATCTTGGATACGCCATATCGAATTTTTTAAAAATAATTTTGGATTCGTCATGTTCGACTCCGAAAACTCCTCCGTACCAATTTTGGAGAAAATCGGACAAAATTGATTTTTTTGTCCGCCATATTGAATTTTTTAAAAATATTTTGAATTCGTGATGTGCGACCTCGAAAACTTCCCCATACCAATTTTGGAGAAAATCGAAAAAAATTAAATTTTTTTGTCCGCCATATTGGATCCGCCATATTGAATTTTTTAAAAATAATTTAAGATTTGTTATGTGAGACCTCGAAAGCTCCCCCCTACCAATTTTAGAGAGAATCGGACAAAATTGATTTTTTCGTCCTCCATATTGGATCCGACATATTGAATTTTTTTAAAATAATATAAGATTTGTTATGTGAGACCTCGAAAACTCCCCCATACCAATTTTGGAGAGAATCGGAAAAATTGATTTTTTTTGTCCGCCATATTGAATCCACCATTTTGAATTTTTTTAAAGTAATTTCAGATTTGTTGGGTACAATCCCGGAAATTCCTCCATACCAATTTTAGAGAAAATCGGACAAAATTAATTTTTTTGACCGCCAGATTGTAAGCGCCATCTTGGATTTTACTGCACCAATTTCATCTAAAAAAATATGGGACCACCGCAGCAATATCCTGAACGTAACGTAAAAGATTTCATTCAAATCGATGCAGCCGTTCCGGAGTAATCGGTGTACATACAAAAAAAAAATATATGTATATACCGGGTGTCAACGAATCTATTAGACAAGTCATAATTTCTAGAGTATTATGTGTATCAAAATGAGAATTGGTACAGATAAATGTTATGTGAAGGGGAGAGTTTTCGCATATTTTTCACCGGAAATGGCCCCGGTTTTGAATTTTTAAATGGAACACCCTGTATATTTTAACATTTTTTGATTTCTGAGACAATTCTAGATCAGAATGTGACATTTTAAAAACTTTTTACGTCTACTTCATTTTTTTAGAGCCACTTTTAAAATTGCATCTAGGTGGCCATGATCGGACGCAAACTAATCTAAGGGCCTTAGGTGATGTCAAAAAAATACAATCGCAAAGTTTTAGTTACTAGTATGAAAGACAGGAATAAGACAAGTTGACAAAATTACGTTTTCATTTCTAATTATTAATTTTCAAATGGCGACCCCTTTTTGACAACTACTTTTCGAAAAAAGCATTCTTTGACGAATCTAACGGTACTAATTTATTTGCGATTGGATTAGACATAAGAACAGAAATTAAATATTATTAAGCAAAATACTGGATAATTTATTTACTTATGACAAGTGCGCCATGGACAGCCATGATGCATAATAATTTGCAACTGTTTTTATCAAGTCTTCTTTGGAAAACAAAGCACTCACTTAAGTAGATAATGACAGTGACATACGCTCTAAGAACAGACGTAAAAGTTTTTTAATTTTCGTTAAGTTTAGTTTAAATTTTCGTTAAAATAATGTATACTTAAAGTGAAAAAGTGGATATGTTATTAATATTTGGAGAGTGTCATAGAAATTCAAGGAATGCTGCCGAGTTGTATGCTCATAGATATCCGAATCGGCAACATCCAGCCCATCAGTATTTTCCGTATGTCGAGACTCGTTTTAAGCAAATAGGAAATCAAGAGGCGGAACAGAGGTTTATCATAAATGAAGAGACTGAGATTAACGTACTTGCTATGGTTGAGGTTGATAAAACAGTTTCGTTAAGAAGAATTAGTCAAGAAATGCAGATAAGTTATGAATCAGCAAGAAAAATACTAAAAAAGCATGAATATCGAGCATTTAAATATCAGTTACATTAACATTTGTATACTGAGGATGGCGATAGATGGGTAGTGTTTTGTGATTGGCTGCTTCAAAATCATAGAGTTAACCCAAATTTTATCGATTTTATCCTATTTTCCGACGAATCCCGATTTACAAATAATGGTATGTTCAATAAGCAAAATACTCGGTACTGGGCCCAACAAAATCAACATGAAATGAGAGAGGGCAATTTTCAAGAAAGATTTGGCGTCAATGTCTGGGCTGGTATCGTTGGAAATAGAATAATTGGGCAACATTGTTTCAAGGTCAGTTAACAGGGGTTAGATACTTAGGTTTTCTTCAAAATGAAATCGAAAATCATCTCAATGATATACCTTTAGCAGTTTTACGGCGAATTTACTTTCAACAAGATGGAGCACCGCCTCACAATACTAGAGAAGTTCTTAATTTTAATATCGAATTATTGCAACCAATGGTCCGGTACGGTGGCCAGCCCGCTCACCGGATCTTACTGTGCTCGATTTCTTTGTCTGGGGATGTTAAAGAAAGGGTTTACTATGGAGCAGCCCCAGCTACTCTTAAAATATTAGAAGAAAGAATTTTACGGGCATTTAGAAGTATAACGCCCCAAATGTTACAAAACGTGTTGAGAGAAACAATTGAAGTGATCGAAAAGTGGAAAATATGCGAAAACTCTCCTCTTCACATAACATTTACCTGTACCAATTCTCATTTTGATACACATAATACTCTAGAAATTATGACTTGTCTAATAGATTCGTTGACACCCGGTATAAGGAAGTCGGTTAAAAAGTGATCTGAATGGCGATGTGAACTGTCACTTCATACTTTTGACAGTAAAAGCCGTATTTTTGAAAAGGCAGTGTGTGAAATAAAATGGATGACAGATTGACTTGAACTGACAGACCGAAAATGTCCGTAGTGTTTTGTCGCTATTTTAGGCAAAAAGTAGTTTTGGTATGTCAAATTAACCGTCAAAAGTAAAAAAAAAAAATAGTTTCGTTGTTGTTATTGTTGTGAAGTTATTGATGGCTATTAAAATATTTGTATTTTCCCTGGATTAAATTTATTTTATATCACTTAACAACCAAGAAATGTAGATCAATTCATCAGTCAAATATTTAGGTGTAAATATAGACAACAAAATTATCTTAAATTGACACTAGAACTGGTAAACCAAAACTCTGAATTCTCTAAACGGATATACGTTTGAGTCGATTAAACAATCCATTTTTTGTGAACTTGGCTTCGTCCGACCAAATAATATTATCCAAAAAAACAGTATTTTGTTGTGACCGAAGTAAAATAAATTGACAGATCTTTACTCTTCATGAAAAATCAGTGCATTTTAAATGTTGTACTAGGGAATATACATGGGATGAAAGTTGTGTTTCCATAAAATCCTTAAAATTGATGTTTGAGATAATCCAGACTCTAATGCTACTTGTAGTTATTGTCTGATCTGCGGCGAAATATCCTAAAATTTTCATTATTAACAACTGGTTTATTTCTATTCTTTTATGGATCCAAAGTTCTTGAAGTTTTCTATAATCCTTATAACTGTTCGTGGTGTTGATTTCTGTTTCTGAGAATATCGGATCGCGAATATATCGCATGTTCTTGAAATAACTCCATCACATTTTTCCTAAATAATAAATAAGTTTAAATAAACTTTGTGCGTGTAATTTAAACGCCCCGGCATGATTGTTATTAATGAATGTCAGATGGCAAGAAATAGTAACAATTCTGTAGGATTCGATTGTTTTATTTTCGACACGCCTCGCCGTCATGGCCAACTAATAACAAAACTTAAAAACCGTATAGCATTTTTAAAATAGAAAAATGTCGAATTTCCAATATTTTCAAAACTACAAATTTTTGGAATAGACAATATATAAAGTTACCCTTATTTTTAATGCTTAATATGATAAAATTATAAAAATAGGTGCTTTCTATTTGAAAAAATTGACTTTTGACGATTTTTTAAATATAATTTTTTTTTCTTCTTTTTTGACCAGTCGGTACTAATAATTTTTAAAAGATCATAAAAAGACTACTAAAGTCGATCTTCGTTTACAAGAAATCTAACACAAATTAAATAATAAAGACTTTCTTATAGGAAAAATTTATAGTTAAGTTTTGGTCCGCAAACGTCATTTTTGACATAAAAATTAAAGTATGTCCAAAACGGCGAGACTTAAGTATAGAACATTATACATGAATTACGTCTAAAAATTTACGTAGAAATCAAAAAGAAATAATATATAGGGTGTTCCATTTAAAATAAGCAAGTTGAGATGTACAGGGTGAGTCAACGATTGGATGAAGTAGGTTTGTGCCTTTTCGGTAAAATTAACAAAGAAACTATATTTATTGTTTGATACAGTTTATTTTTACGCAGATTTTAAAAATATTTAGGACTCTACAGGGTGAGCCAAAAAACTAGGACAGCATAAAGTTGTATTTTTTTAAATAGAACACCCTACATACGAATCGTATTTTCGATTTAGCTTATAATTTTAAATCTTTTTTATTAAGGGTTTACTATAACAAAACTTTATAGTTTCTGAGATAATTAAGTTTAAAGAAAAAAAGTCACATTTTCAGGCATCAATTCAATCCTAAATAACGTTTTCAATTTTGTGACAAATATATTCAAATTTGGAATTTAGCAAGGCCAAGGACAAGTTAACATAATTTTTACCTAATATTTGCAATAAAAGCTACAGGGTGTTGAACACATCGGCTCAAATTTGAACAAGTTTAAATGAATGAATATCTTTTTTTTTAAATGATACACCCTGTATATTTTCATGTTATTTAATAGAGTAATAAAAACCCTAAAAGTTGTGTTCAATATATCCTATACCAATTTATAATACTTTTTGAGATATTTCAGTTTTTCTTATTTTCCATACTTTTTTACAGAAATAGTCTTCATTATCATAGTAGCCATGTAAAATAATAAAAAGAAACTACAGAAACAAGCAGAATGTGGTTAAAAATGATGAAATACATTATTCGTTATATTACAACGGCAATAGTTTAATTAAACATAATGTGAAAAAATTAACACGACAATAACGACACGGCAAATACATATTTACTTTTATACTAAATTGAAACAAAAAAATTACCTATTAAATACTGAGATTAATTATTTCTTTTTAATAAGTGTTCGAATAAACGACCCTCTTGTGCAATGCACAAATTTAGTCTTTTTTGCAGATTTTCTCGGACCCTGGACAAAATTACCAGAAGAATCAAATCTTTGCATTAAGTTTTGAAAAGTATGGGTATTAGGCTGGCGTCGATCAGGATACTTCATTTTATAAATTCTTTGAGCAAGAAGGCAATTTTTTTGAGCCTCTCCTATTGTATAAATCATATCTATTAACTCATTCTTCGGAAAATTCATTTTACAATATAAGGTGAATGCAAAAAAAAACAAACTACACTACATAAAAACCAAAAGAAGCGATTGTGGTTATAAATTTGACACACAGAAAAATGTTCTTTTACATTGTTTTTGCCATGGCTACTATGATAATGAAGACTATTTCTGTAATAAAGTATGGAAAATAAGAAAAACTGAAATATCTAAAAAACTATTATAAATAGGTATATGATATATTGAACAAAACTTTTAGGGTTTTTGTTACTCTATTAAATAACATGAAAATATACAGGGTGTACCATTTAAAAAAAAAAGATATTTATTCATTTAAACTTGTTCGAATTTGAGCCGATGTGTTCAACACCCTGTAGCTTTTATTGCAAATATTAGGTAAAAATTATGTTAACTTGTCCTTGGTCTTGCTAAATTCCAAATTTGAATATATTTGTCACAAAATTGAAAACGTTATTTAGGATTGAATTGATGCTTAAAAATATGACTTTTTTTCTTTAAACTTAATTATCTCAGAAACTATAAAGTTTTGTTATAGTAAACCCTTAATAAAAAAGATTTAAAATTATAAGCTAAATCGAAAATACGATTCGTATATAGGGTGTTCTATTTAAAAAATAAAACTTTATGCTGTCCTAGTTTTTTGGCTCACCCTGTAGAGTCCTAAATATTTTTAAAATCTGCGTAAAAATAAACTGTATCAAACAATAAATATAGTTTCTTTGTTAATTTCACCGAAAAGGCACAAACCTACTTCATCCAATCGTTGACTCACCCTGTACTTCCAGTATAACCAGAAGTGCCACCATCTTGAAAATATTTTAACCAACTGCCCCTATGCACTTTAGTTCACTGTCAAATTTTCAAATTCTTTCTACTTATACTTTTCCCAGAATCGATTGATAAAGTTCCCGAAAAATCACCCTGTATACTTACCAGACACCCTGTATAGTAATAGTTGATTTATGGATTTTTGATACATTTTTACCTTTTTCAAAATGGAAACCTTGATAGGTAATTTATACTGATCAATGGAACAGGTTGGTAAATAGACAGCAAAACATTTCAAACGAAATAAGTGAAAGAAAAAGACCAGATGTTATACTGTAAATATTGGTAATTTACTAATCAATACATTTACATAAATAAATTAACACGTTTTCTTAGAATCATATATTAACATGTTAAGGTAGTAGCTTTACTTTCGTCGACTTCCTCGCAAGCCACCGTAGTCGAAGAACATTTTTGAATACCATCTGTATCAACGCATCTGCAGACACCTCTTCGACATTGTACAGGATTGTAGTTGCCGTTCTGTAAACACTGGGGTTTTTCTGTGGTGGTCATGACAAGCTCTGCTCTCACGCATTCTATAAAAATTGTATATAAATTATTGTAAAAAAAGTAATTTAGAATCTGTTTTATATTGCAATTAATTTAATAATTTTAAATATACCTATTTATTTAGCAACTTGTAACTGTAATATTACCAATTCATTGTCAAAAATAACTGTACTGAAAAGTTCATAAATTGTCAGTGACTCATTTAATATCGGTCACCAAAGCGACGATGAGGCGGAATAAATATCTCGTGCACCTGTAAATTCGATCGATTCCCCCCCCCTCCCCCCAAGAGCTTTGAGTTCAGGAAAATAGACCCCATACTGCCTCTTATACTATAGTTTATTCAAGAACTAGAGAGAGTAATAAATCATTTTTTACTTTTTTTTTTCTTCGAAAACTATCTGTGTTCTTTAGTCAGGTGTTTTGGGCCAAATCTGTTTGACACATACATTTTTCATAGAAATTCTATAATCAAAAATACCGGTCTATAATAATGGACTATTTGGGTTGGATAACAATAGATATTTGGATGTGTGAAGCGGAATAAATATCTCGTGCACCTGCAAATTCGATCGATTCCCCCCCCCCCTCCCCCCAAGAGCTTTGAGTTCAGGAAAATAGACCCGATACTGCCTCTTATACTATAGTTTATTCAAGAACTAGAGAGAGTAATAAATCATTTTTTACTTTTTTTTTTTTCTCCGAAAACTATCTGTGTTCTTTAGTCAGGTGTTTTGGGCCAAATCTGTTTGACACATACATTTTTCATAGAAATTCTATAATCAAAAATACCGGTCTATAATAATGGACTATTTGGGTTGGATAACAATAGATATTTGGATGTGTGAAGCGGAATAAATATCTCGTGCACCTGCAAATTCGATCGATTCCCCCCCCCCCCTCCCCCCAAGAGCTTTGAGTTCAGGAAAATAGACCCGATACTGCCTCTTATACTATAGTTTATTCAAGAACTAGAGAGAGTAATAAATCATTTTTTACTTTTTTTTTTTTCTCCGAAAACTATCTGTGTTCTTTAGTCAGGTGTTTTGGGCCAAATCTGTTTGACACATACATTTTTCATAGAAATTCTATAATCAAAAATACCGGTCTATAATAATGGACTATTTGGGTTGGATAACAATAGATATTTGGATGTGTGAAGTGTTAAAAAGATTTTAATCCTTGTCATAGGCGTTGGAAGGTTTATTTTATCACTAAGTTGTTATGGCATAGCATATTATTTCGGTAATAAACTTAAAATAAAAAGTTTTTATCATATTATTTTATTTCTTATGATTTCTAAATAATTTACATACATTAGAAAATATAGATAATTTTGAAATATTTAACACAAATCACAACTATATTTTTGTTATTTTGGCATAGAAACCGTTTTAGGCACATTCAGACTAAAACATAGCCTTTTTCGCTCAAAAAATTCTAAGTTATAATTTAGATACTTACAAAATACTCATTGCCAAAAATACAAGTAGTTAAACATACAGGGTGATTCAAAAATCGATCACGAAACTTAAGGGGGTGATTCTATTTGACAAAATAAGGGTAGAGCTTCATATAATTTTTTTTCAAAATGTCATTCGTTTTCGAGTTACAAGCCGTCCAAGTTCAAGTTTTTATTTTTTGTTTTTTGAATTACTCGCTTACAGGAAAACCGATTTGACTAATATTTGAAAGATAGGCTAAGTCTTCTGCGCTTCATCATTTTAGTAACAATTCACATTGATTGTTTGCCGCTAGAGGGCACTTTACCTACATTGAAAATTGTTTTTTTGTCATAATTTTTTAGTGTTGACAGCTACAGTAGTTTTTGGCATAATTTCTGAAAGACTGATGCCAGGCCTTTAAAAAAGGTGCTCTTTATTTACATCGCTAAACCCAACGGTTTAGACGTAAATCACCCTTAAAAATTAAGTGGTAAATTTACTTTTCTCATTTCATTACCACCAGCTACCAGGTAAATAGCTATCAAAGTATACTAGAGCTGTCAGTTTAACATCAAATAAATTCGCTTTTTAAACTATTTAATTTATAATCTTAAAATAACTAATAATGGCTAATCAGTAAATATTCATATTATGGATTATTGCGATATACATTTAATTGATAAAAATTAATGAAACAGTACTAAACAAACTAAAAAAGATTCTCAAAATGTCCCCCATTTTCTTCCATACATTTCCTAACACTCTTCAAAAAATGTCGCCTAACTCGATGAAAAATTCCTGGCGTTTCTTTAATAATTTGGCACTTTTCGATTATCCTGAAGCGAAGATCCTCGACGTTGATTACTGGAATATCGTACACCAATTGTTTCAAATGACCCCAAAAGAAAAAATCCATAGGATTAAGGTCTGGTGACCTCGCTGCCCATGCCAATGGTCCACTTCGTCCTATCCATCGCTCAGGATACGTTGCATTCAAATACTGTCGGACACGTATACTAACGTGGGGCGGAGCTCCGTCTTGGAGGATCCACATGTTGGCCCTTACTTCCAATGGCACATCTTCCAGATACAATGGGAGACGATTTTGGATAAAATCTAAGTATACGTCACCAGTTAATGGGCCATCAAAGAAATGAGGACCAATAAGGTTATCTCCTATTATCCCTGCCCACACATTTAGTGAAAATCTACGCTGATGTTTCGTTTCTACCACATTGTTTGGGTTCTCGTAAGCATATGTGTGGATGTTGTGTAGATTTGTTATGCCATCACGAGTGAAACCAGCTTCGTCAGTGAATAATATGACGCCAATTAATCGATTATCGTGTTCATACTTAGCTAGGATCTGACTGCACATTTCCAACCGTCTCGGCCGATCATCGTCATAAAGAGCCTGCACCTTTTTTGAATGAAACGGGTAGAGTTGTTCTTCTCTTAGTATCCTCCATGAACTAGCCTGACAGAGCCGCACTTCATTCCCAATTTTTCTAGTACTAATACCTGGATTATCTTCAATAATTTCAAGCACTCTTTCTTCTTGTTGCACGTTTCTAGCAGTTCTAGGTCTTCCCCTATTTCCATTATAACTTTTAAAGGAACCACATTCCGCAAGCCTCCTGTGCACACTGGAAAATGTTTGAGCATGAGGGATATTTCTTTCCGGATAACTCTCCATATAATATCTTCTTGCCAACTCTGCATTACCATTTGCTTTTCCATAACAAAAATGGATATCACAATATTCGATATTTGAATATTGGTGATTAGCCATTATTAGTTATTTTAAGATTATAAATTAAATAGTTTAAAAAGCGAATTTATTTGATGTTAAACTGACAGCTCTAGTATACTTTGATAGCTATTTACCTGGTAGCTGGTGGTAATGAAATGAGAAAAGTAAATTTACCACTTAATTTTTAAGGGTGATTTATGTCTAAACCGTTGGGTTTAGCGATGTAAATAAAGAGCACCTTTTTTAAAGGCCTGGCATCAGTCTTTCAGAAATTATGCCAAAAACTACTGTAGCTGTCAACACTAAAAAATTATGACAAAAAAACAATTTTCAATGTAGGTAAAGTGCCCTCTAGCGGCAAACAAACAATGTGAATTGTTACTAAAATGATGAAGCGCAGAAGACTTAGCCTATCTTTCAAATATTAGTCAAATCGGTTTTCCTGTAAGCGAGTAATTCAAAAAACAAAAAATAAAAACTTGAACTTGGACGGCTTGTAACTCGAAAACGAATGACATTTTGAAAAAAAATTATATGAAGCTCTACCCTTATTTTGTCAAGTAGAATCACCCCCTTAAGTTTCGTGATCGATTTTTGAATCACCCTGTATATAAAAAAGTAAATTCGTCCATATAATATTAAAAAAAATTTTTGGGGCTATCGGTCATTTTATAATTAATTAAAAACATTTTTAGGATATTTGACATTTGAGTTTATTTATTTCTTAAACTATCGGCAGATTTACAATTAAACACTAAAAAGGGATTCAAATGTAATTAATTTTTATATGTTACAGAAAATTTAAATAATAAATTGTATTTACGCTGGTAAACATTACGTATCTAATTCACAATCAAAGTCAGTGAAGCCATCTTTGCTCAAATTAATTATAATTGGTCCCTCTATCTTACCGATCATGAGATCGAGTTTCCACATTTTCTTTTATTCTTTTATAATATGGATTTTTCCCAATTTTCTGCACTAACTTTATTCAAAAAAATCTTTCAAAAGTTCTGTTAAATTACTAATTTTGTAAGTTGTGTTATTTCTAGCAACTCTTCCTTTTACTTGAGAAAGATATTTCCAACGGACATTTTCCGGACGATCTATAAGAACAGATTTCCTATCTGGTTTTTCCCAGTAAAAATTAAGTTCTCTGAGCAATTTCCAGAGCTCAGTTCTTTTAATTTCAGGTAAATTCCGTTCTTCATTGATTTTAGTTAGAATTTTGTCGACGGTTGGAATCTGCTTCTCATAATAAAATGCATGTACAACTCCTGTTACTGCAGTTTACATCTCTTCTTCCAACGAGGTTTTTCGTCTGCCTGTGATCGAATGTGGCTTGGGAGTACTAACAATTCCAGTCGTTTTTTTTCTCCTTTAATATTCGGTATATAGTAGATTTTCCAACTCCTATCATGTTGGAATACATCTCAACAGAGCTTTTAACATTATTATCTAAATACTGATATCTTAAGGCATCATAAACATTCATCGTAATAAGTTTTTCGTTGAGGAAAAAATGCCCTGGTTTAACGATTTTGGAATAAATATTGAGATGGAAGCCATATCTTTTGGGTATCTCACTAATCTCAAATTATACAAGAAAACACACACAAACAAGATAAATCACTAAGGCCACACACAGGTGTACTTTGCTCCCTGACAGAAATTAAATTGAACTATCAGAAATTTTATTGTTGCAGTAAATTTATAATGGATTATAATATTTAAATATAATTAGATTTATGGCAGTCCTCAGTTACGTGCGGCACTGGAACAGGTACGTTGGAGGTTGCGGTAACAGTTTTATTACTCTCTCTAGTTCTTGAATAGAGTATAGGACTGTGTATGTTTGCGATCGCCCCTCCCCTTCCCAAGAGCTTTGAGTTCAGGAAAACAGACTCGATTCTGCCTCTTATATTAGGAATGTGTATGCTGCTTGCATCCTCTCCCCCTGTCGGCAACTTGTTTTTTTTATCGCCCCCCCCCCTCTCCAAAAGTTTCAAATTCAGAAAAATAGACCCGACTCTGTCTTTTACACTAGAAATGGGAATGTTGCTGGTGTCTCTACCCCCCTCCCCGTCGGCAAGTTGCTTTCGCTTGCCATACTGTACTTTTGTGATAACACCGCCCCCCCCCCCAAAAAAAAAAAAAAGAGAGGGGTTGGATCCGCCCCTGCATCTTAATGAAGAGTATTATAAATTGCAAGTCTTGAAAGATCAAAGTAAGTATTTTCGATAATTATAGTTCATTGCAGGTATGTATGTACCTCGTGGCAAGTGTAGTTTTGTATATTTTGTGCAAAGATATAGTTATATAAATAATATTTCAGTTGTAAAAGTAATTTTATTCTGCGCATTAGTTAAAATATTGAAAATTCGTTGTTATCATCATGCTAAATGTTCGCTGATAGAAGATTTGCCTACGAAGTCCAATTCGGTTCGACTATAAATATTCCCTCAGAATATTGAGGGAATTTTACGTTGTATTTATTAAGATATATTATTTGACATTACATATGGATACATTAGACCCAGCTTTACTTGGCTTTTATTGCAAAAAAATGTTAATACTCTGACTCCTCCAGTAGATGAATTAATAGCGGCTTGTGCTAATTATTCAGTTTTTCAGTACGAAAGCATGTCAATGCAATCGTTGGGGCATACATTGTTGCAAATTTTGTTCGTGCATGAAAAACTAACATGCAATAATAAACACAACAAATCAATATGGATTTTATTCTATGTAATACCTCTTACACCATCGTTTACCATAATTCCATAAATTCCATTATTTATTAATTAGTATCGACATGTAAACAAATTTAAAACGATCATCATTCAATTAATGCATATAGAATACGACAACGGTGTTAGTAAAACTACTTAAAAAAATTGACATTTTTCTGTTTAATAACAATCAAATTATCGAATAAAATATGTTTTTTAGGTTCCATCTAATACAATGCGGAAAACTTATGTTGCGGGCTTATTTAGGGTATGATCAGTGCTGTCAAATGTTCCACAGAAAAAATACTTGCAAGTTTTATATTTATTCCTGGCAATTCCTGGCAAAATGCGTGTGATAATGCTCAATTAAATTGAATATTAGAAAAAGACAGGTAATAACAAAATTGTCCATCCCTTAAATTTAAGACTGTAAACCATAAAATAAAGAAAGAAATAACTACATGTGAGAAGCAAAAAGAGATAGAGAGATTTAATTTTAGAGATGCGGCATTTTATCGATTTTCATACACTTGTCATCAATTTGTATGTACAGGGTGAGTCAACGATTGGATGAAGTAGGTTTGTGCCTTTTCCGTGAAATTAACAAAGAAACTATATTTATTGTTTGATACAGTTTATTTTTACGCAGATTTTAAAAATATTTAGGACTCTACAGGGTGAGCCAAAAACTAGGACAGCATAAAGTTGTATTTTTTTAAATAGAACACCCTATATACGAATCGTATTTTCGATTTAGCTTATAATTCTAAATCTTTTTTATTAAGGGTTTACTATAACAAAACTTTATAGTTTCTGAGATAATTAAGTTTAAAGAAAAAAAGTCACATTTTCAAGCATCAACTCAATCCTAAATAAAGTTTTCAATTTTGTGACAAATATATTCAAATTTGGAATTTAGCAAGGCCAAGGACAAGTTAACATAATTTTTACCTAATATTTGCAATAAAAGCTACAGGGTGTTGAACACATCGGCTCAAATTTGAACAAGTTTAAATGAATAAATATCTTATATATCCTATACCTATTTATAATAGTTTTTGAGATATTTCAATTTTTCTTATTTTCCATACTTTTTTACAGAAATAGTCTTCATTATCATAGTAGCCATGGCAAAAACAATGTAAAAGAACATGTTTCTGTGTGTCAAATTTATAACCGTAATCGCTTCTTTGGTTTTTATGTAGTGTAGTTTAGTTTTTTTTGCATTAATCTTATATTGTAAAATGAATTTTCCAAAGAATGAGTTAATAGATATGATTTATACAATAGAAGAGGCTCAAAAAAATTGCCTTCTTGCTCAAAGAATTTACAAAATGAAGTATCCTGATCGACGACAGCCTAATACCCATACTTTTCAAAACTTAATGCAAAGATTTGATTCTTTTGGTACTGTTGATTATCCAAACGTAAAGTGGTCAACAAACCAGTAACTAATGAAGAAAAAGAACTACAAGTATTGTTAAATGTTCAGGAAAATCCTTATATTGGTAGCCGTCAGTTAGCAGCATTATGTGAAACATCACAATCCACCGCTAATCGTACTACCAAGAAATATAGGTATCATCATATCACATGGAATTACACCAAGAATTGCATGGACAGGATTTTGAAGGTCGGGTAAACTTTTGTCGTACAATAAATGCGGAGATTCAATTAAATCCAAATTTATTATGCAAGGTAATGTTTAGTGATGAAGCTACTTTTAGAAGTAACGGTGCCGTAAATAGACGCAACATGCATTATTATGCCACAGAAAACCAATTTTGGATTAGAGAGGTGCAACATCAAAACCACTGGTCATTAAATGTTTGGTGTGGTATTCATCATAATCGAATTATTGGACCCACTTTTTTAATAAACCACTAAATGGCCATAGTTACCTGAACTATTTCTGTAAAAAAGTATGGAAAATAAGAAAAACTGAAATATCTCAAAAACTATTATAAATAGGTATAGGATATATTGAACAAAACTTTTAGCGTTTTTATTACTCTATTAAATAACATGAAAATATACAGGATGTACCATTTAAAAAAAAAAGATATTTATTCATTTAAACTTGTTAAAATTTGAGCCGATGTGTTCAACACCCTGTAGCTTTTATTGCAAATATTAGGTAAAAATTATGTTAACTTGTCCTTGGCCTTGCTAAATTCTAAATTTGAATATATTTGTCACAAAATTGAAAACGTTATTTAGGATTGAATTGATGCTTGAAAATGTGACTTTTTTTCTTTAAACTTAATTATCTCAGAAACTATAAAGTTTTGTTATAGTAAACCTTTAATAAAAAAGATTTAAAATTATAAGCTAAATCGAAAATACGATTCGTATATAGGGTGTTCTATTTAAAAAAATACAACTTTATGCTGTCCTAGTTTTTTGGCTCACCCTGTAGAGTCCTAAATATTTTTAAAATCTGCGTAAAAATAAACTGTATCAAACAATAAATATAGTTTCTTTGTTAATTTCACCGAAAAGGCACAAACCTACTTCATCCACTCGTTGACTCACCCTGTACATTCGCCTTTATTAATTTCTGAGTATGACATCTTATTCCTGGCAAATCCCTGGCATGATAGTATTCCTGGCAAAATTACTGGCATAGCTAATCATTCCTGGCAAATGCCAGGAATTACTGGCAAATTGACAGCCCTGAGTTATGATGTATCGAGTATACGCGTTTGGTCGCGCGAGGCGCCTCCGGATAAGCTTACCTTTCACGCGACACACGGGACGACGCATGCATGTAAGCGGCCGACAGCCGTTTGTCTATAGCCAAAATAAACAATTAAGATGTAACTTTTTCGTATGGCATTTGATTATAGTTTGTAGATGTCAAAAGTTAATAGCATTCAAAAATCGCATATATCACATTTTTTAATTATTTAACATCAATTATCTAGAAAACTAAGCATCGTGCGTAAAAGCAAAGATTATTATAGCTAACGCTTATAATAATCTTTGCTCAAACGTACATCCATTTAGAGAATTAAATTTTCAAGAGTTTTGGCAGTTTAACGTGTATTGTGCTCTTCGATCATACTGTAGATTTAAACAACAGTAGATTTGTCTGAAGGCTGTTTATGGTCGGTGGGGGAGACGCTTTTTTGATGTTTGACAGACATACACATATTTACTTATCTTGTCTTTCAGTTTAATTGCTTGTCGTGACTTTTTTTCGGTGTTTTTAAGTGTTAGAAATTACTATAAATGCGAAGTTTACAATTAATATTAACAAAAAGAGGATTTAAAAACTTATTTTTATCGGTATATATTGTTAGATTGTTTACATATTGAAAATAACAATAATAAAAATTCAGGCAACCATATATTCATACTTTGTTTTCAGAATTGACGTACCCAGGGGTATGTTCGAAGGACGTACCGATGATACTCGTTTAAATAATGCAATTAGAAAAGGATATCATAAAATCGGCATGTCTGTACCAAGAAATTAAATATCTACTGTTTATCAACACTTTTTCAAATATAAATAAAAATATTATTACGTTATTCAGCGTTCAAACCTTCGATCATACTCTAGATATAAACAACGATAGATTTGTCTGAAGGCTATTTATGGTCGGTGGGGGAGACGCTTTTTTGATGTTTGACAGACATAAACATATTTACATATCTTGTCTTTCAGTTTAATTGCTTGTCGTGACTTTTTTCGGTGTTTTTAAGTGTTAGAAATTACTATAAATGCGAAGTTTACAATTAATATTAACAAAAAGAGGATTTAAAAACTTATTTTTATCGGTAAATATTGTTAGATTGTTTACATATTGAAAATAACAATAATAAAAATTTAGGCAACCATATATTCATACTTTGTTTTCAGAATTGACGTACCCAGGGGTATGTTCGAAGGACGTACCGATGATACTCGTTTAAATAATGCAATTAGAAAAGGATAGCATAAAATCGGCATGTCTGTACCAAGAAATTAAATATCTACTGTTTATCAACACTTTTTCAAATATAAATAAAAATATTATTACGTTATTCAGCGTTCAAACAACCGGGCCCTATTTCTGACGTTATGCTACTTCTACAGGGGTATGTTCGAAGATTGTGCTATAAGAAATGACGGCGTCGTCGCCCTAAAAATCTAGCGAGATAATCTGAATGGTATGTTAGCCATTTTTTGAAGACTTCTAGATATAAAATACCTTTTTTAACTTCTAAGTGAGCGCTACTTCGACATCTTGAAAAATTTGAAAATGAACTATATTGATAACTTGCCGCTGGCTGCTCATAGAAATCTATTTTATCAACATGATGGGGCGCCTCCACATAATAGTCAGTTAGTTAACAATCATCTGCAAAACTTGTTTTATGATCAATAAATAGTCAAGAATGGGCCACATCTTTGGCCACCTCGCTCCCCCCGACCTAACAGTGCTTGATTTTTTTTATTTGACGGACAATCAAAAATAAAGTATATAACACCGTATTAACTACTATGGAAGACTGTATGTAGCACGTCAGAATAGCATTTGAAGAACTTAATATAATTTTTATTCTTCTTTTTTGTCCACTCTGTACTAATAATTTAGTGAAACCTAAGTATATATCGACTTTAGAAACTCCTTTTCATTCATATTTTACATTTTCAAAAACTCAAGTAATAAAACCTGTTAAATCTAAATGGATAATATATAGTATTGTTTCATATCTATAAAAACTATACAACATATAAATATAAGATAATCGTCTGATTCATAGCAATACTTACTTTGTAAACTTTAATGAATTATAAACGGAGGGATTAAAACATATACCCGTATTTTAGATTTACTATCTAACACGGCAACACTGCAACGTCTCATGTCTTGCTTTTTTACTACTATAGGAATTGAAATGCTGGCGTCTCTCCCCCCCCCCCCCGGTCAACAACTCACTTTTGGTTGCGATCGCTCCCCCCCAAGAGCTACGAATTTAGAATATAGACTCAACTTTGCCTCTTATACTAGGAATGTGAATGTTATTGGTGTCTCCCCTCCCCCCTCCCCTCGTCAACAACTAGCTTTCACTTGCGATCCCCCCCCCCACAAGTGCTTTAAATTCGGAACTGCTGATGTCTCCCCTCCATCGACAACTTGCTGGATCCGCCATTAGATACACTTAATGTCGACATAGGTCGGGAATTTTGAACAGAAATATTTTTCTATTATATTTTAATAAATACAAAAAGTATACTTACTACAGTCCATATCGGCAATTAAGGTTTTTAGAGTGGAATCTGATTTATCCAGAGCCAACAAAGGTTTTCCATCTTTATCCACACAATACTTACTAAAAAAATAAAATATATACCAAATATAAAAGCATACACTACCCACACAGCACTAGACGTCTTATAGACGTCATTTTTATATCCAGATTATGTCTGAACGTCTTAAGACATAAATAAGGCGTCTTATAGACGTTGTTTTAAAGACGTCCATAAGACATCTATATACAACGTCTTTAAGATATATTTTAAAAGTCTACATACTACATTTTATATGAAAATAAATACAGTTGTGAATAATTTAGTTGATAAAAACTAAAAAGCATTTCCTTCCCTATGGATTTTGTCGCAGTTGGGTAATAAATAAGTTTGCAACGCCGCACAGAGCTCAGCTGAATACAAGTTGAGGTTAAAATTTTTGAAAGAACGACAAATATTTAGTAGCCTCACTACGACCTTGGTTAATAGAACTTTTGCATGATCTTTTTTATCAATACTTTGGTGCTTTTTGTCACAGACTGTTTGATGTACCGATAACAATGACACACATAAATATGATGCCAGCGAAACAATAACTTTAAAAAACCCGCCTTTTGTTTCTGTCAACTGTCATTTTTCAGTTTTGTATTTGTGTTTCGTCATGTCGTTATTCATTTTTAATGTTGTTGGGGTGCCGACTGTGAAAATTTAGCTTTTGAAAGAATTTTATGAAAATAGTTGATTTATCTATGTGCCTCTTGAAACCTTTTTTATTCGTGTTTATGTAATACTTAAGGTAAGATCGAGAATCATATGTACTTAGGAAAAACAGTAACGTTATTTATAGGTTGTGTTACAGGAAATTCCCGAATGCTTTACCGCTTATATTTTTGTAGTAACTCGATGTTATTAGAAGTATGAAATGAAATCTTCAAAAATATTATCTGTGCGAAAAAGGCTTGCACAGCTCATCCAGACCCGGTCCTAAATATTACAAGAAATAATGAAGTGGAAGGCGAAATGTTTGTTTATGAAGTGCTCTACTAATGAAACCTGTAAGATTTATTTTTTTCCTGATGATTGGTTTATATTTAAAGAACATAGAAAATAAAGTTTTGTTAATTACAAGAAGTAATTTTGTTTTATAAATTTCAAAACTGGGAGTAGGGAGCATTTATGACTTTGTAAAGCGAACTTGTAAAATTACCTTGTACAGTTGATTAGTACGAAAAGGAAAGAGAAAGTTCTATGATTCCAACTTGGCGAGACTTATTATGAGTGAGTTCTGTCTTTCATTATACATATTAATCTTGAAATAGCATAAGTCACGATTCTATAGTAGAGGACGATTATAAAAATTGGCAAAAATATAAAAAAATTTACTCCCACAAATGATAAACTTTATCCTATAAAATTAAAATCAGTTTGTTATTAGGATCTACAGAGACAACAGGACTGGCAAAAAGTCGGAAGAATGAGGAAATTTCAATCCAAACATGGCTGAAAAGGGCATCAGACCAGATTTGTTATTCGACTAAATAAAAATTCTTGTTTTTAAAACTATTTAAAGATTTGTGTACTTTTTATTTCAATAAACTTTTATTTTTCTGATAGTCTACCTTTTAGAGTTATTATATCGAAGGGACAAACTAAGCCTTAAATTTGATAGGTTCACTTATAGTTCAAACAGTAGTAGTTCTGAAAATATTTGCTCTTCTACCTCACTTCCTCAATTTCAAATTAGAAAAAGTTTACATTATGCTTAAGTTATGTATTTTTTGTATAAAGAGATTATGTTGAACACATTTTTTAAAGCAAATTGTTCATGCGGAACTTGTGCTTATTTAAAATGGTAGTGCATATTTTGCTCTTGATTTTTTCTTAATTAAAATTATTTCTTGGACTTTTGAATAATCTCGGTTTGACTTTGTAAACAAGACACACAAATAAAAATTAAAGGGACCCTTTTTAATGTACATAATTTTAATGTTGGGAAGGGACGTCCATAAGACGTTGTCAGCAAATGTCTTAAAGACGTTACCTTTTGTAACATAAGACGTCTTTCGACTTTAAGGAGCATTCATAAGACGTCCTGAATGTTTAGATCAAACGTTTTATGGACGTCTTTAAGACGTGTTTGTGCTGTTTGGGTATGTACTTAAAAACCTTTAAGGCCTTTTAAGTTGGTACGGTACTTACTGAGTTTTATTTTCTTGCACCGGCGCATAAGTACCATCCAAATCGCATTTCGGATATTTATATCCGAAAACGAGTTGATAGCCCGATTCTTTCTTCTTTGCTTCAACTTCCTTATGCACTGCCATATATTCGTTCTCGCACGCTTTGTAAAATTGTCCTGGTGTTGTCAATGTATCTAAAATAAAGTTGAATAACTACTGCACTGCTGCCACTTGATTAAAAAAATATAACTCGTACACAGTTTATTTTTATATCAAAAAAATACTTACAACAAGGCAATGTATTATTACTAATGTCTTCCAATTTCACCAAATCTTCATCAGGATAAGTAGGAGCGCCATCTGCCGCGTCCACGCACATGCATAATTCGTTAATGCACTGTATACGGTCGTAATTGCCTTCGGCGGTGCATCGGAAATGTTCGTGTGGATATAAATGGCGTCCTAAAATGTCAACGGCATCGTAATATGTTCTGGAACAACCTGTAAGGTAAAATTTATCTGAGATATCTGAAAGTGTTGCTATTCTCACTTGTATTTTCCAGCTCGACAGGCCCCTTAGTACAGGGCTATATACAACTCTTTTATCAGGAATTTAATAACTCCGTAGGATTCGGAGAAAGAAATCGCTAAATTTTAATACAGAAGAATAACTGGGCATCCCATAGTCCTCCCAAATGCGGAGTTGATGGATAATAAACTGCCCCTTCATTAAATTAAAAAGTTTGTGCTTACCACACGGCATGTAGTCAATAATTGAATTAAAATTAGCTTCTCCAAAAATTCGACTACCATTAGAATGAAGACAGTGACATCTGGAAAAAAAAACCTTTTTTAATAATAACATTTTGGTGTTTTTAATACGAATTTTTAAAGTAACTTTTTTTAACAGTAACGAGAGTAGAAAAATTGAAAAGTACTTTTAGTATAACAAATAAAATACCAATATTCTAAACAAATAGTAATAAAAAGTGTTTGAAATCCTGAAAATGCATACGGGGTGTTTCTAAAAGGGTTGAACAAAACGCTTGCGCTGCTATTCTATTTGCTAAGTCTTATTGCTATAAACCTAGTCTTATTCATTTTAAATACCTTTTAAGTTTTATGTGATAGGTTATTATTTTAAAACTTAACTGGGTCCCCATCCTCGAAAGTGTGATGTGAAAGGTGATGTGAATGGCGATGTGAACTTTTTGACAGTAAAAGTCGTATTCTTGAAAAGCCAATGTTACCAGATATGAACGTGCTACAACCCGAGAATTTCAAAAAATAAAATGGATGACAGATTGAATTGAGTTGTCAAACCGAAAATGTCCGTAGCATATTTTGTTGCCATTTTAGACGAAAAGTAGTTTTGGTACTTTAAATTAATCGTCAAAAGTAAAAAAAAAAATAGTGCTGTTGTTATTTTTGTGAAGGGACTGATTGCCATTACAATATTTGTACTTTGCCTGGATTAAATTTATCTTAAATTGACACTCTAGAACTGTTAAACAAAAATGCATACAAAGAGCCAAGTACTTGAAGATTCTAATACCCAGATAGCACAAGACTTCCAATGGATATCCAGAATAGGTACATATAATGTCCTGTATGTCCATGGACCGTTTATGGATGTCCATTAGATGTGATGACCTGTAATCTATATGGACGTCCATATCTGGATGTCCAGTGTAAGTCCATCAGACGTCCATTAATTAAATTTCGGGTTGTCGGTAAAATCGGATACTGTTATATCGGCCTGTAGAATTGTCATTTCTTAACCCGCCGGCCCGCCTTTGTGCCCATTATTGTGTTGACGTCGAGCTAAAAAAGACCTTTGGAGTTTTAGTTGAGCTAAAATCAAGTGTGCTTTTTATTTGAAGAAGATGCCACCGTTAAAGGTAAGTATAGTTATTTTTAATTTAATTTTTTTAATTATACCAAAAATTACCGAACGAAACTACAGACATGCCAGACGAAAAGCTGATAATTTAGTGTCAAACTCGCACAAATTTGAAAGTGAACAAAATATTCAGTATCAAAACACGTATGTTAAAATATAGCTTTTGTAGCTATACTTTTTCATACAATTACTTATTTTAAATGGAAATTACTACAAATAAGTGCAAATATTTTGATAGGCCAATGAATTTTGTATCTTGTTGGTTAAAATGGAGCACAGATAGAGTAGTAAATTTGTGTAATAATAAATTGTAAATTTTAGAGAAAATTCTCTCTCACAAAGTCATTATTGAGTAATCAGTCTAATAAGATTGCTGGCATTAATAAATGTTATCAAAATTTATAATGGAATAAAAGCTATAGCAAAATTTGAATAATTATATTAATTTTTTATGACTATTTGGATTAAACGCTAGTAAAAGTTTACATTGATGTGTATTTTTGTGCAGTATAATTGTTTAAAAATATATAATAAAGTTTTGATAGTTCGACTCTAGGTTTAGACTTATAATTTAATTTATTTTAATTATTTTTTAGATGAATTTTCCACAGATTGGTCCAAATAAAATTCCTATGTGAAAGCCATTTGTACCAAATTAGAGAGGATATTCAGATCTTAAATAGGGAAAAAACACCAAGTATCTAGAAAGAATTTTCTGCAGGAGTTCAACTATCCTTTTACTTAAGAAAATAATCAGCTGCCTCAAGTCACATAAGATCTTGAGGACAATGTAAACTTCAAAGATGCAGTAAGTTTATTACACTTCTCCTGAAATAAAAGCTGAAACTTATTCGAGTAATGCTTCTTTATGTGTATGAGTCTATTGATAAAAAAAAAACTTAATTTACAGGATTATTTTATATATATTTTTTACTTTGATTCTTAAAGTCAAAAATATTCTTAGGTTAGCATATGTGGAATTAACGTATCTCAATAAAATAATATAATTTTAGGTTTTACAATTAGCGAAAATTGGAGGAAATTATACCTATTAACTTATTAAAAGATATTTTATTGTAACAATGACAGATAGCCTTTCCAAGAGTTATACATATGATGGAACAGTAAAGTGCCCTTTAAAGAACTTATGTTCACTATTTGTAGGTAAGTTACCACTTAAATATAAAAATTTGATGAAAAAAATATCTCTGTTTTATTTGTCATACTCGTAAATAATAAGAACAAATTAGGTGTCAGATTTCACATGTTGAACTCTAGATCCTCTTGTTCTGATAATACCCAGACAAAAAGTGTGTTAAAATTTTTTTTTTTGCCCTGTTGGTTTAAGCACTCTAAGCAATAACGATGCATTTGGTTTTATATATATATATATATATATATATATATATATATAATATATATATATATATATATATATAACATAGAGAGAGAGAGAGAGAGAGAGATATTTAAATTCCTACAAAACCATAAAATACTGCATCATTTAACGTTAAACCTTATTAATTTTCAGCTGCGGTAGAAGAATGGGGGGCTGATAAAAAACAGCCGAAGACGAGATTAGACAATGGCAGAAGAGATTAAACGACAGAAATAAATCTAGAAAAAAATAATTATTGTAACAATAAAGTCTTTATTTAAATAATTGGTATATTTTCTATTACCCAACTGAAATTGTACCTATTACTATGGAACCAGATAACTTATTCATAGCGATCCTTCTACAGCTTGAACAATTTAAATTAATTGAAGCTATATTTTGTAGCACTTGCAATTCGACTAATTATAAAATTTTATATTCTTATATAGTTTTGTATTAAAAACTTGACAATTGTAATCAATAAGTGTAATATGTGGATCCAGTTCCTGTTACCTGGTTCGCTAATGTAATTTATATCTGTTTAATTTTTGGACTAATAGGGCCATCTATGGTTATTTGTTATCGACGTTTTGATGACATGAGTGGTCTGTGTCTTCAGAAGTGCAGATTAATTAGGTACTGTAAGCTCTCGGACCCTAAGCAAATTCTGAAAATATCTACCATTCACGTTACCGGAACGTCAAGAAGAGGGAACCATAGATTATGACCTATTTATCCAAAAAGCACAATACCATCGGATAATATGTCCACAATCGGGTCAAGAATGTACAATATATGGACATCCAAAATTAGTCCTATTAATATCCAAAAATGATCCATACTTGGACAATATATGTAATCCAAAAAGACGTCCATGAGTGGGACAAACGTATAGTCTAGTGGATATCCATCGGATGTTGGTGGACAAATTGTGGACATCCATGGATACCCAGTATGTCCAGCTTTGGATAAACGATGGATATCCAGTGGACTGAAGTGTGCTATTTGGGTATATAAAGAAAAAGGGACATCAAGAAAAGAAGCAATCATATATACAAAGTAATATACTGACAGTAATTGCAGAAAGTCAGCACTGATAAACCTTGAAACCGGTGGAAATTACAACTCTACGTAGTATGACTAAAAGCCATCATCCCAATCCACTACGGAAACTATCCAATCAGTTATTTAGTGTATGAGTTCACAAAATGTCCAGCCTCTTACTGCAAGATGTTCTGTCCTGACAAGTAAATTTGAAAGAAAACCTGAAACTTGAACAATGATAGTGAAACTGTTTATGACCAGGGACCGAAACCAAAGGCCAGACAGAAGACGTCCATTAAAGATACTGGCGGATCTCACATACAACTTTAAATATATATATTTTTTATTTTATGTACCATAAAAAATGTTTTTATGCTGAAGGACCTCATTCGTTGGTCTGTAGGGTTCATATTTATATGTCCCGATAAATTATAATCATAATATTTATTTAATTGTAGTGTCGTATACTGTTTAACACAGTCTAATTGAGTAAAGTGCTGTAGTTAACATCATTTAAATATAAAATTTGTTACTTATTTAAATAAAAGTTTCAGATTTATTATAAGTTGTGTCGTGAAAAGAATTATGTTAGATTCAACTGTTTAAAACTAAGATACTCCGCTGTTATGGGCACAAGTATTTATGTTAAATACATAAGCAGAACTGGCCCTAGAAAAACATTTTTAAATAGCACGCTCATACAGTTGAGTTATGAACAGAATCTCCTGTAATAATTTTATATGTCTGTAATCTCAAATTTGCTTAATATTTGCGAGACATATTCCACTTTCTAAGGATATTTTATTAAAAAATTTGAAAATACTGAATATATCGGGGTACCACCTAATTAAGGTTTCAACTGTTTATTCAGAAAATAAAACGTCTTAAATAAACAGTTCATCAACATATTATTTTTTTAATGCGAGTTATTTCGAAGAACAAAAATAAAATAAAATTTTTTAATTCTATTTTATTTTTTGAAATCCGTGCGTTAAATATGTCATTTAGCGGCTGACATTTCATTTGCGCATGTTTCACCGTTCGCTTACCTTCCACCGGGCGAGCGAGGATATGAGTGATGGACATTTCAAGAATACGCGTTCGCCACCTTTTCACCCTTCACTTCACGTTCCCCAATTCGAGGATAGGGCTCCTGGTGTATCAAACATTTTATTAAATTCTATGTTTTTTGCATATTTCGACGTTGCTTTATTATATTATTAAATAGCTTTGTTGGTAATAAAGGAAATATTTATTATTAGTATTATAAAAGTATTTATAGGCGTTAAATCCGGTGACCGGGGTGGCCAATTTGTAGGAGCATCATATCCTCTCCCCATCCATCGATTTTGAAAATGCTCATTTAAATGATTTCTAATATTTATTTTGTCGAGAAGCCTGTGGTGAAAATCACCAAAAAGTCCTTACGTTTGTCCAGGAGTACATCTATAGGTACTGTATAGTCCATCATCATCACAAGTGATTCTTGTTTCCATAGTTCCTATGAATCCTTGTTCCCTTCTTGTGTCGTAATTTTGTTGGGCTAGTGCACAAGGAGTTGACACTAGAAAAAAATTAACATTTTATTGATTTTAATTGTTATTAATTTTGTTGATATTGATGAAAGTTGAAAAAAAAAACACTGTCAAAAGCTAAAAATACAAAAACACAAAATACGCGAACAATTAATAGATGGCGCTTAGTTTATAACAAATTCTCAACAGTGAAGTTACATTTCTAACCGGGTATATTTTATGACATGACTTTTTTTCGACTTACTTTTTGACACGTTCCATCTGTTCCATCTTCTTCAGTAGGAACACAAGTAAGTTCCGAACCGCATATTGACGTGTGTTTTCCATTTGAAGGATCTCCAATGGTGCAAGCTTCTCCTTCCTCTGAGATTAAAGAAAAACATATTTTATTTTTATATGATGACTGAAAGTATTTCATGAACGTACTTATATTTTATTCGTCACATAACATCACCTCCTTAAGTTTCCTAATGTTACTTCCAGACACTATGAATGTGTTATTTATATACAATATTCTATTTTTTGTGTTACTTCGAAGATGTATTGAAATGTGTTAAATCTCAATCGATACGGTAATAATACAATATTGTCTTTTACTTACTCAAAATTACGAGACAATAATCGCAGCAATTGCAAACGTCGGGGGACAACATGTGTAATCCTACATCTGTTCCATTACTCTTGCATTTAGCAGGAATAGCTTGGCATACTGCTTTCTAAAAAGAGACTTAAAATCAAGCTGTAAAATTATAACTTTTGTATGAAATTTATCAGAAAAATAGTAGAGAAAATAGAATAACGACCCCTCGCTTTCGCTTGTTATACTGTATTCTTTTGATATCCCCCCCCCCCCTCCCAGGAAGAGTTGGATCTTCTCCAACATAAATATTAATAATACTAATTTACCTTCACAGAAATTACCAGTAAGAGCAGGTAAGCTATGAATATTTGTTCCCAATTATTTTAACCTGTGCCCGTAAGTGAACAATTTTAAACACTAAAATTAGATGTTACTATCGTTATAATACTAATAATTATTTATTTTTGTTTCCAACGCAAGAATTACCTTTCGATAGCCAGCCAAAGTGATGCTATAACCTCTACCTTATAGTATGACGTAAATTTCAAATTTGGTCAATTTTTTCAAGTTCATATAGGTTCCGCCTTGCCAAGAGAGGGCATATGTATAACCCTACCATTAGGAAGGCTGGGAATATATGCACTACACCCACTATATCAGCAGGTATGTAAACACATTCTCATTTTTAATCTACTTTAAGAATATGGTTTTCAGTTTTTGACCCCGTATAAGAAATTTTTGTTTATTAATTTCTTAGAAAATTTTATACCTAAAAATGTTTTGACATCACATAATTTTTGGTCAAGTATAGAATGTTCAGAAAATGTAAGCAAACTGTTTCATACACATTCTGAGAGGGTACAACAAAAATACCCGTGTTTTGCAGTAAAATTTATATAATTGTATTCATTTTTTATAGTTTTTCCCGTTTTATATAAAAAAATAATAAGAATTTTCACCCATCTCTATGTATTTAACATAATTTTTACATTACATCGTAAGTGTGAATCAATTAATTTTTCTTTACGTAGCTGCGCCTAGGCGAACATTTCGCCAGAGGGCGCAAAACGCAGTCACAAAAATTAGTATTGAGTGGTCTATCTATTTTACCGATAGTCAAGATTTTTGCCTCGGTTTTCATTAAGTCGCCGTAATATTCAGGACAATACGTATTTCCTTTCGAGCTAAAAATACTTTGTCCCTGTCTCAGATTAAGAGACGAATTTTTTTAGAACTCTTCTAAATTTACCTTATCTAGAAGACCGTGGATATGTTTCAATCATACCTTTTTACCAACATGTCATTTTTAATTCTATTTTATGTCTACACAGAAAACTGCTTCAAATCTTTGATATTTCGCACTTATTATGGAAAAGTCTGATAGACTTCACACATATCAAGCAACTAAATATCAGTGCATATTACGCGATAATTTAAAGCCTCGAGCGTTGGACATACGCAGTAACACGTTTTTTATGGAACTAATTGGATATACAAAATATATTTTAAGTCTTAAAGTATGATAATAGATCATGAAATAACTGATAAATGAAAAATATCCAAATGAACTTAGCATATCATATGTTCTACTTACACTACAACTAGTTTTAATACATTTGATTTCTTCGTTGCCGATACTAGCAGTAAAAGAAAATATTACTAAAAATTGAACTAATATTAATAAAAGGTTATTCATTTTGCTCGTTCGGTAACCACACACTAATTCTCGTTCATTTTATTTAAAACAATAAAAATCCAATGTATTTATCATAACATTCATAATTCCTGAAATAGGGATTATTAAATTTTTACATTTATCAAAATCAATCACGAATTTTTAGTCACTTGATAAGATTGAAGTACAATGCAAAAGAAAATTGATATGGTATTATCTTAAGATAAGCCACTTTTTTATTTTTCAATTCATTGTATTCAACTAGGAAGCCAAGATTAAGATTAGAAAGATAATCCAAATAATGGATTACATATTCGTTTAGAAAAGCCCAAATGAAGATTGATTTCTTACTGTGATTTAAATTTTTCTGGGTTACCTTGTAGAAACTGTTAAACTATGCAACTATACATACAAATCAAAACTTGTCTCTGTTGCATGATATTGTGCCCCAAGATTTTTAATTCAGGAATCGGTTTTTAGAAACCATTTGGTGCTACGTAGCCAAGTTTTGAATCAAAAAAGAAGAAGATCTTAGGTTATGTAGTTAGCTTTGCGGCTAATTGACAAAAGTTGTGAAGTTTTTTAATATTTCGTTAATTTCTTTAAAAATATAAATAATACCAATAAATATCGAATAATTGAATCTCAAAAAGTTTGCTTTTTTTAAGTAAAAACTAAAAATGGCAGCTTTTGAAGGTAAAAATTGGCGTGTAGGTGTTTTGTGTCATGTAATTTTCACGGCTGTATTTTTCAGAATTTGGTGTACTTCCTGAAATTTCCAAAGCCATTGATGAGTTAGAATGGACGTAAGTAAACGAATGCATTTTTTAGTATCAGTTGAGCATTTACACATTTTTTATGTTTTAAAACCATTTTATTATATTTGTACTTGTGTCTGTTTTTACAGCTTGCCCACAGATATTCAGGCTGAAAGTATTCCTCTTGTGTTGGGAGGTGGGGATGTATTAATGGCTGCAGAGACAGGATCTGGTAAAACAGCTGCTTTTTGTTTACCAATTATTCAAATTGTGTGGGAAACTTTGAAAGATATACAGAGCGGGAAGGCATCAAAAGCTGCTTTAAAAGTTTGTAAGTACCAGCATAGATAAAACATTATAATATATAAAACCTATTTTTGATTTAGACACTTAAAAATAGATTTAATAAAAAGGTAATTATATTGATTAATCTAGGGAAACAACTTTTTTTGAAAAAACTTTGACTAACCGCCCTATTTTGAGATCCTAGAACACAATTCTGGCCTAGATTCTCCGATCTATTAGTATTGTCTCAGCCTTCTCAAGAATTTTGGAATTAATTCTTTGTAATAGAGTATATAATGATTGTAAACATAGAATCTCAGACCAACAACATGGTTTCTTGCCACATCGATCAACCGTTACAAATTTAGTAAACTTTGTTCAGGAATCAATTCAGGAAGGATGTCAGGTTGATGTAATTTTTAATGATTTGAAGAAGGCATTTGATAGAGTGAACTTTGGTGAAATAGTACTTGCCCTCCAAGATTTTTCTGTAGATCCAAACATTGTTTCATTGCTGATATCTTATTTACATGATAGAACTTTATTTGTTGAACTTAAGGGGCATAAGTCTCAAAGCTATGTACCCACCTCAGGAGTGCCTCAGGGTTCAAATCTTGGGCCACTTCTGTTTTTACTGGTTATCAATAACATAGATGTGAATGTAAAATTCGCCAAGGGCCTTATCTTTGCGGATGATTATAAAATTTTTCGTGCTATTAGGGATGAGTCAGATGCAAGGGCTCTGCAAGAGGATTTTAATGCGGTTGTGAGATGGTGCAAGGAACATGATTTAAATGTGAATATAAATAAATGTGTAGTAATGTCTTTTACATGTAAAAAGTAAATAATTTATTTTAATTATTGTATAAATAACACGCCGTTAAAAAGAACTGATTTACATAGGGATTTTGGTGTTTATTTAAATACGAAGTTGAGTTTTGGTAGGCACATTGATATTGTAACTGCAAGTGCAGTAAAAATTCTTGGTTTTATTATTAGGAGCTGTAAAAATATTTCAATAATATCAATACAATGATTGTCTCGTATAAGTCATTGGTGCTTGCTAAGCTTCAATATGCTTGTGTAATTTGGGATCCGCAGTATGAAAATAAAATTTACAGCTTAGAGGTGGTTCAGCGGAGATTTTTAAAGTTTTTGCATTACAAGGCATTCTCGGTATACCCTCAAAGAGGGACTGATCGGAAGCTTTTGTGTTCTTTATTCAACTTTCCCAGTTTGAAGCACATGCGTATTGAAGCGGGTGTTGTGTTTTTGTTTAAGTTGATTGGGAACACAATTGCTGATAAAGAGTTTTTTAGAACAGCTTCCATTTAAAATAGGCCAAGTTAACACCAGATCCAGAAATTTATTTTATATTAATGCCCCTAGGACTAACCTGTATAAAAATTCCCCATTAATAAGATTATGTTCATATTTTAATAAGTATTGTGGTGCCATTGATATTTTTAACTTAAGTTGTAACAGGTTTAGAAGAGAAGTGAGAAATGGCATATGTAGGCAATTGCAGTGCTTTTTTATTTAGGTTCTAATTTAGATTGTAGTCTTAGTATATTAAGTTTAGTTGTATCTGTAATTGGCTTTGTAAAAGTTGTTGATACAATGAATAAATAAATAAATTATTTTTTCATACTTCCCCAGAAAATTGAGAAAATCACGTTCCTCTTTAGGTTCAATTTTGGTTGATTAAAATTAATATTATCTATGTTTTTACATTACAAACATTAGATTATGTTGTTGACTATTATGGGCAAATTTTATAGTTTATACCATAATAATATTTTACATCTGGCAACGTAGCAAGGAATATTTGGAGTTTTCCATAGTACAATGATTGACACTGACAATGTTTATGAAACGTATCTTTGCTTTAAAAATTTTGATTTTTCTAAATTTGTGCAAAAATAGTTGAAACATATTACATACACTGTATTTTAACTAGTACCGATTAAAATAAATGAGAAAATTCAATATTTTCTTCAGAAATATTTTTTGGGTTTTCTGGGAAAGTTAGGAAAAATAGTGGATAACCGAGGAGATAATAAATAATAATAATATAAAAAATAAGTAATCGAAATAATTACCTAAAGAAGTTATATGAAATATATTTAATATATATTGTTTACTTTTATTTTTACCCTTAAAAATGTTTTATTTAAGCTCCACCATGGACAATGTCAACCATGATCGCGGAAGTAACCTTGCAGTTGCTCCAGATGGCCTACGGGTCCAATCTCGTGTACAACAATGGAATGGTGTCAGATGTACCAGAGGTGTTACTGGAGGCAAATGGGGCTTTGAAGCTATCGTAACTGATGAAGGATTGTGCAGAGTGGGATGGTCTACTTTGAAAGCCACTTTAGATTTGGGAACTGACAAGTATATTTTTAAAAATTAAAAATAATAATAAAAATATCATTTATGTTATAAAAAATATATATCTATAAAACATATATAAAATGTATAAACAAGCTGTATCATAATTTTCTAGGAATGGGTGGGGATATGGAGGCACAGGCAAAAAATCTTTTAACAAACAATTTAATGATTATGGTGAGGCATTTGGTAAAAGTGATGCAGTAACTTGCTTACTAGATTTGGATAAAGGAGAAATCAAATTTTTGAAGAATGGAGTTGATCTGGGAGTCGCTTTTACAGGTGTTAATCCCAAGGAAGCGCTCTTTCCATCTGTAGTGTTAAAGGTAATTTTATTTTTTACTCTGCAGAAAATTTTTTTTATTAAACATTCCATTTTAAGATTATCACATTCAATTTTTTTGACTGTTTTTGAATATTTTTTAATTCTTGAATATTTTTGTACAGAATGCAGAAATGGCCTTTAACTTTGGAGAAAAGCCTTTTAAGCACAGTTTGCCTGATAAATATTTGCCATTGATTTCTGCTCCCAAGGATAAAGTTGTTATAAATTCTAGTGGCGCTACTGGAAGTGGTGAAGGAGTGGTGAAAGGTAAAAAACATGTATTGGATAGGCAAGAAAGTATTTTCAGTTGCCACACATAGAGAGCGTTGTCAATGTTTTGAAGGGAGTCAAAATTTCTGAAACCGGCCACTAAAAATCGACTAGTCGATTTTCATGAATTTTTTTGCAGATTCCTGAAGCTTTGAACGTCAAAGTTAATGTCTTAAAACATTTTTTGAAAATTTAAATTTTTCAAAAAGTTATAAACAAATGAATTTCAAAGTAACTTTTTTTTTAAATTGCGATATCTTGGTTAATATTTAATACAAGTTGATGAAATTTTTATGGTATATTTATAAATAGTAACGGAATCGAATAAGAGATAATTTAAACTGAAAACTTGTAATTTGTTAATAAACAAATAATTTTGCAATAAACAAATAACAGTTTTACCAACTTCTCCTTGGGCTACAAAAATTTTCTTTTCTCATTTGCATTCCTTAAACTCTAGCCTCGATAACTGTGAAGTGAAATTTTGGTGATCTCAATTTGGAAAAAAGTTATGAATTTTTAAATATTATCACGAAAATGCTTGAATACGACCGCGCCGGGCCGCATCATGCGAGTGAGACCTACAGTACAACGTATACTTTTCTCCCCTGGTTTTAATGTTAATATTTATAAATTTATAAAATAAAAAAATACCTTATTCACACATGTTTACACTTGTCATTTATTATTTTACAGCTTTATCTACTTTCATTATAACCATTTTTAAATATATTTGTTGCGAATGATGTTACAATCTAATTAATTTATTTTAAATAATTTGTAGTTATATTATTATTTAGAAAAGAAATATGTTTATTTGCCGTGCCTAATCGATTTAGGTGAGTTTTTATTACTTATAATTCTGAGCTGTTGTGTTGTTACATGTTATGCGTGATACAACTTGTTACGTTATGACACGTAAAAACAAATGCAAATTGCATATAATAAACGTCAATGTGCATTCGCTACTTCGTTAGCAGTGATCTGTTAATTATTATCATGACACCACCGCCAAAGTGTTGTAATCCTTTTCAAAAAAAAGGTCACAATAGTGTGAAAAATAAATTATATTTCTTATCTGAAAAATGCGATGAAAAATTTAATGATCTCTTTGGTTTATTCGTTTGTATTTCATGTAAAAGACAGTCTCAAGCAAAATATTTAAATGAACTAAAAATTTACTGTCACCAGGCGAATTTTTAATCACTTTCGATTTTTCTGAAAATTACTCGTTTCATATTCAGAATGCTATACAAGCTCAACATTGATCTAAAGATCAAGCATCATTGCATGCCTACGTAATTTATTATAAGAAAAATAATGCTGTGTGTAATCTTAACTTTGTTGTTTTTTCGGAATACGAGAATCACGTCCATTTATATAACTCTAAGATGATTGAGTTTTTGAAAAAAAAATTTGGCGTGCAAAACGTAAAAAAAACTTATATACTTTTCTGATGGACCAGGATCTCAGTATAAAAATAAATTTAATTTTTTGAATTTATTATCCTACGAGAAGGACTTCCATATCAACGCAGAATGGCACTTTTTTGCGACCTCGCACGGAAAAGGTGCATGTGATGGCATTGGTGGTTGCGTAAAGAGGAATGCATATCGTGCTACCTTACAAGATAACACGATTGTTACAACAAAAAACTTTTCGAATGGGCACGCAACTTTTTTCACAAAATTGATTTTGATTTTTGTACTTTAGATGAATATAAAAAGCACCAAGAATATCTAAAGAAACGTTTCTCTACTGCTCAAACCATCAAGGGAACACGCCCATTTCATTGCTTTAAGCCATTTAATATTAATTCTATTGAATGTAAGATTTTTTTCAACATGTTCAAAAAGCATTATATTGAAAGTAGATAAAGCTGTAAAATAATAAATGAGAAGTGTAAACATGTGGGAATGAGGTATTTTTTATTTTATAAAGTTATAAATATTAACATTAAAACCAGGGGAGAAAAGTATACGTTGTACTGTAGGTCTCGCTCGCGTGATGCGGCCCGGCGCGGTCGTATTCAAGCATTTTCGTGATAATATTTAAAAATTCATAACTTTTTTCCAAATTGAGATCACCAAAATTTCACTTCACAGTTATCGAGGCTAGAGTTTAAGGAATGCAAATGTGAAAATAAAATTTGTGTGGCACAAGGAGAAGTTGGTAAAATTGTTATTTGTTTATTGCAAAATAATTTGTTTATTAACAAATTAAAAGTTTTCAGTTCAAATTATCTCTTGTTCGATTCCGTTACTATTTATGAATATACCATAAAAATCTCATCAACGTGTATCAAATATTAACCAAGATATCGAAATTTAAAAAAAAAGTTGCTTAGAAATTCATTTGATTATAACTTTTTGAAAAATTTAAATTTTCAGAAAATGTTTTAAGACATTAACTTTGACGTGCAAGGCTTCAGGAATATGCAAAAAAATTCATGAAAATCGACTAGTCGATTTTTAGTGGCCGGTTTCAGAAATTTTGACTCAGGGCTTCTGTCAGTCAATCGATCAATCAATATTTTTTCAAATTAAATAAACTAAAAGTATGCTTGTCTAAGAAAAAAAAAAGATGGCATAAAGTCACAATACACAACAAAATGAAAAATATATATAATTGATTTAGGTTTATTCTTTTTCTAAAAAAAAAAATAGTTTTATTTTACACAACAAAATCAATATTACCTTCTTGCTAACCTGATTATATATATGGGGCGTTCTACTTTTCTACCGACAATCTGAGTGATAAATTTTTAGATTTGTAAAAAAAATAAAAGTGTATATTCTTTTATAAAATGTATTTTAAATTATTGTCTAGTTATCGGAGATTTCAGAAACGTATAATGCATCGAATTTTTGTTTTATACCTTTTATTTATTTCAAGTTTTATCGGAATAGTAAGAAAAAATAAACACCTCAGGCACAAAAAAAAATAATTTATTAGTTATTATGTAAAATCAAGTGTTCAGTTTTTTTTTTAACTTTGCTTAACTGGAATATGAGCATTTATTATTATTTAGCTCGATTTATCGAAAATCTTATTAGAAATATATAAAAAATGACATTTAATACCACTCTGTCACATTTTTGCTTGTTAAGACAACAAACTTTGAAATATTTTGCAAATAATTGCAATAAACATAGCTGAAATTCTGTTAATACATTGTATGGTCAATATATAATATTATAATTTTAGTATATGTTTTCATTAAACTGAATCATATGCTACTTCAACGTTTAATTACAAGAGGGACAAAATTGTGACAGAGTGGTAGATATTAATTAGTCAATATTTGAACTTAATTCTTTAACATTTCTGAAGTTTTTAAACCAATAACAAAACATAATACTTCTCTTATAATGCTACATAAAATATTATTTCTTAGTAGAACCATCCTTTGGTACACGTAAAATCAGACTAATCTTCTCTTTTCTCTTATTCTACTGTTCAAATACTTCTATTGGTTCAACAAATTCGTAATAAACACGCCTTCCTCTTTTGACTTCTTTAGGACTTGGAATTATTTTTATCAATTTTTCAAACATCACATCTGATTTTACTAATTTAAATATTTTTCCAGTGTCATCAACAGTTTTATAAAACATCATCACACACAACTTTTTGCAGCTCCTAAGTAGGTGTACTCTACTTTGTTTTTACTGGGTACTTTTACTAACATATGTGTACCATTTTTTATTAATAATGGGTGGATGTTGTCTACAGACTGGTCATATGAAGTACCCGGTTTTATGTGCACAGTTTTTCTCAGATTAACAAGGGGCTGACCATCTTCATCTTCTGAACTAGAAGTATAAAGAGTCTCATAAAATCTCTTTGTAGGAACTCTAATTATGTTGGTTATATCAGCCAGTGGTTCTTCTAAATCTGAGGTTGGGCTGTCGCTAACTTCTATCTCATGTTCAGGCAATGGGCGATAAGTCTTCAAATTGTAACAATCACAAAATTTGTTGCAAAAACAACTCAATGTTTGGTAGCTCAGCACTCCAGGTTGCTGAGCCACTAGTTGGTGGACGTTCATAGTGCCTTTCAACGGAATAATTCCACTTGGAATTTCCATTAAAAACAGCTTTATCTTACTGCGGTCTTTAAGTGCTTCATAAAATTGTAAAGCGTCAACAATGTCGTGTCCACGGGCGACGTAATGATCAGCTAAACATTTAATAGACCCTCCTATACCGTCAGCTGCTCCCTTACCGTGACCAGATTCAAAAAAATTCCAGGTTGGACTTTCAAATCTGTATTGCTCAATCTGTCTCGACTAACTTTTTCTCTTCCCCTTGCGCTAGCAGCGGATGAGGCTGGAGTCACTGAACGAGATCTAGAATTTAAAGGAAGTGACCTAGAGCTTGAAGGAACAAGTGTGGAAGCCGGAGTATTCATTAAAACGTCCTACAAAGCTTTCTGTTGTTCTCTAAGTCTTTAGGTTGCCATTTTTTAAATACCCCGATGGTAATACCTTAAATGAATAAAATAATTGATTATGTAATGTATAGAACACAAAATACATTAATTAACTATTGTGAAAATCAATCAAGGCAAAGTTCCAGACAAAAATGACCACTCCGTCACGAGTTATGCCACTCCGTCACAGATTTTTTGTGACAGAGGTGCCTCGTGACAGAGGTGTAAAATAATAGTGTTCGAGGATCTCAGCGTTCACCTAACTACGAATTGTTCGTAAAAGTGGGTGAATATGACAGATTTACTGGCAAACAATAATATTACTTATATAAATGGGAACTACAATAAGATTTCAAAGTAGTAACTTACGTGACAGAGGGGTCGCCGAATAAATACACGCACCTCTGTTCACTACCTGCGGGTGGCTAACTCGGCTCGCTCCCGGGTGGGGCCTCAAGGCGTGAGGACAAGGGGGGAGGGGAAACCGTTCTGTTGCTTAGTGTTGAAGGTCAAACAACTAAGGCGCGTTTTTTGTTTTGCAAAATGCGTGACGGAAGATAGCAAGAAAAAACATATACAGCTGGACCCAACGATAAAATATTTTTTTGTTTAATATTATGAACCTTTACGTTTATTTTATTCTTATAAATTTAATGATAATATTTCAGAAGTTCAATAAATAATTTTATATTAAAGGGTTCTATATGATTTTTTTAAGCGAGAGCATTTTGTAACATTAGGCGGCACAAAGAGACAAATTTTATTTGTATGTAAAACACCTCTGTCACACATTTCGAATACTATGTCACAATGATTTTGTAAAGAGCAAAAACAATAAAAACAGAATTTTAGTATTATTAAAATGTCTTTTTTTGTCCAAAAAAAGCTTGTAAAAATAAAATTTGAGAAACTGCAATTTTGGAAGAATACCGATTTTTTTTCCGAAGGGGACACGTCATTGTCGGTAGAAAAGTAGAACGCCCCATATGTAGCTTTGAAAATGGTGAATGTGATTTCACCGAAACTTTAGCTGCCTTACAGTCCTGAGAGGGACTCGGCACATACATGGGATGCCCGAAAACCTTCGATTACACATCACACCAGTGAGAATATCCAACAACATATATATATATATATATATATATATATATATATATATATATATATATATATATATATATATATATATATATATATATATATATATATATATATATATATATATATATTTTGCTATGTAGGTTTTCGCAGCCTCCGGTCCGTACTCGGCCTACCAAAACTCCGGTGTATATCTGAGTGTCTATAAAGCGGTTTTTGCAAGGGGTTAATCAACTTCCATTTTCTTCTTAGGTTTAGTGAGGATCCGTAAATATACTTTTTGTGTGTATTTGTAACATGGCCTCTACTTATAAGACAATACAGGTTCACTCGGCATCCACACATTGTTGCCACTTTGTTCAGGTTTTTGTAAATCAAATTGTATGGCATAATGGCAAGTAATAGATGACAAGAATTAGCAAATGTTGAAAGTTATAGACAACGTACAGTTAAGTAAAAATATTTGAAATCTCCAATATAGCAGTTTGCCAAAAATGCTTTTAATTTCTAAAGTCTTCATAAAAATACAGCAAGCAAAAGTTTCAGGAGAAATCATTATATTCGTATATTGTGAAATATTTCGTAGTTTTATTATTATTGTCATTAGACCAGAAGTTAAATATAACTCCAAGCCTTATTTTTAAGGATTTAATGCAACCTACAATAAAATTTTGGTGGTAAATGTCTTTGGAAAGTTAAAGGAAACTATGCCAAAAATGTTTGTACAGAATATCTGCGGAGCTATATAGACTTTGAAAGGGAGTAAATCTTTATTTTTGGATTAATTTCAATTATTTTTGACAAAAACAATCGGTTGAGTTTAAACTGTTCAAAATATTATAGTTATTCAATTATATAAAGGGGAGAGAAAGTACATATTTTTCTTTGTTGAGAAAAGAAAGATCATATGGTCGAAATAATTTATAATAATTTCATAACAATTTCTTTTTTAAGCAGTCTATTTCCTAATTAAATGTTACATTTTCATACACTATTGAACCACTAGAATTTTAATTGAGCAATGAGAGAATCCCGAGCGATCCTACTAATATGAATAAATGTGTTAGCAGTTTTTACACCATATGTACAATCATTGTATTAAAAAGTAGCCACTGTGCCAAAATAACGTTTTCTATTACTGTAGGGTCAAGCATTATTATGCGTGACATTAATATTTTTATTGTGTATCAAAGGCATCACAAAATAAAGGTAAACTTTACTGTAACGTTATTTTGCCTCAGTTAAATACAAACATGAACAGGTCCAATGTTCCATTACTAAGTCAAACCACTGGCCATGTACACCGAATTTTTTTTTTTATATTTATATATTATATAAAATACACGAGACGGCGCCGGCGATCGACCACTTGATTTCTCGCATCTCTTACGTAGTAAGCCAATGTCTTAACCATTTAAATCATACGAGCGTGTTACAAAGAAAGATATAAATGGGAGATTAGCATAGATTAAAACCAACAAATTTTCGTGCTCTATCCTGCGAAAGTTATTCTTTAATTTTTCAGGATAAAAAATAAGCTAAATGTTGACCCATGTTATAAGTTATCTCTATGCCAAATTACACAAAATTCCTCTAGTAGTTTTCTCTCGATACGCTAACACAAAGACAGACAGACAAAAATTTTAAAAATTACTCTTTTGGTTGCTATATCGACAATGTTGCTTAGCACAGTTAAAGTATTTAATGTACAGACACGGCCTCTTGCAGTTTTATTATATGTATAGATAACTTTTAAGCAATATATTTAACTATAACGTAAACAATTTTCTAATAAGGCTACTAATACTGGATAGTATGGAAAAAGGCAGATTGTTAATACAACACTATTGTTCAAAATTAAACTTTATTAACGTTTACAATTTCAAAAAAATTTCGTATTACAAATAAAAAATACTACATTATTTCTTGGAATATTTATTGTATACATAAACTTTAACAGTTTTCCACGCCCTGTTCTTGAACAGTAAAGGGTGTAGTTCCATCAACTTCATAATTTCCTCCTTTTTCGGTGCAATTTTCTTTCTAATATGTCGTCTAAAATAATTCTCGGTTGCATCTTTTTCTTCAGCTGTCCATTTTTTGATTACCTTCTTTTTTCTTTTACTTTGTTCTGTCAAAATACGTGTGCAGGTATCTTCAGTATGTAAACTGTTACCTACTTGAAGGTCTTGTATTTCCGTTTCATCTTCGGAACTACTATTATCTAGGCTTTCGATAATATCACCTCCTACATCAAGCTCATTTAAGTTGCATCCTTTGAACTTATTTATATTATTAGTTTGAGCAAGAAGCAAAAGTTTTGACACTTTTGCGGTTTGATAAATGTCAGAAGGCAATCTGTACCATTCTTGGTGGGTTTTTGTGGTATGACCCATAAATGATGCCAGTTGTTCCAAATCTTCATTTCCCATTTTTAAAATTTGTGCAATTGTTGCAAGGTGTTTACGCAATTTAGTTGATGTAAGTTTTGAAGTTTTTGTTGGATCACCAAGAGCTAGATGTACATGTTTTCTAAAAACGTGGTATCCGCTAATTGTAGATTCCGAATGGCATGCTCCAAATAGGTATGGGTTGTGCATTTCGAAAAAGTTGGTTCTGTACTTTACAGTTAAATCTAATCCTTCTTTCGTTAATTTATCAAATAGTACTGGAACACCTTTACCTCTCTTGCCACGGATAACCAGTCTACTAAGTTTCTGAATGAGAATTTTTTCAGTCGGAGAAAGTAAATTTTCGAACTCTCCCGATACAGGTGGCTTGTCGTTTTGAATTTTTAAGTATGCGTCCAACAGTATCCTCTGTAGTTCACCAACGCGTCGTTTGTTAAATAGTAGGAGACTACAATAAGTACCCTCTATTAATCTTTTATAGGCCTTTTCGTTCATACCATTTTCACTCAGTTGTGATTTTGCGTCTAAAATTAAAGCATCTAAATAATTTTTCATTTTAGAAACATCTTCTGCTGTTGGCATAAGTGTTGGCTTATTAAACCGATTTAAATTTAAGGTTTGTCCTGCTTCAGTAGATACCTCTGTAGCCCACTCTTCTTCAATCAGTTTTTTTAATGAACTAAGAATATTTAAAATGGGAGAATCAACATTTTTTTGTATTTCTATAGAGTATGCGGCACCGATGGCTTTTTTTATTAATGTGCCCATTTGAAGTGCTAATGAAGGTGACTGAAATGTCCTGTTTACAGAATTGTAAGAACAAATGTTACGCGTTGCCTGCACAATTGTTTAAAATTTTGATGGATGTAAAATAGATAAAATGGAAAGTTCATTATGTTTTTCAATTTTACGCACTTCAAGAAGCAGGCGAGCTAATCTTCTCATATATCGTCTTGCTACTGTAGTTAGATGTTGATCTTTATGAGATCTGATATATTTTCTAGCTACTTCACAAATTATTTTATCACGCTTAGCTACTAGTGATACTTCATCCGCCTGTAGGGATTGAAGTACTCCCGAGGTTCGGAGAGGATCATTTGGTCCAAAATGTTTTGCCAATAAAGTGTGACCTTCTGCTTGGGGGCGAGTATGTTTCGAGCTATCGGCATTATTATTAAAATGACAACGCTTGACATGCCGTCTTAGAGTCTTTTTGGCATAATATCCTCTGCAATATGTACACGGTAAAAGCTCACAGGTATTTGAATAACTATTATTTTCCATATTTCCTGTATCAAAAGTTTCACTTTTTTTCTTTTGTACGGGAATAGCTTGGCCAGAACAGAAATCGCCTTCCTTGCGTATTTTATTAATTATTTTTTTGCGCTCAGGATTACTTTTATTTATTTCCATAAATTTTTGAACTTCGATTTCATCACTGTGCTGTCGTTCCAAATGTCTAGCAAAGTTTTTTACAAAAATATCGCAATAAACACAATTATGCTTCCTTTTCGTCCCTTTGTTGATTTCAGTTGGTTTTCTGACGTTATGTGGTTCTCTTGGAGGAGAATTGTGTTTAGAATTATAGTTAGCTTCTCTATCGAGGTCCCTATTATTAGTAGAATTCTCCTGGGCATTATTAGGTATATTTTCTTCATGATTTTGTGTTTCGTCAGTATTAGTTTGGTACCAAATTGGCATTAGCTGAAGTTCTGTCAATTCGAAGTTAGAATCAGAATCAAAGTTAATATTGTAGTCCGATTCGTGATCACTCACTGATGGCGATACATAGTCAGAAACTGAGTTTGTATTGTCTGGCACATCTGATTCGTCTGAAAATGAAACACAATTTGTTTAAAACCGATGTGAGATTTAAACTTCTAAACAAATTAATTTTAAACTACTGAGACAAATTCACTTTATAAAAAATATATTATTTTAAACTATACGTATATCTGAAGTAAAATAATTAATTTTCTTCCTCAACATCAGAAAGCATAAATAGTTAAGTGATTTGTTAAGGAATCAAATACTTTCAATTTTTGGAGCAATAACTCTATATATACAGACATCAAGAAATAATAAAATTTTTATAAAAAAAATGAACCGACTTCTAAAAGTGCGCTAAAAAGTGGAAAATAACTATAAATTTTTATATAAAATTGAAATTTTTGAAGTCGGCGCCAAACTAATACCTGACAAAATGTGATTCGCATAAACAGATTAAAAATATTTTATTTGCAATTGCTTTCTTACCATAATTTGTATATATTAGTAGTTATTTATTTCATTTAGAAATAATTTGGCGCCGACTTCAAAAATTTCAATTTCATATAAAAATTTATAGTTATTTTTCACTTTTTAGCGCACTTTTAGAAATTGGTTCAATTTTTTTATAAAAATTTTATTTTTCGATTTTTAGTTTTGAATTCATTATGATATTCATAAATTATTTGAACTAAGTACTAATCGATATTAGTGTACCTCGCAATGACTCCAAGGTGGCAAAAAAGTACCCATTTTATCCAGAATTATAAATCACCATAAAATGTACCACTAAAAATTCCTTGATTCTTAGAGTTCTCCAAATACCAATGAAATTGTGTCAAAAAAATATTTAGTCTGTCATAGTAAATCCACTATCTTAAATTTCAAATTAATTTTAGATTGGTGATATAGGCCCCAAAACCTTCCAATATCGATATTTAAAAAATTTGAGACGTAAGTTTCTTGGCCCGATATATTTTATATTGCATATTGAGTTTATATACGCCCCAAGAACCCCGCAATATCAATTTTAGATAAAACCGGAAAATGTAAAATTTTTAGTCCCTTATATTGTATCTTATCACCCTAATAGTTGTAAAAAAATTAACTTCATATTCGTAATACACCACCCCCCCAACCCTCTAATACCAAATCTGAAAAAATGCGAATAAGGTAAAATTTTCAACCCACTATATTGGATCTGCCATATTGAATTTCAAAAAAATAATTTTAACGTCTTAATTTAATCTAAATCTTAACCCTTCAAAGCCTCCTAGTACCAATTTTAGATGAAATCCAGAAATTTAAAATTTCTAGACCGTCATATTGCCTCTGCTAGATTAGATTTTCTTAAAATAATTTTATATTCGCAATTTACATCTTCAAAACTATTCAGTTCCACATTTGAACAAAACCGAAAAATGTAAAATTTTTAGTCCCTTAAATTGAATTGGCCATATTGAATTCTGAAAAAATATTTTTAAATTCATAATTTACACCCTCAAGAACCTCTTTTACGATGATATAAAATACGACAAATTAAGATATTAAGATATAAAAAATATGCACTTACCTGAATCGCTTTTTAAACTCACTGCAGCAGCAACAATTTTTTGGGTCCTCTCACGAAAATTGTACATCTTGTTTCATACACTCTCATCACATGAATAAATGGTTTCAATGAAAGAATAACCTATTACAGAGTTGCAGAATCGCCTTACGCCGAGTGAACCTGTGCAATGATAATTGTATACACGATTTAAGATAGACAGCTCGCGAATGTAGCGCTCCCAAGGAGCAAACCCCTGAAATAGATTTTAGACGGGCATCGAAAATTAGGCAATTTGGCCTCCTGTGTTTTTTTATGGAAATGGGTTATTTATTACTTTGGGAGTTATTCTAGACTATTTTTAAAGGGTGGTTACTTGGCCTCCGTATATCGGAGTCTCAGTACCCATGGAGTCCAAGTGAACCTAAAAATTTACACAGGCGTACCTTAAAGATATATATATATATATATATATATATATATATATATATATATATATATATATATATATATATACATTACTAATTTTCTTTAACCATGCACATTATATTCTTTAGAGGTTCCTTTCGTGGGTATAGGTTTGCAATTATAAAAACTAAACAACTTGTTTATGTTGACGTTTCGCCCATGATTATGAGCTTTTTCAAAACGTTTATTATTACAAAATTCCTGCAACAAAAAGTTAAAAGAAATTTAAAAACACTCAACATTTACCAACACGATTTCAAAAGATCATTACAATTATGTAATGAAATAAAATAAGTTTTTTAAAATAGTAACACATATACGCACCTTGAAAATTCATCTTTTAGGTGCAAGCAGACTAGATTTATTGACAAGATTTGATATATTTGCGGGTTTATTTATTGTTGGACTTTTTATGTATTTATTTATACATGTCTGATATGAATATTGGTTTATTTCTTTACTTTATGTACTGAAGGTTTAAAATTTATTGACTTTTAATTATTAACTTAACAAATTAGATTTTAATATATCTGACTAAGGTTTTTTATCTTGTTTATCATTAACAGTATGTTGTTCCTTCTTTACATGTATCATTTTTTTGACAAGTAATTTGTGGTAGTTTTGGTCTTGGGTTAAAATTTTTGGTGTTTTTATAATCAAATTCATGTTTTAAATTTGATTCATGTTTGTGTAGAGCAATAGATGCATTTTTCGTATATTTATGCCCATTAAGTCTGTTTTCCAAATACTGAGTTGTCATGCCATTGTATTTTTTAGGACAATTTAGGCATGGTATGGAATACACAAGGTTCGATTTTTTTCCATAAGAGGAGTAAATAGTGAAGATATTTTACTCCTCTTAAAAGTAAAGTTCCTGTGAAAAAGAAATGTAACCTTGTGTATTCCATACCATGCCTAAATTGTCCTAAAAAATACATATACCGGGTGTCAACGAATCTATTAGACAAATTATAATATGTGTATCAAAATGAAAATTGGTACAGGTAAATGTTATGTGAAGAGGAGAGTTTTCGCATATTTTCCACTTTCTGGTCACTTCCGGTTTCACCGGAAATGGCCCCGGTTTTAAATTCTTAAATAGAACACCCTGTATATTTTAACATCTTTGGATTTCTGAGACAATTCTAGATCAGAATGTGACATTTTAAAAACTTTTTACGTCTACTTCATTTTTTTAGAGCCACTTTTAAAATTGCATCTAGATGGCCATGATCGGATGCAAACTAATCTAACGGCCTTAGGTGATGTCAAAAAAATACAATCGCAAAGTTTTAGTGACTAGTATGAAAGACAGGAATTGGATTAAAAATTTAACAAAATTAACAAAAAACTAACAAAATAAACTAATAACTTAGACGACGCACTTAAAATATTTGAAAGTACAGTAGTTGAATTTGTTAAAAAGTTTAGTGTAGTAAATGTTCAAAGTGCATTCCTTCTTTTTCACAACACATTTCAGCTCGTTCAATTGTTTCTCTCAACACGTTTTGTAGCATTTAGGGCGTTATACTTCTAAATGCCCGTAAAATTCTTTCTTCTAATATTTCAAGAGTAGCTGGGGCTGCTCCATAGTAAACTCTTTCTTTAACATATCCCCAGACAAAGAAATCGAGCACAGTAAGATCCGGTGAGCGGGCTGGCCACCGTACCGGACCATTGGTTGCAATAATTCGATTATTAAAATGCTCTATTAAATAATTAAGAACTTCTCTAGTATTGTGAGGCGGTGCTCCATCTTGTTGAAAGTAAATTCGCCGTAAAACTGCTAAAGGTATATCATTGAGATGATTTTCGATTTAATTTTGAAGAAAACCTAAGTATCTAACCCCTGTTAACCGACCTTGAAACAATATTGGCCCAATTATTCTGTTTCCAACGATACCAGCCCAGACATTGACGCCAAATTTTTCTTGAAAATTGCCCTGTCTCATTTCATGTTGATTTTGTTGGGCCCAGTACCGAGTATTTTGCTTATTGAACATACCATTATTTGTAAATCGGGATTCGTCGGAAAATAGGATAAAATCGATAAAATTTGGGTTAACTCTATGATTTTGAAGCAGCCAATCACAAAACACTACCCGTCTATCGCCATCCTCAGTATACAAATGTTGATGTAACTGATATTTAAATGCCCGATATCCATGCTTTTTCAGTATTCTTCTTGCTGATTCATAACTTATCTGCAGTTCTTGACTAATTGACTGTTTTATCAACCTCAACCATAGCAAGTACGTTAATCTCAGTCTCTTCATTTATGATAAACCTCTGTTCCGCCTCTTGATTTCCTATTTACCTAAAACGAGTCTCGACATACGGAAAATACTGATGGGCTGGATGTTGCCGATTCGGATATCTATGAGCATACAACTCGGCAGCATTCCTTGAATTTCTATGACACTCTCCAAATATTAATAACATATCCACTTTTTCACTTTGAGTATACATTATTTTAACGAAAATTTAAACTAAACTTAACGAAAATTAAGAAACGTCTGTTCTTAGAGCGTATGTCACTGTCATTATCCCCGGAATAAAAAAGGTTAGTCATTATCTACTTAAGTGAGTGCTTTGTTTTCCAAAGAAGACTTGATAAAAACAGTTGCAAATTATTATGCATCATGGCTGTCCATGGCGCACTTGTCATACGTAAATAAATGATCCAGTATTTTGCTTAATAATATTTAATTTCTGTTCTTATGTCTAATCCAATCGCAAATAAATTAGTACCGTTAGATTCGTCAAAGAATGCTTTTTTCGAAAAGTAGTTGTCAAAAAGGGGTCGCCATTTGAAAATTAATAGTTAGAAATGAAAACGTAATTTTGTCAACTTGTCTTATTCCTGTCTTTCATACTAGTAACTAAAATTTTGCGATTGTATTTTTTTGACATCACCTAAGGCCGTTAGATTAGTTTGCGTCCGATCATGGCCACCTAGATGCAATTTTAAAAGTGGCTCTAAAAAATTAAGTAGACGTAAAAAGTTTTTAAAATGTCACATTCTTATCTAGAATTGTCTCAGAAATCCAAAAATGTTAAAATATACAGGGTGTTCCATTTAAAAATTCAAAACCGGGGCCATTTCTGGTGAAACCGGAAGTGGCCAGAAAGTGGAAAATACATACCATTTACCTGTACCAATTCTCATTTTGATACACATAATACTCTAGAAATTATGACCTGTCTAATAGATTCGTTGACACCCGGTATATATATATATATATATATATATATATATATATATATATATATATATATATATATATATATATATATATATATATATATATACATACACTAATAGATTATGTTAAATTTATATATAATTAATCATATATTAATTTATTTTAGTGGCAAACAATGCTCCTCAAGCTGTAATCATTGAACCTTCTAGGGAATTAGCAGAACAAACCAGCAACCAAATAAAATTATTTAAAAAATATCTGGAAAGTCCCATGATAAAGGAACTCTTGGTTATTGGAGGTGTTAATGTAAAGGAACAAATCGCTGTATTACAAAACCAAGGTAACTGAATGACTATTATGAATATTTGGCTTTTATGCAATTCACAAATCAATTTTGTTTTAGGAGTCGATATCATTGTGGGCACACCAGGGCGTTTAGAAGATTTAATTGAAGGAGGTTACCTTTCCCTTTCAAACTGTCGATTCTTCGTCTTAGATGAAGCCGATGGTCTACTAAAACAGGGTTACACTGATTTTATCGAGAAACTACATAGACAAATGCCAAAGATTACTGCTGACGGCAAGAGATTACAAATGATTGTTTGCAGTGCTACACTTCACGCCTTCGAGGTAAAAATCATTTGATTATTCAGGCCGATCAGTTAAAGATAATTCATAATAATAATATATTGTTCTTTTGATTCTAGGTGAAAAAAATGGCTGAAAAACTAATGCATTTCCCTACATGGGTAGACTTAAAAGGAGAAGATGCCGTTCCTGAGACTGTTCACCATGTAATTGTTCAAGTAGATCCTCAAAACGATAGGAGCTGGCAGAATATGAGGAGACATATTATGACTGACGGAGTTCACCAGCAGGATAATGTGAGACCAGGTAGATAATATTTCTTGTTTTGTTCTGTTAAATAAGGAAAATGATTTAGAATTAAGTTAAAAAATTAGTCATTACAGTAAAAAAAAATAGAACCTATTTTAAGATTTGGTTTATCAAATCAATTAAAAAAATGCTTTATTGTATAAATAGCTTAAATGCAAACCGAAAAAAAAATAATAACCATTTACAGTCAACTTTTGTAACAAAATAGTGAACAGCGAAATCAAAAATAATGCATAATCTGTCCTAAAATGAGACTAAAGCATGTAAACATTCAATCTTGGACAGCAAAAATAAAAATACAAATACTATAAAATAAAATACAGTAATTTTTCTCTTCTTTATTGCCTTTTTTTTTGGAAAAAAAATGAAATTTTAAAGTAAAAATTTACACACAAAACATCTTCGTAAAACTCGTCTAAAGGTAGGGATACTTGATCATCAATGCCTAGGCCTTGTTGTGCCCTTTATATTCCACCATAGCTGCAGGTCATTCGAGGCCTTTTTGGTTTGAGTCTCAATATGATCGTTCCAACCGAGTCGTAAGTCCAGAATTACTCCCAGGTATTTAACTGTTCCTTTGCACTGAAATGCCCTTTCTGTCAATGTAATTGTGGGACGTCTCCCCGTTGTCCTCTTTTTGTAAGAGTATTCTGTACATTTTGGCAGTCTAAAAGTGAGTAATTGTACATTTTTATACCCTCATATATAATTGAGTACTTTGTAAAGGTAGCCTTGGAAATGCACAGGTCCAGAAACTGCTCTAAGGGTTCTCCATTCCAGGAATGTCTAAATATTATGACCGCGGCTTTGCTAACACATCTGTCGTTTCGTCCGCCATAATTGCTAAATATGAGAATTCGCAAATCTCAAACAAAATTATTTCATGACATATCTCGGTAAAAATTCGTAAAGCGTGAACAGCATGGAAATTATGATTTTTTGAAAAAATTTCGATACTTAACCCTATTTCGAGGTCGTAGAACACGATTCTGGCCTTGATTTTTCACTATTTTTCCTCACTTTCCTGGAAAACTAAAAGAAAAAAGCGTCACTTCACAAAGCACTTTTATTTCAGTTAAAAACCGAATTTACGTATTTATTTTCAATGGAATTAGTTAAAATATATTGTATGTAATATATTTCATTTATTTTTGCACAAGTTTTACCAAACCAATTTAGAAAAACTTGTATTTTCAGCGAAAAATCAAAAACACGTCTCGGAAACGTCATCAACCGTCAGACTATCTAAACTGGCCGGCGAATCACGTAAAAAGGCGCAACGTTGCCAGATGTAAAATTTGTTCATAATATAAACTATAAGTTTTTGCTTCTCAGTCAACAACATAGTTTAATTTTTAATGTTCAAAACAGTTTCTAAGTAAAAATAATCTTAACCCCTCAAAATTTTTGGTTGGTTTTGGTTAGGGTAGTTTGGTTCAGGTTTAGCTTCATTTTGGAAAACAGAAACTAACCTGAACTAATCTAAATTAACCTAGATTTATACTTTCCTGGTATAAACTTTAGAATTTATCCATTACAGTTAACAACATAGTTTAATATTTGTAATGTATAAAAAAGGGTAAAATTAACTTTAACAATCCAAAATTTTTGGTTAGTTCTTGTTAGTACAGGTTTAGCTTGGTTTTTGTTAGTTTAAAAAACTGAAATTAACCTAAACTATCCTAAATTGACCTAGATTTATTAATTAAAAAGCACTTTCTGCTAACGGACATAAACAATATGATCAATTCATATTGTTCACTTAAAACTACTAGTATTTGGAGGGAAACAAACAAAAGCAACTATAATCCTTAAAACCTTTAATATTTAGAGTCAAAATCGCACATCAAAGGCATAGACATAAGAGTGATTAATAATACTTCAATAATCAAAGAAAAGGGAAAAAGTCTTTTTGGGACCTTTTCTTTCCAATTCAAATAGAAAGAGAAGAATATATATGAATTTCAAAGAAATCGTTTTTGTAATCTGGCAACATTGCCGACTTCAACAAGTACACCATCTTTAGCGAACTATGTAAACTATTATTTGTTGATGGCGGCCGTTTTCATTTGTTGTGATTTTTGTCGTGATAATTTTTCGGATTATATAGGTACAATTGTTACAACGTATAAATTTTCCGTTTTCTTTTTAAGGTAATAATAGTCCAGAGACTCTCAGCGAAGCCGTAAAACTTCTTAAGGGCGAATACTTGGTACGCGCTATCGACGAACAGAACATGGATAAGTGTATCATTTTCTGCAGAACCAAGCTGGATTGCGACAATTTAGAAAAATATTTAAAGCAGATCGACAAAAGAAGATACTCCTGTGTATGTCTGCATGGAGACAGGAAACCCAACGAACGCAAGGCTAATTTGGAGATGTTCAAGAGAAATGAAGTAAATACTTAAGTATTTATTAAAATAGTATTAGCTAAATAATCTTCTTATTTTAGGTAAAATTCTTGATTTGTACGGACGTCGCTGCGAGAGGTATAGATATAGGCGGACTGCCGTTCATGATCAACGTGACTTTGCCGGACGAGAAATCGAACTATGTTCATAGAATCGGTAGAGTCGGCAGAGCCGAAAGGATGGGTCTTGCTATCAGTTTAGTAAGCACTGTACCAGAAAAGGTAAGCCTATTAAAAGTGATCTTCTAAAGAAAAAAGTTATTTTTTACTGGATTAAAGTAGTTCACTCGTGAAACGGCTTTTCTTAGGAATGTGATCAAATTTGAATATATAGTTTACAAAAGTGTCTTTTATTTAATTTTAAAAAAAATTGTTTTTTAATCGTATGTGATTCGAAATATCAACAATAAAAATATGCATAATTAACATGCTGCAGGTCACTACATAAAACAAAATGCCAATACATTTTGGAATACAGACAGTCCTCGATTTATGTCGTTTCGAGTTACGTCGAACAATGTTTTGACACTATTCATCAAGCATACGTCAATTGTTTCGATTTCCGGCATAGGAGAATTCACTTGTCGCGAGGCCAACGTCTGTAGGCGGGCAGGGCGCGGCGGCGGCGAGCGAGGATTACCCCGCACATCCCGCTGACGAATTTCTCTAGTTAGTTTATGGACAACGGACAATCGAGACGTACTACATTCGTTTTTTTTTTTACATCTTTGACAGTTTTTGTTAATACATATTTAAGTGAATTTAAATCTTGCTATGCCTCCTAAACAAGATAGTAATAGTAAAGTAAAGAAGAGAGTAAGACAGTTGCAATGGAGGTTAAATCTAAGATTTTAAAACTCAAAGATCGCGGTTGTTCGACTTCATCTATTGGACGAGAACTTAATTTATCACGCACGACTGTACACACAATATTGAAAGATAGAGAAAAACTCCTAACAGCTGTACCTTCCATCTCTTTAAACAGCACTATTATATGAAAAAGGAATGCTTTAATTTGTGAAATGGAAAAACTCTTGTACACTTGGATTCAAAATCAATCTCAGCGGCGGGTTCCTCTTAGTTTGGCTATTATTCAAAATAAAGTACTCAGTATCATCAACACACTGCAAATTAAACGTGGCGAGAATAATAGTGAAGAAACAAAATCGTTTTTCTGCCAGTCGTGGATGGTTCATGCACTTTAAAACGAGATATTCGTTGCATAACATTCGAGTGCAAGGAGAAGCTGCTAGTGCCGATCATGAGGCTGCTCAGAGTTTTCTTGGAATATTAAAGGAAATTATCGAAAGTGGAGACTATTCGCCAAAACAGATTTTTAACGGGGACGAAACTGGTTTATTTTGGAAAAAAATGCCTTCTCGCACTTTTATATCGCAGGAAGAGAAGTCTGTGCCTGGGTTTAAAGCGGCCAAAGATCGTTTGACGTTGTTATTGGATTCGAATGTTGAAGGTGATCTCAAATTGAAACCCCTTTTGGTTTATAGGTCTGAAAATCCGCGAGCTTTTAAAAATTACTAGCTAATCCAAAGGCATGGGTTACAGCAGTACTTTTTGAAGAATGGTTTACTAAGCATTTCATACCTGAAGTAAAACAGTATTGTTTAAACAATAATTTGGCTTATAAAGCTTTACTTATTTTGGACAATGCTCCCGGCCATCCTGTGCGTATTGCCGATATCGATCCTCAAATCAAAGTTTTGTTCCTGCCTCCAAACACGATTTTGTTGTTGCAGCCCATGGATCAAGGAGTTATTGCTTTTTTTGAGGCCTATTATCTCAGGAGAACTTTTTCACAGGCTGTAAAGGCTAATGAAAAAGATGGCATAGAGCTGAGAGATTTTTGTAAAAGTTATAATATCTTTCAGTGCGTAAAAAATATTGCTGATTCAAGTGATGAGGTAAAACCCAACAATTTAAAAGGAGTTTGGAAAAAGTTATGTCCACATTTTTTAAAGCCAACTAAAAGTTCTTCATCTACAGATCAATCAAATATCGATGAGATCACAACTGACATTGTTCATTTGGCTAACCGTTTGCCAGACATTGCAGTTACTGCTGATGATATTGATGATCTGTTATGCTCACATTCGCAAAAACTGACTAATGAAGATCTTATTGAATTAGAGACACAAGTACAAGAGGAAGCAATCGAGTCACAAGAAATAGCATCTTCTATTGGTAACACTAAAAAAGAATTTACACTAAAAAAACTTTCTGCAGCCTTTGCAAATTTGGAGAATGCCATGAAAATTTTTGAAGAAAATGATCCTAATTTTGAGAGAAGTTTTAATGTTAATAACAATATTTGTGCGGCCTATCAGTGTTACCAAGACCTGTATGATAACAAGAAGAAAGAAGCGAAGCAATCTAGAATTGATAGTTTCTTTAAGCCGAAAGTTTAATTTATTATTTCTCATTACATATTGATTATTAAAGTTTTATTATTATTATTAAAGTTAATAACACATATATACGAAAAATAACTATCAATTTCATAAGTACATAATTATTTTAAGAACTTACTTTTGATAATAAAGCATATATTTTGTTATAAATGCAGTTTTTTTTTTAATTTTGGGTCCTTGTGGAACCTAACCCTTGAGTTTTACATGTAAACATATGAAAAAATATATCTCGACTTACGTCGTTTCGTAAGTACGAGGACTGCCTGTATCTCAAAAACGGTTTTTACCATATTCTTTAAAAACTAATGCAACGTAGATCCAAAAACTATGAATTTTTTAGAAAAAAAAACGGAAATTTTTTACCGTTTTGTTTAGAAAATACATATTTTTTAAATAAAAATAATTTGAAAACATCTGACGCGTAGTGGGGTACAGTGATCACAACTTGGCAACCTTGTAATTGTCATACTTAACCATTCCAAAATAAAAAATTTAATTTTTTTACAATTAAATTATTATCAATACTTACCTAGAACTGTTTTTGTGTTACATCTGAATGTTCAGCCTCACTGTTTGTGAAATGAACTTTAGCAATAGGTACTATTGTTTCAATGTTACAAAATTCAAAATTAACATTCAAAGTTGATTAAAGACCCAAGCGTCTCTTATGAATTATATTTGCAAGAGAAAGAACTTTCCCACGTAAATAACATTTTAAAAAAACTCTTGTAATTCGATGATACGTCAACCACTGCATACATTATTTTCGTCACTCGGAGTTTCTTTTTTTCATTTTTAGGCTTCACTCATTGCCAAAAGTGCCTTTTTACGTTTGTTAAGGACCTTTTCTTTTGCAAATTGTCCTTGATGCCGCAATTGATCTTTAGAATGTGACATTTTTTTAAATATATTTCTCGATATTTTTATTAATTTTCTCAATGTGTTGGGACGTCAACATAACGAACTGTATAGGTATGAGACTCACACTATATGAACGTTACTATACACACCTTTACTTTATAAACCATTCAATATAGACATTATTATATTTAAAGTTATTACTGTATAAGAATGTGTTCGTATATTGAAAGTTAACAACGTGTGTTGGGTACAATCTCGTACAAAAAAAAATTCTTTAAGCCTGAGAATCTTTAAGTTTTAGTACTTACTTAAAGGCTATACTTTTTTCTACGACTGTCGCGAGTGAACTACCTTAACTTCCATAAGAACTCATTTTAATATCAGTTTAGAAACTTTAATTTTCTACAGGTTTGGTACCACGGCGAATGGTGCAAGACGCGTGGTCGAAACTGCTGGAATACCAACTTGACAGACGTCAAAGGGTGCTGCATGTGGTACAATGAACCGCAGGTAAATATTTAAATTCAGCGCTATAAAATAGTAAGGTCGGCATTTTCATTTCTGTTCATTTGTAACGTTAGATATATTCATTTGGGCATAAGACGTTTTGACTACCTGCCGTCCCTGTAGTACGAGAGAGAAACAAAATTGAAAGCCATATTCTGTACTTTTTCTAAGGGGCGGAACATAAAATGGCGTGCCTCCCAAATTCCACCCTACATTAGAAGTAGATTTTAATATTTAAAAAACTGAGATGCTGAATAGAAAATCTGAATAATTACTTACTTACTTACTCCATGGCTTACAACCCTGGGTGGGTCTTTGCCGACTTCACAATACTCCTCCATTGCTGCCTGTCTGCCATGGCATCTAGCGGATTATCAATATTCATTGCCTTTAGATCTTTGGCAATATTGTCTTTCCATCGGAGGCGAGGGCGTCCCAGTGGTCTTTTCCCTACCGGTGCTTCCTCCCACGCGAGTTTGACTGTACGACTATCTGGTAGTCTTCCTACGTGTCCCGCCCACTGCAGTCGCTTAGATTTTATTTCTCGTACAATATTAGTGTCTCCATATAGATCCTCCAGTTCTTTATTGGTACGGATTCTGTATCGTCCTGTTGTTGCATCCACTGTTGGCCATATATTTTTCTAAGAATTCTTCTTGCGAAGACTCGGAGCCGTTCTTCATTTGTTACCGTTAATGTCCAAGCTTCGCACCCATACATCACTACAGGTCTTATTATTGTTTTGTATATGTTTATCTTGGTACGCCTTGTTGTTAACTTGGATTTTAGGAGGTCTTGTACTGTGTATAGGCACCTATTACCTGCTTGGATTCTACAGTTAATCTGAATAATTAACTAATAAAAATACATATTATAGAACGAAAGCTTTCACGGCTTTTGTCAAGTTGAAAATCATCGCTCTTTGGTTTAGACCGTGTCAGATTGGAATTATTATCCGACTTGACTCCACGAGATTAGGACACTGAATGACTATCAAGGAGCAGTAAAGATCCCTGAAGATGGCTCGTGCAATCGTAAGAGAAACGTCGGATAATAATTCCAATTTGACTCGGTCTAATTGCAAGAACCATGATTTTCAAAGATGCATATTTTTTTTTAGTACCTTGTTGCATGCATACTTTCATTAGAACTCTAAGATACTATGACATTATCCTTTACATATAAAATTTGCTATATTCACTCTTTTATATTAAAGTGACAATTTTAGCGCGATAACGGCAAACACGTTATAGATTAATAAAATAACTTATTTTTAACCAGAAAATACATTTTTTTGAGTAAAAAATTTAATTTAATGAACTACCCGTCTTTCTCCTTCAAGCTGTTACAAGAAAGAGATTTATTGCACATCAAGCTTTGATTGTCTCTCGATACACGTTTCGACCACCTAATGATCTCATCAGTGGAGTTGTAACGAACCAAGAGCAAAATCCACAGAAAACTGTATAAAACATCTAAATTTTGACACCTATTGGCAGGATGTTAAACCTACCATTAGAAAGAGTGATACTACGGTCAGGCGTGAGGGGAGTCACGCTTAGCTCCGCCTACAAGACCCGTACTCTATATACTTCTATGTCTTTGGTTAGAATAAGTTATAACCTTCTTTTTCAGTACTTGGCTGATATCGAAGAACACCTCAACGTTACAATCCAACAAATCCAACCTGATTTGAAAGTTCCTCACGATGATTTCGATGGAAAAGTAGTTTACGGGCAAAAACGTCAACACAGCGGCTCGAACTACCAAAACCACACCATTCAGATGGCACCCATTCTTAAAGATCTTACGAAAATTGAAAGCCAAGCGCAGGTTTTGTATTTGAAAAGGCATTTAACTAAAGTTGGCAGACTTGGTTAAAATATGCTCATTTGGTGGGGTATAATTAATAAGTGACAGTATGCTTAACCCCAAGTGCTGCTTTTTTTTAATGTATGTCTTTTAGTGCATCCATAAATAAATGTGTCTTTAAACACATATATTTGAAATTCTAGAAATAAAGATAACATGAACTTCTTATATGCGTTTCTTTAATATTTTAAATTGAATTTATTGTATTGTGAATTAAAAAAGCATTCTGCAATTAATTTTTAAATATTTAATAAAAAGTACTGACATATATCGTATTTTATTTAAAAAAACGTTTTTTTCCTTGTAATGTCCATGATAAAAACCATAAACTTCAACACAAGCTATACACAAGTAGGAAAAATGTTCTGAATAGTGTTGCCAAAGACCAATGTTTTACGAGATTTTTTTTTGGTTGAGGTTGCGAACCTATGCCACTGGAAACTGCATTCAGAATTTTGTGCGAGTTACATGGTAAAAAAAGACCATACAAATAGCAGTATGTGCTATCTCTCGCTTCGAACGTTTGGCGATAAAACGAGAGAATAAACGAATTTTTGGAATGAGAGAGATAACATGTACTGCTATTTGCTTTCGTTCTATTATTAATGCACGCGTAGCACCCAAGATTGCTTTCAGTAGCACATGCTTAAGGCGGCATGCTTAGGAAAGGCATAATGAAGGGGAGAGTTACATAATATGCATAGAAAAAAACTTAAAAATAGCATTTTTTATTACTTGAGTACACACAAGTTTCCAGCCGTCAGAAAAGGCATGTTTTTTTAATATTTAAAATCTAGCCAACATTTCACAAATTTTATTGAAGTGTCCCCTTGTATTTTTACAAACACTATTCTGTGTAAAAAATCACAACCGATGGATATTTATTTTAAAAAAGTCAACGTATATAAAAAAAAACTAGTAAAAAGTAACAAATCATAATTCCCGGGTCGGCCCTAGGTCTATTCAAAAACTGTAATTGATGTGACCTGAACAGTCTGACATTGGTGTTCTTTTTTTATTTGCACTCAACAGAAGAAGACATTCGACTACCAACTAATAATCGGCGTAGAACGTTACTGTTAGGATACCGGAAGTTGAATTAGTTCGGCCTTGTTGGCGCAGCAGTCACTGCCGAATTATGAATGGAAATATTTCAAATGGGAATGATTTCTCTAGATTAGGATTCTACAAAAATAAATTATAACAAAATGTCATAAAAATAGATTTTGCATCTTCGTTACCTTTGTGGTAATGCATAAGTATGTCACTGTCTTTAACAGATACGGAAAGGAAAAGTCAAAAAATATGCTAGGAACTCTCTGAACCTTATCATAAGAGGTTTTTAATTTCTTATTTATTGTTAATTTTGTTACAAATAAAACTTTATTTGAAGTTTAAAAAACTTGTAGAATTCTTCCATTTCCGGAGATTTTTTCATAACATACTGTCAAAAGGTAAGAATTTTACTTTTTATAAGGTTGACCCACGCACGTATAAAGTATATGTACTGATCGTCAAATACACAGAAAATGTCCGGACCATGCTATGCGCCATTTTGGGTAAGGTGAAGTTATAATAACAATGAATACGCTGTCGCCACTGAAAAATTATAACGACTAAACGTAATCGTTTACCTCCCACTGACAAGGTTTGAAGCAATTTGCATTCCTTTCCGAAATTTCATCGACATAAGTAATTGAACGAAACGAATGGTAGAAAGAGATAAAATGACAGTATTACGTTATAACCTTACTCAACTAATCCAATTGGTGTCAATTGATTGTTATGTGTGGATATTTGTCATACTATTGGTCGGTCGTAAAAATAAATTAATAATTTTTATTATATTTTTGGTTGTTAAAAATAACTAGTCCTTAAAAAAGCAATATGTTGACGAACCGTTTCTTCAAAACGTTTTATTTTTTGAAAAAACAGTTCAAATATTAATTAGGTAGTACCCCGTTATTTTCAGTATTTTCTAATTAAAATTTCCTTAGAAAGTTTAATGTTTCGCAAATTTCAAGTAAATTTGAGATTATAGACATACAAAATTATTACACTAAATTTTGTTCATATCTCAATAGTATGAGCGTGCTGCTTAAAAATTGTTTTCCTATGACTAGTTCTAATTATGGATTTAATATAAACACCTGTGTCCGTATGTCCATAACTTACTTTAAACAGTTAAGTGTAACATAATTGTTTTCATCAACACAACTTATAAAAAAAATTGAGAAGTAACAATTTGTAAGATATTTAAAACTTTTATTAAAATAAGTAACATTCAATTTTATATTCAAATAATGTTAAATACAACATTTTACTTCCTTAGGCTGTGTTAAACACTATACTACACTACAATTAAATAAATATTATTGATTATAATTTATTAGGACATATAAATTTGAACCATACAAGCCAACAAACGAGGTCCTTCAGAATAAAAAGCTTATTTATAGTACGTTTGGTCTTCAAGCCCCTACAAATCTTCACAAAATAATAAAAAAGTATATTAAGGGTTGAATAGTATCATTAATGGGGGTCTTCGGGCTGGCCTATGGTTCCGGCCCCTGCTCGTACTCAGTTCCTCTATCACCGGTCAAGTTTCAGGTTTTCTTTCAAACTTACTTGTCAGGACAGGAAGTCTTACAATAATCGGCTAGATGTTAAGTGAATTCATACAATAATTGATTGGTGGATAGCTAGGACGATGGATTTTAGTAATACTACATAGAGCAAAGGTTTCTACCGTTTCAAGTTTTATGAGTGCTGGCTTCCTGCAATTACTGTATATAGGAGGTATGTATTCCTATTAAAGTCAGTATATTGCTTTGTATATATGAGTTGTTTTTCTTCAGATGCCTTTTTCTTTGTGTATTAGACTCCTAAGGTATTTGACCCTTTGTATACATTTTTTGTTTAACAGTTTTAAAGTGCCAATTTAAGATAATTTTGTGGTCTATATTTACACCTAAATATTTGACTGATGGCTTGGTGCATATTACTTGGTTATTAAGTTATTTAAAATAAATTTAATCCAAGGAAAAACAAAGATTATTTCACAATAATAACAACAATGACACTATTTTTGACTTTTGACGGTTAATTTGACGTGCCAAAACGTCACTTTTACCCAAAATGGCGCCGAGCATACTCCGGACATTTTTCCGTTGACAGCTCCATTACCACCTGTCATCCATTTAGTTCAGAAATCCGTGGGTTGACCACATTGAGTATGGAGTAAGAGAGAGAGCATGTATGGCTATCCTCCCTATCTCTTTATTTAGTGTAACGGGCGCGAAGCACTTTTCCTCTAGAAGTATATTGGCACCTTTATAATGTTGCCTACGATAATAAGCCTAGTATCGAAAAAAGAAGAGAACTGATGTGAACTTAACACATTTTAACATTTAACCTTAAAATACGTCAATTGTTTGTAAACTTCTCAAAAGTTAATTAATGAAAATGCAGTTATTTGATCAATCCTGTATAAAATTAATAATAAGTGGTTTCGTTTATTTCCAAGTGATAAAGAAGCGTCTCTTTATTGGCACTTGAAACTCAACCTATTAGTTAAATGCAAAGGTGAGAACGAATTTAAAAAACTTACACTGCAAGGAAAATACTCCTTAACAATTTTTTTTAGGTTTGATTTTGAAATGTTGACAATGAAAAGATTAATTACCTTATTAATATTGTATGCTAAAATTTCGTACACACCGAGGAAAAGGAAAATTGTTAAAAAATAACAGCAAACAGGTAAATGAAAAATTTATGTATTTTAGATTATTTATTATATGAGAATTTTTGTCTTATGTAGAGACGTTACTTAGAGTGAATGGGTTTCTGGTGTATAAACTCTCTAGGTCTTCGGTTGTATGTACACTTAATACTTTTTAAAATGTGAGTGTATTCAAAATTTTTGCACCGGCTATTTGAAATATATGTTATTTAAATCACCAAGTGGCAACGCTGGATAATTTACTGTTAATATTTTTCTTTTTTGGGTTATTCATTGAGGTTACTGAGCAATGTTGCCAAATGATTCAACCTAATCAGGAAGGAATCTGAAAATAATGTTATGCATCCTGATAATTTTAATTATTAGTGGTTAACGTATCTTATCTAAAAGTGGGAGAATTTGCGCAATTTCATACATACTGAGAATAGATGTTGTGATCACACTTATTTGTAAATTAAAGAGCTTGTTGACCAAATATAAAATTAGGAATGACAGCCTTTGAAGGTAAAAACGGGAGTTAATAATTATAATTTTTTTTAATATTATTAATTTTTTTTTAGAATTTGGTGTACTTCCTGAAATCTCAAAAGCCATTGCTGAGCTAGGATGGACGTAAGTAAATTAGTACTATTTTGTCAAATTTTTGAATGATGAAATGGGGTAATAATATTGCCAAAAATAAAGTAATTGTACTAGTTTTAGTACATTACGAACTGAAAGGGTTTTAAATAAGCCTTATATTTATTTCCAAAATTGATATAATTTCTATTTTCTTTTTACTGATTTAAAACAAAAGTACCCTTTTTTAGTCCGTTCAACATTTTAAAATATAAATAACAAGTTTTGGGTTTTAATATGATATTAAAAACTACTACATAATATTAAAAATTTAAGGTAATTATTGGTAATTGTTCAAAATTTGGTTATGCCAGTGTCGCGGATATATGGATATTTTATTAACTATTAACATATTACTTTTAGCCACTGTAATTCTTAAATATGTTTTTTGTTGTAATATGTAAAGGAACATAGGGTTGAATACATTTTTTGTTGCTTTACTTGTTTTCACCGAGTTTTATAATTATAAATATTTGTCAACCAAAATTTTGTTTGAAATATTCCAAAATGTTATGAAATATTACTAAGATTGCAAGGATAATAATTCATGAAAAATCAGCTATAGATTATAAGTTTATAACATGGTTTTATTGTTTTCCAAAATATTCTTCACAATGATCGATATGTTTACGATTCTTTAAATGCACAGTTGCGACATGACCAGTTTCTCTGAGGAAACAATCGACCATTTGATTCGAAATGTTTCTTACTCGAGCAACTTTTATTGATTTGCAGTACTTATGCACTAGCCGCCACTAGTTAGTACCTCGCAAAAGTACTAGAAAGGGAACTGAAATTTTCCGAATAGTCTAAAGCTGAGCAAAACACTGGCTGTTTCTAAGAACGGTGATAGACACTTGGCTGATAATTATCGGCCAATAAGTATCTTGAGCGTATTTTCTAAAGTGTTTGAATATGATAGGCTAAGGAGTTATCTTTTCAAGTATAAACTGATTACTAAAAGTCAACATGGATTTCAGTCTGATAGGTCAACGAAGACGGCAGCAGCGACAGAGTTTGTGGGCTATTTGGAAAGGGAAATGGATTGTAGGCGTCATGTCGCTGCTGTTTTCTTTGATCCCTCAAAAGCTTTTGATAACATCAATATCAATTTTATTAAATATAAGCTTTCCAACTTAGGTATAAGGATGAGTGTACTGGATTGGATTGTTAGCTTTTTTGTCTGATTGAAAATTGTTTGTTCTTTTAAATGACTGTAAGTCCAGTGAGTATGATGTTGATATGGGTGTTGCTCAGGATTCTGTACTGATTTGCCTTCTTATATAGCTAGGGGTCTGGTGATAAACTATGCGGATGATACCTCAATAGCTCTATCAGAAGCAACTCCTGAAAAACTTGGAGCATCCATTAAACAGATCGTTAGTGACATGTCTAGGTAGTGTGAAAAAAATGGACTCATATTAAATGTAGATAAAACTAAATGTATATATTTTAACAAGAATAACTTAGCGATTCCAGGAATTTCATGTGCCTCCTATAGCAAGTTTTTGGGTCTGACAGTGGATAGCGGTACTACGTGGGAATTGCATATCGGGGAGGTTGCTAATAAACCCAATAGGGCATATTTTGCTCTTATAACTTTACGACGTGACTTATCACGTAACATTACTGCAGGTGTACTATGCTTTGGTATACTCGGCGATGTCTTACCATGTGATCCTCTGGGGAACTGCATCAAATACAGATAGAGTATTTCTAATACAGAAGAGAATTATTAGACTTATATTTAATTTAAAAAGGAGAGAATCGTGTAGGGATATTTTTAAGAATCATAAAATACTAACTTTTGTATGTGTATATGTTTTTGAGTGTTGTCTTTACGTTAAAAGCAACATTAAATGTTTTGTAACGAGTTCGACTTACCACAAGTATAACACCCAGAATGCAAATGTTCCACTTTACATCTCGCACAATACGACTCACTTTGAAAGGTCTGTCAATTATCACCCTATTCGTATATACAACAAACTTCCTCAAATTATCAAGTCAGCTAATAACTACAATAGCTTTAAGAATAAATTAAGAAAATATTTAATTGGGAAGGGCTTCTACTCACTCGCGGAATATTTTGAGGATTCTTGAAGTGATACGATGATTGACTTAAAATTATGTGTTCTGTTTTGTTCTTTGCTTTATTATAGGTAACTAGCTTTTAATTTTAAGGGAGTATGTTACATGCATATTGTATAATTTTGATATATATCTGACCATATGACATCCTCCACATCAGCCTTAATTCATGTTAAAGGTGAATAAATGTTTGACTTTGACAGTAGCTTTAAGGATAAATTTTTTTAAAGTTCTCAAAATTGAAAGTGTGTTGCTGACGTTGTATATCCTCATTTTTATTATTTATTCTTGTGACTAGTTTTTAACTCTTTGACCTCCTCTTGCTAGTGTTATTTTACTGTATATTTTGGATATGTAAATGTCAATGTAAATTGATCTTAAAGGTGTATAAAGTATAAAGATGATATATGCACTCAAATTTTAACATGTTCTAATTGCATGCGATGAAAGTAAAATTCCAGTAGCTTGGGAGGATGGATGGATGATTGGATTGCAAAAACATTGTTTTTTTTTTTGATTAATGGAGAGATTAACGTTATGAAAAAAGCAGAAAAAACATTGGCACCGCATTACAAATTTATTTTTATAGATAAGATAAAACTGTTGATAAACTATATTTATAATATCATTTAATTGCAACACGTTTCGAAAATATTAGAACTATACAGGGTGCTTCAAAAAAGTAAGACAGTAAAAGTTTTTTATGGTATTTTTGAATTTGAGAAAGTGTTATTAAACCCACGATTTGATTTTCTCGATTTTCTAATATTTCACCGGCCAGAATGAACTTTACATCTCTCGAATATTCTATTTTATGTCTCTTCCCTTAGACTTAAAATTATAATTCTTTTTTCAGTTTGCCCACAGATATCCAAGCCGAAGCCATTCCCCTAATTTTGGGTGGTGGGGATGTATTAATGGCTGCAGAAACAGGGTCTGGTAAAACAGCTGCCTTTTGCTTACCAGTTATACAAATTGTATGGGAAACATTGAAGGATATCCAGAGCGGTAAAATCTCAAAAGTGGTTTCAAAAGTGAAAATCAACGATTGTAAGTATTCCAAACAAACTAAAGTACACCATTAATGATGCGTTATTGTCTCTTTTGAATAATTAAAGCTCCCCCATGGACTATGTCGACCCAAGATCGTGGGATGGCTGTTGCAGTGGCTCCAGATGGTCTACGGGTCCAATCGCGTGATCAAAAGGAGTGGCACGGAGTCCGATGCACTCGGGGCGTTAGAGGAGGCAAATGGGGATTTGAGGCTACTGTGACAGATGAAGGATTGTGTAGGGTAGGGTGGTCTACTTTAGATGCTTCTTTGGATCTGGGAACAGATAAGTAGGTTTAATATAAAGCTTGGTAACTATTCAAAAGTAATTTGAAATTTTCTTTTATTATACAGGTGCGGTTGGGGATATGGAGGCACAGCCAAAAAAGCATTTAATAGGCAGTTTGAGAATTACGGAGAAACATACGGAAAAGACGATGTCATAACTTGTTTAGTGGATATGGAAAAGGGGGAAATTAGATTTTTAAAGAATGGAGTTGATTTGGGTGTGGCTTTTACCAAAGTTAATAGTAAAGAAGGCATATTTCCAGCTGTAGTGTTGAAGGTACTTTAACTTCAAATTCTTATTCTTATTCTTTGCTATATTTATGTTTTGTGAATGGAAATATTTTTTTTTCTATAGAATGCTGAAATGGAATTTAATTTTGGAGGAAAACCTTTCAAGCACAACTTGCCTGACGAATTTTTACCTTTAATTTCGGCCCCTGAAGATCAACTTTTAATAAATAACAATATCGTTGGTGGAAGCAGTGATGGAAAAATCAAATGTAAGAAAAAATATTATTATGATGCAAATAAAAATGTTTATACTTATTATAATTTGTTTGTAAGTTTTGCAAATTATATTTTAGTGAAAAATAATGCTCCCCAAGCAATAATCATCGAACCATCAAGAGAATTGGCAGAGCAGACATGCGAGCAAATCAAATTGTTTAAAAAATATCTTGAAAATCCCACGATAAGGGAACTTTTGGTTATTGGAGGTGTTAATTTGAGGGAACAAATTTCTGCATTGCAGGATCAAGGTAATCAACTAGAAAGTCGCACCACAAACATTTGTTTTAAAAAGCCACTCATAATTAACAACCTTCGATCATACTCTAGATATAAACAACAATAGATTTGCCTGAAGGCTATTTATGGTCGGTGGGGGAGACGCTTTTTTGATGTTTGACAGATATAAACATATTTACATATCTTGTCTTTCAGCTTAATTGCTTGTCGTGACTTTTTTCGGTGTTTTTAAGTGTTAGAAATTACTATAAATGCGAAGTTTACAACTAATATTAACAAAAAGAGGATTTAAAAACTTATTTTTATCGGTAAATATTGTTAGATTGTTTACATATTGAAAATAACAATAATAAAAATTTAGGCCACCATATATTCATACTTTGTTTTCAGAATTGACGTACCCAGAGGTATGTTCGAAGGACGTACCGATGATACTCGTTTAAATAATGCAATTAGAAAAGGATAGCATAAAATCGGCATGTCTGTACCAAGAAATTAAATATCTACTGTTTATCAACACTTTTTGAAATATAAATAAAAATATTATTACGTTATTCAGCGTTCAAACAACCGGGCCCTAGTTCTGACGTTATGCTACTTCTATATGGGTATGTTCGAAGTTAACAACTCTATGTATATTTGTTCTTCTTTATTGTCGCCCAGGTATTATGCGCCAGGCGAATTTTTAAAAGCTTTGTTCGAAATTTGACTTTGATAACAATTTCTGTTTCGATCCAGATGAAAATTAACCAAAAAAATAGTAATCATGTGATTAGCATTAACTGTCAAGTTTTAATTTTTTTTCCAAAAAAAAATTCAATAATGGGGTTATATCTCAAATTATTTATTTATTTATTTATTTACAATAACTGCCCTACAGGTCTTGAGACCCAACTACAAGGCAGTGATTACACAAATAATACGTAAACGAACAATTTTAAATTAGAACCAAATGACAAAAATATATATCAATTTAAATACAAATAAAAAAAAAATTCAACTAAAATAATTAATTCTAACACTAAATGTATAATATAATGCTATGCTATCTACTTTCATATATAAAGGTGAACATACAAATCAATTAAGGATGAGAAAAAGAAAAAAAAGAAATGCCAAGGTCAATGTGCCAAAATCCGGCAGACAGTTCCTAGAGATGAGCTGAATATATCAAAGCTATTACTCTTGTTATAAATGTCGCACATGGAATATAGAGGCGAAAATTTGAGCACGTTAGTTCTGGGAGTTCTGAGATAAAATACGTTAAAATTTCGGCAATTTATACGAGGGATACTTAAGTTTATCCTAGCTAAAATATTAGGACAGTCAATAAAATTGTTAAGTATCTTATAAAGAATTGTTAGTAAGAAAAAATCTCGCCGTACCTTTAAAGATGAAAAGTTGAATTTCTGAAGCAATAGTTCATGTGAAAAACCCTGCGTAGGATAAACCCCAAAGCTCTTAAGATTGAGGTATTTCAAAAACCTTCTTTGTACCCTCTCCAAAGTACTGATGTGAGTATTGTAGCCTGGGGACCACACAACTGATGCGTATTCTAGTTTAGACCGCACATACGAGAAATACAGTAATTTGATGACGTCAGTGTTATTAAAATCGCGAGTGCAACGCAAGATAAACCCAAAAACCCTTGAGGCCTCAGAAACGATATTATTCATATGAAAGGAAAATGAAAGCTTGGGATCGTAAGTGACTCCGAGATCTTTAAAAAGATCTGCCCGCGAGAGTAGCACGGTATTCAACGAATATTCATACCGAAATGAAGAAAATTTCTAAGTGAAAGTCATAATACTACACTTCTCCACGTTGAGCTGCAGATAATTTTCGGAACACCAATTGCTAAGATGTTCCAGGTTCGATTGAAGCTCTATACAGTCCTGTAAGCAATTTATTCTCTTATATAGCTTAATATCATCGGCATATAATAAAATATCTGTATCAACAACAGAAACAATGTCATTAATAAAAATATTAAAAAATAAAGGTCCCAGTACTGATCCCTGCGGCACACCAGAACTTGAAATATATTTCACTGAGCGAGAACCGCGAACTTCAACATACTGAATACGATTATGGAGATATGATTTAAATAACTTTATTAGTGAATCTGAAAATCCAAATGACGACAATTTCTTAAGTAAGATGGAATGGTCCAAACGATCAAATGCCTTTGTGAAGTCCAAATAAACAACATCCATCTGACAACCATGATCAATAGCCTCAGCTATATCCTGAGTCATAATCATGAGATTAGTTGTCGTCGACCTACCCTTAAAGAAACCATGTTGAGATGGAGTAATTAAATTTTTAGTTAATGAAAAAATAGAATCATGAAGTAAAAATTCAAATATTTTAGAAAAATTGCATATAATAGACACCGGTCTGTAATTACAAACTTCAGATCGAAAAAAGTTGTTGGAAAAAGTTTTTCTAAATGCAATTTTTTGCCTATATGCCACATATCAGCTGTATAAGAAGATTTAGATTTTTTACCCATTTTTTTGTAAGTTGCACGACTGTTGCAAAATAAAACTCGACGCAATCTACATAAAACTTCTTAGTTTTGACAATGCTTCATCCCAGAAATATTTTGTTTAAAATAGCGCCGTATTAAATGTATGTTTTTGTACAAAATCCAAATAGGGCTTTTAAAATTTGGTCACATGTGTTGCAAAGTTTATTTGTTTTTGACCCTGTATAAGGTAACTTCATAAAATAACTATTTTTGAAAACGTAGTTTGTGTCTAAAAGTAACACACAATAATATTAAGAAAATAGTTTAATTGAAAAACTAAAATTTTCTAATAAAAAATCATATTATAAGAATTAAAAATTTATTTTCCACTTAATGCCGACTTTACTGATGACACAGATAATGTGTCTTACTTTTAGACACAAACTACGTTTTCAAAAATAGTTATTTTATGAAGTTACCTTATACAAGGTCAAAAACAAATAAACTTTGCAATACAAATGACCAAATTTTAATAGATCTATTTGGATTTTATAGGAAAACACACATTTAATATGGCGCTATTTTAACCAAAATATGTCTGGGATGAAGCATTGTCAAAACTAAGAAGTTTTATGTAGGTTGCGTTGAGTCTTATTTTGCAATAGTGGTGCAATTTACAAAAAACGGGCAAAAAAATCTAAATTATCTTATGCAGCTGAAATTTTTCACATGGGCCAACAATTGCATTTAGAAAAACTTTTGCCAAAGTCAAATTTTGAATAAAGCTCTTAATAAAAAAAATTCCATATGATGCAGCCTTTACTGGCCACACTGTATTTAAATTTTGTCCCAACAACCTAGACTTTATTTACAGAGGGAACATGCCTACTTTTATTATTTGCCTGTTTAGAGGAGAGTGCCATAGATCTAACTATTTGTCCTTCAAATATGCTGAACTTGGAAATGTTATACGATAGGCTAATACCACAGTAATTTTCAAAGCTATTAACATTACCCTTCTTACATAGAGGAATAACGATTCCTAGTTTTAAAGCATCTCGGAAAATGCTGTTTTCGACTACTATATTTATTAAATATGAAATGATTTCTGCTATACAAATTTTACATTTTTAAGTTGTTATCCGCATTACATATCCTTTGAAAATGAAAATTAAAATGTTACTATTTATATGACTTTTTGTTTTTATTGTTAATTTGTTAACTTTAAACTGTTTAGATGTTTTTTCCTAACATTATCCAATATTTACCCTGCAAAATTTTATGACTAAACATATATAAAGGGTTTTCCAATAAGAGGTGTTATTTTGATATTCAAAGAAAAATGTAATTTTTTAAGATAAATGATCGGATATTTATTACATTATAAAAAGGAAGGTATGCCGTTAATGATGGAAAATAACATCAGCCAAATGACCACCACAACCATGCCTACAGGACCATATCCTTTTCATGAAATTTTCCATAACCAAATCGCAAAGTGGCTGCCCTATGTCCTCGATAGCCTCACGAATTCCATCTTTGAGGTCTTGAATCGACGCTGGGCTGTTGGCGTAGACCTTATCTTTCACGTGGCCCCAAAGGAAGAAATCGCAAGGTGTCATATCACAAGATCTCGGTGGCCAATTGTGATCACCTCTTCGAGAGATAACACGGCCCGGAAACTTTTCCCGTAAAAGATCAATGGTTTCGTTGCTTGTGTGGCACGTAGCGCCGTCTTGTTGAAAGTAAACGTGGTCCAGATAAATACCATCCAATTCCGGCCATAAAAAATCATTAATCATCTCTCGATAGCGCAATCCATTCACCGTAACTGTTGCTCCAGCCTCATTTTCGAAAAAGTAAGGTCCAATGACCCCGCCGGACCATAAACCGCACCAAACAGTCACACGTTCAGGATAGAGAGGCTTTTCAACAATAACTCTTGGGTTTTCCGAGCCCCAGATGCGACAATTTTGTTTGTTGACGAAGCCACCGAGGTGGAAATGGGCCTCATCACTGAAGATGATTTTTCGATGGAATTCCGGATCATTTTCATGCATTTCAAGAACCCAATCAGCAAAGGCACGACGTTGTTGATGATCGGCCGGCTTGAGTTCTTGCGTTAACTGAACTTTATAAGCCTTAAGACCCAAATCTTTATGCAAAATACGGTGTAATGACGTTTGTGGAATCCCTAATTCCAAAGAACGACGAGGAATGGACAAACCTGGGTTTTCTTCAACACTTTCGGCTACAGCAGCAATATTCTCGGCTGTTCTTGAGCGACGTGCACGGATTTTCTTCTTCACATAACTAACTTGTCCCAACAGCTCGAATTTTTTCACCAATTTCTTTATTGCGCTCCGACAAGGTGCTTCATGACGACCCAAAAATGTTCGAGTTTTACGAACCGTCTCTGCCAAATTTTCACCATTTTTATAGTGAATTTTAATAATTTCAATGCGTTGTTGAAGCGTGTATCGTTCCATCTTTATTTATGGCGTAGTTTCTACTTGTCAAACGTCAAAAACTTACAGCTTCAAAAGTGACATCTACCGAAATAGCGGGCTTTTCAAAATGACACCTCTTATTGGAAAACCCTTTATCTTACGCATCCTCATATCTACAATAGAATATCCTTAAATTCTACTACATCACCTTATTTATTTATTCAAATAGTACACTATAACAATTACATTTTAAATAACACACAGCTTAGAAATAAAATCAAACAAATACATATAAACATAGTTACTGCAAGACAAAACAATACTAACAGTTATTGACACCTATCACTTAACAGGCACAAAATCATTACATATTTATCGAAAATTAAGCATATGTTTTAATTTACATAGATTTATACAAAAAATATCAATATGCTGAAAGTTTGAATTGTAGTTTATTAAAAGGTTCTCCACAACATTACTCTTACCATAATTAGTTCGGTCGGTTCTTATAGAGAAAAGCTGTACGCTTCTCGTATTTCTCTGTGGTACCCAGATTGATACCAAGCCAAAAATATCCTGGCAATCTGTAATACTATTAATGACTTTGTATAAAAATATAAACATAACAATCTAGTGTTATTATTGATGTTTCTGCAAGGAAAATGGTGCATTAAAAGTCGATATTTTAAAAATCTGTTCTGAACATTTTCTCCAGATGACCTATATAATATTGATAAAATGGGCTCCACATTACAGAGCAATACTAAAGCACACTGCGAACCAAAGAGCAGAACAATGCTGTGATGGCCTTAATATCTCTTATATATTTGGTGTTTCACTTAATGAATCCTATCACCTTACAACTTTTTAGGACAAAACTATACCTGTCGTACATAAGGTTGCTCTGAAAAATTACACCCAGATCTTTAAATTGAGTTACATCATCCAGAGGGACATTATTTACATGATATTGAGAAAAGAAAGGATTTGAGATTTTGTAAAAACTTAACGATTTACGCTTATTAACGTTTAAGGATAACAAATTTCTTTTACACCATTCCACTACTCGATCTACATCCAGTTGCAAATTTAGAGAGCCGTGCACACTATTATGAAATTTTAGATCGTCTGCATAAAGAAGAAAAGAGGATAATTGGAAACAGGTCCCAATGCCATTGATAAATAGAGAAAATAGTATAGGTCCGAGATGAGATCCTTGCGAAATTCCAGACTTCACTGTTATGATTTGAGGTAACACCATTCATGCTAACAACCTGCGTCCTACCCCTCAGGTATGATTCAAACCATGACAAATAAACACCCGATACACCCATCATAGATACCTTTTTCAGCAGCAGAGGGTGACACTGTCGAAAGCCTTGCTTAATTCTGTGTAGGTGACATCAACCTGTTGTCTGTTTTTCACCGCGTAACTAGATTAGTAGTAGTTGATCTTCCTTTATAAAAGCCATGTTGCTGTTTGACTATTTTACTATTTTTCTTTTAAGCGTTTCAAAGATTTCGTCTGTTATAATAGTTTCAAATAACTTGGGGAGGGTGAATATGATTGAAATGCCTCTGTAGTCGGCGATATTGGATTTATCTCCAAACTTAAAGATTGAAATCATAGAGGATTCTTTCCAAATTTTTGGTAATTCCCCACTATTAAAGGATAGCTGAAAAAGATTACAGAGAGGAGTAGCTAATGAGTTGCAGCAACGTTTGACAAAAGTATTAGGTATGCCATCCAATCCGGCAGCTTTATGCGCATCTAAACTTTATTTTGTTCAGAATTTCATCTGTGGTAAAAGTGTGGTCGCAAAAGTTTGCAATGAATTCAACTTTGGAGGTGTCGACCTGTGGTAGATCCAAATCCGAATGATCGACGAAACAGGTTTAAAAGTAATCATCGAAAGCATCAGCGACTGTTTGTGGTGTTGAAAACGATTGATCTCCATAATTCACTTGGCAGGGAATTCCGGCATTCTTGTTTAAAGAATGAACATAAGACCAAAAATGTTTTATACTTTCCGGAATCATAAGTTCTGTCCTCAATACAAAAAGCAAATAACAGATCAATTTGCAGTTTATACTCTTTACGCAGGAATGAATATTCATCATAATTTACGCTGGTCTGTTTTATATCTCTTGAGAGCCCTATTCTTCTTAGCCAAGAGCTTGCGTAGATCATAATCGTACTAGCCAGAATATTTGTTATCTGATGAATAACGTCCGTTTTTTGTTGAAGGAGCTGATATCATCATAGGTACACCAGGACGTTTAGAGGATTTGATATATGGAGGCTACCTATCTCTTTCAAATTGCCGATTCTTCATCTTGGATGAAGCCGACGGTCTGTTAAAGATGAATTTCGGTGATATGATAGAACGGCTTCACCAACAAATGCCTAAAGTTACTGCTGACGGCAACAGATTGCAGATGATCGTGTGCAGCGCCACACTTCATGCTCTTGAGGTAAAACTTTTTACATTGACAAATTCTTAGAATGATATTTTTTGAAGATTATGTTCTGCAATTTTTTTTAAATCCATATCAGATTATTATATAATTGTATTTTTCATTAAAAAAAGATAACGAAATTTTAATTCTCAGTATTAAAGTATCTGCTCTTAATAATATTGTTTATTTCATAAAATTATTCACTTCTCGGAAAAATTAATTTTAGCTAATTTTGTAAATCAAATTTACAGGGTGTGACAAAAGTAAAAGGATAAATTAATGTTATGTTTTAGGTGAAAGATTTGGCCGAAAATCTAATGCACTTCCCAACATGGGTTGACTTGAAAGGGGAAGATAGCGTACCGGACACTGTCCACCATGTTGTTGTTAAAGTCGACCCTCTGAAAGATCAGAGTTGGGAAAATTTGGAGAAGCATGTTACGACTGACGGCGTACATCGAGAGGATAAAAACATAACAGGTATACAATCACAAAACATCCCAAATAGCACACTTCAGTCCACTGGATATCCATCGTTTATCCAAAGCTGGACATACTGGGTATCCATGGGATGTCCAGAATTTGTCCACCAACATCCTATGGATATCCACTAGACTATACGTTTGTCCCACTCGTGGACGTCTTTTTGGATTACATATATTGTCCAAGTATGGATCATTTTTGGATATTAATAGGACTAATTTTGGATGTCCATATATTGTACATTCTTGACCCGATTATGGACATATTATCCGATGGTATTGTGCTTTTTGGATAAATAGGTCATAATCTATGGTTCCCTCTTCTTGACGTTCCGGTAACGTGAATGGTAGATATTTTCAGAATTTGCTTAGGGTCTGAGAGCTTACAGTACCTAATTAATCTGCACTTCTGAAGACACAGACCACTCATGTCATCAAAACGTCGATAACAAGTAACCATAGATGGCCCTATTAGTCCCAAAAATTTAACACATATAAATTACATTAGCGAACCAAGTAACAGGAACTGGATCCACATATTACACTTATTGATTACAATTGCCAAATTTTTAATACAATACTATATAAGAATATAAAATTTTATAATTAGTCGAATTGCAAGTGCTACAAAATATAGCTTCAATTGATTTAAATTATTCATGCTGTAGAAAGATCGCTATGAATAAGTTATCTGGTTCCATAGTAATAGGTACAATTTCAATTGGGTAATAGAAAATATACCAATTATTTAAATAAAGACTTTTTATTGTTACAATAATTATTTTTTTCTAGATTTATTTCTTTCGTTTAATCTCTTCTGCCATTGTCTAATCTCGTCTTCGGCTGTTTTTTATCGGCCCCCCATTCTTCTACTGCAGCTGAAAATTAATAAGGTTTAACGTTAAATGATGCAGTATTTTATGGTTTTGTAGGAATTTAAATATCTCTCTCTCTCTCTCTCTCTCTCTCTCTATATATATATATATATATATATATATATATATATATATATATATATATATATATATATAACCATATATATATAAACCATGCATCGTTATTGCTTAGAGTGCTTAAACCAACAGGCCAGAAAAAAAATTGTAACACACTTTTTGTCTGGGTATTATCAGAACAAGAGGATCTAGAGTTCAACGTGTGAAATCTGACATCTAATTTGTTCTTATTATTTACGAGTATGACAAATAAAACAAAGAGATTTTTTTCATCAAATTTTTATATTTAAATGGTAACTTACCTACAAATAGTGAACATAAGTTCTTTAAAGGGCACTTTACTGTTCCATCATATGTATAATTCTTGGAAAGGCTATCTGTCATTGTTACAATAAAATATCTTTTAATAAGTTAATAGGTATAAATTCCTCCAATTTTCGCTAATTGTAAAACCTAAAATTATATTACATTATTGAGATAATTAAACGTTAATTCCACATATGCTAACGTAAGAATATTTTTGACTTTAAGAATCAAAGTAAAAAAATATATATAAAATAATCCTGTAAATTAAGTTTTTTTTTTATCAATAGACTCATACACATTACTCGAATAAGTTTCAGCTTTTATTTCAGGAGAAGTGTAATAAACTTACTGCATCTTTGAAGTTTAAATTGTCCTGAAGATCTTATGTGACTTGAGGCAGCTGATTATTTTCTTAAGTAAAAGAATAGTTAAACTCCTGCAGAAAATTCTTTGTAGATACTTGTTTTTTCCCTATTTAAGATTACCTGAATATCCTCTCTAATTTGGTACAAATTGGCTTTCACATAGGAATGTTATTTGGACCAATCTGTGGAAAATTCATCTAAAAAATAATTAAAATAAATTAAATTATAAGTCTAAACCTAGAGTCAAACCTTTATTATATATTTTTTAACAATTATACTGCACAAAAATACACATCAATGTAAACTTTTACTAGCGTTTAATCCAAAATAGTCATAAAAAAATTAATATAATTATTCAAATTTGCTATAGCTTTTATTCCATTATAAATTTTGATAACATTTATTAATGCCAGCAATCTTATTAGACTGATTACTCAATAATTACTTTGTCAGAGAGAATTTTCTCTAAAATTTACAATTTTATTATTACACAAATTTACAACTCTATCTGTGCTCCATTTTAACCAACAAGATACAAAATTCATTGGCCTATCAAAATATTTGCACTTATTTGTAGTAATTTCCATTTAAATAAGTAATTGTATGAAAAAGTATAGCTACAAAAGCCATATTTTAACATACGTGTTTTGATACTGAATATTTTGTTCACTGTGCGAGTTTGATACTAAATTATCAGCTTTTCGTCGGGCATGTCTGTAATTTCGTTCGGTAATTTTTAGTATAATTTAAAAAATTAAACTAAAAATAACTATACTTACCTTTAACGGTGGCATCTTCTTCAAATAAAAAGCACACTTGATTTTAGCTCAACTAAAACTCCAAAGGTCTTTTTTAGCTCGACGTCAACACAATAATGGGTTTGTGATCATGGCGGGCCGGCGAGTTAAGAAATGACAATTCTACAGGCCGATATAACAGTATCCGATTTTATCGACAACCCGAAATGTAATTAATGGACGTCTGATGGACTTACACTGGACGTCCATATAGATTACAGGTCATCCCATCTAATGGACATCCATAAACGGTCCATGGGCATACAGGACATTATATGTACCTATTCTGGAAATCTTGTGCTATCTGGGATAAGACCTTAGAAAATTAACTATAATGCTTAGAGTTTATAAATTGCATATTACGCTAGGTGGGAAATTTAAATATTCATTTCAAGTTAATTCATGCATATTTTGTTACAGTTTAGTATTTTTTTTTTATGTTGAATGGAACTTGCGAGGGCACATACCTGACTATTCGGAGATTCCAATGAATTAAATATATGGTATATATTTGGTTGAATGCTATAAAATTGCTCCAAATCAGAGATTTTGTAATTTATCTAGAAGGGTCGCTCTAACTCTAAATAAGCACCGGACGTGGGCAGCCGAGCAATAAGCCATTTTATTGTTCGAATAAAACGGAACAAAGCCGGAGGTAAATTAATAATTCTTCTTTTTTTTTTAGAAGATAACAATAGCCCAGAAGCGCTCAGTGAAGCTGTCAAACTCCTCAAAGCCGAGTACGTAATCCGCGCCATCGACGAACACAAAATGGACCAGTGTATCATTTTCTGCAGAACCAAATTGGACTGCGACAACTTGGAGAAGTACTTCAAGTTGATCGATAAGGAAAAGTACTCTTGTGTGTGCTTGCATGCGGACAGAAAGAAGGAGCGAAAAAAGAATTTGGAAAAGTTCAAAAATCGTCAGGTATGTGGTATTACAGAAAATCAATTAGGCTTGCAAAAATTAAATCTAATGACGAATTTATAAAAAAATCCAGTAACCCTCAACAAGCTATGTGGAAACTTATTAATAATAAAAGCAACAATAATACCTCTGACTCTAATTCAAAACCAAATGCAAATGATTTTAATAACCACTTTTGTTCAGTTGCTGAATGTGTGATGAATAAACTTGAAAGTTCTCAACAGCCTTTTGAAGATTACCTAAAATCTATGCCACTGAAGAACATCCCGTCCTTTAAATTTCAATCAGTTAGTTTTGGTGATGTCGACAAGGCCATTTCAGAAATAAAAAATAGTAACAGCAAAGATATTGACGGAATTAACACAAAAATTATTAAAAAAATTAAGGATATAACAGTTCAGCCCCTAACAATATTGATAAATCAATCTATAGCTTGCAGTACATTTCCTAAAGTTTTCAAAACTGCAAAGGTGGTACCCCTCTTCAAGAATAAGGGCTCCATTGATGACTGCAACAATTATCGCCCCATATCTTTATTACCAATCTTGTCAAAAGTTTATGAACGAATTTTGAAAAATCAGGCTAATGATCACTTTGAGTCAAACAAATTGTTTGCCTTGAACCAGTTTGGATTCCGAAAGAACAAGACGACAACTTTGGCTATCGATCACTTCACTAGTAATGTTTTACAGGGCTTTGAAAAGTATCTTGACACTCTTGCATCCTTTTTAGACCTCACAAAGGCATTCGATTGCGTTACACATAGCATTCTTCTAAAAAAAAACTACCATTCTACAATTTTCAGGCTGATGCCATTCAACTGCTTAATTCATATCTGTCGGATCGTGATCAGTATGTTCACTTCGGGCAGTGTAATTCTAAAAACAATCTCTAAGGTATGGTGTACCTCAAGGGTCGGTATTAGGTCTCATCTTATTCCTCATCTATATAAATGACTTAGCATACTGTAAGGGCAAGGGAGTCAATACTGTTTTGTTTGCGGACGACACAACGTTTTATATAAGTTATCACCCTTCCGAGATTGACAGTCTTGATTACAAAACTTCAGAAAGAGAAATATTTCAATGGTTTCGAGCCAATCGCCTATCCTTGAACAACTCCAAATCACAAAGTATTAACTTTACTCTAAGGAATAACAGTGAAATTGTACAGTCCTTTCTACCTCAATGTGCAATGGAGGTCAAATTTCTGGGAGTACACCTAGATGCAGGATTAACCTGGGAACAACAGCTTGTTAATCTCTCAAAAAAACTATCCCAACAACTGTTCCTGTTCAGGAGTCTTGTACGGGTAACTTCCAAAGAAACTCTTCTGACAGCATATCACAGTAATTTTCATTCTCTTTTGGCTTATGCTATTCTTTCCTGGGGTCATTCTTGTCATACTGATAAGGCGTTTGGACAACAAAGAAAATGCATTCGTATTATCTCTGGGCTTGGTTATAGAGAAGACTGTCGAAATTCGTTTAAGAATTTAAAAATTTTAACTTTACCTTGTGTGTACATTATGCAGTGTTTGTTGTACGTTAAACAAAATCTTGATCTATACAGATCACACGAAGATATTCATAACTATCCAACAAGAAACAACAACAATCTTGTACCAGACTTTGGCCGGCTTGAGAGATCCAGAAATGATTCAAGATATTTGGCAGTAAAGTTCTACAACTGCGTGCCAGCTAGAATTAAAGCTCTTAACTTCTATCAGTACAAAAAACAAATCAAGAGCTACCTTGTGCTGAACGCGTTTTTTTCATTCGAGGAGTATTTCGAATCTAATTTTAATCTGTAGTATTGTCTGTCAGTTGTCAACTTCTCTTAGCTTTTTTTTACCAAAACTTTCTTCTTAAGGAAGAATCAATATTGTGTAATGTTTTATTTGTATTAATGATAATAATTAATTGACAAAATTTTAATATTTTATTTATTTGACTTGTAAAAGTACTATTTGTATATTATTACTAATAAATTATCTTATCTTATCTTATCTTATCTTATCTTATATGAAAGTCGGGAAAAAAATTAATCATACCATGCAGAACTGTTAGTAGTAGTTAAGAAGGCGGGGTTCTGCGACAACTAGATGGCACGCTTTTCAGCCTTCATAATCGAATAACTCTTCGATCAACAATGACCGCGGTTGATTAAAAGAATGTTAATGTTGAAGAAAGAACGTAATTCATATAAAGAAGTTTTCAAGAACTGGTCGTCAATGACGCAACTCACCAGTGTTTGCTGATTAAAAGAACGTTACTTGTGTGTACATCCGTTAGATATTACACTGGACTCTTTAACGTAGATTACCGTCTTCGTCGTAAAATAAGTAAAAAGAATTGTTAATGATGCAATTGACAATCAACTGTTGACCAGAAGGGCCCTAATAAAACGAACCTCACCTTCTTAACTACTTATATATTTTTCTGTTAGAGGGCAAAGGTTAACTGTACCTACTTTCAGTAGTAGCTGATGAAGGATGTTAAGCGCTGTCCGCTTTGGAATTTGTTGACCCATAAAAAAAAATCAGTATTTCCCTACAATACAGCTAATGAATAGTATGTCGATATATTTAGAATATGCGTCCCAAGTTTGGTCACCTCATTATTTTACATACAAAGAAAAAGTGGAAAGAGTACAAAGAAAGTTTTTATGTTTCATTGCCTTTTAAACAGGGAATGCAGCAGGAGCGGTCTGTATATGATGATACTGCCGATGCTTTGAGGTTGCTACCATGGTGTGTGAGACGCATATATCTTGACCTCGTTCTACCTTATAGAATGTTAACTCTTGTATTGATTCTCCTGAACTATTCAGTAATATTGGATTATCGGTTCCTCAAAGAGTTTTTAGAGCGCACAATTTGTTTGAGGTGATATATCACCGAACGAATCATGGCATTAACAGTCCTATTTATCGAATGTGTAAGGAAATGAATTTAGTTCCTACCGAGATTGATATTTTTCATTTGCCAGTTAATGTCTTTAAATTAAAAATTTTGCAAGTTTTGAAAAACTAGTTAATATTGTCAACTGTCAATACTTGTTTTTTGAAGCACTTTAATGCATCCTTAGATTTGGAAGTTTTTTCATTCTGATTCTGTTTTAAATAGTGTTTGTATTTTTTATTTTTGAAAAGGATTGTATTTATTTGATCCGTTAATATACTATTATTATAACCATGGATGTCTGGACATGGAAGGTTTACAAAAAGAAAACGCCACGAATGGGTCACAATCAGTAGTAATTTGCCAACTGTTTTGGAAAAAAATAAGGGAAAACAATATAATTTGTTAATACCCAATTTTTATGAAAAAAAAATATTATTATGATAATATATTTCATATAATATTTATAAACAATTTATTGCTACAATAGTAAACTAATATCTTTAAAATAGTATGCTTTATAATGCGTCAGTTTAACTCCCAGAAAATTCAAGATTTCTAAGTAGTGTGATAAACTACGAAATCTGGCAACCTCGCAAATTTCTTTTACGCTATCACACGATCAAGGTTGAATCCGGTCCATTCATAAAAATTTTGGCATATGACATTTTTGTGGTTGACGTTGTGTGTCTTGGATCGTTTTTTAATTTTTTGTGATTCCAAAAGTGTTTTTGTAAGTGACTAATTATTCATTAGTGACAAAATGGTCAATCATTGCCAAGTTTTCCGAAAATTGGATTATTTATTTCCAAATTTGACTTTTCACAGGTAGGTTAGGTTAAGTTTGATATCATAGGCGGGTAACTTGGGATTTTAGATTTTGTTATCAATGATTTTTTATAGGTTTCCCAGTGATTCTAACCGCCGAGACCTTTGGATTAATATATTAGGACTACAAGATAAAATCTTGCCCAAGTCACTTCGTATCTGTAGTGAACATTTTGGCCCAAACGATTTCTATTATCGATTTGATGGTGTTCGTGTTTTAAAGTGAGGCCAACATAATAGAAGCCCACCATTTTCTATTATTTTTCGTTAATATTTCCTTTGTAATATTACACCAAATAGTACCGCTTTTCCTATCTTTTTACAATTTTCTCCTTAATTTTTGTTTTCCCTATTACTTGTAAAAGTGTAAAATTTTCATTTAACCAAGATATTACAAAATCTGCAAAAAAAAACTCATAAACGTTATAAATAAATATATGACTTGCATAATAACTGTCATGTGTGAAAAGTCCAGAAATGAAACTTCAATTTCTGCAATTTTTATTTATTTTTACTCGATGTCCGATAGTTACATAGTCTCAGATTTGCTTTACACAAATTAGATAGTCAGTAAGTAAGAAAAAAAGTATATTTTATTGTTTTATTGTACGTTATTCTATTTTATATATATATATATATATATATATATATATATATATATATATATATATATATATATATATATGTAATTGTAATATGACCAACAAGTAATATATTTAATAATAGCATATACTTATTTTTATCCCACACATTTCCTTATCGGTATATTTTGTCATAAATATTTTAGGATACTAGAAACAGTGAAAATCAAGAAATACACTAATCATATTAAAATAAATAATTTCCGTTAGAAACACATGACAGATTGTCGATTCGAGATATTAAAAATTTTCAACAATAGTTATGCCAAAACTTAATGGGCAAACAAATTTAATAGTTATTTTTATTAATTTGTTTTATTGTATTTCTTTATATACCAATTTCTTATGATTGGAGTTTGGGGACTGTTCAGTAAAACAAGTTTAACTGTAATAAGTCTTTCAGATTAATACCTAAATTGAAAGAGTCTATCATATATATTCCAAATCATAATTGAAATTATATACAAATATTAACAGGTTATTTCTTGAAAATGAAGTTGTAAATACTCCATTTTCTCCTGAACACATACACCGTCGAATATATATATTTTTAAATATTTCCATTTTTAATTTGCTTCATTTATTAACTTACAAAAAATATCTCCATTTTCTCGTTTTAGGAATTTTGTACAAGTGTTATTATTTTTACAAATAATTTGTATACTAACCAAACGTCAAAGTAGTCATTTGCATACCGCGACGTCGTTACATTTATTCAGTATTGCACTTCAATATTTGAGACATTAGAACTTTGGTAAGACTACTTTTTTACGATGGTCATGGCTGACGTTAAATTTCATATGCGAGTGTCTGTACGGCATAGACACGTTGTTAGGAATAATAAAAATAGACAGCGAGTCCATACAATTTAGAAAAAAAATTTCAATCACAGTAATGTTCAAGCAACAAAGTTTTTGTCGGTTTTAGAATTGTGGGCATTAATTAGCCACTTAACTAAAATCCGGCAAAATATTACGCAATTTTTTACTTTGGACTTGGATAATTCTTACATGGTACTCTGTTTTAAATAATAACTAGTGCCTTGGATAAAAAAAAAAGGTTATTTCAAGTCATTAATGTCGTAAAAGATAAATGATATGAATATTACGATTATTTGTATATTGAATACTGACTTATGTTCAAGTACAACAACTTCCGTATCACGACATGTTGATAGAGTAATTAACTATTTCTTATGAAAAAATATTTATTTCAATTCTGCAAATAAAAGCATCATAGAATATTAATTGATATTTTTATTCGTTTTAAAATTGTTACGCCGCTGGCGTATGATAGATTGTGAGCTATGACACCCCTCTAACCCCTGGCCTACAAACATGTTGGCGCTTATAAATTTCATATTCATGAATGACTAGCCTGGTCCATTCTCTACAATGTCTATGATTATAACCGATAAAATACTGTTCAATATGTAATGAAAAGTTTATCAATGAATTTTGTGCTATTAGTTTTGTGTCATAACGACTGGTTGTTTGTTATAACCGTAACGATGGATGCGATAGCCGCCCACCCTACATCCATCTGTTAAATTTCCAGCTTTTAAGCAGCTTTGCAACAGTTAAAAAAATGTTTATTGATATAACAAAGAAGTATTTAACAAACAAAGGTGTATTGTATAAAAGAATATTTAATTGTCCCAAGAAAGTAAGATACAAAAACTTGTGTTCTATTTAATTCATTCATAAATTGGTATTTCGCCTAACGCCAACCTGTAAATGTCCGGACATTTCAGAATGGAATTTTTATATACACCCTTTTTTTTTTAAAAAAAAAAAGAGAAGTGTGTAACTAGCAATAATGTCTAGTAAGTCATAAAATTTGTAGTACAAGAGTTTGACTCGCACCTAACTGTTTTTTTTTTAGGTAAAATTCTTGATTTGTACCGATATCGCATCAAGAGGACTTGATATCGAGGAGCTTCCATTCATGATCAACATGACACTGCCAGACGAAGAATCGAGCTATATTCATAGGATCGGTAGAGTGGGCAGAGCGGACAGGATGGGTCTGGCCATCAGTTTAGTCAGCACTGTACCAGAAAAGGTGAGAATGTTACCACATTATATACATATAAAGATCATGAAAATAGCTAAATTTATGTATATATTATATCTGCAACATCTGATATGATATGGTTCTATTCCAATTATAATCGTTTTAAAAATAAATCATTTCCTTGTCTCTTATTTCCTTATCTCTTTCAGTCTTCCCCTTCGTTTCCTCCCATGTGGCGTCCATGTCCATATTTGTTGTATGCACCCATACCATATTAACTGCTTTCTTCTCATGTTGTAACCCCCCATCATATTATTTTCCTTCACCAGCACCCTCCCCCTGTAATACATCTCTAGGGCTATATTTTACACAAGATAGGGGATAAATAGACTCATTGTTTCAGACATTCTGTAACAGTGAAGCCATTGGACAATTTACCTCCTATTTTAGTTCCTTTAGAACTCAAATACAATTAGGGTGCAAAAATCAAATAGTGTCATTTACAGAATTAAGATTTTGTTTTAGGTCTGGTACCATGGTTATTGGTGTGAGACTCGTGGTAAAAATTGCTCAAATACCAACTTGACAAGCGTCGAGGGATGCTGCACATGGTATAATGAGTTACAGGTAAATATTAAATTAACCAAGCCATATTATATAGTTATGGACAAAATTATCTGCACAGTTGCTTGAAAACAATCTTAAATTAGCGGTCTACATTAGATTTAGTATCTGAGACTGGAAATTTCACATAAAGACTCTGTCTACTCAAAAGTGTACCGGGTGAGTCAACGATTGAATGAAATAAGTTTGTGCCTTTTCGGTGAAATTTACAAAGAAACTATATTTATTGTTTGATAGTTTATTTTTACGCAGATTTTAAAAATATTTAGGACTCTACAGGGTGAGCCAAAAAACTAGGACAGCATAAAGTTGTATTTTTTTAAATAGAACACCCTATATACGAATCGTATTTTCGATTTAGCTTATAATTTTAAATCTTTTTTATTAAGGGTTTACTATAACAAAACTTTATAGTTTCTGAGATAATTAAGTTTAAAGAAAAAAAGTCACATTTTCAAGCATCAATTCAGTCCTAAATAACGTTTTCAATTTTGTGACAAATATATTCAAATTTAGAATTTAGCAAGGCCAAGGACAAGTTAACATAATTTTTACCTAATATTTGCAATAAAAGCTACAGGGTGTTGAACACATCGGCTCAAATTTGAACAAGTTTAAATGAATAAATATCTTTTTTTTTTAAATGGTACACCCTGTATATTTTCATGTTATTTAATAGAGTAATAAAAACCCTAAAAGTTTTGTTCAATATATCCTATACCTATTTATAATAGTTTTTGAGATATTTCAGTTTTTCTTATTTTCCATACTTTTTTACAGAAATAGTCTTCATTATCATAGTAGCCATGTAAAATAATAAAAAGAAACTACAGAAACAAACAGAATGTGGTTAAATATGATGAAATACATTATTCGTTATATTACAACGGCAATAGTTTAATTAAACATAATGTGAAAAAATTAACACAACAATAACGACAAGGCAAATACATATTTACTTTTATACTAAATTGAAACAAAAAAATTACCTATTAAATACTGAGATTAATTATTTCTTTTTAATAAGTGTTCGAATAAATGACCCTCTTGTGCAATGCACAAATTTAATCTTTTTTGCAGATTTTCTCGGACCCTGGACAAAATTAGTGGCGTTATTGTTCTACAGGTATCCCTAATCCTGTTTCGCATATCTTCCACTGTTGTTGGTGGATTAACATACACCTTATTTTTAATATAACCCCATAGGAAGAAATCTAATGGGGTGATGTCGCAAGACCTTGGTGGCCACTCAATAAAACCCCCACGTCCAATCCATTTTTGCGGATATCGTTGGTTCAAAAACGCACGAACTTCACGATGGTAATGCGGAGGTGCACCATCGTGCTGGAACCACATACTGTCGAACTCATCCCTATCGAGACCTTGAAGCAGTTGGGGTAGCTCTTCTTGTAGAAAGTTCAGGTAACTATGGCCATTTAGTGGTTCATTAAAAAAGTGGGGTCCAATAATTCGATTATGATGAATACCACACCAAACATTTAATGACCAGTGGTTTTGATGTTGCACCTCTCTAATCCAAAATGGGTTTTCTGTGGCATAATAATGCATGTTGCGTCTATTTACGGCACCGTTACTTCTAAAAGTAGCTTCATCACTAAACATTACCTTGCATAATAAATTTGGATTTAATTGAATCTCCGCATTTATTGTACGACAAAAGTTTACACGACTTTCAAAATCCTGTCCATGGAATTCTTGGTGTAATTCCATGTGATGTGGATGATACCTATATTTCTTGATAGTACGATTAGCGGTGGATTGTGATGTTTCACATAATGCTGCTAACTGACGGCTACCAATATAAGGATTTTCCTGAACATTTAACAATACTTGTAGTTCTTTTTCTTCATTAGTTACTGGTTTGTTGACCACTTTACGTTTTGGATAATCAACAGTACCAGAAGAATCAAATCTTTGCATTAAGTTTTGAAAAGTATGGGTATTAGGCTGGCGTCGATCAGAATACTTCATTTTGTAAATTCTTTGAGCAAGAAGGCAATTTTTTTGAGCCTCTCCTATTGTATAAATCATATCTATTAACTCATTCTTTGGAAAATTCATTTTACAATATAAGATGAATACAAAAAAAAACCAAACTACACTACATAAAAACCAAAAGAAGCGATTGCGGTTATAAATTTGAAACACAGAAAAATGTTCTTTTACATTGTTTTTGCCATGGCTACTATGATAATGAAGACTATTTCTGTAAAAGTATGGAAAATAAGAAAAACTGAAATATCTCAAAAACTATTATAAATAGGTATAGGATATATTGAACAAAACTTTTAGGGTTTTTATTACTCTATTAAATAACATGAAAATATACAGGGTGTACCATTTAAAAAAAAAGATATTTATTCATTTAAACTTGTTCAAATTTGAGCCGATGTGTTCAACACCCTGTAGCTTTTATTGCAAATATTAGGTAAAAATTATGTTAACTTGTCCTTGGCCTTGCTAAATTCCAAATTTGAATATATTTGTCACAAAATTGAAAACGTTATTTAGGATTGAATTGATGCTTGAAAATGTGACTTTTTTTCTTTAAACTTAATTATCTCAGAAACTATAAAGTTTTGGTATAGTAAACCCTTAATAAAAAAGATTTAAAATTATAAACTAAATCGAAAATACTATTCGTATATAGGGTGTTCTATTTAAAAAAATACAACTTTATGCTGTCCTAATTTTTTGGCTCACCCTGTAGAGTCCTAAATATTTTTAAAATCTGCGTAAAAATAAACTGTATCAAACAATAAATATAGTTTCTTTGTTAATTTCACCGAAAAGGCACAAACTTACTTCATCCAATCGTTGACTCACCCTATACAGCTATTAACTCCTTTAATAAGGATTACATGCTAAAATGAAATTTCTCGATGATGTCCCGACCCTGGTGGCCTTTATCGTTCGCTTAAATTTCCTTTGGCGATGTAACAACTGCGATAATACGGTCTTGTAGCAACTCCCATATGTCGTTAAAGGGACATTGTCATACTCACCCAATTTTCTAAAAATGGAAAAGCTTAGAAATAATTTCCTTTTTATTACCTGTTTATTACTGGGTTAAAGTAGGGAATAATACTTAAGATAATTATAGAAGAGAATTTTTTTGAGATTAATTGCTTGACGCAAGGTTTTATTGTTAATTAAAAACTAAAATCTTCAAAGAAAAGAACGATATGAAACCATTACTGCCTATATAATGTTTTTTATGATTTTTTTATAGCAATAATGTAAGCATTTACGCTGGAAACCATATTTTATGCTTTATTGTTACATTTTGATATAGAATAAAAAAATTCCCGGGACAGATAAGAAGATAAATTGGATCTGGCAACATTGCATCATACCTGCAGTGCCTTTTGATTTTCACGCTGTCTCTACGTTTTTAAGTACTATTAAGATCATATAGATGTTCTGTACCCTGTTGTACAGAAAATTACCCAAACAGTCCAATCTGCTATTGTTCAAAATTAAACTCGAAATCTGGTCGAACATTTATATATTTTAATTTTTTACTGGCGAAACAAAGTTTGCATATTTTAAAATATTTTTGTAGTATGCATTAAATATAATAAAAAAACAGCATGAAATAATTTCCTGACAGTCAAATATTTTATTCGGCTTGATTAATTTTTTCAAAACGAAATTATTATTAGTATACGATAATTTTGTCCAAGAGTATATTTTGACGTTTCCCTACAAGGTTTATTTATAGGTTAGAAAAAAATCTTAAAGGCTTTGCTTCTAGTTACACATAGACAAATGTCAACCCTCGTAGATCTCCAGAAATACTTAAGTTGTTGTTATTATTTTAGTATTTGGCCGACATCGAAAATTATCTCGTCATCACTATTCAACAAATTGAGCCCGATTTTAAAATCCCTATGAACGAATACGATGGAAAGGTAACCTACGGTCAGAAACGTCAGCAAACTAAATCAGTATATAAGTATCATACTAGTGAAATGGCACCCATAGTTAAAAAACTTAATACAGTCGAGGTCCAGTTGCAGAGAATGTATTTGACAAGACGTTTAAAAAATTTCGGCCCTGAAGCTTAAAATTCTCCTACTCTCTTCATAACCTAATAATTGTGAGTCTTCCTGTTGTGCATTTACAATGAAACATTTTAATTTCAAAGGGACGTTAGAATCATCATCAAAATGCTCCTTAACTATTGTGAATACCACACTACCGTAGTCTTCTACAAAATTTTAAACTGCTAGTTCACTTTATTATTTTTACATATATTTATATAAAAATAATTTACTAGGTTTTCAAAATTAATATGTATCTATTTTGTAAATTTATTCCTTTTCTATATTGTTAATGATTACAGTGACTGGCAAAAAATTGATCGCATTGCTCTCTTTACGTATTAAATGTTGTTTTTGTTAAAATGATTTTTATGCCTGAAGTTTTATAATATAAATAAATAAAGTACGTTTTGTTAAGGTAACCTTTTTGCTACTTACTGTATAAAATTTTTACAGATTTTTGTAAACTACTATCTAATTTTTCAATAAATATTTTTGAAGGAAGGTATTAATATTTTTTTTGTTTTAATTTATTCTGTAGATAGGTTCACAAAGGGAGCGGTAACGCCCCCCTCCCCTCCTCCAAAAAGCGATGAAACCTTTTGTAGGGGCGGCAGCGAATCCAGAGGGAATTGAAGGGGCGTTAAGATAATCAAGGTAGCCGGCGGCATGTTGAAATTAATGATAAATACTTTGAAATTTATCGTCTTACTGTTGTCACACACGTTTTTAAAAATAAGATTTGGCATTAAAATTCGTTTAAATTTTATGTCTTTGCACGTTTGCAACTAATGCCGTTTTTTACACGATTGACAAAGGCATACAAATCTATAAAAAGTAGGGATCTAGGAATTAGTCTCATTACTTATCATACACTAGAAAATGACACATGCTAGATGGCATGGCAAATAACATATATATATATATATATATATATATATATATATATATATATATATATATATATATATATATATATAATAATCATTTTATCCTCGGCAATGTGTCCTTGAAAATATTACAGTCCATACTGCTTGATACTAACTAAAGTTGCAGGAAAATCATTTGTATCTGTATTTTCTTCTTCAATATCATCCCTTACTTACAGATGGTATAAAAAAGAGCTTTCAAGAATTATATGGGAAAAGAAAAAATGTTTCCCATCACATATTATAATAAAAAAACGCATAAAATATGCTGTTATTCTTGCCAATTAATAATCTAAAAAATATAGAGAATATTCCAATTTATATAATTCAATATTATATTGTAATTAACAGTTGTGACAAGATTAAAAATGTAATAAAGCGAATTCAATTAAAATCATTTCAAAGTATCACATGATTCGGATCCCCCTTCCCCCAAAGTGACATGCTATGATTTTTATTGATCTTCTCCTCATGAGGATTCCGTGATTTATGGACGGCCCGGTTCAGAATGATCGCTTAGCACTAATGGGAAGCATTTTCAACATTTAATAAAATAATAAACTATTGTTACTACTTCATTTCAAGTGTTAACTGCCGATAAATTGAAAACAGAAATTATGATTTCAGTAAGAAATAAAAAAATCTATTTTTCTGCCGTGTTTAAATAGTGGTCTATGTATATTTATTCTCCTATCAAGCCGATTGAGGAAATAATATATACGAACAGATTATTTTCTGCAAATACTGTGACAGAATTTGATTATAGACTTTTGCCGATGACATATTGAGGTAGCGTTAGTTATCTTATCTATAATCATTTTTGTCCCATATTAGTTAGTAACTATTTTAATAACCTACAATTGAAATTTCACGGCAATAAAGACACTCTGGAAGTCTGGTCGTTCAATTTCTCTCTTGCAGCTTTAGTACCAAACACTACGGTTATTAAAGCTTACCACAACCATGACTCAAATCTTCAGGACTCAGGAAAGGCTGCTAATTAGTTGTTCAGTAGACATCTCTTGCTTTGTAGATCTCGCAGCAGCGCGCCCGCGAGTTCATTCGCGTGAAGGTTTTAATTAAATTCAATAAAACAAGTTTCTCAAAACACTTAGTCTATTAACAAAATAAATAGAATAAAACGGACTATTTACAATGAGAAACTTAAAACTAATAACAATTACGAAAAACTAACATAATTGCTCTTCTCGGCCGTTATTTTAACCAAAAATATAAAACCTAATTTTGAAAAACACGTATAAATAGCTTAATAAAATATTAAACAAAAAAAAAAAGAAATAAAACGCGAAAAACAGCTATTTATATTACTTAATCGAACCGTATGAAAATCGCGAAATGCCCCACTAAAATAACACATGATACTCCCTTAACTTCCCGAATTAAATCAAAAACAAATCAAACAAAGAAAACCTTCATTCCCGCCAAATATACACTACGGCACTGGGCTTATAGAATGGTACCGATCACCCTTATTCGAATTTCAGATTGGAACTAAAATTTACTGTTCCTTAAAAGAGTGTATTCAAATCTTACTATTCACTTTTCTTGGCTGTTTTGGCAATAAACATCTTACTCATTATTTCTTGTGAATAGAAAAAACAATTATTAATCATAATTCTTTTTACACATGGTCAAACGATATATTTCTATTATAGTGAGTGTATTTGATCATTCTTTTGTTTCCTAATGATGGGAAAATCGTTCAATACTCTAAAACACCTTAACGGTATTCCACATACCACATGTTAAAACTACCCTTATCACATCTGGTCCTATATACTTAACCAGGGCAGGATTACTTAGACGGATTTATAGGCAATTCTAAGAGAGGGTCTTTTACGTCTTCATAAATTAACTGAGTTTATGTATTTTTTTAAGAAAACATTTAAACGACAAAGATCATAAAAGTTAAGTTCGATAACTGATTTATTCTTCCTTTAGACCTTCGTGGATAGTGATAAAAAATATAACTACCCTATTCCTACGGCATATCTATTCACAGAGTGATTATTTAATTATTTATTTTAACAAAATATAGTTGACATTGAAAAATGAAAATAATTAACATTTGTTCCATTACAGTACAACTCTGGTCTTCTCTCCATACGCGTTTCGACAACCTTATGTTGCTCGCGGTTTAATACAGCTCCACTGAGGAGACCATAAGGTTCGAAAAACGTATGGAGAAAGGACCAGAGTTTTATTTGCAGGAAATAAGCTGTTTGAAAGGAGAATATACACACACACACACACACACATATATATATATATATATATATATATATATATATATATATATATATATATATATATATATATATATATATATATATATATATATATATATTATAATAATTTTATCCTCGGCAATGTGTCCTTGAAAATATTACAGTCCATACAAAAGCGGTTGTAGTTAATCATTGATCTGTTTATGAACTTAATTATAATTCCTCTGACTGAGTTGGTTAATGGGTGTTTTAGGAAGATTATTTTCCCTGTTATACTCAAACAAGGCATGGTTATGCTTGTATTTAAACGGGGAGACCGAAGTATTGTGGCGAATTATAGACCAATTAGTTTATTGCCGGCCATATCCAATATAAGTGAAAAATCCATGACGTTAAGACTGGCGAGCTTTTCTGAGAACGATGGCTGTTTTAGCCAGTGTCAATGTGGCTTCCGTCCGGGGGAGGAGCCACGGTAATGGGCATCTTGAATCTGATTGGGAGGATCACATGGTCGTTTGAGTTAAGGGAGTATAATGTCATCTGATTTTGTGTCTTAAGTAGCGTTTGACTGTATTGCTCATGATCTTATAAAAAGCTGCACTACTATAACTTTAATGAGAGCAGTTGCAAGCTTACAACATTGTACTTGAAAAATAGAGTTCAGATTGTGAGAGTTGGATGGAGTCCTCGGTCAGGGATGAAATATGAATAGGGGTGCCCCAGGATTCGTTATTGGGGCCCACACTCTTTAATCTCTATAATCTACCTTTGAGCAGAGATACTGCAAATTTCACGCTTTTTGCCGATGATGTGCCACTCTTTCGGTTTCGGATATATCTCTGGAAGTGGCTTTGGGGAGATTGGGAGAGGCACAGTCTGATGCCAGGAAGTGGTTTGATGCAAACGGACTGTTTCTGAATGAAAATAAAACCAAGCATGAAGTATTTTCCCTACGTGACTTGGAGACCCAAGTTAGAGTTTGTGGAGTGCTAAATTCTTGGGAGTCCAGATTGATTGTGGCCTTACTTGGGAAGCTCATAGAGAGCAAATTTCGGGGAGGCTCCGTAGCAGTCCATTTGCTTTGAGACTTCTGGCGTTGTGCGTAGGCATGTCACTTCTGAGAACTTCATATTTTGCGTTGTTCTATTTGGTGATATCATAGGCACTGCTTGTCCGAGGCCAGACATCGCGGGCGGCTCGCCTATTTGGCTGCAAGGGTGATGCGGTGTATGAGCTGCAAGGAAGGCTGTAGAGCAAAATTCTCGAAATTGAAAATTTTAACATTGCCTTTGCAGTATATGCTGGCTAACTTAATGTTTGTCAAAAAATATTAAGACAGTTTCAGAACGACATAACCTGAATACAAGGCACAAGGACAACTTAGTGCCTGTATATTTTCATTTGGGAAGGCGTTGGAACGGGCGTGGTTATCTAGCAATAAAATTCTTTAATGTTTTGCCTCTCTCATTGAATCCAAGATGTATTTTATAATTTTAACAAATGTATTCATTAAAATTTTTAAATCACAGTTTTAAACTATACCCAGCCTAGGCTCCATGTGCAATGAATTTATAAAGGCTTTTCTGTTTTATTTACTGACGAATATAAGTGTTGTAAAACATAATAACTAATTGAATAAATTGAAATACAGACCTTTTAGAGACCTTCTGTATATTAGATAAATCGATGTTGATCCTTAATGGGAAAACAATTAATTTAACTCTATATAGGTATACCTTGTATAATGTAAGCCATGTTGAGATTGAATTTGAGTGTTTGCTGGATTGCCTGTTGTCTTTGAATGTTAAGAAGGGTGCTGGTCCTGATTTGTTGCCGAATAGGATGCTTAGAGAGTGTGCTGTGTCTTTATGTGAGCCTCTTTCTTTTATTTTTAATAAATCCTTATCTAGTGGTCTTTCCTAGCAGATGGAAGCACTCATACGTCTCCCCTATATTTAAATCAGGTGGCAGCTCTGATATTAAGAATTACAGACCTGTCTGCATAGTCTGCTATCCCTAAAGTAATGGAAAAAAATGGTTCTGCCTTCATTAGGTATATTCAACAGTATTATAGTGGAGGAGCAGCATGGTTTTCAGGAAGGCCGTTCTACGGAGACTAATCTCTTCTTGTATACAAACTACATTAGCGCAGTCATGGATCGAGGTTTATGCAGTGTACACAGACTTTAGTAAAGCTTTTGACTTGATTGATCAAAGTGTATTGCTTTACAGACTTGAGTCCCTTGGTATATATGATCCACTCTATTCTTGGATGTCATCCTACCTGCAGGGTAGACCATTGAAGGTTAGACTGGCAGGGTTTCTTTCACATAAGTTTGATGTGGTCTTAGGTGTGCCCCAAGGGTCGCACTTGGGCCCTAGACTATTTCAGTTGCTTATAAATAATATAGGTCAGGGTTTTAGTTCTAAGTATCTCCTGTTTGCGGATGATTTGAAACTTTTTAGAGCAATAGAGTCCAGTAAAGATTGTGAATTGCTTCAGAGGGACTTAAATATTTTAGAGGCATGGTGCTTGAAAACTAATCTCAAGCTGAATGTTGCTAAGTGCTCATATATTATATTCAGTCGCAACAAGAGCGTGAACGAAGTTGAGTACAGAATTGGAGTGAGTAAACTGCAGAGGGTGAATGTAGTTAAAGATTTGGGATTATTTCTAGATAGTAGACTTCGTTATGTTGATCATTATGATGCAATCATTAATAGGGGCACCGTATGTTGGGTATGGTGGTAAGAATGTCCAAGGATTTTAATAATCTATGTGGTGTCTCTTCATTGTTTGTGTGTTACGTAAGGTCAATAATGGAATACTGTAGTTTGATTTGGAGCCCATACTTTAATATACATAAAAAACGTTTTGAAGCTGCAGTTTGGCGTTGATGAGGTAAGGGAGTGTTATGGTTTGACCAAACTGGAGGACCGCAGACGATATTTTGAACTTCTTTTTTTCTACAATGTAATAAATAATTTATTAATGTCCCCTGATACATTGGCGGGTTTTAATTTTAAGATTCCACCTAGGAATCTCAGGAGGTGTCCACTGCTGTCCTCCGGGTTCTATAACACCCTACATGGTCGGAATATGCCAATTAGTAGAGTGGTTACTGCTGTTAACAGTTTCCCTGATCTTGATTATTTTGTCACACCATTTAATGTATTTATAAATAAGCTAAGAAGTCTGATTTTGTGATAGTAATATTAAGCCATCTAATGTTTAATATTAAATAATTTATTTGATTGTATATGTACAGGGTGAGTCAACGATTGGATGAAGTAGGTTTGTGCCTTTTCGGTGAAATTAACAAAGAAACTATATTTATTGTTTGATTCAGTTTATTTTTACGCAGATTTTAAAAATATTTAGGACTCTACAGGGTGAGCCAAAAAACTAGGACAGCATAAAGTTGTATTTTTTTAAATAGAACACCCTATATACGAATCGTATTTTCGATTTAGCTTATAATTTTAAATCTTTTTTATTAAGGGTTTACTATAACAAAACTTTATAGTTTCTGAGATAATTAAGTTTAAAGAAAAAAAGTCACATTTTCAAGCATCAATTCAATCCTAAATAACGTTTTCAATTTTGTGACAAATATATTCAAATTTGGAATTTAGCAAGGCCAAGGACAAGTTAACATAATTTTTACCTAATATTTGCAATAAAAGCTACAGGGTGTTGAACACATCGGCTCAAATTTGAATAAGTTTAAATGAATAAATATCTTTTTTTTTTAAATGGTACACCCTGTATATTTTCATGTTATTTAATAGAGTAATAAAAACCCTAAAAGTTTTGTTCAATATATCCTATACCTATTTATAATAGTTTTTGAGATATTTCAGTTTTTCTTATTTTCCATACTTTTTTACAGAAATAGTCTTCATTATCATAGTAGCCATGGCAAAAACAATGTAAAAGAACATTTTTCTGTGTGTCAAATTTATAACCGCAATCGCTTCTTTTGGTTTTTATGTAGTGTAGTTTGGTTTTTTTTGCATTCATCTTATATTGTAAAATGAATGTTCCAAAGAATGAGTTAATAGATATGATTTATACAATAGGAGAGGCTCAAAAAAATTGCCTTCTTGCTCAAAGAATTTACAAAATTAAGTATCCTGATCGACGCCAGCCTAATACCCATACTTTTCAAAACTTAATGCAAAGATTTGATTCTTCTGGTACTGTTGATTATCCAAAACGTAAAGTAGTCAACAAACCAGTAACTAATGAAGAAAAAGAACTACAAGTATTGTTAAATGTTCAGGAAAATCCTTATATTGGTAGCCGTCAGTTAGCAGCATTATGTGAAACATCACAATCCACCGCTAATCGTACAACCAAGAAATATTGGTATCATCCATATCACATGGAATTACACCAAGAATTGCATGGACAGGATTTTGAAAGTCATGTAAACTTTTGTCGTACAATAAATGCGGAGATTCAATTAAATCCAAATTTATTATGCAAGGTAATGTTTAGTGATGAAGCTACTTTTAGAAGTAACGGTGCCGTAAATAGACGCAACATGCATTATTATGCCACAGAAAACCCATTTTGGATTAGAGAGGTGCAAATTCAAAACCACTGGTCGTTAAATGTTTGGTGTGGTATTCATCATAATCGAATTATTGGACCCCACTTTTTTAATGAACCATTAAATGGCCATAGTTACCTGAACTTTCTACAAGAAGAACTACCCCAACTGCTTCAAGGTCTCAATAGGGATGAGCTCGACAGTATGTGGTTTCAGCACGATGGTGCGCCTCCGCATTACCATCGTGAAGTTCGTGCGTTTTTGGACCAACGATATCCGCAAAAATGGATTGGACGTGGGGGTTTCATTGAGTGGCCACCAACGTCTTGCGACATCCCCCATTAGATTTCTTCCTATGGGGTTATATTAAAAATAAGGTGTATGTTAATCCACCAACAACAGTGGAAGATATGCGAAACAGGATTAGGGATACCTGTAGAACAATAACGCCACTAATTTTGTCCAGGGTCCGAGAAAATCTGCAAAAAAGACTAAATTTGTGCATTGCACAAGAGGGTCGTTTATTCGAACACTTATTAAAAAGAAATAATTAATCTCAGTATTTAATAGGTAATTTTTTTGTTTCAATTTAGTATAAAAGTAAATATGTATTTGCCTTGTCGTTATTGTTGTGTTAATTTTTTCACATTATGTTTAATTAAACGATTGCCGTTGTAATATAACGAATAATGTATTTCATCATATTTAACCACATTCTGTTTGTTTCTGTAGTTTCTTTTTATTATTTTACATGGCTATGATAATGAACACTATTTCTGTAAAAAAGTATGGAAAATAAGAAAAACTGAAATATCTCAAAAACTATTATAAATAGGTATAGGATATATTGAACAAAACTTTTAGGGTTTTTATTACTCTATTAAATAACATGAAAATATACAGGGTGTACCATTTAAAAAAAAGATATTTATTCATTTAAACTTGTTCAAATTTGAGCCGATGTGTTCAACACCCTGTAGCTTTTATTGCAAATATTAGGTAAAAATTATGTTAACTTGTCCTTGGCCTTGCTAAATTCCAAATTTGAATATATTTGTCACAAAATTGAAAACGTTATTTAGGATTGAATTGATGCTTGAAAATGTGACTTTTTTTCTTTAAACTTAATTATCTCAGAAACTATAAAGTTTTGTTATAGTAAACCCTTAATAAAAAAGATTTAAAATTATAATCTAAATCGAAAATACGATTCGTATATAGGGTGTACTATTTAAAAAAATACAACTTTATGCTGTCCTAGTTTTTTGGCTCACCCTGTAGAGTCCTAAATATTTTTAAAATCTGCGTAAAAATAAACTGTATCAAACAATAAATATAGTTTCTTTGTTAATTTCACCGAAAAGGCACAAACCTACTTCATCCAATCGTTGACTCACCCTACAAATGGTGGAACCGTTGAAATAATAAATAGATAAGAGTATGTAGAGTTAAAATTATCTATCTTAATCTTCGGCATCTGCCACTTAAGGATTAACATAGCCCCTCCTAATAACTCGAATAAAAAAAACTTTTTTTACTATAAATAATGTATTTTCAGATGTATAAAATAAACATAATACAACTTCCAATAAAGTAATGTTCGAAACTAATAAAAAACGTGCATCGATTAACCAATAATTAGAAAGCGTCGACAATGCTTCAAAATAAAGTGAGTTCATTAAAATTAAATTCAAACTTATTAAACTAATAGTCTCAGGAGAACTGCCATCTTGTTTTTTATAGAAAATAAATATGGCTCGACCACCATGATTCGATGCTTATCGAGAACTAGAGCGACCCGTTCATATCTTGGAATATTTGCTTCCAGAATATAATTTATTAGGGTAAAAGTATCTCAAATGTCAAAAAAAAAAAACATTGAGAAAAACAATCATATAAAAAAAGTCCTTAACTTTCCTTCTACATAACTTTATTCTTTTTTAAGTGCAAAATACACATCGTGTACACTAACGTTCAAAATTATCCTCTGATAAATATTACTACACTTCTGATCCGTTATGATCAGTCTATAGGCACTTAGCTCACAGATGGCGCTGTCCTCCGGGTTCTATAACACTCTACATGGTCGGAATATGCCAATTAGTAGAGTGGTTACTGCTGTTAACAGTTTCCCTGATCTTGATTATTTTGTCACGCCATTTAATGTATTTATAAATAAGCTAAGAAGTCTGATTTTGTGATAGTAGTATTAAGCCATCTAATGTTTAATATTAAATAATTTATTTGATTGTATATGTACAAATGGTGGAACCGTTGAAATAATAAATAAATAAGAGTATGTAGAGTTAAAATTATCTATCTTAATCTTCGGCATCTGCCACTTAAGGATTAACATAGCCCCTCCTAATAACTCGAATAAAAAAAACTTTTTTTTACTATAAATAATGTATTTTCAGATGTATAAAATAAACATAATACAACTTCCAATAAAGTAATGTTCGATATTAATAAAAAACGTGCACCGATTAATAAATAAACAGAAAGCGTCGAGATTGTTTCAAAATAAAGTGAGTTCATTAAAATTAAATTCAAACTTATTAAACTAATAGCCTCTGGAGAACTGCCATGTTGTTTTTTATAGGAAATAAATATGGCTCGACCACCATGGTTTGCTTCCAGAATATAATTTATTAGGGTAAAAGTATCTCAAATGTCAAAAAAAAAACATTGAGAAAAAAACAATCATATAAAAAAGTCCTTAACTTTCCTTCTACATAACTTTATTCTTTTTTAAGTGCAAAATACACATCGTGTACACTAACGTTCAAAATTATCCTCTGATAAATATTACTACACTTCTGATCCGTTATGATCAGTCTATAGGCACTTAGCTCACAGATGGCGCGCTGTGCGACAGTACACGATACCATTTTAAAACCGTCCAAAGCACAGCAAGAGACTAGTATTCTGTACACCTCCGTAAAAGTAGTTTCTTCTACACCTGTTCTTTCGATCTGGAATAAAAAGGATAATGCAGTGTGTACGAAAATTGTTTTCCATTGTTTATTTTGGTGTTTTTGCTACTAAAAAATTTCAGTAACTTACCTCGGCTACAATCGCTTGCAAAAGCAACTTTTGCAACCGCGAACACCGTCTTATGGCCATCACTTGCGGCTGCGTAATCATGGCATTTAGAGCTTCGTTGACATGCATTATATTGACAAATTGATCTTTGCCTTCGTCCTCGGCAATTTCAGCCGCTCTTCGACATATATCGAGGGCTCTTCGAGCATCTCCCGAAACGGAAGCCACCTTTCTAAATAAAAAAATAAAGTTGATATTAGATTAATGACAATACAATAACCAATAAAGAATTCCAGAGATGTTTCAACCACCTTATGACCTCATCAGTGAAACAAGGCCTTGATGGAGTCAGCTAGCCTTATATCATTAATCAGAATTAAATTATCGTTTACATACCTTGCAACAAGTTGTATAGCGTCAGGATTAAAACTATTTGTACCAGTCAATCGTTTCTTTACAATCTCCATGAGTTGTTTATGCGTATATGCTTGGAATGTCAGTCTCGTTAAACCTAAACGACTCGTCACTCGGCTCATAAGAAGCCTAAAAAAGAAATAATAAATATTATAATAATAAGAATTACGACATAACCCTAAAAATAGATGATCATATTCATAGTGACCCAAAAGATATTGCTGAACTATTTAGCAGACAGTTCAATGTACACAATAATTCAAATCTTAACCTTACGTTTCAAACTGAAGTTAATTATCCTACAATATTTTTATCACTAGTTAGTTCCGATGAAATTTTTCAAACACATGAGTTTACCTAATAAATTTTCAGCGGGACTGGACGACGTGCCCGTATATGTTTTAAAATTTGTCACACACTGCATAAGTAATCCCTTAGCAAATATTGTTAATGAAAGTTTTGCCACACAGATCTTTCCCACTAATATCAAGACAGCCAAAGTGATTCCTATATTTAAAAAAGGGGATCGCAAGTGCCTCAAAAATTACAGACCAATCTTCCTGCTTCCAGCAGTGTCAAAGGTCTTTGAAAAAGTTATATATACTAGATTATTTGAACATCTAGACAGACTCAATATCCTGAGTAAAAATCAGTTCGGCTTTAGACCTAACAAATCTACTGAAATGGCAATATTCAACACAACTTCCTATATAAATGAAAGAATTGACACAAATGATAAAGTGGCAGGCCTATATTTTGATTTGTCTAAGACCTTTGGCACTGTGGATCATAACTTGTTTTTGACAAAGCTTGGTGCGTATGGGGTCAGAGGTGTTGCTGCCAGTTTGCTGCAATCCTACTTATCGGATAGGCAGCAAACAGTCTGCTTTGCTAAAAATAATCATCATTACTTTTCAGATAGAACTAAATTGTTGCAGGGGGTACCTCAGGGCTTCATTTTGGGACCCATATTATTCTTAATATATGTAAACAATCTGGGGGATGGATTGGCCGCAGATAGCGTTTGCCAGTTTGCTGATGACACATCAGTGATTCTGGCGGACACTTCTATGGCAGGACTGTCTCAAAAATGCACAAACTCTGCATTGAAAATGCAGCAGTGGTGTTCTGATAACGGCCTCACTCTAAACGTAGATAAAACCGGCCTCATTCTTTTTTCAAAGCATGCAACAAGGTCTGAGTCACTGCTTGTGTGGTTTAGGGGTAGATCTATACCTACTTTGGAACAGGTTAAGTTCTCGGGTGTTCATTTGGGCCCCTCTTTAAACTGGGAACATCATATCTCAGCTCTTGGGGCTAGACTTAGCAGTTTGTGTGGTGTAGTCCGAAGGCTTCGTGACGTCATCACTGCAGAGACTGTTAGGCTTTTCTACCTTGGGCAAATACAATCTCTTGTCTCTTGTGGTATTTCTTTTTGGGGATCATCAAGAAAGGCTATTAATATATTTAAAATTCAAATAGGCATAATAAGATGCATCTTCCACCTACATCCAAGAGCTTCATGTCGATCATTTTTTACTCAGTTTAAGTTGCTTACTTCCCTCATTATACTTTAGATCTTTAGTCATGCTTGTCAGAAGGAATACGGAATTAGTTCCGCTGAATAGACAGCGTTATGGGGGAAACCTGTTTATGACTACCAGAGGGTTTAATGACCTAAGGGTACCTTTACATAACTCCACCTTCTATGAGAGAGGACCATACTATATGGCGATTAAAGCCGTAAGGATGTTACCAAGAGAAATTTGGCTTACCGAGTCGATTAATTGCTTTAAGAGACGCGTAAATGAATAGCTGTCTGATAGGTGCTTTAACTCTTTCAATTTTAATAAATAGTTTTTGTAATGTCAATATTTTTAACTTAATATTTTTTGTTTAGTGGGTTTTTTCTCATGCATTTGTTTTGTGTGTAAAAATTTTATTACTTTTAAATTGGAATATCTTATTTTACAAACTGTAAAACTTTGTTCAGTTTAAACTGACTCCTTTATAACTACTTTTATAAATTATCTTGTATCTGTCTTTTTCTCCTTTTGTTTTCCTTTGTGTAAAATTCCTATCGAAATGTCGATTAGTTTTCATATTAACTGTAGTTAGATCGGTATAGTTACAATTCTTAATGTTAAACATTTCTCTCTCTGACGTTGCTTTGTTATGTGATCATAATTTTGTTGGCAAATAAAGGATATTATTATTATTATTATGTTCAAATCAGTGATGACGCGTTAATTTTTTGCTTGAATTTAGTAACTCAAATGTTCATATTTTATGACTTTCCACGGTTTAAACCATCATTTTCAATAAAAATATCCAGGAACTGCTGTCCTTAATACTTTAATTCATTTTCTTTTATAAGTTATTGGAAAATCTTTTATAATCGACTAAATTAATAAATAATATCCATTTTGAAAATGCGTAGCTTCTTTGGCACGCATGGCTCACCGTATATGTGATCTTAAGCTACGTAAAGTATGTTTCGAGATCTATCATTTGGCTCGTGGTTTCAATAATGAGAGTTGCTACCTAGAGCATTAAAACCCTTTTGTGGTACCGAGTGCGGAGTATTTTTTAAAATCAGATTTAGAAAATTTTTATAAAGTAGTCGTTCTTTAAACTAATTAATTAATTAATTAATAAACAGATTATTAAAACACTAATATAATAAGTAAGAAATATTTATATTTATTATATAAATTAAATATAATAACTATAAGCGACTGATAGTGTACCAGCCTACGTTAGTAAAGGTTGTATTGATTCATTTATAACACCTTTAAAATATATTTTTAATCTTTGTTTGAAACAAAGTATTTATCCTTCAAAATGGAAAAAAGCAGAGTTATTCCTATATTCAAAAATGGAGATAGAAATGAAATTTCTAATTACCGATCTATTAGTATTATCTCAGCCTCCTTGAAAATTTCGGTATTAATTCTTTGTAATAGAGTATATAACGATTGTATACAGGGTGAGTTAAACGATTGGATGAAGTAGGTTTGTGCCTTTTCGGTGAAATTAACAAAGAAACTATATTTATTGTTTGATACAGTTTATTTTTACGCAGATTTTAAAAATATTTAGGACTCTACAGGGTGAGCCAAAAAACTAGGACAGCATAAAGTTGTATTTTTTTAAATAGAACACCCTATATACGAATCGTATTTTCGATTTAGCTTATAATTTTAAATCTTTTTTATTAAGGGTTTACTATAACAAAACTTTATAGTTTCTGAGATAATTAAGTTTAAAGAAAAAAAGTCACATTTTCAAGCATCAATTCAATCCTAAATAACGTTTTCAATTTTGTGACAAATATATTCAAATTTGGAATTTAGCAAGGCCAAGGACAAGTTAACATAATTTTTACCTAATATTTGCAATAAAAGCTACAGGGTGTTGAACACATCGGCTCAAATTTGAACAAGTTTAAATGAATAAATATCTTTTTTTTTTAAATGGTACACCCTGTATATTTTCATGTTATTTAATAGAGTAATAAAAACCCTAAAAGTTTTGTTCAATATATCCTATACCTATTTATAATAGTTTTTGAGATATTTCAGTTTTTCTTATTTTCCATACATTTTTACAGAAATAGTCTTCATTATCATAGTAGCCATGTAAAATAATAAAAACAAACTACAGAAACAAACAGAATGTGGTTAAATATGATGAAATACATTATTCGTTATATTGCAACGGCAATAGTTTAATTAAACATAATGTGAAAAAATTAACACAACAATAACGACAAGGCAAATACATATTTACTTTTATACTAAATTGAAACAAAAAAATTACCTATTAAATACCGAGATTAATTATTTCTTTTTAATAAGTATTCGAATAAACGACCCTCTTGTGCAATGCACAAATTTAGTCTTTTTTGCAGATTTTCTCGGACCCTGGACAAAATTAGTGGCGTTATTGTTCTACAGGTATCCCTAATCCTGTTTCGCATATCTTCCATTGTTGTTGGTGGATTAACATACACCTTATTTTTAATATAACCCCATAGGAAGAAATCTAATGAGGTGATGTCGCAAGACCTTGGTGGCCACTCAATGAAACCCCCACGTCCAATCCATTTTTGCGGATATCGTTGGTCCAAAAACGCACGAACTTCACGATGGTAATGCGGAGGCGCACCATCGTGCTGGAACCACATACTGTCGAGCTCATCCCTATCGAGACCTTGAAGCAGTTGGGGTAGTTCTTCTTGTAGAAAGTTCAGGTAACTATGGCCATTTAGTGGTTCATTAAAAAAGTGGGGTCCAATAATTCGATTATGATGAATACCACACCAAACATTTAATGACCAGTGGTTTTGATGTTGCACCTCTCTAATCCAAAATGGGTCTTCTGTGGCATAATAATGCATGCTGCGTCTATTTACGGCACCGTTACTTCTAAAAGTAGCTTCATCACTAAACATTACCTTGCATAATAAATTTGGATTTAATTGAATCTCCGCATTTATTGTACGACAAAAGTTTACACGACTTTCAAAATCCTGTCCATGCAATTCTTGGTGTAATTCCATGTGATATGGATGATACCTATATTTCTTGGTAGTACGATTAGCGGTGGATTGTGATGTTTCACATAATGCTGCTAACTGACGGCTACCAATATAAGGATTTTCCTGAACATTTAACAATACTTGTAGTTCTTTTTCTTCATTAGTTACTGGTTTGTTGACCACTTTACGTTTTGGATAATCAACAGTACCAGAAGAATCAAATCTTTGCATTAAGTTTTGAAAAGTATGGGTATTAAGCTGGCGTCGATCAGGATACTTCATTTTGTAAATTCTTTGAGCAAGAAGGCAATTTTTTTGAGCCTCTCCTATAGTATAAATCATATCTATTAACTCATTCTTTGGAAAATTCATTTTACAATATAAGATGAATGCAAAAAAAACCAAGCTACACTACATAAAAACCAAAAGAAGCGATTGCGGTTATAAATTTGACACACAGAAAAATGTTCTTTTACATTGTTTTTGCCATGGCTACTATGATAATGAAGACTATTTCTGTAAAAAAGTATGGATAATAAGAAAAACTGAAATATCTCAAAAACTATTATAAATAGGTATAGGATATATTGAACAAAACTTTTAGGGTTTTTATTACTCTATTAAATAACATGAAAATATACAGGGTGTACCATTTCTTTTATTCATTTAAACTTGTTCAAATTTGAGCCGATGTGTTCAACAAGCTACAGGGTGCTTTTATTGCAAATATTAGGTAAAAATTATGTTAACTTGTCCTTGGCCTTGCTAAATTCCAAATTTGAATATATTTGTCACAAAATTGAAAACGTTATTTAGGATTGAATTGATGCTTGAAAATGTGACTTTTTTTCTTTAAACTTAATTATCTCAGAAACTATAAAGTTTTGTTATAGTAAACCCTTAATAAAAAAAGATTTAAAATTATAAGCTAAATCGAAAATACGATTCGTATATAGGGTGTTCTATTTAAAAAAATACAACTTTATGCTGTCCTAGTTTTTTGGCTCACCCTGTAGAGTCCTAAATATTTTTAAAATCTGCGTAAAAATAAACTGTATCAAACAATAAATATAGTTTCTTTGTTAATTTCACCGCAAAGGCATAAACCTACTTCATCCAATCGTTGACTCACCCTGTACATAGAATCTCAACCCAACAACATAGTTTTTTGCCGCCCCGATGAACCGTTACAAATTTAGTAAACTTTGTTCAGTTTGTTCATGAATCAATTCAAGAAGGATATCAGGTTGATGTAATTTTTAATGATTTAGAGAAGGCATTTGATAGAGTGAACTTTGGTGAAATAGTACTTGTCCTCCAAGAATTTTCTGTAGATCTCAACATTATTTCATTATTAATACCTTATTTGCATGATAGAACTTTATTTATTGAACTTAAGAGGTATAAGTCTCAAAGCTATGTACCCATATCAGGAGTGCCTCAGGGTTCAAATCTTGGACCACTTCTGTTTTTACTGGTTATTAGTAACATAAGTGTGAATGTAAAATTCGCCAAGGACCTTATCTTTGCGGAGGATTATAAAAATTGAGATGAATCAAATGCGAGGGCTCTGCAAGAGGATTTTAATGCGATTGTGAGATGGTGCAATGAACATGATTTAAATTTAAATATAAATCAATGTGTAGTAATGTCTTTTACATGTAAAAAGCAAATAACTCATTTTAATTATTTTATAAATAACACGCCCTTAAAAAAAACTTATTTACACAGGGATTTTGATGTTAATTTTGATACGAAGTTGAATTCTAGTAGGCACATTGATAATGTAACTGCAAATGCAGTAAAAATTCTTGGTTTCAAGGACCTGTAAATGTTTCGATAATATCAATACAATGATTGCCTTGTATAAGTCATTGGTATTTTGGGATCCACAGTATGAAAATAAAATTTACAGCTTTGAGATGGTTCAGAGATTTTTAAAGTTTTTACATTACAAGGCATTCTCAATATACCCTCAAAGAGGAACTGATCAGAAGCTTTTGTGTTCTTTATTCAACTTTCCCAGTTTGAAGCACATGCGTATTGAAGCGAGTGTTGTGTTTTTGTTTAAATTGATTGGGAACACTATTGATAATAAAGAGCTTTTAGAGAAACTTCCATTTAAAATAGGCTGAGTTAACACCAGATCCAGAAATGTATTTAATATTAATGCACCTAGGACTAAACTCTATAAAAATCCCCCATTAATATGTCCATATTTTAATAAGTATTATGGTGCCATTGATATTTTTAACCTAAGCTGTAACAGGTTTAGAAGGCAAGTGAGAGATTAATTATGTAGGCAATTGTGGTGCCGTTTTATTTAGGTTCTAACTTAGATTGTAGTCTTAATATATTACGTTTAGTTGTATCTGTAAGGCTGGATTCTTACTATAGTGCCGCTCTCGATAGGCTCTCGGTCCAGTAAAATATTCTTACAGGAGAAACAATGAACCTATTCACACTATCGGTTTCGCGGAGATTTCAACTCCTTTTTAAGCTTTGATATCAAAATTGTGTGAGACACGGAATCAAAAGCTTTGGCCAAGTCAGTGTACAGAACGTCCATCTGAACTCGCTTATTCAAAGCATCCGACACGTCCTGAGTGAAATTAACTATTAAGTTTGTGACTGTTGATCTCCTTCTCATAAAGCCATGCTGATGTATATAGATACGTCCCTTGACCAAAAAACATATGCTTTTGAAAAGTATACTCTCAAATACCTTAGCCGGTACCGAGAGTACCGCAATTTGTCGATTATTAGCTACATTCAACCTATCTCCTTTTTTATATACTGAACAAATCTTTACTCTTTTCCACTCATTTGGACATGTACCGCTCTTAAGGCTTAAATTCAACAGAATTCGCAATGGATATCTAAATATGTCAACACACCCCTTAATTATGAATGTGGGCATATTATCTGGCCCTATAGCTTTACCATCCCTTAAGTTTTTTACAGCATCCACTACATCATCATCAGTAATCGCATTAAGAATAACCTGTCCAGCATAATGGCACTATTCAGAATTCGGATTGTCACCACGGTCATCCCTATAACCACTACCAAAGTGCCTTGCAAAGGCATCACATAACAGATAAAATGAAATAATTTTTATTTACTTAATCTAATGTAATCGTTACCTTTCGGGCAAATCCATAGTATTTGCTATAGTTATAACAATAAGCTGGTCTTTTGATTTGGTGGGCCAGTCCAAAAGATTGTACACGACATCTTGGCGTTTTGTACATAATATATCCAACTGTAAACAAAATTAAATCGAAATTACTTTTAAACTAACCAGTATTGACTATCACAACGTTTTAAACTTCTTCAAAAACCCAGTTGAAAAGTTATTATTAAAATAAAATCTTTTTACCTCATCTATCAACATAACAACTGGGCTCATATTTTTCTTTTTGGTAAATCTTTCTTCCAGTAAGCCCTGTGCCTGTTCCCATGGTATCGTTTTTCCAGTCAACTGCTTCCAGATCTAAAAAAGCACAAAATTACTGTGTTATAGCGGTTTTATTACATCCAAAACTACTAAAATACGTCTTGCTTTTAGTTTAATGCCTTTAGCCTTCCCAATCAAAAAATAACTATAATAAAATCAAGTTTGTAAGCACATTCTGATTATTTAACTAAATAGAAACATATAAGTGATTCTCGCTAAAAAGGACTTTTTTTGAGCCAGTTTCAAATCTTACTTAAAATCGAGATGTTTACATCAAATACTTGAACATGATTTCACTTTAACATCAAGCCAGGTTCTAATCGTCATTTCTGAATCAAACTTCATAATAGCGCTTTCCTTTAACATTTAATTATTTATACACCAATTCTTAATTGTTATTTGAGGTAGTCTTACTTACTTACTTTATATATATATATATATATATATATATATATATATATATATATATATATATATATATATATATATATTCTTTAATATTTTCTTGGGTATAGGTTTTCTTATTTTAAGATTTAAAGATGGCAATTATTCCGACGTTTCGCTCTACATAGTGAATAGTTTCTTTGTATACAAACATACCTAATGACATCATTCTCAGTTTTGGAAACAAAAATGGAACGAATTAAAAGAACACACAATACTGATACTCAATGAATTTATAGAATGTATAAAACTTACAATAAACAATAATTATTTCCAGTTCAAAGATACTCTGTACCAACAATTAGATGATTGTGCTATGGGTTCACTAATCTCAACAATAGCATAAATAATTATGCAATATGTAAAAGAATTATTGAAAAATTGGATTTTAATGTAATATTTTTTAAACACTATGTATATGACTGTTTGGCTTCTGTACCCGAAAACAAAACAGGTATCTTATTACAATACTTTAATAATTTTTACCCAAGACTAAAATTTACATCTGAAATTGAAATGGAACAAAAAATTAATTTTTTAGATTTAACTATATACAGAAATAAAACAAATAACAGTCTTCATACAAATGGTACACAAAATATACTTGGTCAGGAGGGTATTTAAATTATAACTCTCAACATCCAAATAAACAGAAGAATAGTGTCATAATTGGTTTAGTTGATCGAGCTATAAAACTATCTTCACCCGAAATTGGCCCATAAACACTAAAAAAAGTAGAAGAAACCCTAATAATGAACTATTTTCCCAAACACCTTATAAAAAATAACTAAACCAAGAAGCTTTTTACATTATAACACAAACAAAAAATATAAAATTAACAATACCACAACACAAAACACTTTCATTGCATTACCGTATATAAACCAACTGTCCTAAGAAATACATTGGCATGACGACACAATATATTGAAAATAGCATTAATGAACACAAGTATACTAAAAACATCGACATCTTTACATAAACATGAACAAACAACTAAGCATGAATTCGATTTTAAAAATACCCACATTTTAGATAGACAGAAATTACCACAAACTGGTCATCAAAGAAATGATTCTATTAATCAAAATAGCAAAGATTTTTGGAAATATGTAAAGAAAAAAATAACGCCTATGATATTCCCAAAACTATGTCTTACAAAAATAAATCATCCGATGAAATGTGACTGCTGAACGATGAACTCATCGTCAACTACGGACACGAGCACTTGAAGAGGCCAAATGAGACTTTGGCGAAACGTCTGCAAATTCCAACTATGGAAATAGCTAACGAACGGATGTATTCCCGGATAAACACAAACTCATATATATATATATATATATATATATATATATATATATATATATATATATATATATATATATATATATATATATATATATATATATATATACAACCGGATGTGACAAACATAAGCTCACTTCAAACATCAATCCTCCCATTTAATGCGTTATTTTCTAGCAGCTTGTAGAGAGCGCTAGACTTGAAATATGCTTGCCAGTAGCTATATAAATGTAGTAATAAATATACTGTATTTGATGCTCATCCCAAAAAATAAATAAATTGCATATTAACTGTTATACCACCCATGGAGAATTAAATACATTTAATACAGGTTATTTAATTAAAGTTTAGTTTGAAACACATTTCTACAATACTTTTAAAAATAGTTAGTTACCTCTACATAAGACTGTCTAGGTTCAGTCAGCCTCATGCCATTGACACTAACGTAATTAAATTTTGTTATTTTCTTATCGTTTTGTAAGTTGACGATTACAGATGTCACTGTTGCTGTTTTACCCGTCCCAGGAACGCCTGATATATACATACACCTAAAAAAATTGAAATTAAATTTTAAACTACAAATTTCTGCTTTTGGATAATAAATAAATTAATAAGCAACTATCTTTGGATTTTCACAACTGCCAGCAAATCGCTAATATAGAACACTACAAGATAGGATTGATTGGCGAATCCATGGAAACTGAAAAGAACATCATTCTGAATAAGACAGACAATGTGCTTAATCTTCCTTCTACGTGGAAATGTTTTCCTCAAGCTGGACCATTTTTCCTGCTACTGAGCCTAAATGGACACCACCAACAAGGGGCAGAGCCAGATATATATATATATATATATATATATATATATATATATATATATATATATATATATATATATGTAATGTTAGATCATAGTTTTTCACGGTGGTGGAATGTGTACCGATGTTTTTCCGGTTTTTAATCCGTTCGTCAGTAGAAAAATCTTCACGTATTTCGCCAACATCTCAGCTGGCATTTTCAAGTGATTTTATTTATTTATTTATTTATTTATTAACATCAAAGCCCAACAACAATAATTAATAGGGCCGTAATAAAATATAACAAACAAAAAAAAACATCTATTACAAAATAACAAAAATAATATCATAATATCACGTAATAAAATATAACACAAAAAAAACGTACTTATTACAAAATAACAGAAATAATATCACAATAGCAGTCCCAGAACTACAATAATACTGAACAGGAACGCAAAAACTGGGTATAACTCATATTCAGATCGCACGATTGCGACACCCTATTAAACACAGAACACATTCGATATATTGGCGACATACAATATACATTAGTCCTAGGTATCCTTAAATGAAAGTATACACCATGCCTGCTCGTCAATCGTGGCACATTAAAATTTAGTTCGCCCAAAAGCTGAGGACAAACAATCTGACCGTTGACTAGCTTGTATAAAAATAAAACTGAATGTAAGTTACGTCTCATTTCAAGACTTTGCAAACTAAATTTATCCAGCAACAGTCGATTGCCTATCCCAACCGGTGGGTACACTCCCTCAGTTTTCAACCACAAATACTTCATAAACTTGCGCTGAACGTTCTCCATAGCCAAAACATATTTATTATAAATTGGAGCCCAAACAAGTGAACAGTATTCAAGTTTACTTCTTACTAGTGCTATAAACAATAATTTTAGGCTTTCAATATTCTTAAATGATCTACAGTTTCTAGTAATTAAACCCATCATTTGATTAACTTCAGACACTATTCTGCTATAATGAAGGTTAAAGTTAAGTTTAGAATCCAATACAACACCCAGATCCTTAGCTGCATCAACTCTTTTGAGTAGGTCATTATTTATTTGATAACTATATAGAGTTGGAGATTTTTTACGAGTTATAGACATCACTGAACATTAGCTCACATTCAATAACAATTGATTATTCATACACCACCTCTGGACTGCACTAATACTATTTTGCAATCTATCACAATCCTCCTTCGACTGAACTTGGACGTACATTTTCAAATCATCAGCAAACAGTAGGAATTCAACATCAATTGATTCAGTGATATCGTTTATAAAAATTAAAAACAAGAGAGGCCCCAAATTTGAGCCCTGAGGTACCCCCGAAGAGGCCGCAAAACACTTTGATTGAAATTCATTATATTGGACATACTGAGACCTATTAAATAAATATGATTTAAAAAACCGCACAAATTGATCAGTAAAACCAAACTTCGCAAGTTTTGGCAGAATCAAACTATGGCTCATCTTGTCAAAGGCCTTTGAGAAGTCGGTAAACACCACATCGACCTGGCCGCCCGCATCCATAGCATCCGCTGTATACTGCAGAAAAGACGCCAGATTAGTGGATGTTGACCTACCCCTCAAAAATCCATGCTGTTTTGTAGACAACAAATGTTCGACTTTGTTAATAATAAAGTTATACAGCAGCATCTCAAAGATCTTAGAAAAACCACATATCAGAGAGACAGGCCTGTAATTTTCCACTTCGATTCTATTTTTGCTCTTAAATACGGGACATATTTTAGCTACCTTCCATCTCTTGGGATACACCAGCTGCTCAAGAGAGGCATTAAAAATTTTACATAGAGGAGCAGCCAAAACATTTATAGTGTCTTTAATAAGAAAACTTGGAACAAAATCTGGCCCACTAGACATTTTAGGTTTGAGCCCTTTCGTAATTTTTATTATATCCTGTTCCGTAAAGACCGGAACTGCAACTGTACTATTACCCAAATCCCCCAGACTAACCTCTTCAGTAGACGATATTCCATTATAAATTCCCTTAAAATACTCGGCGAAAGCCTTAACAATATCATTAGGGTGATTGAAAGTTTTACCCTGATAAGACACTTTATCGGGAATAGCGCAGCAATTTTTTTTCTGTTGAACATACCTCCAAAATGATTTGGGGTCATTTCCAATATCTCTCTCTATACGCTCAATGTAACGCCGATATGAGGCCTTTATCATCCGATTGGTCCGCGCTCTCAGCAATTTAAATTTGTTAAAATAAATGACACTTTTCGCTTTTCTATACTTTCTAAAAGTGATGCTTCCTCGACCGCTGCTCAACCTCATCTAATCAACAAATGGTAATATGATTCAAAAAAAGTACTAACGTCCTGATTTCTCATAAGACTACAAATTTTTACATTTTTGAAAATTGAATTCTCAAAAATTTACAGGTAATATTAATAGATAAAGATTAAAACTTAAAAAAAATTGATTTTCATTATGATCAAGCATCGGCAGCGATTGGACCTACTTTAAAAATTATAATTCTAAAAATATATTTTACTCACCCTCCATAGCCATCTTCTAACTTCCCTCTCAAAAAATTATAGACATCCAAATATTCTTTCTCTCTACAAGGGAGAGATGTAGGTACATAAGACACATGCAGTTGACTACGAGCTTTCATTAACGGTGTGCTATCGCCTGGGACTATGCTCGACCTGGAGTGCATGGATGGCGTTATAACCCCATCTCTAAAATATTTTGATATAAAAATACAGCCTTCACTGTATCGCTAACAATATCAATAATCTAATACCTTAATAATTTCAATCTGTTTTTAGGAGTTTTCGGAGTAACTTGAACACTCCTGGAGGTTGCAGTAGTTCTTCTGTTTCTTGGCGTTTTTGGAGTTTTTACAACTTCCCTGGGAGGCCTCCTTTCTGGAGACTTTTCCGAGTTTTCAGAGGCATTTGATGTTGTGGAGTCTTTTCTTGGTCTAAGAATCCTACAAATATAAAGTTGAATTACTTTTATATACGGTTAAAAGACATTCGAATTTCACTCACTGTTTTCGTCTACTTGGAGTTTTAGATTGTACATCTTCAATCAGTGGTTCGTCATCATCTGATATCACAATAATGGGTTTATTTTTTGATTGAATACTAAAAAGAAGGAAATAAAATTAACACTACTTTCTAAAATCAACACTCGGAATTTATTTAGTTCATTTAATTGCCAACCAACTATAAAATTTATTACAGGAAAATGACGATTAAGCTATACTCATATTTCTACTTTTGAAAGATTTTTTTTTTCATTATTAACTTCTCACACAAACCTTTTATTTCCATCTTGGATAGGAACACAGTCTATATCAGAGTCTTCTCCTTCTTCCTTTGAAGATAATTCCGAGTCTTGTAAAGAAACTGAATTATTTCTTGGCCTTAAAATCCTTGAAAAAAAAAAAGATTTTGGTATCAAAGGAAAGAAAACTTTTTTACAATGAACAGGGATGAACATAAAATTTTTAGTTTGTTGTCAACCAATATAATCTAAATCTGGTCTAGGTTGAAAATCAAATTGACAAGAGTAACAATGTGTCTTCAGTAAGAAAATTGATGAATATCACTCATTCAACATAATTTATGTAAAGCAAAGCGCCTAATACAATGTACATACATTTGTAATAATTTTAGAGAATCTACCGAAATGGGGAAGACCGGCAAAAACAATACGGATCGACAAGCGCATTAAAATAATTTATCAAAATAAACCTAGGAACTTCGCATCTAAAATTAATGCTGCAATTCCAGAAATTATGCTTAGCCCATGGACAATTCAAAAAAGTTTCTAGATATAAAAGTGTTTGTGTATATGGTTCATTCTAGGAACAAAAGTACAGTTGCGCCTTATTCTGTGATTTTAGCAAGGTTTTTGACAGTGTCTCACATACCATATTGCTACAGAAGCATAAATTTTATGGGATCAGTGAAGACACTACCCAAATGACCTCAACCTACCTACCCACACAATGTCAAGTTTGTGGATGTATACCTGGACTCAAGGCTGAAGTGGTACGTCTATATTGATTCTCGATATGCTCAAAATTAAGGAGAACAGTTTTAGTGTTTCTCCTCAGAAACTTTAGGCATGTTGTTGGCATGGAAACAAAGAAATCTGCCTACTTTGTAGTCTTTCATTCTGTTATGTCACATGCCATTGTAGTCTAGGGGTGCAGTGGGTGCAGATAGAGTTTTTGACCTGTAGTGTAGGGCTATTAGAGTGCTCAGTTTGGGGTTTAGGTGTGACTGCAGGCATGAATTTGTTGACCTGAAAATACAACCTTTTCCATCAGATTTTATCCTAGTATATTCTCCATTAAGAACGTTGAACACTTACAGACATCATAGTGACATACATAACTATAAACCAGATTGGTTAATAACATTCTAACATCTTATTGCAAACTGAGAAGAAGTCAGAATCGAACTCAGTTTTTAGCTGTCAAGTTATACAATAAAGTACCTCAACATGTGAGACAGTTAAGTGCTAAAAGATTCAAAAAAACAATGAGGTTGTTGTTAAGTAGGAATGTGTCTTATAATGTGGATGAGTTTCTTAACTCTAGCCAAGATTTTAATGTGTAGTTGTATTTGTCATTTTAGACACTTTTTATAATAAGGTTAAAATTCTATACTTAGTATCATTTTAGGCTGTTTATTTAATATTTTACTTAAATCATTCAAGTTTTTCTTTAAAAAAAATTACAACTAATTGTTCCTATATTTTTTGATATATATTTTTCTGTTTATAATTGTGATTGGTGATTGTTTGATTTTTGTTTTATTTATATTCCATATTTGTAGTTATGATTATTAATATAAAGTATTTTCATACCAATGGACATTTCACATATATAAATAAATAAAAAATTAGTTAGGGATCACAACCTCACAACTTTTTTTTTTGGTAATTCAAGCAGAAAAAGTACTTTGTTACTATACTTTTGGTGATATTTTTTAAAGTATAACACAAATTATAATTTAATTTAAATACATGCAATACTTTATTGGGTGGTATCTGCATTAGATGTTGCTTTTTACTTGTATGTATGTATGTATGTAAGAGTTTATTTATCATGTGTAACAAACTTATACTACTCCACTTCTATGTCACACATCTGTAACCACTTCCAGAGATGTGTGCAATCATACAGTAGGAAGAAGCAATATATAGGTTATGTAACAGTAAATTTTAGTAATGTCAAGTTTCAATTAAGAAAAGTTTTGTTAATAATCTTTTTTTTTCTAAACAGTAAATAAATGTAGTGTTGTGTTACGTGTGTTCTCATTATTACATCCAACCTCAAGCAAATTAAAATACTATTGAAAATGTAGTAAATCTAATGGTAGAGTCTCGGAGAAATCCCCGCCACACATGTGGTTTGTAGCTAGTTTAGTATTTCTTATTTTTATTATATTTTTTTGTTGTTTTTTCCCTTACATGTAATTACTGCTGTGTTTGTAAAGTGTTCCTAATAAATAAATAAATAAATAAATTATCATAAGCATAACAAAACTAACCAAACTAGAAGATCTAACTTTTGTGGCAACTATATCCAGTGTAAAATTAATTTAAAAATTTTTTTCAGTGAATTTTGCTACTTTTGTAAGAAATACTTCAGTTGCAAACTTCCATATTCGGATAATTTACCTTCGGTTAGTTGGGACCACTTGCTCCACCTGTTTCTTGAGTATCTTGTTTTCACCATCATCATCACCACCATCACTGTCATAATAAAATGATGCATAAGACTTACGAGTTGTCCTTTTAGTACCAACACTAGATTCAGAAACAATATAATGAGAAATAGTTAATGGGCTCAATTTCTAACAAAAAACTTACCGAGTACTGCCTTCTGTCTTCCCAGTTGTTCTTCCAACATTTTCCTGGTTCAGTGCAGATGCTAAAATAGATCTTCTAAAGGAAGAATTCAAATTTTTCTTTGCCGACTTTATTGGGCTTGGAGTGTTTGTATATCTTGAAGGAGTCCTGCATTGGCGTCTACCAGAACATAACTAAAATAAAAGTTTTGATATATTGTCTTTTATAATCTCCTTAGTTTACAATTTCTTACACATTTACAGTTAAAAAGGTATAACAAAGGCTACAAGTAAAAGCGATAAAGCACAACATAATATAAAGAAGATAATTAACAGTGTTTTATGGTGGACACTAAACTTCTTTTCTGCATATTATATTTTTATAAATACTAAGTGGTATTAAGAAACGAATGAAATAAAAACAAATCTTACACTTATATCAATCTTCATAGGACTCTCATTATCCATCTTTTTAGATTGTTCTCTTTTAGGAGTATTTTTAATAGGGGTGCTTTCTAGGGTCCCCTTCTTTCTAGGAGACAGTGCACTTTCAGTAAGTTCCACATCAGAAAAATCACTTTTACATAAAGATCTCTTAACTGGAGTTCTAACTTTTACAGTATTTTTTAAAGGGCTACAGAGACTGTCAACATTAACTTCGACATCATCTGTAAATAAGAAGTTATAAAATGAATATGGAAACAACTAGTTATTGAAGTGTTACCTTTTTTCCTCTGCGATTTTAATGGGGTTCTCGGCTTCTTTGTTGGGCTTGTCATGTTAGGATCATCTCTAGATTTAGGGGGTCTTCCGCGTTTTTTAGGAGACAGTTCCATTGCAAAATCTTTAAAATTTTTAAGTTTTCGATGTCTATTTGAAGATCTCGGGGAGACTACCTGTACATAATACTGGTCATTATCATCTTCCAATTTTTTTAAAACTATCACTGGAATTGTATTGGTTTCTGAATTCGTAAGATTCAAAGATATTTGTTCCTTGTTGCTTACTGAAGTGGAATCTTCAAAGATATTACCATTTGGAGAATCTGCAGGAATATCAATGGTCATGATACAAAGATTATTATGAAAGCTCAGCAACTTTTGTTATTATTCAATAAAAATATAAACAACCTGTATAAAAAACACTTATTTAAAAATAAATTAATAAATAAAAACGGTAAAAACAACAAATTAAAGGAAATAACCCCCTAACCCCAAACGTCACAATAAATGCCTTTTTATAAAATTTGGCGCGAAATTATTAATCTTCCTTTCTATATCACAAGACAATAAATATTTATTAATTGAATGAGATCGTGTTGTTATGCAGCTTTTGCCAAGTTAAGTGTTGCTAAGTTCAATTCAACAAGTGACACTGACATTCAACAGCTGTTTGCCTCCAAAAAATAAAAATAAACATTTTTTTACTTGCTCTAATATTGTTGTAAATATCTAACAGAAAAATAGCAAAAATAATTGTAGTGTATTCTAGTGAGGTAGTAAAAATATAGAAATTATGAAGACAGAACACCTAGTAGGAAATAATAGTGACCCAATTTGGGCTAGCAATGTGGAATTATTGCCTTCGGAGGTAAATATTTATTTATTTTAGCGTAGTTAAAATTACGGTAGAAATATTAACTCAGAGCTTAAATATTTGTCTGGTAGAGGTGTATCAGTGGTGGATTCTCCATTTCAATCATGTATTTTTATATAACCAAATATTGTCAACAAGTGGAAATAAGATTACCTAATTATTCAGTGGTGAATAGAAAGCTTTCTAAATAACTGTATTAATTTTTTTTAGGAATGTCTTCCAGTCATTGGCAGCTGTCAGGTATCCTCCATCCTTCAAAACTTGGATAGTACAAATGACCATAATCTGCAAAGCATGGATCTCATCATACTACATGGAAATGATTACAAAATACCATTGGATGCACCATTAAATCTTCATACTAATAATTACATTGTTTTAAAAGATCCTATTCCCATTGATACTTGTAATAGTAGTCCAGGGAATGAAAGTAATAGCGCTAGCAGTTTTAGACATATATCTCCAGAAAAATGTCCAGAGAAACTATTTGAGAAACACTCGAGTAGTATTGGAGAAAATAGTGGTAGGTACGATTATTATTACCCCTTTATTTTAACCGAGTTAACTGCCATATTGGCCCTGTAGATCCACCTCATTTATTTTTTATTTCAGTTTCTATTTTATCTTGGGCTAAATTATTTTTATTGAGTATACAATAAATTATTTCATCTTTGTATTATTTCTGACAAAATGTACATTTTAGGTCTTAAAAATTACCTAATATCTCCTGAAAAACATCATGAAGAACCAAAAAACATCGAACCAACAGATTTAAGTCTGAACATAACTGAAACAAGTAACTCGAGCAATAATTCAAGCATCTCCCCAAAGCATTATGACAAAGAGTCTTTTGAAGATATGTTATATTTTGTATGCAACTTGTGTCCTTTTTTATGTACTAAAGAAACGAAAATAACAGAGCATTTGGAAAGTGTACATAAAAACAAAACTTTAAGTAAATTGGTGCAGTTGAAGTGTCCAGCTTGTGCAAATATTTTTTATCACAGGGCTTCACTAAAAAGCCATCTTTTGCATGATCATTGTGTAGCTAATAATGATCTTAATCTAATTGTACAGGTAAGAATTCCGGTTAGGTATTTGGACGAATGGGAGAACATCAACTAATGACAATTTTCCTTTAAGTATGTTTTGGTACTGAGGACCTATTCTGCCAAATGTTTTAGGCTGTTGTATTTTATTCAAATAAAGAAAACAAAAAAGGTAGTAATATGAAATCTGACGATAAGAAGAATGAGTTAAAAATCCACTCTGAGCCAAAATCTGAAAATAACAATGAAAAAAATTTAACAAATAGTTATTTTGGGTCATGCACTAGTTCGACTGATAATAGCAATACTAATAATGATAAAGTTGGGAACACCAGTATCACTAATAGAATCAAGGCAAAGGATGTTATTAATTTGGTTAAACCAGCACCAAAAATGATTGTAAACAGAGTTATAGATCTGGATTCTTGTTCTGAAACTTCAGAAAATTTTGATTTACATAATTCTTTGGAAAATCAAGTAAGTATATTTTTTTACACTATTAAACAAAAATTAAATGAAACTGCGCTTTTGTTCCTTGAAAATAAAAAAATATATATAGGCTTGTAATCCCTAGCAATTTTTAATATAATAATAATAATAATATCCTTTATTTGCCAACAAGGTCTTCATAACAACAGAGGAAGAGCTAGCCTCCATAAACTGTTCATTTTCCAAGAGAAAATTAAATAAATTTTTATTTAATTTAAAATTTTAAATATTTAAGGATGGTAAACAAACAAATGTTGAAAATTATAGACCAATTAGTATACTTAATTCACTTGCTAAGATATTTGAGATGATCCTTTCAGATGACATTATGACCAACATCACTCATAAAATAGTAGAACAACAACATGGATTTGTAAGTGGAAAGTCCACAGTAACAAATTTATGTGTGTTTACAAATCATGCCTCGGAGGCTATTGATGGCGGGAAGCAGTTTATTTATTTATTTATTTATTGAATACAGCATCCACAGCAGTTAAGCCAGTTACAGATACCTTTCTTAAAGTTAAAAACATTAAACTAACATTACTAGTTAATATTATTGTCAATATTACATCTGAGCCTGAAAATCCAGCAATTTATGGTCAAGAATATCCTTATATCTACGTAAAGTAATACTACTTAAATCTACATCACTAACGTATGTATTAAAATAATTACACATTTTATATAGGGGCGAATTTTTGTAAGTATTTGTTCTAGGAAATTCTAGATAAAATGTTGGTCTTTGTCTTGTTCTACCCTTATTTACCACAAATGGAAGTTGCAGCAATAGGTCAGGACTATTTCGTTTATTTTTTAAGATCTTCAATATATATACCAAACATATATTTATACGTCTGTTTTCCAATGAAAGTCTGTTAAATATATTCAGTAAGTCCAGGTGATTATAACCCTGAATAGGATAGTATCCAAATTTTTTAAAAAACATATACTTTAAAAACTTTCGCTGGACACGTTCTATAGTTCTACTCCACACTTCATATTGTGGTGACCATATTATACTACAATATTCAAGTTTTGGCAGTACAAGACTGTCAAAAAGTGTCATGCAAACATCAACATCAAAATGTCTAGTAGATCTGATGATGAAACCCATTATCTTGTGAGCTTCATTAATTTTATTTATTATATGCTCATTGAAATTCAATGAACTATCAAACAATACTCCCAAATCCTTCTGACAAGTAGTCCGTTTTAACACTATATCATTAACAGAATAGGCTTGATTTAAAACATTCTTATTCGGAGCAAAGGACATTGATGAGCACTTGTTGTCATTAAGACAAAAACCGTTTATTCGACACCACTCAACAACATCATTTAGATCCTGCTGTAAACAGTCACAATCATCAGCAGTCAATACTTCCTTAAAAAGTTTAAAGTCGTCTGCAAACGGTAATGCTTTTGAGTGTTTAGTCATGTTACATATATTATTAAAGGCAATTAAGAATAAAAGAGGTCCCAAATTAGACCCCTGAGGAACACCAGAAGAACTACTATATACATATGATTTGGCCCCTTTTATTTCAACGTACTGCTTTCTATCAGTCAGGTAAGTTTAGCAGTTGGATACAGTGTGTATCGATTGTGCAAAGGCATTTGATAAAGTGGACCATCGGGTGTTGCTGGCTAAGCTTGTCGAGTTTGGCTTTTCTAGGAATGCTTACCTCTTCATGAAAAGTTATCTTTCGTGTAGGCCGCACATGGTGAGAGTGGGAGGGTCATTTTCTCAGGCTTTTATGGCAACATCTGGTGTACCGCAGGGTAGCAACCTAGGCCCACTGCTATTTTTAATGTTTATAAATGATTTACCTAATAGTGTTAAACATTCTGATGGTCTCTTATTTGCGGATGATTTTAAAATATTTAAGAAAGTAACAAACAGTAATGATTGTAGTGCACTGCAAGCAGACTTAAATTCAGTAACAGAATGGTTTCAATTAAATAAAATGTTTTTAAATACTAATAAATGCTTCTTTATGTCTTATACAAATAAAATAAATCCTATTAATTTTAATTACTTTATTGATGGAGCAAAACTACAAAAAAAGACTGAATGTAGGGATTTGGGGGTGCACTTCCAGTCTAATTTGAAATTTAATACCCACTACCGCAATATTATTAATAAGGCTTTTAGGGTGCTTGGTTTTGTGATTAGAAATACAAGTCAGTTTAATAACCATAATATAATAATAAAATTGTATAATGCACTTGTTCGTCCTCATCTAGAATATGCATCTAATATATGGTCTCCTAGTGCAAATGTGCATTGTGATGCTATTGAGCGTGTTCAAAAAAGGTTTTTGAGATATTTATATGTTAGGAAAAATAACTTATATCCATATCTGATCTCTTATAGCAGTATGTTAGAAAGCTTTAAATTTCAAACTCTTCAGAAAAGAAGGCAAATTCAATCTGTGATATTTGTTTATTGTATTATCAATAATATAAAATTTAACAATTGTTCTTTGATTAATTATATACCTCTTCATGTACCAAAGATAGGATTAAGGATACAAAAGGAAAAATTCTTTCATGTCTCCATTGGTAGTCGTTCTCCAATGAATTTAATGTTAACTGAGTGCAATATGCTATATAAGAATAATGATATTGACTTTTTTAATTGTACCAAGAAATTGCTATTGCAACTTATGCAGTGACCTTTAGGTTTATTCAGGTTCTTGTCTGTGCTGTCTTTGTTCTGTGTTAGTTAAGTCTGTAAAATTTCTCTTACTTATAATTACCTTGTAGCATGTTATGTTTAGGTGTTTGTAAGAGTATCAATAAATAAATAAATAAATATGATTAGAGAAAGATAGAGTTGGATCAAAGATTATTCCTAAATCTCGCTGGCTGCTTACTCGCTTAAGTTCATTATTCCCAATTTTATAATTATGTAGAATAATGCGTCTATTCAAGGTAAAAGACATACAGGAACACTTACTAACATTTAATTTAAAACAATTAGTATCACAGAAGTCAAATTGCAATGTATCACAGTCGGTTTCTGAGTTAGTAAGATAAGATAAGATCATTTATTAATGTCAATGCACAAAAGGTACTTACACAAGTCAATTAATAATAATAGTATACAATCAAATACCTTAAGTACTAATGAAACTAGTGTGTGTATAAAAATTAAAATGTGTACAAGTAAAAAATACAATACAAGAAACATATAGGTTACCAAGACAGAGTAGCAACAAATATGCTTGCTTAAACAATATAAACATTTAAATGAAAAGAACAGAAACAACACTACATTAATTAACATATTATTTAAAAGTTATAATTTTTAAATTCCTCCGTGGTATAAAAGGCATTTTGGACAGAAACAGTTTAAAATCGTCTGCAAATAACAAAGCTTCAGATTTTTCAGAGATATTTGCAATACCATTTATCGCTATTATAAAAAGTAATGGTCCCAAATTGGAACCCTGCGAAATGCCTGATGTATTGGTGTAGGTTCCAGATTTATACCCTTTAATTTCAACATATTGTTTACGGTTACACAAGTATGATTTCAAGACGCTGACATAGATTTGAGGCAGATCAATTTCAATTAAAGCTTTTGAAATTTGACAGTGTCTAACTGTGTCAAATGTTTTCTCCATATCAGTGTATATAACATCCACCTGTGATTTTCTTTTAAGTGAGGCATGAACATATTGACAAAACGGTACTAAATTTGTGAAAGTTGATTTTTTTGGCAGAAACTCGTGCTGCCGAACAGATAAACTTGATGCCACCAGTGTATAAATACTTTCAAAAAGAAATATCTCAAATCTCTTAGAAACTGCACACAAATTACTAATTGGCCTGTAATTTTTAATATTTGTTTTGGATGCACTCTTAAAAATAGGGACAACTTTACTAGTTTTTCACTTAACAGGATACTTTGAAATCTGTAGGCTAAGATTAAAAATTACATTTAACGGCTCCAAAATAAAATATTTACATCCCTTCAATGCAGGTATACCATCAGGGCCTATTGCCTTATTTCCTTTAAGCTTTCCAATAGCCATAGCTATCTCTAAGTTACCAATAATACTTTCACAAAAGTATATCTTCTTTTCAATTTTAGTACAGAACACATACCATCACACACAAAAACAGAACTAAAAACAGAAGCGAAACCGTCAACACTATTCTGAGTACCCGTGAACGTATTATCATTTAGATCCATTTCATCAGGGGGGGGGGAGTGATGTCAAACGTTTGATTGGCTTTTCAAGTTTAGTAGTTCGATGATCCAGTTAAACGATTTTAATTCTGCAGGACAAGGAAAAACCGTTCTAGGAGCTTCAATAACATATGGTTCTCTGATGAGTCGTATTTCCAGATCAACGGCACGTGAACAAACCAAATTGCAGATATTGTGCTTCTGACAATCCGCTGGAACTGCATTAGAGACCTCTACACTTGCCTAAGGTTATCGTTTGGATTGCCATATCAAACCAAGGAATAATCGGTCCGTTTTATTTTTTTTGAGGATAACTGGGTCGCACTCAGACTGTTAATTTCGATCGTTATTGCCATATGATCCCGACTTTGTTTACCCCAGAAATGCAAAACCAGATTGGGTTCAACCGAAATACATTTTTCCACGTCAACAATGATTTTTTAACAGCTCTTCGTGATTTATTCCTGGAAAGAGTGATAAGTCACCGAGAAGACATCATCTGGTCACCGCGGAGTCCAGATTTAACACCTGCTGATTTTTTTCAATGGGGTTACTTAAAAATGTAAGACTTCCAATTCAAAAGCGATGCTCCAGCGAGAAATTAAAAATTTCTGTTCGAGACTAAAGAAGCGGATGGTGCGCATTTGAGGTTGATTGTTTGTAATAAATAAAAATTCAAAAACTACTCTGTAATTTAACAGTAATTAACAAGTCTGAATTTTTTATTTATTAAAAATCAATAACGAAAAACACCCTTTACGAGAATACAAATCTAGAAATTACAAGAAACAACTATTACATTATAATAAAGATGATTCACCGCATCAAAATAATATTTTTCTACAAGGGCGCATCAAAAAGTTGTCTTTGTCGTTCGTTACAATATAATATCGGAATTTGTACGTCTGTCGAAAATGTTCTACATATGTAGTACGTTTTTGCAGCAAATCCTTGCAATTTTAACGTTTTACCATTTTTTTAATGGCGAATTACTTATATCTCTTAAACATTTTTTTCACTGGTAATTTAACACTTAATGTATTCCATGAAATGTGAACAATCTTTCTATTACTTCTCAAGTTTGGCATTTACTGTCTCAAGAAATATGTATTGTAGGTTCCTATCCAAAATTCTTCAGTACCACAAAAAATTCCCCTTCCACAAGTCGACATCAGCCCTAACAACAGTGAAAAATTGATAACGAATTTAATGAAAAAAACTGATCCCGTTGTGAAGTATATTAATTCTCAGAAGTGTGTGTATTCAACTTGTAAAGTACTCCTGACGGATTCAAAGAAAATGGATTATCATATTGAGTGTCACTGGAACGATGGATTTAGATGTCTTGAATGTCAGGTAAAATTTTAATTTTTTATATAGGAATATCATTTTTATAACATTTTATATCTTCCAATTCCCGAATACATAAAAGTATGAATTTATGGTTGCTTAAATTATTATTATTTTTATTTTTAATATGTAAACAATATCTAACAATATTTACCAATAAAAATAAGTTTTTAAATCTTTTTATTAATATTAATTGCAAACTTCGCATTTATAGTAATTTCTAACATGTAAAAACACTGAACAGAGTCACTACAAGCAATTAAACTGAAAGAAAATATATGTAAACATGTTTGTCTGTCTGTCAAACATCAAAAAAGCCTCTCCCCCCACCGACCATAAACAGCCTTCAAACAAATCTGTTGTTTTTTAAATCTATAGGGTATAATCGAAAGTTTTTACAATAAAAAAATGTTGCCAATATTTTAAAAACTACAAATTTTTCAAAATAACCCTTACTTTTAATGTTAAATAAAACAAAATTATGAAAATAGGGAGTTTACGCCCAAAAAATTTACTTTTAACAATTTTTCCAAATAATGCTAATTTTTTGATCACCCTGTATGTATTTATTATCAAAATATCAACACATTCCACTAAAGCAGATCCCCTTCTGAAGGAAACCAACCCCAATTAAATAATAAAGGCTTTCATATAGAAGAAATTGATAGTTTTGGCATGTAAACGCCATTTTTGACATAAAATTTAAAATATATCAAAAACAGACTTATGAATAGAATGTTATATGAGGGCGGTCCGATAAGTAATTAGCCTACATAAGAAAAACGAAAATTTTGGAAAAGTGGCGATTTATTTATCAACATAGTCTCCTTTTAGCTCGATACACTTGACCCAGCGATTCTCCAACTTCTTTAACCCGTCTGAAAAATACATTTTCTGGAGGTCTGCAAAGTAGGCTTCCGTGGCAGCGATAACCCCCTCATTCGACTCAAATTTCTGCCCGGCTTTTTCAAGTTTGGAAACAAAATGAAGTTGCACGGGGCCAAATCTGAAGAATACAGTGGATGGGGCAGCAGTTTGTAGCCCAATTCGACCAATTTGGCCGTGGCGACGGTGGAGGTGTGAGCCGGTGCGTTATCATGGTGGAAGAGCATTTTTTTCCTTGCCAAATAGGGCCGTTTTTTCTGCAATTCGGCGTTGAATCTGCCCAATAATTCAGCATAGTAGAGCCATGTGATCGTTTTGCCCGTCTCCAGGTAATCGATGTAGATCACACCGTGTGAATCCCAGAAAACGGTGGCCATCACGTTTCCGGCCGATAGGATAGTTTTCGCCTTCTTCGGAGCAGGTTTGCCGGGTGAATTCCACTGTTTCGACTATTCCTTGGACTCTGGTGTGTACCAGTGGATCCATGTTTCGTCGACGATCATGAAACGACGCAGAAACTCCTTCGGATTGCGCTTAAACAGCGTCAAACACTGCTCTGAAGTGGTCTCATGGTTGCGCTTGTTGTCCGGGATGAGCAAATGCGACATCCATCGCGCCAACAGCTTCCTCATGCCCAAAACTTCATGCAGGATATGACCCACGCGGTCTTTTGAGATGCCTAATGTCTCAGCTATCTCACGCACCTTTAATCGTCGGTCTGCCAATACGAGATCTTAGATTTTTGTCACGTTATCCTCCGTGGTAGCCGTGTTCGGAGCACCTGGGCGTGGTTCATGAAAAACTGACGTTGAAACACGTTAAACCAATTTTTGACGGTACACCGCATCCAAGCACTCTTTGATTTCACTGCGCGATTTTCCTTCCAAAAACAAGAATCGAATCACCGACCGACATTGCTCTTTTTCCATTTTTCTAAAATCCGCAGACACGCCGGCTTCCACACGCGCTCAGAACAAAACTGCGAGTCCGATTCGGCTGAAATTTTGACAGTAGCCGTCTACGAGAATGTACTACCCGATACTTCTCATGCGATAGTGGCGCCATCGGGCAGTAAGGCTAAGTACTTATCGGACCGCCCTCGTAAGTGAATCTCAAAATGACGTAACATATAGGTTGTAAACTGTAAAATTTTTTCGAGAAGTCAGTCGCGGCAGTTCGTTCATGGGCCACACTGTTCATTTTAAATATTTTTCAGGAAAAATTTACATTATGGAAAGTATTAATTTCCCATTTGTGGAGGTTGCACAAAATCGACATGGAACTATTTTCCTGCGACAAATGCGATTACAAAACGAACAGTTTATCAAATCTCAACACCATTCACAAGTTGATACATTCCAATGTGAAAGCATTTCAGGTTAGTAAAAAGGTATATATAAGGAATTTCGAAAATTACGTCACAAAAAATTTAGCGGCTGTCTAATAAGAAAATTCCATCGAAAAAATATTAATGTAAAGTAAAAAAAAATGGCGGTCGGTTTACAAGTACATACTTTCAAAAGATGTATAAATCCCAATGTTACAATATATTTAATGCATGATATCTTATTTAAAATAAATAAATAAATGCTTTATTAACAAATTACAACACTTTGTAATCTATAAACAGGCTTTTAAAACAGATTAAAATTTCGTTGTGAGCAGTTTGATATATGTGGCCAAAAAGGAATCAAATGCAACACATCCGCCATCAAACGTATTTAATTTCGGAGATCTATTTAGTATCGCTGTTAAGGACGGCAAAGCTTCAAAACTAGGATAATAGCTTGCAGAAGCTGAAATAAAGCTTGAATACATGATTTCAATAGTTTAAATGCTGGACAAAACTTGAAATCACTTATATACTGGCCCCTGATTTTGGTGTAGATTAATCAAATCAAAGAAAAGGAAGTCGAGATAACAGTAAAACAGAGAAAACTGCAATATTTCGGACACGTTATGCGGGGAGAAAAGTGCAGCATCTTACGGCTCATAATCCAAGGCAAAATAAGTGGCAGAAGAGGCGTAGGACGACGACGAATTTCATGGCTAAAAAACCTAAGGGAATGGTTTGGATGCATTAAATGCAATGCAATTAAAATAGCTATTATGATTGCCAACCTCCGCAATGGAGAAGGCACTTTAAGAAGAAATCAAATCAAGTAAAATAGCACACAATATGATCACTGATTTTGTTTTTTTAACAATTCTACACGGCTGCTAGATCGGTAAACTCGACTTATCTAAAAGCATATTTCAAAAAAATTTTTAAACCATATCCTAATTATTGAAAAAATATTCGACACGACGTATCCCCAAAATTCAATATTATAAACCCAAAACTGCAACGGAAATAGATAACCGATTTACAGATACCTGAGAATGGTAAGAATACTTATACAGAAAATCCACTTAAAAGCGTGACTCCAGTTAAGAATGATGCCGATAGATGGCGAGACGCATATAATCTTTTGCGACAGGCGTAAAAGTAAAAAAGAGGCTGTTGCAACCTATTTCCTTGAGACACATTAAGTAATATACATATATATATATATATATATATATATATATATATATATATATATATATATATATATATATATATATATATATATGGGTCCTAGTTTTATTGGGAGACCCAACTGTATTAAATGTGGGTATATCAGGTCACAAGGCTGTTTTTAGTGGGGAAATTAAAGAAATCTGTAAGTAGAAGACAGAGTCGCATATTTTCTAGACAAAATTATATAAAATTTTCACAGGTTTATTCTGTAATTGAAGAGCGTTAGAGTTGAGTGGTACTGTGACCAAAAGCGCACTTTTCTCTTATTGAGTCACAGTTGTGTTATGATATTTGTTTTTTGGGTGTTCATTATAGTACTCTATTTAAATCGGTCTTGGTTTTGTAGCAGCGTGCAGTGAGATGTATATATGACCTTAAACCTCGAGATTTGTGTAGGTCTGCCTTTTTAGATAAATATATTTTTTTACAAATATCGGATTAATGTATTTTTGTTGTTTTACTAGTGTGACACCTGCCAGAAATCCTTCAAAAACCAGAAACAGCTAAGAAATCACAGGCGAATCCATCGGCAAAATGTCGAAAAAGAGGTGATCACCTGTGATTTATGTTCCAAGTCTTTTACGGACAAAACGAGATTGAGAAGTCATATGGATTCAGTCCATAAAAAGCTCAAGCCATTTCTGTGTAACTTTTGCGGGTACAAGGGTTCCTGTAGGGCTTCCTTGAGGATGCATATTAGGAGTCATACTGGTATGTGCAAATTAAGTAGAATAGCTATATATATATATATATATATATATATATATATATATATATATATATATATATATATATATATATATTATATATTATATATGAACAGTTTGGTTATTCCGGGTTTCAATCCGTTCATTCAAAAAATCGTTTTCACGACGTTTCGCCAAAATCTCATTTGGCATTTTCAAGTGCGGTTCGTCTCGTTTCTCGCTGAGAACTCATCAGGATTGAAACCCGGAATAACCAAACTGTTCATTCTACCATCCGTGAAAATCTACGATATAACATATATATATATATATATATATATATATATATATATATATATATATATATATATATATATATATATATATATATATATATACAGTGCCTTCATTTCAAAACGAACCATCCTTAATAACTTTGTTAAATAGAAAAATTTAAAAAAAAGAAAAAACACGTTAATTTAGATATACAGGGGGAAGTTTAATTTTGCATTTGTTAAAAGTCTGTCAATCACCTCCTCACCTCCAGCTAACCTCACTTTGATATGTCAAATGGGAACCCCCACCTTGTGACACATCATTGTAAGCAGCATAAAATTGTCTATCCAACCGTATAAAAAAAATTAAATCGGTTGACGTACAAGCGAATAGTGTGCAAAAATGTCTTGTAATAATGCATAATATATCGGCCTCGAACTTTGATATGTCAAATGATTACCCTATAGTGTGATACATCATTTTAAAGGACGTACGATCTGCTATCCAATGATGTCAAAAAAAATTAAGTTAATAGACGTTATAGGCAATTAGGATGCAAAAATGTGTGTTAAATATAAGCAGTTTATTCAGTTGAAGAAAATTATTTTATTAAATGTTCAAAATGTGCGCCGTTATTAGCGAGACAATAAAAAAGCCTATTTTGAAATTCCCCACGAACATTGGCAAGGGTTTCTCTGCTAATTCCTCTACATTCCCGAACAATTCGATCTTTTAAATCGTCAATATTTTCAGGTGGGGTTTTATAAACCTTGCTTTTTAAATACCCCCAAAGAAAAAAGTCTAGAGGGGTTAGGTGCTGGCCATTCAATTGCACCACGTCTGCCAATCCACGTCCCTGGAAAATGTTCATCAAGCCACTCTCGAATTGCCAAAGCGTAGTGCGGGGGAGCTCCATCTTGCTGGAAATGCAAATTATTTTCATTTAGTACCATAACAGCATTTTCATCCACTTGATTTTCTAAAGATTGCACAATGGCAGGGTATATTGTGTTTTCTAAAAGGTTTAAATAAATTTGCCCAGTTAAATTATCTTCCAAAAAAAATGGCCCGATGATTTCATTGCCATAAATTCCTGCCCACACGTTAATTTTTTCGGGATATTGAGTATGCCCTTCTCGGAAAAGGTGCGGATTTTCATTATCCCAGTATCTGCAGTTATGTCTGTTAACCAGTCCATTTAGAAAAAAGTTGATTCATCACTAAAGCAGATATTCTTAGGTAAATGGGGGTCCTCGTCAATTCGTTGGCACATTAATTCGCAAAATTGAATTCTCCTATCAAAATCGTCTTCTCCGAGTTCTTGAAGAATTTGAATTTTGCAGGGAAAAAACTTATTTTGTTTTAAAACTTTATGCACAGAGCCAGCAGAAATGTTGGTTAAATCTGCGACCTTTGAGATGGATAAAGTTGGATCTATTGCAAACTGTCCTAGTACCTCGATTTGGCATGCTTCATCTACAACCCTTTTCTCAATATATTTTTTATTACAAACGGATCCCGTTTCTTCAAACTTTCGTACCAATTCGAGTACATATTTATGGCCCACGTTTTTGTCTTGATGCCTCTCGTTAAATGCTCTGGCGGTTCTACGAGCGCACCGATCTTCAGCTCCATAGAGAAAAATTATTTCTATTCTTTCGGCTAGCGTATACACCATTTATATTCACGTTTCAACTAGGCGTCACAATGACAATTTTAACAATAATAAACAACTGGTGTTTAAAGATCTTAAAAATTTTATTTATTGCAGTGATTTTTTGTACCTATCAGGTACCGCAAAAAATATCATTGAAATAAATACACTAGATTGATTAGACTGCAATGAATTTTGCGATGAATTTTAAAACAGGCTTAGTTTTTTTCTCGCAAATATTTTAACTGTTTATTATTTTAAAAAAATATTTATTTTAAATTTAAAATAATATTTTACTCCATGAAGTAGCCATTTGACATAATAAAGTTTAATGTGATAAGGTGTCTATTATTACCACACATCTTTTCTTACTATTCGCTTGTACATCAACAGATTTTGTTTTTTTTTATTGGCTAAATAGGAGATAGTATGCCCTTTAAAATGATGTATCACACTATAGGGTAATCATTTGACATACCAAAGTTCGAGGCCGATATATTATGCATTATTACAAGACATTTTTGCACACTATTCGCTTGTACGTCAACCGATTTAATATTTTTTTTTATACGGTTGGATAGACAATTTTATGCTGCTTACAATGATGTGTCACAAGGTGGGGGTTCCCATTTGACATATCAAAGTGAGGTTAGCTGGAGGTGAGGAGGTGATTGACAGACTTTTAACAAATGCAAAATTAAACTTCCCCCTGTATATCTAAATTGACGTGTTTTTTCTTTTTTTTAAATTTTTCTATTTAACAAAGTTATTAAGGATGGTTCGTTTTGAAATGAAGGCACTGTATATATATATATATATATATATATATATATATATATATATATATATATATATATATATTAGTTAGTCTTCTTCGGGTATACTATGGTAGAAGTGTGCTTGTGTGATACCACGTGAACAATATGTTAAAACTATTTAATATATTACCAATATAGCGTTAGCGTTGTCGCGCGACGTTGTTTTTGTGAGACACACTTTATTTGACATTTTTTAGGTGAGAAACCGTTTTCATGTGATCAGTGTCAATATACAACGTCGGATCACAACTCGTTGAGGAGACATAAGCTGAGGCACACCGGACATAAACCATACAAATGTTCTTATTGCCCGTATGCTTGCATTCAAAGTAGCACTTACAAGGTAGGTAAGGAGTGTCATACAAAAGTAATTATTTGAAATAGTAAAAACACCAAATGCAAATCTTTGCATACTCCTCTATATCTGATTTATGCAACATAGAGCAACGGCTCTAGCCTATTAGACGCTGAGATGGTCCGAAGTGAGGTAGCACATGTCATACTCTTGGCAGGCGTCAAAATAATCCTAGCTTTTTTATAATTCTTTTTCTCAGTATTCCCCATCAGAGATATGGGCCTAAAACTACATGTAGTACATTCGAAAAAGACTTGTAAAGGAACAAACATTAATCATGAATAATTTTATTAGATACTGTGTGACCTAGAGAATATTCCACTAACAGGAGGAATCCAATAATTACTCTGTAGATGAATTTTAACCATGGGAACTAATTCACATTCACACACATTCATTAGCCATAAAAGAAAAATTAAATCAATTATTTTGGGCCGTTTAAATATTTAAAAAAATATATATAAACCCAGACAATTTATGGTGACACAAACTAAAAAAGTCGAACCCCCATTAATATTTTCAAGTAAATCTGTCGAAGAGATCCTACCCTTGTTAGGTAATTGAAAGTGAAGGAATAAGTAATCTTAACATGTGATATCGGCAAACACCGATAGAATGTTTTAAAACTGAACAATTTTCCCATCTTGCACCTATTTAACAGCAATCTGTTAGAAACAAACCACTTTTCAGCAATGTGCTGTGCCTTCAAGGAACCCAAAAACGAAGCCTTAAGAGTTTCAACCCTAACAGAAATAGTGGTGTTTTCCGCAAAGAGGGTATAATTTGTCTTTTGATCTATTAAAGACAAATCATTTACATATATAACAAAAAGTATGGGGCGCAAAATTGACCTCTTGCATAGTTGACGTTACACTGCGCAACCTGGCTTCTTCCTGTAAGGTACCATTTCAAAAGTTGAACGCTGCAATTACTGAAATTATATGCTTTGAGCTCACGCAGAAGGATTCCATGGTCGACATAGTCAAAAGCCTTATTGAGATCACAAAACAAAAGTATCGTGGCATTGTGTATCAAAGGCATCCATAATATCAGACATTATGTTAAGAATAACCAAGATTGTGTTTTTGTTCTCCCTAAAACTAAACTGATTTTTATTAAACAGATTATTTTATTCGAAGAAATGCATGGTTTAGACGTGCAAGTCTCAAAAATTTTGGACGGAATGGGAAGTAATAATATTGATCCATAATTTGCTGCTTCATCTGGAGTACATGCATTCTGGGAGAGTCCGTTCCGTAATACAGATGTTTATCAACTTTGTGAGGGGCACCAGAACCACATTACCAACTGTTTTTATTTTTAAGTTGATTTATTATATCTCGAAGTTTATTAAAGCTCACTTCGGAGAAAGTTAAAGAATTCTGAAGATTAATTTTCATAATCATCAGAAATAAGAATATCAGACTTGATGTTTCATTTTTTTTGTATTTCCTATGTTTTTATTTATGATTTGTCACATGGTTTTTGTAGGGTTAGTGGAAGAATTTATACGATGATTGTTAGCAGCAATTTTGGCTTTTTTGTATTCTCTTTTATATTGCATGTAATGATGTCTATTTGTACAAGTTTTATACTACTAATGTCACCCAACATAACTGATCCCTCATATCTCGCAGCTCTGGACTAATCGAAACAATATCACCCTCTGATTGATACTGACAAGCCTTTCACACTTACCGAGTAGCATCAATATCCATACACTCAATGAAATCCCATGATATTGTTGAAAGACTATGATACATAAATAATTCCCTAAGAGCGATTGAACTGAATTTCTTTTTGGTTTGTTAAAATGTTTTCTTGTTAAAAGAGAAAGAAATACTAACAATTTGATCAAACGTATCAAGTCTGCTCAAAAGGTGCACCCTAAAAGTTAAATCACTGGATACCTCTTTTGGGCCCCATATTTCCATTATGGGGCAACATAGGAAAAAAATTGTATGAAACATTATAGTGATTTTGATGCCTTCAGTGAACTGACAAGTCTGACATATTTACAGGTTACCCTGTACATGTATAATACTTGTATTTTCTAAAAATAAAAATATAAATGACTTATAATTGAAAGCCTTGGGGCCCTGATCCACTAGGGACCTGGCGCCCGAGTTCACTACACTCTTCAGGTAGAAGCGCCCCTGACAACATGAATCTTAAATATTTTTGGCGGTTTCGTGTAATTTTTCAATAAAAAGTTTTACTTTCCCACCTGTAATTTTTTTAATTATTGTAAAATGCATGTCACAATAAAAGCACTTTGTTACTCTCCTTTTGCCACCAGATATTTAATGATACAAAAATTAGAAAGCGAAAGAATAATATGAATAATTACAAATATTATAAATACATATTTTTTAAAATATTGTTTCAGATCCATTTAAAAACCAAACACCCCGGGTTGGAAAAGGACCTTATGTTTACCTGCTTCATGTGTCAGTACAGGACGGTGAATAAAGACATGTATAATTCCCACATTGCTACTGTACATAAACAGAAACCTCCAGTGATTTTAAAATGAAAATAACAAGTAAAAAAGGTGGGACAAAATCTCTTTTAGTTGTTACATTTGTACTTTCTTATTACTTGGATTTGATGATTTCTGAGTAATCAGTTATATTTTGTATCCTCCATTTCATGTATTAATGTGGAAATTCAAAATGCGAATATATATATATATATATATATATATATATATATATATATATATATATATTTAGTTGGTTATTTTCTTGGGAATATGGTTCATTTTTATATTGAAACTACATATATACAGTAGTCATACTTATTGTATATATATATATTTTTATTTCTCAGGACGTTTCGATTCTTTCGAATCTTTTTCAACTGATGCGGATGCTACAAAAATGTACATTTTTAATATTATTATATATGGACAAAGAGGTTAAAAACTTACCAGAACAGAGATTTTTGTTTTAAACAATAGTTAATTACATCACAAACCCAATTGTAGTCACTCACTCTTTTGTATATTCACTTTTTAAAAGTATTTTTAAAAGGCCAGTTAGAAGAGTGGGCACTACATTTTTAACCCTATAACTGTCTTGACTCGACTGAATGTGGAACCCAGATGGTGTATGTTTTTTAGGCACTTTAAGTGGCGTAAAAAGTTTGGGTCTTTTAATGAAGTGATATTTTTCTGAAAAATATCGTGATTTATTTTAGAAGAATTGGAAGCGGAGAATTATTCTTATTTATTGTTTTATTTATTTTAGAAATTCCCTTATATTGGTTTATTTTAATATGTTGAAATAAATTTGATTTAAATTATTGATGTCTGTTTTATCGTTTATGGCATTCGGATTTTTTTTTATTGCAATCATTTCGTAAAATTCTCGTTTTCCTTTGTTAGTTTCAGTTTTCAAGATGTTTGTATTTTCATAATCAAAGGTGTGCTTGTATTTCATTTCGTGTTTTTTTAGGGCTGTAATATTTTTTTTGTCATATTTATATCCATTTAGACGATTTTGCAGATACTGACTAGTTTGGCCGATGTAATTCGATGGACAATCCTTGCAGGGTATTTGGTAGACAATATTTGATTTTCTGTTTTTTGGAATGTCACTTTTTAATTTGCTGAAATTGCTTTTAAGTAAATTATGGCCCTTATGACTAGTGGTTATATTATGTTTTTTAAAAAAGGTTTGAAAGTTTTCGGAAAGTTTTGGTATGTATGGCAAGGAAAGATATTGTTTTTTGGTTTTATTGTGTTCTAAATTTTCTGTTTTAGTGTTTCCATGTTTGTATTTTTCTAGCCTTTCTTTAAAAATTTTATTAATTAGTTTGTTTGGGTAAGAGTTTGTCATAAGGACCTCTTTTGCTTTTTTGATGCAGTTGTTTCTATAATCGGGACTACTAAGGATGATGGCTCTATCGGCTATTCCAATTATTACTGATTTTTTTTGGGCCATGTGGTGTTGGGAATTGTAGTTGAGATAGCGACCAGACCATGTGGATTTTGTTTACCATTCAGTTAGTATTGTATTATTTTTATGATGCAACGTCATATCTAGGAAGTTTATGTGTTATATGTATTTTATGTACCATATTCCCAAGAAAATAACCAACTAAAAATATATTTAATGGTTCAAGAAAAAATTAATTCCTATATATATATATATATATATATATATATATATATATATATATATATATATATGTATATGTATATATATTTAACACACTTATCGACATGCCTTGGAATGAAGATTTTATATAGAGTTTTTCTGTGAAAGTCGCTCTTGCTTCGTGACAGCTCCACTGACGACTACAATGGAATTTGCAGGAAATTAATTGTAACTTATTAAACAATAATTGTGTTTCTTTTAGCTCGTAAAAAAAAGGGTAGAGGAGCACCTGCAGTAAATTTATCAAACTGTTTTTATAACACATCTTAAATAAAGTTAATAATGATGATTTTCGGCTTTTTCTACAGTTGATGAGATTTTGTCCCTATTTTTAAAAAGCAAGTAGCGCAATATGTGATATTTTATGTTTTACTCAAGGATCTGGCAACAATGGGTGTCACCTAAAAATGGAAATTGAAGCAGAAATCGAAGCCTGCTTGGTTTTCCTTATTAGTTGTTTACGTCTACCTTTCCAAACGTTTTAGGTAATTAAAACACAAGTTTCTTATGTTCCAAGTGTTATTAGAGTCTTGCTCTACTTATATTTCGCCTTTTTAAGGTTTTTTGAACAGTACTTAGACTATGCTAAAATTAAAAGGGTTTCTTGAAAAAGCCTTAAAAAGGCGAAACATATGTACAAGAATGATCGTAGAAATCCCCAACCTAATAAAGAAAATACAAAAAAATTTGGGAAAAAATATCTTTATTTCTCAACATAGTATCTGGATACATTTTTCCCAGCAATCTTTATGGTTGGTTCATATTAATAAAAATTATCATCTATACCCTAAAAATTGCCACTAAATTAACACTTACATTATGAAATTAATATGCGTGGTTCATATTTCAAAATTTGACAGTTAGTAAAAACTAAGGATGACCAATCAAAATGCTCATAAATATTCTAACCTAAAAGAAAATAAATTTTTTGCGTTTTACTTGTGGTTGATTCCCTAATTTTAGTCTAAACTATTACGACTATTTTATGACACACTTTTACTAAGTTTTATTTGTTTATAATGTTATTTTTTATATTGTTTGTACTTGTGAAATTCTTCTCCAGCCGATAACATCCGGCACGAATTATGTCGACTTTTTAAAAAGTTAATGGTTGGTTCATACTTATAAAAATTATTACTTAACACTAAGAATTTCCACTAAACTTACGCTTCCACCACAAAATAAAAATGCGTGGTCCATACTTCAAAATTCACCAATTAATAAAAATTAAGGATGACCAATCAAAATGTTCATAAATATTCTAACCTAATAATAATAATAATAAGCTTTATTGTTGTAAAGAAATCAATCTTGTTAACAAAGCACTATGCAGAACAAAAGGTTAAAAATAAATATAAACAAAAACATATGCAACACAAGAAATTGTGACAATAAAAAACTAAAAAAAAGACTTAGATCAATGATAACAATAAACACGTGATTAAAGTCAGTAATCAAAATAAACAGTGTAAATAAACAAAAGTCCATAATTAACAAAACAGGTACCTAAAATAAAATAAATGTCTACTAAATTAATTTAAAAGTTTACAGTCAAATAAAATAAAGTAAAACAAGACAAAAATAGCCATAAAATTACACCATTACACCCATTTTGAAAGCACAAACACGCCTTGTTAAAAATGATCAGCAGAATATTCTTCCAGTGAATAATACGGTCGTGTCACAAGAAAGCCCTTAAGTTCTTTCCTAAGCAATTTATCGTCCATAATATTTCTATACTTTAGAGGAATTTTGTTATATATTTTAATTCCCTCAAAAATAAGAGACTGTTTAGTGAGAGTAGTCCTGTGAACGGGCAATAGCAGGCCATTATTACTTGTATTATATGGGTTTGGAGTTGAATAATTTTTACATTTTTTATGAATCAGTCCCACTATTTCTAAAATGAAAATGCCTATCACTGTTAATATTTTTCCTTGAATAAATAAAGGCCTACAATGCTCCTTCATTTTTACATTAAATAAATAACGCACTGCTCCCTTTTGTAAAACAAGAATCGAATTTAATAACAGCCGACTACAGAATCCCCAAAATGCAATTCCGTATCTCAAATGAGATTCAATCAACGAAAAATACACTGTTCTAGCCACATTTGAATCTAATTCCCTTGACACTGTTCGTACCGCATAACACCCGGCAGCCAACTTCTTATTTAATGCCATTATGTGGTCAGTAAATTTCGACTTATCGTCAATAAGTATACCTAAAAATCTATTCACTAGCTTATTCCCTATAAAATGATTATTCAAAGTTAAACTATCACAGGTAAATTTGAAACTTAACACGTTGGTTTTAGTAAAATTAAAACTTAAACAATTTGCAGCACACCATTCATTCACTCTAATCAAGTCACACTCGATAATATGTTTCAAATCGCAGCCATTCTTTTCACGCCATAAAATTGTTGCGTCATCTGCAAATAATGTAAATGTTCCTCGGATATCAATTGTGGTCAGGTCATTTATATATAAAAGAAAGAGCAGGGGCCCAAGAACAGTACAACGTAATTTGTATGCTTTTGTCAAATTTTCCGACAGCCGATAACATTCAAAAGCGGATACCAGTTATACTGACTTTTTTAAACGTTGGAAGTTGACCGACTTCTTAGTTGTTAATTTTTAGTTCAGACTATGAACAGATGAAAGTAAAGTGTATAATTTAACTCGAAAATGAAAGTTGATAGTGGTAATTCTCAGTGATAGTTGATAATTTTTGAAAATATGAACCGACCATTAATAATTTCAATACTCTATTTATAGTAAGAACCGTTGAACACATCTAGTATTGTCAGGTCTTTGATTTTAATAGAGTTGATGTTTTAAAAACATTCAACATGTTTTATTTTTTAATAGTACTTTGTCATTTTAAAAGTTTTAAAAATTATACAGGGTAACAAGGATAAAATTCGTAATTTGAAAACACTGACCAAAGTCAGTCAAAATGAATTGTAAAACAATGTTAAACATAGTGTTTAATTTAGAGATAAGGCCGTGTTTGTATCGTTTATTGCAAATTAAAAATATTTTATATAAATATATGTAGTTGTGTTTTTCTTTCCTAGGTTTTAAAAAATATGCGTCAACACCATAGACATATAAAGAATAGACCACGAGTCATATTGAACCGACTTGCGCTTGGTGTGACAGAAACCTAAACATTTAAGTATATAATCTTTCTCTTGCTAAAGGGTCGCGTATGCGTACTTACAACCCTCATCGTGAACGACCAGTCTTCGTACTCCCGAAAATCCTCGACTTTTCTTGCCCCTTGCACTGTTTAATGCATGAATCTGCCGGATGTAGCGATGATCGCATGTCATAAGTATATCCTCTGTCAATCCCGCACTATCAAGACAATTTTTTTTGCAAATTGGAGCTTAATTGATGTAGATTACAGGAAAAATAAAGAGGATGCTAACCCCCTTTCATAGAATCATTATGAAGCCACTAAAAATGCATTTTTTTGAAAAAAAAAATGTCTCATATAATATCGTAACCTGAATTTTTGCACGGATGTACTTGTTTGTTTTTCCTCCAGCCGAAAGCGGACGTGAATTAAACCGCAGTTAAGATTTAAACTAAGAATTTAACAGCTGGATTCACTAACATGGTTTAATTTAAAAACCATCCTAAATTAACAGCACAGTGCTTAAATTGACAAGAGCAACAATGTCAAGCAAGTTTTAGACCCTCGCAATTCTAACATATAAAATAAATTTATTTTAGTATTGAACCGGAAAAAACTATTTCTCTTACATATTTCAAGGCGTTATCGCAAGGTTCTTATCCTTAATAAACCTAATTAACTGTTTATTTGTTGACATATGTAATATAAATTATGACAATATAATGAGCAAAACAAAACTGACCGACTATGAGATTTAAATTTCATGGCAACTAGATCGAGTTTAAATTTTAAATCTTGTTAGTGAATCTGGCAGTAAATGTTGTTCAACATACATCGATGAACAAACAGTTTTCTAAGGGAGTAAAAATGGCACGGGACCTTAGGTATATAAAAACACTTCATGCAGTTGTAGCTTTTTATATTTACTTTTATAATTTGTATCATGGAATTCATATTTTACAATGAAATATATAATTACTTACACGGGTGCATTCCACTAGGCGCTCACAACGCTCAAGATATTCCTTCAGTCGTTCCACATAACGACTCCGGTCGTCGCGGTCACGGCGAAAACGTCATTAATGACGTCATTCTTCTCGCTCACGCCAAGCTCACAACGACCCATCTGAAAAGGTGGGTCAAAGTGGACGTTCAGAATTTTGGCGCGGTTTTTTAAATTTAAAGACAATTGAATGTAAGAGTTTCAAAATTACAGTGTAACATATGAGAAAAAAATAAGTATAATTTAGTTTAGATTCAAAATACACTGAATTAGATGGTGTAGTCCAATCCACAAAAGGTGTTACTGAAAAATACATTTAAAAAATGTAGTAATTACATACAAGCACATTTATAGAATGTAGTAATTATATAAAATTTACCCTAAAATGAGTTGAAATCTTTATCTGAATAACGATTAATAACATTCTCATAATCAATAGTACGTGGCCTAAGTTTTCGCTTTTCCCGACTTTGTAAAACTGCATTCCATTCTTCATCTGGACTAGATGAAATACTTTCTGAAGCATAATTACGATCCACCATTAAATATCCAACTGTCCCCACAAAAGATATTTTGATTATTTTTCAACGTAAATTACTTAAAGATTCCACTAAAATAAAATATAAGAAACTAAATAGTATTTTTCTTTAATATAAAGCAAGTTAACCAATAATTATAACAAATTATTAATATTAAAGCTTAAAAATTATAACATAACCTTTTCAAGCTACTGATTTATTTTCAAATCCGCCATTTGTAATATTTAACTCAACGCTTAAGACGTCCACAATCCCATTCCACTTGGGTTTATGATTAGAATGCTCACAAGCTAGTGGAACGGGAAAAACTGCTGTCATGAGCGTGATCGTTGTGGGTGCTTAGTGGAACGCACCCGTACATTTCGCCTGCATCAACCATTCTTTCAAAATATATTTTTAAACTCGTGTAAATTACGAAAATTAAAATGAAATTTAGCTTGAAATTGATTGCGAGATATCCATTTGAAAATGTAGCAACTTTCGAGGTTGGATTGTCAATACTCTAATTAAGAAATTGACAGACTTTGTATTTCAGTGTATATATACACTGAAATACAAAGTCTGTCAATTTCTTGATTTCTTCGGTGTACAACCTGTTAATAACTTAATACTCTAATTCCTTTCTTTACTACTTATAATCACCCTTTTCTCACTTCAGCCGCATTTTGATGTATATTTTCTAAAGTCCGAAGCAAAAAAATCGTTGGATGGCTTCGATCATACCCTATAGATCTAAACAACAAGACGCTTTGTTGATGTTTGACAGACATAAAAATGTTTAATTATCTTTTCTTTCAGTTTCATTGCTTGTCGTGACTCTTTTCAGTATTTTTAAGTGTTGGAAATTACTATAAATGCGAAGTTTACAATTAATATTAACAAAAAGAGGATTTAAAAACTTATTTTTATTGGTAAATATTGTTTACATATTGAAAATAACAATAAAAATAATTTAGGCAACCATATATTCAGAATTGGAGTACCAATCATCATATGATACTCTTCTAAATAATACTACTAGAAAAGGACAGCATAAAATCGGTATGTGTGTACCAAGAAATGAAATATCTACTGTTTATTAATACTTTTTCAAATATAAATAAAAATATTATTACGTTATTTAGCGTTCAAACAACCGGACCCTAGTTCTGACGCTATGCTAATTCTACAGGGGTATGTTCGACGTTGGATGATCTTTGTTTCCAATGTTGCCAACCCTATCTTTTTAACGGTAGTCTACGATTTTACAATGACAGCTACCGTTCTTCCGGTTTTCATAAATGACCTACCGTTTTTTCACTAATCGTTGGAGTTTTAATTGATTACATATTTACGTAAAGTAATTATGAAAAACCTTATTATTATTGCATATTATTATTATACAAATTATTAAACAAGTACATTACGGAATCTAAACGATATCACACTTGAAGGAAGGCCAATTTTCGTCAACTCACTAGGTGGCGCAACGTCCGTTATTGTTCAATCCTTGTTTAGAACAGATACAGAAATGACTTTTTCAATTTCAATTCTCCTTTTTCATCCAAAAACAAAAAAATGAGCGAAAGTAGTGACAGTAATGTAAGTCGACAAGTTAATTAAGAAGAAATGAATAAAAGCGATTTGATTTCTTAGGTTAAGGTAATCTAATGTCTAACTTAAAACAAAAATATTAAGATTTTACTTGTTTTCTTACATACAGTAATTTTTGTTAGTTTAAACGTAAAATTAAACTTTGTAAATACCTAAAGTTTTATTTAATGTATATCTAGCAAAGCTACCGGTTTTTTCTGCAATATACCGTTTCTCCTGAACAGAACTACCGTTTTTCATATGATGTAGGTTGGCAACGCTGTTAAAGGCATCCATTCTTAAGATACTGTACCAGCACAAAACCATCTCTTGATTACACCCCCCCCCCCTTTTTCCAGTGACCTTCTGGAATGCTTACACATTCTGCAAGTTTGTAATCAATCTGTGAGACTCCCGGATAGTTCGGTACTCTGGAAGCCCCGAGTATTACTATTAAGAAGGGCATTTTTTTTCGAAATAGTAGAGCATTGACAATCTAACCGTAAAGTAAGCCCCAAAATACGCCCATTCCGAATGAAGGGTTAATCTTAGCATAATGAACTATTTACCTAAATAGGAATTATTTACTAATAGTTGGGTCCCGAAAAGCCAGCAAGAGCAGAATTATCTTTGCTGCATTATTGGAAAGTATTAGCTGTAGATATGTTAACTGACATGTCATTAAAATAATATGTCATGTTTTCATTCTTAAATAAACAGTTATAAAATCTCTGGTGTTTTTTATTTCTTGATGTTGTACCAGTTGCCATTCTGATTCTCCAAAGTCAACTGAGAATGGTTGCGGATCCGTGTGTCTTCCTGAGCCATCGTGAGGTCCAATTATTATCACCACATTTCCTCTAAAAATAATTTAGAAAGTAGCTCATATAAGATGAGGAGTATGATAAATAGGGACGCGCCAAGTAGTTAATTATCACATGTACAATCCCTAAAAGAGTATTTGTTTTACTGACCTATAAAAGTCAGGTCGTAAAATAAAATATTCATATAAAAATTATTTACACTATATCGAGTTAAAGCTACCTGTATTTTTGGATATAGCTTCTAAAGGCTTCACCATCATTAAAATAACAAAACAGCAACGCATATTTTGCTTTTAATTCTGGAATCGCTTCATCATCTACGTATTTTAGCGAAATAAATGCCGGATTCGAATATTTGCTATCCCACCATTCCTTGTTGATTTCGTAACCGATCACTGGAAAACCTGAAATATAAAAATTAAAGATTTTAAAAAATCACCGATAAAATTCGAATTAAGGAAAAAAACATTCTCATTTCTCTCACCGCTTATGGACGCCTTGGAAACTCTTTTTTTTTTTTTGTTTTTTTGGGCGAGATCGCAAGATGAGATATTTCCTAGTATTAAATCCAACTCATTCAATAAATCTAGTAAATAGTAGTAAAATAGCTAGAAATGAGACAATGTAATGTTGTTGTGTTGGATAGTAAATGTAAAATACGGATACAAGTTTTTTATCCCTCTTTTTATATTCACTTAAATTTACAAAGGCAATATTACCACGAATCAGACGATCATTTCACATCTATATTGACGCGTTTTTATGGATATGAAATAGCATTATATATTATCCACTTTTTTAGACTCAACGGGTGACATATTTGAGTTTTTAGAAATGAAAATATGATTTTAATACAAATTTTTAACCAGGCTTAGTAGTAGTTTAATTTGAAATGGTACATTTTCAACTAGATGCTACTCATCTCTAATGGTTTGTATTATTAGTTGTAAGGAATTTCTGTCATGTCAAAAAGAGGTACTTAATTTTCCAAATCATGTACAGGGTGAGTCAACGATTGGATGAAGTAAGTTTGTGCCTTTTCGGTGAAATTTACAAAGAAACTATATTTATTGTATGATACAGTTTATTTTTACGCAGATTTTAAAAATATTTAGGACTCTACAGGGTGAGCCAAAAAACTAGGACAGCATAAAGTTGTATTTTTTTAAATAGAACACCCTATATACGAATCGTATTTTCGATTTAGCTAATAATTTTAAATCTTTTTTATTAAGGGTTTACTATAACAAAACTTTATAGTTTCTGAGATAATTAAGTTTAAAGAAAAAAAGTCACATTTTCAAGCATCAATTCAATCCTAAATAACGTTTTCAATTTTCTGACAAATATATTCAAATTTGGAATTTAGCAAGGCCAAGGACAAGTTAACATAATTTTTACCTAATATTTGCAATAAAAGCTACAGGGTGTTGAACACATCGGCTCAAATTTGAACAAGTTTAAATGAATAAATATCTTTTTTTTAAATGGTACACCCTGTATATTTTCATGTTATTTAATAGAGTAATAAAAACCCTAAAAGTTTTGTTCAATATATCCTATACCTATTTATAATAGTTTTTGAGATATTTCAGTTTTTCTTATTTTCCATACTTTTTTACAGAAATAGTCTTCATTATCATAGTAGCCATGGCAAAAACAATGTAAAAGAACATTTTTCTGTGTGTCAAATTTATAAGCGCAATCGCTTCTTTTGGTTTTTATGTAGTGTAGTTTGGTTTTTTTTGCATTCATCTTATATTGTAAAATGAATTTTCGAAAGAACGAGTTAATAGATATGATTTATACAATAGGAGAGGCTCAAAAAAATTGCCTTCTTGCTCAAAGAATTTACAAAATGAAGTATCCTGATCGACGCCAGCCTAATACCCATACTTTTCAAAACTTAATGCAAAGATTTGATTCTTCTGGTACTGTTGATTATCCAAAACGTAAAGTAGTCAACAAACCAGTAACTAATGAAGAAAAAGAACTACAAGTATTGTTAAATGTTCAGGAAAAATTGGTAGCCGTCAGTTAGCAGCATTATGTGAAACATCACAATCCACCGCTAATCGTACTACCAAGAAATATAGGTATCATCCATATCACATGGAATTACATCAAGAATTGCATGGACAGGATTTTGAAAGTCGTGTAAACTTTTGTCGTACAATAAGTGCGGAGATTCAATTAAATCCAAATTTATTATGCAAGGTAATGTTTAGTGATGAAGCTACTTTTAGAAATAACGGTGCCGTAAATAGACGCAACATGCATTATTATGCCACAGAAAACCCATTTTGGATTAGAGAGGTGCAACATCAAAACCACTGGTCATTAAATGTTTGGTGTGGTATTCATCATAATCGAATTATTGGACCCCACTTTTTTAATGAACCACTAAATGGCCATAGTTACCTGAACTTTCTACAAGAAGAACTACCCCAATTGCTTCAAGGTCTCGATAGGGATGAGCTCGACAGTATGTGGTTCCAGCACGATGGTGCGCCTCCGCATTACCATCGTGAAGTTCGTGCGTTTTTGGACCAACGATATCCGCAAAAATGGATTGGACGTGGGGGTTTCATTGAGTGGCCACCAAGGTCTTGCGTCATCACCCCATTAGATTTCTTCCTATGGGGTTATATTAAAAATAAGGTGTATGTTAATCCACCAACAACAGTGGAACATATGCGAAACAGGATTAGGGATACCTGTAGAACAATAACACCACTAATTTTGTCCAGGGTCCGAGAAAATCTGCAAAAAAACTAAATTTGTGCATTGCATAAGAGGGTCGTTTATTCGAACACTTATTAAAAAGAAATAATTAATCTCAGTATTTAATAGGTAATTTTTTTGTTTCAATTTAGTATAAAAGTAAATATGTATTTGCCTTGTCGTTATTGTTATGTTAATTTTTTCACATTATGTTTAATTAAACTATTGCCGTTGTAATATAACGAATAATGTATTTCATCATATTTAACCACATTCTGTTTGTTTCTGTAGCTTCTTTTTATTATTTTACATGGCTACTATGATAATGAAGACTATTTCTGTAAAAAATAAGAAAAACTGAAATATCTCAAAAACTATTATAAATAGGTATAGGATATATTGAACAAAACTTTTAGGGTTTTTATTACTCTATTAAATAACATGAAAATATACAGGGTGTACCATTTAAAAAAAAAGATATTTATTCATTTAAACTTGTTCAAATTTGAGCCGATGTGTTCAACACCCTGTAGCTTTTATTGCAAATATTAGATAAAAATTATGTTAACTTGTCCTTGACCGTGCTAAATTCCAAATTTGAATATATTTGTCACAAAATTGAAAACGTTATTTAGGATTGAATTGATGCTTGAAAATGTGACTTTTTTTCTTTAAACTTAATTATCTCAGAAACTATAAAGTTTTGTTATAGTAAACCCTCAATAAAAAAGATTTAAAATTATAAGCTAAATCGAAAATATGATTCGTATATAGAGTGTTCTATTTAAAAAAATACAACTTTATGCTGTCCTGGTTTTTTGGCTCACCCTGTAGAGTCCTAAATATTTTTAAAATCTGCGTAAAAATAAACTGTATCAAACAATAAATATAATTTCTTTGTAAATTTCACCGAAAAGGCACAAACTTACTTCATCCCATCGTTGACTCACCCTGTACAACTACTAGGTTTTGATCGAATTAAAAAAATTTAAACATTTGCGAGAAAAGCGAAAAAAATAACGTTTTTACCCCTATAAAGAAATATAAAGCAAGCCCTTACTAAGAAAATTATGTGTATTAATCCGTTTTCGTAAATTTAATAATGTACACAACATACACATACACCAACATATTACAGAATGGAAGAAATAGGAGGCGGACCCAAATGGCCCATTAAAATGTAAGTAACATTAAAAATGTTTTTTAAAAATAAGTATTTTCAAAACTTATCTATATATAAAACGATCTAAAAGGGCAAAATTTATTTATTACGCAAAAAACTAATTTACTGTTTATAATAAAAACTTTGTAATTCGACCTTGCACTCTGCACCACTAAACTCAAAAAACAAACGAAATAAATCCTGTTGGACAATTGGATTCAAACTATGCGGGAAGTAAAATGGCGGACAAACTACTAAAAACGAGTTTGCGAGAGCAGATAATACCTTATAGCGGTTGTTTTTAGTCATAGGTTAAATTAGGCAGCAGATAATTAGAGACAAGCTGTGATTCCTAGCCATTCTAGTGTCATTATCATTTTATTTCGATTATATGAACTGAGAAGCTCTATTTAAACATATTATTTTTTCGAAATACAAACTGCATTTTTTATTAAAGTTTTTTTTAATTAGGCGCATTTATAGTTTCGGCAACATGTTTTAACTTTTAATAATAATAATAAAAGACCCCTTGATCCAGAACAACCAATGCCGATATGTATATCAAACATCAGCAACAACCCAGCACATAACAGAAAGTTGTCACGCAAGATTTATGGGACTGTGATTACGAATTAGAGAGTTGTACATAACAGGCCAGACCTCATTTTAGTAGATAAAACACCCAGGTGAGCAACACTAATAAAAATCGCCATCCCCAACAACAATCTAAGGGGCAAGCTAGAGGTAAAAATACACAGACAGTGGGAAATGAACAGCGTCCGGAGGATTCCTATTATTCTACTAACAACTGGCGTGGTACCAAAGAGTCTTCTGCTTAATATCACGTGATTGGGCCTTGGCAAAGCAAAAACCGCTCGAACTGCTTGGAAGTTTATGGGAAATGCAGAGGACCATAACATCACTTCGGGCCAGACGACAGGGAAAAGGTCCCCAAAAAGCTCCATCTTTATGGTATCTGAATATATCTGAGATGAGTGAATGTTCCCCTGGAGGGACAGCGAAAGCCTTTTAGCTAATTCTATGGGATAATAATAATAATGGTCTTTTCTTAAAACAAAAGATGATAATGAATGAATAAGGTTATGTTTAGCGTTACATCTGCTCTTCGAACATACCCCTGCAGAATTAGCATAACGTCAGAGCTAGGGCCCGGTTGTTTGAACGCTGAATAACATAATAGGTATATTCTTTTGAGTAATTATCACTTTCAGTTCTGTCACTTGAAGTAATCATGGTCACTTCGACCCAATGACAAGTGAAGGCATATTCAAAAGAACATAAAGCTATCAGTTTCACTTTTTTCACTTTGATACAGCCAATAATATTTTTATTCTTCGAACATAACCCTGTAGAATTAGCATAACGTCAGAACTAGGGCCCGGTTGTTTGAACGGTGAATAACGTAATAATATTTTTATTCATATTTGAAAAAGGGTTGATAAACAGCAGATATTTAATTTCTTGATTCACACATACCTTCGATCATACCCTATAGATATAAACAATAATAGATTTGTTTGAAGGCTGTTTATGGTCGGTGGGGGAGACGCTTTTTTGATGTTTGACAGACATAAACATGTTTAATTATCTTTTCTTTCAATTTAATTGCTTGTCCTGACTCTTTTCAGTGTTTTTAAGTGTTATAAATTACTATAAATGCGAAGTTTGCAATTAATATTAACAAAAAGAGGATTTAAAAACCTATTTTTATTGGTAAATATTGATAGATATTGTTTACATCTTCGAACATACCCCTGTAGAAGTAGCATAACGTCAGAACTAGGGCCCGGTTGTTTGAACGCTGAATAACGTAATAATATTTCAAAAAATGTTGATAAACAGTAGATATTTAATTTCTTGGTACAAACATGCCGATTTTATGCTATCCTTTTCTAATTGCATTATTTAAACGAGTATCATCGGTACGTCCTTCGAACATACCCCTGGGTACGTCAATTCTGAAAACAAAGTATGAATATATGGTTGCCTAAATTTTTATTATTGTTATTTTCAATATGTAAACAATCTAACAATATTTATCGATAAAAATAAGTTTTTAAATCCTCTTTTTGTTAATATTAATTGTAAACTTCTCATTTATAGTAATTTCTAACACTTAAAAACACCGAAAAAAGTCACGACAAGCAATTAAACTGAAAGACAAGATAAGTAAATATGTTTATGTCTGTAAAACATCAAAAAAGCGTCTCCCCAACCGACCATAAATAGCCTTCAGGCAAATCTATTGTTGTTTATATCTAGAGTATGATCGAAGGTTTACATATTGAAAATAACAATAATAATAATTTAGGCAACCATAAATTCATTTTCTAGAATTGACGTACGGATTATCATACACTTGTTTAAATAATGCAATGCACGTTATGCTAATTCTACAGGGGTATGTTCGAAGACAAATACCGATTTTATGCTATCCTTTTCTAACTGCATCATTTAAACGAGTATCATATGATTCTCGGTACGTCAATTCTGGACACACAAAAGTATGAATATATGGCTGCCTAAATTATTATTATTGTTATTTTCAATATGTAAACAATATCTTACAATATTTGCCAATAAAAATAAGTTTTTAAATTCTTTTTTTGTTAATATTAATTACAAACTTCGCATTTATACTAATTTATAACACTTAAAACGCTAAAAAGAGTCACGACAAGCAATTAAACTGAAGAAAGGTAAGTAAACATGTTTATGTCTGCCAAACATCAAAAAAGCCTCTTCCCCACCGACCATAAACAGCCTTCAAACAAATCTATTGTTGCTTAAATCTAAAGGATTTGATCGAAGCATCGGCTACTCTTACCTAACCTAATGGGTACAAAGTTATATAATAATTTAAGATAACTTATAATTGATAAATTTTAAATGTAGTTTTCTAAAATAAACGGAAAGAAAGCAACAAGGCAGAAGCCAGAGCTTGAAGAAAAAAAATAGACGAAGGAAAATGGAAAGTAGAGGACAGGAGGGGAAAACGAAAAAAAGTTTCCTATTAATAAACATATTAAATAGTAATGCACTAATCCCATTCCCAAACAAGTCGTTAGTTCATTTATACGGTTAGACATTTAAAAAATTGTCCATATATTGCAATTTAATTTTCCTTCTGAAAGTAGGATTTTCTTGCGGACTACCATTTATTTCGATCAGTGCAGCACGGCTTTTTAGAATAACAATTCTTACGAAGAAGTGAAAATTTGGCTTAATATGGGTGGCATAAAAAAACAAACAGTTCTTTTGTCGCGAAATGCATCCTTTGACAGAAAAATAACGGTATCCAGTACTTTGATAATTGAGGTAATTTATTGTGTTTTAAAAACAGATGCTCAAAGTTTGCGAAAAAAATCAACATTACTAACCGAAACACCTATTATATAATTTTGCGTATGAGGGTACTTACCTGTATACTCTTCTATAATCCATTCCAAAAGTCCGCATCCACACCCTAACGATATAACACCCTGTAAGTCATAATGCAGCAAAGCATTTTTCAAAAACTCCAAGTTCGATTCGCTAGGCCATGCCCATAATATTTTCAAGGCCCTGATATCGTCCGAATTTTTATTTAAATTTAAAATTTCCTTCCAATTATTTTCCTGATACAGTTCTAAAACCTTATGGAGAAAATTATCCTCCATTGCAGAAAAAAAAAATGGAAGAGAAATACTACGATACAGTGACTTATTTGTTACTTTTATTTCGACCTCTGCAAAGCGCGAACTTAAAAAAATACCTTAAAATTATTGAAAGAACATTTAAAAAATTGGCACAAAATAAGTTTGTAGTGTTTATATAGAGTGGCAGACTAAAATAGTATTTTAAACTATTAAATTTAAATTTTAATACAATGAAAAGAAGGAAAAAGGATTAAAAAATATTTCGTTTAACAAATATTAGGAGAAAAAAGTGTTCCAGATCACATCCAGTAATGTGTCGTTAATATTAGGTGAAACCAGGTAATATTGTTCGATTAGCAAAAGTTAAAGCGTTTCAAGAATAAGGATCCAGACATCAAAATTGAGATGTTGCCAAATATCAACGTTTATATTTTAGACCGTCAAATAATAACTAAAATTCTACTTATACGAATGGCACTAGAAATTTTAAACACCTCCTCAATAAATCCTGATGCATTATCCACCCTGTATATATTACAATCGCTACCCGAGTAGAAACAAATCTTCCAGTTGGACAATAGAGATGTTGACCATTTTTAAGAAAGTGTTTAAAACCATGCATAAGTACCTAATGAAGCCCAAAATATTTAATATATTTTTTTTAATACAACTAATACTTTAAAAATCATATATTTTAACTTCCATTTTAAATTTCGCTCCAAAAGCCAATACTTATCACTTAACTGCTGTGACGTCACATGTTGTCAAAGACTGGTAAACTGACAAGGAGATATAAAGTTTTTTCGTAATTTTTGTGATAAAAGATGAGTTCTAAGTTGTATAAGTGTTTTGTGGTTGAAAAATAAGTTTCGGGATATAAATTAACCGAAATAGCCTATTTTTGACTCTCTGTTTCTAATCTAAGTTCAGAATCTTGTACTTCTCCTACAAAAACCAAGAAACGCAAGTAAATTGAGCTCAAATTAGAACAACACATTTAAATTCAATGATTATTTCGTATTTTGTGCTGTAATTCTCTTGTTTTTCTAAAATAATTATTATAGAAGTATCGAAAATGCAGGATTTTTAAATATTGTACAAAATAAAACCAGAGATCTTCTCCTATTCCCTCAAAAATAAGTTTCGGAATATAAATTAATACAAACGGCCCATTTTTGACATTCAGTCTCTAATCTAAGTTCAGAATCTTGGATTTCTAATACAAAAACCAAGAAATGCGACCTAATTTAATCGAAATAAGAACAAAAAGTACTACAATTAAAACACCTGAAAAGTTATTTATTCACGTTCCACGTCCGGAAAATAATAGGAAATGTGGCTTCAGCTAGGGCGCAGAGATCCGGCACTTGTGTCTACACGATCTAAAATGTATTTTTGTGAAGATCATTTTGATGTAAGTTTTGATAATATTTGTTTATTTTTTTGTATTAAAAGTTATTATTTTTCAAGTTTTCAAATATCAAAATTGGAATTTTGAGGTTAGAAATAATGTGATCAAAGTTGAGTAACAATGTTTTGTACGTATTTTATTTTAGTTGCCGATTAAAATGGAGAACTATGCAGATTACTATTAGGTATTCATTATCGGTTGCAGTGACAACAATTCTTGGTATATTACTTACGTGGTCTTCATATTTCTAAATTCAGTAGAGCAGAAGTTACTGTTTGTTGCGAAGCTACCGTAAAACAATCAATTCTCGGCAAATTCAAACTATTTGCTCCACTTTACATCATGAGAAAATTTTTTAGAATCGTTTTCAAAGGGAATAGTAAGCAAATTTCTAAAAATTGCACAGGAATCACTATAAAATAATGTTAACCAAGCAACGACAGCAATGATGTTTGCCAACAAGTGACGTCATGTACTTTGATTGGTGTTCTTCGTCACGTGACTTGAGAGTGATTAATTAAATAAAAAATAAATTCCCTAAACATAAAGAAAACTATAATGTTTTGACTGTTTCTAGGCAAAATTATATTTTTATTTGAATATAGTCAACATCCCTGTCCTCCGGTGTAGGATAACATTGTGGAAAAAAAAATTCAGAACACTTTGTAATACCTGAACCTCATTTTTCCTGAAAAGGACTTAGCTAGAAGATTTCGATTGAGGTGGGCGTTGTTCAAATTTGCTATACAAAAACTCTTTGGGAAATGAGACCTAATCTCACTTTACTACGACTCTTTGCACACAATGCATGGCCAGATTTTGATATTGAAGTGTAGAATTTTTATAAAGAGGACATGTATAATATAAATTCTTACCAACCTGAACAAAATCGTCGACTTCAGCAGACTTTTACGCCGCGCAAAACAATATTTGAAGTTTTATTTTTGGTACACGGTGTATGCGAAATCACTCAATTCAAAACTAATCTATTTTTAAATTCGAAAAACGTGCGCCTCTACGTCAGTGATTTTTTAAATGAACTTGAATTTTAATTATGCAATATGGTTAAAATTAGATGATTTCAATAGGTTTAGGTACTATAGGTGTATATACAAGGTTGTTCACGGCGTGAATGAATAGGAAGAAAAAATAATTTTATCTTAGAATTTTCAGAAACTCGATTTAATAATATTGAAGTGAATGAGAATCTTTTTGTTAGATAAAAAAGTGAACAAGCTTGGTTTTAGTGTCAGCAACAAGAATTTATGACTAACATTATCCCGATATATACCAACCATGCACACAGAAACGCTTTTAAAACACTCATGCAATGATTTGATGAAACGCGAAATCTATACTTGTAAGCCGAGTTGTCCTGACTGCTATATCAACGCACTAGGGTGACAAAGGGTAAATTGTCATTTGAGAAATTCATCTATATCTCTTGTTCAAATAGAGATAAGAATTCGATTATGGCTTGAAAAGATAGTTCATAACTATATCTACAAACTAATTTCTTGATTTTTTCGATACTCGCATTTTAAAAAAGTATAAAATGTTTATAAAAAAATTAAATTTCAAAAAATCCGCTAAAAGGTGAAAAATAACAGTATAAATGTTTATATGAAATTGAAATTTTTGAAGTCGGCACCAAACTAATATCTGACAAAATGTGATAAACGGATAAAAAATACTTTATTTGTAATTGCTTTCGTATCGTAGTTTGTTTCGAACATACCCCTGTAGAATTAGCATAACTCGGAACTAGAGCCCGGTTGTTTGAACGCTGAATAACGTAATAATATTTTTATTTATATTTGAAAAAGTGTTGATAAACCGTAGATATTTAATTTCTTGGCACAGACATACCGATTTTATGCTATCCTTTTCTAATTGCATTATTTAAACGGGCATCATCGGTACGTCAATTCTGAAAACAAAGTATGAATATATGGTTGCCTAAATTATTATTATTGTTATTTTCAATAGGTAAGCAATATCTAACAATATTTACCGATAAAAATAAGTTTTTAAATCCTCTTTTTGTTAATATTAATTGTAAAATTCGCATTTATAGTAATTTTTAACACCTAAAAACATCAAAAAAAGTCACGATAAGGAATTAAACTGAAAAACAAGATAAGTAAACATGTTTATGTCTGTCAAACATCAAAAAAGCGTCTCCCCGACTATAAACAGCCTTCAAACAAATTTATTGTTTAAATCTAGGGTATGATCGAAGGTAGTTTGTATATACATATTTCGTGTTAGTAGTTTGTTTCATTTAGAAATAATTTGGTGCCGACTTCAAAAGTTTGAATTTCATATAAAAATGTTTATTGTTATTTTCGGATTTTTAGCGCATTTTTAGAAGTCGGTTCAATTTTTAACGGACTTCTAAAAGAAGGAAGTTCTCAATTCGTCGACTATGTCTTTTTTTTTATCTATATACACCGATTACTCCGGAACAGGGGTACCGATTTGAATGAAATTTTTTACATTATGTTCAGGAAGTTGCTGCGGTGGTCCCATATTTTTTTGGATGAAATTGGTGCAGTAAAATCCAAGATGGCGCTGACAATATGGCGGCCAAAAAAATTAATTTTGTCCGATTTTCTTCGAAATTGGTATGGGGGAATTTTCGGGGTCATACACAACGAATCTGAAATTATTTTTAAAAAATTCAATATGGCGGATCCAATATGGCGGACAAAAAAATTTAATTTTGTTCGATTTTCTCCAAAATTGGTATAGGGAAGTTTTCGGAGTCGCATATAACGAATCTGAAATTATTTTTAAAAAATTCAATCTGGCGGACGAAAAATCAATTTTATTCGATTTTCTCAAAAATTGGTATGGGGGAGTTTTCGCGATCGCTCATAACGAATCTGAAATTATTTTTAAAAAATTCAGTATGGCGTATACAACATGGCGGATAAAAATTTATTTTTTTTCCGATTTTTTTCTAAATTTGATATGGGGAAGTTTTTGGAATCGCACATTACGAATCTGAAATTATATAAAAAAAATAAATATGGTCTTGTCAAAAATCAGTATTGGAGGATTTTTGTTAGTGTTAATCACGAATTTAAAATATTTTTTGAAAAACTCAATTTGGCGGATTCAATTCGAAAAAAATTTTACATTTTTCGATTTTCTCCAAAACTGATTATAGGGGGTTCTTGAGGGTGTATATTATGAATTATTATTTAATTTTTTTTTAATTTAAAGTATTTTTTCAGGATTTAATATGGCGAATCCAGTATAGCGAACTATTTTACATTTTTCGATTTTGTTCAAAGGTGGGACTAAATCGTTTTTAAGGATGTAAATAGCGAATATAAAATTATTTTAAGACAATCTAATATGCCAGATGCAATATGACGGTCTAGAAATTTTAAATTTCCGGATTTCATCCACAATTGGTATTAGGGGGCTTTGAAAGGTTTAGATTTAGATTAGATTAAGACGTTAAAATTTTTTTTTTTTTTGAAATTCAATATGGCGGATCCAATATGGTATGTTGAAAATTTTACCTTATTCGCATTTTTTCAGATTTGGTATTAAAGGGTTTTCCGGGTCTTGTGTTACGAATATGAAGTTAATTTTTTACAACTAAAGGGTTTTCCAATAAGAGGTGTCATTTTGAAAAGCCCGCTATTTCGGTAGATGTCACTTTTGAAGCTGTAAGTTTTTGACGTTTGACAAGTAGAAACTACGCCATAAATAAAGATGGAACGATACACGCTTCAACAACGCATTGAAATTATTAAAATTCACTATAAAAATGGTGAAAATTTGGCAGAGACGGTTCGTAAAACTCGAACATTTTTGGGTCGTCATGAAGCACCTTGTCGGAGCGCAATAAAGAAATTGGTGAAAAAATTCGAGCTGTTGGGACAAGTTAGTTATGTGAAGAAGAAAACCCGTGCACGTCGCTCAAGAACAGCCGAGAATATTGCTGCTGTAGCCGAAAGTGTTGAAGAAAACCCAGGTTTGTCCATTCCTCGTCGTTCTTTGGAATTAGGGATTCCACAAACGTCATTACACCGTATTTTGCATAAAGATTTGGGTCTTAAGGCTTATAAAGCTCAGTTAACGCAAGAACTCAAGCCGGCCGATCATCAACAACGTCGTGCCTTTGCTGATTGGGTTCTTGAAATGCATGAAAATGATCCGGAATTCCATCGAAAAATCATCTTCAGTGATGAGGCCCATTTCCACCTCGGTGGCTTCGTCAACAAACAAAATTGTCGCATCTGGGGCTTGGAAAACCCCAGAGTTATTGTTGAAAAGCCTCTCTATCCTGAACGTGTGACTGTTTGGTGCGGTTTATGGTCCGGCGGGGTCATTGGACCTTACTTTTTCGAAAATGAGGCTGGAGCAACAGTTACGGTGAATGGATTGCGCTATCGAGAGATGATTAATGATTTTTTATGGCCGGAATTGGATGGTATTTATCTGGACCACGTTTACTTTCAACAAGACGGCGCTACGTGCCACACAAGCAACGAAACCATTGATCTTTTACGGGAAAAGTTTCCGGGCCGTGTTATCTCTCGAAGAGGTGATCACAATTGGCCACCGAGATCTTGTGATGTGACACCTTGCGATTTCTTCCTTTGGGGCCACGTGAAAGACAAGGTCTACGCCAACAGCCCAGCGTCGATTCAAGACCTCAAAGATGGAATTCGTGAGGCTATCGAGGACATAGGGCAGCCACTTTGCGATTTGGTTATGGAAAATTTCATGAAAAGGATATGGTCCTGTAGGCATGGTCGTGGTGGTCATTTGGCTGATGTTATTTTCCATCATTAACGGCATACCTTCCTCTTTATAATGTAATAAATATCCGATCATTTATCTTAAAAAATGGCATTTTTCTTTGAATATCAAAATAACACCTCTTATTGGAAAACCCTTTATTAGGTTGATAAGATACAATATAAGGGTCTAATTTACAACTTTGGATAAAATGGATTTTTTTTGCCATCTTGGAGTCATTGCGAGGTACGCTAATCTCGATTAGTACTTAGTTCAAATAATTTATGAATATCATAATGAATTCAAAACTAAAAATTTTATTTATTTATTTTTCTGTCAAGTGTATATGGAGGAATGTTGTGTCACGGTTGAATTTTACTTTTTTTTTTGGTTAAATGATTTCGAATTTATGGTTTTTTCTTTTCTTTATATTTCTTGTAATTTGGCTACGTACTACCGCATCTTTTACAAATATGAAATTAAATTAACCTACTAGAGGTACTGTTTTGTTATATTTCTAATACAACATATTGTTACTTGTATGCCTAAGTATTTGATTGTTATGTAATTAATACAATTGTTAATTCTAACATAGAGAAAATGTATTTTTGTTGTAATATTGTTGAGCACATTAACTGCCCTCGATTCATTGGCATGAACAGCTCGGAGCTGTACAGGTGCAAGAAACGCTTGCTTTTTTCAAGTTGTGCATGATGCCTCGGCGCTTGTCAGATCTGCTTTCCCCTTACCCCTCAAGCACCAAAAAAAATATTTGGTGTATAAAGCTCTAGTAGCTATCAGTTATCATTTTTAGATGCTATTTTTGGGTAAAAAACATTTTATACATGAAATGGAGACACAAAAATAAGATTATTTCACAAGATATCGGACTTACGTTCATAGTTTTTTAACGAATTGCGAAATAATTATGGCCGAAAATGCCATGAGACCAGACCAAAGTCAAAACTAATAAGTAATAAAATAATTTTTTTATCTTTTTGTCTTCAATATGTTTTGCTATGCATATTCAAAACACAAATTCCAAAAAAAAAATAATTTGGAGGTTATTTATTGTTCTTAATTAACACTTTAACCGCTTTATTCAGATTTGCTCGGGCTACTCAGGGTTTGATGCACAGAGCTTAAAACTCTTGAATCGAGGGCAGTATTTTTTGAATTAAACTCTCGCTTTACACCTGTACAGCTCCGAGCTGTTCATGCTAATGAATCGAGGGCAGTAAAAGTAGTATATATTTTGTGACAAAATATATTAAAAATTACCTCCAAATATCTAAAAAAAATTCTTTCATTGTTTTGAACTCAATAAATAAGAATTTTCCGAATCGAATATTTAATTTTGGAGAATTTCTGTCTTGTATTATATTTTTAATCGAATATGATATGCAACTTGGCCTGCACAGTGCGGTATTCCCTTTTCCCTAGTCTAAGGTTTTATCTTGTGTTAAAAAAAGAGAGATATACTCTGGGAACATAATTTGTTTATTTCAAGAAACATGTGATAGAGTTGGTAGCTATAGCCATGTTCGCAGGACAATCAGGAACTAATCGGCACCAATCAGATCGTCCAGAAACAGTTTCCAAACTGTCACCTGACTGTTTTTGGATGATTTGATTGGCGACAACTGGTTTTTGATTTTTTTACGAACAGACCTTATGTTAAATTAGTTGCAAGGGAGATCACCGAATTTAGATTAAACTTTTTGTGTGCAAAATAATTACGCGTGATAATAATCAAGTAATTTTGAAAGATTTGTTTTAAGCACATGTTATAGTTAACTGAAAAGTAAGTTTTTAAAATTTCTGGTGTAAATCGTAGTCACACAATATTATTTTGTGATCGTAGTTTTATTTATGGTTAACTTTACCTCTTGACTTGACCTTATATTATCCATACGCCATTGTTACTTTCATTTATTTGTTGTTTAATTTTGATAAGTGCTTTTAGTGTTTTGCTAAACAGTTTACCATTTTGATAGAGGTAACTTACTCCTTGTTTTTTTTTCAATAATAGTCTGGCTATGACCATAGTTTAAAACATGCTTTTATTGCAACAAAATAAATCCTGTGATATGGCAGTATTGTATTGCTTTGTTTTTTGACTAGTTATCACTGATCAAAGTAATAGAAATGAAAGTGATTACTTCATATTCATATAAATGTACATCTACAGACAATTCACTTAAAATTGGTCTAAATCAAAGAGATTTTAAAATATCGTTGGTCTAAGTTGACAGTAAAGGGATAAATGTTGAAATGGTCAGGAAATTTTGAACTTTAAAAAAATAATAAATCATTTTCTTTTATTACCAACCTGGTAAAAATGGAAAATTTTTCTTGCGAACTGGATTTAGTTGTCATAAAAATCGGAGATGTTATCGTTGGTCAGTTTTATTTTGCCTACGATGTTATAGTTTGCATTATATTTTATATTACTATTCCATTTAGAATAATACCTAAAGATAAAACTCCAAAATCGGTAAATAGGCAAAATTTTATGTTTAAAAGTAATTTGAAAATATCTATTTTATCTTTTATATTTGGATAATAATACTTCAAACCGCTTAGTATTTTATATTTGAAACACGAAATGAAAAAAGTATGTGAATTTTGGTTTTTAGTCAGTAGATTGAGATTATACATCTTTGTATACTATTTTGTATTGTTAGTTTTATATTTTAAAAGTTGCAATAATTGTGTTGATAGTTAAATTTTTATTTCATTAGTTTTTATTTTAATTGAAATCCTCAATTAGTTAATTCCTTTGAACACTTTTTTTTAAATCATGGTCGGGGCAAGAGACATATTATATCTAATTTTTATTAATTTTTTTAGCACAATGAAAATGTTTAACTCAGTTTTATCTGATGTACTGTCAACAGTTGGTAATATTGCTAGTAAAAACAATGCAACAGATAAATCAGACGGCAACTTCAAAATAAAAGGTCATATTAACAATTGTCCTATCGATATAAGGGTGGAAAAAGGAAACCAGAGTTCTGCAAGCCCAAGGTAATGAAATAGGAGACTAGTAGTTCATATGTTTATCATAATAATAGGTGTCCTAGGTTGTTGGAAACTCAATTAAGATGCCAATCTAGTCTTTGAAAAATTAGATATACCTGGATACTGGGTACACTCTAGATAGTTTTTTAAATTAAGTGAAATCTAGGAAAATGATATTCCGACCTTGAATTTTTACAGTTTTTTTCATATTATTATTATTAATACTAGTTAAAATATATTGTATGTAATATAATTCAATTTTTTGCAGAAATTTTAGTAACCAAATTAAGAAAAACTTCTATTTTCAATGAAAAAGCACAAATAAGTTAATAATTTATTTAGTTCAAGCCTTATGTAACATGAATATAACATTTCTTTTACTAAGTATTCTAAAATGTCACTCTCACTTTTTATTACAACATTTAACTAGACTAGTATTTTTGGTCACTCTATTAATTGTGAAGGTTGACCATAATATTCGGTTTTAACGATAAAAAGATATCTGTTTCTGGTTTTCTCCTGTGCTTAGAGACTGTATTATAAAGAAAAAAGACTTACATAAACAATATAAATGTACGATGGTTGCAGTAAATTTTGTGAATTATAAATAAATAATAAATAAATAAATGTTTATTGACGGACCAGCCATTTACAAAAGAAAAAAATCAATACATAAGTATAATATAAAAATCTCTAGTATCACACATATGAACAGAAACATACAACAAAACATTGAACAAATAATTAGATAATTAGTCAAATACAAAACTATATAAACTTGAAGATACACAATATAGATAAAATAGGGTATAATATACTCCTACAAACACAAAAGTTAAAATAAAAAGGTATACAGAAGGTGGGAAAATATAAAATACATACACTAAAAACAAGTTACCATCTATAGATAAAACAACCAGATACATATATCAGAGTGCATTCTTTATTTTTGAGCTCAAGGAATTCAATGTATCATTAAAGAAATCGATATTATTTTCAAATTTATTCGCCTTAATTGAAAAACGAGTAAGAGATGATGACAAACCATAGTTTGTTCTGTGATAAGGAACACCAAACAGATTGAATTCTCTCAAAACTCTCTGTGGAACATTTATGTCTATCATGGCTAATAATTCGGGACAATCTATTAATCCATGCAAAATTTTATAAAAGGTTCGCATATCGATGTATGTTCTCCTTTCCCTAAGAGGTATCAAATTAATGGCCTTAAGTATTTCTTCATATACTATGTCTTCACTTGGTATCCCCATTTTGAAACCCACAAATCTAATGAATCTCTTTTGTACTCTTTCAATCCGTTGAATATACTGCCCGTAGTAAGGAGACCATACCTGGCAAGCATATTCCAGGACTGACCTAACATAGGAACAAAATAATGTTCTAAAGCAAGCTATGTTATTAAAGTCATGCAAGGTTGTTTTAATAAAGCCCAGTAATTTTAATGCTTTTTTAGTAATGTGATTCACATGAAAGTTAAAACTTAAATTGCTGTCAAAATATACTCCTAAGTCTTTGAGCTCTTCTTTAGTTTCAAGTGATACACCTAAGTCTTTGAGCTCTTCTTTAGTTTCAAGTGATACACCACCAATCGAATAATCATATTGAATAACATGCTTAATGCGATAGAATCTCAAGACAAAACATTTGCTTACATTCAATTGCATATCATTTAAATTGCACCATTCACTTACAGCATTCAAATCTTCTTGAAGTCTCATACAATCTTCCACATCCTCGACTATTCGAAAAATCTTTAAATCGTCAGCGTATAAAAGACATTTAGAATGTTTCACATATTCAGTCACATCGTTGATAAAAATATTAAATAAAAGTGGAGCCAAATGCGAACCTTGCGGTACGCCAGATGAGACTACAATCTCGCTAGAAACAAAATTGCCAATTTTGACCTACTGCTATAAAACCAGTGCAAAAGGTCACCAAATATGCCATATTTATCCAACTTTCTCAAAAGTAGAGAGTGATTTACCTTGTCGAAAGCCTTAGAAAAGTCCGTGTAAATAGAGTCAATCTGATTAGTGTCCTCAATAGAATTTCTCAAAAACTGCTCATAAACAAGCAAATTACTTACAGTAGATCTACCTCCGATGAAACCATGTTTTTATTTATTTATTTTTATTTTATTTTATTTATTTTTATTTATTCAATTACATACACTACAGAATGATACATTCTAAATGGTATGGCAAATGACAAAGAACAATAACAAAAAACAAAAAGAAAATACAAACATTGAAACAAAATTCACAAGAAAAAAAGAATAATGTACAACAAAGTATATCATTTAAACATTATAATTGTTTTAATCCTTCGCTGTGAGTCCTTGAAAATGTCACAGTCCATATAAAATCGGTTATAATTAACCATTAATCTATTTATGAAGGTGGACTGGCCGTAGTTGGTGCGATGATAACTTTCCTGGAACAGCCGTTGCAGCCTAGTACGCCTTGATGGGACCCTAAGATTAATTTCGCTCAGCAATATGTTGCAGTCAATTATATTATTTAATATTTTGAACAGGAATAAAAACATAGCTTCTCTTCTTCTGCTCTCCAGACTCTTGAGTCCACACAACATCAGTCTTGTTTCATAAGCTAAGCCGTGTGATGGAAAATGGTGCTTATATAGTAGATATTTCGTGAATTTATTTTGTACTCTCTCGAGTCTGTTTTTGTGGGTGACATAGTTGGGAGTCCATATAATTGAACAGTATTCCAAAATACTGCGAACAAGCGAGTTGTATAAGCATGTTAGAGCTCTAGTGTCATTAATATGTCTCGAGTTTCGCTTAATAAAACCCAGCATTCTTAGAGCCTTGATCGTGATGCTGTCAATATGAGCGTTGAATTGCAAATCTTTCGTGAAGATTACTCCCAAGTCATTGATAGATTCGACGGATTCGACAGGTTGACCCAGTATTTCATATGAATTAACAATTGGGTGATCGCACTTGAAGAAGCTGATACATTTGCATTTGGAGACGTTGATTTTTAGATGATTTGAAGCACACCAGTCGACGAAACAATCTAGATCAGTTTGTAAGTGGTTATGATTTAAGTTAACAATGCTATAAAATTTCAGATCATCGGCGTATAATAGGACCTGAGAGGAAACAAAGCAGGAGGTAACGTCGTTGATGAACAGAAGAAACAGAACCGGTCCAATGTGTGACCCCTGAGGGACACCAGAAGTAGCCATTACTTCACTGGATAGGGACCCGCACACCTCCACGCGCTGTCGTCTATCGCTGAGATAAGATTTGATCCAGTTTAAATAATTTCCCGAGATACCGATCTCAGACAGCTTCTTGAGTAGCAGTAGATGATGAATGCTGTCAAACGCTTTAGACAAATCGGTGTAAATTGCGTCAATCTGATGCCCTTGTTCAACGGATTTGACTAGGAAATTCTGATAAATTGCGAGGTTCGTTACAGTGGAACGTCCCTGATAAAATCCGTGCTGTTCAGGATTGATATATCGCTTGTAGGTATTAAAGATTTCATCGGTCAGAATTGACTCAAGAAGTTTAGGAATTGCAGACAAGATTGAGATTCCACGATAGTTTGCTACATCACACTTATCACCTGATTTAAAAATAGGTAGAAGGATGGGAAATTTCCATACCGTCGGGAAATAGCCGGAGTCTAATGAACGCTGAAATATCCTTTGCAGTGGTGTGGCAAGAGAAGTTGAGCAGTTTCTTAGCATTATAGTAGGAACACCGTCGGGACCAGCTTTTTTAGATATATCAAGCAGATTTAGTTTTTCTAAAATTTCCTCAAGGCAGAAGTGGTGCTTAGAGAGAACGCCGGCAAATCCAACCGCGCCAGCACCATCCAATCTCGCATCAATATTACTCCCGGAATATGCCAACTGGAAATGTGATGCGAAGGCCTCAGATATGTCTTCAGGTCTGTCCAACATTGAACCATTGTACCTCATCTGAGCAGGCAGACCCGAGTCCTTTCTCAGGTTGTTGACAAATGACCAAAAGTGCTTAATATTTTGTGGTATAAGGTGTTCGGTGTTAGAAATATAAAGGAGGTAACACAAATCGGTCTTGAACTTCACTTCACGTCGAACGTTGGCATAAGCTTCGTAGTCAGATTGAAGCTGTGAATATTTATATTTCATGTATAATTTATTTTTAAGCGCTATGGATTTACGAAGATCACCGTCGAACCATTTTGGATATTTCTCGGTTGGTATTGTCTTCTTAGGAACGAATAAATCAATTCCTTCAAAAAGAGTGTCATAGAAGTGACGAATAATAGTATCGATGTCAACGGTATCAGAAATAAAGGTCCAATCAACACAATCAAAAAAATGATTCAGACCAGCAAAGTCCGCTTGACGAAACTGATAAACAGTTACTGTGCTGTTATTGCTGAGTTTTTTGATACATTGAAAGTGCAGTAAGGTTTCTATTGCTGGGTGATAGGCATCTATGGATAGGAGTGGAAGTGAGCAGCGGGTCACAACGGTTCTAATAAAATCTCCTACAAAAATTAAGTCCAATAATCTACCCAAAACATTATATACCGAATTGATTTGCTCAAGTTCGAGAAAATACATTGTATCGATTATAGCTTCGGCGTTTTGAGTGTTAACTTCTGCTGGTATCAAAGTTTCTTCTTCATAAATCCATTTGACGTGTGAAAGGTTAAAATCTCCACAAATCAAGAACTTGTGATTTGGATATTTGTTACGTAGATCCTCGCAGGTGTTTGAAAATGAATTATAAGCTTCATCTGGTGAGTGGGGAGGTATGTATACGCAGCCAATTATTACGTTAGTGTCAAATATACTGAGCTGAATCCAGATATCCTCGAAATTGTTAGAAACAGGTGTAGTAATCAAGGACGACTTCAAAACACTTAATGTTGGCTTTCACTTAAAATAGATTGAAGTTTTGATTTGATTTTAGTATCAACAATCATTTCAAATACTTTCGCAATCAAAGACATTTTACTTATTGCTCTATAGTTAGTAACTTCAGTCTTATTATCATTCTTAAATATAGGTGTTACAAATGACTTTTTCCAGATATCTGGATAAATGCCAGTTGCAATTGATTTTGTAAAAATAATATTTAAAATAAAGGCTAAAATAAACGAACACTTTTTTAAAAATATCACAGATATGTCATCAGGACCAAGAGACAAATGATCTTTTAAGCTACAAATTGCATTATAAACATCAATCACACTAATATCACAAGTATTTATAGATACAGACTTAGGTACATTAAAATTATATATATCACATTCTTTATCACAATAAACAGATGAAAAAAAATAACTAAAATATTCAACAGTCACATTTCCATCATCGGATGATTTATTTTTATAAGACATAGTTTTGGGAATATCATAGGCGTTATTTTTTTTCTTTACATATTTCCAAAAATCTTTGCTATTTTGATTAATAGAATTTTCAGTTTGTGTGATATGTTCACGATAAGAAATTTCAGAAAGACGCTTACATTCACGTCGCAAATAAGAAAATTCCCTGTAATCATCTACATTGTTGGTATTTTTAAACTTTTTGTGAGCTGTTTTTTTCCTAAGTATACATTCTTTAAGTACTCAATGTAAGGGTCTTTCTAGTAAATGTTATAAGGAGTATATTCGAGATGTTGACGCAGGAATACATAAAGATTATAGAAATTTTTGGTCATATATTAACAGTAAGCAGGTACAAGGTGGTATTCCTCGTGTTATGACCTACAATAATATACAACCAACAAGTGAATTTGAAATTGTTAATGCTTTTACAGACGTGCTGGAGTTTTCTAACCTAGCTGATTTAAACATTTTCTGTTTTAAATTTTATATTTCAAATATTCTTGAAAGGTTGGATAATACTTTTTCAGACTAACTATTCATCCAAAAATTTTCAAACTAGAGTATGTTATAGGCCAATAACAGAAGATTGCCTCTCCAATCTATACCAAAGCATGCTCAAATACAATTTTAATTTTGTTAATGATAATAATTTGGATATTGACCTTAAATTCAAAATGCTAATTGACGCGTTAACACATTGCATAAATATCTTTTTTCCAGAAAAATCAAGACTATTCAATAAAAATTATCCCAATAAAGGAGTAAACTGGTTCAATGATAACTTAAAAGAGATGCGTAATAGACTTCAGTTTATGATAGCATTAAATAAAAGAGATTCTATTACCATGCCAACGAGTACCATAATTGAATATAGAAAAAATTACAGAAAATCAATTAGTCTTGCAAAAATTAAAGCTAATGACGAATTTATAAAAAAATCCAGTAACCCTCAACAAGCTATGTGGAAACTTATTAATAATAAAAGCAACAATAATACCTCTGATTCTAATTCAAAACCAAATGCAAATGATTTTAATAACCACTTTTATTCAATTGCTGAATGTGCGATGAATAAACTTGAAAGTTCTCAACAGCCTTTTGAAGATTACCTAAAATCTATGCCACTGAAAAACATCCCGTCCTTTAAATTTCAATCAGTTAGTTTTAGTGATGTCGACAAGGCCATTTTAGAAATAAAAAATAGTAACAGCAAAGATACTGACGGAATTAACACAAAAATTATTAAAAAAATCAAGGATATAATAGTTCAGCCCCTAACAATATTGATAAATCAATCTATAGCTTGCAGTACATTTCCTAAAGTTTTCAAAACTGCTAAGGTGGTACCCCTCTTCAAGAATAAGGGCTCCATTGATGACTGCAACAATTATCGCCCCATATCTTTATTACCAATCTTGTCAAAAGTTTATGAACGTATTTTGAAAAATCAGGCTAATGATCACTTTGAGTCAAACAAATTGTTTGGATTCCGAAAGAACAGGACCACAACTTTAGCCATTGATCACTTTACTAGTAATGTTTTACAGGGCTTTGAAAAGTATCTTGACACTCTTGCATCCTTTTTAGACCTCACAAAGGCATTTGATTGCGTTACACATAGCATTCTTCTAAAAAAAACTACCATTCTACAATTTTCAGGCTGATGCCATTCAACTACTTAATTCATATCTATCGGATCGTGATCAGTATGTTCACTTTGGGCAGTGTAATTCTAAAAAACAATCCCTAAGGTATGGTGTACCTCAAGGGTGGGTATTAGGTCCCATCTTATTCCTCATCTATATAAATGACCTGGCATACTGTAAGGGCAAGGGAGTCAATACTGTTTTGTTTGCTGACGACACAACGTTTTATATAAGTTATCACCCTTCAGAGATTGACAGTCTTGATTACAAAACTTCAGAAAGAGAACTATTTCAATGGTTTCGAGCCAATCGCCTATCCTTGAACAACTCCAAATCACAAAATATTAACTTTACTCTAAGGAATAACAGTGAAATTGTACAGTCCTTTCTACCTCAATGTGCAATGGAGGTCAAATTTCTGGGAGTACACCTAGATGCAGGATTAACCTGGGAACAACACCTTGTTAATCTCTCAAAAAAACTATCCCAATAACTGTTTCTGTTCAGGAGTCTTGTACGGGTAACTTCCAAAGAAACTCTTCTGACAGCATATCACAGTAACTTTCATTCTCTTTTGGCTTATGCTATTCTTTCCTGGGGTCATTCTTGTCTTACTGATAAGGCGTTTGGACAACAAAGAAAATGCTTTCGTATTGTCTCTGGGCTTGGTTATAAAGAAGACTATCGAAATTCGTTTAAGAATTTAAAAATTTTAACTTTACCTCGTGTATACATTATGCAGTGTTTGTTGTACGTTAAACAAAATCTTGATCTATACAGATCACACAAAGATATTCACAACTATTCAACAAGAAACAACAACAATCTTGTACCAGACTTTGGCCGGCTTGAGACATCCAGAAATGGTTCAAGATATTTAGCAATACAGTTCTACAACTGCGTGCTAGCTAGAATTAAAGCTCTTAACTTCAATCAGTACAAAAAACAAATCACCTACCTTGTGGTGAACGCGTTTTTTTCGTTCGAGGAGTATTTCGAATCTAATTTTAATCTGCAGTATTGTTTTTGTCTGTTGTCAGCTTCTCTTAGCTTTTTTTTTACCAAAACTTTCTTCTTAAGGAAGAATCAATATCGTGTAATGTTTTATTTGTATCAATGATAATAATTAATTGACAAAATTTTAATATTTTATTTATTTGACCTGTAAAAGTACTATTTGTATATTATTTCTAATAAATTATCTTATCTTATCTTATCTAATACTGACTTAAGAAAGGGCCTTGGGCCAGATGCATTGTCTCCCAAATTTCTAAGAAACTGTTCTTTTTCACTAGCTAGACCACTATGGCTAATTTTTAATAATTCTTTTACTAGTTGAACATTCCCTAATCTCTGGAAAATGTCCTTTCTGTATCCAATTTTAAAAATTGCTGGTAAAAGAGATTGTGTGTCGAATTAAAGACCAATATCTAAAATTTCACTTATACCAAAAATTATGGAATCAATTATAACTGACTTTCATGCTAGTACTTTTCAAAAAATAATTATAACACCCCAGTAGAGTTTTAGTAAGGGGAGGTCAATAGTAACAAATCTGCTAACATATACTAAATATATAATAGAATCTTTAGAAAAGGATCAAGTTGTTGACTCCATTTACACAGATCATTTAAGGGCTTTTGATAAATTGAATCGTGAAGTTTTAATAATAATAATAATAATAATAATGTATATTAACGGACCAGCCATTTTACAAATAATTAAAATTACATGAAAAACAGTAAAATTACTTAAAATAATACAAATCAATGTGTACACCACCAACATTAATCAATATAATAAAAATTAAAAGTAAAACTATATATAACCACTTAAGCCCTAACACAATTTTAAAATACCGATGAGAATGCTAAAATAGATATTTTTTAGCCTTTCCCTTAAAAGACCACAACCCATCAAAAAAGAAATCAATGTCGGTCTCCCTAGCCACTTTGTTAGCATTAATGCAACATCTAGTGACAGCAGACGAAACACCGTAATTTGTTCTATGGAACGGAACATGAAATAGATCACACCCACGCAGAACTCTCGGAGGAACATGCAAAGAGTTTGCATTCAGTAATTCGGAACAATCAATATGGCAGTTTATTATCTTAAACAATATATAAACATCAATAAAGCTTCTTCTATCCTGTAAAGAGGGAAGTCTTAGGAGTTGCAATATCTCGTCATAAACAATATCCTCACTCAAAATACCCAACCTATAGCCTACAAACCTCAGAAATTTTCTCTGAACTTTTTCAATTTGATCAATATAAGTTTGGTAATATGGGGACCAAATGGGACAAGCATATTCGAGAATTGATCTTATATATGCGCAATACAACATTCTAAAACACTCGACATTAGAAAAATCAGTCAGTGATCTCTTAATGAAGCCTAACAGTTTCAAAGCTTTGTTAGTTACGTAATTAACGTGATAATTAAAATTCAAATCTTTATCAAAGAATACTCCAAGATCCTTTATGAAATTCATATGCTCCAAAAGACTGTCACCGATCATGTAGTCATATTGTATAAAATTTTTCTTCCTGTAGAACTTCATTACTTTACACTTATCCATATTCAGCTCCATACCATTCATTCTGCACCATTCATTCAATCTCCTTAGATCCTCTTGCAATTCCTCGCAGTCACTTAACTTATTAATCACTCTATAAATTTTGAGATCATCAGCATATAATAAAAATTTAGAATCAGTAACAACATTACCTATGTCATTAATATACAAATTAAAGAGGAGTGGAGCTAGATGGGAACCCTGTGGCACACCTGATGTGACCAAAACCTCCTCAGAAGTGTAACCCTTAATCTTTACTATTTGTCTTCGATTTGACAGATAACTTTGGAACCAACTTAACAGACTTCCAGAAATACCATGCTGTTGTAATTTATTTACCAGTAGACTGTGGTTAACACGATCGAATGCCTTTGAGAAATCTGTGTATATTGAATCCACCTGACACACTCCCTCCAAAGCCCCTACCAGATATTGCTCATAGATAAGCAAGTTAGATACCGTCGAACGCCCCTCTACAAAACCATGCTGGAACTCGGCTATAACATTCCGGAAACAAGGCTTAATCTTGGAGTCAATTATTGATTCAAAAATTTTGGCAATCAATGATATTTTACTAATAGCACGATAGTTAGTCACTAAAGATTTATCTCCATTCTTGAAAATTGGTGTTACATATGACAGTTTCCAAATATCTGGGTATTTACCACTGGAAACAGAAAGATTAAATAAGAGTCCCAAAATATGCGCAAGAACACAACAATTCTTCAAAAATAACACTGAAACCTGATCTGGCCCCACAGAGAGATTGTTATCCAGATTATTTATCGCATTATAAACATCCACAGCATTAATATCACAACTTTCAATTTCAACACACTTAATATTTTCCATATAAAAAAAAAATTGTTACGTAAATTGTCTAGATATGGTATAAAGGCCTCTTTTTTGCAGTAGATGAAATTATCTCGGACAGGAATCCGATAGTAAAAATAAATAATTATTTTTCAAAGCCAATAACTGTTACCACAGGGGGCACATCTTCTAGCACCACTATTATTCAATATATATATTAATGATATTGGGTCATGTCTTTTGCATATAAATTATGTATTATATGCTGATAACTTAAAAATTTTTAAAATAATATGTAATGCTGATCATGTGTGCAATTTACAGAACGACGTTAATAGGTTTTCTAGGTGATGCAATGTAAACAAACTGGTTTTGAATGTTGAAAAATGTAAATATATACAATTTTCCTCAACTAATTTTAAAGAGAGTAACTATTATTTGAACAATTATAAAATCGAGAGTGTTAAACTTATTTGGGGTCTTGGGGTTCTTTTTGATAAGAAACTTACTTTTACTCAGCAAGTTGATGCTTGCCATAACAAGGCTCTCAAGATGCTGGGTTTCATAATGAGAAATACTAGAGATTTTAATAACGTCATTGCAATCAAAATATTATATACCTCTCTTGTAAGATCTCATTTGGAAAATTGTACCAGTGTGTGGAGTCCTTATTACCAGGTCTATATTAATAAGCTTGATTCAGTCCAAAGGAAATTTTTACGTTATATAGCCTTTAAAAAGAATATACCAAAGGAAAATATCAATTATAAATGCTTAGAATTGGAGTTAAATTTGAATAGTATAGCAAAACATAGGATATAACATAATCTGCCTCTCTGACAATACATTCCTCAAGTTTGACATAACATAGTAGACTAAAATGTGGTGGTCGGACTTGCATTGTTTTTATTTTGTTTATTTCATTTATTATTCACATTTCACCACACTCACATGCAACTTTGTAAACACATTCTTTTTTATCGGTAGTTTTTGGTTTTGTTTTTGTTAAATGATTTCAAAGTAAATATCCTGATTTAAAGACTGTTTTTGTATTAAAACTGCTGGCAATTCGTCTTATTTTCTCCGAGGTTCCCTTAATGTACTGAATTCTGAAGAAGAAATGTGTTTCTTGCTGTCCTGTTGTCGTTGTTGTAAAGATATTTATAACATCGTCAATTAATTTTAAAAGATAACCATTCTGTTGTAAATCGGATTTAATGTTTCTACCTCTTTTTCCAATGAATCATCATTATTGCTTATAGATATAGTACGATTGTAGAGATTGCGTAAAATTCCCCGTTTTGTTACAACAGAATGATTAGAATTATGTTCAAGATATTGTCCCAGTGTGTATTGGCTGTCTGTATACTGAAGTTTTAATAGTTTTGTTTGAACGGTTCACCATGACATCTAGGAAGGGCAATTGATCATTTACTTCTTTTTCCGTGGTAAACTTAATTGTAAGTCGAATGATGTTTAGATGTTTCAAGAAATCGTTAAGTTCTTGATCATTGCTTTTCCATACGATGAAGGTATCATCGACATGTCTCAACCAGACTTTCGGTTTTACTGTTGCTGTTTCTATGGCATGAGTTTCGAACTATTCCATACATATATATTGGCGACGACTGGAAAGAGTGGAGAACCCATCGGAAGCCCGTCGTCCTGAGCGTAGAACTTGTCCTTTACTTGAAAGTAAGCACTACGCAGGCAACACTCCAAAAAGTCCATCACCTCGTCCAGTGGTAACTTGGTTCGATCTGATAATGTAGTATCATTTGAAAGTCTAATTTTGATTATGTCTTGTGATTCCCCTAATGATACATTAGTATACAGACTGACCACATTAAAGCTTATTAATCTGTCGTCTGGCTCTAGATTGACGCTACTAATAATGTACACGAAATTTGTAGAATTTTTAACATATGTGTTTGTCTTACCTTCTAAAGGTTGTATGATTTTTAAAAGAAACTTCGCCAGTGCGTTTGTTGGGGATTCTCTGGAGCTGGTTATTGACCTGAATGGTGTGTTCGTTTTATGAATTTTTGGTAGTCCGTAAAAATGTGGTGGCTTACTGTAGTAAGGTGGGAGCGCCGATCGTAGGTTGTCAGGTATATGGTCTTGGTATTTCCGTAGTGTTCTGTAGATTTTTGACTCTATGGATTTAGTGGGGTCACGAGCTATTTGTCTATATTTCCCAGGATATCTCCGACCTTTCAGTCGTACGTTATGATCCTTACGAAGTTCTTTTAAAGCTGGTGCTTCTAACTTGGAGCGATTTTATTCCGGTGTTTCCTCGCCATATTTTCTTTCAACTTGTTGCATATGTTGTCTATTTTATGGAAAATTGGCTGATGGTCAAAGTTGCGGTTTTGATTTTTTTCAAGGTTGTTAGTGGAAATTCTTTATAGATAATTTTTGGAAGTATGAACCGATGATTACTTTTATGTTCTAATATTCTTTGATCAGCCGTACAGGGTGAGTTAACGATTGAATAATGAAGTAGGTTTGTGCCTTTTCGGTGAAATTAACAAAGAAACTATATTTATTGTTTGATACAGTTTATTTTTACGCAGATTTTAAAAATATTTAGGACTCTACAGGGTGAGCCAAAAAACTAGGATAGCATAAAGTTGTATTTTTTTTAAATAGAACACCCTATATACGAATCGTATTTTCGATTTAGCTTATAATTTTAAATCTTTTTTATTAAGGGTTTACTATAACAAAACTTTATAGTTTCTGAGATAATTAAGTTTAAAGAAAAAAGTCACATTTTCAAGCATCAATTCAATCCTAAATAACGTTTTCAATTTTGTGACAAATATATTCAAATTTGGAATTTAGCAAGGCCAAGGACAAGTTAACATAATTTTTACCTAATATTTGCAATAAAAGCTACAGGGTGTTGAACACATCGGCTCAAATTTGAACAAGTTTAAATGAATAAATATCTTTTTTTTTTTTTAAATATATATTTTCATGTTATTTAATAGAGTAATAAAAACCTTAAAAGTTTTGTTCAATATATCCTATACCTATTTATAATAGTTTTTGAGATATTTCAGTTTTTCTTATTTTCCATACTTTTTTACAGAAATAGTCTTCATTATCATAGTAGCCATGGCAAAAACAATGTAAAAGAACATTTTTCTGTGTGTCAAATTTATAACCGCAATCGCTTCTTTTGGTTTTTATGTAGTGTAGTTTGGTTTTTTTTGCATTCATCTTATCTTGTAAAATGAATTTTCCAAAGAATGAGTTAATAGATATGATTTATATAATAGGAGAGGCTCAAAAAAATTGCCTTCTTGCTCAAAGAATTTACAAAATGAAGTATCCTGATCGACGCCAGTCTTATACCCATACTTTTCAAAACTTAATGCAAATATTTGATTCTTCTGGTACTGTTGATTATCCAAAACGTAAAGTGGTCAACAAACCAGTAACTAATGAAGAAAAAGAATTACAAGTATTGTTAAATGTTCAAGAAAATCCTTATATTGGTAGCCGTCAGTTAGCAACATTATGTGAAACATCACAATCCACCGCTAATCGTACTACCAAGAAATATAGGTATCATCCATATCACATGGAATTACACCAAGAATTGCATGGACAGGATTTTGAAAGTCGTGTAAACTTTTGTCGTACAATAAATGCGGAGATTCAATTAAATCCAAATTTATTATGCAAGGTAATGTTTAGTGATGAAGCTAATTTTAGAAGTAACGGTGCCGTAAATAGACGCAACATGCATTATTATGTCACAGAAAACCCATTTTGGATTAGAGAGGTGCAACATCAAAACCACTGGTCATTAAATGTTTGGTGTGGTATTCATCATAATCGAATTATTGGACCCGACTTTTTTAATGAACCACTAAATGGCCATAGTTACCTGAACTTTCTACAAGAAGAACTACCCCAACTGCTTCAAGGTCTCGATAGGGATGAGCTCGACAGTATGTGGTTCCAGCACGATGGTGCGCCTCCGCATTACCATCGTGAAGTTCGTGCGTTTTTGGACCAACGATATCCGCAAAAATGGATTGGACCTGGGGGTTTCATTGAGTGGTCACCAAGGTCTTGCGACATCACCCCATTAGATTTCTTCCTATGGGGTTATATTAAAAATAAGGTGTATGTTAATCCACCAACAACAGTGGAAGATATGCGAAACAGGATTAGGGATACCTGTAGAACAATAACGCCACTAATTTTGTCCAGGGTCCGAGAAAATCTGCAAAAAAGACTAAATTTGTGCATTGCACAAGAGGGTCGTTTATTCGAACACTTATTAAAAAGAAATAATTAATCTCAGTATTTAATAGGTAATTTTTTTGTTTCAATTTAGTATACAAGTAAATATGTATTTGCCTTGTCGTTATTGATGTGTTAATTTTTTCACATTATGTTTAATTAAACTATTGCCGTTGTAATATAACGAATAATGTATTTCATCATATTTAACCACATTCTGTTTGTTTCTGTAGTTTCTTTTTATTATTTTACATGGCTACTATGATAATGAAGACTATTTCTGTAAAAAAGTATGGAAAATAAGAAAAACTGTTTTACTTACTTTAATTACTCTATTAAATAACATGAAAATATACAGGGTGTACCATTTAAAAAAAAAGGTATTTATTCATTTAAACTTGTTCAAATTTGAGCCGATGTGTTCAACACCCTGTAGCTTTTATTGCAAATATTAGGTAAAAATTATGTTAACTTGTCCTTGGCCTTGCTAAATTCCAAATTTGAATATATTTGTCACAAAATTGAAAACGTTATTTAGGATTGAATTGATGCTTGAAAATGTGACTTTTTTTCTTTAAACTTAATTATCTCAGAAACTATAAAGTTTTGTTATAGTAAACCCCTAATAAAAAAGATTTAAAATTATAAACTAAATCGAAAATACGATTCGTATATAGGGTGTTCTATTTAAAAAAATACCACTTTATGCTGTCCTAGTTTTTTGGCTCACCCTGTAGAGTCCTAAATATTTTTAAAATCTACGTAAAAATAAACTGTATCAAACAATAAATATAGTTTCTTTGTTAATTTCACCGAAAAGGCACAAACCTACTTCATCCAATCGTTGACTCACCCTGTACATTGGATTTTTTGGTACAGCTACATTACACGTGGCACAATTCTGCATCGTTGACTTTGATGCATCACCACCTCATCTTTGATGTTTTCCCCAAATTAATTTTCAAATCTTTCAAATGTCATACCGCGCTTATTACACACATGTTACGTATTTGCCATCATTGTTATAGCCTTTTCCCACTCTAGTGACTGCGACAATACAAAACCACACTCCACCACGCTGATTTATAAACGAAGAAATTGCAGGTCACAACTATCACAAGGACATCTAATATTAACACACCAGGGTCAAAGTCACAGTAATGGCCAAGATCAAGTAGGTCAAGAGTGGGGTGACACTCTTTTTGCATGTGCACACTTTTATAGTTTCTAATAATGGTTTATTAACGGCAATAAATCATACAAATTCCATTTTATATAATACGTCAAATAAGAATAAAAAAAATCTGAAACGAAACACACACAAGTCACATCAGTATTAAAAGAATAACAATTAACTAAAACAATAATACTGTCACTACAGTCTATTATGTATAAAATTCAATTACTTAAAAATTCTTAAATACAACCCTTAAATGAGTTCAGAGAGAGTATAAATGGGTCAACATTCCTAGGCAGTGAATTCATTTCCCTACCCATTCTGGACATTGGGGTGTTAAACGCATAGTTTGTCCTATGGTATGGTTCATTAAAAAGACTATGGACCCGAAGCACCCTCTGAGGTACAGAGAATCCAACAACCCCCAACAATTCAGAAGCATCAACCATAGAGTTTATGATCTTATAAAATAATATTAGGTCAAGCTAGATGCGTCTATTATATAATGATAACAAGCTCATATAATCCCGTATTACACTGAATGGCACATCTTGCTGAAAAGCAACAAATTTCAAGAAATGGACCTGTACCTTCTCGATTTTATTTTTGTATATTTCATAGTTTGGTGCCCAGACTGGAGATGCATACTCCATGACTGATCGAACCATTAAGCAGTATACAGATTTAAAACACTGCACACTGCTGAAATCAGCTAATGTGCGTTTAATAAAACCAACAAGCCTCAAACCACGGCTCGAAATACTATATCAACGTGCAAGTCAAAAGAAAGACCCTCATCAAATATCACCCCAAGATCCTTTATATGATCTGAGGGAGTCAGCATTGTATTGTGCAATGTATAATTATAAACTATACTATATTTTTTCTTTGAGAAAGTAATGGCAAAACATTTTGTTAAATTAAGTTGCATGAAATTGCGGTCACACCACTTAGAAAAACTATCCAGGTCACCCTGCAAGGTCACACAGTCCCCTACCTCTCCAACAACCTTAAATATCTTTAATTCGTCACCAGATAAAAGACATCTGCTTCAGATTATAGAATCCTCTATGTCATTCACGAAACAATTAAAAAGAAGGGGTGCCAAATGTGCACCCTGTGGGACTCCAGAAGTGACAGGTATATCAGCAGATTCAACGCCATCAATCTTCACCCTTTGTGTTCGATTGGAAAGATAACTTTCAAACCACTTAAGAAAAACTCCGTGGATACCCATACTACTTAGCTTCTACAAGAGAAGCTGATGATCCACCTTGTCAAAGGCCTTGGAGAAGTCAGTGTAAATAGCATCCACCTGACAACGCCTCTCCAACGCCTCCAACAAGACCTGCTCATAAGCCAACAGATTAGTGACCGCAGAGCGACCCCGGACAAAGCCATGTTGGGCAGTAGAAAAAATTCTTATAAAGAGGGGATATATTTTTTGATGGACTATCTGTTCAAACAATTTGCTAAATATAGAGAATTTTTGAGATACCTCTATAATTATCAACATTCGTACAAATATTTCAGAAATTGTTTATTCAGTCAAACTAATTTCATTGGGAAAACTAATTTCCATGATATATTTAGAGAAAAAGTTCATTTTTAATTAGACAATTTCATATAAGCTATTTATTTTTTACAGGCCCGCGCCAAACGCATCACATCAATTTAAGAAGAGTAAAAATACTTTACCAAATATTCCAAACATGAATAAAAAACCGAATAATAGTACTAATAAAAAACAAAATGGCAGTAATAATAATAATAAAGTTTGCCAAGTCATCATCCCACACGAGGGAAATTATGAAGTGAGCATAAAAAAATTCGAGTCAGACTCTACAAAAAAGAATGCATCATCTTCAGGGAATACCCAGAAACAAAACTTCGGTAACACTTCAAAACAAAATTCGAATCAACAAAAACAGCAAAGTGGCAAACAACAACAAAATCAGAACCAAAAGCAGCAGATTCAGAAACAACAGAATGTACCTCAAAAACAACAACAAAATGGGAACCAAAAACAACAGCAAAATGGGAACCAAAAACAACAGCAAAATGGGAACCAAAAACAACAGCAAAATGGGAATCAAAAACAACAGCAAAACCGAAAAGGAAAACAACAAAATGATGACCAATTACAAAAACTGTTTGTTAAAATAAATCTTGGAAATCAAAATAATGGGTCATTCAAACCAAGGTGTAATGCGGGAAATGCACAAAGATGTCCTTCTTTTGATGATCAGAGTACATTGATGTATTTGGGGCGACTAAAAATGGGTAGGTATTTACTAAAAAAAAAGATATTTATATTCCTTTTAAATAATTAAGTTTTCTCTTATAAAATCTGGTTTTGCAACTATCTTTTGAGAGGGTTGAATAAACCTACTACCCGACTACGTAAATTCATTGATTTTTTTGACGATGTTTTATTGTTGTTTATAATTTTAAAATGTGAATTTAGTTAAAGTTTGTGTGTAATTATATTAGTCTATGACTAAATAAAGGATTTATATATATATATATATATATATATATATATATATATATATATATATATATATATATATATATATGAAGTAAAAATGCGAACACCTGTATATATATATATATATATATATATATATATATATATATATATATATATATATACAGGGTGATTCAAAAATCGATCACGAAACTTAAGGGGGTGATTCTACTTGACAAAATAAGGGTAGAGTTTCATATAATTTTTTTTCAAAATGTCATTCGTTTTCGAGTTTTTATTTTTATTTTTTGTTTTTTGAATTACTCGCTTATAGGAAAACCGATTTGACTAATATTTGAAAGATAGGCTAAGTCTTCTGCGCTTCATCATTTTAGTAACAATTCACATTGATTGTTTGCCGCTAGAGGGCACTTTACCTACATTGAAAATTGTTTTTTTGTCATAATTTTTTAGTGTTGACAGCTACAGTAGTTTTTGGCATAATTTCTGAAAGACTGATGCCAGGCCTTTAAAAAAGGTGCTCTTTATTTACATCGCTAAACCCAACGGTTTAGACGTAAATCACCCTTAAAAATTAAGTGGTAAATTTACTTTTCTCATTTCATTACCACCAGCTACCAGGTAAATAGCTATCAAAGTATACTAGAGCTGTCAGTTTAACATCAAATAAATTCGCTTTTTAAACTATTTAATTTATAATCTTAAAATAACTAATAATGGCTAATCACCAATATTCAAATATCGAATATTGTGATATCCATTTTTGTTATGGAAAAGCAAATGGTAATGCAGAGTTGGCAAGAAGATATTATATGGAGAGTTATCCGGAAAGAAATATCCCTCATGCTCAAACATTTTCCAGTGTGCACAGGAGGCTTGCGGAATGTGGTTCCTTGAAAAGTTATAATGGAAATAGGGGAAGACCTAGAACTGCTAGAAACGTGCAACAAGAAGAAAGAGTGCTTGAAATTATTGAAGATAATCCAGGTATTAGTACTAGAAAAATTGGGAATGAAGTGCGGCTCTGTCAGGCTAGTTCATGGAGGATACTAAGAGAAGAACAACTCTACCCGTTTCATTCAAAAAAGGTGCAGGCTCTTTATGACGATGATCGGCCGAGACGGTTGGAAATGTGCAATCAGATCCTAGCTAAGTATGAACACGATAATCGATTAATTGGCGTCATATTATTCACTGACGAAGCTGGTTTCACTCGTGATGGCATAACAAATCTACACAACATCCACACATATGCTTACGAGAACCCAAACAATGTGGTAGAAACGAAACATCAGCGTAGATTTTCACTAAATGTGTGGGCAGGGATAATAGGAGATTACCTTATTGGTCCTCATTTCTTTGATGGCCCATTAACTGGTGACGTATACTTAGATTTTATCCAAAATCGTCTCCCATTGTATCTGGAAGATGTGCCATTGGAAGTAAGGGCCAACATGTGCCATTGGAAGTAAGGGCCAACATGTGGATCCTCCAAGACGGAGCTCCGTCCCACTTTAGTATACGTGTCCGACAGTATTTGAATGCAACGTATCCTGAGCGATGGATAGGACGAAGTGGACCATTGGCATGGGCAGCGAGGTCACCAGACCTTAATCCTATGGATTTTTTCTTTTGGGGTTATTTGAAACAATTGGTGTACGATATTCCAGTAATCAACGTCGAGGATCTTCGCTTCAGGATAATCGAAAAGTGCCAAATTATTAAAGAAACACCAGAAATTTTTCATCGAGTTAGGCGACATTTTTTGAAGAGTGTTAGGAAATGTATTGAAGAAAATGGGGGACATTTTGAGAATCTTTTTTAGTTTGTTTAGTACTGTTTCATTAATTTTTATCAATTAAATGTATATCGCAATAATCCATAATATGAATATTTACTGATTAGCCATTATTAGTTATTTTAAGATTATAAATTAAATAGTTTAAAAAGCGAATTTATTTGATGTTAAACTGACAGCTCTAGTATACTTTGATAGCTATTTACCTGGTAGCTGGTGGTAATGAAATGAGAAAAGTAAATTTACCACTTAATTTTTAAGGGTGATTTACGTCTAAACCGTTGGGTTTAGCGATGTAAATAAAGAGCACCTTTTTTAAAGGCATGGCATCAGTCTTTCAGAAATTATGCCAAAAACTACTGTAGCTGTCAACACTAAAAAATTATGACAAAAAAACAATTTTCAATGTAGGTAAAGTGCCCTCTAGCGGCAAACAATCAATGTGAATTGTTACTAAAATGATGAAGCGCAGAAGACTTAGCCTATCTTTCAAATATTAGTCAAATCGGTTTTCCTGTAAGCGAGTAATTCAAAAAACAAAAAATAAAAACTTGAACTTGGACGGCTTGTAACTCGAAAACGAATGACATTTTGAAAAAAAATTATATGAAGCTCTACCCTTATTTTGTCAAGTAGAATCACCCCCTTAAGTTTCGTGATCGATTTTTGAATCACCCTGTATATATATATATATATATATATATATATATATATATATATATATATATATATATATATATATATATATATATATATATATATATATATATCGTGTGTGAACAGCTAATGAAATCTTTTGATACCTGATATTTTGCCCAGTAGCGACGGAAAATTTTCCAGCAAGATTATTTCACGTATGGGAGCATTTTTCGTAATTTTTTAAGTGATTTCAGGTTTGTTGTAATTAAGCGTAAACATTATGCCTAGGTATTGTGCAATTTCGCCATTTTTATTAAAATTTTACATTCCACAAGTAAAAACTGTTATTTATAGGGTCAGTCGATAAAATGTTATCATTTTGTAGAGCGTAAAGTACTTTTTAAATTTTATACGAATCTTTTTTTTTTTTTTTAATTAAGTAAAACGCAACAAAAGTAAAAGTCGTAAGAAATTTTAATAAATTGCCATGTTCAATTTTAGGTACCACAGATTTTGATATCCAAATTTACTTGCAACAGAAGTTTCCAGGCTTTGAATTTACAGTAGAACCATTACCTTTATACAAGGATGCCAAACTGCCATCTTTTAAAGTGAAAGTTGATAATAGAATCTTGGATGAGTTTCAGAACTTAGGTAATTGGCCTGATGGTGTGAAGATAACCAAGTTTAACACAAATTTTAGAGCTCAATAATATCTTACTTTTGCGGAATAAATTCTGAAGTATTGCTTTTGTCAGCAATCTATTTCATGGAATAGGAATGAGTTGGTATGATGGGAGGAAGATGACATTATCGAACATATGATTTAAATTTGTAAGATTGGTAGTAAATTTTCTTTTTAGACCGGTGCTTATTATGCCAGCTCCAAACTTGTTTTAAAAATAAAATGTGTAGCTGGTCACAGTGATGGAATATACAGGGTGATTCAAAAATCGATCACGAAACTTAAGGGGGTGATTCTACTTGACAAAATAAGGGTAGAGCTTCATATAATTTTTTTTCAAAATGTCATTCGTTTTCGAGTTACAAGCCGTCCAAGTTCAAGTTTTTATTTTTTGTTTTTTGAATTACTCGCTTACAGGAAAACCGATTTGACTAATATTTGAAAGATAGGCTAAGTCTTCTGCGCTTCATCATTTTAGTAACAATTCACATTGATTGTTTGCCGCTAGAGGGCACTTTACCTACATTGAAAATTGTTTTTTTTGTCATAATTTTTTAGTGTTGACAGCTACAGTAGTTTTTGGCATAATTTCTGAAAGACTGATGCCAGGCCTTTAAAAAAGGTGCTCTTTATTTACATCGCTAAACCCAACGGTTTAGACGTAAATCACCCTTAAAAATTAAGTGGTAAATTTACTTTTCTCATTTCATTACCACCAGCTACCAGGTAAATAGCTATCAAAGTATACTAGAGCTGTCAGTTTAACATCAAATAAATTCGCTTTTTAAACTATTTAATTTATAATCTTAAAATAACTAATAATGGCTAATCAGGCACTTTTCGATTATCCTGAAGCGAACATCCTCGACGTTGATTACTGGAATATCGTACACCAATTGTTTCAAATGACCCCAAAAGAAAAAATCCATAGGATTAAGGTCTGGTGACCTCGCTGCCCATGCCAATGGTCCACTTCGTCCTATCCATCGCTCAGGATACGTTGCATTCAAATACTGTCGGACACGTATACTAAAGTGGGGCGGAGCTCCGTCTTGGAGGATCCACATGTTGGCCCTTACTTCCAATGGCACATCTTCCAGATACAATGGGAGACGATTTTGGATAAAATCTAAGTATACGTCACCAGTTAATGGGCCATCAAAGAAATGAGGACCAATAAGGTAATCTCCTATTATCCCTGCCCACACATTTAGTGAAAATCTACGCTGATGTTTCGTTTCTACCACATTGTTTGGGTTCTCGTAAGCATATGTGTGGATGTTGTGTAGATTTGTTATGCCATCACGAGTGAAACCAGCTTCGTCAGTGAATAATATGACGCCAATTAATCGATTATCGTGTTCATACTTAGCTAGGATCTGATTGCACATTTCCAACCGTCTCGGCCGATCATCGTCATAAAGAGCCTGCACCTTTTTTGAATGAAACGGGTAGAGTTGTTCTTCTCTTAGTATCCTCCATGAACTAGCCTGACAGAGCCGCACTTCATTCCCAATTTTTCTAGTACTAATACCTGGATTATCTTCAATAATTTCAAGCACTCTTTCTTCTTGTTGCACGTTTCTAGCAGTTCTAGGTCTTCCCCTATTTCCATTATAACTTTTAAAGGAACCACATTCCGCAAGCCTCCTGTGCACACTGGAAAATGTTTGAGCATGAGGGATATTTCTTTCCGGATAACTCTCCATATAATATCTTCTTGCCAACTCTGCATTACCATTTGCTTTTCCATAACAAAAATGGATATCACAATATTCGATATTTGAATATTGGTGATTAGCCATTATTAGTTATTTTAAGATTATAAATTAAATAGTTTAAAAAGCGAATTTATTTGATGTTAAACTGACAGCTCTAGTATACTTTGATAGCTATTTACCTGGTAGCTGGTGGTAATGAAATGAGAAAAGTAAATTTACCACTTAATTTTTAAGGGTGATTTATGTCTAAACCGTTGAGTTTAGCGATGTAAATAAAGAGCACCTTTTTTAAAGGCCTGGCATCAGTCTTTCAGAAATTATGCCAAAAACTCCTGTAGCTGTCAACACTAAAAAATTATGACAAAAAAACAATTTTCAATGTAGGTAAAGTGCCCTCTAGCGGCAAACAATCAATGTGAATTGTTACTAAAATGATGAAGCGCAGAAGACTTAGCCTATCTTTCAAATATTAGTCAAATCGGTTTTCCTGTAAGCGAGTAATTCAAAAAACAAAAAATAAAAACTTGAACTTGGACGGCTTGTAACTCGAAAACGAATGACATTTTGAAAAAAAATTATATGAAGCTCTACCCTTATTTTGTCAAGTAGAATCACCCCCTTAAGTTTCGTGATCGATTTTTGAATCACCCTGTATACCTTACGAGTTTATAAAAAAAAATGCACTGGATAATTATACTAAAGAAATTTTTCAAGAAAAACACATAATTAAATACACTTTTGTTAATAATTCTTTGGTGTTACTCTTCTCGAATAATTGACGATCTTATGGAGTTTCAAGTCTTGCAAATCCACATCGACATTAAAACTGGACAGTAGATAGCGTAAAAGATTATAGTGGTTTGTGAGAAACAACATTTTTTGTATTTATTAGTACACAAAATTACCAACGAGTTTAAAAGCCCTACAATAAAATAATAATTTGAGCCAGTTTGGGTTAGTACGGCACACAACAATAATTTATTGATCTAAGAAAACCTCGAACTTCCTATATTACAGGATCAATATCATTTGTCTATCAAATCGACGTGTTCCTTGGATTAGGAAAGAAAGGGGATGACACATTGTGAAGGTCAAGTTGTTACCACTTGTCACATATCCTGAAAACCCAGTGACTTATCTTACGGGACAAAAAATAATTAATTTAGTTGTTTGATATAACTTTTCTTGAATAATTGACGATCATATAGAGTTCCAAGGCTTGCATATGCACATCGACATTAAAACTGGACAGTAGATAGCGTAAAAGATTATAGTGGTTTGTGGGAAACAACATTTTTTGTATTTATTAGTACACAAAATTATCAACGAGTTTAAAAGCCCTACAATAAAATAATAATTTCAGCCAGTTTGGGTTAGTACGGCACACAACAATAATTTATTGATCTAAGAAAACCTCGAACTCCCTATATTACAGGATCAATGTCATTTGTCTATCAAATCGACGTGTTCCTTAGATTAGGAAAGAAAGGGGATGAGACATTATGAAGGTCAAGTTGTTACCACTTGTCACATATCCTGAAAACCCAGTGACTTAGCTTGCGGGACAAAAGATACAATACTTTAGTTCACATAAATTCCCCCCAATTAAATACTCTGGCTATTGTTTTGATGTGAAAAATCATTTATTCAATTCAAACTAATGAAAGTGTTTCTTAGATATTTTATTTGTTAGCTGAAATGATAAAAAAAAATTGGAGGCAACTATATATCTATACATATAAATAAAATTGAAGGGAGAGGTTGTCAGAAGCGATATAGTTGGCTTTTTTTTTTGTCTGTCTGGGCTATTTTTTGAAAGGGTTGAACCGATTTTGACTAAACTTTATAAATAATAATAATAATAATAAGCTTTATTGTTGTAAAGAAATCAATCTTGTTAACAAAGCACTATGCAGAACAAAAAGTTAAAAATAAATATAAACAAAAACATTCAACACAAGAAATTGTGACAATAAAAAACTAAAAAAAAAACTTAGATCAATGATAACAATAAACACGTGATTAAAGTCAGTAATTAAAATAAACAGTATAAATAAACAAAAGTCCATAATTAACATAACAGGTACCTAAAATAAAATAAATGTCTACTAAATTAATTTAAAAGTTTACAGTCAAATAAAATAAAATAAAACAAGACAAAAATAGCCATAAAATTACACCATTACACACATTTTGAAAACACAAACACGCCTTGTTAAAAATGGTCAGCAAAATATTCTTCCAGTGAATAATATGGTCGTGTTACAAGAAAGCCCTTAAGTTTTTTCCTAAGCAATTTATCGTCCATAATATTTCTATACTTTAGAGGAATTTTGTTATATATTTTAATTCCCTCAAAAATAAGAGATTGTTTAGTGAGAGTAGTCCTGGGAATGGGCAATGGCAGGCCATTATTACGTGTATTATATGTGTTTGGAGTTGAATAATTTTTACATTTTTTATGAATCAGTCCCACTATTTCTAAAATGAAAATGCCTATCACTGTTAGTATTTTGCCTTGAATAAATAAAGGCCTACAATGCTCCTTCATTTTTACATTAAATAAATAACGCACTGCTCGCTTTTGTAACACAAGAATTGAATTTAATAACTGCTGACTACAGAATCCCCAAAATGCAATTCCGTATCTCAAATGAGACTCAATCAACGAAAAATACACTGTTCTAGCCACACTTGAATCTAGTTCCCTTGACACTATTCGTACCGCATAACACCCGGTAGCCAACTTATTTAATGCCATTATGTGGTCAGTAAATTTCAACTTATCGTCAATAAGTATACCTAAAAATCTAGTCACTAGCTTATTCTCTATAAAATGATTATTCAAAGTTAAACTATCATAGGTAAATTTAAAACTTAACACGTTGGTTTTAGTAAAATTAAAATTTAAACAATTTGCAGCACACCATTCATTCACTCTAATCAAGTCACACTCGATAATATGTTTCAAATCAGTCATTCTTTCCATGCCATAAAATTGTTGCGTCATCTGCAAATAATGTAAATGTTCCTTGGATATCAATCTTGGTCAGGTCATTTATATATAAAAGAAAGAGCAGGGGCCCAAGAACAGAACCTTGTGGGACGCCACAACTCAGAGAAGAGACACTGGAAAATTCTCCATCGTACTTAACCATTTGCTGCCTATTCGAAAGATAGAAAGCAAACCAATTTAATGCCACTCCTCTAATACCATACAATTCGAGCTTACTCAAAAGTACTTCGTGATGTACACAATCGAACGCCTTTGAGAAGTCACAAAAGACCGCAGCCGCGAAATCGCCCTCATTCAAACTGATGTAGAGTTTCTCTAAAAAAGAAAAAGAAAGAAATAGAAAGAAAGAAAGAAAGATAGAAAATAAGATAAGATAATTTATTAGTAATAATACACAAATAGTACTTTTACAAGTCAAATAAATAAAATATTAAAATTTTGTCAATTAATTATTATCATTAATACAAATAAAACATTACACAATATTGATTCTTCTTTAAGGAGAAAGTTTTGGTAAAAAAAAAGCTAAGAGAAGCTGACAACAGACAAAGACAATACTACAGACTAAAATCAGATTCGAAATACTCCTGAAACGAAAAAAACGCATTCAGCACAAGGTAGCTCTTGATTTGTTTTTTGTACTGATTGAAGTTAAGAGCTTTACTTCTAGTTGGCACTCAGTTGTAGAAATTTATTGCTAAATATCTTGAACCATTTCTGGATCTCAAGCCGGCCAAAATCTGGTACAAGCTTGTTGTTTCTTGTTGGATAGTTGTGAATATTTTCGTGTGATCTGTATAGATCAAGATGTTGTTTAACGTACAACAAACACTGCATAATGTACACACAAAGTAAAGTTAAAATTTTTAAATTCTTAAACGAGTTTCGACAGTCTTCTCTATAACCCAGCCCAGAGATAATACGAATGCATTTTCGTTGTTGTCCATATACATTATCAGTATTACAAGAATGACCCCAGGAAAGACTAGCATAAGCCAAAAGAGAATGAAAGTTACTGTGATATGCTGTCAGAAGAGTTTCTTTGGAAGTTACCTGTACAAGACTCCTGAACAGGAACAGTTGTCAGGATAGTTTTTTTGAGAGATTAACAAGGTGTTGCTCCCAGGTTAATCCTGCATCTAGGTGTACTCCCAGGAATTTGACTTCCATTGCACATTGAGGTAGAAAGGACTATACAATTTCGCTGTTATTCCTTAGAGTAAAATTAATACTTTGTGATTTGGAGTTGTTCAAGGATAGGTGATTGGCTCGAAACCATTGAAATTGTTTTTTTTTTCTGAAGTTTGGTACTCAAGATTGTCAATCTTTGAAGGGTGATAACTTATATAAAACGTTGTGTCGTCAGCAAACAAAATAGTGTTGACTCCCGTACCCTTACAGTATGCCAGGTCATTTATATAGATGAGGAATAAGATGGGGCCTAATACCGACCCTTGAGGTACAACATACCTTAGGGATTGTTTTTTTAGAATTACACTGCCCAAAATAGACATACTGATCACGATCCGACAGATATGAATTAAGTAGCTGAATGGCATCAGCCTGAAAATTGTAGAATGGTAGTTTTTTTTAGAATAATGCTACGTGTGACACAATCGAATGCCTTTGTGAAGTCTAAAAAGGATGCAAGAGTGTCAAGATACTTTTCAAAGCCCTGTAAAACATTGCTAGTGAAGTGATCAATAGCTAAAGTTGTGGTCTTGTTCTTGTTATAGACATGAAGAGGACGTTGTCAGGAGTGATACAAGCTCCTTTTTTTGCCCGTCAGTCTGTCTGTACGGACTAATTTTCGAAACGGCAGAGCCGATATCGATGAAACTTTACAAACATAAAGAGGAGGTTGTTAAGAGTGATATAAGCTGCATTTTTCTGTCTGTCGGTACGGGCTAATCTTGGAAATGACTTTCTATGGAACTTTACAGATATAAAGAGGAGGTTATCAGGAGTGATATATGCTGCTTTTTTTTTGCCTGTCTGTTCGAGCTAATCTTTGAAACAGCTAAACAAATTTCGATGAAACTTTAGAGAAATGAAGAGGAGATTGTCAATAGTAATATAGGCTGTTTTTGTTTATAATAATTGTATTTATTATTTATTTTCAAGTTTCACGCGGACAAATTCGTGGGTAAAAGATAGTGTTGAATATTTTTTGAAAGATAAAAAGTATTGTATATAGAATTTTTACTTACTTAGATGGAAAAATATTTTATTATAAAAGAACTGCTAAAGTAGGGTCAGTGTTCTTTTTTATATTAGAGACCTTTTATTTCATGGCATTGCGATTGTAAAATTTTAAGTTACTTGTTAAGTTTTAATAATTCTTATATGAACTTTTTTTTTTTGAAAATTAGTGTTAATAATAGCCACAAGTTATATTAATTAGTACAAAAATATTCTATTCTTTTAAGGCAAAAACATGTTTACTCTTAAAAGTAGCTTTACTTGCATATCAAAACAAAATATTGAAGCCTTATTGTCAGAATATGTTCCCATGTAAAAGAAAACAACTTCTTCATCTTGCTTTTCCTTATTCATTAAATAATCTTTGTCTTGTAATTTTCTTTCTTGGTATGTCTTGCTGGATGGATGTTGATGAGTTTATAGGTCTAGGCTATTGGTAGGTGATTATTTAGATCTCTGTTGCCTATATCTTAAGAAAACATCATACACCCTATATTTAAACCACAAAAAACAATAGCCAATATCCTGGGAAATCCCAAAGATAAGACCAACCTTGAAAATCATGGCGTTTACAGCATTCCATGTGCAGATGTCGGGAAAAATTCAAGAAGATAAAAATAACCTCAAAAACAAACAGACAACCTCAGCTCTATTTCAACATCACCAAACAATCGGATATATCATTGATTTCGAAAAAACAAAAGAAATAGCACCAGTACAAAACTACAAGGTACGCGTCATAAGAGAGACCCTAGAAATAGAAAAAACAGGACAGCTGAATAAACTAGACCATGCTTTACATATTCCAACTACATGGAAAACATTAATAAAAAATCAAGAAACAAAACAAAAAAATCAACCAATACACGCGAGAACAGCATACAAGAATCAAATATATCGCACTCGCCAGAGGGGAGGAGCTTGCGAAGCCGCTCGTCCAATCAGAAAGCGAGCCAGGTAAACAAAATTCAGCTAGTAACGAGACGAACCGCAAAACTTTATCGAAACGTCGTGAAACCAATTTTTTGAACGAACGGATTGAAACCCGAAATAACCCAACCATATATATATATATATATATATATATATATATATATATATATATATATATATATATATATATATATAATTAAGCTCTGAAAAAATCAAAATAAACAAAGTAGTATCGGCACACCTTAAAACCAAAACTAACAAAAAAAATTTGAAAAATCTTACTATACACAGAATAGAAACTTGATGTTTGCTTAAAAGCCAAAAACCCCTGTATTAAAGAATAATGTTTCTAAAAGATGCTCTCATTCCATAACTTAGAACTTGTATGAACAAATGACGCAAAACTAAGTGTGTACTAGAAAGCTCACAATTTTGTGAACAAGTATCTATTAAGATAAGATAAGATAAGATAATTTATTAGTAATAATATACAAATAGTACTTTTACAAGTCAAATAAATAAAATATTAAAATTTTGTCAATTAATTAATATCATTAATACAAATAAAACATTACACGATATTGATTCTTCCTTAAGAAGAAAGTTTTGGTAAAAAAAAAGCTAAAAGAAGCTGACAACAGACAAAGACAATACTACAGATTAAAATTAGATTCGAAATACTCCTCGAACGAAAAAAACGCGTTCAGCACAAGGTAGCTCTTGATTTGTTTTTTGTACTGATTGAAGTTAAGAGCTTTAATTCTAGCTGGCACGCAGTTGTAGAACTTTATTGCTAAATATCTTGAACCATTTCTGGATCTCTCAAGCCGGCCAAAGTCTGGTACAAGATTGTTGTTGTTTCTTGTTGGATAGTTGTGAATATCTTCGTGTGATCTGTATAGATCAAGATTTTGTTTAACGTACAACAAACACTGCATAATGTACACACAAGGTAGAGTTAAAATTTTTAAATTCTTAAACGAATTTCGACAGTCTTCTCTATAACCAAGCCCAGAGATAATATGAATGCATTTTCTCTGTTGTCCAAACGCCTTATCAGTATGACAAGAATGACCCCAGGAAAGAATAGCATAAGCCAAAAGAGAATGAAAATTACTGTGATATGCTGTCAGAAGAGTTTCTTTGGAAGTTACCCGTACAAGACTCCTGAACAGGAACAGTTGTTGGGATAGTTTTTTTGAGAGATTAACAAGGTGTTGTTCCCAAGTTAATCCTGCATCTAGGTGTACTCCCAGAAATTTGACCTCCATTGCACATTGAGGCAGAAAGGACTGTACAATTTCACTGTTATTCCTTAGAGTAAAGTTAATATTTTGTGATTTGGAGTTGTTCAAGGATAGGCGATTGGCTCGAAACCATTGAAATAGTTCTCTTTCTGAAGTCTTGTAATCAAGACTGTCAATCTCTGAAGGATGATAACTTATATAAAACGTTGTGTCGTCAGCAAACAAAACAGTATTGACTCCCTTGCCCTTACAGTATGCCAGGTCATTTATATAGATGAGGAATAAGATGGGACCTAATACCGACCCTTGAGGTACACCATACCTTAGGGATTGTTTTTTAGAATTACACTGCCCAAAGTGAACATACTGATCACGATCCGATAGATATGAATTAAGTAGTTGAATGGCATCAGCCTGGAAATTGTAGAATGGTAGTTTTTTTAGAAGAATGCTATGTGTAACGCAATCGAATGCCTTTGTGAGGTCTAAAAAGGATGCAAGAGTGTCAAGATACTTTTCAAAGCCCTGTAAAACATTACTAGTAAAGTGATCAATAGCTAAAGTTGTGGTCCTGTTCTTTCGGAATCCAAACTGGTTCAAGGCAAACAATTTGTTTGACTCAAAGTGATCATTAGCCTGATTTTTCAAAATTCGTTCATAAACTTTTGACAAGATTGGTAATAAAGATATGGGGCGATAATTGTTGCAGTCATCAATGGAGCCCTTATTCTTGAAGAGGGGTACCACCTTTGCAGTTTTGAAAACTTTAGGAAATGTACTGCAAGCTATAGATTGATTTATCAATATTGTTAGGGGCTGAACTATTATATCCTTGATTTTTTTAATAATTTTTGTGTTAATTCCGTCAATATCTTTGCTGTTACTATTTTTTATTTCTGAAATGGCCTTGTCGACATCACTAAAACTAACCGATTGAAATTTAAAGGACGGGATGTTTTTCAGTGGCATCGATTTTATGTAATCTTCAAAAGGCTGTTGAGAACTTTCAAGTTTATTCATCACACATTCAGCAATTGAACAAAAGTGGTTATTAAAATCATTTGCATTTGGTTTTGAATTAGAGTCAGAGGTATTATTGTTGCTTTTATTATTAATAAGTTTCCACATAGCTTGTTGAGGGTTACTGGATTTTTTTATAAATTCATCATTAGCTTTAATTTTTGCAAGCCTAATTGATTTTCTGTAATTTTTTCTATATTCAATTATGGTACTCGTTGGCATGGTAATAGAATCTCTTTTATTTAATGCTATCATAAACTGAAGTCTATTACGCATCTCTTTTAAGTTATCATTGAAGCAGTTTACTCCTTTATTGGGATAATTTTTATTGAATAGTCTTGATTTTTCTGGAAAAGAGATATTTATGCAATGTGTTAACGCGTCAATTAGCATTTTGAATTTGAGGTCAATATCCAAATTATCATCATTAACAAAATTAAAATTATATATATTAAAACAGAGGGATAAAGAAAACATCTACTTTTCCTAAAGCTCATCGATGTTTAGCATAGTTGCATAGTATATGTTCGGTAATGTCTTTTTCTATGCTAGGGTTTTAGGATATTTGATATATGTATTATTCAACTCTCTATGAGAGATTTAACAATTATTAAACATTTTTTGTAATATTTTTATTTAGGTGATACCTCAAATTTTGTATTATATACATTTTTGTAGCATTTAACAAGAAGGAACAGTTAGTTGTACTAATGCATAATATAGTTTTTATATGCAAGTATTATCTTATTTTTAGGTTATGGTTTGACATCATGTATGTTGGGTTAATAAAGAATTGTATACCTAAGTGCTAGCTTGTTTCTTTTTAAAAAGCATCTTGGAAAAAAGGGGCAATAAATATAAAGCACCTTTTAAGCCAAAAAAAAAAAATAGAAAATTTCGATAATTCTAGAGTAGTGTTATGTCTTAAAACATATCTTTGATTATCTTTATCACAAACATGTAAGGTTTATCTCAATGTTCCTTGCTTCTAACTGTTTTACCCTTCCATCATACCCTGGATTTAAACCACAAAAGATTTGTTTGAAGGCTGTTTATGGTCGGTGGGGGAGACGCTTTTTTGATGTTTGATAGACATAAACATATTTACTTATCTTGTCTTTAGTTTAATTGTTTGTCGTGACTTTTTTCGGTGTTTTTAAGTGTTAGAAATTACTATACATACGAAGTTTATAATTAATATTAACAAAAAGAGGATTTAATAACTAATTTTTATTGGTAAATATTGTTAGATATTGTTTACATATTGAAAATAACAATAATAATAATTTAGACAACCACATATTCATACTTTGTTTTCAGAATTGACGTACCGATGATACTCGTTTAAATAATGCAGTTAGAATAGGATAGCATAAAATCCTTCGATCATACTCTAGATATAAACAACAATAGATTTGTCTGAAGTCTATTTATGGTCGGTGGGGGGAGACGCTCTTTTGATGTTTGACAGACATAAACATATTTACTTATCTTGTCTTTAGTTTAATTGTTTGTCGTGACTTTTTTCGGTGTTTTTAAGTGTTAGAAATTACTATAAATACGAAGTTTATAATTAATATTAACAAAAAGAGGATTTAATAACTAATTTTTATTGGTAAATATTGTTAGATATTGTTTACATATTGAAAATAACAATAATAATAATTTAGACATCCACATATTCATACTTTGTTTTCAGAATTGACGTACCGATGATACTCGTTTAAATAATGCAGTTAGAATAGGATAGCATAAAATCCTTCGATCATACTCTAGATATAAACAACAATAGATTTGTCTGAAGTCTATTTATGGTCGGTGGGGGAGACGCTTTTTTGATGTTTGACAGACATAAACATATTTACTTATCTTGTCTTTCAGTTTAATTGCTTGTCGTGACTTTTTTCGGTGTTTTTAAGAGTTAGAAATTACTATAAATGCGAAGTTTACAATTAATATTAACAAAAAGAGGATTTAAAAACTTATTTTTATCGGTAAATATTGTTAGATTGTTTACATATTGAAAATAACAATAATAAAAATTTAGGCAACCATATATTCATACTTTGTTTTCAGAATTGACGTACCCAGGGGTATGTTCGAAGAACGTACCGGTGATACTCGTTTAAATAATGCAATTAGAAAAGGATAGCATAAAATCGGCATGTCTGTACCAAGAAATTAAATATCTACTGTTTATCAACACTTTTTGAAATATAAATAAAAATATTATTACGTTGTTCAGCGTTCAAACAACCGGGCCCTAGTTCTGACGTTTTGCTACTTCTACAGGAGTATGTTCGAAGGTTCAAACAACCGGGCCCTAGTTCTGACGTTATGCTACTTCTCCAGGGGTATGTTCGAAGATAAAATCGGTATATGTGTACCAAGAAATTAAATATCTAGTGTTTATCAACACTTTTTCAAATATAAATAAAAATATTATTAAGTTATTTAGCGTTCAAACAACCGGGCCCTAGTTCTGAAGCTATGCTACTTCTACAGGGGTATCTTCGAAGGTTTTACCGCTTTTACTATCCATCTTGTTAAACGATACTACAAGTGATCCATAGACGAGCACAATAGAGTACAGAAATTACAATAACCCTTACTACTAATAAAAGGAGAATATCTGTTAAATTATTTTATTGTATAAAGCTTTCTCCAAATTCCCAACTTGTAATTTTGAATTGCATACATAATTTTTTTTACGTTAAGATAGTTATTCAATAAGTATATCCATGTCCCTTCCTGATCTACTTCTCGTTTGGCGGCCCTTCTTCTGAACCACCGCAATAATATCCAATGGTAGAAGCCATTTTTTTTAGTCCTACGCCACTGTAGTACAGCTACAAAAAAAAACAATAAACATTATAGTAACATATATTTGTATAAAGTGTAAAAAATCCCCAAGTTCGAAAAGTATGAAAAATTTGGGAAAATTGGTCTAGTAAAAGAATCAATCTACAAACATAACAATACAGTTTTTATTTGTCTATAAATAAAAAAAGGACAGAAAACAAAACATAGTTCTATTTGTCCAAGCCATACTTCGCGAAGAATCTGACAAATTAAAGCAAAATAGAAAGAGACAACCAAGATATATAAGTCGTATAGTAGTACAATTACAAACGTTCTTTTGACTCTTCAGACTACACATCATTTTATTGACAGCTACGGTTCAAGGTTTTATTTATATTGTATTTGAGAGATTATTTCATATAAAAGTTATTAGTTACTGTTTTATAGTTTATAATATGTATGTATTGTTTTTATTGAAAACTATATCTAAACACTTAAACACTTCTAACCTTAAAATCTGTCGTCGATGTATGACAGCCACTCGATACGTGATTTTAAAACATTTTTCACAATATTTTGATCAATTATTATAATCAGGCATTAGAAATCAGAATAAAGTAACGAGATTCGATTTTTCTTATTAAATAATGAGTGGTCAAACTCTTAAGAGGCAAACATAACAACTTATACTTAATTTTGTGCGAGTATTTCGAAGTGAATAAAAGCAACGGTGGTCGTGTTTCATCCGTCTTAAGAGGTAAAAAAATACTCTTAAAAAACAATTTTCAGTTAGGTTTCACTATTTCTAGAATGCAAGGGCAGATCCAAGAAAAGAGAGGGGGGGGGGCGATGGATTTCCCCTCCAAGAGCTTCAAATTGAGAAAAATAGACACCTTGAATAAATTCTATCAACTCGCTTTCACTTGTCATATTGTACTGTGTTTGTACATGAATGGGGCGAGGGCTCTTTTGATATCGCCCCCCCCCCCCCCCAAAGATAAAAGCTCGATTCGCTCCTGGTAGAGAATAACTGCTGCTCTTAAAATTTCAAGGGAAATGATCCAATTATTTCCTCTCATGGAAAAAATAAACCTCATCGAAAAGAAAAAAAAACAGATCGTAACAAAGGAACCAAAATGGAAGTACCAAATTACTCTAAAATACATACAAATAAAAGTAAAAGTATAATTTCTGTTATAAACTAATCTTGAAGTTGATAAAGATTAAATCTATATTTACCAATATTAATGCTTTTTGATTTTTAAAAAGGGATGTTGTTCTAAAAAGCCTAAAAAGTGAACAAAGCGATTGTGTCTACGGAAAAATCATTAAATATCCTGCTTATGAATATTAAAATCAATTCAAATGCAAAGAGGGTGAAAACAGAACAGCATTAATTGATGAAATAAATACTGCTTCTTCAAGACCTTGTTTTCTTTAATAGGTCTTATCCAAAAGACAATATTCACCTGAAGGGTTTGACGATATACAATTTTATTTTTGTTTTGTTTACAGAGCAAATTTGCTCTTTGACTTTAGACTATTATGGTGAAATGAACAGCAAAGTTCTTATAAAATGAGCCAACAATAAGTTAAACCTAGTCTGGAAGAATCATAATTGAGAGTAATAGATAATGCACCATATCACATAGTATTCTTACAGAAAAACAGCCATCACCATCATTTATAAAAATTCAAATTATTTCAAGGCTAATAATATAACCTCTTATCGGCCTCATTCTTGATTTTAGAATAAAATAAACTTGTGTTTATGAAAATAATATGTGTGTGCACAAACATGAATAATTTTATTAAGATGCATTTGTAATGTTTGAAATTTGGGGAGTCCCCCTCTGTGTGTAGAATTATTTCCAGTGACAAATATCCCTTGATTATTTATAAATTTTATATACTTACGCCAAGTTTTGCAGCCGAGTAAGGCATTACAGCTCCATAAAACCAAATATTTGGTCCTTGATCATAAAGTACTTTGCCGGAAAACTTAGCTAGATCGAATGAGCCTTTACCGATAAAAATTGCTGAATTTTTACACAGGTTTCCTGTTGCATATAGAGTGCTCAGTGCATAATCCTAAAATACATTTAATAATATTATCTTGCTATCTATATCTATAATAATTTCAATATCAATAAAAAAATAACTAAACAATGAAAATAATTAAGAAAATTCAATATAGCTGTTAATGTATTTCGAGAGTAGCCTGTTATATTTCAATTTTTCAATGTATATAAATCATTCACATGACATTACATAGTTTGGGGTTAGATGAAAATTAAGCTTTATAATTATTATTTCTTTTAATGGGTTGCGGTCAATACCTTTAGAGGAATATAAGTGAAATTAAAATATTTTTGTCTTTTCACTAATGTTTCGGTTTACTCGAATTAACCCATATTCAGAGTATTTTTTTTAACTGGAAAAAACAAAAACATGATATTTTTGATGGAGAATTTTAAAAATTAAATATAATTTCTTACATTAAAAGATATTTATTTAGGCACAATTCATTAAACCACAACTAACTATTTAAATTAATATTTGTTACATTTTTCTTTGGTTACGCTGTACGCTGTTGCCTGTCGTTTGGTTTAGGCGGACTAAAATTGAAGTTTAACAAGGTTTATTTTATTAAAAAAAGTTTGTAATTTTATGCCTTAATAAGGTGGTCTTAAATATTTCCAAGATCTTTCGAGTCAGTTCTGAAATTCATGATATTGGGTGTTTTTTTTTTATATGAATTATTTCTTGTATGGACCTTTTTTTTGTAATTTCTTTTCTTGTTTATTATTTTGACAATATTAAAATCAAGGTAAGGTAAATTTTCAATTGCAAAGCAAGAAAAACGTACACGATTGGCCCACAAAAAAAGTCCTTTTCCATCACGACAACGCACCAGCTCACGCCTCGGCAGTTATGGCCGCAAAATTAATGGAAATAGGGTTCGAACTCGTTTCACGTTCCCCCAATTCTCGACTTGGCTCCCTCGAACTATTATTTGTTCCCCAATATGAAGAAATGGCTGGCGAGAAAAAGATTTCATTCAAACGAAGAAGTGATTGCAGAAACGAATGACTATTTTACAGACTTAGACAAATCGTGTTATTCGGAAGGGATCAACAAACCAGAGGAGCGTTGGACGAAGTGTATAAGCCTAAAAGGAGACTATGTTGAAAAATAAAGTTCATCCAAAAAAATTAAGTAGTTTTCATTTTTGCACAGACTTTTCAAATGAGCCTCGTAATATGTAGTAAATAAATAAATAAATGAATAAATTGGCTTGTCATATAACCAATCATAAAGTAAAATACAAAAACATAAGTTGCTCAAAAAAAAACATTGAAATCAATAGTAAAAACATGGATATTCAACAGGGACATACACTTCAAGCCTCTAGGACATTAACCACACAATAAAGATCACTAAAAATAGATATACCTCCTGTCAGGAAAATTTTTGAATTTAAACCGTGGGCGTATGTAGAAGGGTATTCGCTTGATATGGCACCGGGTGACTTCATTTTGTTCCTGAGGCTCAAGTTGCTCGTACTATGAAGACATCTTGTGGAGATCATCGAACCTACTTTTTTGCGTACTCTTGTAAATTATATTTATAGTTTTTTTTTTATTAAAACACTCTCTTTCGTCTCCTCCTAAGTTTAATGTGTGCTACATTATTAAAAAGCAGCTTACTCTTGAACTAACCTGAATATTGTATCCTTGATTATCATACGTATACTCCGAAGCCTAAAAAAAAATTATTATTATCAAAAATCTGAAGTATAATATTTAATTTTTTAGCAAATAAATTATTAATTTAAAAATGTTTAAAATTTTACAAATTCAGTATTAGATTTCTATATTTATTTGTCAAAAAATTGGACGAATCACGGAACTAAATAGCTGTATAATGATTATGTACATACATTTTCTTAATAAATAGGTCAAATATCTAATCTCTATCAAGGAAATTGGAGAGGGTAACATGTCGAAAATAAATGTTATAAATTGGCACAAAGGGGTTCAGCGCATAAAGAAATTCCGCAGTAAATTTTTTATTAAAACTGATTGAAATTGGCAAAACGGCCAGAGGCTTTTCGTATGTGACAATGCCCCAGCGTTAGGGTTGCCAACTCGTGGGGAATTTCCCAATTTGCAGGATTTTTTTTAACGAAATATGAAAACTGGGAACTAGGAAAAATTTTTACTGATTCAACAATAATGGGAAATTTTATTATGAACGAGAAATGTTTTTCAATTTCTGAGAGTTTTTTTTTATAGAAAGCATACAATTTCGATCCATTTTTACCTTACAGATTCCTACTGAACAATAATTAAACATAAATTCGATATATGCGCACATTTAATTAAAGATGACAAATCATTTTGCTAATAAAAACAGTAAAAGTATATTTTATCGTTATTAGTAGTAATGGTTGCATATACCCAGGAATAGATTAAAGAAAAAGATTGCATTGAAAATGTTCTGATGAATTTATTAGGCCAATCGAAGGTGTTTATTGTGTTGCGGATGTTGTGCGCCTGTCACGCAACAAAAAATCCCGAAAAGCTTAGTGGGTTAATTTTATTTTTAGGAATAAAATAATATCTTAAATAAGTGACACCAGTTAGCAAAGTACTTCAAATGAAAGGCAAAGTCAAAGACTTATTTTATAAATTTGATATTGATTAGATGTGTTTTGAAAATTTCAAATAAAAAAAAATTTTAAATTTCCTAATTTATCGAAATTACCAAAGATAGTTGGCCTCACTCAAACGCATAGTCTGTGAGGATTTCTGATGATGGCTTATAATGGTTTATTAACGGCAATAAATCATACAAACTCCATTTTATATAATACATCAAATAAGAATAAAAAATCTGAAACGAAACAATCACAAGTCACATCAGTACTAAAAGAATAACAATTAACTAAAACAATAATACTGTCACTACAGTCTATTATGTATAAAATTCAATTACTTAAAAATTCTTTAATACAACCCTTAAATGAGTTCAGAGAAAGTATAAAATAAAACCTTTTTTTACATTAATAATACCTTCTGTTGTCTCGGGTAATAGTAAACTAGTAGAGCAATAGATGTAGCACTTAATACCAAAACTATTCCCTTTAAACTGCATAAAAAGCAGGCGGTCTTTATAACTCCATGGCAACAAGTCCCTAATATTTTTCCAGCCGTGTCTAAGAATGAAGGATTTTGGAGTTGTTGCCATACAGCGACTCCCGGCTTTTTTAATTGAGCCATTACTAAAAATAAAAATATATATAATTAATAAATAAATAAAGTTGTCTTAAAATAATATTTAAAATATCATAAATGTGCTATATACCGATGACTTATATCGAGTTCAACCCGCTTTTAAAAGTCATTTGAAAAAAGTGAACTAAACCAACAACACTTATAATAACGACAAAATGCTGAAACGAAATTTATCGACACAATGGCCTCGACCATTCGCTTAGATTTTGGTTGGTCTAAGTCAAAGTCTTTTATTCATATTTTACATAAATGTTTAAATATGACTACCTAATCCTAAATTACAATCAGTAATATGTAATAGACAAACAAAACAAAATACTAGAATAAAGATTAACACACAAACACCAGGAGTTGAAGTGATACACCTTTATAGTAGAGAACAGTAAGTAAATAAAATTGACATTATTACAATTAAAATGTTAAAACTTCTTTAGGGAGTAAAATGCCTGATTTAAGAGGACAGATTTTATCCTAGAATTGACTACATTCACAGGCAGCTCTCTAAGATCTCTAAGAAGGCTGTTAAACATTTTGGAGCATGATATTTTATTGAAAATCTAGATTTGTTAATTATATGATAAGCAACCAAAAAATTGTCCCCATTTCTCGTAGTGCATTATCATCCAATCTAATATATTAACTTAAATTGCCTTTAATATATTTTAGACATTCAAATATATACATAGAAAGTGTAGTAATGACCTTAAGTTGCTTAAATATATCCCTCTACTCAGCACAGTACAGTGTAAACATCCTGAGAAATCCCAAAGATAAAATCAACGTTGAAAATCATGGCGTTTACAGCATTCCATGTGCAGATTGCCATTAAACATACATAGGACAAACAGACAGGCGTATATCAGCAAGAATTCAAGAACATAAAATAGACTCAAAAACAAACAGACAACCTCAGTTCTATTTCAACATTACCAAACAACCGGACATACCATAGATTTATAAAAAAACAAAAGAAATAGCACCTGTACAGAATTACAACCCACAAAGCACTAGACGTCTTATGGACGTCATTTTTGTATCCAGATTATGTCTGAACGTCTTAAGACATAAATAAGGCGTCTTATAGACGTTGTTTTAAAGACGTCAATATACAACGTCTTTAAGATATATTTTAAAAGTCTACATACTATATTTTATATGAAAATAAATACAGTTGTGAATAATTTAGTTGATAAAAACTAAAAAGCATTTCCTTCCCTATGGATTGTGTCGCAGTTGGGTAATAAGTTTGCAACGCCGCACAGAGCTCAGCTGAATCCAAGTTGAGGTTAAAATTTTTCATTGAACGGCAAATTTTTAGTAGCCTCATTACGACCTTGGTTAATAGAACTTTTGCATGATCTTTTTTATCAATACTTTGGTGCTTTTTGTCACAGACTGTTTGATGTACCGATAACAATGACACACATAAATATGATGCCAGCGAAACTATAACTTTAAAAAACCCGCCTTTTGTTTCTGTCAATTCTGTCATTTTTCAGTTTTGTATTTGTGTTTCGTCATGTCGTTATTCATTTTTAATGTTGTTGGGGTGCCGACAGAAAATTTAGCATTTGATGAAAGAATTTTATAAAAATAGTTGATTTATCTATGTGCCTCTGAAAATCTTTTTTATTCGTGTTTATGTAATATGAAGTAAAATGCGACCAGTAAATGCAAACTTCTCTCCATCATATCCTTTCTGTGTTCATTCATATATGGAGCTGCATATAGTTGTACGTTTGCTGAATGCGATTTCAGCACTACAACGGCATAATATGGATATATCCACTGCTATTGCATCTCACACGGAGGAATCGGTGAAAGTCGCATAAACATATATATATATATATATATATATATATATATATATATATATATATATATATATATATATATTGTTTTTTTTTAATCTGACATATCCATTTTCAGGTATATGATCTGTAAGGATGAATAAATAACTCTAAATCTGAAACAGTACCCATGCATATAGGTATTTTTGGCCAATAATTTACCCCATCCTGAAACTATTCAAGAGGGTGTTTAATAATTTTTTAACCGATTCTATATCGATGAGACAAAAAATTTTATTGACATAACATTTTTAAATATTTAAATGATCAATTCAAAATTATTTTCTCTGTTAATCGATGAATTTCATATTACACTAATAAATATTTAGTTACAATAAATTCTTGAATATTTTATATCCAATATCATTTCTAACTATATCTTATTTAAATATATCCTTAAACAACAATTTTTAATATACCTAAAACACAATAAAACATTTTAGACCACCTATTTTGTTGGTCTTGTTAATATGTTATTCACTTAAATAAAAGTTTAAAATATTTGAATAGCACAAGTAAATTTAAAAGTAAACGGAAAATTTTTTTAATGTAGTTATCGGAAAATAAAGTTATTTAAGTGACAATGCATGTTTTTTTGGAAAAACCATGTGAAACCTCAAAAAAAAAATTATATTTATATTCTACGACCTGAAAATAAGATGCATGTACAAAATCATCGAAAAATTCGGTGTTTCCACTATTCCGAATAATTACCGGATTGCAATTTTGTAGTCCCTGGACATCTGGCAACGATGTGCAAATATGACCGCCATATTCAAAATTTATTAAGTTTTTTTTTCAACTTGATTTTTTTAGTGTTTTCTGCTATATTTAAATAGAACATTACAATATTTTCCAAAATGTGCAAATGTGATTTGGTGAAATTGATAAAATTTCAAGATTTAAGTCGGAAAATATGATGTGAGAGCGAGTTTTTTTTTCAGAAAACTACGTGCGACCGCCAAAAACAAACCTCAGATTCCTGTTCTATGACCTCAAAATAGAGGTATGCAGAAAAATCAGCGAAAAATTCGGTGTTTCCAGTATGCTGAATAATTTCTCGAGTCTGTTAAATTTGTAAACAATCAAATATTTTGAGAAATAGATGACGTAATATAATCTATTCGAATTTCAGTATGAATCTCTGATTAATTTATAATTAAACAAAAAACCTTTTCTAAATATTTACTTACTGAACATCCAGTCGTCTGGTCTTCCCAAGTAACCCCTACTTGTCCAAAAACGCCAATTATTCGGGTTAAGTTGCATTGCTCGGTTTATTATGGTAGCCGCATCCATCCTGGAACAAAAAAGGTTAATTGCATCCATTTCCAACGATCTTTGTATAATAAAAAAAACCTAACTTTTTTATTCTGGGTAAAGAACACAAAAATTATATGCAAATATTATGAACCACAAAAATTTTTCTCTAATCTATAAGTTTTTGGCGATTTTTTACATTCCCACCACCGACCCAAATCACAACTTATAATCGTCTTTTGACAGTTTAAGACATTCGTATTATAGCAACATTTATTTTATATTATAAGCATACGTTCATATGAGTCATTTTTTAAAGTGGTTCAAGTTAATGAGTGACGTCACTTTTAGAATCTAGAATACATTTTTTTCTTTCTGAATTTAGAACACAATAAAAGAATTAAGGATGAAAGAAAAATATTAAAATGAACCGATGAGCATCGCGTTAAACTTTTTATCTACACTAAATAGAAAAGATAATAGGTACCTATATAATATATCCTATAAGTAAAAAGACGTGTTTCATCATAACAGTGATCGTATTACTATTTAATATTACTCTATACTTGTTTGGTAATCAATTATGGAGAGGAAAGATTTGCTTATCGTGACTTATTTGGGTATTTTTAAGTGTTAAAAATTACTAAAAATACAAAGTTTATAAGTAATGCAACAAAAAAAGGAATAAAAACTTCACTCTTGTAGTTTATATCGAAAATAATCTAAAGTATTAGGCAACCAAAAATTACTGGCAACTGGTTGGCTTGATTCGTAAATTTTATTTGTACCTACGTAATATGTGCCACTATTATAATTAAAAAAGATGTTTCTTCACAATCTCTGATTCTCTGACTCCTTACTTGTTTGGTAATAGTGGAGAGACATAATGTTTTTGGCTTATTGTGACTACTTTTAAGTATTAAAAATTACTGGATATGCGATGTTTGTGAAAGAGGATTTAAAAAGTTATTTGTATCGTTTACATTACATATCGAAAATAACATAACGATTTAGGCAACCAGAAATTCCTAACAGCTGTTCGTCTTGTGTCATACACAAATGGCAGAGTTGGTAACCATGTTTTTTTAATCATAAGGGAGTTCACCGAGGATTGATTAGGCTTGGTGGAAATCCACGTAATATTACTAGAATAATATAAAAAAACGTGTTTTAAGTTCGTGTTATAGTTAGCTAAAGGGTAAGTTTTTAATTTCTGGTGTAACAATAACCTGAAAAATCATAGCTTTATTTATATGACCCTACTTGATGATTTAAGTTGACCTTAAATATGTTATCTGAACGCCATTGTTATTTCGTTTTATTAATAAATAACTCTTACACTGTTTTGCTAAACTACTTATAATTCGGTCTGTGTAATGAAAAAAGATCGATTTTATCGAAAAATTTATTACAGATATCTGAAGATTTTTAATTATAGAGCCTAGTAAATGATGAATACGTAAAGACGTACTGTCAGAACGGCTCTGTTTTCTATTTATAAACGACGATCAAAGTCGGAAAATTCGATTTTGCGATGACATTTTGGAGAAAAGTTGTATTGGTGAAAGTTGTGGGTATTGAAAATTGGAAAGACCTTTAATTTCATGCTTTATACATCAAAATAAACAATTTATCGAGATAATGGGAAAAAAAACAACCTTTCTTGCACTATTTTATAAATATTAATAACTTTTACAATAATGGATAAAAGTGACATATAACACCTTGATGATGAGGCTATTGTGGGTCTTTATAAGTGGGCTAAGGTGGCAGATCCGTTAAACAGGTTTTTTTTTTAGGCCACTCAAAATGTTTGCGGCGGTAACCGACGTATTTTTGTCAGCTGTTGGTCATTATGTTAATAAAAATAAACCAGCAGAAAATAAGTTGGATGGCAACTACGTTATAAGAGGCCATATCAACAATTTCCCCGTGGATATAAATGTGGAGAAAGGAGCCAGGAGTTCTACAAGCTCAAGGTATCGAAATAGAGAGATTTTTAGATCAGAAGAAGTGATGTAAATCATAAGTAATTACAATTTTAAGATGCTTTGTCTATCAAATCAAAAAATGTTTTATTACATAAAGAACTTGAAATGTCCTCATATACAAAGCTGAAAAGAGCATACAAAACAATACACCATGCATGTATACCTTATAACAAAATAATGAACAGAAAAATCAACAATGTACAGTGGGACTAATAAAGTCCGCATCATATAGGATTTGTTTTTATTAATAGCTTTATTCGAAACTTGACTTTGGTAACAATTTCTGCTTCGATTGAGATGAAAATTAGCCAAAAAAATAGTAGTCATGTGATTAGCATTATCTGTCAAATTTTAATTTGTTCCCAAAAAAATTTCAAAAGTAGGGTTATATCTCAAAATATAAAAAAAAAATATTGGAAAAAGTTTTTCTAAATGCAATTTTTAGCTGTATGAGATAATTTAGATTTTTTGTCCATTTTTTGTAAATTGCTCCACTGCTGCAAAATAAGACTCAACGCAACCTACATAAAACTACTTAGTTTTCCTACAAAATCCAAATAGGGCTATTAAAATTTGGTAACATGTGATGCAAAATTTATTTGTTTTTGACCCTGTATAAGGTAACTTCATAAAATAATTGTTTTTGAAAACGTAGTTTGTTTTTAATACAAAAAGTTACAAAAATGAAATAAAATTTTAAAAATAAATACTTCACAATCACAAAAATATCTTTGTACAACTCCCTTAGACTATATAATATGCAGTATTTAATTTTTTTACATATCGGCTAAACTGTTTGTCATTCCCTATAGTTATGTATTCCAGAGGCGAGTTATTGTACATTTTTATACCCTAATATATAATTAAGTACTGTGTAAGGGTACTCTTAGGAATACACAAATTTAGATTTGCTCTATTATACCTTGTCACAGCATTTGGTCCAGGGTCTTTTAATTCCATTTATTTTGTGTGGATCAACTCCATTGTCATAAGGATAAAAATGCAAGTTAATGTGAGAATTTCCTCTCCAATAAACAGTGGTCTACAATGTTCCTTGGGACCAGCACCACTTAAATATCTCACAGCCCGCTTTTCTAAGACAAAAACAGACTATATAAGATGCAGGCTAGCAAAGCTTCAAAACTGAATTCCATTTATCAAATGAAGCCCCACGTGGGCAAAGTATACATTTCTAGCCTTTTTTGTTTCGAGTTCATTGCTGACCAATCTGATGACATTTCAAGCAGAGGCCAATTTTTTTCTCACGACAACAATATGTGTGTCAAATTTTAACTTACAGTCAATAAAAACTCCCAAAAATTTAGCGTAGTCCCCATTTTATATAGTTTCACTGTTTAGTGGGAGATTTAGAACAACCCTTTCAAATGTCGTGAGATAGATTTATTCACGTTAGAAGTAAGCCTGTTTGCGTCACAACCCTCCCTTATAACCTTAACATAGTTATCTCTCCCTGGTTCCTAATCACAATATTTTGGCAACCTCAGCAAATAATGTAAAGAATCTATTACTGTTGAAGAAAGCCAGGTTATTGATGTAACTAAGAAACAATAATGAGCCAAGCACTGATCCTTGGACAACCCCATACCCTTGGTTCGCCCATATGAAAATACTGTGCCATTCACAAACCACCAGCCTCCTATTTGCCAGGTAGGAGTCGATCCAAGTCAAAGCCCAGCCCCTAAATCCATAGCACGATAGCTTTTGCAACAATATTTCGCAATCTATGCATCAAATGCCTGAGAAAAGTAGCAAAACACTGCTGCGCCCATCTCCCTCATTCACACTTAAATATAGTCTCTCAAGAAAATTAAAAACTGCAGCAGCACTATCCTTCCCGCTCTGAAAACGAAAGTGGTTCTTATTTAACAATTTATGCCTTTCCAGAAAAGAGGACCCGTCTTTTTCTTTCTTTTCATGTTTCTAGACTCAGCAGTTTCGGCTGTGCGTTGATCAGTTAGTCAATCAGTTTTTGTTCATATACAGCTACGAGCATAAGTATTAGGCACCCTACAAAACTGCTAGTTTTGGAGTAATTTGACATTACAAATTAACAAACATGTTTTTGTTTTATTTGTAGGAAAACATACCCCTAACGCAATAATAAAACCATAAGAAATTTATCTGGATACTTTTCAAGATAGAGATAAATGATAGGGGTGCCTAATACTTTTGCTCCTAATATATATAATAGATAATAGATAGTTTCTGGATCTAATTTCATTTTAGTGTGTGTCAAATTCATACTAGGTTTAAGGATGTATTCTTTTACATTTGGTCATTTTCAGTTAAACCATTTTCTTTTTGTAGACCTCCATTAAATACATCACAACCATGTAATAATTGTGGTACAAATAATTCCACAAGTATTACAAACGTGAGTAAAAAACCAAATGATATTTCCTATAAAAAACAATATGGAAAAGATAATAATAAATTTTGCAAAGTCGTCATCCCCCAGGAGGGAAATTATGAAGTTAAAATTAGAAAATTTGAGTCAAACTCTATGAAACTATCAGCTTCAGGAAATACTCAGACAGTAAGCGTTAATACTATTTCAAAACAAAACTCTTATCAACAAAAGCAACAAAATGGTCTTCAACAACAAAATGGACAGAAAAATGGGAACCAAAAGCAACTGCAAAACCAAAAAATGAAACAACAAATTGGTAATCAGATGCAGCAAAATGGAAAACAAAATGATGGTCCGTTGAAAGCAAAGAAGTTTGTTAAAAATAATCCTGGAAATCAAAATAATGGATCATCTAAAATAATACGCGTAGAAAAGGATCGACGTCAATACGTTAAACCAAAGTTTAATGCAGGAAATGGACAAAGAAGTATGTCTTTAGATGGTCAGAGCACGCTGATGTATTTGGGGCGATTAAAAATTGGTAAGTAAATAATAAAAAATAAAATCTACATCCTTGGAAATTATTAAGTTCTGTTAAAAATTAAAATTTCAGTTAGAAATAAAGAACTCGTTACGGTCATAGAATTATTTATTAATAAACATTGGCTTAATCCTGCTATAACAATATCAGACTTCTTAGCTTATTTCTAAATATATTAAATGACGTGACAAAATAATCAAGATCAAGGAAACTGTTAACGGCAGTAACCACTCTACTAATTGGCATATTCTGACCATGTAGGGGGCTATAGAACCCAGAGGACAGCAGTGAACACCTCCTGAGATTCCTAGGTGGAATCTTAAAATTAAAACCAGCCAATGTATCAGGGGACATTATTAAATTATTTATTACCTTATTGAAAAAAAGAAGTTCAAAATATCATCTGCGGTCCTCCAGTTTGGTCAAACCATAACACTCCCTTACCTCATCAACGCCAAGCTGCAGCCATCTCTGTGCCAATCTATACCCTAGATATTTTAAAAATTTTACCTGAACAGCTTTCAAAGGTTTTTTATGTATATCAAAGTATGGGCTCCAAATCAAACTTCAGTATTCCATTATTGACCTTACGTAACACACGAACAATGAAGAGACACCACATAGATTATTAAAATCCTTGGACATTCTTACCACCATACCCAACATACGGTGGCCCTATTAATGATTGCATCATAATGATCAACATAACGAAGTCTACTATCTAGAAATAATCCCAAATCTTTAACTACATTCACTCTCTGCAATTTACTCACTCCAATTCTGTACGCAACTTCGTTCATGCTTTTGTTGCGACTAAATATAATATATGCGCACTTGGCAACATTCAGCTTGAGGTTAGTCTCTAAAATATTTAAATCTCTCTGAAGCAATTCACAATCTTTACTGGACTCTGTTGCTCTAAAAAGTTTCAAATCATCCACAAACAGGAGATATTTAGAACTAAAACACTGACCTATATTATTTATAAGCAACTGAAATAGTCTAGGGCCCAAGTGCGACCCTTGGGGCACACCTGAGACCATATCAAACTTACGTGAAAGAAACCCTGCCAGTCTAACATGCAGTGTTCTACCCTGCAGGTAGGATGACATCCAAGAATAGAGTGGATCATCCATACCAAGGGACTCAAGTCTGTGAAGCAATACACTTTGATCAATCAAGTCAAAAGCTTTACTAAAGTCCGTGTACACTACATGAACCTCACAACCCCGATCCATGGCTGCGCTAATGTAGTTTGTATACAAGAAGAGATTAGTCTCCGTAGAACGGCCTCCCTGAAAACCATGTTGCTCCTCCACTATAATACTGTTGAATATACCTAACGAAGGCAGAACCATTTTTTCCATAATTTTAAGGATAGCAGACTGTATGCAGACAGGTCTGTAATTAGTTTAACAAGTTTCATGTATTATTCTTCAGGTAGTTAACAGAAAAATATATAAATACAGAGTGAGTCAACGATTGGATGAAGTAGGTTTGTGCCTTTTCGGTGAAATTTACAATGAAACTATATTTATTGTTTGATACAGTTTATTTTTACGCAGATTTTAAAAATATTTACGACTCTACAGGGTGAGCCAAAAAACTAGGACAGCATAAAGTTGTATTTTTTTTAAATAGAACACCCTATATACGAATCGTATTTTCGATTTAGCTTATAATTTTAAATATTTTTTTTATTGAGGGTTTACTATAACAAAACTTTATAGTTTCTGAGATAATTAAGTTTAAAGAAAAAAAGTCACATTTTCAAGCATCAATTCAATCCTAAATAACGTTTTCAATTTTGTGACAAATATATTCAAATTTGGAATTTAGCAAGGCCAAGGACAAGTTAACATAATTTTTACCTAATATTTGCAATAAAAGCTACAGGGTGTTGAACACATCGGCTCAAATTTGAACAAGTTTAAATGAATAAATATCTTTTTTTTTTAAATGGTACACCCTGTATATTTTCATGTTATTTAATAGATTAATAAAAACCCTAAAAGTTTTGTTCAATATATCCTATACCTATTTATAATAGTTTTTGAGATATTTCAGTTTTTCTTATTTTCCATACTTTTTTACAGAAATAGTCTTCATTATCATAGTAGCCATATAAAATAATAAAAAGAAACTACAGAAACAAACAGAATGTGGTTAAATATGATGAAATACATTATTCGTTATATTACAATGGCAATAGTTTAATTAAACATACTGTGAAAAAATTAACACAACAATAACGACAACGCAAATACATATTTACTTTTATACTAAATTGAAACAAAAAAATTACCTATTAAATACTGAGATTAATTATTTCTTTTTAATAAGTGTTCGAATAAACGACCCTCTTGTGCAATGCACAAATTTAGTCTTTTTTGCAGATTTTCTCGGACCCTGGACAAAATTAGTGGCGTTATTGTTCTACAGGTATCCCTAATCCTGTTTCGCATATCTTCCACTGTTGTTGGTGGATTAACATACACCTTATTTTTAATATAACCCCATAGGAAGAAATCTAATGGGGTGATGTCGCAAGACCTTGGTGGCCACTCAATGAAACCCCCACGTCCAATCCATTTTTGCGGATATCGTTGGTCCAAAAACGCACGAACTTCACGATGGTAATGCGGAGGCGCACCATCGTGCTGGAACCACATACTGTCGAGCTCATCCCTATCGAGACCTTGAAGCAGTTGGGGTAGTTCTTCTTGTAGAAAGTTCAGGTAACTATGGCCATTTAGTGGTTCATTAAAAAAGTGGGGTCCAATAATTCGATTATGATGAATACCACACCAAACATTTAATGACCAGTGGTTTTGATGTTGTACCTCTCTAATCCAAAATGGGTTTTCTGTGGCATAATAATGCATGTTGCGTCTATTTACGGCACCGTTACTTCTAAAAGTAGCTTCATCACTAAACATTACCTTGCATAATAAATTTGGATTTAATTGAATCTCCGCATTTATTGTACGACAAAAGTTTACACAACTTTCAAAATCCTGTCCATGCAATTCTTGGTGTAATTCCATGTGATATGGATGATACCTATATTTCTTGGTAGTACGATTAGCGGTGGATTGTGATGTTTCACATAATGCTGCTAACTGACGGCTACCAATATAAGGATTTTCCTGAACATTTAACAATACTTGTAGTTCTTTTTCTTCATTAGTTACTGGTTTGTTGACCACTTTACGTTTTCGATAATCAACAGTACCAGAAGAATCAAATCTTTGCATTAAGTTTTGAAAAGTATGGGTATTAGGCTGGCGTCGATCAGGATACTTCATTTTGTAAATTCTTTGAGCAAGAAGGCAATTTTTTTGCGCCTCTCCTATTGTATAAATCATATCTATTAACTCATTCTTTGGAAAATTCATTTTACAATATAAGATGAATGCAAAAAAAACCAAACTACACTACATAAAAACCAAAAGAAGCGATTGCGGTTATAAATTTGACACACAGAAAAATGTTCTTTTACATTGTTTTTGCCATGGCTACTATGATAATGAAGACTATTTCTGTAAAAAAGTATGGAAAATAAGAAAAACTGAAATATCTCAAAAACTATTATAAATAGGTATAGGATATATTGAACAAAACTTTTAGGGTTTTTATTACTCTATTAAATAACATGAAAATATACAGGGTGTACCATTTAAAAAAAAAGATATTTATTCATTTAAACTTGTTCAAATTTGAGCCGATGTGTTCAACACCCTGTAGCTTTTATTGCAAATATTAGGTAAAAATTATGTTAACTTGTCCTTGGCCTTGCTAAATTCCAAATTTGAATATATTTGTCACAAAATTGAAAACGTTATTTAGGATTGAATTGATGCTTGAAAATGTGACTTTTTTCTTTAAACTTAATTATCTCAGAAACTATAAAGTTTTGTTATAGTTAACCCTTAATAAAAAAGATTTAAAATTATAAGCTAAATCGAAAATACGATTCGTATATAGGGTGTTCTATTTAAAAAAATACAACTTTATGCTGTCCTAGTTTTTTGGCTCACCCTGTAGAGTCCTAAATATATTTAAAATCTGCGTAAAAATAAACTGTATCAAACAATAAATATAGTTTCTTTGTTAATTTCACCGAAAAGGCACAAACCTACTTCATCCAATCGTTGACTCACCCTGTACAGGGTATCCGATATTGGTTATGACAGCATTGCAACCTCAAAAAGTATAAAAAATAGAAAAACGGTTAAATGGGGTCTGGTTTGTTGCGTTTTTGATATATTAAAAAAAGTAAAATCTTGCATTTTATTAGACCAGCTACAAATTTTTTATTTCTCATTATTTTTTAAATTTGTAAACACGTCTTATGGAGAGGTGTTATTAGTTTGAATTTATTCTTAAGTAAAAGAATTATTTAAAATTTCGGTGTTGTCAAATATTTTAATTTTTATTACACAAAAGTGTTTTTAGTTATTTCTAGGTTATAACGTTTTGTTGCATTAGTTTTTCATATAGTGTTAGAGAAAAAAATTAAGTATTTTTCGACGAGGCGGTCATACGGAAATACAAAGTTGATGATGGTTTCACAAAACTGAATCGTTGTAACTAAAATTTTACCAAATCTTCGAACATACCCCTGTAGAATTAGCATATCGTGAAAACTAGGGCCTGGTTGTTTGAACGCTAAATAACGTAATAATATTTTTATTTATATTTGACAAAGTGTTGTGACAGAATTTGATTATAGACTCTTGCCGATGACATATTGAGGTAGCGTTAATTATCTTATCTATAATCATTTTTGTCCCATATTAATTAGTAACTATTTTGATAACCTACAATTAAATATCACAGTAATAAAGACACTCTGGAAGTCTAGTCGTTCAACGTCTCTCTTGCAGCTTTAGTACCAAACACTACGGTTATTAAAGCTTACCACAACCATGACTCAGATCTTCAGGACTCAGGAAGGGCTGATAATTAGTTGGTCCGTAGACATCTCTGGTCTTGTAGATCTCGCAGCAGCGCGCCCGCAAGTTTATTCGCGTGAAGGTTTGAATTAAATTGAATAAAACAAGTTTCTCAAAACACTTAGTCTATTAACAAATTAAATAGAAAAATAAAACAGTATTTACAAATGAGAAACTTAAGAGTAAATTTGGATTATAATTAAAAAACTTAAAACTACAAGCTCTTTAGGCCGTTCTGATATTCCCCTTAATGAAATAAACCCAAATTTATTTGTTTAATTAAAAGTTTAAGGGATGGTGGACTCCCTTCCCCGGGAGAAAATAAAGTAAATTTCCCCTTACTATTTGAAATGCTGTCTGGATGAATAAAAAAAAATATAAGACAAAAATAGCAGAAAAGACAGCAGAGAAAAACCTTCTTACACAGGTAAAACACTAAAACGCACGCCAAACTGACTTAGACGAATTCTAAATCGTAACTGCCCTTAATTAATTTCTCAAAATCGAACTCAACTTTCATCCCTTAGAACCGCCCTTCTCCCTGTTAGATGCGTTGGTCCCGTCATGCGTGCTTTTCCATCAACAAAACGCCCTTACGCGCGACCAGAGCTCAAAACTAATAATTACTTTATATAAATGTGATCAATAACTATTCTACAACTATTCTAAAAGATGCGTGAAAGAACCCATAAAAAAAACCCAAGGTTTTAACCATTTTCTCTCTTTCTTATTCTTATTTTCGTCAATTGGGGAAAAATGGGTAACAGTCGCGAACTTTGTACATAATAACAAATACTAATATTGCATTTTAGCGATTTTATTTAAATATTCTTTTGTTTTCTTATGATGGGAAAATTTGCTCAGTTTAAGTAAAAGAAAGCTCTCTCACGGTCGCCACGTGTGGTTATCACTTTACAACTTAACCTTAGACCCTTAACGATATGGTTTTTAAGATTATTAAGTTACTTTGACATATTTATATCAAAAACTTCGAGAGGGTGGAATAGTTTAGTTTTTGTGTCACATAAATTCATTAAGTTTATGTTGTTTTTTTTAGAAAAATTAACTACCCCAAAAGTAATAAAACTAGGCTTAAGTTTGTTAATGGATTTATATTTCCCTGATATGTGACTATTTTTGGCCAGACATAAGATATACAATTTTAACGGTCCAAATCTTTATACAGAGGGGGACTCAAGTAAATTCTTCCATTTAGTAGAATTTAATTTAGAGTTAATAAATGTTAAATTAGTAGAAATCACAATAAACTTTTGTTCCCTTACAGTGTTGTTAAACAGTAAATAGTTAATTTTTTGGTACACACATACCGATTTTATGCTATCCTTTTCTAATTTCATTATTTAAACGAGTATCATATGATAACCAGTACGTCAATTTTAAATTCATAAAAATATGAATATATGGTTGCCTAAATTATTATTATTGTTATTTTCAATATGTAAACAATACCTAACAATATTTACCAATAAAAATAAGTTTTTAAACCCTTTTTTTTTTGTTAATATTAACTGCAAACTTCGCATTTATAGTAAGTTCTAGCATTTAAAAACACTGAAAAGAGTCACGACAAGGAATTAAACGGAAAAAAAAGATAAGTAAACATGTTTATGTCTGTCCTCTCCCCCACCGACCATAAACAGCCCTCAAACAAATCTGTTGTTTAAATCTATAGGGTATGATCGAAGGACCAAATAGACGTATTCTGTGTAAAAATGGTAACATAAAAGCGTTTTCAGATTTAAAAAATAATGGGAAATAAAAAATTTATAACCGAACTAAAAAAGGGAAACATTTTACTTTTTTTCTTAATATCTCAAAAACCAAAACCAATGCACAAGTATCAAAAATCTATTAACATAATATTCTAAAACTCTCCCCATTTAACTGCCGTTATATCTCTTATAGTTTTCGAGATTGTAATCACCAATTTGGGACCCCGGTAAACTAAAAATGTTATGTCTGTATTTAGAAAACGAAGGTGATATTGGTCTTTTAAATTCGAAACGTCGGAAACAAAAGCTAATTATATCGCTGTATAGAGAAGAAAGGGTGCAATTTATTTTAAAATATCTGTTAAATTTTAACCAATATCTAAAAGTAAGTTAGCGCGAAAGCTCTTTTGTAAATGAAATATTTTTTTTTTGTAAAATCGGCAGAGTTTCCACCTGCAGTTTTAGTTGAATAAATCTGTAACAGCTAACTACACATAGGTGTTTTTTTAATCCTATAGAACGTAAAATTCTCTACAAATTGCATACAAAACTTTTCTTTATAAAATTATTTGTTTAGAATGTAAAACGCGATAAAAGCAAAATTTGCTTCTGTCGTGTTTGTTTGCTATGTACATTTTTAGGTACCACAGATTTCGAAATCCGAAATTACTTGCATCAGAAGTTTCCAGGCTATGAATTTGCAGTGGAATCATTACCTCTATACAAGGATGCCAAACTGCCATCTTTTAAAGTAAAGGTTGATAACAGAGTCTTGGATGAGTTTCAGAACTTGGATAACTGGCCCAATAGTGTGAAGATAACCAAATTTAACACAAATTTTAGAGTTTAATAATATTTTATTTTTCTGCCGTAAAACTTTTACAGCCAGATTCACTAAGAAGGTTTAAGACTTAAACCCGATTTAATTGTCATGAAAAATATATTTTCTAGTAGGTCAATTTTGTTTTGCTTATGATATTGTCATAATTTATATTACCTATGTCATCAAATCAACACTTATATAGGGATATTAAGGATAAGAACCTACCGATAAAACTTTAAAATATGTAAGATAAATAAGTTTTTTAATTTTAGGCCTTAAAACTTGCTTGACTTATTGTTGCTCTTGTCAGTTTAAACACTGCTATGAGTTTAGAATGGTTTTAAGTATAGACCATGTTAGTGAATTCGGGGGTTAAAGTTTTATTGTTTCATTAGTATTTAAAACCATGCATAAGTATCTAATGTTGCCCAAAATATTTAATATTTTTTTTTATAGAAATAATACTTTAAAAATCTTATAGTTTAAATTCCGTTTTAAATTTAGCTCCAATCAAGTTTTTAAAGATGAGAATCGGAATTTTGAGGTTAGAAATAAAATAATCAAAGTTGGGTAACAATGTTTTGTACTTATTTTATTTTAGTTTTGAACTTATAAATACATATGATTACTGTTATTCATTATCGGTTGCGGAAATAACAATTTTTAGTATATTACTTACATAGAGATATTCACATTTCCAAGTTCAGCAGAGCAGAAGTTACTGTTTGTTGCGAAGAAACTGGCCACCGTAAAACAATCAATTCCCCGCAAATTCGAACTATTTGCCTTAATAAATCCACTTTCCATCATGAAAAATCTTCTTAGAATCGTCTTCAAGGGGAGTAAGTAAGTAAATTTCGAAGAAGTTGCACTGAAATCACTATAAAATAATGTAAACCTAACAACGTAGCCTTTGACAGCGATGAACAAGTGACGTCATGCACTTTGATCGGTGTTCGTTGTCACATGACTTGAGAGTGATCTAATGACATTTTGATTATTAAATCAAAATTATATTTCTTAAAAATTAAGACAAATATTGTGTTTGTAAAGATGTTTATTATGGAAACTATCGTTTCGCGGCAAAATTATATTTTTATTTGAATACATCCGACATTCCCATTTATTTCCTAGAATCAAAAAATCTTTGTGATGATAGGAAGATGACATTTTCGGATTTGTTATTCAAATTTATAAATTAGGAAGTATTTTTTATAGTCCAATACATATAAAATACCATTTTTTTTTTGGTTCAGAATTTTATATTTTTATGACTAATTCACGTAATTTAATTTTCTTCAAAAAAAAAATTTGAAAGCCGAAACATTTTTAAAATTTAAATAATTTGGCAATTTTAATCAAATGTCGGCCGTTTCTCGGCTTTATATTTATCATTTTTGTAATTTTTTTATATATTTTATTTACCAAATAGATTTCATACGATTATCAAAAAGTAGAATAATAAGCAGGTCCAAATAAATATGGTATGCAAATATTTAGCAACAAGTTTTTATGGAACTAATTATAACAAGAAAAAACATTTAGTTATAGTTATACTAGTGCAGCTATAGCAATAGTTTTTATATGCAAATATTATTTATATGATTTGAGATTATGTATGTTTAGATAATAAAGAATTATATACCTAAGAATAGATTGTTCATATTCATCATATGTACTGACAAACAGGTCTGAAATGTTTACTGCTAGTAACTTGAAAATTGATATTTCGGACCACTTCGCTCAACTTATTAATATTATTCCAATAAATAGTACCGTTTCTAAAGACACCAAGATTAGGGTGTTTAAAAGACTTTTTAATAATGGTAATTTATTTAATTTAAGACACTTCTTGTCAACTACTGAATTTGATGACTTGTAATCTATTCAGGAGGTTGATTTGCCTTGGGATCATTTTCATAACATTATCATTTACAATCAGGATCTTACTTGCCCAATTTCTAGGGTAAATAAATATAAATCAAACATAAGCACATGGATTAATCCAAATGTCGTTAGAGTAGTCAGGAACTAAGTAAAAATTCCAAGTCTTTGGAGCGATTTCGCGGAGCAAAGAAAATTTTTGTCTATAATATTGCAGTTGCTAAGAAACAGTCCCTACAAAACTATATAATTTCGTCCTCAAACAAATACAAATTTGGTTCATTTAAAAATAATAAATATCCTACTTCTATAAAAGCTAATAACCTTATTTTAAAGAGACCTATTGATATATGTAATACATTTTGCAACTTTTTTGCTAACGCCTTAGAGTCTCGAATAGTAAATATAGATAATTCATTTTTGGAATGTACAGTGTCAACTCCTAATGTAAATATACTCGGCTATCAAAACAATGAAAAATAGAAAAGCTTGTTGCAATAATGAGGATTTTGCAATTGAATATATTTGGCAATATATTAGGGATCCGGTTTGTTATATTTACAATTTAATGCCTTGTCATAAAAAAGGAGATACTGAATTGATGGATAGTTACAGGGCAATTACTAGGTTACTAACATTTTCCAAAATATTTGAAAGATTACTGGCTACGAGACTCGTAGAACAGCTTCCGCAAAAACTATTCCACGGATACTGCAGCTTTTGGTTTGTTGGAATTTATTTATTGCTTTTTGGTTGAAAATAGCTATACAATCGCTTTGTTTTTTGATTTAACTTGTGTTTTTGACTGTGTTGACAGTAAGCTTTTGGTTGGGAAACTTGAGGCGATTGGTTTGAGAGGCAAAACTAATGAATTATTGGATTCCTCCTTACGAATCGTAAAATAAGAGAATAGGATCAGCAATTTCAAACACTAATCACTTAAAATATGGAGTTCCTCAGGGTAGTGTTCTGTCACTTTTACTTGCCCTACTATTTATAGATGAAATGGAAAATTCTCTTAAACTCACCGAAAATTCCTTTTTGTTGTATGCTGATGACATCACGATTGCTCTATCTCGTCCCACTCTTGACGTTCTCATTCAAGAAGCAAATAACATCAACAAATTTAGTCTCGTGTCGGAGTAATAAATTAATAATTAATTAAACTAAAACGCAATTAACTTTTCACAAAAGACGTATAGTTCCTCAATTTCATTTGAGGATGAATGGTTTTCAAATAAGGAAGGTAGAAACCTACAGGTTTCTTGGTCTAAATATCGATAAACGCCATTTAGGCAAAAAGTAGTTTTGGTACATCAAATTAACCGTCAAAAGTAAAAACAAAATTGTGTCGTTGTGAAGTTGATTGCCATTAAAATATTTGTACTTTTCCTGGATTAAATTTATTTTAATATCACATAACAACCAAGAAATATAGACCAAGCCATCAGTCAAATATTTAGGTGTAAATATAGATCACAAAATTATCTTGAATTGACACGCTAGAACTGTTAAACAAAACGGCATACAAAGAGTCAAATACTTTAGGATTCTAATATATAAAGAAAAAGGGATATCAAGAAAAACAGTAACCCATATATACAAAGTAATATACTGACGTCAGTTAGAATACATGCCCCTTATATACAATAATCGCAGAAAGTCGGCACTGATAAACTTTGAGACGGTGGAAATTGCTGTACGTAGTATGACTAAAATCCATCATCCCAATCCACTACGGAAGCTATCCAATCAATTATTTTTTGTGTGAATTCACAAAATATCCAGCCTCTTACTGCAAGACGTCCTGTCCTGACGACTAAATTTAAAAGAAAACCTGAAACTTAAACAATGATATGGAACCCGTTTAAGACCAGGGACCGAAACCACAGGCCAGACAGAAGACGTCCATTAATGATACTGGTAGATCTCATATTCAACTTTTAATATAGTTTTTTTTTTAATTCTATAAAGATCTGTAGAGGCTTGAAGTTCAAATGTACCAGAAACAACAGGGTTCATATTCATGTGTCTCGATAAATTATAATCATAATATTGAATTGTAGTGTAGTATAGTGTTTAACACAGTCTAATTAAGTTAAATGCTGTAGTAAACATTATTTAAATATAAAATTTGTTACTTATTTAAATAAAAGTTTCATATAGCTTACAAATTGTTATTTCTCAAATTTATTAAATTGCGTCGTGAAAAGAATTATGTTAAACTTCACTGTTTAAAACTAAGATACTCGGCTGCTATGGACACAAGTATTTATGTTGAATCCATAAACAGAACTAGCCGTAGAAAAACATTTTTAAATAGCACGCTCATACAATTGAGGTATGAACAGAATCTCCTGTAATAATTTTATGTCTGTAATCTCAAACTTACTTAATATTTGCGAGAAATATTCAACGTTCTAAGGATATTATAATTAAAAATTTGAAAACATTAAAAATAGCGGGGATACCATCTAATTAGCATTTCAACTGTTTATTTAAAAAATAAAACGTCTTAAAGAAACGGTTCGTCAACATATTATTTTTTTTTAATGACGAGTTATTTTAAACAACAAAAATAAAATGAATATTTTAATACTAATCGTAAAATATGTCATTTAGCGGCTGACATGTCATTTGCGCATGTTTCACCGTTCGCTTGCTTTCCACCGGGTATATGAATTAGGGTTGTAACGGAGGTCATCTTAGCGGAGGCGGAGGTGCAGAGCTTGGACTCCGCGGAAGCGGAAGTTAACGGAAGCGGAGGCGGAGGTAGATAAAGAAAAAAAGGATTTATTAAAGGAAAAATCTAACTATTGGTAATCAAAATTAAGAAGAGGCAGATTATACTTGACAAACAATTTTGCGGCTTAGTCACCTTCTAAGTGATTTCTTAGGGGTTCATAAATTAAACCGGATCCACTAAATAGTTGCTCACTTGGTACCAAAGCTGGCGGCGGCGATAAATAAGTGCGCACGATGGGAGCAAAAACTTGAAATTTAGTGTTATATCTCCACGATAATAAAGGGTCTTAGTTTAGTTGGAGTCGGTTTTCTTTATTATATTCATTTATTAATGATTTCCATAGTATGAGGTTGCTATTGGTAACAGTGGTGTCGTTTCCTATTTCCTCTTCATCGTCACTGCTATTTTTCAGCATATCCGCCAGATTTGAACGCACACTTTGCGCTGGCGATATAATCTGGAAGCTTATGCACGGTTCATCTTCCACAGGAGTTGATTCAATTCTAGATTTTTGGCAACAGAAGCTCCGTCATCATCAACTCTACTTGCATCTCTTGCAAGACCCAAATCATACATCATTAGCAAGCGTAATAGTTCGGACTGAACTTGTTCCTTAATTATTTCATTAAAAAACTTTAATTTGTACCTTGGATCCAGATATGTAGCAAGCGATAACAGTGAATTGCTTGGAAGGTCACAAAATCTCGAATTGATGTTTTCGATTAGTTTTTTAATAATATTTTCGAAATCATGATTTGTGTCAGATTCATCTTTTCCTTTAATGGGATTACTGATGATATGCAAGTTCTTGTATCGCTTAGATTCCTCGTTATTTCTTCAAAAGGAGTCAGTATTGCTGCTAGTTTATTAAGACATAACCATTCTTCTGGGGAAATTTGTGGAATATTGTGTTTGCTGGCATACGAGGAAATATAATCTTTGAAATTTAACAGCCGCTCGACCATATGGAAAGTGCTATTCTATCTGAAATAAAAGATAAATTATTGTTTTGTACCTAGTCTCCCAAAGTAAAATAGACAGAGGCCTTGATGTCATGCCATATTATACGATCAGAACACTTGACAATAATTATGTCTAATGCATTTTGTAATTGAGTCCTTTACTTCACTGGTTTCTAGAGCAGAACGAACATACAGTTGTAGTTGGTGGACTGTGTAACTTACATCAGGTACATTGGCCAAATGCATTGCTCTGACCATATTTGATCCATCATCTCGAATAAAACAATGCAATTGTTCGTCCTGGATGTTCCAGTTCAGCAGCATCATTTGGAAATGGTCACAAATTATATCGCCAGCATGGCGGCCCCTCAGTGAGTAACATTTTAAAACAATCTGCCTTCGGTTGAAGTCTGTAGTTATTCCGTGTGCCGTTAAGCTCAAAACCGACACATTAGCACTTAGCTCAGACCATATATCCGTGGTGAAAGACAGTTTAGGAAATTGTTTTAGTATTTGTTCAATTTTTTTTGTCATTGCCAGTAAAAAACTGACGCCTTCTTAATTGGTAATTCGGTAAAGCCGTTTGCATTACGCGACGAAAACCAACGCCCTCGACAAAGTTAAACGGCAGATTCTGTAATGCAATCATTTCTCCAATCAAATCGTCCATCTTTTTTGCTTTAGCATACGATATATTTCATATTTGATTTCTTTTTGTGGATTTTTCCATCGTCATTTGCCTTTTTGTTTGCTGTAATGGTGTTATTGCTGACTGAAAGAATTCTGTCTATCCACTTTTGCAAAACATAAACAAAAACACCAACAATTTAATAAAAAACACTCAAGGCAAACTACAATTAAAAGATATATTCTCAGATACCCAAAGTCACACATTGTTATCAACCCACAACTGATTTTAATAAATGTTTTTTAAATAGTATTTTTATTAAAAATGTATAACTCCGTTACAACTCCGTTAAAAACTTGCGGAGGCGGAGGTAGGATTTCTTGCGGAAGTTCTGCATTTGCGGAGGCGGAGGCAAGGTTCCGTTACAACCCTAATATGAATGATGAACGCGTCAAGAATTCACATTAGCCATCCTTTCACCGTTCACTTCACGTTCCCCAGTTCGAGGATACAGCCCCTGACCCAAGAAATGGAGCCTGTACAGGGTGAGTCAACGATTGGATGAAGAAAGTTTGTGCCTTTTCGGTGAAATTAACAAAGAAACTATATTTATTGTTTGATACAATTTATTTTTACGCAGATTTAAAAAATATTTAGGACTCTACAGGGTGAGCCAAAAAACTAGGACAGCATAAAGTTGTATTTTTTTAAATAGAACACCCTATATACGAATCGTATTTTCGATTTAGCTTATAATTTTAAATCTTTTTTATTAAGGGTTTACTATAACAAAACTTTATAGTTTCTGAGATAATTAAGTTTAAAGAAAAAAAGTCACATTTTCAAGCATCAATTCAATCCTAAATAACGTTTTCAATTTTGTGACAAATATATTCAAATTTGGAATTTAGCAAGGCCAAGGACAAGTTAACATAATTTTTACCTAATATTTGCAATAAAAGCTACAGGGTGTTGAACACATCGGCTCAAATTTGAACAAGTTTAAATGAATAAATATCTTTTTTTTAAATGGTACACCCTGTATATTTTCATGTTATTTAATAGAGTAATAAAAACCCTAAAAGTTTTGTTCAATATATCCTATACCTATTTATAATAGTTTTTGAGATATTTCAGTTTTTATAATTTTCCATACTTTTTTACAGAAATAGTCTTCATTATCGTAGTAGCCATGGCAAAAACAATGTAAAAGAACATTTTTCTGTGTGTCAAATTTATAACCGTAATCGCTTCTTTTGGTTTTTATGTAGTGTAGTTTGTTTTTTTTTGCATTCATCTTATATTGTAAAATGAATTTTCCAAAGAATGAGTTAATAGATATGATTTATACAATAGGAGAGGCTCAAAAAAATTGCCTTCTTGCTCAAAGAATTTACAAAATGAAGTATCCTGATCGACGCCAGCCTAATACCCATACTTTCCAAAACTTAATGCAAAGATTTGATTCTTCTGGTACTGTTGATTATCCAAAACGTAAAGTGGTCAACAAACCAGTAACTAATGAAGAAAAAGAACTACAAGTATTGTTAAATGTTCAGGAAAATCCTTATATTGGTAGCCGTCAGTTAGCAGCATTATGTGAAACATCACAATCCACCGCTAATCGTACTACCAAGAAATATAGGTATCATCCATATCACATGGAATTACACCAAGAATTGCATGGACAGGATTTTGAAAGTCGTGTAAACTTTTGTCGTACAATAAATGCGGAGATTCAATTAAATCCAAATTTATTATGCAAGGTAATGTTTAGTGATGAAGCTACTTTTAGAAGTAACGGTGCCGTAAATAGACGCAACATGCATTATTATGCCACAGAAAACCCATTTTGGATTAGAGAGATGCAACATCAAAACCACTGGTCATTAAATGTTTGGTGTGGTATTCATCATAATCGAATTATTGGACCCCACTTTTTTAATGAACCACTAAATGGCCATAGTTACCTGAACTTTCTACAAGAAGAACTACCCCAACTGCTTCAAGGTCTCGATAGGGATGAGCTCGACAGTATGTGGCTCCAGCACGATGGTGCGCCTCCACATTACCATCGTGAAGTTCGTGCGTTTTTGGACCAACGATATCCGCAAAAATGGATTGGACGTGGGGGTTTCATTGAGTGGCTACCAAGGTCTTGCGACATCACCCCATTAGATTTCTTCCTATGGGGTTATATTAAAAATAAGGTGTATGTTAATCCACCAACAACAGTGGAAGATATGCGAAACAGGATTAGGGATACCTGTAGAACAATAACGCCACTAATTTTGTCCAGGGTCCGAGAAAATCTGCCAAAAAGACTAAATTTGTGCATTGCACAAGAGGGTCGTTTATTCGAACACTTATTAAAAAGAAATAATTAATCTCAGTATTTAATAGGTAATTTTTTTGTTTCAATTTAGTATAAAAGTAAATATGTATTTGCCTTGTCGTTATTGTTGTGTTAATTTTTTCACATTATGTTTAATTAAACTATTGCCGTTGTAATATAACAAATAATGTATTTCATCACATTTAACCACATTCTGTTTGTTTCTGTAGTTTCTTTTTATTATTTTACATGGCTACTATGATAATGAAGACTATTTCTGTAAAAAAGTATGGAAAATAAGAAAAACTGAAATATCTCAAAAACTATTATAAATAGGTATAGGATATATTGAACAAAACTTTTAGGGTTTTTATTACTCTATTAAATAACATGAAAATATACAGGGTGTACCATTTAAAAAAAAAAGATATTTATTCATTTAAACTTGTTCAAATTTGAGCCGATATGTTCAACACCCTGTAGCTTTTATTGCAAATATTAGGTAAAAATTATGTTAACTTGTCCTTGGCCTTGCTAAATTCCAAATTTGAATATATTTGTCGCAAAATTGAAAACGTTATTTAGGATTGAATTGATGCTTGAAAATGTGACTTTTTTTCTTTAAACTTAATTATCTCAGAAACTATAAAGTTTTGTTATAGTAAACCCTTAATAAAAAAGATTTAAAATTATAAGCTAAATCGAAAATACGATTCGTATATAGGGTGTTCTATTTAAAAAAAATACAACTTTATGCTGTCCTAGTTTTTTGGCTCACCCTGTAGAGTCCTAAATATTTTTAAAATCTGCGTAAAAATAAACTGTATCAAACAATAAATATAGTTTCTTTGTTAATTTCACCGAAAAGGCACAAACCTACTTCATCCAATCGTTGACTCACCCTGTACTGACGTAATTTTCCATCAATGTAGCAAACAATATACCACATTTACCGAGTTTTCTGTAGATCTACCGATTTTCTCTTCAATTTCCTGATCTACCGAAATACTATTGAGTTTATACCTTATTTTGAGCTTGAATAATAATTTTTAGATAAAAAATACTATGTATACAATTTTTTTTTACGTTTCATAAAATATTAGAAATATTTTACACCCAAGCGAGTTAACATATAATCCAACTCGGTCGAATCCTGGTAAATTAAGCGTGAACGTAATTTAAGATCTGGTATGCGGAAGCACCGCGTGAGCCATACATACGAACAATTTCCTATCGATTCACATTCATGAATGAGTTTATCTACCTGCAACGATTCTGTTCATACTTTCCTCGACATTTTATCTATTGTTTATCATACCTTTTTAAGTGACAATTTGGTAAAACTTGCAATTAGTGAGGCATATTCGCATGACGTACATGTAGTTTTCTGCTGGAAGGACAGATTCGGGAAGTAGGTGCATATTAATTCATTCTATTTTACTTATTAATACATTTATTATAAATTAACACAAGTATTCCGATTTTTTTAATGACCCAAAATAAAGTAAATACATAAAAAAAAACTAGCTATACTTAATTTGTATGTCTACTAAACTAGCCAACAGTCGATTGAAAAAAACTATTTAAATTACCATATTTCAATGACTATTGTACAGGTTGTCACAATCTCGTCTACTGATTATAATTATTTAAAATGTGTTCTGCAATTCACTATTCAGTCAAACTGAAAAATTCAATATCTTAAAAAAAAAAAGATTACGAACAGGGAAAGTGTGAAACAATTTTGATTGGTTGTATATGACAGCATATCCTATCAGAGATATACAGTGCCTTCATTTCAAAACGAACCATCCTTAATAACTTTGTTAAATAGAAAAATTTAAAAAAAAGAAAAAACACGTCAATTTAGATATATAGGGGGAAATTTAATTTTGCATTTGTTAAAAGTCTGTCAATCACCTCCTCACCTCCAGCTAACCTCACTTTGATATGTCAAATGGGAACCCCCACCTTGTGACACATCATTGTAAGCAGCATAAAATTGTCTATCCAACCGTATAAAAAAAATTAAATCGGTTGACGTACAAGCGAACAGTGTGCAAAAATGTCTTGTAATAATGCATAATATATCGGCCTCGAACTTTAGTATGTCAAATGATTACCCTATAGTGTGATACATCATTTTAAAGGGCATACTATCTCCTATTTAGCCAATAAAAAAAAACAAAATCTGTTGATGTACAAGCGAATAGTAAGAAAAGATGTGTGGTAATAATAGACACCTTATCACATTAAACTTTATTATGTCAAATGGCTACTTCATAGAGTAAAATATTATTTTAAATTTAAAATAAATATTTTTTTAAAATAATAAACAGTTAAAATATTTGCGAGAAAAAAACTAAGCCTGTTTTAAAATTCATCGCAAAATTCTTTGCAGTCTGATCAATCTAGTGTATTTATTTCAATGATATTTTTTGCGGTACCTGATAGGTACAAGAAATCACTGCAATAAATAAAATTTTTAAGATCTTTAAACACCAGTTGTTTATTATTGTTAAAATTGTCATTGTGACGCCTAGTTGAAACGTGAATATAAATGGTGTATACGCTAGCCGAAAGAATAGAAATAATTTTTCTCTATGGAGCTGATGATCGGTGCGCTCGTAGAACCGCCAGAGCATTTAACGAGAGGCATCAAGACAAAAACGTGGGCCATAAATATGTACTCGAATTGGTACGAAAGTTTGAAGAAACGGGATCCGTTTGTAATAAAAAATCTATTGAGAAAAGGGTTGTAGATGAAGCATGCCAAATCGAGGTACTAGGACAGTTTGCAATAGATCCAACTTTATCCATCTCAAAGGTCGCAGATTTAACCAACATTTCTGCTGGCTCTGTGCATAAAGTTTTAAAACAAAATAAGTTTTTTCCCTACAAAATTCAAATTCTTCAAGAACTCGGAGAAGACGATTTTGATAGGAGAATTCAATTTTGCGAATTAATGTGCCAACGAATTGACGAGGACCCCCATTTACCTAAGAATATCTGCTTTAGTGATGAATCAACTTTTTTTCTAAATGGACTGGTTAACAGACATAACTGCAGATACTGGGATAATGAAAATCCGCACCTTTTCCGAGAAGGGCATACTCAATATCCCGAAAAAATTAACGTATGGGCAGGAATTTATGGCAATGAAATCATCGGGCCATTTTTTTTGGAAGATAATTTAACTGGCAAATTTATTTAAACCTTTTAGAAAACACAATATACCCTGCCATTGTGCAATCTTTAGAAAATCAAGTGGATGAAATGCTGTTATGGTACTAAATGAAAATAATTTGCATTTCCAGCAAGATGGAGCTCCCCCGCACTACGCTTTGGCAATTCGAGAGTGGCTTGATGAACATTTTCCAGGGACGTGGATTGGCAGACGTGGTGCAATTGAATGGCCAGCACGGTCTCCAGACCTAACCCCTCTAGACTTTTTTCTTTGGGGGTATTTAAAAAGCAAGGTTTATAAAACCCCACCTGAAAATATTGACGATTTAAAAGATCGAATTGTTCGGGAATGTAGAGGAATTAGCAGAGAAACCCTTGCCAATGTTCGTGGGGAATTTCAAAATAGGCTTTTTTATTGTCTCGCTAATAACGGCGCACATTTTGAACATTTAATAAAATAATTTTCTTCAACTGAATAAAACTGAATAAACTGCTTATATTTAACACACATTTTTGCATCCTAATTGCCTATAACGTCTATTAACTTAATTTTTTTTGACATCATTGGATAGCAGATCGTACGTCCTTTAAAATGATGTATCACACTATAGGGTAATCATTTGACATACCAAAGTTCGAGGCCGATATATTATGCATTGTTACAAGACATTTTTGCACACTATTCGCTTGTACGTCAACCGATTTAATTTTTTTTATACGGTTGGATAGACAATTTTATGCTGCTTACAATGATGTGTCACAAGGTGGGGGTTCCCATTTGACATATCAAAGTGAGGTTAGCTGGAAGTGAGGAGGTGATTGACAGACTTTTAACAAATGCAAAATTAAACTTCCCCCTGTATATCTAAATTGACGTGTTTTTTCTTTTTTTTTAAATTTTTCTATTTAACAAAGTTATTAAGGATGGTTCGTTTTGAAATGAAGGCACTGTATATAGTCTTACTGAACTAATCGGCATTATTTTCCAACTGCATTATTCGCAATCTTATAAACTGACCTTTAGGTGTTCAAACTTTCTTCAGATTAAAATTTGTGATCACAAAATTAAAAATTAAGAAAGAAGTATTCAAACCGTTTTTACTGTATTGATTAGTTGTATGTTATAAGAGATATAAAGCCAATACCGCCTTTTGGTAAATATTTAAACAAATAAAAGCGTACGTTTTCGTATGACTATTGTCATAGACGTATAAAAGAATAGACCGCAGGTTCATTAGAGAAAAAGTGGCTTCTAGTGCGAAATATAAAAGAGTAATAAAGAGAACTTTTGTCTCACTCTAGTTAGCAGAGCAAGGTTTGCATATGATCATCTTTTTATTTTCTTTTAAAATTCAGTTGGTAGTGGTGGTGTATATTGCCCGTTCTTCTTCTTGTTCCTTCTTTCTCTCTCGCACAAAAAGTTACGTTCTCTCCACAAAATCCGCTATCCATCATTTACTATAACTATGGTTGCTGTTATAACGTTAAACTAACTTTTTCTCTCGATAATGGCGAGTTATTACAAGGAATTCGAATATTGTTTAAGATACTCAATTCGTTCTTTTTTGACCTCATCGTACATCTACTATGTATATAAAATATATATCTAAACACAAGAAAAGCTAGCCTATAAGACATGTTAACAATAGAAAGGTGTTATATGTTTCACAATATTTATAAAATATAATTCTAAGACGTCATAAATAATTTAAACATAATCTACATCAAACCTTTCGCACAGAATAATCGATCCAGGATGCCGACTTTCTTCAAGACTACAAATGGTTCAATTTCAATAGATTTTACTTGAAATAACGAGTCCTTTCAGCCAGGGAATATGTTCCCCAACACAGGGAAAAGTTTTTCCCCTTAAATAATTCTCGTAAAATTGTTTGCAAATTTAAATACAAAATCTTGTATTTTTGGATTTAGGGTCTCCGCGGTACTCCAAGATGACTGAAACGAACTCTCATAAAACTTTTTGTGCATTTGAAAATACAATAATTTCGTCTTAATCGCGGCCTGAATTCTAGGGTTTTTAAGTATTGAATTGTTGGGGCTTCCACAGAACATCAGATTAAGAAATTGAATATCGAGAAATGTCAATGTTACTTATTACTACTTATTCATGTAACAAATATCTGTAATTTGGGGTCCCTTGGACACCCAATCTGCCCCTGTACTGAAAAAAAATTGGGGGTTAAAATATGTAAAAAATGTTATCAGGAGGTCATACAGGAGCTTCAAAATTTTTGATAATATAAATTAATTCCAAATAGATTTAATATGAGTATTAAAAGATAAGTCGTATTTCTCAATAACCCATGTTATTTTTACCTCAAATCTACGTTAAAATCATATTTTAAAGCTGTGGTTTTGATTTTACAACCTTTCAAAATGAGGGCGAAATTTTAGAAATCGAAACGTATTTCAAATGAATGAAAGGGTTTTTACCTGCGCTAATTGAGTAACTCATTAGTAGTATATATACCAAGTTTTGTTAAAATTGGGTCGTTACGCGCAGAGCTATCGCCAATTAAACAAATCAATCCGTAAGAAAAGTGCCACTACAGAAAAAATCGAGTTTCGTGCACTCATAAAGTTCCTGGCAAAGTAAAGAAAACCTTCTCAAACCATTTTGGAAAGGATGTCTTCTGTTTACAGCGACTTTTGCCCTAGAAAAACCATGGTTTACAAGTGGCATAACCTATTCAAACAAGGAAGAGATTCCCTAGAGGACAATTCCAGGCCGGGACGGCCCACTGAGGCGACCATTGATCAATCGAGAAAGTAGAAAAGTTAGATGCCCGTCTGAAAAAGAAGTAACTCGCCGAAATGGTTGGAGTATCACCTACAATCATTTTGAATATCCTGCTTGACCATCTTGGATCACCCTCCTTATAGCCTAGATTTGGCTCCCAGTGATTATTTCTAAAAATGAAAAAAGAAGCTTAAAGAAAAAAGTTTTACAGCGACAATGAAGGAAGCAATTTCTGCCTATTTTACCAAAAAACAATAATTTTTCTCGATGGTATAAAGAAATTTATTGACAGCTGTATGTATTAAGGGTTAAGGGGGAATATATTCAAAAGGAAAAATGATTTTGAGTTTAATTTCACTCCAAATTTTTTGTCCTTTCCTCGTACATAAAAAATTTCCTGGAGGAAAACGAGCCTTTTTCCAGTTATTCCTGTGGACACCGAGAAAGTCAAAGCATCTCCGAGTCGCTGTGTTTAGCTAAAAATCATGGTAAATCTTTCACACAAATCGGTTAATCTTCTATGAAGTTTGTCAAGTCTGCAATTTATGAAAACTTACTTTTCTATAAATTATTTTAATATGTCTAAACTTGTTCGTTCTTTCAACGGTTGTCACATTCTTATGTTCCCGCACGTAAACGTTAAAAAAGCTGTTTATACAGAAGGCTACCTTTATGCATTTTGTTGTTTATATACATGCAAAATTAATATAGTTGACATTTTTGCCCCATATTTAATTGGCGCTTCTCTGATCGTTTTACTAATCATCAATTATTCCTGGCGTGTCAGAAACTTCTTAAACTATAGAGTAAAATTATATGTACGTGAGTACAGCTAGGAATGAAACTTTACTTCTCCAAATTATTTTAAAATATAGGTAGTTTAAAAAGTGTGACAGTCGCTTTTATACACGAAACACCCTATATATATTCGACAGTTTTTCGAAATTCTAGATGCAGTGTTGAAATTTACGGTTAGTGAAATATCTGACATATCACTTGTCGGGCAATTTGCGCTGTTGCCATAACATAAATATGGTTTTCGTGAAATATACCTTTATTATTTTCTTTGTTTTAAGTATTAAAGAAAATATTAATTTTTGCAGCTAACACTATACCACCCGCTAACTCAGTCCTGTCCCGAGAAGTAGTAGATATCTGTTGGACTTCCATTGTCTTTATTTTTGTTGAATATCACGACGTTTCGACTAGTAGTTATCTCTAGCCGTTTTCAAGTGAAAGTTTCACTTGAAAACGGCTAGAGATAACTACTAGCCGAAACGTCGTGATATTCAACAAAAATAAAGACAATGGAAGTCCAACAGATATCTACTTCGCAAGAAACATCGTTATCTATGACCTTCAATCAAACATCAGACCTGTCCCAATAGCCTTTCTCAGCAGAGACTGTCCTGTCTCCATGTTTCTGCTGGACAATAACATTTTTATTTAATTTATCTATGTTGGTTTCAGTTAGATCAGGTTTAGTTTGGTTATAGTTAATGAAACTTACCTGAACTAACTAAAACTAGTTCAAACTAATGGAAACAAACCAAAAATTTTAGGTAATAAAGATTATTTAAAGCAATTAAAATGTTTTTGACTGATAGGGACAAATATTTTTTGTTAAATAAAAGTTTATTACATGTAAATATTTGATATCTGGCAACGTTGCAACAAATATTTAAATTTTCAACGGTAGTAGTAGTAATAAATAAAAATGTCGAATTTTACAAATTTCTTTTTTTTCTTTTTCGTTGAAAATATGTGTTATCTAGCAAGGTTGCAACAAATATTTAACTTTTTCAACACCTTCTGTAGTAGTAGTAAAAATATCGACAAATTCTGCAAAATTTATTTTTGGTTTTTCATTAAAAAAAAAATCCGGCAACGTTGCAACAAATATTTAACTTTTTCAACGCTATAGTACTAGTAGTAGTAGTAAAAATGTCGACGAATTTTGCAAAACTTTTTCTTTTTAGTTGAAAATATCTGATATCTGGCAACGTTACAACTTTTTCGGCACCTTTCGCAGTAATAGTAGTAAAAATGTCGACGAATTTTGCAAAACTTTTTCTTTTTAGTTGAAAATATCTGATATCTGGCAACGTTACAACTTTTTCGGCACCTTTCGCAGTAATAGTAGTAAAAATGTCGACGAATTTTGCAAAACTTTTTCTTTTTAGTTGAAAATATCTGATATCTGGCAACGTTACAACTTTTTCAGCGCCTTTCGCAGTAATAGTAGTAAAAATGTCGACGAATTTTGCAATATTTATTTTTGCTTTTTCGTTGAAAATATATGATATCTAGCAAAGTTACAACAAATATTTAACTTCTTCAACAGCTGCTGTAGTAGTAGTAGTAGTAGTAAAAGAGAAAACCCTTATTTTGAAAATACCCAAAGTTTTCAGTTAAAGTATAAGCATTTACAAAAGAACATTAACATTTTTTTCTTAAATTTAATGGAGATTCACCATCTTTTGTGATTCCTTCCCCTACAATATTTATGAATGACAAATTAATATAATTTACAATTACTTGTGAAAGTTCAGTCCATTATAAAAAAATTTACATGCATATCTTGTTAGCTCTTCTGTATAAACAATTCTTTTATTAAATGCATGCACATGTATCATCATGAAATACAAATCATACAAAAAGACTAAGCTAAATTTTATGCTGCAAGTGTCACTTAGCGATTTAACAAAAAAATAATTAAAGCTCCTTGTAATACAATTATATAAAATTATTCCAAATATGGCAGAGTCTATCTGTATGATCTGCGGTATCATATCACAAAACAAATCTTAATTAACACCGATTAACACTGAACACTAAAAATCCTTTAATATAGCCGAAATACATCCCCTTAGAATTATCTAAAAAATTTATAAACATATAAACGCTCTCCGGGAATCCATCTTTCTATCACCACCTCGCTGTGAAACCCAAATTGGCTTAAATAATTTTCAATATCTTCGATTTTGTTCTCTTTCAGAAGCAGCATGTAACAAACGCCGTTCTTCGTCAAGACGTGCGGTAGAGTTTTCAGGAAACCGTCTATTATTTCTCTACCGTTCTTTCCTCCTGCGTAAGCCCTATTCAAACCACTCCCGGCTATCTCTCTCTTGCGCGTGACGACATAGGGTGGGTTGAACAAAATTATATCGAACGAACAACGTAAAAATGTTGTTAGATTCATCCCTATGCTTTCTATGTTAACACCGTTCATGAAAGAAGTTTTTTTAGTAGCGGCGCACGCGCGTAAGTTGATGTCCGTGCAAAAATAAGCGCAAGTGTTTTTTAATATGGTCGCTAAAGCTGTCACGAGAACGCCACTGCCACAGCCTATTTCACAAGCTAGAACGGGTTTTAAGTTAACGATGTACTCTCTGTCCTTTTCTAGTGCATCGAGAAACAGATGTGTATCCTCACAAGGCTCGTAGACGTCGGGATAGTCGTGGAGATTGTAACGTGGTGTAAGCAGCGCCATCTTTGGTAATTTCCAGAGAGATCCTGAAATCATACAGTTAATTTTATATAAATTATTGTTTTGTGGTTTATTATGAGCTGTCATCGATCATATTATGAAATTTGCGTATTTTTTTCACTGAACGCGAATCAATAGTTAGAAAATAATTTAGTTTGAAGCCAAAGACTTAAAAAAATTACCTTAATACGCAGAAAATACTAAATTTAACTTTAAAAAAGCTGATTTTAACACTATGTATAGGCTAATTAAAAATCAAAATTGGAACATTATATATGAGTGTTGTGATATTGATACTGTCATAACTCAGTTTTACAGAGTATTTTATAATATTTTTGTACAATGTGTTCCAATATCAACACAGATAGGTAGAACTTTTCCAGTGTGGTATAATAGTGACATAATTAAATTAATTAAGGATAAAGAAAAATATTTTAGAAAGTACAGAAAATCCAAAAGTCTTTTTTGGTATAATAAATACAAATCTAGTAGACAGAATATTAAAAATAAAGTAAAGGCAGCACACTCGGAGTATTTGGCACGAGTTGGGTTGAGTCTAAGAAATAATCCCAAGTATTTTTGGTTGTATGTTAAAAGTCTGAGAGGTGAGGGTGATATTCCTGCAGAAATCTCTTATAACATTTACTGTTCGGGTGCAAAGGGTATTGCAGATGCATTTGCGCATTATTTTGGTAATGTATTTAGTGCTGCAGGGGTGATGGAATGCAGTGGGGTTATATCTAAAAATCATTTTTATGACTATCCCATAGATAAAACTGAAGTACGCTGTGCTCTTCAAAGGTTAAAGGGTAACAGAGCTATTGGACCAGATGGGTTGCCTGGCTATGTTATAAAGGGCTGTAGCGAATATTAGAACCTTTGCTATATATATTTAACCTTTCACTTAAATCATCAACATATCCTACAGAATGGCGTATGACAAAGGTTATACCTACTTTCAAAGGAGGGGTAAAGCACGAAGTAACTAATTATAGGCCTATTAGCATAGTAAATGCAACGTCAAAGTTATTTGAAATAGTGATTTTTAACAGAATATATGATGAAGTTAAGCACAGTATATCTGAGTGCCAACATGGGTTCTTACCAAATAAGTCAACATTAACTAACTTAATTACTTTTACACAATACATTCATAACTCTTTTAATAAAAAAGCACAAGTTGATGTAATCTACACGGATATGGCAAAAGCATTTGATAGAGTGAACCATACCCTTATAATACAATCTCTTAAGCAACTGAATGTTACAGAAAATCTGATAAATATTATTGTCTCTTACCTGACTGATAGAAAGCAGTATGTTGAAATGAAAAGGGCCAAATCATATGTATATAGAAGTACTTCTGGTGTTCCTCAGAGGTCTAATTTGGGACCTTTTTTATTCTTAATTGCCTTTAATAATATATGTAACGTGATCAAACACTCAGAAGCATTACTGTTTGCAGACGACTTTAAACTTTTTAGGGTAGTATTGACTGCTGATGATTGTGACTGTTTACAGCAGGATCTAAATAATGTTGTTGAATGGTGTAGAATAAACGGTTTTTGTCTTAATGACAACAAGTGTTCGTTAATGTCTTTTACTCTGAATAAAAATGTCTTAAATCAAGCCTATTCTGTTAATGATATAGTGTTAAAACGGACTTCTTGTCAGAAGGATTTGGGAGTATTGTTTGATAGTTCATTGAATTTCAATGAGCATATAATAAATAAAATTAATGAAGCTCACAAGATAATGGGTTTCATCATCAGATCTACTAGACATTTTGATGTTGATGTTTGCATGACACTTTTTGACAGTCTTGTACTGCCAAAACTTGAATACTGTAGTATAATATAGTCACCACAATATGAAGTGTGGAGTAGAACCATAGAACGTGTCCAGCGAAAGTTTTTGAAGTATGTTTTTTAAAAAATTTGGATACTATCCTATTCAGGGTTATAATCACCTAGACTTATTGAATATATTTAACAGACTTTCACTGGAAAACAAACGTATAAAAATATGTTTGGTATATATATACAAGATCTTAAAAAATAAAATAAATAGCCCAGACTTATTGCTGCAACTTCCATTTATGGTAAATAATGGTGGAACAAGACAAAGACCAACATTTGATCTAGAATTTCCTAGAACAAATACTTACAAAAATTCGCCCCTATATAAAATGTGTAATTATTTTAATACATACGTTAGTGATGTAGATTTAAGTAGTATTACTTTACGTAGATATAAGGATATTCTTGACCATAAATTGCTGGATTCTCAGGCTCAGATGTAATATTGACAATAATATTAACTAGGAATGTTAGTTTAATGTTTTTAACTTTAAGAAAGGTATCTGTAATTGGCTTAACTGCTGTGTATTCGATAAATAAATAAATAAAAATAAATATCATAATTTGACATAAATCAATTATACAGCACAGAAAAACTTCATAACAATTTTGTTATAAAAACTGCTTGAGGTTAGCAAAACGGCATGCAGGCTTTCGTATGTGACGGAATTGTCGCTTTGTTCACAAATACATGAAGAACTACTTCAAAAGTAAATATAAGTAGAAAATCAAACAGCGTATCTTAAGGTGATTTTGAGACTGACATTCAAGGTCGTTTGAAGGTGGTGTCAATTTTTTTCAATGAAAACCTCATTTCTTAATGCAGCAAATTTTATCTTCATTGGCTAAATTGCAGTGGATCTCGCCTTCATTGACTGGGCTGTAGCAGATCTCAAGGCTCGTCTTCATTAGCTGGATCTTGGAAGGTTTCGCCCTCAGGGCGCTGCTATTTTATTGAAATTTAGTACTGATACAACCGTCACAGTCATTTCATCATCAGAACATGAAATTTTCCGCTTTTTTTTTTCTGAACTCAAAAGTATGGGTTCTCATTAGAGAAAACCAAGTTGACCTTCAAATAACCCTGAAGAACAGCTTCAAGGTCCCAGCGAAATGCGATATTTGATTTCCTATAATTTTTGTACTTAAACTTAAATAAATAAACAAATAAATAAATTATATATATATATATATATATATATATATATATATATATATATATATATATATATATAGGTTTTCGGGTATCCCTTGTGTACCGAGCCCATCTCCGTACAGTGAGCTTTGCGAATGGTGAATGAGATTTCACCGAAACGTCAGCGGCCCTACAGTCCTGAGAAGAACTCAGCATACACACAGGCAGCTGCCCTACAGTACTGAGAAAATCTCACCACACACAGGATAGCCGAAAACCTTCAGTTACACATTACACCCGTGAGAACAACCGACATAACGCATTATTTAAAACTACAGTATATTCATGTGATGAGCTACCTCTTGGCTCTTGGTGAAGAAATCACTGTAGCTCTTTCTGAACAATCTTAGAGATATGATGCAGAGTTCATTGCAGGTCTGTGTTCGTTTATCACCCATGGAATCCTTACTCTGAGCTCCCTGTTTATTTTTAAATGCCTAATTATATAAATAAATAAATAAATAAATGTTTATTGACGGACCAGCTATTTACAAAGAAAAAAAATCAATACCTAGTAGTACACGCATGAACAGAAACATACAATGAAACATTGAACAAATAATACAATAATTAAGCAAATACAAAAGTATATGAACTTAAAGATGTACAATATAGATAAAATAATGTATAATAAAATCCTACAAACACAAAAGTTAAAACAAAGAGGTATACAATGGGTGGGCAAATATAAAATACATATACCAAAACAAGTTACCATCTATAGATAAAATGACTAGATACACATATCACAGTGCATTCTTCATCCTTGAGCTTAATGAACTTAATGTATCATTAAAGAAATCGATATCATTTCCAAATTTATTCGCCGTAATTGAAAAGCGAGTGAGAGATAACGATAATCCATAGTTTGTTCTGTGATAAGGAACACTAAACAGATTGAATTCTCTCAAAACTCTCTGTGGAACATTTATGTCTATCATAGCTAATAATTCGGGACAATCTATTAATCCATGCAAAATTTTATAAAAGGTGCGCGTATCGATATATGTTCTTCTTTCCCTAAGAGGTATCAAATTAATAGACTTAAGTATTTCTTCATATATGATGTTTTCACTTGGTATCCCCATTTTGAAACCCACAAATCTAATTAATCTCTTTTGTACTCCTTCAATCTGTTAAATATACTGCTCATAGTAAGGAGACCATACCTGGCAAGCATAATCCAAAACTGACCTAACATAGGAACAAAATAATGTTCTAAAGCAAGCAATGTTATTAAAATCTTGCAAGGTTCTTTTAATAAAGACCAGTAATTTTAATTCTTTATTAGTAATATGATTAACATGAAAGTTAAAACTTAAATTGCTGTCAAAATATACTCCTAGGTCTTTAAGCTCTTTTTTAGTTTCAAGTAATATATTATCAATCGAATAATCATATTGAATAACATGCTTAATGTGATAGAATTTCAAGACAAAACATTTACTTGCATTCAATTGCATATCATTTAAATTGCACCATTCACTTACAGCATTCAAATGCTCTTGAAGTCTCATACAATTTCCCAAATCCTTGACTATTCGAAAAATCTTTAAATTGTCAGTGTACAAAAGACATTTAGAATATAGCACACATTCAGTCACATTGTTAATAAAAAAAATCGAATAAAAGTGGAGCTAAATGCTAATCTTGAGGTACGCCAGATGAGACTAAAATCTCGCTAGAAACCAAATTGCCAATTTTTACCTGCTATCTCCTATTTGTTAGGTTAGCTATAAAACCAGTTCAAAAGGTCACCACATATGCTATATTTTTCCAACTTCCTAAAACGTAGAGAGTGATTTACCTTGTTGAAAGCCCTAGGGAAGACCGTGTAAATAGAGTCAATCGGATTAGTATCCTCAAGAGAATTTCTTAAAAACTGCTCATAAACAAGCAAATTACTTACTGCAGATCTACCTCTGATGAAACCATGTTGGCTTTCACTTAAAATAGATTGAAGTTTTGATTTGATTTTAGAATCAACAATCATTTCAAATACCTTCACTATCATATACATACATAGAGGACGTCTCAAATGTATGGAAACCCTTAAAATTTTCTCAAACCAAAAGTTATCAAGACAAGTTTAAATGCAAAATTTGTAGGAAATCAAATGGCCTATCGAAATAACGCGAATATATATTCTAATAATATACAATAATATGTAATTGAAGACAATAAATTGTTTGGATACGGATGGAAATTATTATCACTAGTTAGACCTACCTAGGTTTTAAAGAAGCTTTCAATTTTTATATTACTTGTTATTGTATGTTTTCGGGATCTGCTACAGTATTATTTAAGAGTACCTTCCTTTTGACGGTTTCTTTGTCAATTGAGATGTGAACTCTATTCAATCTCTCCTGGGCATTCTAAAAATTAAAGTAAAAGAACTAGTAGGAATTTTGCAAGTACAAATTATCTAGTATCTAAAGATATCTAGAACTAATATTCAGTCAGTTAAAAAGGTTTCCAGACATTACAATATGTTTTCAATATTTACTCTCTTTGGTTTTTTATTTGAATTAGACTATAAGTTTTTTTTACATGAATCTTGGACATCTATTAAGGAATAATTTTAAAAAATGCATTTGAGATATAATGTTGAATTATTCCTCAGAAGATTGCCGATGCTCATTCAAAAAATGTGTAGTGAAGTGAGAAAACTTCGAGACGTACACTGGTTTACAAAAAATGGAATCATCTATAAACTGCTTACAAAATTTAACATTAGATATAGTTTAAGGTGAATAATAAGAGTATCTATTAATAATACCCAATATGAGTCATATTTTTTATCTGGATGGTGAATTAATCACCTTCGATGGAGCAGCTTGACTAATAACACCAGGCTATTACAGATTGATGTACAGCCGCCTGGGACTCCTTGTTGCAATTCTGAGTAGTTTTTCTTTGACCCGATACATAAGTAATTTAAAACGTTTTTTTTTCTTGTACTTAAAGGTTTAAATATAGATTGACTTATTACTGCACTCCAGAAGACAGTGGACATATATTGATGTTCAAGGTTTTGGTTTTGGTTTTGCTGATCACTGTAGATACTAAAATTTAGAATTATAAAAAATCTAATACCTGTAAAATATTCGACAGAACTGTTACTCTTTGCTTGGCATTAATTAATTTTTTAAGGTAAACTTCCAAGTCCACAGAATGCTGTTGGGTATCAGATATTTTCTTAAGTTCTTCACTGAGGCTTTCTATACACTGTTTTAGTTCTAGCTGGGAAATCCTACAAATTATAAAAATTAAAAAAAAGAAAAATATTTACATGAAATAAATACACAAAAGTAGTTAATTATTCCACCTACTACAAGAAAAAGGATAATATTCTAAAGTTAATTATGTTTGTTCATAGGTAGGTTTCTCGCCTGCTAAATTAGATCATAAAATTGGAATTCAATTTTTACTAAAGATTCAAACACAGACTCGTCCATATTTCCAGAAAAACCTATTAAGTTTGTGTAAATGAAATATCTCCCAAAAACAGATTGATCTACAGATAAAATTAAAATTATTAGAGGTAGACTCCACATCTTAAATGAATCATTTAAAAAAACAAATAAATCTCTCTTACAACATGAAATATTAAATTCGAAAAATTTAAAATTCCATCTAGTTTTTTCACACGAACATTTAAATACATACTTATATAATAATAAGTGACGATACCTCTACACTTTTCAATGGTTTCGGTTTTTGATTAAAAATAATTGACTTTTTCTATAAGTTTCATTTTTCATTGTTTGTTTCTCAAAACTTAACACAATCAGTTTTAAAAAATTTTACCACAATCGTGAAACTGAAAATTGAGCCTCTGTATTATATAAAAATTTAAAAATACGCACTTTCTTCATTGGAAAAATCAGGAAAGTTATCAAGAAACAAATCAAAACAAAATAGGCCCGCCAATTAATAATAGAGTACATAGTTCAGATAAGTGTGGCGTGCTCGTTCCAACAGGCGCTGTTGCCAGGTTGCAAATACCATTTCTTCGAAATTCTCATATATTCTTTTCTTACAACATAGTTTAATGTAAGTAATGTATAAAAAAAAAGGTAAAATTAATTTTAATCAAGCAAAATTTTTGGTTAGTTCTGGTTAATACAGGTTTAGTTTGGTTTTGGTTAGTTTGACAAAATGAAACTAACCCGAACTAACCTAAACTTATTACTTAAAAAATGTTATTAGAGACCACTTGGAAATGGAACAATCTCTGCCAGGAAAGGCCATCAGTTTAGTTTAGTTCTAGTTAGTTTCAGTTTTTCAAGCAAAACCAAGCTAAACCTGTACTAACCAAAAATTGGGTGGTTAAGATTAGTTTTTCCAAATTAACCAAAATCAAGCTAAATCTGAATGAATCAAACCTATCAAAAATTTTGAAAGGTTACAAAAATTAAACTATGTTGTTTGAGATCGACAAATTTTATAGTTTATATCACCAAAGTATTTTACATCTGGCAACGTCGCACGAATATTGGTCATTTTCGCGAGTTTCATGGTCGATGGCATTTCTGAAACGTACTTTTGTTTTTCGTTGAAAATACAAGTTTCTCTAAATTGGTTTGCCAAAATTTCTCCACAATAGTTTAAATATATTAAATACAATATATTTTAACTATTTTCATTGAAAATAATCACACAAGTTCAATGTTTTAACTGAAAAAAAAATGCTTTGCGAAGTGACGATTGGCGTTTTTTGGAAAAGTGAGGAAAAATAGTGAAAAATCAAAGCCGAAATCATGTTCGACGACCTCGAAATAAGGGGGTAAGTAGCAAATTTTTTCTTTAAAAAACGTCATTTTCCTATTTTTCGGGGATTTCATTCATTACGAACGATTACCTTTCTCCTTTTAATCTGTTCTACAAACCATATATTTTCCGTTAAATAATTAGAGAAAAGTCAGAAGAATATGGAAACATATTGGCATTATAAAGCTTTTTTTCCCTAAAAGACATACTTTTCTAAAGCACTTAATAAAACAGCGTCTATTTACTCTCAGGACAGCTAAACTGTAAGGAAAAAGAGTCATTTGGTATTTTTCTGTCGTCTTAATGGGTTTTGTCCTTTCAAACATTTCTATCAATTGTGCTTTAAACAATCATTATTTACAATTTTTATGTTTTAATAAATATTACCTTGTAGCTCTAACTCTCTCATCCAACTGATCCACTGTTGGTTTAATAAGGCCCATAAGCCCTTCGGCAATTGTATCTCTGGTCGGATTATCACAAAAATTTTCCGTATTTTCGTCTAAAGATGTAGCTGTACTCTCAGAATCGAGATCCATCTTGTTTTTCTTGACGTTTCGCACGATTACCATCAGCTGTTCTTCTTTTTTATTTTCCGGCGCGAATCGTGCTAATCCATTTTTAATGTAGCAACAGTAAAGGTTATCCCTACTTAAATATTGAAACTTGGAACATATAAGAGTGAGTCCACACGATACCAAAAATTTCGGCGTAGGCGTATTACGCCCATTTATGTTAAAAATGTCTCGTCCACACGGGGAACTTTTATCGTGCAGTCGTGCAGTCGTAATGTTTTTTTTGTGGTAACCTAACTTTTTTCTGATTTTTTGATAATATTTCTTTATGTATAAATTAAAATGAAAGAAAATAATTGCAGCAATGTTGTTATGTAGAAAAAGAAAACTAAAGAAAAAATTACAAAAGATAAGGATATTATTAATATATTCTTTATTAAAATAACGGAAAAGTCGTTGCTACTAGGTCCGATCTGTTTTTGAGAAAAACATTGGAGAAAGGCTTGGACATACTAATGATTTAATTCAAGAAATGCGAGAAATTGATCCTGATTTATTAAAAATATTTTCCTGTTACTCTTGGTGAGTTTGAAAAGCTGTTGTTGGGCCAATAATTAGGAAACATGCTATGGAAATGTGTACAGCTATACACTTATTACTAGGTTTGAAAAAACATTGTGATATTTAGCTGATGAAATCAGCATGTGAAAGCAACAGTGCGAATTCCGAGTCGGTAAACAGTGTTTTTGAAATTAGTCATATTACTTGTGCAATAATATGAGACTTTTTAAAACAAGTTTTATTTCCGAAGTTTGCCACTTCTGCCTGGTAAAGAATTGCCAAGGAGTTCAAAAACGATAGTTTCAATATAAAGTGTCATTTTAACAATTGTTTTAATAATTACAATTGTTTGTAGTTTTTCGAAGAATATATTACGTATGACACTAACTGGATTTCTGTTATTAAATTTCCATCAATGTTAATTTTTACTTTTTAATTGTTTATAATAGGTTTATATAAAATTTGCTAAGGGTAGGGTTACTAGACTACAGGAATTTTCCTGACATGTCTGAAATTTTAGCCCCTTGTTAGGAAGAAACAGGAAAAAACTGCAATTGTCAGTATTTTTTTGAAATTAAAAGAGGAAAATATAAGTAATGAAAAAATATTTATTAATCATTCTAGTGAGAAAAAATAAATTGATTAAACGTTAACAAAATGAGTGAATTGTTAATTTAGTATATTAATAAATTTGGTTTCATACTTTTTATTGTTTGATGTTTCTTTTGGCAATTGCTGGACTTTTATAACTATTTCATGACATTCTTCACATGATATGTTCTTTAAGTTAAATTGTGTCTAGAGTAGAACCTTAACAGAAGACGTTGTAAACCAACTATTACTACAAATTATTAATTATTAAATTAGTATATATATTTTTAAGTTACTCTTATGGATTAATAGATAATTATAGTCTAATATTTAATACTCCCTTAAGAAATAGTTATATCTTAAGTAAATTTATGTTCTAATAGGTTCAAACAAAAGCATGCCTTAATCTCCGAAACTCTAAAACTTTACTTTTTACAGAGACCATTAGTTTTGTTTATATTGTCATCGTCCCATAAATACACACTTTTTCATTTCAGTAATCATGTAAATAAATAGTTATAAGTTATATTTGTTAGTACGCCTATGACTGTCAAATATATAATTTAGATTCAGAATAGAATGTAACTAGGACGTGTACATTGAAACGAGAGGAACTAAAATCAAAAAACTACAATAGTAACATTAAATTAGTAAGTAAGAACAAAAACTGTTGTTACCTCATGATTTAGTGAACATTATAATAAAATATTAAAAAAGTAATAGAAGATTTATTTGAATTCATCGAACTAGCAAAGTTATAACATTGATGGCAGCGAAAGGCAAAGCTTATAACAATATAGACAGTCTCCTTAATCCACTACGCTCCTATTAATGAGAAGACTCACTCGATATTGGCATTTGATGCTTAGATTGCAAAAATTTTGAAAATCTCACTGCCTTAACATACAACATTCAGATAAAATGTCCGGATATTTATAGAAACATTAGGGATATTGTCAGGAAAACTTATTATTTGATCTGGTAACCATAGCTAAGGGCATGTCTGTGGATTAGCGTCTCGATATCACAGATTGTCGTTGAATAGAAATTGTATTATATAATGGCCTTTATTTCATAAGCTTTAATTTATATAATGAACACCCTGGAACAAAAAAGGTTAGATGAACACCTGTATTATTGCAATTGTTATAAAATTAATAAAAAAATGAACAAAAATCGTTTTTTTTTTTTTTTTAGGACCAAGCCGTAATGATCTTCGTTAACAAGCATTTTTAATAAATTAAAACAACTTAACATAATTCATAAATATCTATTATTTCAAAACTCGCTAAATAAAATATATAAATAAAACAAAGTTTAAAAAAAAACATAGGTTATGTTTTCATACAAAATATTGAAAATAAACAGTTTCCACCATTTTGAAAGCAGTCCGCTGAAAAGTTAAACATGATTTGGCGTAATGACCTTGGAAAAGGCGGATTTAGGCGGGAAATCTTCGGTCTTTGTCTTTTTTTAAATCTAACAAATCACAATGCTTGAAATTTGACATATGTCTTATTACGCTACGCTGCCGCCGAAATTTTTGGTATCGTGTGGACTCACTCTAAGCGGCAGCATGTAATGTTCCGCGCTTTACACGGAGAAGAGAATAAGGTTCGGAGCGAGAGAGATACCTCTAGTAGTGCATGCTCAAAGTGTATAGTGTAGTGTAATATTCAACAGTACACTATATTAGCAATAGTTTTTATTTTTCGATATATTTTAAATTCATTACTAGGCTGGGCTGACAGTGACCTTGTCTGCATAGACATATAAAGACCACGGCTATTATAGAAGCGAAATAGGTCAGTAGTATCTCCCTTTTTAGAGAGATGGTTATTGCGCGTACGGGGTTCTTTACAACTCGTATAGAAAGAGAGGTACTGTATTTTCCACCCATAAAAAGAAATGTATTACTTTCTCGACCCACAGAAAGAGATGTACTACTTTTCCGCCCATGGTCCGACAGTTACAGCCAACCATTGGTAATGGACTAAATGAGGGGTATCGCGCGCACGGAGCTCTTAGTTCTGCCCATAGAGAGGTACTATTTACTCACGAATTTGACATGTATGTCAAGTTCATATACTGACCTATTTTGCTCAGTCTTGTTCTAAACAAGAACCAACTTTTTCCAAGTTTGTTTACAAAGGAAAATATTGTGGTTATATGGGAGGTAGAGTAAATAGTTTCACAGTGAAAAAATTATATTTAATCTTACTATATGTACAGAAAAAAATGATATTTACAAATTTTTCTATCTTATTAAGCCAAATCACTGAAAAAATCGGAAGTATTCTTAACTTTCGAGGAAGGCAAATTATTTGAAAGCTCTTTTTTCCTTTCATGTTTTTTGTGTTTATGGCTAACTTTTTCAAAATTTTCAAAATACTGAATATTCCAAAATTTAATTTCATTATTATGACCGCTCGAAGCCACTATTGTACCATCATTACAAATATCTAGGTTTTCCACAGACATATCATGTTGACCCACTATCCCCAAATGTCTGTGAGGAAATAGGTGTGTAGCTCTGAGATTCCCATCCTCACAAGCCGTCACCACAATATTTTCTGTGACTGGTACCATTGAATTGATCGCCACTTTTGGACCGGGAAAAGCGTCGCTGTGTAAACCAAATTCGTTCCAGTTATAGAGATAGAGTTTACCTTTTGAGGAACCTATAAATATATTTAAAAATATACAAATTAGACCATGTTTTATTACAAAAATTGAATTAAATCTCACCTGCAAGCAATTTAGTTTCACTTCTAAACAGCCCTAGACATGTTAATTCTTCATCATACTCTTCAGACTGCATGTGAACGCATCTTTTCTCCAAATCGATGGTGGTCAATGAACCATCACCACTTGAACATAGGAGATATTTATGTGACTCGTTTGTGACAATATCACTAATATAATCTTCGTTTTTCTTTGTTTTGTATATAGGTTTATCACCAGTCTGTCTACAAATTTTGGACAAACACAAGGAAAAGTTATTAACTTTAGTTTTTTAGAGTTAAAAATAAAAATTTTATTTGTAATTGCGATTCAAAGTTCTTACCCTTACCTGGTATCCCACAGCTTCACCGTACCATCATCATCACCAGTAGCAAACAAATTTTCATCTATTACCGTCAGACAATTTATTGGAAAGTCATGAGAATTTTCATAAAACTGCATTAATTTTCCACTGTCCACATCACTTAACATTATCGCTTTGTCCTTTGAAGATGAGAATAGTATTTTTCCATCGTGACTGAATTCAATGTCTCTACAGGCTTTAGTGTGTAATTCCAATGTATCTGCAAATTGTATTGTAAATATATGAATTTTAAGAAAGGTCAATCTAATTTTTTTGTCACTCAGTATAGGAACACCCCTCCGAATTAAAAATTACCCCAACAACAGAACTAGTTATAATCTTTCAATTATTAAACATTTATTATGGCAAGAATAATTATAATACCCTTACTTTAAAGATCACCCATTACACTTGGGAAATAGCAAAGATTTGTAAGTAAAATTTTTATTACAAAATGGTTTCCATGAATTTTTTTATCATCTGACATGTTACTGAAGAAAAATGTAACAAAAATAAATAACTGTGGTAGATTAAAAGTATTGAGAATTTAGCAAACTTTGAGAAAATCTAAGCTCAGGTCTGAAAGATCCTGACATAAGAATTTGTATAAAATATTCTTAAATATTTGCTTTGATTTTAGATTTCAAAAACAGGCAAGTTCAGCTTTGTTATACTCAAAGTACTAAACGAACTTGCTCATATGACAGACAATTACATTAAAATCCTGTGAGATTCCAAATTTTTTTTAGATTAGTAAGTCATTGTTGCATGACATACTACCCCAAGGTGACTAAAATTACAAATTTTATGCACAAATAAATACAAAAAAAGTTGATTTTTCTTATAATTTAATCTTTTACATAATGCACTTAATATCTATAATTAGAATAATTTTATGTATGTAATTTCTAAATTCTTTCAGTACTTTGACTATATCCTAACTTTTTTGTTTTGGTACTATACTTGTGAGATACACTCATCAATGATATGTCTCACATTTAGAAATTTTATTAGAAAAAAAATGTGTTTGTTATTAGTCTTGTTCAGACTGCCACAGATAATAAAATCTTACGCAACTGTTTCAGGATGATTTTAGTATTAACTAACAATTACTTACTTAAAATAACATTCTCTTCAGTACCATATTTATAGAACACAACATCCCCAACTATACTAGCTACAGCTAATAAATCATTAAATGGATGGAATGAAATATCCGTAACAAAGTCTTCACAATAAATAACTGGAGGATGGTCATTCTTTTTTTCGCATTCTCTTCGTATAGTTTTGATTACCTCATCTTCCTCAGGGTCTTCTTTATCAGAATCAGCTTTAGCTTCCATCGTTTCATCATTGGGATCTTCTAAAACCTCCTCCGTGTCAGATTCTGAACTCATACTTTCCGTATCGCTACTATCGCTGCTGGTATTTTCTGAATCCATCTCCATATTTAGACTGTCGGTAATATTTAGATTTTTCTTTTTACACATTTTAGTCTACAACAATCTTAAATATCATCACCAAAAAGGTAACATTAAAAAGAAGGGTTAGTTTCTGCTCACCTCTTTTTTTTAAATTTTTTTCCGACAGGTACCTTCGGTTCTGTTCCTGCGCTTATTTATAGATTTGTACTCGCTGAAAAACATTATTCCAACAATACTTTTGTTTCTTAGAAACAGTTTTTATGTTCGCGAGCCAAATATTCCTAATATTAGAAATACGTTAAAAAGAAAGTTTTTAAAAAATGTTGGGCAATAATGTAATCAAATAATCAAACCTTAGATTAAGCAAATTACCTTCGAACATAATAATTACAATCTGAGATTAAAATATCTAATATTTTATTGATCTTCAAGTATTTAGAGCTCCACATGCGTTAGGTGGTAGAAAGAGAAAAGGGACGAATAGGAGTATACGCTATCTCACTTCGAAAGTTTAGTTAAAAATTGGCTGTATTCTTTTGAGTAAATTATCACTAATCAAAGTGAAAAAAGTTAAACTGATAACTTCATGTTCTTTTGAATATGCATTTACTTGTCATTGGGTCGAAGTGATCATGATTACTTTAAGTGACAGAACTGAAAGTGATAATTACTCAAAAGAATATACCTATTATTTACAATTATTGCCCTCGATTCAAGAGTTTTAAGCTCAGATGCATCAAACCCTGAGTAACTCCGAGCAGATCTGAATAAAGCGGTTAAAGTATTAATTTGAACGCTAAATAATCTCCAAATTATATTTGTTGGAAATTTGTTTTTTTAATATGCATAGCAAAACATATTGAGGACGAAAAGGTAAAAATGTTATTTTATTACTTATTAGTTTTGAGTTTTATCTGGTGTCATGGCATTTTTGGCAATAAATATTTCGCAATTCGTTAAAAAACTATGAACGTAAGTCCAATATCTTGTGAAATAATCTTATTTTTGTGTCTCCATTTCACGTATAAAATGTTTTTTACCCAAAAATAGCATTTAAAAATGATAACTGATAGCTGCTAGGGCTTTATACACCAAATATTTTTATTGATGCTTGAGGGGTAAGGGGACAGCAGATCTGACAAGCGCCGAGGCATAATGCACTACTTGAATAAAGCAAGGGCTTCTTGCACCTGTACAGCTCCGAGCTGTTCATGCCAATGAATCGAGGGCAGTAAATGAATCCTCTTTGGTTTAGTCTTGTTCTTCTCTCCTTATTCCATAACTTCGAAAGGTTCGCGGGCCAATCACGGTTCGAAGCGAGGAAGATAGCATGCACCCTTATTTGCCCTTTCTCCCTTTCTGCTGTTTAACGCGCGCAGACATTTTATTTATATGTATATGCGCGAGAAGCACTCAATGCTGCCTTCAGCCGTATATACTCGAAGATCTTTTTTTTTCTATCTCAATAGTCTTTTTGCTTGAAGAGTGTCGACCACGCACATAGAAATCCGTGGTGTCGTCCTACTATTTTCTTCAATGTGAATTCACCCTAAGAATATCATTCCAGAACACGGATTTCATTACTTGACACGTGCGTGTTCCAGAACAGCCAAGGTGCGAAATAATTCTGATTGGTTCAATACAACATCGTCTCGTTTCTAATTCAGAATGATATCATGTTCGACCAATCAGAATTGATGAAGAATTTCTGTGTTCCTGGTCTTGTAAACCGACCTTTAAATATTTTATACTCTGTATACAAATATTTCAATATTGGTTTAGACATTTATTTGTCCTTTTTATTTGCTAAGAAGGAATATTGATATGTATTATCGTGACCTAGTAATTTAGATACTTTCTTTTTTTATCTTAGCACTTTTTCTTATGCCTTATCTTTTCTTTGTTAGCTTTGCTGTCTCAACCTTGCTTATTTTTCAAAAGAAAAAATAAATATTAATTTAAAAGTCTCTTGGCCGTAGTTTAGGCGTGAATATAAAAATAACACTGAATATGACAAAGAGATTTTATTAATTTAAAACCTCTTTGGAATTTGAAAGCTCGACATAATGGGTTATTTATTCTTCGCTCTTAGAAATGCCCGAGTTAAAAATGTTTTGGCACCCTGTATTTATCATAAAAGATTTCGTTTTATAAGAACTGGTTTTCGTTCATGTCTGTGACGATATAAAGGAAAATATTGGAAAATCATCCTTAATTTATTTTGTGCCGTATTTTTATGGATTCATTCAAAGGAGTTTTAGATGTATATGTGTTCTATGTTTTCAGTTACAAAAATCACAAACATTTATCTTTTCATCTACCCATAACACCAACGTTGGTAAACGATCTAAACTGAAAAGTAAAAGCAAGAACCTGACGAAAAATTGTATTTATAAACGTTTTTTTTTTTTGATAAATGTAGACTCGCTATAATTTAATTGATTCAATAAGACTAGTATTCACTATTAACCAAAATAAAATTTATTCTCATAAGTTTACATCTATAAAACTATTTTTTAGTCCTTAAATAGAAATTTTCCATAATCCTCATAAATGTTCCATGCCCAATATATTTGGGCCAATAATATCGAAAGGAACATACTAAAACAATCGACAGCTGCTTGCCGGCGCATCGCGGCTATGTCTGCTGGTGCTGAAAATAAATATAAAATATTAAAGAAGACTGCTGTATGTTTTGGGCAGCATTGTCAATCCGTCTTGTACGAGAAAAACGGTATATTTCAGAGAAAATACTGTAGACCTAGACGGCCATTAAACAAAAGTTCATATGTGCTATAAAGTTTAAATTAACAAAAATGACAACATGTATGTAAGAAAATACGTAAAATCTTAATATTTTTGTTATAATATCTCTATATATAAAATCTGTTTTATATGTAAATAGTCAGATTTATTTTTTATTATGCACTGGTAAATAAAGATAGAACAACATGTAGCGCTACCTAATAAGCATAAAATCGTTTAGATTCCGTAACGTACCTATTTTATAATTAGTATACAGAGGCGGCGTAGGGCGTAGACGACGTGGGCCACAGCCCACGGCTTCGCAGTCCGAGGGGCCTCGCGCCACGGAGATTTATGTATTACTTAAAGTTAAAAGCCATGAACATATGGCATTTATGCTCCAATGGATAACATTAGAGAAAGGCATAAAACACGGAAAAACAATTGACAAAGAAAACAAAAGGCTAATTCGTGAATCTCAAAAACATTGGTACAATTTGTTTGAGAGATTAATCGATATTATTAACTTCTTAGCCTCTCATAATCTCGCATTTAGAGGTCACAGAGAATCTACAAAGACAGACGGTGATACTAGGAATTGTGGGAACTTCATTGATTTATTTAAATTGATATCAAAATTTGATCCTACTTTACGAGAACATATGAGACGTATTACTGATAAACAACTTACGCATCATTATTTAAGCCACGATATACAAAATGAATTGATCACATTGATGTCAAAAACTGTCATTGGTGAAGTTATTCGCAAAGTAAAAGAGGCAAAATATTCTTTTTTCGCCTGACTGCACTAGAGACTGTAGTAAAGTAGAACAAACGTCTGTGATCTTAAGATTTTGTAATACATCAACGGGCATAATAGAAGAGCACTTTATTGGATTTCTTGCTGTATGTGAGACAACAGGAGAATATTTCAGTAATGCAATACTAGGAGAGCTCGAAAAGAATGACTTAAATATTCAAAACTGTCGTGGCCAAGGATACGACAATGGGGCAAATATGGTAGGCATAAATAGTGGAGTCAAAACTCGAATATTAAATATAAATCCCAGAGAATTTTTCACACCTTGCGGTTGTCATAGCTGGAATCTGCTGTTGGTAGACGCCGCTAATTCTTCGGTGGCAGCAAAAACATTTTTTAGTTTTATCCAAAAAATTTATTTGCTGTTTTCAGGTTCCAGCAAACGCTGGGAATTGGTCAAAGATAAATTAAAACTTACCATGAAGCCTTTATCAGACACTAGGTGGGAAAGCAGAATCGAGGCACTTAAGTCCATACTATTTCAATTTGATGATGTCGTGGGATGCATAGAAAGTTTGAAAAATCAAACGGATCAATCAGACACTCTCAGTGATTGTGATTCAGTATTAAACGAAATGCTCAGTTTAGAATTTATAATATCTTTATATGTATGGTATGAATTGTTATCGCGGTAAACTGGATTTGAAAAATGCTTGTCTGATGCTCAACAATTTATTGACAGAAGCTGTTATGATCTGCTAAACGAATTTAAAAATAAAAGAGTAGCCAAAAAGAAAAATGTCAAGATTTACACACAGTCCTACGAGTGGGTAAGAGCAGTGACTTTCAACCTTACGAATTATATGAAGAATTAAAAATAATGATCCCTAATTTACCTAACTTCGTAACAGATGTGAAACAGTTGCTTCAATATATTACAGAAAATAGCTTAAAAGAAATATACCCAAACATATACATCGTCATTAGAATATTATTAACAATACCAATTAGTACAGCCTCCGCTGAAAGGAGCTTCTCAAAATTAAAACTTATTAAGAATTATTTAAAGAGTACAATGTCACAGGAAAGACTTTCTGCGGTCGCAATTTTGTCTATCGAGGCTGATATAGCATCCAAGCTAGATTACGAGCACGTAATTAAACAATTCAGCAGTGTAAAAAGTAGAAAATTTCTGTTCCTTTAATGTTTAATTAAAATTGTTTTTAATGTTGGTAGGATTTAAATATCTTAAATATTTATATGTTAGTTGTGAGTTTGACTAGATTTTGCATGAATAAAAATTTAATAATGCCAAATGCTTTTTATTTTAAAAAATCTGTATTCATGTGCGAGCAGAGGGCCTCGCAAAATATATCTTGCCCACATAAAATTTTGATCTTGCGCCGCCACTGTTAGTATAATAAGACTATTATGCAATAATAATATTTTTTTTGTAATTGAAGGTATTCAATAATTATGTAATAAATTATAGCCCAAACAATTAGTGAAAAAACGGTAGATTAGTTGTGAAAACTGGTGGAACAGTAGCTCTTGGCTGTATTCTTTTGAGTAAATTATCACTGATCAAAGTGAACAAAGTGAAACTGATAACTTCATGTTCTTTTGAACATGCATTTACTTGTCATTGGGTCGAAGTGATCATGATTACTTCAAGTGACAGAACTGAAAGTGATAATAACTCAAAAGATTATACCTCTTATTGAAAAATGGCGTTGAGACGGTAGAGTTGGCAACATTGTTTTTGGGCAGTTTAAAACCATATTTTTTGGCGTCTTCCTTATTTTTTTAAAGATAGTTGTTGAAATGTATTAAAGTCATCTTTGATTATTCCCTCAACTACGACCAGCTGTTGCTATGCTCTTTTTTGGCAAAAAGTCAACGCCGATCATAATTATCCAAATTTTAATTAAATAAAAATAAAGGAAAACATCGGCCAAACAGAAGAACTTCCACCAGAGTCCAAGAACATAAAAATAGTATAAAGAATAAGCAAGCACATCACTTTTATTCCATCAGGAGACAGGACGTACTATAAATTTCCAGGAAACCAAACAGATCGTACCCATAAAGCATTATAGAACGCGCATGATCAGAGAAGCTCTCGAAATAGAAAATACTAGAAACCTTAACAAGAGAGATGATGCACAAAACATCCCAAACACATGGAAAACTGTAATTAAAACCCAACCGAAAACAACACATCAAAGAATAGGACAGCGAGCCGAGAGGAAACCCAGACCCAGGAAGGCGAGGAAACCAACCAGGCAGAACCAAGGTATAACCTGCGCAAGGGCCAAACTATAGAAAAGACTAGCACGATCATTCCAATTGTCAGCTGAGATATTGGCGAAACGGCGCTTATAACAGCTTGCAATCTAAAATTCTCGAGTGAAAAAAAAAATACTCAGTAGATTCATAACCTGCGCCATGTTGAGCATTATGAAACTACTGAGATTTTTTCTTTCCATCATATTGATTACAGTGATGTGTGCGAGGCAGTCAAAAACCTTAAAATCAATAAAACTGTGGGACCTGATAATATACCATCTTATATAGGGTTTTCCAATAAGAGGTGTTATTTTGATATTCAAAGAAAAATGCCATTTTTTAAGATAAATGATCGGATATTTATTACATTATAAAGAGGAAGGTATGCCGTTAATGATGGAAAATAACATCAGCCAAATGACCACCACGACCATGCCTACAGGACCATATCCTTTTCATGAAATTTTCCATAACCAAATCGCAAAGTGGCTGCCCTATGTCCTCGATAGCCTCACAAATTCCATCTTTGAGGTCTTGAATCGACGCTGGGCTGTTGGCGTAGACCTTGTCTTTCACGTGGCCCCAAAGGAAGAAATCGCAAGGTGTCACATCACAAGATCTCGGTGGCCAATTGTGATCACCTCTTCGAGAGATAACACGGCCCGGAAACTTTTCCCGTAAAAGATCAATGGTTTCGTTGCTTGTGTGGCACGTAGCGCCGTCTTGTTGAAAGTAAACGTGGTCCAGATAAATACCATCCAATTCCGGCCATAAAAAATCATTAATCATCTCTCGATAGCGCAATCCATTCACCGTAACTGTTGCTCCAGCCTCATTTTCGAAAAAGTAAGGTCCAATGACCCCGCCGGACCATAAACCGCACCAAACAGTCACACGTTCAGGATAGAGAGGCTTTTCAACAATAACTCTTGGGTTTTCCGAGCCCCAGATGCGACAATTTTGTTTGTTGACGAAGCCACCGAGGTGGAAATGGGCCTCATCACTGAAGATGATTTTTCGATGGAATTCCGGATCATTTTCATGCATTTCAAGAACCCAATCAGCAAAGGCACGACGTTGTTGATGATCGGCCGGCTTGAGTTCTTGCGTTAACTGAACTTTATAAGCCTTAAGACCCAAATTTTTATGCAAAATACGGTGTAATGACGTTTGTGGAATCCCTAATTCCAAAGAACGACGAGGAATGGACAAACCTGGGTTTTCTTCAACACTTTCGGCTACAGCAGCAATATTCTCGGCTGTTCTTGAGCGACGTGCACGGGTTTTCTTCTTCACATAACTAACTTGTCCCAACAGCTCGAATTTTTTCACCAATTTCTTTATTGCGCTCCGACAAGGTGCTTCATGACGACCCAAAAATGTTCGAGTTTTACGAACCGTCTCTGCCAAATTTTCACCATTTTTATAGTGAATTTTAATAATTTCAATGCGTTGTTGAAGCGTGTATCGTTCCATCTTTATTTATGGCGTAGTTTCTACTTGTCAAACGTCAAAAACTTACAGCTTCAAAAGTGACACCTACCGAAATAGCGGGCTTTTCAAAATGACACCTCTTATTGGAAAACCCTTTATAATAAAGGGTATGATAGGATTTTTTGCAAAACCACTGAGAATATTATTTAACATGTCTTTGAATACTAAAACTTTTCCAAAAAAAATGGAAAGAAGTCAAGATTTGTCCAGTGTTTAAAAAAGGTGATTCAGCGAATATCCAGAATTATAGACCAATAGCTATTTTATCATGTCCAGCAAAAATTTTTGAAGCGATTATATACAAGCACATTTATGCTTATGTTCGTAACAAAATAACTGATAGACAACATGGATTTCTTAAAAATAAAACAACTTCTACAAATTTATGTAATATTACTCAATATATAGCGGATAATCGGGATAAGAAATTCCAAATAGATGTTGTCTACACAGATTTTACAAAGGCTTTTGACAAAATCCCACACAGTATTCTTTTGGATCAGTTGGATATAGAATTTGACTTTGACAGTAATTTACTTCGGTTTTTTCAATTTTATTTAAAGCAGGACAGCAAAAAATTTTTGTTAGAGGATATAGGTCAAATTATTTTATTGCAACATCAGGTTACCTATTCTCGTTCTTGAGAGAACGATCACTTGATGGAAAGTGGGCGTGGTTCTCACGAAAAAAGTACGAAAACGTATTCAGAATACGGTTTCTTACTTTTTCGTGAGATCCACGGCCCCTTTCCATCAAGATGATCGTTCTCTCGAGAACGAGGAAAGCTACCCAGAATACGGTTTCATACTTTTTCGTGAGAACCACGCCCACTTTCCATCAAGTGATCGTTCTCTCGAGAACGAGAATAGGTACCCTGGTGTCCCGCAAGGATCCAATCTGGGACCACTACTGTTTCTTTTATTTATCAATGATCTAACTAGAGAGATTAATAATTCAAAATCTTTATTGTTTGCTGATGACTTAAAATTATACAAAAAAATTGAAAATATACAAGACTGTGAAAACCTCCAGGATGATTTGAACAGGATTTATCGTTGGTCACTAAAATATGATCTACACTTTAATATTAGCAAATGTAATGTAATCAGCTTCACAAGAAAAAAAAAGTAAAATTGATTATGATTATAGAATTAATGGAGAAGGCCTGTCTCGAGTTGGTGAGATGCGGGATCTTGGTGTTGTTTTTGATTCACAACTTGATTTTAAAACGCATATCAGTGAAATTGTTAACAAAGCTTATAAGATGTATGGATTTATAATAAGAAACTGCAAGAACTTTAATAATTTAAAATGTATTTCAACGCTTTATGTTTCCTATGTTAGAACCACCCTAGAATATTGTTCTATTATATGGAACCTCTATTGATCTAACCATAAACATGCCATAGAAAAAGTTCAAAATAAACTATCGAGATACATGTATTACAAGCAAACTGGCACATATCAGTTACACATTCCAAAATTTGATATTATGAAAACATACAACTTAAAGACATTAGAAAGTCGCCGAACTATGGCATGTTTATTATTCTTGTATAAAATTATTAATAGTAATATTGACGACCCTGATTTGCTAGCTTTGATAAATTTTCATGTACCGGCTTACCCAACAAGATATCCTGTGGTTTTGTATGTGGATGGAGCACGTACTAACTATTATTTGAATTCTCCTGTTATAAATATGTGTAAATTGTATAATGAAATAAGACAACAGTGTGATATATTCAGTATAAGTCTCAATAGTTTTAAAAATTTGCTCAAAGAAATATTGTAATTTTCTTTTATTTTTCCTGTAATTTGTAGTTGTTATGTACTTGTATTAAGTGATTTTGTAAGCCTTCCTACTCTGTTACTGGACATATGTCTGTAGAGTTTGTAAATAAATAAATAAATAAATTTTGTTATAAATGATGCTGTAAATGGAGTCCCAGAGACAAAAAAGATTTCGATATTGTTGGTTGCCTATATAATTTTTTTTCGAATATTATTAAACGGTGGAAGTTACTTAAAGAATCTCCAGTAAGTAAGCTTACATTAAAAAGATTGAATCCTACTAGATGGTCTTCTACGAATGATTCATTGAATGCATTGCAATTTAATTTTAAAAATATTTTAAAGGCTTTGTTAAAAAGTAAAAATAACAAAGAAAAATCTGAAGCAATTGGACTAAAAAAATAGAATAGAATAGTTCACTTATATTTAGAAATGAAAAATGGGGTAGATGATTACGAAATTTTCAATCGAGTGATGACACTATTAGGTAGAATGAAATCTTCAAATAAGTTTTCTGATGCAAGTCAATCAAATGTTTCTCAATATATCGAAAAGCATTTTTTTTCTCTAGCTCTTACTAAGATAACGTAGGAGTAAAATAACATCCCACACAGCACTAGACGTCTTATAGACGTCATTTTTATATCCAGATTATGCCTGAACGTCTTAAGACATAAATAAAGCGTCTTATAGACGTTGTTTTAAAGACGTCTATATACAACGTCTTTAAGATATCTTTTAAAAGTCTACATACAACATTTTATATAAAAACTAGCGACCCGCCCCGGCTTCGCACGGGTGCAATGCTGATACTAAATACACTACAGAAAAACTGTGACTATTTATTTTATTTTTACAACAATTATTACATCGGCCTCCGACGCGCTATTTATAGGCACGCTGCCGCCGCCCCGGTCGGCCAGTACCGCCGCAAGCGCTACTTCCCGCAATTTTAAATCTGTAATATCTTCGAAAATATTCATTTAAATCTTGTGCTGTAAAGGACCATATAGATCTATATTAAATCAACAATGTATTTAAGCTATTTAATTGGATAAGGATTAATGCTGTATTGGTTAAAATCGCTTCAAAATTTGCCATTATTTGTCGTAAAAAGTAAATGACAAAAAAATGTTATTGTGGGATATCCATGAGAGATAGACATATACCATCGCGGAGTTTTCTGTAGACCTTTTCAATGTGTACAAATAATTAGTACATTATTTTGATAAATCTCGTAGGGTTCAGCCTGCGTTTGCAATGTAAGCGGAAAAAAATATGATAATTAACGACATCACATTAGAAACCTCAAAAATAACAGTATTTCTCCACTATTTAATGGATGTTATTATACATATAAACCTTCCTCTTGAATCACTCTATCTATTGAAAAAAACCGCATCAAAATCCGGTGCGTAGTTTTAAAGATTTAAGCATACAAAGGGACATAGGGACAGAGAAAGCGACTTTGTTTTATACTATGTAGTGATAAATACAGTTGTGAATAATTTAGTTGATAAAAACTAAAAAGCATTTCCTTCCCTATAGATTTTGTCGCAGTTGGGTAATAAGTTTGCAACGCCGTACAGAGCTTAGCTGAATACAAGTTGAGGTTAAAATTTTTTATTGAACGACAAATTTTTAGTAGCCTCACTACGACCTTGGTTAATAGAACTTTTGCATAATCTTTTTTATCAATACTTTGGTGCTTTTTGTCATAGACTGTTTGATGTAACGATAACAATGACACACATAAATATGATGCCAGCGAAACTATAACTTTAAAAAAACCGCCTTTTGTTTCTGTCAACTGTCATTTTTCAGTTTTGCATTTGTATTTCGTCATGTCGTTATTCATTTTTAATGTTGTTGGGGTGCCGACTGTGAAAATTTAGCTTTTGAAAGATTTTATTAAAATAGTTGATTTATCTATGTGCCTCCGAAAATCTTTTTTATTCGTGTTTATGTAATACTTAAGGTAAGATCGAGAATAATATGTACTTAGGAAAAACAGTAACGTTATTTATAGGTTGTGTTACAGGAAATTCCCGAATGCTTTACCGCTTATATTTTTGTAGTAACTCTATGTTATTAGAAGTATGAAATGAAATCTTCAAAAATATTATCTGTGCAAAAAAGGCTTGCACAGCTCGTCCAGACCCGGTCTTAAATATTACAAGAAATATTACTAATGAAATGGAAGGCGAAATGTTTGTTTACGGAGTGCTCCACTAATGAAACCTGTAAGATTTAATTTGTTCCTGATGATTGGTTTATATTTAAAGAACATAGAAAATAGAGTTTTGTTAATTACAAGAAGTAATTGTGTTTAAGGTTTTAGCAATTTCAAAACTGGGAGTAGGGAGCATTTATGACTTTGTAAAACGAGCTTGTAAAATTACCATGTACAGTTGATTAGTACGAAAAAGAAAGAGAAAGTTCTACGATTCCAACTTGGCGAGACTTATTATGAGTAAGTTCTTCCTTTCATTATACATATTAATCTTAAAATAGCATAAGTCACGATTCTATAGTAGAGGACAATTATAAAAATTCGCAAAAATATCAAAAAATTTACTCCCACAAATGATAAACTTTATCCTATAAAATTAAAATCAGTTTGTTATTAGGATCTACAAAGACAATAGGACTGACAAAAAGTCGGAAGAATGAGGAAATTTCAATCCAAACGTGGCTGAAAGGGGCATCAGACCAGATTTGTTATTCGACTAAATAAAAATTCTTGTTTTTAAAACTATTTAAAGATTTGTGTATTTTTTATTTCAATAAACTTTTATTTTGTTGATAGTCTACCTTTTAGAGTTATTATATCGAAGGGATAAACTAAGGCTTAAATTTGATAGGTTCACTTATAGTTCGAACAGTAGTAGTTCTGAAAATATTTGCTCTTCTACCTCACTTCTTAAATTTCAAATTAGAAAAAGTTTACATCATACTTAAGTTATGTATTTTTTTTGTATAAAGAGATTATGTTGAGCATATTTTTTAAAGCAAATTATTCATGCGGAACTTATAGTTATTTAAAATGGTAGTGTATATTTTGCTCTTGATTTTTTCTTAATTAAAGTTATTTCTTGGACTTTTGAATAATCACGGTTTGACTTTGTAAACAAGACAAACAAAAAAATTAAAGGGACCCTTTTTAATGTACATAATTTTAATGGTGGAATATGTTGTTTTAATGTTGGGAAGGGACGTCCATAAGACGTTGTAAGTAAATGTCTTAAAGACGTTACCTTTTGTAACATAAGACGTCTATACAACGTCTTATGGACGTCATTCGACTTTAATCGACATCCATAAGACATCCTGAATGTTGAGATCAAACGTTTTATGGACGTCTTTAAGACCTATTTGTGCTGTTTGGGATGTGTGTGGATTTATCACGACGCAGAGTTACGATTTTAATGGCAGTGAAAAGCTGTTTATTTTGGTTTAATTGGAAGTATCTTGGCGTACCATTGCAGGACCTGGTAACCTACAGGGTACACGCTTCTAAATTTATTATCAATGAAAAAGGCAATGATAGATCAGCCATGCATCAACATTATTCAGGAATTAAAGGAACGATCCAAAACGAAAATAAGGCTGCATGAAGATATGAAAGAGATTGAAATCCACAGAGGCGTTAGACAATGGGATTTTATATCACCTAAATTATTTACTAAAAACCTTGGGAATGAGGAGATATACTTATGGGGATTTATATTCATCTGTCCTTTAATGTTGGGATCAAAGATTGTTCAACATGTTCAGTATTTATTTTGGATGTATATGTACCACAGAAATTTACTTTTGGTGGGAACATTTTTTGTAAGATGAAATAATCTGTGTTCCTGTAATTTACATAATGTAAATAATAAATAAAAAAACATTGTTTACATTGCTTCTAATTTGAGTTCAAATTCTTTTAATTTTTTTTAGAAACGAGTCTGCCACATCGCCTGTTTTTAGAAAAGACCGCAAAAATCTGTTCATTTTTAATATAAAGATTTAGATTTTTAACAAGACACTTATAAACACTACTTCTTTACTAGAAAATAGAGGCAAAGTTGCAAATAAAGTCATTAAATTAATTAAAATATCTCTATACTTACTCGGTTTGGGAATTCTGACTTTATTTTTGTCATCCCAAATAAAATCCAAATCATCCAGTGATAGATTATCTGCCCAAATGATACTCTTGTCCAGTTTCGTAACTTCCTTATTCTCATAAGGATTAATAAGTTCCTCCTCCTTTGGCATTTCTATAAAAATATTTACCTCTTTTTCGATATATGAATGATGTTCCGAATCTTGTGAACTGAATTTATGTATGTGACTACAAGGAAATAAATCAGTTATTGATCTTACCACTTACAGACATTGTATTACATCTTCGATCATACCCTAGATTTAAACAACAATAGATTTGTTTGAAGCCTGTTTATGGTCGTTGGAAGAGCCGCTTTTTTGATGTTTGACAGACATAAACATGTTTACTTGTCCTTTATTTCAGTTTAATTGCTTGTCGTGACTTTTTTCGGTGTTTTTAAGTGTTCGAAATTACTATAAATGCGAAGCTTGCAATTAATATTAACAAAAAGAGGATTTAAAAACTAATTTTTATCGGTAAATATTATTAGATATTGTTTACATATTGAAAATAACAATAATAATAATAATTTAGGCAACCATATATTCATACTTTGTTTTCAGAATTGACGTACCGATGATATTCGTTTAAATAATGCAATTAGAAAAGGATAGCATAAAATCGGTATGTCTGTGCCAAGAAATTAAATATCTACTGTTTATGAACATTTTTTTAAATAAAAATAAAAATATTAATACGTTATTTAGCGTTCAAACAACCGGGCCCTAGTTCTGACGTTATGCTACTTCTACAGGGGTATGTTCGACGAATTACATACACAGAACCACCAACAAAATTGCCAAATTGCACCGAAAATCATACATTCGGACAATTTTCAACACATGTAAGAAAGATGGACAATGTTTGAAGTCACCAAAGAACGCAATACCATTTTAAATAGAAGGCCTTTACAAGATACCTTGCGATCTATATCCACTAGGCTTAAGGAACATGAAAGATGTATAACAAAGAAACAAATTTTACAATCTGCAATAGCTGAACACCAGCATTGCGCAGGTCACACTTTGATAATTGTTGATTTATTTAAAGCATTTATTTCTCAATTTAAAAAATTAAATACAAATTGGCAACACTGTCGGTACATTTTCCACGAATTCTAAAAATTAACCGCTCAAAATACTAACAGATCCTGGAAGTTGGTCTCCCTCAAACAGGATGTTATGTAAACCGTTATTATTGGTGGGGGAAGACATTGGTATTGACCAAATTAAGAAAATATATGTGATACTTTTATTGGGTGACATCTGCATTAGTTGCTGCTTTTTATATATCCAAGAGTTTATTGTCTCTTGCTATATTTTTATCTTTTTAACTGTATTTTTGTTTTATATTTTACTATGTAGTTTGTAGTTAGTTGAGTGTTCCTTAATTTTTATCATACGTTTTTCTTGTTTTTTCTTTGCTGTATTTTCCGTTACGTGTAATTACTGCAGTGTTTGTAAGGTGTGCCTAATACATAAATAAACAAACTTTAAAACCGGTCTAAATTGACAGTAAAGGGTTTAAACTGACAAGTACCACAATAAGTCGAGCAAATTTTGAACCTTAAAAATGTAAGGGTAAACAAATAATTTTCTTGGTATTATTAAACCGGCAATTGAAAATGTAGTTTATTTTCGGAAGACTATTCCTATCACTGATTTCAAGGCTTGATCTCTGCGTTTTTTATCCTTAATATACCTGAATTAGCCTTTATTTGTCGAAATATGTAATACAAATTATAATAATATCATAAGCAAAGCAAAATTGGCCAAGAGAACTTGTTGATTTGATAGACAAATAAGGTAAAATCTATAAATTATTGGTTTGTGGCCGTGTGCTTTAAAATCGTTAATAATTTTCTGTGTACATGAATACAAAAAAGGTTGGTTTCCCTATACTTTAATCTTTCACGCAACCAATTTAATGTTTTTAAGTGATGTCCGGTCCTGAAATTTATACATTATCGTGATACCAACTGAACAAAATTATATTAACCAGGATCATTCGGGCCTATTACTAAAGTATTATAATATGCCATTTCTAAGTGTATTAGGTCCTTTGTCTAGATTATATATGAATTCTAAAACTCAAATAAAAAAAAAATATGATGTAACATCCAATAAGACGAAATTCTCAATAAAATACCATGGTAACATGTTTTTGTTCACTGGAAAAAAAATTGAACTTACCAGGTTCTGATTTTAGATGGCGTAAAATTAGACCCAATTAATCAAATTCAAGGAAATTAATTTGAATTGCTAATAATTACATACTTTAATAATTAGAATTTAAAAATGGCACACCACAAGAAATCGTATAACCGTGTCTGTGAAACACCATAGAATAAAATACCATAGGGGGTGAAACACAAACGACAAACTAAAATCTAATTATGCGTGGTAAAGTTGCATGTACTAAAATTTATTAAGCTGGGCTAAATGTACTAATATTTGCATTTGAAGATAATTTCAAAGTTAATCATATTTCTCTTTCGATGCTATCATATACTGCCCTCGATTCATTGGCATGAACAGCTCGGAGCTGTACTGGTGCAAGAAACGCTTGCTTTATTGAAGTAAGTGCATTGGGTGCGTTCCACTAAGCGCCCACAACGATCACGCTCATAATAGCCGTTTTTCCCGTTCCACTAGCTTGTGAGCATTCTAATCATAAACCCAAGTGGAATGGGATTGTGGACGTCTTAAGCGTTGAGTTAAATATTACAAATGGCGGATTTGAAAATAAATCAGTAGCTTGAAAAGGTTATGTTATAATTTTTAAGCTTTAATATTAATAATTTGTTATAATTATTGGTTAACTTGCTTTATATTAAAGAAAAATACTATTTAGTTTCTTATATTTTATTTTAGTGGAATCTTTAAGTAATTTACGTTGAAAAATAATTAAAATATCTTTTGTGGTGACAGTTGGATATTTAATGGTGGATGGTAATCATGCTTCAGAAAGTACTCCATCTAGTCCAGATGAAGAATGGAATGCAGTTTTACAAAGTCGGGAAAAGCGAAAACTTAGGCCACGTATTATTGGTTATGAGAATGTTATTAATCGTTATTCAGATAAAGAATTCAAGTCATTTTAGGGTAAATTTTATATAATTACTACATTCTATAAATGTGCTTGTATATAATTACTACATTTTTTAAATGTATTTTTTCAGTAACACCTTTTGTGGATTGGACTACACCATCTAATTCAGTGTATTTTGAATCTAAACTAAATTATACTTATTTTTTTCTCATATGTTACACTGTAATTTTGAAACTCTTACATTCAATTGTCTTTAAATTTAAAAAACCGCGCCAAAATTCTGAACGTCCACTTTGACCCACCTTTTCAGATGGGTCGTTGTGAGCTTGGCGTGAGCGAGAAGAATGACGTCATTAATGACGTTTTCGCCGCGACCGCGACGACCGTAGTCGTTATGTGGAACGACTGAAGGGATATTTTGAGCGTTGTGAGCGCCTAGTGGAATATGCCATGACACCCGACAAAACTCAAAAGTAATAAGTAATAAAATAATATTTTTACCTTTTTGTCTTCAATATGTTTTGCTATGCATATTAAAAACATAAATTTCAAAAAAAAAATAATTTGTAGGTAATTTACTGTTCAAATTAACACTTTTACCGCTTTATTCAGATTTGCTCGGAGCTACTCAGGGTTTGATGCACCTGAGCTTGAAACTCTTGAATCGAGGGCAGTAATAGACTGCCAACGATGCTATAAAGAAGAGGTACGGCAAAGTGTGGTAAAGTTCGGGTAAGTATATTCTTGAGCGGGCTCGGAATCCATTTAAGTGTTCTAAGATAGAATATAATTAAGAAATTATCGCTATATGTAATACTCACTGTAATTTTAAGAACCTACTGGCATCAGGAGTGCAATAATTGATTAAAAAAGAATATATATTATACAATTTGAAAAATAATTTGTACACTAGGACCATTTCATCTTGGATTTTATTTTATGTTCTAAAGAAATCTTCTAAAGCATATTTGATAGCGTCAAATTAAATAGGTTCATTTTTTTATTTACATGAATTAAAAACGGACTAGATAATTTTATTATTCTATATAAATCATGCACTCTGACTCCAGAACAAGAAAGTTACTCTGAGTAGCCTAGTTCCCATTTCCTCTTTTAATCAAGAACAAGAAAACTAGTTCTCGCAAAGTGTCGTTTACCCGAACTCTATCTGTAACGTTGCACGTCAACAATCCTAAAGGTCAAGTGTCAATTCTGTCATTTTGGTTTGGGTAGGCACATTCCAAAAAGTGTGTTATTTCCTAATTAAGGCCCTAAAAACTATCGTAAATTGTTAATTAGTATTAATACAGTCTAAATATGGCAGATTTAGACGATTTTTTCGCAAAGAAGGATCGTAAGAAGAACAAAACTTCAAAAAAATTCTCCACCACCGAAGAGGTAGCTAAAAAACTGGAAGATACGGCCAAAAAAACCGAAAAACAAAAAAAGGAAAGGGTTCCTGAAGGAGACGAAAGTAATACTCAAGTGCATGTAAGATCTTTTAATTATTTATTTCTGATTTAGGGTCAGTTTTTGGTCGTTAAATATATTTAAGGTTAGAAAAGCCATATTGCTCAGTCACAAGAGGAAGCCTATTTACCTGAATATGAATTTTTGCTTTTCATAGAATAGTAATTGATTCGATGTTTTATTTGTTATCTTTATATCATTGACTGTACGTTACTATGAGCTGAGAACTAATTCCTATTATATACAAAATACGACAATAATATAATTGAAGAGAAGCAGGATTCATATTTTTCTTTATAAAGGTTCCTAGGCTAATTCCTAGGAAATTAATATCAAAAACAGTGTTTATCTTTTATTTTTCACATTGTATGTTTTTTGTTGGCAATTATAAGTATACATAATTTTCAAAGATAAAGTAGAATTTCTAGAAATGATAAAACTAAGAAACTTTTATTATTGCATGATTATTTCAGTAATAATATGAGACGTTATTGTAGAATTGTTTATTATTGTTTATTGTTTTTATTTTGTTTATATTAAACAACCTCTATTTTAGCACCTAAAGATAATCTTTCATATATCTATATTTATAATTTAAATATATAGATAGTAAGTAAACTCCATAAAAAAATTATGTATGATTTTAAAATTTATTTCTTGGTTAGTTTATTTCTTGAATATTTGCAGGTTAAAATTAAAATTGCTTCAGTTTAATGGAAAATATTTACCTGAGGTTTTACATTTTTTATTGTTAATTTCATCTAATGTTATTTATGTTTAGATCAGGAAAAATTTTTATTAGTTGGTGGAACTTTTTCATAAAAAATACATTAACTGAGGTTTTGTAATACATTCACTCATCTAAAAGTTGAAGTAAGATGCTCTTTTTCTTCTTATTTGGCCTGTTGTAATTTACTTTTGAATATAAACCTGCCCCATTTCCTTATATTGTTCTATCCTGAACCATCTACCAGTTTTATACCATTGTTCCATGACATCATCTGCCCATTTGTACTGTATTTTTGCTAGACACACTCCCAGTATGGATCTTTCCATGGTTATTTGCGTATTTGCTATCATATCTACATACATTCTTTTTGGTGAATGTCCATGTTTGGCCTCCATAAGTCCGTACAAGTAACATGCATTGATTATAGACCTTAATTTTTAGAGACTGGTTAATCTTCTTGTTTTCAGGATCAAAGAAGAGTTCACTAAATGCCCTGACATAAAATACGCTCTTTTAATTTCTTCATTACCTAAATGTGGTATTTCATTATTTTGCACGTTTGAAATTCATTTGGTTCTCAATATGTTCATTTTAAAGCTGACTTTTTCAGATTCCATTAATTCTTTTACTATTTGTTTGAAATCTATAAATGTTTGAGCAATGGTGGAGAGATTATCAGCATATCTAAAGTGGTTTAACTTTCTGCCTTTGATATTGATTTCTTTCTTTGAGCAGTGTAGTATTTTGAAGATGTTTTCAAGAGCAATAGAGAATAGCTTGAGGAGATGGTATCCCTTTGTCTAGCTCCCCTCTCTGTCGAGATTGTGTTTGTTTCTACTGCCAGTTTTTCTTTAATTGTAACGTTTTCATAGATTTTATGAATTAGTTGTCTATATGATTAGGTTATGTTTGCCCACGATTATTAATCATATCACCCATATAATAAATTGCTGTCTGGAAAGGGGACATTTTCCACAATGTTGGAAGAGATCAGTAGTTTTTCCGGTCCCAAAAACAAAAAACCCTATAAATGAGAGTGACTTGAGGCCCGTAAGCTTGCTTCCGGTCTTGTCTAAAGTGTTGGAAAGAGTGGTCCATGTACAACTCTCGGACTATCTCAGGAGTAATAATTTGATTCCACTTCATCAGTCTGGTTTTACAGAGGGTCGTAGTACAGTTTCAGCACTTCTGAATATAACTGATAATATTGTAGGAGCACTTGATAAAAAATTAGCTGCCATTTTGGTGCTGCTTGATTATTCCAAGGCGTTTGATGTAATTGACCATGAATTAATTTGTGCTAAACTGTCATTCTATGGGTTTGATGATATTTCAACACTATTTTTTGGATCCTACCTGTCTAATAGATCGCAGATTGTAAGAATCAGGGATGTGGTTTCACAGCCTGAAGCTGTGGTGTCTGGGGTACCCCAGGGATTCATTCTTGGTCTTTTGTTGTTTGTAATATATACGTCTGATATTTTTTCCGTAGTTTCAAATTCACATTTACAAGCATATGCTAATGATACTCAGATATTACATCTTTTTGACCCCTCTGATCCAGAAAGAGCTGCACTCATGTTAAATCATGATTTGGCAGCCATTCTACAGTATTCTAAGGAGCATAATTTAAGAATTAATCCCAACAAGACCATAATTCTCTTGTTTTGTTCCGAAAAACAGCGCAACATGCTTACAAATCGCCTCAAAGTATGTATTGGAGATGATGTTTTACTTTTTTCAAATTGTGCCAGAAATCTGGGATTACATTTGGATGTTAATTTAAGATTTCATAAACATGTCCAAAGCCTGTTACAAAGAAGTTATGTTAAAATGAAGGTTTTTATATTCAAATAGATATATATTGAACTTTAAAATGAGGAAAAAATTATGTAAAACTCTTATTATGCCAATCTATAACTACTGCTATATTGTTTACTATCCCTTTTTGGATGTAGTTACAAAGAAGAGAATACAGTATGTCCAAAATACATGCTGTAGGTTTATTTTTAACTTAAGAAAGTTTGATTCTGTATCTAATATCAGGCAGATTGGCTGGTTAAGATGTGAAAATATATACAGACTGTATTCTCTGATATTTTTTCGAAAATTATTAGATACTAAACAACCTATGTACTTGTATAAAAAATTGGAACTTAGGACTGATGTACATAATATTAATATAAGAAATCAAAGTCTGTTTACGATACCAAGACATAGAACTTCTTTGTTTCAGAAGGGTTTTTCTTATAGTTTTGTTAAGCAATATAATACAATTTCACCACAGTTTAGGCACTATAATATCAAAAGACTTAAATCAGAATACAAAAGTTTTCTACTTGGAGCTTAATAATGAGTGTTTGTATTGTTGGTGATTACTTCTTGTTGGCGCATTGGGAGGTGTGGTTGGTTAAGTGGAAGAATGGCCATTGATTAAACTTCGCCAGCCGCATCCCATGTGTGCATTGTATTACTTTGTAATATGTATGCATTGTTAATCAAGACGTTTATTATTATTATTATTATATCTGCAGTCAATTTTACTATTACAAATAGCTTTTTCTGTTGTTTATAATTTAACCAAATCGAAAGCTTTTTCAGAAATTTAAATAGTGGGGAATATTGTATTTGGTAGTTTTTTTTTTAACAAGTGGATGTACTGTTAATAAGTTATCATTAGTAATAAAGTCCTTGCTGAATCCGACTTGTTTTACAGGCTGATTATTGTCAAACATTCTTGTTAGTCACTTGGTTATGATCTGTGTCAATAATTTATAGATTTGCTACTGGAGGGCTGTAAGTTTAAAGTTAATTTTGATAATAAATTAACATTCAAAACTCACATTAAGAGTCTGTGTAACAAGCAGACGAGTGAGTGTTTTGCTTTGACTGTGGTGTCAATGGAGTTACATTCTACTATAACACGAACTGTGTATGTAGCTCTTGTAGAGTCCCATCTGAGATATGGAGTATGTTCTGGAGAAGTTTCAGTCAGCAACTTCTAAATATTCTATTTAGTTTGCAGTATATGTGAATAGGGATGGTGTCAGGGATTTTTGTAAATTGCTGTTTAAGCAACATGAAATTTTAACTTTTAACATGCTTATTCGTTTTGGAAATGGTCTGCTTAAAGTATAAAAAAAATATGTGATCAAATAACTAACCCTTACTGATTGCCCAAGTAAGGAATTTTGTATTATACAGGGTGCATCTCTGGGAACTTTATCGATCGATTGTGGGAAAACTATAATTAGAAAGAATCCTAAAATATTTTCACATTATACCGGGAGTAGATGTCAACTTGCTTATTTTAAATGAAACACCCTATATATTATTTATTATTAGCAAATTTAAAACAAAATAAACCACAAATATACATAAGACATTAAAAAAAAATCCATTTTAAGAGCTTAACATCGTACACTTAATGTTCATTAATTTTGTTAAATTATTTTGCAAGAAGATTAATGATTTTTTGAAAGGGTGAAAAGGGTCCTTGACTCTAATATGATTGGGAAGTGTATTAAAAATGTAGCATTAAGGTAACACAGACCAATTTTGTAAGAAGTCCAGCTAAAATTCGAAATTAAAACATTATCATTGTTTTGTCATAATTATGGTTATCAGCAGTTATCGGAAATTCCATAATATATTTCCTGTCATAGATAGCGGCTTTCATGATTAGAATGCTTAGAAACCATTAGAATGTGTTTATTCTTAAAAATTGCTCTTGTTTGAGTTGGGTTTAATCAATTTATTTTTCTAATAATTATTTTTTGCAAAACAAAGATGCAGTTTAGCTTAGTAGCCTGACTCCAACAGAATAAGCATGCACTTTAAAAGGCTATATGTCAAGACATAAGTACACATTGATTTTGAAATGCTGAAACACTTAAAATCATTTGCAAATAATAAAATGTAAGAAAAAATTAAAGTAATTAAATCTTAATGTACAAATACACATCTACAAATTAATAAACGAAAGGTCTTGGGAACTGCTAAAGATACTAGTTGTCTTCTAAAACTATGTAGAGTTTTTTTTTTGTATTTTGTATTAAAAAAATTTTGTAATTAAAGGAACAGGATGAATGGAAGGAATTTGAAGAAGAAAAGAAGGATTACTCGGGTCTGAAAATTGGAAATCTTACGCTCAATGCGAACCAGGAGAGCAGTTCAGCTAGTCAGGAAGCAGGTTCGGGAGACCAGCCCGAAGGCGGCGAGACTGGACAAGAGACTGACAAAAAGTCAGGGCCATGGAAGAGGTAAGTTGTGTGATATGTTGTTAATAGGGTGCATTTTGACAATAAACGACGTGGCGTGAGAAAGATGTGAGGAGAAATTTCTTAGCAATAAAATAGTTATAATTTATTTTTGGTTATTTTCACAAAAATGTGTAGATGCCACAACAATCAACATTAAAAGATTCTCGATTTGACACATTTGTATATACTGTTGGTTATGCCTTGAGAGTAATCGTTCGAAATCCTAAAGATAGCATATTATTTATTTATTTATGTATTCCTTGTATTAACAATTTTACAAAGCCAATTACAGATACAGTAAACTAGACTTAATAAACTAAAACTAGAGTTTAGGTTAAAATCTAAATATAAAGGCACCACAAGGCAATTATTTATTTATTTAAAAAAAAAATTGCCTACATAATTCACTGCTTTTTGCCTTTCCTGGGAACTACTATTTCAGGACTTAGATATAAATAATGCTGTAGACTATTTTTATCAGTATGTAAATTACGCTATTGAATGTTTTGTTCCCAAATTGCGATCAAAGAATCCAAAGTTTCCTAATTGGTTTAGTTCTGAGCTTAAAGAATTGATATTTAATAAAAAGATTGTTCATAAACGATTTAAGACTACTAACTCTAAGACTGATTATGTGTTATTCTCAAACTTAACGTCTCAATGTAAGATTGTATTTAGGTTGAATTATGAAGAATACATTTCTTCCCTGCAAAAGTTATTGGGTGGTGATAAGAAAGAGTTTTGGAAGTATGTAAAAATGAAGAAGGGTGGTTCCACTCTTCTGGGTACAATGTCATATAACGTACAACTAGCGACGACCCAAATTCGATAGTGAACTTATTTGCCGATCATTTTTCAACTTCATATATATATGATCACGATTCTGGGGCAGTTTTTAACTTTCATTGTAACTCTAATATAAATTTTTTAATTTATACATTTTCAACCACTGATGTTTTTAATAAGATAAACACATTAAAGGACAACTTGGGTTCTGGTCCTGATAATATTTTTTTAAAACAATGCCAATGTATCTTTTCATTTATTTTGAGTAAATTATATAATTTGTCTCTTCAAAGTGGGGTTTTTCCTGATGAGTGGAAGAGAGGTTATGTTTACCCTATTTATAAGAATTTAAATAGAGCACATATAGAAAATTATAGACCAATTTCTAAATGTTCTGTCAAAAATATTCGATTCTCTTTTAACTGTCTTTGGAAATTATATAGTTCCGGAACAACATGGTTTCTGTAAGGGGAAGTCCACAGTTACAAATCTTTTGATTTATGTTGACTTTTTGCTATGTGCTTTGGAGGATCGTTGCCAGGTTGATACTATATATACAGATTTTTCCAAGGCGTTTGAGAGAGTGAATCATACTTGTCTTTTAACTAAACTGAAATCTATTGGTATTCAAGATCCGCTCCTTTCGTGGATGCGAAGTTATCTCACGGGGAGAATACAGATTGTACGATATAAGAACTACTTGTCGCGTGAAATTAGGATACAGTCTGGGGCTCCTCAGGGAGCGCATTTGGCCCCTCTACTGTTCAATTTGTTTTTGAATGATGTCGTCAAGTCTTTTTCGCATGGAACGGCACTACTTTTCGCTGATGATTTAAATTTTTTTAAGTGCATTAGATCTCTGCAGGATTGCATTGATATGCAGTCTGATTTGGATGCATTTAGTGAATGGTGTACTACTAACAGGTTGTACCTTAACATTGTAAAGTGCAAGACAGTGTGGTTCTGTAGAAAGACTTTAATTGGATACGATTATAAGATTAACGGTATGTCTGTGGAACTGACTGATTCTATATCTGGTGTTAGTGTAATATTGGATAGTCAGTTAACTTTTAAAGAGCATATACATAATATCACGAATAAGGAAATTAAATTGGTGGGGTTTGTTACACGGAATCTATCTGACTTTAACGATATTATTTGTCTTAAAAATGTTTATTGCAGTGTTGTGCGTTCTATATTAGAGTATGCCTCTCCAATATGGTCACCTTTTCACAATGTACACAAATTGGAGCTAGAAAGGGTGCAGAAGTGCTTTTTAAGATTCATAGCTTATAAATTAGGTGTTCCTAAAGAAAATATCAACTACCCTCATTTACTACTCCAATTAAATTTAAAGCCTCTTGAACATCGCTGGGAATACATTGACTTACTTTATCTATTTAAAATCGTTAATTACTAATTACTAATGCATATTGGTTTCAATGTGCCTCAGAGAAGTATTCAATGGGTTGACGTGTTCTCTGTGGATGTTCATAGAACCACTACCTACCACCTATGCACCACTAAATAGAATGTGCATTTTAGCTAATAAATTATCCCGTGATCACGTTGATCTGGACATTTTAACATGTCCTTAAATAGTTTCAAAAATTTTTGAAAGCGATATCTATAGTGCAAATTTTTACTTCTCACTCTTCTACTTGTAGTCTTAAATGGGAGCTTACTGTAGTTTAACGGATACTTTGGATTTGTTTGTTTATTGTTTAGTCTATTGTTATCTATTTGGAAGCTTGTTTGTAAGTTATAAAGTGTTGTAAATTTTTAAATGGTTTGACCGTTAATAAAACATTTATTTATTTATTTATTTATATAAACTTGTTACAACATAGGTTAAAAATGTCAGTGGCACCACATTATTTATTAAAATAAGATTATGGAGAATTTTTGTAGAGATTAATCCGAGGTGCATTAATATAAAATAAATTTGTGGATCTGGTGTTTACTCAGCCTATTCTAAATGGAGGTTGCTCTAAAAACTCGTTAAAATCGATAATATTCCTAATCAATTAAAACAGAAATACAGCACCTGCTTCAATATGCATGTGCTTCAAACTGGGAAAGTTGAATAAAGAACACAAAAGCTTCTGATCAGTTCCTCTTTGAGGGTATACCGAGAATGCCTTGTAATGCAACACTTCAACAATTTCCGAACCAGCTCTCAGCTGTAAGTTTTATTTCCATACTGGAGATCTCCTCTGAATATTGGAATAACTTTGCTTCCCTTCCATTTTAAGTTTTATGAACAAGTTCAGGAAGTCCTAAAGTCATTAAAATCTCAAGAAATCACCATAGTGATGGGCGATTTAAACGCAAAGGTTGGCAAAGGTACTGTGGATGGTGTGACTGGTATGTATGGACTGGGTAATAGAAACGAACGAGGTGAAATGCTAATTCAATTTTGTCGTGATGAAAATTTGGTCATCAAGAACACCTTCTATAAACTTCATCCTCGAAGGCTTTATACTTGGAAATCTCCACAAGATCAACAAGGGAACGTTGTGCGTAATCAGATTGACTACATTATGATTAACAGAAGATACCAAAATAGCATAACACGTGTTGCAGCATACCCAGGAGCGGACATCGGCTCAGACCATAATCCTCTGGTTGCTGACTTCTGGTTTCGTTGTAAATTACTAGCAGTGGGGAGTAAAAAACAGAAATACAGTATTCTTGACATGAGACACCCATTAATACAAGACAACATGAAGGCAGAATTAGACAAGCTTTGCCGAGAAAATATACCCAGCCAACAAAGTGCGTCCAATGATATTTGGAATACGCTCAAAACAAATATACAAACAGCTACTAAAAATGTTTTAGGACAACAAAGACGAGAAAAGATTAAACCATGGATGACGGAAGAGATACTGGACTTAATGGATGAACGTCGACTTGCCAAGAATCAAATGGATGAATATAAAATACTTGATCGTAAAATAAAGAAATTAATAAGGGAAGCTAAAGAGATATGGGCTCAAGAACAATGCGATGAAGCAGAAAGACTTCATAAACTGCACGATTCGTTTAATTTCCATAGAAAGGTGAAAGAAATAACTGGTATAAAGAGGAAAACAGCTCTACCATCCATGAGAAATAGACAAGGAAGGCTGATATTGGATACGGAAGAACTGAAGTTGACCTGGTTGAATTACGCGGAGACCCTATTTAATGACCAGCGTACAAATAATTATAGGAACAACACGGAACATATGAGTGGTCCAAAAATCCTTGAGTGTGAAGTCAGACACGCAGTAAATAAAATGAAATGCGGTAAAGTTCCAGGTCATGATCAAGTTTATGCAGAAGTTTTAAAGCTAGTTGATATTAAACAGCTTACATATCTCTTTAATGTAATATATGACTCTGGGCAAATTCCATTGGATTGGCTAAGGTCGACCTTTGTCGCAATACCAAAGAAATCAACTCCCAAACTTTGTGAAGACTACAGACTTATCAGTTTGATGAGTCACGCGCTTAAAGCATTTCTAAGGGTCATTCATTCAAGGATATACAAAAAATGCGAGGATATGAGTGGCAATACACAGTTCGGATTCATCAAGGGACTTGGCACTAGAGAAGCACTATTTTCTTTAAAATTACTTGTACAAAAGTGCTATGACCAAAGACAGGATGTTTTCATCTGTTTTATTGATTACCAAAAAGCCTTTGACAATGTTAGACATGGGCCACTTTTGGAGAGATTGCGGGAAATTGGTATTGACGATAAAGATATAAGAATAATAAAAGAACTGTATTGGAACCAATCAGCAGAAGTCCGCATTAATACCGATCTGTTAACGGACACTTTTGGCATATTGAAGGGAGTCCGACAGGGGTGTATTTTGTCCCCTATTTTATTCAATATTTATGTTGAGAAAATCTTTCAACTAGCTTTGGAAGAAGAGACACGAGGTATCAAAATTAACGGCATACCAATGAATAATATTCGTTACGCAGACGATACCACAATACTAGCCAATAACATCGAAGACCTTCAGGCAATATTGAATAAAATTAACGAATCCGGTGAACAGTTTGGGCTACGAATTAATATTGCCAAGACAAAAATGATGGTGATTAGTGGGCATCAACGCAATACTCCCCTCAGTATCAACGGGAACATAATTGAACGCGTCGCGAAGTTTACATATCTCGGAGCTACCTTGAATGAAAAGTGGGACTGTGATGAAGAAGTGAAAGGACGAATAGGCCGAGCAAAAACAGCATTTTTTAAAATCAAGAATTTTCTTCTTTGCAGGCATTTACCACTAAATACCAGAATACGTGTTTTGAAATGTTATGTATGGCCTATGGTATTGTATGGCGTTGAAACATGGTCACTTAAAGTTAGAACACTGAATAGGATCGAAGCCTTCGAACTATGGACACTTCGTCGACTGCTACGTATTCCCTGGACTGCTCATCTCACAAATGAAGAAGTTTTAAGAAGGAGTGGCGTAGAAAGACAACTGCTGGACACGGTAAAGCAGCGTAAAGTGTCTTACTTGGGACATATGTTGAGAGGATCCAGATACTCCATACCAAAGTTGATTTTGCAAGGAAAAATAGAGGGAAAGCGCGGACCGGGCAGAAAACACTACGCTAATATAAGAGACTGGTGTGGAATATCGGACGCCGCAACTATATTTAGACAGGCCGAAGAGGGTGTCCTGGCCGTCTTATAACTTTAGAAGAGGAATGGACATTTGATCGCCGACGTGCGGCTTTGCACATGGCACCAGAAGAAGAAGAAGAAGAGACGTTATTACGTAGGTCGGCACATTATCAATCGCTGTTGATCTACCAACTTACAATTTTTTAACTACCCCTTTAATTTCAGTTTCGGTAATTTCTAGAAAGCAAAATTACCCATAATTATTAAAATTTCAATTGTTAAACTGGTTGCCACCAATGTATATAGAGCTAAAGTATTCCGCAAAGGCATTTACCACACTTTGAACACCCTTGATTTCTTCCCATTTAAAAGCATATTTTCGGGAATATCGGAAATATTTTTTCGGTATTTATAAAATTCCGAAAGGTTTTACAGTTTGATTTTATTTCATCCTACACACATTGTTGATATGAATGATATGCAGTTGAACTCTAGCCTGCACTCTTTATATATCAACTCCCATTGGTTTTAACCTGTTCTATAACTTTCTTTCCTTTTTATGTTCTTTATTATTTCATAATTATACCAAACTGGATATCTTCTTTTAGAATGCCTAGCCTTTGGAATGCAAATTTCAATACTTTATATACACAATTGCGAAAAATATTTACTGCTACATTAACAATATTCTGGATAAGAATATCAGACCAATCAACCTTATTTAATTTAAAGTAGTGAAGCTCAAAATTACATTTCTTAAAATTATAATGTACATCATTAAAATGGTCACGTAAGCAGCCACTCTTAAAAATAAAATGATCTCTCTGCATCTGTTTGAGTTAATTTCTTGGGGCAATCATTCAAATTTAAATACAATATTTCCAGGTCGAAAAGTAATCTTAAGGATTATTAACAATGTTAAACCACCAAGTTTATGTCGTGGAGTATTTGAAACCACAAATATATTAACAATAACTGCAATTTCCGTACTCAAATACATGTTATTTTTAAAAAGAAATGATCATATATAATTTTTAGTAAATCCTTCCTATAATTGACGTTGGGTAGCATTAAGTGAAAAAAATTGCTTTTATTCACGTATCAGTGCTAGATCGTTTTTAAACAATATGAATAGTAGTGTAGCTAGTACTAGTACTTAAAATCCTTCTTTTCTAGTTGTTGTGTGATATAGAATCATATGCAATGGAAGAATATAACATTGGACAAAGAAATATAGATTTGTAATCATTACAATGAAACATTTTTGTATTTATTTGTTTTGTCATAAGTGATTATGACCGAAAATTATTTTTCAGGATTGACGTTCAAGATGCGGCGCCGCCCATCGTTCAAGAAGAGGCTCCTCCCCGTCCTGTAGAAAAGAAACCCGAAGCTCCGACTTCGGGTGCTTATAAGCCGCCGGCGTTTCGAAATCAGAGTTCACAACCGTCGGCGCCCCCTTCGAGGCTCAGGGGTAACAAGGGGGCCGCGCCGGACATACATAATGAAGACTTTTTCCCTACCTTGAGTAAAAGTAGTGAGAATAAAAAGTAAGTAACGTAATTTGTAGGATAACCTGCAGTCAATGGATCATTTCTAAAATTCTGTCTGCTTCCAACTGTTGTGTGTGTGTATATATATATATATATATATATATATATATATATATATATATATATATATATATATATATATATATATATATATATATATATATATATATTGTTTTTTCTTTTTTGTTATCGACCGTACCTTAATAATTTTGGAAGGAGTTTATCGGGTTGCGGTCTGTAGGATCATTGATGTTTTACACTATATATATATATATATATATATATATATATATATATATATATATATATATATATATATATATATACCGGGTGTCAACGAATCTATTAGACAAGTCATAATTTCTAGAATATTATGTGTATCAAAATGAGAATTGGTACAGGTAAATGGTATGTGAAGGGGAGAGTTTTTGCATATTTTCCACTCTCCGGCCAGAATGTGACATTTTAAAAACTTTTTACGTCTACTTCATTTTTTTAGAGCCACTTTTAAAATTGCATCTAGGTGGCCATGATCGGACGCAAACTAATCTAAGGGCCTTAGGTGATGTCAAAAAAATACAATCGCAAAGTTTTAGTTACTAGTATGAAAGACAGGAATAAGACAAGTTGATAAAATTACGTTTTCATTTCTAACTATTAATTTTCAAATGGCGACCTCTTTTTGACAACTACTTTTCGAAAAAAGCATTCTTTGACGAATCTAACGGTACTAATTTATTTGTGATTGGATTAGACATAAGAACAGAAATTAAATATTATTAAGCAAAATACTGGATAATTTATTTACTTATGACAAGTGCGCCATGGACAGCCATGGTGCATAATAATTTGCAACTGTTTTTATCAAGTCTTCTTTGGAAAACAAAGCACTCACTTAAGTAGATAATGACAGTGACATACGCTCTAAGAGCAGACGTAAAAGTTTCTTAATTTTCGTTAAGTTTAGTTTAAATTTTCGTTAAAATAATGTATACTCAAAGTGAAAAAGTGGATATGTTATTAATATTTGGAGAGTGTCATAGAAATACAAGAAATGCTGCCGAGTTGTATGCTCATAGATATCCGAATCGGCAACATCCAGCCCATCAGTATTTTCCACATGTCGAGACTCGTTTTAGGTAAATAGGAAATCAAGAGGCGGAACAGAGGTTTATCATAAATGAAGAGACTGAGATTAACGTACTTGCTATGGTTGAGGTTGATAAAACAGTTTCGTTAAGAAAAATTAGTCAAGAACTGCAGATAAGTTATGAATCAGCAAGAAAAATACTGAAAAAGCAGGGATATCGAGCATTTAAATATCAGTTACATCAACATTTGTATACTGAGGATGGCGATAGACGGGTAGTGTTTTGTGATTGGCTGCTTCAAAATCATAGAGTTAACCCAAATTTTATCGATTTTATTCTATTTTCCGACGAATCCCGATTTACAAATAATGGTATGTTCAATAATCAAAATAATCGGTACTGGGCCCAATAAAATCAACATGAAATGAGAGAGGGCAATTTTCAAGAAAGATTTGGCGTCAATGTCTGGGCTGGTATCGTTGGAAACAGAATAATTGGGCCAATATTGTTTCAAGGTCAGTTAACAGGGGTTAGATACTTAGGTTTTCTTCAAAATGAAATCGAAAATCATCTCAATGATATACCTTTAGCAGTTTTACGGCGAATTTACTTTCAACAAGATGGAGCACCGCCTCACAATACTAGAGAAGTTCTTAATTATTTAATAGAGCATTTTAATAATCGAATTATTGCAACCAATGGTCCGGTACGGTGGCCAGCCCGCTCACCGGATCTTACTGTGCTCGATTTCTTTGTCTGGGGATATGTTAAAGAGAGGGTTTACTATGGAGCAGCCCCAGCTACTCTTGAAATATTAGAAGAAAGAATTTTACGGGCATTTAGAAGTATAACGCCCTAAATGCTACAAAACGTGTTGAGAGAAACAATTGAACGAGCTGAAATGTGTCGTGAAAAAGAAGGAATGCACTTTTGAACATTTACTACACTAAACTTTTTAACAAATTCAGCTACTGTACTTTCAAATATTTTAAGTGCGTCGTCTAAGTTACTAGTTTATTTTGTTAGTTTTTTGTTAATTTTGTTAAATTTTTAATCCAATTCCTGTCTTTCATACTAGTCACTAAAACTTTGCGATTGTATTTTTTTGACATCACCTAAGGCCGTTAGATTAGTTTGCGTCCGATCATGGCCACCTAGATGCAATTTTAAAAGGGGCTCTAAAAAAATGAAGTAGGCGTAAAAAGTTTTTAAAATGTCACATTCTGATCTAGAATTGTCTCAGAAATCCAAAGATGTTAAAATATACAGGGTGTTCTATTTAAGAATTCAAAACTGGGGCCGGAAAGTGGAAAATATGCGAAAACTCTCCTCTTCACATAACACACACAACCTGTACCCATTCTCATTTTGATACACATAATACTCTAGAAATTATGACTTGTCTAATAGATTCATTAACACCCGGTATATATATATATATATATATATATATATATATATATATATATATATATATATATATATATATATATATATATATATATATATATATATATATATATATATATAGTCTGTTTTTTTTTTGGGAATACGATTGATTGAGTATTTTTTTTGTTTTTTTCAGACAAACAAAAACTCTCTTCTTCTTTATATAATAGTATAGATTTATTAACCTATTTGATTCAATATTTTTCTTCCAACAGAACCCGTAGTGAAGGCACCTTCGAAGTCGTCCAGCACAACAGGGCCTCGTCGTACCGCCAGCAGATGGAGCAGTCGAAGTCGACCGGAGGGCCCAAATTGAATTTAGGAAATCGCTACAACACGCTTAGCAACGACAGCTAGTGCCCCGCGGCACTTTAGGGACACTACAGTGCTTGAAGCGTTGGTACCGGGGTGGCAGACATACTTTTCGAGCAAGGTTCATTTTTGTGTATCGTGCACAAGAAAATTTCAAGTAAACATATATGGTTAATGATTTCCTATAGATCGGTTTACAATGTCGCGAAAGCGCGAAACAATGCTGATTGGTTTAGTATGACATCATACCCAATGGGTATGATGTCGTGTTTAACCAATTGCAATTGTTACGCGCTCCTGCTCTTTTCGAATGCATAAGTTTCAATGATTTCTCTTGACCGTTTTTATGAACAGCTCTTAATGGGACACCCGTATGTACATAAATGAAAGAAGATCGCCGCCCAGTGCACGACTTGCATTAACGAACAACTTGCTAAAAGTATTTTTGCCAAGCCGTTCAAAGTGAGCGATACACGCTCCGGCCAATAAGTCTTGTGAACTATAAAAATACTTTCCTAAAAATGCTTTTTAACAATTTTTCCCGAGGACTATAATCTGCTTCCTTTCTCTTACATCGACTGTGTAAATCTGTGACTGTACCTTATTAAAAAAAAATCCCCAGTAAAAATTGTTAGAAGATCCCCGTCTATTAAATGTGTACATCCCAATGTCTGTGTCCAAAACTGAATGTTTTAAAGGCCAAAAAGTTTTTTCTTCGAAGTTTTGGATTGTTTGTGAAGGGTAAACAAAGATTTTTTGAAAATATGCTAAAAAATTTTATCAGTTGAAGTGTTTTAGAAATCTCCGAATGAATTTGGTACAAAGTACCCTATCTACGCCTAGAACATAGAGAAAAAATCTACAGTTCAGTTCTTATCATTTGTACAATTTACGGTGGAGATAATATTGATTTTTTTTGTAAAAAAAAACATTACCAGAAAGAAATTAGAAAATGAGATACTTTTTTATGGTTTTTAGAAATACATTCTAAACTTTATTATCGAATGTAGCAGAACAAAATGTTGCAGAAACTAATAAGTGCCAAATTTAAATCGAGCGTGCAAACGACAGATACCCGTTAAAAATTAAATTACTTTCACAGTGAGATAAGAATGTCAGTGTCAACGTAGAATTATATAATATGATATATTCTATTTACTTTTAACCCAGTTAGACCGAGCCCATAATTAAAAGTGTAACGTCGGAAAGTAACGAGTGTGAAATGCTGGGTCATACGAAAGACTAAGAGCTTTTTTTTATTGATATTACAGGCTACGGCTCCAAATTCCGGACAGATTATACATTTTTTCCATACATATTTTTTTTTTGAAAAAAAGGTAAGGTTAACAAATTCTTTTTAACCACATTGTAAGGCCATAAAGAACACATTTAGTCAATATTTCCCCGTTGAGCATCCCCATTTTCGGGTTCAAGCGTGCGTAGGCGCACTTTAATGTGCAACGGTCCATATCGGCGGCCCCTTCAATAGCGGCACTCGGTGAGGTGACATTTCGATGTCTGGATTTGTTCTTGATCCTTTCAATTATACTCAATACATAGAAGTCTAAAGGATATAAATCTGGGCGGTTGGGAGGCCAGAATTCTTTCAAGTGAAACATGTCGACGCTGTCCGACAACTTATTTTGCATCAAAAGACTTGTGTGTTCGGGTGCACCGTCATGCTGAAAAGCATTCGGCTCGCCAGACGCCACCGTTTCCATCTACGGCTTCACTACATTTGTCAGAACACGCAAGTAAACTTCTTGTGTGACATATTCCGCTTTGTTAAAGAAATGCGGTGGCATGACATCACCCTCACTAGCCACGACACCTAGCACGTGAACACTCGCTGGAAATTTAATTATTGCAACAATAAGGACATCTTGAGGATCGTGGGCGAACCACCGGTCATTTTCTCATCAGAAAAAAACCTGGGTTGTCGGGCAGCATTGTTTTTTAAGGAACACAAAAGCGGGTTACAACGTTTCAACTCGTTTTGTCCTGGCGGCTGCAAGAAACATCTGTCTCGTTTTAATTGTGTAAGACTTGTCGCGGAGGTGATCCTTGACGATACAACGCATAGTTTTCTCACTCGCACCAACAACCGACGACAGTTTTTTGATTGACTACCCTGGATCTTCAAAAATCAGCTCCTGAGCCCGTTGAATGATGTCGGGCGTTCTAACAACGCGGTTCTTTGAGTGGGTTTTTCTCGCCATTGTTGCAAAACTTTCGTTAGACTTCTCCGAATCATTGTACTCTGCAACGACATCATACACAGTTGATCTCGGGTACCCAAAGAGGACTGTTTCAAGCTTATGATGGTTTACGACATGCGTCAAGCTATTTGAACGCTAATCGCGACATCTACCAGTGGTATGGAACGGTCGGAATTTCAAATTTAATATTGTCGGATTTTGACGTCGCACTCTGTTCAATGAAAATAATTTATTATATCAAAAAAAAAAAATGCTCATTTTAACCTAAAAAAACTTTATACTTTATATACAAAGTAGACACTTTAACTGGAATATATTCTAAAACATAAGTAAATCATTATATAGAAAAATCCAAAAATACGTTAGTATCTGATATGTTTTTGTGAATACCGAACCTTCAAAGGGGTAAAAACTAACCCCCTTTTTTTGGAAAGCCATTCAAAAAAAAATTTAACGCAAATTTTAATTTTGAAATATTATTTCAAAAAATTTATGACCATATTCAACATAAAAAAAGTCCAGTGAACTAAGATCTGGTGATCTTGCCGGCCACTCGATCGCACCTCTTCTAATCCATCCATTGAAGAAAATCTCGTCAAAGCTCCTTATTCTCGGGGAATACGTTTCATAAATATTCGACGAATACAAAAACTGTGAATACGGAATAGTAAGAAATGTGAATGAGAAAAAAGTTTAACAATATTAATAATTATTATCAGGCTTGGGCAATGATTGATTTAAAGAATTTTGCAATTTTTTCTTGTTTAGCCCCTTTTAAAAGGTCTTTTAACTGGGACTGATATTTTTCTGTGGCATTAACAATTTGCCTTTTAAAAACAATACTTCTTTCCATAGCCATTCAATTAGCCATTAACCATTCATAAACCTTCACTCAGGTGCTTTAAGTTACATATTTTTTTAGTGCTGGTTGTGCCTTTCTCTTCAACAGAAAGGTGGTCAAGCATTTCCTCTGAATCAGTTTTAGTCGAATCTTTATCTTGCAATTCAAGCAACTCTTAAATGTCACTCGCTTCTATCTGTTTGAAACCATCTTGTTCTATGCTATTTGGAACTTGAGCAATGTTTTTAGTTAATGTTTGAATTTGTACGGATCCTTCATCATTACCGAGAGTTAGATTGATCACAATTTTTTCCAGCTTGCTTTCATATTACATAACATTCATATAAGATCACATTCCGGGTGCCAGTATAATTTTAAAGGTTCGTTTAATGTAACAGGATAATTCCTTGGTTCATAGGTTAGAGTAAGGCCGTAGTGTTAGAAGACGGAAGATACCACCTTTATTTTTGGATGTATACCTTCAATAAAGAACGAAAGCTTTCACGGCTTTGGTCAAGTTGCAAGATCATAGTTCTTGGGTTTAGACCTTGTCAAATTGGAATTATTATCCGACGTTTCGCCTACGATTGTACGAGGCATCTTCAGGGATCTTTACTCCACGAGATTAGAACACTGAATGTCTATCCAGCCTTACAATCAATTTCCACTTGTGATGTGCGTATCTATTAATATTATTTGGATATTTACAAATTTCAATTAATTCTCTAATTTTACGTTTAAAGAAACCAGCCACTGATGCTAGCACCTTAGTTTATTTTACATTAAAAGTGTGATCTGAGCAATGCTGATGTTCAGCTACTGCAGATTGTACAATTTGTTTCTTTTTTTACACATTTTTCATGTTCCTTAAGCCTAGTAGATATAGACCGTCCTGTTTCGCCTACAAACACTTTACCAGAAGAGCAAGGTATCTTGTAAACCCCTTTTGTTTGAAATGGAATTGTGTCCTTTGGAGACTTCAAACATTGTCCAACTTTCTTAAATGTGTTGAAAATTGTCCGAAAATTTGATTTTCGAAGCAATCTGGCAATCTTGTCAGTGGTTTCGTGTATGTGTCATTGTCCATAGGAGGTTCATTTATGACATTTTGTTGAGGAGTTGGGTTTTTATATTTATTAATAGAACGTCTTATACTTTCAAGGCAATATCCATTCCTTCTTAGAGCATTAGTCAGTTTTTCTGTTTCTGATTTTAGTGATTGTTCGTCACATATTGAAAGTGCTCTGTATATCAGAGAGGTTACGACAGATTCTTTTTGAGAAGGATGATGGTGTGACCTTGCATTGAGATATCGATTTGTATGTGTTGGTTTGAACCTTCTATGGACAGTGTTGTCTTACCTTACATACACGGAACCACCGACAAGATTGTCAGATTGCTCCGAAAATCAAATATTCGAACAATTTTCAACACATGTAAGAAATTTGGACAATGTTTCAAGTCTCCAAAGGACGCAATTCCATTTCAAACCGACGGCGTTTACATGATACCTTGCTCTTGTGGTAAAGTGTATGTAGGTGAAACAGGACGTCTATATCCACTAGGCTTAAGGAAAGATGTATAAAAAAGAAACAAATTGTACAATCTGCAGTAGCTGAACACCAGCATTATTCAATTCACAGTTTTAATGTAAAAGGAACTAAGGTGCTAGCATCAGTGCCTGGTTTCTTTAAAAGTAAAAATAGAAGATCAATCGAAATTTGTAAATATCCAAATAATATTAATAGATATGCGGGTCACAGTCTACATCCCACGTGGAAATCGATTATAACGCTGGATCACGGTTCGCTGAGCACCAATCGGGTATAAATACCGGGCTGTTGCTCCTCGATAGTCATTCAGTGTTCTAATCAACGTGAAGTAAAGATCCTTGAAGATACCTCATGCAATCGTAGGCGAAACGTCGGATAATAATTCCAACTTGACACGGTCCGAACCCAAGAACCATGCTTTTTAGCATACCTTCAAGCTCACGAGGGCGACCCGGGTCATTGTACAAAACTAAAACTGCCTTGATGTATGAATTATTTTTCCCCAAATAAGTTTCAATTTCTGGAATATTCATTCAGAATTACTGCTGCGTATAACAAGTTGCGGCAATAAAACAAAAGATTTTGCACCGATCGTGCTAAGGCAATTTTTATCAAAGGTCGTAATGGCATGTGAGATTCGGCGGCGCGTGCGGCGGCAGCTACTTTCGTCAAAAAACTTTCGGCCAAGCAGTGATAGGCAGAGGGTAAACTTGTGTATTTTGAAAATTAACTAGTAAATAAAAACATATTCTAAAAATATGTATATTGTTGGTTATAGATCCGCGAATAAAGAAATATGCAGCCGCCAGTACAGGAAGTGGTCCCAATTTTTCAGTCCGCGAATAACGAAACCGAAATTAGGAGCTTTGTCTGTATTGAGGAACATAAAAATAAAAATGTTGTTGAAACCATACTCGATAGTTGAAGAAATATGGTTTTATCTGATTAGGAAATAGGGTTTCTGATATGTTTTTCTATTTTTCTGCCTCTTAATTTTAGAGTCGATTCCAGTTCATCTCGTATAATTGATATTCACTGACATATATGATTTATAAACGTATTTTTTTTGTATCGCATAGAATTCCTGCAATTCTGAAAAGAGCATTAAAATCTCCAATGTGAATTTGGAAATTTAAAAAAAAAACACCAAATAAAACTGTAGTCAATCAAAATATCAATATATCAATAGAATTTCGTATTGTTTGTTTGCCCTTTACGATTTTAATATATTGAGCTAATAATATAATTGAAATAATTGGATTGGTTATTTTATTTTATGTAAATTTTTGTTACAATATTAGGTTTTAAAATTGAGATTCGTTAAAATCTTATAGACGCTGATATCGATAATTATGATAAACAAATTAAATTGTAACGTTTTTTTTAATATTAAATTATATTCTCAAAATATGCGTGGTTTTATTTTCGCAAACTTGTCTTGGTTTTTTAACCACAGCTTCTGCAATTCTTGTTTTTTTTTTTTATTATAATCCCCAAACGTATCTCCTTGGATGGAAAGGTCAATGTAATGTCATGAGTTTGTAGTAAAAAGACGCCATCTATTAATTATTCACGTACTAGCCTAGACGGGAAATTTAAATATCGGTCTCCGGTAGCGGCTTTTCCTTAGGTTTGCAGGTCTGCGCAACCCCCAAAAAAATTGTAAATTAAAATAAAACGTAATAAATATAAATACAAATATTTTTATTTTATTAAATTTAAATCAATTTTTTACCTAAATTATACACGAACAATCCGTCAATTATTGAAATAATTTAACTCACATGATTGTTAAATGTCAGCTTAGGATCAAATACCACTCCAAGATCCCCCAAAGGAATTAATTGGTTTTTACGAGAAAATGACATTACATTACACTTGTTACTATTAAAATAGAGGTTATTATCATTTGACCACTTAACTATATTATCAATATTTTTCTGTAAGTCATTGCTATCATTAATTGTACTCGCATTATTATAAATCTTTAGATCATCTGCAAATTACAAACAAAAGGAATCGTTCGTAATAACTTCAGTAACACTGTTTATAAAAAGCAGGAAAAGCAACGGACCGAGATTGGATCCCTGAGGGATTCCAGAAGTAGGAACAAATGACATCGAAGCGAATCTTCTGAGAACCACCCGCTGCTGCCTGTTAGAAAGATAGTCAGCAGTAAAATCAGCAAGGCGAAAATGAAATCCATACTCCTTTTTAAGTTTTGATATCAAAATTGTGTGGGGCACGGATTCAAAGGCTTTGACAAAGTTACTGTATACAACGTCCACCTGACCTCGCTTATTCAAAGCATCTGACATGTTCTGAGTGAAATTAACTAAGCTTGTGACTGTGGATCTCCTTCTCATAGAGCCAGGCTGATGTATAGAAATGCTGCGCCTCTTAACTTTGAAAATTATACTCTCAAATACCCTAACCGGTACCGAGAGTACCGCAATTGGTCGATAATTAGCTACGTTCGACCTACCTACTCCTTTTTTATTTATTGGACAAATCTTTACTCTTTTCCACTCATTTGGAAATGAATGGCTTTTAAGGCTTAGATTAAACAGAATTCGCAATGGTTATCTAAATATGTCAACACACCCCTTAATTATGAATGGGGGCACATTATCTGGCCCTATAGCTTTACCATCGCTTAAGTTTTTAACAGCATCCATTACATCATCATCAGTAATGGCATTGAGAATAAACTTGTCCAGCATAATGGCACTCTTCAATATTTGGATTGTCACCGCGGTCATCCGCATAAACACTACCAAAGTGCCTTGCAAAGGCATCACATATATCCTCACCCCTACTAAATTCTGTATTATTTAAGTACATTTTTTTTTGGTATGCGAACCATACCCTTTCTGTTACTTATGAACACCGATGTCCCGCCGAATCTTAATAATATACATACAATATGCTTGCTCTATATTATTTTTAATTTTAACTGAACTCTCTGCCAATATCAGTATTGCCTGAGCTCTTATATCTTTTGTTGATCTTATATTTTCGTTTAAGATCTTTTATTATTTGAGAGTTAAACCAAGCCGGATTTTTTTTTGCTCTCTTTGATTTTGGGACGCCGACATCGAACAGATCTTAAATTTGTTTATAAAAATCATTTATCGCAGCGTTCACATCGGTATAGTCCTCAAGGAATTGCCAGTCAGTATTGAACAATACAGTATATAAATTATAAAATCAGACTTTCTAAAGTTGTATTTCGGGGGTTCCATAGTTAATTCGTTTAATTTGGGTTCGTTTAGAAATACACACACTCAAAGTGGGATGATGAATGTCTTCAGCAACAAGGGCAAAGTCACTTCGCAAAACGTTACATATCATTTTTGTTATTACCACGTCCAGTACAGACGCGGATCTAAGAGGGGCGGTGGGGCCGATCGGGAGGTTTTAATCCTTGTCATAGGCGTCGGAAGGAGGTTTATTTCATCATTAAGTATTTAGGACATAGAATATTATTTCGGTAATAAACTTAAAATAAAAAGTTTTTATAATATTATTTTATTTCTTATGATTTCTTAATAATTAACATACATTAGAAAATATAGATAATTTTGACATATTTAACACAAATTACAACGGTATTTTTATTATTTTTAATTTTGGCATAGAAACCGTTTTAGGCACATCTTCGATCATACCCTAGATTTAAACAACAATAGATTTGTTTGAAGGCTGTTTATGGTCGGTGGGGGAGACGCTTTTTTGATGTTTGACAGACATAAACATATTTACTTATCTTGCCTATCAGTTTAATTGCTTGCCGTGACTTTTTTCGATGTTTTTAAGTGTTAGAAATTACTATAAATGCGAAGTTTACAATTAATATTAACAAAAAGAGGATTTAAAAACTTATTTTTATCGGTAAATATTGTTAGATATTGTTTACATATTGAAAATAACAATAAAAATTTAGGCAACCATATATTCATACTTTGTTTTCAGAATTGACGTACCCAGGGGTATGTTCGAAGGACGTACCGATGATACTCGTTTAAATAATGCAATTAGAAAAGGATAGCATAAAATCGGTATGTCTGTACTAAGAAATTAAATATCTACTGTTTATCAACACTTTTTCAAATATGAATAAAAATATTATTACGTTATTCAGCGTTCAAACAACCGGGCCCTAGTTCTGACGTTATGCTTCTTCTACAGGGGTATGTTCGAAGAGGCACATTCAGACTAAAACGTAGCGTTTTTCTCTCAAAAATTCTAAGTTATAATTTAAATACTTACAAATACCCATTGTCAAAAAATATAAGAAGTTAACTATAGGTCATTTTTATTATAAATTAAAAACATTTTTAGGACATTTGACTTTCCAGTTTATTTATTTCTTAAACCATCTGCAGAATTACAATAAAACACTAAAAATGGATTCAAATCTAATTAATTTTTATAAGTTACAGAAAATTTAAATAATAAATTGTGTTTACGCTGGTAAACATTACGTGTCTAATTTGTAATCAAAGTCAGTGAAGCTAACTTCGCTCAAATTAATTATAATTGGTTCCTCTATCTCACCGAGCATGAGATCGAGTTTCCACATTTTCTTTTATTCTTTTATTATATGGATTTTTCCCAATTTTCTGCAGTAACTTTATTCAAAAAAATCTTTCAAAAGTTCAGTTAAATTACTAATTTTGTAAGTTGTGTTATTTCTAGCAACTCTATCTTTTACTTGAGGGAGATATTTTCTTTTCTAACGGACATTTTCCGAACGATCTCTAAGAACAGGTTTTCTATCTGGTTTTTCCCAGCAAAAAATTAAGTTCTCTGAGCAATTTCCAGAGCTCAGTTCTTTTAATTTCAGGTAAATCCCGATCTTCATTGATTTTAGTTAGAATTTTTCGACGGTTGGGATCTGCTTCTCGTAATAAAATGTATGTTTAACTCCTTTTATTGCAGTTTACATCTCTTCTTCCAACGAGGTTTTTCGTCTGCGTGTGATCGAATGTGACTTGGGAGTATTAACAATTCCAGTCGTTTTTTTCTCCTTCGGTATTCGGTACATAGTAGATTTTCCAACTCCTGTCATGTTGGAACACATCTCAACAGAGCTTTTAACATTGTTATCTAGATATTGATATCTTAAGGCATCATAAACATTCATCGTAATAAGTTTTTCGTTGAGGAAAAAATGCCCTAGTTTAACGATTTTGGAATAAATATAGATGTGGAAGCCATATCTTTTGAGTATCTCACTAATCTCAAATAATATATAAAACAAGCACAAACAAGATAAATCACTAAGGACACACTGTAAGGTGTACATTGCTCACTGACAGAAATTAAATTGAACTATCAGAAATTTTATTGTTGCAATAAATTTATAAAAACGTATAATATTTAAATATAATTAGATTCAGGGCAGTCCTCACCCAGATAGCACAAGATTTCCATTGGATATCCAGAATAGGTACATATAATGTCCTGTATGTCCATGGACCGTTTATGGATGTCTATAGTAGATGTGATGACCTTTAATCTATATGGACGTCCATATCTGGATGTCCAGTGTAAGTCCATCAAACGTCCATTAATTAAATTTCGGGTTGTCGGTAAAATCGGATACTGTAATATCGGCCTGTAGAATTGTCATTTCTTAACCCGCCGGCTCGCCATGATGATATTTTGTGCCCATTATTGTGTTGACGTCGAGCTAAAAAAGACCTTTGGAGTTTTAGTTGAGCTAAAATCAAGTGTGCTTTTTATTTGAAGAAGATGCCACCGTTAAAGGTAAGTATAGTTATTTTTAATTTAATTTTTTTAATTATACCAAAAATGACCAAACAAAACTACAGACATGCCCGACGAAAAGCTGATAATTTAGTATCAAACTCGCACAAATTTGAAAGTGAACAAAATATTCAGTATCAAAACACGTATGTTAAAATATAGCTTTTGTAGCTATACTTTTTCATACAATCACTTATTTAAATGGAAATTACTACAAATAAGTGCAAATATTTTGTTAGGCTAATGAATTTTGTATCTTGTTGGTTAAAATGGAGCACAGATAGAGTTGTAAATTTGTGTAATAATAAAATTGTAAATTTTAGAGAAAATCCATTGACATTATTGAGTAATCAGTCTAATAAGATTGCTGGCATTAATAAATATTATCAAAATTTATAATGGAATAAAAGCTATAGCAAATTTGAATAATTATATTAGTTTTTTTATGACTATTTTGGATTAAACGCTAGTAAAAGTTTACATTGATGTGTATTTTTGTGCAATATAATTGTTAAAAAATATATAATAAAGTTTTGACAGTTCGACTCTAGGTTTAGACTTATAATTTAATTTATTTTAATTATTTTTTAGATTAATTTTCCACAGATTGGTCCAAATAAAATTCCTATGTGAAAGCCAATTTGTACCAAATTAGAGAGGATATTCAGGTAATCTTAAATAGGGAAAAAACAACAAGTATCTACCAAGAATTTTCTGCATGAGTTCAACTATTCTTTTACTTAAGAAAATAATCAGCTGCCTCAAGTCACATAAGATCTTCAGGACAATTTAAACTTTAAAGATGCAGTAAGTTTATTACACTTCTCCTGAAATAAAAGCTGAAACTTATTCGAGTAATGCTTCTTTATGTGTATGAGTCTATTGATAAAAAAAAACAACTTAATTTACAGGATTATTTTATATATATATATATATATATATATATATATATATATATATATATATATATATATATTATATATATATATATATATATATATATATATTTTTTACTTTGATTCTTAAAGTCAAAAATATTCTTAGGTTAGCATATGTGGAATTAACGTTTAATTATCTGAATAAAGTAATATAATTTTAGGTTTTACAATTAGCGAAAATTGGAGGAAATTATACCTATTAGCTTATTAAAAGATATTTTATTGTAAGAATGACAGATAGCCTTTCCAAGAATTATACATATGATGGAACAGTAAAGTGCCCTTTAAAGAACTTATGTTCACTATTTGTAGGTAAGTTACCACTTACATATAAAAAGTTGATGAAAAAATCTCTCTGTTTTATTTGTCATACTCGTAAATAATAAGAACAAATTGGGTGTCAGATTTCACACGTTGAACTCTAGATCCTCTTGTTCTGATAATACTCAGACAAAAAGTGTGTTAAAATTTTTTTTCTGGTCTGTTGGTTTAAGCACTCTAAGCAATAACGATGCATTTGGTTTTATTTATATATATATATATATATATTATATATATATATATATATATATATATATATTATATATATATATATTATATAGAGAGAGAGAGAGAGAGAGATTTAAATTCCTACAAAACCATAAAATACTGCATCATTTAACGTTAAACCTTATTAATTTTCAGCTGCGGTAGAAGAATGGGGGGCCGATAAAAAACAGCCGAAGACGAGATTAGACAATGGCTGAAGAGAATAAACGACAGAAATAAATCTAGAAAAAAATAATCATTGTAACAATAAAAAGTCTTTATTTAAATAATTGGTATATTTTCTATTACCCAATTGAAATTGTACCTATTAGTATGGAACCAGATAACTTATTCATAGTGATCCTTCTACAGCTTGAACAATTTAAATCAATTGAAGCTATATTTTGTAGCACTTGCAATTCGACTAATTATAAAATTTTATATTCTTATATAGTATTGTATTAAAAACTTGACAATTGTAATCAATAAGTGTAATATGTGGATCCAGTTCCTGTTACCTGGTTCGCTAATGTAATTTATATCTGTTTAATTTTTGGGACTAATAGGGCCATCTATGGTTACTTGTTATCGACGTTTTGATGACATGAGTGGTCTGTGTCTTCAGAAGCTCTCGGACCCTAAGCAAATTCTGAAAATATCTACCATTCACGTTAGCGGAACGTCAAGAAGAGAGAACAATAGATTATGACCTATTTATCCAAAAAGCACAATACCATCGGATAATATGTCCACAATCGGGTCAAGAATGTACAATATATGGACATCCAAAATTAGTCCTATTAATATCCAAAAAATAATCCATACTTGGACAATATATGTAATCCAAAAAGACATCCATGAGTGGGACAATCATATAGTCCAGTAGATATTCATAGGATGTTGGTGAACAAATTCTGGACATCCCATGGATACCCAGTATGTCCAGCTTTGGATAAACGAAGGATATCCAGGGGACTGAAGTGTGCTATTTGGGCAGTTACCTGTGGCACTTAAGCAGGTACCTTGGAGGTTTCGGTAACTGTTTTATTACTCTCTCTAGTTCTTGAATAGAGTATAAGAATGTAATATACTTGCGACCGCCCCCCCCTCTTCCCAAGAGCTTTGAGTTCAGGAAAACATAACCGATTCTGCCTTTTATATTAGGAATGTGTATGCGGCTGACCCCCCCCTCCCCCCCCTTAACAACTTATTTTTCTTGCGATAGCCCCCCCCCCCAAGAGCTTTGAGTTCAGGAAAATAGACCCGAATCTGCCTCTTATACTAGGAATGTGTTTGCTGCTCGCATCCTCCCCCCCTGTCAGTAACTTGTTTTTTTCTTGTCATCGCCCCCCCCCCCTCTTCAAGAGTTTCATGTTTTTAATGTACCATTGGAATTGCCATCCCATCTTTTTTAATGCACCAACCGCCACTGCTGGTCTCCACTTATACCGTCTATATTGGAATAAAAAGGCGACGTGAATGGAGCACTTAGAAATTTGAAAAAAGGAAGCTGATTTGTAAGACATAAAAATAAAAATATATAATTTTTTATATTAAAAAACATACTGTATAACAGCTAAGATTTGACTTCATTCAGTGTGCTTTTATGGTAAATGTTCTTTGTCCTTTGCATTAGCGACATTACTAGCGTGCTACTTCCGCCAATCTTACGTTTCCTGATACTTGCTTTACTCTTTATGCTCTCGGTTCCCGATTTTCGCACTTTTTGCTCATAATCATTTCGTCTATAGCATTTTTGATACTCTCGCATTTCGGGCTGTCGTCATCGTTACCCTCGTGTATCACTCGGTGTAGACCATTATCGCTACCAAACGTAAGTTGTTGCACTGTTACAGTTTTGAGAATTAACTCGAAACTTGGTTGTGTCAGGTGATTATCTAGAAAAAAAAAACAAGATTTTCAAAATGGATGGCGGCTAGTGCAGAATAACTAAAATATTTAGACAAGAAAAAATATATGTATGTGTATGTAGTCTATAACGTGGTTTAAGATCCAGTGTGCCGTGGAGCAACAACTCCTACAATACAAGGACAACACAACTCAGAGTCTTGGAAACAATACTGTTGTCGAATTAATTTCCCAGATAGCACAAGATTTTCATTGGATATCCAGAATAGGTACATATAATGTCCTGTATGTCCATGGACCGTTTATGGATGTCCATTAGATGTGATGACCTGTAATCTATATGGACGTCCATATCAGGATGTCCAGTGTAAGTCCATCAGACGCCCATTAATTAAATGTCGGGATGTCGGTAAAATCGGATACTGTAATATCGGCCTGTAGAATTGTCATTTCTTAACCCGCCGGCCCGCCATGATCACAAAATATCCCTTCAGATATTTTGTGCCCATTATTGTGTTGACATCGAGCTAAAAAAAGACCTTTGGAGTTTTAGTTGAGCTAAAATCAAGTGTGCTTTTTTATTTGAAGAAGATGCCACCGTTAAAGGTAAGTATAGTTATTTTTAATTTAATTTTTTTAATTATACCAAAAATTACCGAACGGAACTACAGACATGCCCGACGAAAAGCTGATAATTAGTATCAAACTCGCACAAATTTGAAAGTGAACAAAATATTCAGTATCAAAACACGTATGTTAAAATATAGCTTTTGTAGCTATACTTTTTCATACAATCACTTATTTAAATGGAAATTACTACAAATAAATGAAAATATTTTGATAGGCCAATGAATTTTGTATCTTGTTGGTTAAAATGGAGCACAGATAGAGTTGTAAATTTGTGTATTAATAAAATTGTAAATTTTAGAGAAAATTCTCTCTGACAAAGTCATTATTGAGTAATCAGTCTAATAAGATTGCTGGCATTAATAATGTTATCAAAATTTGTAATGGAATAAAAGCTATAGCAAATTTGAATAATTATATTAATTTTTTTATGATTATTTTGGATTAAACACTAGTAAAAGTTTACATTGATGTGTATTTTTTGTGCAGTATAATTGTTAAAAAATATATAATAAAGTTTGACAGTTCGACTCTAGGTTTAGACTTATAATTTAATTTATTTTAATTATTTTTTAGATGAATTTTCCACAGATTGGTCCAAATAAAATTCCTATGTGAAAGCCAATTTGTACCAAATTAGAGAGGATATTCAGGTAATCTTAAAGAGGGAAAAAACAACAAGTCTACAAAGAATTTTCTGCAGGAGTTCAACTATCCTTTTACTTAAGAATATAATCAGCTGCCTCAAGTCACATAAGATCTTCAGGACAATTTAAACTTTAAAGATACAGTAAGTTTATTACACTTCTCCTGAAATAAAAGCTGAAACTTATTCGAGTAATGTTTCTTTATGTGTATGAGTCTATTGATAAAAAAAAAAACTTAATTTACAGGATTATTTTATATATATTTTTTTACTTTGATTCTTAAAGTCAAAAATATTCTTAGGTTAGCATTATGTGGAATTAACGTAAAGTGCCCTTTAAAGAACTTATGTTCACTATTTGTAGGTAAGTTACCACTTAAATATAAAAATTTGATGAAAAAAATCTCTCTGTTTTATTTGTCATACTCGTAAATAATAAGAACAAATTGGGTATCAGATTTCATACGTTGAACTCTAGATCCTCTTGTTCTGATAATACCCATTAACGTTAAACCTTATTCATTTTCAGCTGCGGTAGAAGAATGGGGGGGGGGGGCCGATAAAAAACAGCCGAAGACGAGATTAGAAATAAATCTAGAAAAAAATAATCATTGTAACAATAAAAAGTCTTTATTTAAATAATTGGTATATTTTCTATTACCCAATTAAAATTGGACCTATTACTGTGGAACCAGATAACTTATTCATAGCGATCCTTCTACAGCTTGAACAATTTAAATCAATTGAAGCTATATTTTCTAGCACTTGCAATTCGACTAATTATAAAATTTTATATTCTTATATAGTATTGTATTAAAAACTTGACAATTGTAATTAGTAAGTGTAATATGTGGATCCAGTTCCTGTTACCTGGTTCGCTAATGTAATTTATATCTGTTTAATTTTTGGGACTAAAAGGGCCATCTATGGTTACTTGTTATCGACGTTTTGATGACATGAGTGGTCTGTGTCTTCAGAACTGCAGATTAATTAGACACTGTAAGCTCTCGGACCCTAAGCAAATTCTGAAAATATCTACCATTCATGTTAGCGGAACGTCAAGAAGAGGGAACAATAGATTATGACCTATTAATCCAAAAGCACAATACCATCGGATAATATGTCCACAATCGTGTCAAGAATGTACAATATATGGACATCCAAAATTAGTTCTATTAATATCCAAAAATGATCCATACTTGGACAATATATGTAATCCAAAAAGACATCCATGAGTGGGACAATCGTATAGTCCAGTGGATATCCATAGGATGTTGGTGAACAAATTCTGGACATCCCATGGATACCCAGTATGTCCAGCTTTGGATAAACGATGGATATCCAGTGGACTGAAGTGTGCTATTTGGGTTATGGTATGTTAACTTTTAAATTTAATTATAAGAATTATCTTTGATAGATTTTTAAGTAATTTATTTGGCAATATTGATCCCTCATAAATGATCCAGGTTTATGTTTCCAGATAATAAATAGACAACACCAAAATGTTATACTACTATATAGTCCGGGAGGCAGCGTTGCAAATGACAGTCATTTCATTCTGTTTGATTATCATTGCAAATCATTCATCTCAGGCAATTATTTGAAGATTTGAGAGTCAGCTGCTTCATAGTGGTGGGGCTGATTGTGAGCGTAGTACGTAGAACACGTAAAAAATTTGTAAAATGTAAATACAAATGAAAAACAATTTTGACTTATTAAAATCTACTGTAGCATCAGTCATTGAAAATTATTTCAACCATACTCATAAAGTTGGTACAGGATTTTTTGTAAAAGTAATTTTAAAAACTACCTGTAGGACTTCCGATGGTGTCGGTCATAATCGTTGGTGGGATGCATACATATATACGTAAATTAAAAATAAATAATTTCATAATCTATGTATTTGGAATAGTTTTTTCTCCTTAAGACCGTTAAGAAAGGAAATTGACAGCATATTCTCTGCAAATTCCACTCTGGTTCTCTCTCTCCATATTAGTTTCGATTACCGTTGTGGAACTTAACATCTTACCACCGCTTTCCGGTAAAACTGGACTTAAATAGAGGTCCAAGTTTGTGGAAAGTTCAAGAAGGATGTTTGGGAAAGATACCGGTGGATCCCACTGATGAGTCCACCGGGACGAAACATCCGTACATTTTAGGTGGTCGCAAATAGTTCGTTAGTTATATGCCCTTAACATCAGGGGCATTACTACGACATGGCGCCCGAGCAGGGACGACAAGATGGAAGGCCGTCGAGTCGTGGCTTTGTGCTAAAGCAGGTACCCTACTTTGGAAAGACTACCTAGGATGTCCGTTCCACTTCCTTTTCAGGCTTGTGCTTTTTAACGGCTTGGACTGTCCGACAGTTAAAGCCGGAAAGCAAATGCCTCAGGGGGGACATGTTGTGGAACTTAACATCTTACCATTGCTTTCCGACAAAATTGAACTTAAATAGAGGTCCAAGTTTGTGGAAAGTACAAGGATGTCTGGGAAAGATATCGATGGATCCCACTGATGAGTCCACCACCGCATCGGGACGAAACATCCGTACATTTTAGATGGTCGCAAATAGTTCAGTAGTTATATGCCCTTAACATCAGGGGGCATTACTACGACATCACCCAATGGTTTCGACAGTGAAGCTATGACGAACCAAGAGCAAAATGCACAGAAAACAACTGTCTACTTAAAACTCCTATTTCGTACAATATCTGCACATAAAGAAATAAGGTCTTACACGATATATTGAGGCTTTCCAATTTATGGTTTCCTGTACAAAAAATGTCATTTTCTTCTCGAATACAATCGGAGGTAAAAGGATGATTCTTCATTTTATCTTCTATTAGAGCCCAATGATCTAAAAATTGACAATTTTATTTGTAAATATGGAAAGACTAGAAAATTTCGCAACCAACGGTATAATTAATTTGGTTGATCAAATGTCATATGAAAGTAATTTGAAGGTTGAATCTGCTTTCCTGGTGAATCTGAATAATCGTTAGGAAAAATATCCAAAAGTTGCGTTAAATCAAACGTGGCATCCCATCCTAACCTTGAGGTTCACCTTGACTTCAAAGCTAATCAAAGATCAAGATTATATTTAACTTGTTAATTACAATGTTGGACGCGGAATTCCGCTAACTTTCTATTTCTACAGTAAAAAATATGGGTTCCCATTGCTAAAGGTTAACCTAAAAGTCACCTTAAGCACACGAACAAAAAAATTGTTAATAACTGAAAATATGTTTTTTTTAGAGAGGAAGTCTACTTGCGGACGCTCACCTAGTGCACATAACCCATTATAGCTTTCGCTGCATTAACACTTTAAAAACTTTAAAAACATTTATATATATATATATATATATATATATATATATATATATATATATATATATATATATATATATATATATATAAAAGTATTGTTTACAACCTATCAAAAAGAGACATACTTTAACTAAACATTATTTTAAAATATTAAAATTAATTAACGTCACTAACAAGAAAATACACTTTGTCTAAACAATTAAAATCACAATACATCTTTATAATCTACGGCTCTATACACAAACATAAAACTAATCTTAAGCATGAGTTTGATTTTGTAAATGTTAAAATTTTAACGCAAGATGAAAACCATCATAAACTTTTAGTGAGGGAAATGATCCATATAAAAAAAGAAAATGTCGTAAATGGCAAACAAGACATAAGCAATTTAAGCCAAATTTACCACAATTTAATCCGCTGAAAATATCTTTAAACAATTGTCAAAACTTATAACTTACCTCTGTATAACCACCAACAGTTGTTCCACACCTGCTACACATCATTACAAACTTCTCAGATATATTTTTTATACAAAAAAAAATCCAGACAATGGCAATAGGTGATCGAACATGCAATCTCGAAGTGCGTCCATTTAAGTTTTATAAAGATGTATTGTGATTTTAATTATTTAGACAAAGTGTATTTTATCGTTAGTGATGTTAATTAATTTTAATATTTTAAAGCAATCTTCAATTGAAGTCTGTCTCTTTTAGTAAGTTGTAAACAATACTTAATTTAAAAGTAAATAATAAAAAAAAGTCTGCCACGACAGGCGAAATGTTAAACAGCCTTCGATGTAGGATACTTATAAGACTTCTGGTGTTTTTTTAGCACATGTACTCTTTTTGAGGAGGGGGGAGCTGTTGCCCCAATGGCATCTGCTTCGATCCGCGCTTGTTGATCTACAATCATCAAGCACAGAAAACGCCAAATAAGATTTTGGCGAAACGTCTGCAAACTTCCACAGGAAACCAAACGAACGAACGGATGTATTCCCGGATTAATATTAAATCATATATATACATATATATATATATATATATATATATATATATATATATATATATATATATATATATATATATATATATAGTGCCTTCATTTCAAAACGAACCATCCTTAATAACTTTGTTAAATAGAAAAATTTTAAAAAAAGAAAAAACACGTCAATTTAGATATACAGGGGGAAGTTTAATTTTGCATTTGTTAAAAGTCTGTCAATCACCTCCTCACCTCCAGCTAACCTCACTTTGATATGTCAAATGGGAACCCCCACCTTGTGACACATCATTGTAAGCAGCATAAAATTGTCTATCCAACCGTATAAAAAAAATTAAATCGGTTGACGTACAAGCGAACAGTGTGCAAAAATGTCTTGTAATAATGTATAATATATCGGCCTCGAACTTTAGTATGTCAAATGATTACCCTATAGTGTGATACATCATTTTAAAGGACGTACGATCTGCTATCCAACGATGTCAAAAAAAATTAAGTTAATAGACGTTATAGGCAATTAGGATGCAAAAATGTGTGTTAAATATAAGCAGTTTATTCAGTTTTATTCAGTTGAAGAAAATTATTTTATTAAATGTTCAAAATGTGCGCCGTTATTAGCGAGACAATAAAATAGCCTATTTTGAAATTCCCCACGAACATTGGCAAGGGTTTCTCTGCTAATTCCTCTACATTCCCGAACAATTCGATCTTTTAAATCGTCAATATTTTCAGGTGGGGTTTTATAAACCTTGCTTTTTAAATACCCCCAAAGAAAAAAGTCTAGAGGGGTTAGGTCTGGAGACCGTGCTGGCCATTCAATTGCACCACGTCTGCCAATCCACGTCCCTGGAAAATGTTCATCAAGCCACTCTCGAATTGCCAAAGCGTAGTGCGGGGGAGCTCCATCTTGCTGGAAATGCAAATTATTTTCTTTTAGTACCATAACAGCATTTTCATCCACTTGATTTTCTAAAGATTGCACAATGGCAGAGTATATTGTGTTTTCTAAAAGGTTTAAATAAATTTGCCCAGTTAAATTATCTTCCAAAAAAAATGGCCCGATGATTTCATTGCCATAAATTCCTGCCCACGTTAATTTTTTCGGGATATTGAGTATGCCCTTCTCGGAAAAGGTGCGGATTTTCATTATCCCAGTATCTGCAGTTGTCTGTTAACCAGTCCATTTAGAAAAAAGTTGATTCATCACTAAAGCAGATATTCTTAGGTAAATGGGGGTCCTCGTCAATTCGTTGGCACATTAATTCGCAAAATTGAATTCTCCTATCAAAATCGTCTTCTCCGAGTTCTTGAAGAATTTGAATTTTGTAGGGAAAAAACTTATTTTGTTTTAAAACTTTATGCACAGAGCCAGCAGAAATGTTTGTTAAATCTGCGACCTTTGAGATGGATAAAGTTGGATCTATTGCAAACTGTCCTAGTACCTCGATTTGGCATGCTTCATCTACAACCCTTTTCTCAATAGATTTTTTATTACAAACGGATCCCGTTTCTTCAAACTTTCGTACCAATTCGAGTACATATTTATGGCCCACGTTTTTGTCTTGATGCCTCTCGTTAAATGCTCTGGCGGTTCTACGAGCGCATCGATCTTCAGCTCCATAGAGAAAAATTATTTCTATTCTTTCGACTAGCGTATACACCATTTATATTCACGTTTCAACTAGGCGTCACAATGGCAATTTTAACAATAATAAACAACTGGTGTTTAAAGATCTTAAAAATTTTATTTATTGCAGTGATTTCTTGTACCTATCAGATACCGCAAAAAATATCATTGAAATAAATACACTAGATTGATTAGACTGCAATGAATTTTGCGATGAATTTTAAAACAGGCTTAGTTTTTTTCTCGCAAATATTTTAACTGTTTATTATTTTAAAAAAATATTTATTTTAAATTTAAAATAATATTTTACTCTATGAAGTAGCCATTTGACATAATAAAGTTTAATGTGATAAGGTGTCTATTATTACCACACATCTTTTCTTACTATTCGCTTGTACATCAACAGATTTTGTTTTTTTTTATTGGCTAAAAAGGAGATAGTATGCCCTTTAAAATGATGTATCACACTATAGGGTAATCATTTGACATACTAAAGTTCGAGGCCGATATATTATGCATTATTACAAGACATTTTTGCACACTGTTCGCTTGTACGTCAACTGATTTAATTTTTTTTATACGGTTGGATAGACAATTTTATGCTGCTTACAATGATGTGTCACAAGGTGGGGGTTCCCATTTGACATATCAAAGTGAGGTTAGCTGGAGGTGAGGAGGTGATTGACAGACTTTTAACAAATGCAAAATTAAACTTCCCCCTGTATATCTAAATTGACGTGTTTTTTCTTTTTTTAAAATTTTTCTATTTAACAAAGTTATTAAGGATGGTTCGTTTTGAAATGAAGGCACTGTATATATATATATATATATATATATATATATATATATATATATATATATATATATATATATATATTTTCGTCAGTTTATACATGATAAAAAATATGTGTAGGTCCATTGCAACTACATTTTAAAAATATTGTGAAGTATACAGAGTGACTCTAAAAAAAAGTTTTACATCGGAGTTATCAAAATTTATATGGAATGTCCCGTATATTATCACATATTTTCATAGTGCGGGCCAAATAAGGAGATACTGTAGACCAAATTTATGACGCGCGAAATCATTCGAATTTATTGTAAAATAAAAATGATCTCAAAAAATTAAATAGAGTTGATAAAAACTTATATTTGTTTTCTATTATCCCTATATTTAATATCGAATTTATATTCTAATTTTAACTGTCTTTAAAATTAAAGAACGAAAGATTTCAGGGCATGGTTCTTGGGTTTAGACCGTATCAAATTGGAATTATTATCCAACGTTTTGCCTACGGTTGTAGGACACATCTTCAGGGATCTTTATTCCATGAGATTAGAACACTGAATGATTATCGAGGAGCAACAGCCCGGTATTTATACCCGACTTGTGCTCAACGAATCGTGATCCAGCGTTCCAATCGATTTCCAGGTGTGACGTAAACTGTAATCTGCATCTCTGTTAATATCATTTGGATATTTACAAATTTCGATTGATTCTCTAATTTTACATTTAAAGAATCCCGACACCTGGCACCTTAGTTTCTTTACATTAAAAGTGTGACCTGAGAAATGCTGGTGTTCAGCTACTGCAGATTTTACAATTTGTTTCTTTTTTATCTATCTTTCATGTTCCCTAAGCCTAAGCCGTCCTGTTTCACCTACATACACTGTACCACAAGAGCAAGGTCTTCTTGTAAATGCCTTCTGTTTGAAATGGAATTGCGTCCTTTGGAGACTTCCAACATTGTCCAACTTTCTTACATGTGTTGAAAATTATCCGAATGTGTGATTTTCGAAGCAATCTGGCAATCTTGTCGGTGGTTCCGTATATGTAAGGTAAGAGTGAGTCCACACGATACCAAAAATTTCGGCGGCAGCGTAGCGTAATAAGACATATGTCAAATTTCAAGCATTGTGATTTGTTAGATTTAAAAAAAGACAAAGACCGAAGATTTCCCGCCTAAATCCGCCTTTTCCAAGGTCATTACGCCAAATCATGTTTAACTTTTCAGCGGACTGCTTTCAAAATGGTGGAAACTGTTTATTTTCAATATTTTGTATGAAAACATAACCTATGTTTTTTTTTAAACTTTGTTGTTTTATTTATATATTTTATTTAGCGAGTTTTGAAATAATAGATATTTATGAATTATGTTAAATTGTTTTAATTTATTAAAAATGCTTGTTACCGAAGATCATTACTGCTTGGTCCTCAAAAAAAAAAAACGATTTTTGTTCATTTTTTTATTAATTTTATAACAATTGCAATAATACAGGTGTTCATTATATAAATTAAAGCTTATGAAATAAAGGCCATTATATAATACATTTTCTATTCAACGACAATCTGTGATATCGAGACGCTAATCCACAGACATGCCCTTAGCTATGGTTACCAGATCAAATAATGAGTTTTCCTGACAATATCCCTAATGTTTCTGTAAATATCCGGACATTTTATCTGAATGTTGTATGTTAAGGCAGTGAGATTTTCAAAATTTTTGCAATCAAAGCATCAAATGCCAATATCGAGTGAGTCTTCTCATTAATGGGAGCGTAGTGGACTAAGGAGAGACAGACTGTCTATATTGTTATAAGCTTTGCCTTTCGCTGCCATCAATGTAATAACTTTGCTAGTTCGATGAATTCAAATAAATCTTCTAATATTACTTTTTTAATATTTTATTATAATGTTCACTAAATCATGAGGTAACAACAGTTTTTGTTCTTACTTACTAATTTAATGTTACTATTGTAGTTTTTTGATTTTAGTTCCTCTCGTTTCAATGTTCATGTCCTAGTTACATTCTGTTCTGAATCTAAATTATATATTTGACAGTCATAGGCGTACTAACAAATATAACTTATTACTATTTATTTACATGATTACTGAAATGAAAAAGTGTGTATTTATGGGACGATGACAATATAAACAAAACTAATGGTCTCTGTAAAAAGTAAAGTTTTAGAGTTTCGGAGATTAAGGCATGCTTTTGTTTGAACCTATTAGAACATAAATTTACTTAAGATATAACTATTTCTTAAGGGAGTATTAAATATTAGACTATAATTATCTATTAATCCATAAGAGTAACTTAAAAATATATATACTAATTTAATAATTAATAATTTGTAGTAATAGTTGGTTTACAACAATGTCTTCTGTTAAGGTTCTACTCTAGACACAATTTAACTTAAAGAACATATCATGTGAAGAATGTCATGAAATAGTTATAAAAGTCCAGCAATTGCCAAAAGAAACATCAAACAATAAAAAGTATGAAACTAAATTTATTAATATACTAAATTAACAATTCACTCATTTTGGTAACGTTTAATCAATTTATTTTTTCTCACTAGAATGATTAATAAATATTTTTTCATTACTTATATTTTCCTCTTTTAATTTCAAAAAAATACTGACAATTGCAGTTTTTTCCTCTTTCTTCCTAACGAGGGGCTAAAATTTCAGACATGTCAGGAAAATTCCTGTCGTCTGGTAACCCTACCCTTAGCAAATTTTATATAAACCTATTATAAACAATTAAAAAGTAAAAATTAACATTAATGGAAATTTAATAACAGAAATCCAGTTAGTGTTATACGTAATATATTCTTCTAAAAACTACAAACAATTGTAATTATTAAAACGATTGTTAAAATGACACTTTATATTGAAACTCTCGTCTATGAACTCTTTGGCAATTCTTTACCAGGTAGAAGTGGCAAACTTCGGAAATAAAACTTGCTTTAAAGAGTCTCATATTATCGCACAAGTAACATGACTAATTTCAAAAACACTGTTTACCGACTCGGAATTCGCACTGTTGCTTTCACATGCTGATTTCATCAGCTAAATATCACAATGTTTTTTCAAACCTTGTAATAAGGGTATAGCTGTACACATTTCCATAGCGTGTTTCCTATTTATTGGCCCAACAACAGGTTTTCAAACTCACCAAGAGTAACAGGAAAATATTTTAAAAAAATCAGGATCACTTTCTCGCATTTCTTGAATTAAATCATTAGTATGTCCAAGCCTTTCTCCAATGTTTTTCTCAAAAACAGATCGGACCTAGTAGCGACGACTTTTCCGTTTTTTTAATAAAGAATATATTAATAATATCCTTATCTTTTGTAATTTTTTCTTTAGTTTTCTTTTTCTACATAACAACATTGCTGCAATTATTTTTTTTATTTTCTTTCATTTTAATTTATACATAAATAAATATTATCAAAAAACCAGAAAAAAGTTAGGTTACCACAAAAAAAAACATTACGACTGCACGACTGCACGATAAAAGTTCCCCGTGTGGACGAGACATTTTTAACATAAATGGGCGTAATACGCCTACGCCGAAATTTTTGGTATCGTGTGGACTCACTCTAAGACAACACTGTCCATAGGTGGTACATTTATGACATTTTGTTGAGGAGTTGGGTTTTTATATTTATTAATAGAACCGTCTTACGTCTTCAGCGCAATATCCGTTGCCTCTCAGAGCATTAGTCAGTTTTTCTGTTTCTGATTTCAGTGACTGTTCGTCACATATTGACAGTGCTTTATGTAAAGAGTTTATGACGGATTGTTTTTGAGAAGGATGATGGTGTGACGTTGCAATGAGATATCAATTTGTATGTATTGGTTTTTCTGTACACAGAATGTCCTAATTTGTCATTCCCCTTCCTTTGTACTAGTACATCAAGAAAGGGAAGGACGCCATTTGATTCAGTTTCCATCATAGACATAGTAGAGAATGGACCAGGCTAGTCATTCATGAATATGAAATTTATAAGCGCCAACATGTTTGTAGGCCAGGGGTTAGAGGGGTGTCATAGCTCACAATCTATCATACGCCAGCGGCGTAACAATTTTAAAACGAATAAAAATATCAATTAATATTCTATGATGCTTTTATTTGCAGAATTGAAATAAATATTTTTTCATAAGAAATAGTTAATTACTCTATCAATATGTCGTGATACGGAAGTTGTTGTACTTGAAAATAAGTCAGTATTCAATATACAAATAATCGTAATATTCATATCATTTATCTTTTACGACATTAATGACTTGAAATAACCTTTTTTTTTTTATCCAAGGCACTAGTTATTATTTAAAACATGTAAGAATTATCCAAGTCCAAAGTAAAAAATTGCGTAATATTTTGCCGGATTTTAGTTAAGTGGCTAATTAATGCCCACAATTCTAAAACCGACAAAGACTTTGTTTCTTGATTATTACTGTGTTTGAAATTTTTTTTCTAAATTGTATGGACTCTCTGTCTATTTTTATTATTCCTAACAACATGTCTATGCCGTACAGACACTCGCATATGAAATTTAACGTCAGCCATGAACATCGTAAAAAAGTAGTCTTACCAAAGTTCTAATTTCTCAAATATTGAAGTGCAATACTGAATAAATGTAACGACGTCGCGGTATGCAAATGACTACTTTGACGTTTGGTTAGTATACCAATTATTTGTAAAAATAATAACACTTGTACAAAATTCCTAAAACGAGAAAATGGAGATATTTTTTGTAAGTTAATAAATGAAGCAAATTAAAAATGGAAATATTTAAAAAATATATATTCGACGGTGTATGTGTTCAGGAGAAAATAGAGTATTTACAACTTCATTTTCAAGAAATAACCTGTTAATATTTGTATATAATTTCAATTATGATTTAGAATATATATGATAGACTGTTTCAATTTAGGTATTAATCTGAAAGACTTGTTACAGTTAAACCTGTTTTACTGAACAGTCCCCAAACTCCAATCATAAGAAATTGGTATATAAAGAAATACAATAAAACATATTAATAAAAATAACTATTAAATTTGTTTGCCCATTAAGTTTTGGCAGTACTATTGTTGAAAATTTTTAATATCTCGAATCGACAATCTGTCATGTGTTTCTAACGGAAATTATTTATTTTAATATGATTAGTGTATTTCTTGATTTTCACTGTTTCTAGTATCCTAAAATATTTATGACAAAATATACCGATAAGGATGGGATAAAAATAAGTATATGCTATTATTAAATATATTACTTGTTGGTCATCTTACAATTATATATATATATATATATATATATATATATATATATATATATATATATATATATATATATAAAATAGAATAACGTACAATAAAATATACTTTTTTTCTTACTTACTGACTATCTAATTTGTGTAAAGCAAATCTGAGACTATGTAACTATCGGACATCGTATAAAAATAAATAAAAATTGCAGAAATTGAAGTTTCATTTCTGGACTTTTCACACATGACAGTTATTATGCAAGTCATATATTTATTTATAACGTTTATGAGTTTTTTTTTGCAGATTTTGTAATATCTTGGTTAAATGAAAATTTTACACTTTTACAAGTAATAGGGAAAACAAAAATTAAGGAAAAAATTGTAAAAAGATAGGAAAAGCGGTACTATTTGGTGTAATATTACAAGGGAAATGTTAATGAAAAATAATAGAAAATGGTGGGCTTCTATTATGTTGGTCTCACTTTAAAACACGAACACCATCAAATCGATAATAGAAATCGTTTGGGCCAAAATGTTCACTACAGATACGAAGTGACTTGGGCAAGATTTTATCTTGTAGTCCTAATATATTAATCCAAAGGTCTCGGCGGTTAGAATCACTGGGAAACCTATAAAAAATCACTGATAACAAAATCTAAAATCCCAAGTTACCCGCCTATGATACCAAACTTAACCTAACCTACCTGTGAAAAGTTAAATTTGAAAATAAATAATCCAATTTTCGGCAAACTTGGCAATGATTGACCATTTTGTCACTAATGAATAATTAGTCACTTACAAAAACACTTTTGGAATCACAAAAAATTAAAAAACGATCCAAGACACACAACGTCAACCACAAAAATGTCATATGCCAAAATTTTTATGAATGGACCGGATTCAACCTTGATCGTACGATAGAGTAAAGGAAATATGCGACGTTGCCAGATTTCATAGTTTATCACACTACTTAGAAATTTTGAATTTTCTGGGAGTTAAACTGACGCATTATAAAGCATACTATTTTAAAGATATTAGTTTACTATTGTAGCAATAAATTGTTTATAAATATTATATGAAATATATTATCATAATAATATTTTTTTTTCATAAAAATTGGGTATTAACAAATTATATTGTTTTCCCTTATTTTTTTCCAAAACAGTTGGCAAATTACTACTGATTGTGACCCATTCGTGGCGTTTTGTTTTTGTAAACATTCCATGTCCAGACGTCCATGGTTTCCATCATAGACGACGTCCATGGTTTCCATAGTGAATTTTATACTAGGGTGTTGTTGATTTAGATGTTCCAGGAAATTGTGGAGGTTATGTGCGCCATGCGGCCAAACTACGAAAGTATCATCTACAATATCTGCACCAAAATTTCGGTTTTAGAGGAGCAGAAGACAAGGCGTTTTCTTCGAAAGCTTCCACAGGTGATAGCAGAGAGATCCCATAGCCGCTCCTGAAGTATGCTCGTAGAAAGTTCCTTGAAAAGTAAAATAAGTGGAAATCAGACATGGTTTAATTCTAGTAGTCTATATCGGATATATTACGAAACATCAGGCTCCACCCTTTTATTTTAGAATAAATTATAAATATTTTACTTAGAAACCAAAACAATTTAAAACATCTAACTTGAATAGGCAAGGCAAGCAAGTCTCTTAAATTTTGGTCTACAATTTCAAGAAATAAAAATATCTCAAAAACGGCTTGTCCTAGATATATGAAACATAATAGTAACTTAATCTTATTTGGCCCCCACTATCAAAATATACAATAATATACAGGGTTTTCCATTTACATTTTAATAACTTTGGTGTGAACTTTTTTTTGGGTCACTCTATATACTTCACAATAAGTTTAAAATGTGGTTTTAATAGACCTGTATATGAATCGACGGAAATGTGGTACGTCAAATAAACAGAAAATGTCCGGACCATGCTATGCGCCATTTTGGGTAAAGTGAAGTTATGTTATAATAACAGTGAATACGCTGTCACCACTGAAAAATTATAACGACTAAACGTAATCGTTTACCTCGTACTGACAAGGTTGGAAGCAATTTGCATACCTTTCTGAAATTTCATCGAACGAAACAAATGGTAGAAAGAGATAAAATGACAGTATTACGTTATAACCTTACCCAACTTATCCAATTCGTGTCAATTGATGTTATGTGTCGATGTCTGCCATACTATTGGTCGGTCGTAAAAATAGATTCAAAATTTTTATATTTTTGGTTGTTACAAATAACTAGTCATTAAAAAACGCAATATGTTGACGAATCGTTTCTTTAAAACGTTTTATTTTTTGAAAAAACAGTTGAAATGTTAATTAGGTGGTACCCCGTTATTTTCAGTATTTTCTAATTAAAATATTGTTAGAAAGTTGAATGTTTCGCAAATATCATTTAAATTTGAGATTATAGACATACAAAATTGTTTCACTAAATTCTGTTCATATCTCAATAGTATGAGCGTGCTGTTTAAAAATTGTTTTCCTACGGTTAGTTCTAATTATGGATTTAACATAAACACTTGTGTCCATATATACCCAAACGGTCGAGAATCTTACTTTGAAAGAGTTAAGTGTAACATAATTGTTTTCATCAACATAACTTATAAAAAATTTGAGAAATAACAATTTGTAAGATATGGAAAACTTTTATTTAAATAAGTAACATTACATTTTATATTCAAATAATGTTAAATGCAACATTTTACTTCCTTACGCTGTGTTAAATACTATACTACACTACAATTAAATAAATATTATTATGATTATAATGTATTAGGACATATTAATTTGAACCCTACAGGCCAACAAACGAGGTCCTTTAGAATAAAAAGCTTATTTATAGTATGTTTGGTCTTCAAGTCTCTACAAATCTTCACAAAATAATAAAAAATGTATATTAAAGGTTGAATAATATCATTAATGGAGGTCTTCTGGCTGGCCTATGGTTCCGGCCCCTGGTCGTACACAGTTCCTCTATCATCGGTCAAGTTTCAGGTTTTCTTTCAAACTTAGTTGTCAGGACAGGAAGTCTTGCAATAATCGGCTGGATGTTTAGTGAATCCATACAATAATTGATTGGTGGGTAGCTAGAACGATGGATTTTAGTAATACTACATAGAGCAGAGGTTTCTACCGTTTCAAGTTTTATGAGTGCTGGCTTCCTGCAATTACGGTATATAGGAGGTATGTATTCCTATTAAAGTCAGTATATTGCTTTGTATATATGAGTTGTTTTTCTTCAGATGCCTTTTTCTTTGTGTATTAGACTCCTAAGGTATTTGGCCCTTTGTATACATTTTTTGTTTAACAGTTCCAAAGTGTCAATTTAAGATAATTTGTTGGTCTATATTTACACCTAAATATTTGACTGATGGCTTGGTGCATATTACCTGGTTGTTAAGTTATATAAAATAAATTTAATTCAGGGAAAAACAAAGATTATTTCACAATAATAACAACAATGACACTATTTTTTGACTTTTGACAGTTAATTTGACGTGCCAAAATGTTACTTTACCCAAAATGACGCAGAGCATACTCCGGACAATTTCGTTTGACAGCTCCATTACCCTCTGTCATCCATTTTATTTTCAGGGTACCTATTCTCGTTCTTGAGAGAACGATCGTCTTGATGGAAAGTGGGCGTGGTTCTCACGAAAACGTATTCAGAATACGGTTTCTTACTTTTTCGTGAGAACCACGGCAACTTTCCATCAAGATGATCGTTCTCTCGAGAACGAGAAAAGCAACCAAGAATACTGTTTCATTCTTTTTTGTGAGAACCACGCCCACTTTCCATCAAGTGATCGTTCTCTCAAGAACGAAAATAGGTACCCAGAAATCCGTGCTAAAAACTAATTTATGAATAAAAAACATTTTCCTTATCTGTTCTATTTTCGCAACATCAAAAATGTTACCTGTGTCTTGACCTTGTTCTCGTGTAATGGCACTTTGTTTCTCGCCGAAATACTCATCCTTTTTCTAAAATATACATATAGACATATTCTTATTTATATTTATATTGATTATTTCGAAAAAACTATAAAATTTTGAAGGTGTAATTTGTAAAAAAAGCTTCTTTCTATATACAGGGTGAGTCAACGATTGGTTGAAGTAGGTTTGTGGCTTTTCGGTGAAATTAACAAAGACACTATATTTATTGTTTGATACAGTTTATTTTTACGCAGATTTTAAAAATATTTAGGACTCTACAGGGTGAGCCAAAAAACTAGGACAGCATAAAGTTGTATTTTTTTAAATAGAACACCCTATATACGAATCGTATTTGCGATTTAGCTTATAATTTTAAATCTTTTTTATTAAGGGTTTACTATAACAAAACTTTATAGTTTCTGAGATAATTAAGTTTAAAGAAAAAAAGTCACATTTGCAAGCATCAATTCAATCCTAAATAACGTTTTCAATTTTGTGACAAATATATTCAAATTTGGAATTTAGCAAGGCCAAGGACAAGTTAACATAATTTTTACCTAATATTTGCAATAAAAGCTACAGGATGTGTGTTGAACACATCGGCTCAAATTTGAACAAGTTTAAATGAATAAATATCTTTTTTTTTAAATGGTACACCCTGTATATTTTCATGTTATTTAATAGCGTAATAAAAACCCTAAAAGTTTTGTTCAATATATCCTATACCTATTTATAATAGTTTTTGAGATATTTCAGTTTTTCTTATTTTCCATACTTTTTTACAGAAATAGTCTTCATTATCATAGTAGCCATGGCAAAAACAATGTAAAAGAACATTTTTCTGTGTGTCAAATTTATAACCGCAATCGCTTCTTTGGTTTTTATGTAGTGTAGTTTGGTTTTTTTTGCATTCATCTTATATTGTAAAATGAATTTTCCAAAGAATGAGTTAATAAATATGATTTATACAATAGGAGAGGCTCAAAAAAATTGCCTTCTTGCTCAAAGAATTTACAAAATGAAGTATCCTGATCGACGCCAGCCTAATACCCATACTTTTCAAAACTTAATGCAAAGATTTGATTCTTCTGGTACTGTTGATTATCCAAAACGTAAAGTGGTCAACAAACCAATAACTAATGAAGAAAAAGAACTACAAGTATTGTTAAATGTTCAGGAAAATCCTTATATTGGTAGCCGTCGGTTAGCAGCATTATGTGAAACATCACAATCCACCGCTAATCGTACTACCAAGAAATATAGGTATCATCCATATCACATGGAATTACACCAAGAATTGCATGGACAGGATTTTGAAAGTCGTGTAAACTTTTGTCGTACAATAAATGCGGAGATTCAATTAAATCCAATTTTATTATGCAAGGTAATGTTTAGTGCTAACCTTTTTTATTCCGGGGTTTAGTGATGAAGCTACTTTTAGAAGTAACGGTGCCGTAAATAGACGCAACATGCATTATTATGCCACAGAAAACCCATTTTGGATTAGAGAGGTGCAACATCAAAACCACTGGTCATTAAATGTTTGGTATGGTATTCATCATAATCGAATTATTGGACCCCACTTTTTTAATGAACCACTAAATGACCATAGTTACCTGAACTTTCTACAAGAAGAACTACCCCAACTGCTTCAAGGTCTCGATAGGGATGAGCTCGACAGTATGTGGTTCCAGCACGATGGAGCGCCTCCGCATTACCATCGTGAAGTTCGTGCGTTTTTGGACCAACGATATCCGCAAAAATGGATTGGACGTGGGGGTTTCATTGAGTGGCCACCAAGGTCTTGCGACATCACCCCATTAGATTTCTTCCTATGGGGTTATATTAAAAATAAGGTGTATGTTAATCCACCAACAACAGTGGAAGATATGCGAAACAGGATTAGGGATACCTGTAGAACAATAACGCCACTAATTTTGTCCAGGGTCCGAGAAAATCTGCAAAAAAGACTAAATTTGTGCATTGCACAAGAGGGTCGTTTATTCGAACACTTATTAAAAAGAAATAATTAATCTCAGTATTTAATAGGTAATTTTTTTGTTTCAATTTAGTATAAAAGTAAATATGTATTTGCCTTGTCGTTATTGTTGTGTTAATTTTTTCATATTATGTTTAATTAAACTATTGCCGTTGTAATATAACGAATAATGTATTTCATCATATTTAACCACATTCTGTTTGTTTCTGTAGTTCCTTTTTATTATTTTACATGGCTACTATGATAATGAAGACTATTTCTGTATAAAAGTATGGAAAATAAGAAAAACTGAAATATCTCAAAAACTATTATAAATAGGTATAGGATATATTGAACAAAACTTTTAGGGTTTTTATTACTCTATTAAATAACATGAAAATATACAGGGTGTACCATTTAAAAAAAAAGATATTTATTCATTTAAACTTGTTCAAATTTGAGCCAATGTGTTCAACACCCTGTAGCTTTTATTGCAAATATTAGGTAAAAATTATGTTAACTTGTCCTTGGCCTTGCTAAATTCCAAATTTGAATATATTTGTCACAAAATTGAAAACGTTATTTAGGATTGAATTGATGCTTGAAAATGTGACTTTTTTTCTATAAAACTTAATTATCTCAGAAACTATAAAGTTTTGTTATAGTAAACCCTTAATAAAAAAGATTTAAAATTATAAGTTAAATCGAAAATACGATTCGTATATAGGGTGTTCTATTTAAAAAAAATAAAACTTTATGCTGTCCTAGTTTTTTGGCTCACCCTGTAGAGTCCTAAATATTTTTAAAATCTGCGTAAAAATAAACTGTATCAAACAATAAATATAGTTTCTTTGTTAATTTCACCGAAAAGGCACAAACCTACTTCATCCAATCGTTGACTCACCCTGTACAGTGTCCCACGATGAACTGACGCGATCAATTTCTCAGAAAATAGACTAGAAAATTTTTAAAATTTGGCAGTTTACTAGAGTCGATGGGGCAAATTGGCTAAAATATTTTCAAGATGGTGGGCACTTGCGGTTATACCGGAAGTTAATGCCTTCTTGCTTATTTTAAATAGAACACCCTATATGTTATTTGATTTTTAACTTCTACGCAAAATTAAAATAATATTTTATGTATAATGTCCTATACCAAAGTCTGTTTTTGATATATTTTAAATTTTAAATCAAAAATGGCGTTTACATGACCGTAACATATTTTTTTTTGTCTGTTAAGAAGAAAGAAATAACAACATTAATCAAATTTCAATTTTAATTTTAAAAATTTTCTACGGATACAATAAAAATTACAATGCCTAAAATTTGTAACACCGCTGTTTGTTTTTTTCGATTTAATTTAATCTGCAAATTGTTTTTTCCAGACATCCTTCAAATCTTGGCATTTTTTAAACAAAATATTCGAAATAAACGTTCTAAAAACTAATAAAAGAAAATGTTTTTCGTGTACCTTATGTAACAATCTAAAATATTCGATTCTCAGTTTCCTTCGCACAAACAATTCATCATCATCCAGAGAAAATTTTAGGAAACTTTTCATTATTTCTTCGCAACCTTCGTCCCCGATTTTACAATCGGATATATTGAGAGACTGCAGCGTCCTAAGAAAATTAAAATAAAAGCACACTCATGCTTTTGGTAGAATTGTAGCTTTCTAGGAAAACGACGTGTTTTTGAAAAAAAAAATCGACGCTAACCCCCTATTTTGAGGTCGTAGAACACGATTCTGACTGTAGTTTTTCACTACTTTTCCTTAAGTTTTCTGGAAAGTAGAAAAAAATCACTTTTCAGTTTCGGTTCAATTTTTTGCACTAAACCGTAAAAATTTTGTTACAACCACAAAAACAGAAGCTTCTGTATTAAATAAAATTTCAAAAATTTGCACTTTTTGATCGAAAAAATCATAAAAAACGACCAAAAACAAATCCAAACAAAATGGTCTGTCATATCTAATAGTGGCGCCACATGTTTCGACAGGGCTCTGTTGCCAGAGCATAAATACGGTTTCTGAAAAGAATCCGAAATACATTTTTCCCTACTTTGATTTTTATATTATATACGATTTTGTCTTCAAATATTAAAAGTTTTAAGGATTATTATATATTTAATTTTATATTAAACATGATTTTCTGGATAATGGAATCTTCAGTAAACCGAGTGTCGAGATACCTAATCTTTGGCAACCACTACTTTGTAACATCAAGTCATTGAGGTGTGTACAGTGAAGCGAAACGTTGCGCTTCAATGGACACAGTTCCTATATATAAGCTCGTAGTCTTAACACAAAACCCAGATAGCACAAGATTTCCATTGGATATCCAGAATAGGTACATATAATGTCCTGTATGTCCATGAACCGTTTATGGATGTCCAGTAGATGTGATGAGCTGTAATCTATATGGACGTCCATATCTGGATGTCCAGTGTAAGTCCATCAGACATCCATTAATTAAATTTCGGGTTGTCGGTAAAATTGGATACTGTAATATCGGCTTGTAGAATTGTCATTTCTTAACCCGCCGGCCCGCCATGATCACAAAATATCCCTTCAGATATTTTGTGCTCATTATTGTGTTGACGTTGAGCTAAAAAAGACCTTTGGAGTTTTAGTTGAGCTAAAATCAAGTGTGCTTTTTATTTGAAGAAGATGCCACCGTTAAAGGTATAGTTATTTTTAATTTAATTTTTTCAATTTTACCAAAAATTACCGAACGAAACTACAGACATGCCCGACGAAAAGCTGATAATTTAGTATCAAACTCGCACAAATTTGAAAGTGAACAAAATATTCAGTATCAAAACACGTATGTTAAAATATAGCTTTTGTAGCTATACTTCTTCATACAATCACTTATTTAAATGGAAATTACTACAAATAAGTGCAAATATTTTGATAGGCCAATGAATTTTGTATCTTGTTGGTTAAAATGGAGCACAGATAGAGTTGTAAATTTGTGTAATAATAAAATTGTAAATTTTAGAGAAAATTCTCTCTGACAAAGTCATTATTGAGTAATCAGTCTAATAAGATTGCTGGCATTAATAAATCTTATCAAAATTTATAACGGAGAAAAAGCTATAGCAAATTTGAATAATTATATTAATTTTTTTATGACTATTTTGGATTAAACGCTAGTAAAAGTTTACATTGATGTGTATTTTTGTGCAGTATAATTGTTAAAAAATATATAATAAAGTTTTGACAGTTCGACTCTAGGTTTAGACTTATAATTTAATTTATTTTAATTATTTTTTAGATGAATTTTACACAGATTGGTCCAAATAAAATTCCTATGTGAAAGCCAATTTGAACCAAATTAGAGAGGATATTCAGGTAATCTTAAATAGGGAACAAACAACAAGTATCTACAAAGAATTTTTTGCAGGAGTTCAACTATCCTTTTACTTAAGAAAATAATCAGCTGCCTCAAGTTACATAAGATCTTCAGGACAATTTAAACTTTAAAGATGCAGTAAGTTTATTACACTTCTCCTGAAATAAAAGCTGAAACTTATTCGAGTAATGCTTCTTTATGTGTATGAGTCTATTGATAAAAAGCTTAATTTACAGGATTATTTTATATATATTTTTTTACTTTGACTCTTAAAGTCAAAAATATTCTTAGATTAGCATATGGGGAATTAACGTTTAATTATCTCAATAAAGTAATATAATTTTAGGTTTTACAATTAGCGAAAATTGGAGGAAATTATACCTATTAACTTATTAAAAGATATTTTATTGTAACAGTGACAGATAGCCTTTCCAAGAATTATACATATGATGGAACAGTAAAGTGCCCTTTAAAGAACTTATGTTCACTAGTTGTAGGTAAGTTACCACTTAAATATAAAAATTTGATGAAAAAATCTCTCCGTTTTATTTGTCATACTCGTAAATAATAAGAACAAATTGGGTGTCAGATTTCACACGTTGAACTCTAGATCCTCTTGTTCTGATAATACCCAGACGAAAAGGGTGTTAAATTTTTTTTTTTTCTGGTCTGTTGGTTTAAGCACTCTAAGCTATAACGATGCGTTTGGTTTTATTTATTTATATATATATATATATATATATATATATATATATATATATATATATATATATATATATACATAGAGAGAGAGAGAGAGAGAGAGAGAGAGAGAGAGAGAGATTTAAATTCCTACAAAACCATAAAATACTGCATCATTTAACGTTAAACCTTATTAATTTTCAGCTGCGGTAGAAGAATGGGGGGCCGATAAAAAACAGCCGAAGACGAGATTAGACAATGGCAGAAGAGAATAAACGACAGAAATAAATGTAGAAAAAAATAATCATTGTAACAATAAAAAGTCTTTATTTAAATAATTGGTATATTTTCTATTACCCAATTGAAATTGTACCTATTACTATGGAACCAGATAACTTATTCATAGCGATCCTTCTACAGCTTGAACAATTTAAATCAATTGAAGCTATATTTTGTAGCTCTTGCAATTCGACTAATTATAAAATTTTATATTCTTATATAGTATTGTATTAAAAACTTGACAATTGTAATCAATAAGTGTAATATGTGTATCCAGTTCCTGTTATCTGGTTCGCTAATGTAATTTATATCTGTTTAGTTTTTGGGACTAATAGGGCCATCTATGGTTACTTGTTATCGACGTTTTGATGACATGAGTGGTCTGTGTCTTCAGAAGTGCAGATTAATTAGGTACTGTAAGCTCTCGGACCCTAAGCAAATTCTGAAAATATCTACCATTCACGTTAGCGGAACGTCAAGAAGAGGGAACAATAGATTATGACCTATTTATCCAAAAAGCACAATACCATCGGATAATATGTCCACAATCGGGTCAAGAATGTACAATATATGGACATCCAAAATTAGTCCTATTAATATCCAAAAATGATCCATGCGTGGACAATATATGTAATCCAAAAAGACATCCATGAGTGGGACAATCGTATAGTCCAGTGGATATCCATAGGATGTTGGTGAACAAATTCTGGACATCCCATGGATACCTAGTATGTCCAGCTTTGGATAAACGATGGATATCCAGTGGACTGAAGTGTGCTATTTGGGAAAATTTCAATCCGTGTAGTAAGAAATAACTAAGGGTATGTGCGCTCCCCTCCCCCGCAGATTGCAGTTACTTTATATGTGTGTGACCTGGAGAGGGCTAGGGTATAAACACTTAAATTATTTACCTATCGCATCTCAAAATTTTCGCAATGTATTTACAACCCTCATCAAAAATCATGTTGCTAGAAAGATCCAAATGAATAAGGGTGGAATATGGGGAACGTTTTAAATATTCTTCTGCCATTTTTTTCATTCCTAAAGAAAATATTTAAAGTGGTCTCTTGTAGATGATCAGAGAAGTGGATCAATAATTTACTTACGAAACCTTTTTACCATTTACCTTTTTCGTCTATTTTACAAAATTTTAAATTCAAAATTAGCAGTCCACAATGCATCAAATGATGAAAATTCTGCTTGTGGTTTGGATTTCCTTTTAGGCTTAGCTCCTTGACATTTTGTTTCTGTGTTAGATTTTCCACCAATAATTTTATATGGTCAGAAGTGAGATCGCAATAATCAAGTCTAAAAATAAAACGGCAAAGTGAACTGTGCTATAAAAATGAGTTATTATATTATAAGGCATTCGATTCGACCATTTTCATATAAAATAGATACCAAAGACTGTTTATATTTTGTCTATTTAGATACTGATGATGAGTGTAACAGTGAGTCGAATATGATCCCAATAACCTGAAACAGTAAGCTTAATGTCACATAAGTTCATCTCGTTCCCAAAGTCCTCTATGCGCTGACGCTAACTAACCTTTTTTGTTTCAGGGACGCTAACTGCTTTCACTTTATTGGTTATTTTAAATGTCCTCGAGTATGGTTATAATTACATATTTTCCCCAGAAAATAGAGTACCTTGAAATTCTTATAAAATTTCATGTCTTTCTGATGTACGATAAACAATAAACTTTGAATAAAAGACCGTCTTTATATTTAGAGATAATAAACATCACTATTGCTGTCAAAACAATTTGAAATAATATAAAATTCGCTTTCTTTATTGGCCACAAATATATTAAAGACCAATAATAGCGCTTTTCGCAGTTCAGTATTTATTTTATATGTTTTTGTTCTAAATAATTATAGATTGAATTTTAAGTCGGAATAGTCGGAAAGCCGATGAAGAAACGTGACTCCATAGTTTTCCACATAGATTTTGACTCCCTGATATCGAGGGCGGATTTCCGAACAAAAAAATTGTTAATAAATAAAAAGATGTTTTTTTTTTAAAGTGGAAGTCTACTTGCAGACGCTCACCTAGTGCACATAACCCATTATAGCTTTCGCTGCATTAACACTTTAAAAACATTTTAATATATATATATATATATATATATATATATATATATATATATATATATATATATATATATATATATATATATATATGAAGTAAAATGCGAACAGTAATTGCAAACCTCGTTTCATCATATCCTTTCAGTGTTAGAGGTTGCACAGTTTGAATGAATTGCTACAGAACACAATTCATCCTATTACACCACCATCGAGATGATGGCCTACCTGTACCACCATATCGAGAAGAAAGTCAAAACTTATCCTCCCCGCTACAGTGATACGGCAGAGGTACATGTTTCGTCTCTACTAGACTCATCATGCACCTGGCTGTGCAAAGGACAGATCGGAAGAAGGCATGCAAATACTGAACGCGGCTTCGCCGACCTCACGCCGGAAGGCGTATATGTGTTTATGCTGCTTTCACGGATTCCTCCGTGTGAGATGCAATAACACGGAAAAGATATGATGGAACGAGGTTTTCAATTACTGTTCGCATTTGACTTCATCTATTCACAGAGTTGCATATAGTCCACACAGCACTAGACGTCTTATAGACGTCATTTTTATATCCAGATTATGTCTGAACGTCTTAAGACATAAATAAAGCGTCTTATAGACGTTGTTTTAAAGACGTCCACAAGACGTCTATATACAACGTCTTTAAGATATCTTTTAAAAGTCTACATACAACATTTTATATGAAAATAAATACAGTTGTGTATAATTTAGTTGATAAAACTAAAAAGCATTTCCTTCCCTATGGATTTTGTCGCAGTTGGGTAATAAGTTTGCAACGCCGCACAGAGCTCAGCTGAATACAAGTTGAGGTTAAAATATTTGATTGAACGACAAATTTTTAGTAGCCTCACTACGACCTTGGTTAATGGAACTTTTGCGTGATCTTTCTTATCAATAATTTGGTGCTTTTTGTCACAGACTGTTTGATGTACCGATAACAATGACACACATAAATATGATGCCAGCGAAACTATAACTTTAAAAAACCCGCCTTTTGTTTCTGTCAACTCTTATTTTTCAGTTTTGTATTTGTGTTTCGTCATGTCGTCATTCATTTTTAATGTTGTTGGGGTGCCGACTGTGAAAATTTAGCTTTTGAAAGAATTTTATTAAAATAGTTGATTTATCTATGTGCCTCTGAAAATCTTTTTTATTCGTGTTTATGTAATACTTAAGGTAAGATCGAGAATCATATGTACTTAGGAAAAACAGTAACGTTATTTATAGGTTGTGTTACAGGAAATTCCCGAATGCTTTACCGCTTATATTTTTGTAGTAACTCTATGTTATTAGAAATATGAAATGAAATTTTAAAAAATATTATCTGTGCAAAAAAGGCTTGCACAGCTTATCCAGACCCGGTCCTAAATATTACAAGAAATATTACTAATGAAGTGGAAGGCGAAATGTTTGTTTATGGAGTGCTCCACTAATGAAACCTGTAAGATTGATTTTGTTCCTGATGATTGGTTTATATTTAAAGAACATAGAAAATAGAGTTTGGTTAATCACAAGAAGTAATTTTGTTTAAGGTTTTAGAAATTTCAAAACTGGGAGTAGGGAGCATATATACCATGTACAGTTGATTAGTATGAAAAGGAAAGAGAAAGTTCTATGATTCCAACTTGGCGATACTTATTATGAGTAAGTTCTGTCTTTCATTATACATATTAACCTTGAAATAGCATAAGTCACGATTCTATAGTAGAGGACAATTATAAAAATTCGCAATAATATCAAAAAATTTACTCCCACAAATGATAAACTTTATCCTAAAAAATTAAAATCAGTTTGTTATTAGGATCTAGAGAGACAACAGGACTGGCAAAAAGTCGGAAGAATGAGGAAATTTCAATCCACACATGGCTAAAAAGGGCATCAGACCAGATTTGTTATTCGACTAAATAAAAATTCTTTTTTTTAAAACTATTTAAAGATTTGTGTATTTTATTTCAATAAACTTTTATTTTGTTGATATTTATGCTGTTTGGGTATATATATATATATATATATATATATATATATATATATATATATATATATATATATATATATATATCATCATATTAGTTATAACGTACGCGATGTATGAAGGGAAGTGGAAGTCTTCTTGCAGGCACTCACTTAGTGCTGTTATGTATATATATATATATATATATATATATATATATATATATATATATATATATATATATATATATATATATATATATATATATATATATATATATATACATAACAGCACTAAGTGAGTGCCTGCAAGAAGACTTCCACTTCCCTTCATACACCGCGTACGTTATAACTAATATGATGACTTGAGCTACCAGTTGTTGGGCGTAGAATTAAAAAATATTAATTTAATTAAGTTATTTATAATGAAAAGTGGTCAAAAAATGTCATTTTTCAAAGGTTTAACAATTTTTAACTCAAAAATTATGAGTAGGACGGAAAAATCACAAGAGAAATCTTTTGCTGAAGAATACGAAAATATGTTTTATTTTACAAAAAAATTAATTAACAATTTTTTGTTTATAACAAATTACCGCGCCATTTTTCTGGAATCCATCCTCGATATTCGTAATTAGGGGTCAACATACTGTGGTGGAACGAACATCTTACCTACATGTTCCGACTCGAATTAACTTCAAATATAAGTTCTGACTCGTAGTAAGTAAGCAGACCGCTGTCTGAGGAAGGCGTCGGCGGACCCACTCACGATTCCACCAAGTCGAAGACGAAACACCCATACGTGGTCGAAAATTAGCTTTTAATTATATGTCTCAATTATCGAAGGCCTTATTACAATAATACATATAAAAAACTTTGGTGGAGCCATGTTTCTTCATCGGCTACAAAATCCACTGGGCTCCCGGACTAGAAAATAAAAAAATAATTCGTTTTCTTACTTAAGAGTAAATAAACTGCAAAAACTCAAAAGGGCTTTTTCTAAGGCTGAAAACAACCTTGTGTCCATGTTTGGCGACTTGCAAATTAATTTTTTTAAGGACAGGCACAAGTCATAATAAGTGTCGATTACTGGTCTAACTAAATTGTTCTTATTATCTCCCTAAAAATAGGAAAAAGTTATCAAATGGATCAGTAATAATTTGTTACAGCTATCAGAGATGACTTGAAAAATCACAGATACAAAAAGGCGCGGATCCAAGGAGGGGGGCGGTGAGGACGATCGCCCCCCCCCCCCCCTTATAGCTTTGAGTTCAGGAAAATAGACCCGACTTTGCCCTTTATACTATAGTATATTCAAGAATTAGAGAGAGTAATAAATCACCCTTTTTTTCTTCGCAAGCTACCTATGTTCTTTAGTCCGCTGTCTTTGGTAAAATCTGTAAGACACATATATTTTTCATAGGAATGGGTAAGAAAAAATATCGGTCTATAATAATAGACTATTTGGGTTGGATAACAATAGATATTTGGAAGTGTAAAGTGTTAAAAAGGATTTTAATCCTTGTCATAGGCGTCGGATGAAGGTTTATTTTATCACTAAGTATTTATGGCATAGAATATCATTTCGGTAGTAAACTAAAAATAAAAAGTTTTTATAATATTATTTTATTTCTTATGATTTCTTGATAATTCACATACATTACAAAATGTAGATAATTTTGACATATTTAACACAAATCATAACTGTATTTTTATTATTTTTAATTTTGTCATAGAAACCGTTTTAGGCACATTCAGACTAAAACGTAGCCTTATTCTTTCAAAAAATTCCAGGTTATAATTTAAATACTTACAAAATACCCATTGTCAAAAATACAAAAAGTTAAACATATATAAAAAAATAAATTCGTCCATATAATATTAAAATTTTTTTGGGGCTATCGGTCATTTTATTATTAATTAAAAACAATTTTAGGACATTTGACGTTTCTTTTTATTTATTTATTAAACATCTGTAGAATTACAATTAAACACTAAAAAGGGATTCAAATGTAATTAGCTTTTATACGTTACAGTTAAAATTAGACTTACTTATTTTTATTTCTATTGTAGTGATATCTTAATTTAATTTACTTTATTATATGGAAATCCGATAACCCCAAAAAAATAACATAAACATGTTAATTCTACATCCTTAAGAAAAATACACAAATACAATAATGAATAATATATATATATATATATATATATATATATATATATATATATATATATATATATATATATATATATAAAGGGTTTCCCAATAAGAGGTGTTATTTTGATATTCAAAGAAAAATGCCATTTTTTAAGATAAATGATCGGATATTTATTACATTATAAAGAGGAAGGTATGCCGTTAATGATGGAAAATAACATCAGCCAAATGACCACCACGACCATGCCTACAGGACCATATCCTTTTCATGAAATTTTCCATAACCAAATCGCAAAGTGGCTGCCCTATGTCCTCGATAGCCTCACGAATTCCATCTTTGAGGTCTTGAATCGACGCTGGGCTGTTGGCGTAGACCTTGTCTTTCACGTGGCCCCAAAGGAAGAAATCGCAAGGTGTCACATCACAAGATCTGGGTGGCCAATTGTGATCACCTCTTCAAGAGATAACACGGCCCGGAAACTTTTCCCGTAAAAGATCAATGGTTTCGTTGCTTGTGTGGCACGTAGCGCCGTCTTGTTGAAAGTAAACGTGGTCCAGATAAATACCATCCAATTCCGGCCATAAAAAATCATTAATCATCTCTCGATAGCGCAATCCATTCACCGTAACTGTTGCTCCAGCCTCATTTTCGAAAAAGTAAGGTCCAATGACCCCGCCGGACCATAAACCGCACCAAACAGTCACACGTTCAGGATAAAGAGGCTTTTCAACAATAACTCTTGGGTTTTCCGAGCCCCAGATGCGACAATTTTGTTTGTTGACGAAGCCACCGAGGTGGAAATGGGCCTCATCACTGAAGATGATTTTTCGATGGAATTCCGGATCATTTTCATGCATTTCAAGAACCCAATCAGCAAAGGCACGACGTTGTTGATGATCGGCCGGCTTGAGTTCTTGCGTTAACTGAACTTTATAAGCCTTAAGACCCAAATCTTTATGCAAAATACTGTGTAATGACGTTTGTGGAATCCCTAATTCCAAAGAACGACGAGGAATGGACAAACCTGGGTTTTCTTCAACACTTTCGGCTACAGCAGCAATATTCTCGGCTGTTTTTGAGCGACGTGCACGGGTTTTCTTCTTCACATAACTAACTTGTCCCAACAGCTCGAATTTTTTCACCAATTTCTTTATTGCGCTCCGACAAGGTGCTTCATGACGACCCAAAAATGTTCGAGTTTTACGAACCGTCTCTGCCAAATTTTCACCATTTTTATAGTGAATTTTAATAATTTCAATGCGTTGTTGAAGCGTGTATCGTTCCATCTTTATTTATGGCGTAGTTTCTACTTGTCAAACGTCAGAAACTTACAGCTTCAAAAGTGACATCTACCGAAATAGCGGGCTTTTCAAAATGACACCTCTTATTGGAAAACCCTTTATATATATATATATATATATATATATATATATATATATATATATATATATATATATATATATATATATATATATATATATATAAACAACATTAAACAACAAAATACAACAAAAACAAAAATTTAAATTATAAATTGTGTTTACACTGGTAAACATTACATATCTAATTCCTAATCAAAGTCAGTGAAGCTATCTTCGCTCAAATTAATTATAATTGGTTCGTCTATCTCACCGATTATGAGATCGAATTTCCACATTTTATTTTATTCTTTTATTATATGGATTTTTCCTAATTTTCCGCAGTAACTTTATTCAGAAAAATCTTTCAAAAATTCAGTTAAATTACGAATTCTGTAAGTTGTGTTATTTCTAGCAACTCTATCTTTTACTTGAGAGAGAGATTTCCTTCTCCAACGGACAGTTTCCGGACGATCTATAAGAACAGATTTTTTATCTGGTTTTTCCCAGCAAAAAAAAAGTTCTCTGAGCAATTTCCAGAGTTCAGTTTTTTAATTTCAGGTAAATCGCGATCTTCATTGATTTTAGTTAAAATTTTGTCGACGGTTGGGATCTGCTTCTCATAATAAAATGTATGTACAACTCCTTTTATTGCAGTTGTTATCTCTTCTTCCAGCGAGGTTTTTCAATCTGTCTGCAATCGAATGTAGGCTTGGGAATACTTACGATTCCAATCGTTTTTTTCTCCTTCAGTATTCGGTACATAGTAGATTTTCCAACTCCTGTCATGTTGGAACACATCTCAACAGGGCTTTTAACATTATTATCTAGATATTGATATCTTAAGGTATCATAACATTCATCGTAATAAGTTTTTCGTTAAGGAAAAAATGCCCTGGTTTAACGATTTTGGAATAAATATAGATGTGAAAGCCATATCTTGTGGGTATCTCACTAATATCAAATTATATATAAAAACAAGCGCAAATAAGATAAATCACTAAGGACACACTGTAAGGTGTACTTTGCACTGACAGAAATTAAATTAAACTATCAGAAATTTTATTGTTGCAGTAAATTTATAAAAGCTTATAATATTTAAATATAATTAGATTTACGGCAGTCCTTAGTTACCTGCGGCACTGGAGCAGGTACGTCGGAGTTTTCGGTAACAGTTTTAGTACTCTCTCTAGTTCTTGAATAGAGTATAGGAATGTGTATACTTGCGATCGCCCCTCCCCCTCCCAAGAGTTTTGAGTTCAGGAAAATAGAACCGATTCTGCCTTTTATATTAGGAATGTGTATGTTGCTGGCACTCCCCCCCCCCTCCCCCATTGAAAACATGTTTTTCTTGCGACAGTCCCCCACACCAAGAGCTTTGAGTTCAGGAAAATAGACCCGATTCTGCCTCTTATGCCAGGAATGTGTATGCTGCTGGCATCCTCCTCCAGTCGGCAAATTGTTTTTTCTTGTGATCGCCCCCCCCCACCTGTCCAAGAGCTTTAAATTCAGAAAAATAGATCCGACCCTGCCTTTTACACTAAAAATTGGGATGTTGCTGGTGTTTCCCCCCTCTCTTTCCGTCGACAACTTGTTTTCGCTTGACATACTTTTGCAATATCACCCCCACCCCCCCAAAGAGACAGACTGGATCCGCTCTTGGATACAAAATTGAACCTTTGAAGATGAGGGTCTAATTTTCTTGACCTTACATGGCTTGTGACGGGCTATAGACCGATTTCGTTCAAAATCATGAACATCTTAGGGAGCCCCCATATTATGTGATAGTATAACGAATAACCGATAATTTAAATTTACCGTTGGATATGGACCAAATGACGTAGGATGTTCAGCTTGAACAACGTGTCCATCCTCTTTAACTATATAACAGTTGACTTCTGGAAGAAACGAAATAGAGTTTGCATCACAAAATTTTCGTAAAAGGTAAGGAAAACGTTTACAATCTTCATTTTCAATCTAAAACACAAAAAAATATTTTTGATACTATCCGATAAAAATTCAAGTACTGTTAAAATTTTTTTATGATATATGAAACTTATTACCTCTAATGCTGATTTTACAGTATCTGTAGTCTGTCTACGACATCGTTTTTTCGAAAAAGGACTTGTTTCACGTCCAGACATATTTTTGAAGGATGTCTTTTTGACATATTGATTTATCAGGTATTTGATTACTTTCTTGTGTTTGTCAGTTACCTACGCACATTTGTACTTGTCGGGTAGTTCGACCCTTGATTGTAACAAGTAGTATGTATAGATTATAATTCCCTACCTTTTCTGGACCTCCGCCCCCTTTGCAAGAAAATAGAAAGCCAACATCCCTTCCCTCATACTACAGTAAAATCCGATATGATCACGTTAAATACGATGTCCCACATAATAAGCCATTTTATGTCGGTTGTCACGCTTAATACGATTCGTCTAAGCCCCCTGCAGCCGCTAAATGACATATTTGATGCACGGATTTCAAAAAATAAAATAGTATTACAAATTTTTATTTTATTGTTGGTTATTCAAAATAACTCGTCATTAAAAAAAGTAATATGTTGACGAACCGTTTCTTTAAGACGTTTTATTTTTTGAATAAACAGTTGTAACGTTAATTAGGTGGTACCCCGATATTTTTAATATTTTCAAATTTTTTAATAAAATATTCTTAGAAAGTTGAATATGTCTCGCAAATATTAGGTAAATTTAAGATTACTGACATCTAAAATTATTACAGGAAATTCTGTTCATAACTCAATTGTATGAGTGTGCTATTTAAAAATGTTTTTCTACGGTTAGTTCTGTTTATGGATTTAATATAAATACTTGTGTCCATAACAGCTGAGTATCTTGTGTTCTGCACAAGCCGTAGAAATATCAGCTCAATTTACAATCATCGGTTCTGAGTCACCGATCTCAAAAAAATAACTAAACAAGTATAGACTAGAATCGAAGGATAATACGATCACTGTTGCGAATTACTTAATAAGAAACACTTTTTTTTTTATTTATAGCAGTCTTCGAGCACCTATATTCCGCACGCGTAACACGTCACTACAAGAAAGTGAGCGCGAATAGCATTATACGCTATCTCTCGTTCTGAACGCGATTATCTAAATTCTCCTCGCCCTAGACCATATTTTCGAAGTGCCGATCAATCACCTTCGGAGAGAGAAACATCATATATTGCTACTCGCCCTCTCTCTCTCTTTCTGCCCTGTAGGGCGCGCGAAGTGAACCGAAATTTGCCTCGAGTAAATAGTGACTGATCTTACGTTATCTATTTTTTTTTATCTATTTAGCGTAGATAAAAATATTCACGCGGAGTTAATTATCATTTGCTTATTTTATTATTACCTTTTCTTTCGCCATGTTCATAATTCGAAAGGAAGAGTGACGTTTCATAGATTTTTAAAAATTACATCCCCATTTTGAAATATTCTTACTTATATATATATATATATATATATATATATATATATATATATATATATATATATATATATATATATATATATATATATATATATATATATATATGGTTTGTTTGCGTCACTCATAGCTTTTATTTTGTATGGTATAAAATCTACTTAGTAATGTCATGTACTCTTTTGAGTTTGAGCTTATGTTCCTCAAGGCAGAAAAAATATACACTGAATACCAGTATGTGCTATCTCTTTTGCTCTAAACACGATTGGCCGAGAATGGTTCGAAAGTATGGGTAAAAAAAGAAGTTATGTGAAAAAACCTAATCGTTCGGAGAAAGATAGCATGTAATAATATTTGCCGTGTCTGGCTTCATTAGTATACGTTCCAAACTTTTTGATAACAAAACTTTTGCTCAAAGCAATAAAACATGTTTTAAATTTAAATATAAGTTTATGATTTTAAACAATAGTCTATAAATGTTGCTATAATAGAGACGTCCTAAACTGATAAAAAGACGACCAAGGTTGCCCACAATGTAAATCTTGTATTGGTATCAGTGGTTTCAAGAATCCCCCAACAACTTAAAATCAATTGGGAACAGCTCGGTTAGTTTGTTTCGTTATCATAAAGCTTAAAAATAGTCACTTAGATCAATTGTTCCGATTTTAAAAAGGTTAAGAGCATTTTGTTTAACTGTTTGAGATCAAGCGATCTACGAAAATCTCTGAAAATGGATCCTAATGATATAATAAACCGAGCTAATCAATTGAACCCAAATAATTGGCGATTCTGGAAGAGCAGAGGTTTCTTGGAAAGACCAGAAGCCTGGAAGGATTGTAAGTAATTATTAGAAATTCAAAATAAATACAGGTAATGATTCAGGCTAGTGGAAACCTAGTTTTTTTTACTGATTTTTTGTATACCCTGTGTTGAGGTTATAGAATGCAAATATGATTTTTTTTCCCAAAAAAAAAATGGAATTTACCATAAATTCAATATTAAGGGATGGTTGTCCTGCTTTTTTGGTGTAATGTAACTTAATACTCACCAGTATAAATTTTGCTATTACTATTATTTATTGATGTCTTGTATTTAGTAAATTTTCAATTGATATTTCTTTTAGTTTAAGTTCTTTGTTACAAATTAAGGTAATAATTCAGAAAGGTGTAAATCTAGAGGTGGGTGCCATTTTGGTTTTGTTGGTTTTGATTTGTTTTTAATTTTCTTGATTTTTCCGATTAAAATTTATGAAATTTTATATAATACAGATGCTTCTATGAGTGTGCACGTTTTTTTTTTATCTGAAAAATCAAGAAAATTACCAAAAAAATAAAAATAAACAAAACCAAAATGGCACCCATCTCTAGATTTACACCTTTCCAAGTTATTTATTTAAGGGATTTTCAACAATTGGCAGACATTGTTATTAAGACAATGTGACTGTAACTAATGTAATTAAAACTATATTATAAAGAGTATATAGCCATTTCTTTGGAAATTACAGACATTACTAAGATTAATATACATTCTTTATTCATATTTACATTCACATTCTTCCATTATATTATTTTAAGTTTAAAATTGTGATATATCCAGTTGGTCCAGCGAGAAAGTACCCATTCATCATCGATATATTATATAAAATTAATTAGGCAATACAACTTTTATATTCATAAACACATGCCTATTGCACTGACAAATGGAACTAAATAGTATATTGAAAATTCTATTATATTTTTGGATTTGCTATTAGAAAAAGGGAAAAATTTCAACTTATACAACAGAGATTATACCCTTACTTTCTTAGGTGAGTAAAAATATCAGTGAAATAATAATAAAAATAGATTTATTGAAAAAAAAAATTTCACATAATACATAAGAGCAGAATTAGAATCCCTTTTTTAAACAAGAACATTAAGTATAACACAATAAGGTGTACCTGCCAACACTTGAAATAAACATTTTTTTTTAATGGTATAATTTATGAAAAGGTGTTTATAATTTTCGCAAAAATTAAGATTTGTATGGAATTATATATCTACACGTCTACCTGTGAAACTTTTTAGCCACATTTATCGTCAAAAATGTTTATTTTTAACTAAAATACAAAATGGCAGACCCAAAAAAAAAAAATCGGGGTAATTTATTCATAAATATGAAACCTCTATGTTGTAACATATGTTTTCAAGTATTAACTTTTTTATTTATTTATAAATTTGTGAAGTGCTGTACTTGTCTGCCAATGTAAGTAAGAACATTTTATGATATCTTCAATCGAAATACATGGCAATGGCAGATAAAAATAAATCAGAATCATATAAAAAGTTTTTTGTCGACTTTTCCTTTGTCTGCCAGAATTTTCCCAACTTCCAATTTGTCTGCCAAATTCATAGCCCTCATAAATTAGTATTACCTTCAAGTAGCCACATTGACAGACAAATTCTGATCATGAAAACTTTATTGGAATTTTCTCATAATTTTTCACTGAAAAACAGATTTTTTTATGGGCAAGCCGTCTGCCATTTTTTTTACACGCAATTTTGTTACTCTGTCTTCCATATTGTCTATTGCCAGACGGAAATAAATTAGGATTTTTTTGATTTTTTTTTTGTAAGTTCATCCCTACGTTTTCACCCCTTCGACCATTGCAACTAGTCTGCCATTTTTTTCTGTGAATTCAATTTGGGTGACTACCCTTTCACTTTAATGGTAGACGATTTTAGGTCAGATTTTTTTTTGCAAATAAAAATTGTTTTTCTAAGGGTCTGTTATGGACTCTTTTCACGAACTTACTTAGATCTTTTAGCCCTCCAAAGGGCAGACAAAAAAAATGGGTCCATTTCACCCTATGGACAGCTGACGGTCTATAAGTATAGACCAGTGTGCTTATCATATTTTTAAACAGATTTTGACTCTGTTTAAATTAATGATTAATCTTTTTTTTTTTTTATTTCAGTAATAGGGGAAATTAAAATTCCGGGAGTCTCTATAATAACAGACTTAGTTGATATTAGTGGACTAGTATTCGTGGGAAAGGCTGTTAAAATATTAACAACTTCTGCTAAAATATTAACAACTTCTGCTAAAATATTAGGGACTTGTGGCGTTGGTGCAGTGAAGATCACCTGTTTTTTATGCAGTTTAAAGGGAATAGTCCTCATAGTGGGTGGTGCCTCTTGTGCAGCAGTTTACTATAATTACCCGGAACAACAGAAGGTATTTTTACTTTATTATTGTACCTTTGATTGAATTAAACGTCATAGTTTTTGAAGTAACAGATACAGATATATATATATATATATATATATATATATATATATATATATATATATATATATATATATATATATATATATATATATACCGGGTGTCAACGAATCTATTAGACAAGTCATAATTTCTAGAGTATTATGGGTATCAAAATGAGAATTGGTACAGGTAAATGGTATGTGAAGGGGAGAGTTTTCGCATATTTTCCACTTTCTGGCCACTTCCGGTTTCACCGGAAATGGCCGCGGTTTTGAATTTTTAACATTTTTGGATTTCTGAGACAATTCTAGATCAGAATGTGATATTTTAAAAACTTTATACGTCTACTTCATTTTTTTAGAGCCACTTTTAAAATTGCATCTAGGTGGCCATGATCGGACGCAAACTAATCTAACGGCCTTAGGTGATGTCAAAAAAATACAATCGCAAAGTTTCAGTTACTAGTATGAAAGACAGGAATAAGACAAGTTGACAAAATTACGTTTTCATTTCTAACTATTAATTTTCAAATGGCGACCCCTTTTTGACAACTACTTTTCGAAAAAAGCATTCTTTGACGAATCTAACGGTACTAATTTATTTGCGATCGGATTAGACATAATAACAGAAATTAAATATTATTAAGCAAAATATTGAATAATTTATTTACTTATGACAAGTGCGCCATGGACAGCCATGATGCATAATAATTTGCAACTGTTTTTATCAAGTCTTCTTTGGAAAACAAAGCACTCACTTAAGTAGATAATGACAGTGACATACGCTCTAAGAACAGACGTAAAAGTTTCTTAATTTTCGTTAAGTTTAGTTTAAATTTTCGTTAAAATAATGTATACTCAAAGTGAAAAAGTGGATATGTTATTAATATTTGGAGAGTGTCATAGAAATTCAAGGAATGCTGCCGAGTTGTATGCTCATAGATATCCGAATCGGCAACATCCAGCCCATCAGTATTTTCCGTATGTCGAGACTCGTTTTAGGCAAATAGAAAATCAAGTGGCGGACCAGAGGTTTATCATAAATGAAGAGACTGAGATTAACGTACTTGCTATGGTTGAGGTTGATAAAATAGTTTCGTTAAGAAAAATTAGTCAAGAACTGCAGATAAGTTATGAATCAGCAAGAAAAATACTGAAAAAGCATGGATATCGAGCATTTAAATATCAGTTACATCAACATTTGTATACTGAGGATGGCGATAGACGGGTAGTGTTTTGTGATTCGCTGCTTCACAATCATAGAGTTAACCCAAATTTTATCGATTTTATTCTATTTTCCGACGAATCCCGATTTACAAATAATGGTATGTTCAATAAGCAAAATACTCGGTACTGGGCCCAACAAAATCAACATGAAATTAGAGAGGGCAATTTTCAAGAAAGATTTGGCGTCAATGTCTGGGCTGGTATCGTTGGAAACAGAATAATTGGACCAATATTGTTTCAAGGTCAGTTAACAAGGGTTAGATACTTAGGTTTCCTTCAAAATGAAATCGAAAATCATCTCAATGATATACCTTTAGCAGTTTTACGGCGAATTTACTTTCAACAAGATGGAGCACCGCCTCACAATACTAGAGAAGTTATTTAATAGACCATTTTAATAATCGAATTATTGCAACCAATGGTCCGGTACGGTGGCCAGCCCGCTCACCGGATCTTGCTGTGCTCGATTTCTTTGTCTGGGGATATGTTAAAGAAAGGGTTTACTATGGATCAGCCCCAACTACTCTTGAAATATTAGAAGAAAGAATTTTACGGGCTTTTAGAAGTATAACGTCCCAAATGCTACAAAACGTGTTGAGAGAAACAATTGAACGAGCTGAAATGTGTCGTGAAAAAGAAGGAATGCACTTTGAACATTTACTACACTAAACTTTTTAACAAATTCAGCTATTGTACTTTCAAATATTTTAAGTGCATCGTCTAAGTTATTAGTTTATTTTGTTAGTTTTTTGTTAAATTTTTAATCCAATTCCTGTCTTTCATACTAGTCACTAAAACTTTGCGATTGTATTTTTTTGACATCACCTAAGGCCGTTAGATTAGTTTGCGTCCGATCATGGCCACGTAGATGCAATTTTAAAAGTGGCTCTAAAAAAATGAAGTAGGCGTAAAAAGTTTTTAAAATGTCACATTCTGATCTAGAATTGTCTCAGAAATCCAAAGATGTTAAAATATACAGGGTGTTCTATTTAAGAATTCAAAACCGGGGCTATTTCCGGTGAAACCGGAAGTGACCGGAAAGTGGAAAATATGCGAAAACTCTCCTCTTCACATAACATTTACCTGTACCAATTCTCATTTTGATACACATAATACTCTAGAAATTATGACTTGTCTAATAGATTCGTTGACACCCGGTATATATATATATATATATATATATATATATATATATATATATATATATATATATATATATATATATTATATATTAGGTTCTATATTTAATAAGTACACAAAACGATTGACGTTTCGCCCTTTATTCAAGGCATTTTCAAAATTCTTTTCTCCTTGACATTTTGCTGTTCTGTTACTAGAAATGTTACAGTAATAGAACAGCAAAATGTCAAGGAGAAAAGAATTTTGAAAATGTCTTGAATAAAGGGCGAAACGTCAATCGTTTTGTGTATTTATTAAATATAGATTCTAAACCCAAGAAAAGACAAAATAAAGAAAAATTATATAATCTACGGTTCAAGAATCAAGAAAATATATATATATATATATATATATATATATATATATATATATATATATGTTTATGATTTAAAGATAAGATAATAAACAATATTAAAATAATACATACTATTTAGAAACAACACCAAAAAAATATAATTGCTTGTTGGTTTAGTATTTTTAAAATCATTTTGAATAAAGTATGAATATTTTTATTATCTACTTGATAATTTGAAATATTTAATTACACTATAGAGGACTTTCAATCAGATAAACAGATTAAAAATTTTACTGTAGGTATCGTTCGACTGGGAATTAAATTTTGGTTGACATATTCTCAATATTATTGCATCTGCTAATAGAAAAGCTTGATTTTGTGTTCAAAGCCACATTAGACTTTAAGAATAGTTCTGCAGTGGACTTATTTTATAATAGTTTAGTAATAGACTATTGATTATGTATTTGAGACAAAACTAAAACTTTAAAGTGTTTTCATTGTTTTATACATTCAGTTGACCTCTAAATATGACAAAATCACAAAGTGTTACCAAATTAAAGGGTGCATTTTTGAAATTTAGGTAGATAAAGGGTGCATTTTTGAAATTTAGGTAGATTTGTCCACTATTCAATTTTTTGAGTTTTATTTGAAAACCATGCATTTTTTATGGGTTCTTGTCCCCAAAAAAATTGTAGGTAATAAAATTTCCTTTTGACATGGTACCCCATGAAGTCCAATAAATGTAATTTTTCAAAAAATACACCCCAAAAACAAAATAATATAAAATTTTTATAAAAAAAATTGAACCGACTTCTAAAACTGCACTAAAATGTGAAAAATAACTATAAATTTTTATGTGAAATTGAACGTTTTGAAGTCGGCGCCAAACTAATACCTGACAAAATGTGATTCGCATAAACAGATTAAAAATACTTTATTTGAAATTGCTTTCTTATTATAATTTGTATATATTAGTAGTTATTTATTTAACTTTGAAATAATTTGGCGCTGACTTCAAAAATTTCAATTTCATATAAAAATCTATAGTTATTCTTCACTTTTTAGCCCACTTTTAGAAGTCGGTTCAATTTTTTTTTATAAAAATTTTATTTTTTGATTTTCATCATATCTATAAATTATTTGAATTAAGTACTAATCGAGATTAGTGTATCTCACAATGACTCCAAGATGACAAAAAAGTACCCATTTTATCCAAAGTTGTAAATCACCCTAAAATGAGCCACTAAAAATAATTTGATTCTTAGAGATCTCCAAATACCAGTGAAATTATGTCAAACAAAAATTTAGTCTGTCATAGCAAATCTACTACCTTAAATTTCAAATTAATTTTAGATAGGTAATATAGGCTCCAAAACCTTCCAATATCGATACCTAAAGGACTTGAGACATAAATTTCTTAGCCCTATATATTTTATACTGTATATTGAGTTTGTATACGCCCCAAGAACCTCGCAATATCAATTTTAGAAATAATTGGAAAATGTAAAATTTTCAGTCCCTCATATTGCATATTGAATCTTATTAACTTAATAGTTGTAAAAAATTAACTTCGTGTTCGTAATACACGACCCCGAAAACCCCCTAATACCAAATCTGAAAAAATGCGAATGAGGTAAAATTTTCAACCCACCATATTGGATCCGCCATATTGAATTTCAAAAAAATAATTTTAACGTCTTAATATAATCTAAATCTAAACCCTTCAAAGCCCCCTAGTACCAGTTTTGGATGAAATTCGGAAATTTAAAATTTCTAGACCGTCATATTGCATATTGGATTTTCTTAAAATAATTTTATATTCGCTATTTATATCCTCAAAAATCTTTGAACAAAATCAAAAAATGTAAAATTTTTAGTCCGCTATATTGGATTCACCATATTGAATCCTGAAAAAATACTTTTAAATTCATAATTTACACCCTCAAGAACCCCCTATATCAGTTTTGGAGAAAATCGAAGAATGTAAAACTTTTAGGACACCATACTGAATCCGCTAGATTCAGTTTTCAAAAAATATTTTTAATTCGTAACACTAACACAAAACCCCCAATACTGGTTTTAGATCATCAAGATATATAGAATCTTTAATCCGCCATCTTGGATTTTTTATCCGCCATATTGGATACGTCATATTTAATTTTTTTAAATAATTTCAAATTCGTAATGTGCGATCTCAAAAACTCCTCCATATCAATTTTGAATTATTCCTTTTTGATTTATTTTTTTTTATTCAAAAGCTGGATTCGGTTAAATTAATTTCAAGAATTTTGTCAATTTCTTCGTCGGTATCTTCGAGAATATCATCTTCGATAACGTCAGGTACATCAGCATTTTGACAATTTAAGCCCATACATGCAGAACATAGAGTAATGGATTCCTAACTTCCTCCAGTGAAAATTACCTTGGCATCTTTTGGTGCCTTCACAGGCTGTTCTTTCAAGCAAAGTTTGGGGTGCGGAAAGTTTATTTATAAAAATTAGTATTAATCCATTTTTCTACCTTTTCCAGCCCCAGTCGAGAGGATTTAAAATATTCCCTTTCCATTGTTACATTTGTAAGTATGTTTTTAAGCTATGCTGTTATGTAGCATCAGCTGTTGGAGACAATTGCAATATAGTGAATTTCACACTTGTATGCTTCTGTAATAGCTGGTAGCGATAGGTACTTTGGCAATTAAATTTCAAACCGTATAATAAATTCACGATGTATTCAGATGCAAAACCGACGTCTTCAGGACTTGCATTTTCGCCCAAAAATACATCTAAGTACTTCCCGAAAAGTAAAATATTTTTATTAACGAAATTCAAGAATTTCTTTTTACCAATGCCAAAAAATGAATGGTTGTGTAATTCAGCTATCACTTTTCCTATATTTAATTTCAAAAAATATATATATTTTTGCACTCTTGTGGTAACGCTGATGAGATGATAAGAAGATCGACATCTGGGTCAACTATAACCACATTTTTGACTGGGATGCCATAAGATATTTTGTAGTATTTACAATAAGTAAGTCTGCATCTTCTTCAGTTTGCTCAGGTTTGATATTAACAGCTTCAGATTTTTGAATGAAATATTCAACATTCTAAAATAATTTGTTCATTGAACTAAGAAAAATTTTTACGCAAAAATAAAAAATGATAACAATCGTCAAAAATTGAAAACATTCTGAGGCTATTTCTCAGCTAATGTTCATCATACCGACTTCAAATGGAGATCCTTTTAACGAGCGTGATTTCGGCAGCAGTGTCACGTCTATATCTAAATTTACTGACAAAAACGTTGTGGGACAAAATTTGAAAAAGTGAGGCGCCATATATCGGTTATTTTTCATCGTATAGATATCTGTGGGAGTTCTTTTTAACCGGAGTAACGTCAGTTTTCTTTTTCATGAGGCAATACTTATACCAACTTTACTTGGAAAAAGTTACAAGTGAAAAATAAAAAAAATTCTTATTTTCTTGCTGACGTTTCGGTGAAACCTCATTCACCATTTTCAAAGCCCATTGTTTTATGTCGGTATGTAAACATTGAATAACTTTGACATTTACCAACCGATTGATTTGGTTATACGTGTTTTTGAAACGTCAATTCAGTACAGTTTTAACCATGAATCGCTTTACACCGAAACAACGCGCCGAAATAGTAACAATGTACATTGAAAACACGTTATGTTAACTCAACGTGCATATCGTCGAAAATATCGTGGCCAAAAAACACCGTCTGACAACACTATCCGTCGTTTGGTTTCGAATTTTGTTGAGTACGGGACAGTGGGAGATCGTCAACATACCGTTCATTAACGACTAAGAGGTTCCAATGAACTGGTTGAAGCGGTCAGAACCCAAAAGTGTCGTATCGTCACCGCGCTCAGTATTTTGGTGTCAGTGGAACCACTTTGCGGCGCATTTTGAAGGATGTTTTTGTTTAATTTTTTTATACAATTTTTCATATTTGTTGTTTTCCAGTGTTAAAAAATTATTTACTAAAGCTGTTGGTAAAGACTGTTTAATAAGTCGGTCTGTTTTTGAAAATTATTATTAAGATTGTTTATGTTCTTGGCAGCTTGCGTAATCGACAGTCTTAACAAACCTGATTTAGTTTTTTTAATAATGTCATTAAATCTATTCTCAAGGTACATACTTGTAAAATTTATGTTTCGTTTTCAACTTTAATATATATATATATATATATATATATATATATATATATATATATATATATATATATATATATCCTAGGACCGCTATCCCAAGAATTTGAGTGTTCCTTTATAACTAGTCGGTCAAGAACTACTCTTCCCCTTATTATATATATATATATATATATATATATATATATATATATATATATATATATATATATATATATATATATATATATATATATATATTACCTCTGCAAATTTTTTCAATTGTCCTCAGACAAAGGAATCTGTACATCCACCAAAGTATTGCAAAACTTGAAAAATTAGTATTTTAGTAAGAAAGAAATCTTTTACTGCCATGTTTAACAAGTTTTCCTTTCAGACAGATGAAGGAAAATATGTAGACAATTAATTTGCTGCAAATACAACTCTGGTTCACTCTCTATACGCATATGCCTCAGAATTCATATTTTGTATAGACAGTTGTTACCTGTGAATGTTGCTTTTGGTTCGATCCAGCTCATTGACGTGAGTATTAGATGCTCGAAACGTATGGAGAGAGAACTAGAATTTGCTTTTGCAGGAAATAAAATGCATATTTTTTCTCTTGATGGCTGAAAGGAGAATATAGGTAACTTAAGAAAATACATGTTTTTGGCAATTAGATAATAAGATAATTTTTTTAAATTAATTTTTAGGAGAATGCCTTTAAAAAAACACTAAATACAACAGGAACGGTTTGTAAGAATTCAGCAGTTTTTGTCGGCGAAAAATCGGTCATTTTAGCAAAGTATTCCGCGAAAGTGGCTCAAGAGCAGGGGCCCAATATTTGGTATTATGGAGCTGTAGTACCATATACAGCTGCAAAATCTGGAGTAAGTATAAAACGGTTAAAATAATCAAAAAAAGAATAAGTATTCTTGAGAATAATTCTACACTCCTAGAACTTAACTTGATACAAGTTTATATTAACTTATTTTCGCCTAAGCGCCTGTGAACAAAACAATTCGCGATTTTAGTAAACATATACATGATTTTTCTTACGCATAAGTTTATTCAGCCCTAAATTTGGTAGTTTAATCGAAATATTATTAATTTCCAAGGTGTGTCCCAAAAATATCGCTCTATGACGTTCGAACGACCTCGGTGAGGTCTGAGCGCAACTAATCGCGCAATCCCTCACGAATTCGCTGATTACCACAGCTATCATTTGGCCGTGTTAGTTCGCGCGTATAATGTTTTTATTTACAGTGCCCTTTTTACGTTCGTCGGATTTTGTTATTGCTGAGAATTACAGAGAGATGTGAATAAAGAATTTGCATCAAGTTTAGCTTTAAACTCGAAATAAGTCGTGCGTAAACCATCGAAAGGCATTTGGGAACGAATGTATGGGCAAAACATTATAACCGCAGGCCGGATACTTATGGGATACACCTCGTATGCATTATAACATCGAACTTCAAATATCTCGAAAACTGTAGCATTTATTGATTTAAAAAAAAATTAGTAGGATTCTTACCCAAAATTGTCCGTACTTTTCCAATTTAGATCCATAATAGCAAAAATGTTTAAAACAATAATGTTACCGTACAAAACATCGCTCCCTAAACTACCCCTTACACGCAATTTTCTTATTAATTCCGTGAAGTAGGATCACGGATTTCTGAAAATAAATGGACGACAGGTGGTAATGGAGCTGTCAAACGAAAAATGTCCGGAGTATGCTCTGCGCCATTTTGGGTAAGAGTGACGTTTTGGCACGTCAAATTAACCGTCAAAAGTCAAAAAAATAGTGTCATTGTTGTTATTATTGTGAAATAATCTTTGTTTTTCCTTGGATTAAATTTATTTTAATTAACTTAATAACCAAGTAATATGCACCAAGCCATCAGTCAAATATTTAGGTGTAAATATAGACCACAAAATTATCTTAAATTGGCACTTTGGAACTGTTAAACAAAAAATGTATACAAAGGGCCAAATACCTTAGGAGTCTAATATACAAAGAAAAAGGCATCTCAAGAAAAACAACTCATATATACAAAGCAATATACTGACTTTAATAGGAATACATACCTCCTATATACAGTAATTGCAGGAAGCCAGCACTCATAAAACTTGAAACCGTAGAAACCACTGCTCTATGTAGTATTACTAAAATCCATCGTCCTAGCTATCCACCAATCAATTATTGTATGAATTCACTAAACATCGAGCCGATTATTGCAAGACTTCCTGTCCTGACAAGTAAGTTTGAAAGAAAACCTGAAACTTGACAAGTGATAGAGGAACTGTGTATGACCAGGGGCCGGAACCATAGGCCAGCCCGAAGACCCCCATTAATGATACTATTCAACCTTTAATATACTTTTTTTATTATTTTGTGAAGATTTGTAGGGGTTTGAAGACCAAACGTACTATAAATAAGCTTTTTATTCTGAAGACCTCGTTTATTGGCTTGTAGGGTTCAAATTTATATGTCCTAATAAATTATAATCAATACTATTTATTTATTTGTAGTGTAGTATAGTGTTCAACACAGCCTAAGGAAGTAAAATGTTGCATTTGACATTATTTGAATATAAAATTGAATGTTACTTATTTAAATAAAAGTTTTAAATATCTTACAAATTGTTACTTCTCAAATTTTTTATAAGTTGTGTTGATGAAAACAATTATGTTACACTTCTTCAAAGTAAGATACTCGACCGTTTGTGGAAAAAGGGACACAAGTGTTTATGTTAAATCCATAATTAGAACCAGTCGTAGGAAAATAATTTTTAAACAGCATGCTCATACTATTGAGATATAAACAGAATTTAGTGTAATAATTTTGTATGTCTATAATTTCAAATTTATTTGAAATTTGCGAAACATTCAACTTTCTAAGGAAATTTTAATTAGAAAATACTGAAAATAACGGGGTACTACCTAATTCACATTTCAACTGTTTTTTCAAAAAATAAAACATTTTGAAGAAACGGTTCGTCAACATATTGCTTTTTTAAGGACTAGTTATTTTTAACAACCAAAAATATAACAATTTTTAATTTATTTTTACGACCGACCAATAGTATGACAAATATCCACACGTAACAATCAATTGACACAAATTGGATTAGTTGGGTAAGGTTATAACGTAATACTGTCATTTTATCTCTTTCTACCATTCGTTTCGTTCAACTACTTATGTCGATGAAATTTCGGAAAGGTATGCATATTGCTTCAAACCTTGTCAGTGGGAGGTAAACGATTACGTTTAGTCGTTATAATTTTTCAGTGGCGACAGCGTATTCACTGTTATTATAACTTCACCTTACCCAAAATGGCGCATAGCATGATCCGGACATTTTCTGTTTATTTGACGATCAGTACATATACTTTATACGTGCGTGAGTAGGATTGACGAGCAGGGTTGCCAGACCTAGAGAAATTTCCGTAAATTTAGGGAATTTTGCGACATAAATTATATGTTTATTTTGGGGAATTTTTGAATAGGATACAATTTTTCCAATTATTATATAAAAAGTAATAAATAATGTTTCTTTTTACGCGTTGACATACAAAACAGCTTACAAATCTGGAACACAGTTTTATATATATTAAAAAATTTCGGTGATTTCCCATGCCCCCTGGCTTTTAGTCGGTAAACCACTGGGGAAATCCCGGCCGCCCGGCTGTATTATGCAATTTTGGTAAACAAGTACGCAACGTTGCCGCACATATTGTGTGAGATTTTACATACTGAAGGTTTGTTAAAGTCGGGCAATCGTTTTAATCTCTGTATCAACCCGGAAATGGTTAAGATATTTAAATCAGAAATTTTGTATCGAGAGAACAAAAATCTATCATACATTTCAAAAAAGTGCTATGTTTATTTTTTTAGAATAGATTAGCGATTGGGTAAATTAACTACACATTTTTACATTTTTTTAAAGTTCCGATTTATTATTTGTAGATAAATAAACTTAAAAAATAAACCAATAATTATTAAAATTATAATTCACTTATGGGTGTAAAAGCGACCAATCACATGGCGGCGACGTCAAGAGAGAAGAAATGTAAAATAGATAGGAATTCTATCGTAAAATAGAGCGTGCTGAAAATTAGAATATCGGAAATAGGAGATTTCAGTGAACCTGTCTAGGGAAATCTAGAGAATTTTTTGTCAAAAATCAGGGAAATAAAATAAAATCATCTGGCAATCCTGTTGACGAGTATGTTCAGTAGTGTTTAAAAGTGGCCCCCAGATCTTTTTGATTTTTTTTAGGTTATGTTCTTCTTTCTTTACTTTAGGCATAAATGCCTGTTTTTTTTTTCTTTGTCCCCTCTGCCTATTCGGGTCTTAAATTATCACACCACCTTTTTCGACGTCGCCCTTCACTTCTGTGAACTGACTCGGAAAAGCTGAAACTTAAAACTATTGTTATATCATCGATCTTCACATAGTCGAGTCGAAAACTTCCCCATACGATAGTTTAAACAATGCCTTGTGAATTTTTGCTAAAATAATTCTTTAATGTTAATAAACAACGGCAAAGTGATTGTTTAAAAAAAACTCTATCTCGGCTTCTATTGAACGTAGAGGCTTTTCTTTTTCAAATTTACGCCAAAAAATTATCGGGTATCACGTCCAGTTATCGGAGTTTCAATATCGGTATTTGTCGAGGAGGTATTCTATTTGTTTATAACGAAAAAATGGACCCTAACTTTCTTAATCTATTTCAACAATGTAAAATCAATACTCCAATTTAGGTCTTTTTTGACATTACTAGTATAAGCCTTGAAACTTGGTTTGCGCAATGGCAGATCGTCGTAGCATCTCCCGATCGCTGAGAATCAAGAATTTAACACAACCCCAAAAGTTATAAACAAATTCACCATGCAGAAAACTATTGAATATTTGTACTTGAAATTTTGCATGTTTATTTTATGCCACAATTGGCGTCTTTTGCTGCAATATGAAGTATATGCAATATGTTTTTCTATTGTTTATTAACAGTTGAAAAAAACAGCCATTATCAGGTTTTTTTTTTTGTAATAAATAACGAACAAATAAGCCTATTTTGATGTTCTTTTGTTTATTGTGTAGGTATTTTTACGACGCGTTAGCTTTTTCTACAACTCAAAATACTATTTTTCACACCGTAATAAAAATTTTTGTCCAAAAACAAAACATCATTCTGAACATCCTCCCGCCTGCTGATTCATAGAAACACTAAATTTTTTTTCAAATTTAATTCGACTGGCTCCTAGTTCCGTCACATTCATCTATTTGGAAAAAGAAAAACATGAGGTAATTTTTTTTTTTTTTTTTTTTTTTTTTTAAATTCAAATAATAAAAATATATCCAGCGTACAATTATATGATTTACAAGCCAAACGGCTTCGCACTCCCTCCTGGTAATATTGACTCATACCACGTACACAAAGATACCAAAAGTATGAAGCTCTGTGGGAACCCTTACCATGTTATCGGGTCCTAGATGACGTAATCTGCTGTATTTCCCATGAACTTTCGGACGGTTTGTGCGGTTGCTAGGAGACTTGCTTTCTGCATCGGTTTATACAGATGCTCACTAAGGCCCAGTCCCTTGATGTTCTGCAGGAGGTTCTTTGGTATCACTCCAATTGTTGAGAGTATTATGGGAATCGTTTGGACGCTGTTCATTGCCCATTGTCTTCGGATTTAAACCTCCAGATCTCTGTATTTGGCGATCTTTTCGTTGTATTTTGGCCTTGGGTTGTTGTTGTTAGGTATAGCGATGTCGATTAGTGTAGTTCGCCTAGAAATTTTATCTATTAGTACAATGTCTGGTCAATTATGAACAACTATCTGATCCTTCAGAACCGTTCGGTCCCAATATAACTTGAACTGGTTGTTCTCAAGAATAGGCTCTGGATTGTATTTGTAATAAGGCACTTTTCCTACCTGTAATAGGTTGAACTTTTCTGCTAACTCTTGGTGGAGTATCTTACCGGCTGAGTCGTGTCTTTTCTTATACTCGGTTGCGGCAAACGCTTGGTATCCTCCAGTTATGTGCTGGATTGTCTCTGATGTTCGACAGCCATATCTACATTGGTCATGTTCTATTGAGCAATCTCTAATGATAAACTTCCGATAGTTCTTCGTTGGAATAACCTGATCTTGGATAGCTAACAAGAAGCCCCCCGTTTCCGGAAACATCTGTCTTGAAATCAACCAGTAGTTCGACGCTGAGTTGTCGACATTGTCCTAATTAACCTCATTTGGATGCCGTCCATGAAGTGGCATCTGTAGCCAGGTTTGTAACTTCTCTTGGCCTGTTTGGTGGTGAGAATTAATATCTTGTTCCCTCAACTGTAGCGGTGTTGAATCCTCTGCCTCGCATATTGCTCGATGTAATGTGGACGAGTCCGCTAACCTGTGGAAATATGAACGTAAGTTTATTATTTGTTGGTCGAGCTGCTTACCAATATCCACCAATCCACTTCCTCCTTGGTGTCTTGGAAGCATTGTACGTTCAATGGCACTCCGAGGGTGATGTTTTTGTGCTTTTGTTAGGAGTGTCGTTATCTTTCTTTGCAGGTTTTGTATGTCCGTTCTGCTCCATTTTACAATTCCAAAAGAGTAGCTTAGCGCAGAGCAAGCATACGTGTGGAGCGCCTTAAACAAATTTCTACTATTTAAATTAGTTCGTAATACCCGCCTTACCCTCCTGACAAATTCGGTTGCCAATTCGGCGTTCATAGTGCCATGGTCAATTATTTTAACCTGTTTCATACCTAGATATTTGTATGTTTGGCCTGCTTCCATTGCAGCTATAGTTTTACCGTTCTGCATTTCAAAAGCCCCCGGTTGTATCTTCCCTTTAACGATGTTCAAAATACAGCACTTATAAAGTCCAAATTGCATTCCGATATCCCGGAGAACTCCTCTACAAATTTAAGCATTTGTTCCAGCTGGTTTCTGGTAGCAGCCATCAGTTTAAAATCATCCATGTATAGAAGAGTACACTATCAAAAAAATTAAAGAAATTAAAAGTCTTGGAACCGTAATTAGAAATGAAGAAAATTGTATAAATATTATTATTTTATTTTCAAAGTAATTTTTCACTCTAGTATTGTAACAATCGTTCCTTATAACTTAACGCGGGGCACTGAAGGATCGGCCGCGTTAGGCGAACTTTCCGGATGATTGACGAACACTCCGAGTGCCCAAGCACGCGCGAAAAAATATAGATTCGGTCCAACCGCCATCGCTTTCATTACCCGACCGCTCTCATTATTCCTACATTCCCCTAAATAATGAGTTGTTAATACATTTATTGATTTTTTTAGGTATATTACAGTGGTGTAGGACTAAAAAAAATGGCATCTACAATCGGATATTATTGCGGTGTATCGGAAGAATCGACGGGAAAGCAGAAGTAGATCAGAAATGTACGTTGAACATTTATTATATAACAATTATGTATGCAATTCAAAATTACAAATTGGAAATATTAACGCAGCTTTATAAAATAATAAAATTTATCATAGAATGTTCTATTGTGTTATTTATATTAGGAGTAAGCGTCATAGGATGTGTGGCTTATACAATAATGAGATTGATGCTTTTTCAAAAGTGCGCATGCGCCAAAAGCGAATTACTGACAGCTATGAGCGTGAAGACTTCTCTCTCGAATGCGGCGCCTCCCATGTTTGTGGACAAATCGGTCTGGTCAGGATCTTCGATTGATTAATAGCGTTCTTTTTTTGTTTCGTCGAAAAAAATGATAAGTGTAATAAAAGAACCACGAATTGTGAAACTTCGAAAAACAGCTACTGAAACTTTTTTTTTTATTAAAAAAAAAGTATATGGCAATATTTATCACGTGCGAGAGTTTTTGATTAGTTTAAGTGTACCTCCAATGGATTCCTTACTCCCTTGAGGTTCTTGCTCAACTCCGTAAAAGAATAAAAAAGAAACGACTTAAGTTATGGAAGTATAAGTCATGGACAACGCGCCGGCTCATTCTGGATTGTCTATAGAGACATTTCCAATCAAATACAATATCTCATTGTTAGACCATCCGTCTTACCTTGTACCATGTGACGTATGGGTCCCCCAAGGTCAAATCTGTACAGGGTGAGTCACCGATTGGATGAAGTAGGTTTGTGCCTTTTCGGCGAAATTTACAAAGAAACTATATTTATTGTTTGATACAGTTTATTTTTACGCAGATTTTAAAAATATTTAGGACTCTACAGGGTGAGCCAAAAAACTAGGACAGCATAAAGTTGTATTTTTTTAAATAGAACACCCTATATACGAATCGTATTTTCGATTTAGCTTATAATTTTAAATCTTTTTTATTAAGGGTTTACTATAACAAAACTTTATAGTTTCTGAGATAATTAAGTTTAAAGAAAAAAAGTCACATCTTCAAGCATCAATTCAATCCTAAATAACGTTTTCAATTTTGTGACAAATATATTCAAATTTGGAATTTAGCAAGGCCAAGGACAAGTTCACATAATTTTTACCTAATATTTGCAATAAAAGCTATAGGGTGTTGAACACATAGGCTCAAATTTGAACAAGTTTAAATGAATAAATATCTTTCTTTTAAATGGTACACCCTGTATATTTTCATGTTATTTAATAGAGTAATAAAAACCCTAAAAGTTTTGTTCAATATATCCTATACCTATTTATAATAGTTTTTGAGATATTTCAGTTTTTCTTATTTTCCATACTTTTTTACAGAAATAGTCTTCATTATCATAGTAGCCATGGCAAAAACAATGTAAAAGAACATTTTTCTGTGTGTCAAATTTATAACCACAATCGCTTCTTTTGGTTTTTATGTAGTGTAGTTTGTTTTTTTTTTTTGCATTCATTTTATATTGTAAAATGAATTTTCCAAAGAATGAGTTAATAGATATGATTTATACAATAGGAGAGGCTCAAAAAAATTGCCTTCTTGCTCAAAGAATTTACAAAATGAAGTATCCTGATCGACGCCAACCTAATACCCATACTTTTCAAAACTTAATGCAAAGATTTGATTCTTCTGGTACTGTTGATTATCCAAAACGTAAAGTGGTCAACAAACCAGTAACTAATGAAGAAAAAGAACTACAAGTATTGTTACATGTTCAGGAAAATCCTTATATTGGTAGCCGTCAGTTAGCAGCATTATGTGAAACATCACAATCCACCGCTAATCGTACTACCAAGAAATATAGGTATCATCCATATCACATGGAATTACACCAATAATTGCATGGACAGGATTTTGAAAATCGTGTAAACTTTTGTCGTACAATAAATGCGGAGATTCGATTAAATCCAAATTTATTATGCAAGGTAATGTTTAGTGATGAAGCTACTTTTAGAAGTAACGGTGCCGTAAATAGACGCAACATGCATTATTATGCCACAGAAAACCCATTTTGGATTAGAGAGGTGCAACCTCAAAACCACTGGTCATTAAATGTTTGGTGTGGTATTCATCATAATCGAATTATTGGACCCCACTTTTTTAATGAACCACTAAATGGCCATAGTTACCTGAACTTTCTACAAGAAGAACTACCCCCAACTGCTTCAAGGTCTCGATAGGGATGAGCTCGACAGTATGTGGTTCCAGCACGATGGTGCGCCTCCTCATTACCATCGTGAAGTTCGTACGTTTTTGGACCAACGATATCCGCAAAAATGGATTGGACGTGGGGGTTTCATTGAGTGGCCACCAAGGTCTTGCGACATCACCCCATTAGATTTCTTCCTATGGGGTTATATTAAAAATAAGGTGTATGTTAATCCACCAACAACAGTGGAAGATATGCGAAGCAAGATTAGGGATACCTGTAGAACAATAACGCCACTAATTTTGTCCAGGGTCCGAGAAAATCTGCAAAAAAGACTAAATTTGTGCATTGCACAAGAGGGTCGTTTATTCGAACACTTATTAAAAAGAAATAATTAATCTCAGTATTTAATAGGTAATTTTTTTGTTTCAATTTAGTAAAAAGTAAATATGTATTTGCCTTGTCGTTATTGTTGTGTTAATTTTTTCACATTATGTTTAATTAAACTAGTGCCGTTGTAATATAACGAATAATGTATTTCATCATATTTAACCACATTCTGTTTGTTTCTGTAGTTTCTTTTTATTATTTTACATGGCTACTATGATAATGAAGACTATTTCTGTAAAAAAGTATGGAAAATAAGAAAAACTGAAATATTTCAAAAACTATTATAAATAGGTATAGGATATATTGAACAAAACTTTTAGGGTTTTTATTACTCTATTAAATAACATGAAAATATACAAGGTGTACCATTTAAAAAAAAAAGATATTTATTCATTTAAACTTGTTCAAATTTGAGCCGATGTGTTCAACACCCTGTAGCTTTTATTGCAAATATTAGGTAAAAATTATGTTAACTTGTCCTTGGCCTTACTAAGTTCCAAATTTGAATATATTTGTCACAAAATTGAAAACGTTATTTAGGATTGAATTGATGCTTGAAAATGTGACTTTTTTTCTTTAAACTTAATTATCTCAGAAACTATAAAGTTTTGTTATAGTAAACCCTTAATAAAAAAGATTTAAAATTATAAGCTAAATCGAAAATACGATTCGTATATAGGGTGTTCTATTTAAAAAAATACAACTTTATGCTGTCCTAGTTTTTTGGCTCACCCTGTAGAGTCCTAAATATTTTTAAAATCTGCGTAAAAATAAACTGTATCAAACAATAAATATAGTTTCTTTGTTAATTTCACCGAAAAGGCACAACCCTACTTCATCCAATCGTTGACTCACCCTATACTAAAAGGAACAATATTTCAGTCTGTTGAAGCTGTGAAAGAAAAAGCCGCAAGGTCATGAGGGGAGCTCGCAGAAGACCAGCACTATTTCAAAAAATAGAAAATACGCATGAAGCATTATAAATAAATAAATAGTTATTTATTTCCAATAGGCCAACGGCCCTCTTACAGGAAATTCAAACATAGATAAACAAGCTAACACGATAAAATAAATTAATTAACTAAAGCTACAGTTAATCTAAAACTAAAAACCCATTTAAAATTAATTCACCATCTATTTGAATATCGGATTTACAAGCTGTAGGTATACAATATTCTAATAAACTATCCATGTATATAGAAAAGTAGCAAGCTATAAAGGATACCCAGACACCTCGCGCAGATGTTTCAGAATAGTTGGTAGACCGTCAAAATGCATGTCGCATAATGTAGAAATACGATTAAAATTGTTGCACATTTTGTGAATGGGACATTGGAATAAAATGTTTGATCTAGCAAAGGCAGTGGAGAAAACTGGTGGATGTCTGGCCCCAACACAGGGAACGTGAAATGATAGTTGCTCTAACAGAAATTGTCCTCTCTATACATTAAATATTTTAGAAATTTTCTTTGGACCGCTTTTATGGCAAGGCCATGACAATTCCCAGATAGCACAAGATTTCCTTTTGATATCCAGAATAGGTACATATAATGTCCTGTATGTCCATGGACCGTTTATGGATGTCCATTAGATGTGATGACCTGTAATCTATATGGACGTCCATATCTGGATGTCCAGTGTAAATCCATCACACGTCCATTAATTAAATTTCGGGTTGTCGGTAAAATCGGATACTGTAATATCGGCCTGCAGAATTGTCATTTCTTAACCCGCCGGCCCGCCATGATCACAAAATATCCCTTCAGATATTTTGTGCCCATTATTGTGTTGACGTCGAGCTAAAAAAGACCTTTGGAGTTTTAGTTGAGCTAAAATCAAGTGTGCTTTTTATTTGAAGAAGATGCCGCCGTTAAAGGTAAGTATAATTATTTTTAATTTAATTTTTTTAATTATACCAAAAATTACCGAACGAAACTACAGACATGCCCGACGAAAAGCTGATAATTTAGTATCAAACTCGCACAAATTTGAAAGTGAACAAAATATTCAGTATCAAAACACGTATGTTAAAATATAGCTTTTGTAGCTATACTTTTTCATACAATTACTTATTTAAATGGGAATTACTACAAATAAGTGCAAATATTTTGATAGGCCAATGAATTTTGTATCTTGTTGGTTAAAATGGAGCACAGATAGAGTTGTAAATTTGTGTAATAATAAAATTGTAAATTTTAGAGAAAATTCTCTCTGACAAAGTCATTATTGAGTAATCAGTCTAATAAGATTGCTGGCATTAATAAATGTTATCAAAATTTATAATGGAATAAAAGCTATAGTAAATATGAATAATTATATTATTTTTTTTGTGACTATTTTGGATTAAACGCTAGTAAAAGTTTACATTGATGTGTTTTTTTGTGCAGTATAATTGTTTAAAAATATATAATAAAGTTTTGACAGTTCGACTCTAGGTTTAGACTTATAATTTAATTTATTTTAATTATTTTTTAGATGAATTTTCCACAGATTGGTCCAAATAAAATTCCTATGTGAAAGCCAATTTGTACCAAGTTAGAGAGGATATTCAGGTAATCTTAAATAGGGAAAAAACAACAAGTATCTACAAAGAATTTTCTGCAGGAGTTCAACTATCCTTTTACTTAAGAAAATAATCAGCTGCCTCAAGTCACATAAAATCTTCAGGACAATTTAAACTTCAAAGATGCAGTAAGTTTATTACACTTCTCCTGAAATAAAAGCTGAAACTTATTCGAGTAATGCTTCTTTATGTGTATGAGTCTATTGATAAAAAAAAACTTAATTTACAGGATTATTTTATATATATTTTTTTACTTTGATTCTTAAAGTCAAAAATATTCTTAGGTTAGCATATGTGGAATTAACGTTTAATTATCTCAATAAAGTAATATAATTTTAGGTTTTACAATTAGCGAAAATTGGAGGAAATTATACCTATTAACTTATTAAAAGATATTTTATTGTAACAATGACAGATAGCCTTTCCAAGAATTTTACATATGATGGAACAGTAAAGTGCCCTTTATAAAGAACTTATGTTCACTATTTGTAGGTAAGTTACCACTTAAATATAAAAATTTGATGAAAACAATCTCTCTGTTTTATTTGTCATACTCGTAAATAATAAGAACAAATTAGGTGTCAGATTTCACACGTTGAACTCTAGATCCTCTTGTTCTGATAATATCCAGACAAAAAGTGTGTTAAATTTTTTTTTCTGGCCTGTTGGTTTAAGCACTCTAAGCAATAACGATGCATTTGGTTATATATATATATATATATATATATATATATATATATATATATATATATATATATATATATATATATATATATATAGAGAGAGAGAGAGAGAGAGAGAGAGAGAGAGAGATTTAAATTCCTACAAAACCATAAAATACTGCATCATTTAACGTTAAACCTTATTAATTTTCAGCTGCGGTAGAAGAATGGGGGGCCGATAAAAAACAGCCGAAGACGAGATTAGACAATGGCAGAAGAGATTAAACGACAGAAATAAATCTAGAAAAAAATAATTATTGTAACAATAAAAAGTCTTTATTTAAATAATTGGTATATTTTCTATTACCCAATTGAAATTGTACCTATTACTATGGAACCAGATAACTTATTCATAGCGATCCTTCTAGAGCTTGAACAATTTAAATCAATTGAAGCTATATTTTGTAGCACTTGCAATTCGACTAATTATAAAATTTTATATTCTTATATAGTATTGTATTAAAAACTTGACAAATGTAATCAATAAGTGTAATATGTGGATCCAGTTCCTGTTACCTGGTTCGCTAATGTAATTTATATCTGTTTAATTTTTGGGACTAATAGGGCCATCTATGGTTACTTGTTATCGACGTTTTGATGACATGAGTGGTCTGTGTCTTCAGAAGTGCAGATTAATTAGGTACTGTAAGCTCTCGGACCCTAAGCAAATTCTGAAAATATCTACCATTCACGTTACCGGAACGTCAAGAAGAGGGAACCATAGATTATGACCTATTTATCCAAAAAGCACAATACCATCGGATAATATGTCCACAATCGGGTCAAGAATGTACATTATATGGACATACAAAATTAGTCCTATTAATATCCAAAAATGATCCATACTTGGACAATATATGTAATCCAAAAAGACGTCCATGAGTGGGACAAACGTATAGTCTAGTGAATATCCATAGGATGTTGGAAGGTGGACACATTCTGGACATTCCATGGATACCCAGTATGTCCAGCTTTGGATAAACGATGGATATCCAGTGGACTGAAGTGTGCTATTTGGGTTGTATATGGCGGACCACACAATTGATCCATAATCTAGCGATGCTAGATTATGGGTCAAAAAATCTTCCATCAATCAGCCCAATCTTGTCCAATGTTGAACATAGGCCCCTCGTAAGCTTTGCCACTTATTTCTGTCTCGTGCCGCTTGCATCCAGTTTGATTCTATGCGCCTTATATCGTCAGTCCATCTGGTAGGCGGGCGGCCTCTTCCTCGGTAAGCCTCCTGTCTTGGTCTCCATTCCAAGATTTTTCTCGTCCATCGATTGTCCGTGTTCCTAGCGACATGTCCAGCCCAGTTCCACTTTACCGTTGTAATTCTCCTGACTGCATCTGCAACACCTGCTCTTCGTCGTATTTCTGTATTCGGTATTCTATCTCTGGTGCTAACTCCCAACATAGATCTTTCCATGGCCAATTGTGTCACTCTCAACTTATTTACGCTTTTCTTCGTTAGTGCTAGCGTCTCTGCTCCATATGTCAAAACGAGGAGGATACACTGGTCAAACACTTTTCTCTTCAAGCAAACAGGGATGTTCGATTTAAGTATATTTTTCAGTTTTCCAAAAGCTGTCCACGTCAGACCTATTCTTCTTAGTATTTCGGTTGGTTATCTCGGCCTAAACGGATTTCATGTCCTAAGTATTTGTAGGTGATGACTTGTTTGATCTTGTGGTCTCCTATTGCGATATTGTCGTTTAGTACAAGGTTGGTCATAAATTTAGCTGTTTTATCCGTGCTATCCGATATGAGGACAATGTCATCGGCGAATCTTAGGTGATTAAGGTCCTTCTCGTTTATATTTACTCCCATATTTCCTTCAAAAGAAATCTGCTTGTACATATATTCCAAGACAGTGTTAAACAATTTCGGTGAGATTGTATCTCCTTGCCGAACTCCACGTTCTATTCTGAAGGTATTTGTGTCTTTGTGGAGTCTGACACAGGCTGTGGCTGTATCGTATATATTCTTGATTAACGAAATGTAGCGGTGGTCGATTCGACTGCCTACAAGCGCCCACAGCATTTTATATTGGTCTATGGTATCAAATGCTTTTTCATAATCAATAAATATAATAAATGGCTTATTGTATTCTATGCACTTTTCTATCAGGGACTTAAGAACTTGTAGGTGGTCATTCGTTCATTAACCAGAGCGAAACCCAGCCTGTTCGCAAGGTTGATAACTATCTAATTTATTTCTGAGTCGATTTGTTATTATCTTTAGGAATGACTTATACACGTATGAGACCAAACTGATTGGGCGATAGTTTTTCAGATCTGAAATGTCCCCATTCTTATGCATTATTACAATAAGAGCCTTATGCCACGTGGAGGGAGTTATGCTCTTTGTCAGGCACACGTTAAATAACTTCTGTAAAATGCGGGTTAATGTTGGTCCCAAAAAATCTTACGTAACCATAATACAGCAGTTTGAAAGTGGCCATGCTAGAAAAAGATTTGCAGTTTCGTAGCATAAAACCCAAAGTTCGAGATGCGCTAGCCACCATGTGATCAATGTGGGGAATAAAGGAGAAACTCGCATCGAAAACGACACCTAGGTCCGTCACAGTGTAGCATCTATTAACGATAAAACTATTTATATGGTAATTAAACCGAACAAGATTTTTTTGTCCGAGAGTAAAAAACATTACATTTAGAGATGTTAAGATCCATCGTATTAACCACACACCATTGACTGATCATATCAATAATAACCTGAAGGGATAAACACTCTGCAACAGAATCAATGCGTTGGGATATTTTTAAATCATCAGCATGGGCCAGTCTGTGGTAGTCCAACTGGGAAACAAGATCCTTTATAAATATGTTAAAGAGAAGTGGCCTCAAGTTCGAACCCTAGGGGACACCTGACGTTGGAGTAAATCTAGCAGATTTATATTCTTCTATTTGCTCAAACTGACTACGATTAAATAAGTAGGATTTCAAGAGGGAATCGGGGTCGTAAGAGAAGTTGAATCGGACAGAAGCTTTCTGTAAGAGTATGTGATGGTCGATTTGGTCAAAAGCTTTACGGAAATCTCTCTTTACCGTGTAATGCACGAACCATTTCAAGCTGCCTCCAGTAAGGTGTGCTCGCAAATTGTTAGTATACAATAGATAAAAAAAATGTTATATAAAGGATAATATTCAGCGTCGTCATATTTGACAATTACGTCTCCATTCGAATTAGTAGTGGCGTCGTAACCTTCGTCAGGAATCGTTTTTAAAATGTTTCCAACTTGCTTCTGACGGTACAAGGTCTTCGTTACCAATAAAGCTCTTGGTATTTCTTTAAATTTTGGGTAAAAAGTAGCATAGGTTTCATGTTTGGCAAATGAAATTCCTCTTCCAAATTTCGTTCCAACATGGGTACCACATTTTCTCCAATTAAAATTGTTTTTACATATTGACGGAATATTGGCCTACAAAGTAAGATAAATAAGGTTGAAAAATTTAAAAGTATTCGAAATCTAAAAAAGATAAAAAGAAAGTGACAAAATTCACACACAACTGAATAGTGATACTAAATGAAAAGTGTTTAGAGTTGGTGATCGAAGAGGAAATTTCAATTCAAGGTCAATAAGGATTGTGTTCTCCGAGGGCTCAATGTCTTAAAGTTGTCTTAAACGGAAATATAAATTACGAGTTAGTAATATTAGCCTTGACCCTGATCAATGTAAACATATGTAGGCCCACTATGACAATTTAACGAAAAAAAAAGATAATGATGTATGGCGTCTACGAGCGAACATATATATATATATATATATATATATATATATATATATATATATATATATATATATATATATATATATATATATATATATATGAAGTAAAATGCGAAACAGTAAATGCAAACTTCTCTCCATCATATCCCTTCTGTGTTAGAGGTTGCACAGTTAGAATAAATTGTAATAAAACACAATTCATCCTATTCCACCACCATCGAGATGGTGGCCTACCTGTACCAGCATGCCGAGAAGAAAGTCAAAGCTTACCCTCCCCGCCACAGTGATACGGCGGAGGTACTAACACGGAAAGGATATGATTGGAACGAAGTTTGCATTTACTGATCGCATTTACTTCATATATATATATAATATAATAACGTATTTTTGGATGCTTTCGAGGCGGTGTTAAACAAATTATCACAGTCGTATAATAATATCATTGTAATGGGCGATTTTAATATTGACTTTAGAACAGAGTCCACCATTTTGTCAGAGCTAACATGTATTATTAATTCCTATGGTATTTTTGCCACAATATGTGACTACACTAGGGTGACCAGTGATTCCTCAACTTGTATCGACAACATTTTGACTAATATTGCTGACGAGCTCTACAGTTCTGGAGTGCTGGATCCATGTCTTTCCGACCACCGTGGTCAGTTCATTGAGCTAAGTATGGGGATGGGAATTGGTGTTCCCGAACGAGTTAAAGTAAGGCCTATGACAACAAAGGGAATTGATTCTATTTTGGGCGACTTGAGCGTGATTGACTGGGGCATTTTCTATCAGAATGTCGACTCTGAATGGCTTGCTTGGCATCTGGTTTCGGTTTGTCAGCAACTGATCTGCAAGCATCTTCCTATGAGAGATGTCTTCACCGATAGGCCTCCTGTTCGGTGGTTTAATGAGACATTAAGGAAAATGAGGGATGAGCTCTCTGTGGTGAGGCTTTTGGGCGATGGGAACACGGAATTCCGGGATTTGTATAAACTTATGAATAAAAAGTACAGACAGAAAGTTGCTTCTACAAAGAAGGATGCATTTGGGAGTTTTCTGGAAAATTCGCAAAACAAAGCAAGGGATGTTTGGAGAGTTATTAACTATGAGAGAAATCGATCTTCACATAATATTTCTAGTTCATCGCTCAGCGCTGGGAACTTTGGTGAGTTCTTTAGTAAAATAGTATCCGACACTATAAAGGATCTACAGATTGACACAGAAATACAAAATGCTATGGTTTCGTCGATCCCAAATTCGGTGCGTTCTTTTGCCCTTTTGCCAGTTACGGAGTGTGATGTTTGGAGTGCTATACAGGCTCTCAAAAGGTCGAACTCTTTTGACATATATGATATGAGTAGCGCTATTCTGAAGGAGATTAGTGTGTATTTGGTCAAACCTTTGAAGCATTTATTTAATTGTAGTCTGGCTCAGGGTAATTTTCCGGATTGTCTAAAGATAGTAAGGACTGTTCCTTTGTTTAAAAAAGGAAATGTCGATTCCATGGAAAATTATAGACCTATATCTTTGATTCCGTTATTGGGGAAAGTATTTGAGGTAATACTGAAAAACAGCTTGAGTCGTTATTTTGAACATCACAATTTTTTGCATCCTTCACAGTTTGGTTTTCGCCGGAATTTTTCGACTATTCAGGCAGTTGCTGCGGTTGTGGAGGGCGCGGTTGAGGGAATAGAAGGTGGGGAAAGCGTGGGGCTCTCACTGTGTGACCTCAGTCGTGCCTTTGATTGTGTTTCTCATGAACTTTTGATTAGAAAGCTTCATAGATACGGTGTAAGGGGCGTTCCCCTCGATTTGCTTTCATCTTTCCTGTCAAATAGAAGGCAGACAGTCGCATATGGTGGAAAGCTTTCTGAGCCTACGGCGGTACGATGTGGAGTGTCGCAGGGTTCGGTATTGGGACCTCTTCTTTTCATTATATATGTCAATGATCTCTTTAGGTATTTGTCACCAGGTCTGTGTATTTGTTACGCTGACGACACGGCGCTAATTTGTAAAAGTAGAGATCCAGAATGTTTAATGAATGAAATGTCTGTTATGGGAGAGCGTGCGAGATGTTGGTTTACTAATAATTCCCTTAAATTGAATGAGGAAAAAACACGGAATTTGTTTTTCATGAATGGACGTGGAGTGGTTGATGGTTCTTCGGTGACATTTTTGGGTGTCAATTTGGACGACGGTTTGAACTGGAATTCTCACATTGCATTGTTGAGGAATAAGTTGGCATCCTCTATTTTTGTTCTCAGGCAACTTCGTGGGTCTCTTCACTGTGACACCCTTCTCTCTGTTTATTATTCCTTGTTGCATTCTCATATTTCGTACGGTGTTCACCTTTGGGGTTGCTGCGTTGGCGCGATTCAAATCTTTAGAATGCAGAAGAAGGCAATTCGACTTGTCTCTGGTATCGGCTATAGGGACCACTGTAGGCCACACTTTATAAAATTGCGGGTACTAACGTTGCCTAGTTTATTTATCTTATACCAACTACTGGAGATTCATAATAACCGTGGAAAATTCCACCCAAATTCCCACTTTCACTCTTATAGCACTAGATCAGCTAATTTAATTAGGCCTTCGAGGTATAGATTGGAGAGATCTAAGAAAAATACACTGAATGTGTCATTGTACAACACGTTGCCTGAAACATTTAAAAATTTAAATTTTATGAGATTTAAAATTAAATTAAAGGAATTTTTGTTAGAGCATGCATTCTATTCGGTGGATGAGTACATGGAGACTTCTTCTAGAGCTTATTGTTAGGACTTTTTTAATGTAATTTACAAATAGTTTTAACCTTATTTTTATTTTGTTTTGTGACATATTACAATTGTATTTTTCTGTACAAAATGTAATGAAATAAATTTATCTATCTATCTATCTATCTATATATATATATATATATATATATATATATATATATATATATATATATATATATATATATATATATATATATATATATATATGTTTTTTTTTTATTGTAAAATGGAGTTTCCGTTGAAATAAAATAAATAAATAAAACTGTTAGTTTAAAAAAGTGTTAAAGCAAACAAGTGGATGTTACCTTTGCAGTTCCATGATACAGCAACTCTTCAGTAACCATGCCTTCAGTACGTCGTTTCTTCTCTTTTTTTATTTTAAAACTTGCCAACAAATAAGGACAGAAAATTTTTTCAATTCTTTGAACATTATAAAACGAACACTGTAATTTAGTTCCCTTTCTCATGCTTTGATCAAATGCATTTTTAAGCCACCAATATTCAATATCCCATACAGTTCTTTGTTCATAAATGTTACCACTTTTAATAAGGTCGGTAAATTGATTATTAATATTTTCCGCAAAAGAATTTAATATGCTGATTATGACATCAGCATTTCGTTTGATTTTTAATGGTTCTGAAACTTTATATTTGGTACTAATTGAAGAATCATCATTCGTTCTTGATATATGTTGGGCATAGCCAGTCTTACGTATATCGATGGGAACGTAAACTTTTCTAAATATTCCTTGAGAGCTATTATAAAGTTCATATTGACTCTTGCTGGAACTAACATGACTTTTCTCATCATCCAAATCTAAATATAAATAATTCGCATTTAGTATCCGAACACTGGAATTATTGGTAACTACGTTTTGGGACAAAGAAAGTGGAGGGGGGTGATCTTTTAACTTCCTTGTTTGGGACCAGACAGGTTCCCACCTAACATTGAAGTCACTAATATTTTCTTCGAACTCATAGTTTTTTGGCTAATTTACCATTGTATTTGAAACAAAATATGATTATGAGGGTATACCACGAATTTGAGATATAAAACTGGACTGCTCGTGTTCCATATCTCCCTTATAAAAAAAATGACCCCACCGTGCTCCGTGCCATTTGGTGCAAATAATTGCTTTGGCAACAATGAATTCCCTAAGTTTTTATGATATTGGTAAAAGTGTATTTTTGACATTGACTGAATACTTTTCATTTTGAAAAAGATTTATTTTTGATTTTGCTGTTTTATGGATTTTATCACATTTTATGTAACGTTTTACTGAAAATTTCAAACAGGAATGTGAACTTTAAGTTTTTTTTTTATTTTAAAAAATGCGATTCTTCATCATAAGACGTGCAAATACCTCATCTGGTAAACTGGAATTTATTTAATTGGTAAGTTATAAAGCATTCAATAATAATTATATAAAATTTTACCTTAGAATCAAATTGTAAATCTAAGGGTAACAAGTTTAATCTTATGGATATGATGTATGATAATTATTAAATGCTATCAATATTTTAGTTTTCTAAGAGAAAATAATCTTCAAATTCAAGAGCTGAAGCAAATTGGTCATGATCATAATTCTTTTATACATCAGATAAGTAACTCTGTTCAGAGCATATTTCTGGAAATTGTTTTATACAAGAAGATGAGCAAAAAGTTTGTGTTGTGCTTCTTACAAATAAACTGCCTTAAAAAAACTACAAAGCACTGTTTGATGTAAACATCTTGAAGCAACTAAACTTGGACTTAATAACATACACTGGCTCTACAAAAAAAAAGTCCTGAATTAGGTGTGCATTAACCAACAACAATATCGTTTTACCACAAAGTTAATGTTCCACTGACATAAAGCTCAACATCGAAACTGGTATGGTGTTAAGATTTAAAATGATTATACGTTTAAAAACCAATATGCCATATTAAAATATAAATGATTGCATAAAATATGAAATTTTTCAATATTTTTAAGGATGTTTGGAAATTACATAAATTTTACTTTTATGTATTTGTTTTGTCTAAAAATAAAATAATAACCTTTTGTTTGAATATGTTATTCATTAATAAAACAAAAATTCTTGATTTTAACTCAGATAGGAAATTTGTGTCATGAAAATCCTTTGTCAAAGTAATGAGAAGCTGCGATTGATTACCATTTGAAAAATTCAACTCTAGGAAAGGTCAATTCCAGATCCTTAAACAGTTAAGTAAATTGAAAGTTTGACCTAGTGTAAAAATTAAAAGTTGCTAGTAAATCTCTATGTATATATTTAGATTAAAAATGATTGTATTAATGTAAGAATTCTCTTGTATTTACAAGCTTCTTTATATTTAAAGTGTCTTAATAAATATTGTTTTGTTTACAATTAAATATAAACCGCTTTAACACTATCCCCTTTAGAGTTTAATTTTTTTTTTATAAAAATGGTTTAGTACATAATGTTACTTTACTTCATTTAAATTAAAGCTCCGTTTTTATGAAGGAAATATCAACATTATTAGGAATGTTGTTAACCCTATATAAATACCTAACATATCAGTTCCCTAAAAAGCATCGAGGAGGAAATAATTTTAACAAAGACCTAATCGAAGCTATTTTTAAATGATGAAACTATCTTACTTTGCAATAGATTATGTGGACCTTTCGATACCTTACATTAAACAATATACTATATTAATTCATGATATAAAATTTTTAACAATAAATCCCTTAATACTTTTTTTCGTTAACTTCTTATACTCTACATCCGAATAAGGATGTTTCTAAAACAGATATTTCAAAAAAAAAATTAGTCTCGATTTGTTTTTGGCGCATATTTCACATTTTAGCTATTTTGCTAAATAACAGTTTTATTGTAAAAAATAAAATATGTAAACAGTCATAGAAAAAGCATTTTCATTTATTTATAACAAGTGACATTTCATGCTTGTTATCTAAAAATAATAAAATTGTTACATATTTACGCTGTTCCAAAGAAGTTAAAAAAATTTTCTTTATTGAAGTTGCTTTAAAAAGAAAAATTATAATTTTGAGGAAAATAAAAGTAGAAATTCAAGTTAAATATTGTTTTACAGAAACAATTATCCTGGGCTGCGATTCTATAAGAGTAAAGGGAAAGAGAATGTCATAATAAGGATCTTCTATCTTTGTTCAGTCTGTATTAACACATAAGTATATCACTGTCCTAAAAGAGATAAGGAAAGAGAATGTCAAAAAATATGCTTACAGAATCGGAGCTCTGGTCTTTTTTATTAAATATATTCGATTAACCTGTCAAGTAAAACAAGGAAGAGCGATTTATTGTTTTAGATATAGTATAGAAAGAGATAGTTATTGTCTAAACCTGTTAGAATAATAAAATTGACATTCATACACCACACATTTACGCCAATGTAAGAAACTAGTAGGGAATTCAATGTTGCCATACAAATCATTGCACCGAATGGCGACCAATAAAGGGGGGGGGGGGTCAAAAATAATTTTCATGAGCAGTCCAGTTTTATATCTCAAGTTCGTGGGGTATATCCATGAAATCTATTCTATATTTATAGAACGGTTATTTGTAACGACACCTACAGAGTACAGAAAAAAAAATAGTTTCTTTTTATTCAGAAGGAGATAACCTAAGTTTTAAAGACATGTATAATGCCGTTACTGACTACGCTACGCTACAACGTTCATTATTTGTGTTTCTTAAAGTGTTTTACAATAATGAGTTTTGTAAAACTGGAATATCGCGGTGTCATCAAATCGTGATTCTCAACGTAGATTGTTTTGACAACATCTAGATCGTACACGAGTCTATATTCCTTAATAATTATTAAACCATCGATAAAAACGGCGAGAGTTAGTGACGCGTGGAATTACTTTATATTCACGGGAAAAGTAGATAACTCGAGAATAGGAGATTAAATCTAGTTTAGCTTATGTGTATTCATATAAATCGAAGCGAGCGTACGTTCGGGAGATACGAGTCGGCTTTCCGTACTCCGGGAGTTAAACAACAAAGATTTTTTCCCGGTCCTGAAGGGTTTAATAAACCCATAAAAATGCGTCCTAATTAATAATAATTCAAGGATCCATTGATTATTCTCGGTAGTGTGAGTTTATCCGTATAAGTAACACAACGACGTCCGTGTACGATAGCTAAGATCTGGTTCGATTCTTGCACACTGCTGAAGTAATTTAAATTCATAGTATTTTCCTGGATTTCTCGGAGTTTAGGAAGTATGAACCCGAAAATAAAGTGAACAAGTAGAGAAAGACTTGAAGTAACAATGCGACTAATCACAGGTTTATAAAAAAAATTGGATACCTATTTGACCAGACCATTTTATTTTTATGTAATTTGACGCTAACCTCTATCACGTCAGGTTCAAAGTCATTTCAAGGTCAAATGGAGTAAAATTCACCAAATAAATCTGAAGAAGTAAATATGTACGTTTTTGAGATCGCTGAATCCGATTCGTGTTTTTTTTAATCCCCCAAAGTTGACTGGAGGTCATTTTAGGATCCTTACAAAGTCAAATTAAGAAAAATACACTCAATAAATCTTAAAAAACGTGGTGTTTTGGGGTCGTTAAATCCAAATTTATGGTTTGTTTAATCCCCCAAGGTCAGCCAGAGGTCATTTCAGGGTAATCTCAAGGTCAAATTGAGAAAAATCTACTAAATAGATCTGTAAAAGAGGATATGTAGAATTTTTAGGGCGCTGAAACTGAATTCGTAGTTTGTTTAACACCTTAAGGTTAACCAGAGGCCATTTCATAGTCATTTCAAGGTCAAATTGAAAAAATCCACAAAATAAATCTGTAAAAAGAAGAATCCACGCGCAGCTAGGTCGATATCCATGGGTTCTCTTCTTTTATATATCTATTCAGTGGATTTTTCTAATTTGACCTTGAAATGACCTCTGAATAATCTTGAGGTATTGAACAAACCACGAATTCAGACTTAGCGCCCTTAAAAGTCTACATATCGTTTTTTACAGATCTATTTAGTAGATTTTTCTCAATTTGATCTTGAAACGATGCTGAAATTACCTCTGATTGGACTTACGGGATTCAACAAACCATAAATTTGGATTCAGTGATCTAGAAACCCATATATCTTCTTTTTCAGTTTTATTCAGTGGACTTTTCTCGCTTTGACCTTGAAATGACCTCCGGCTGATCTTTGAGGATTAAAGAGACCACGAATTTGGTTTCAGCGACCCCAAAAACCCATATTTCATTTCAAATTTATTGAGTAGATTTTTCTCAATTTGACCTTGTAATGACCTTAAAATGACCTCTGGTCGACCTTGGGGGATTAAAGACACCACGAATTCGGATTCAGATTTATTTAGTGAATTTTATTCCATTTGGGCTTGAAATGACCATGAACCTGACGTAATAGGAGCTAGCGGACCTCAAATTTGGATTCAGGGAGTCTATTTACATAAGAATAAAATGGTCTGGTCAAATAGGCATCCAATTTTTTTTGTAAACCTGTGTAATCAGTATTACTGACTATAAAGTTATGAAAATCCCGAATTTGACACTTAAACCCGAACATGACAGTAGAGAGGTTAAAATCCCGGAATAAAACTTAAAAGCGGAAAATGTGAAATAAAATTAAATTGGCTCCATGAATGACTTTTATTTTGACAGCCTCTTCCAAATTACCTCATTCCCTAAATGTGCAATGAAATAAAATAAAATAATTAATTTCCTTGAAATTTTAGAGTTTCACTCATTCCCTTCCGATGCCGGTGAGCGAGAAGAATGGTGAGGCGGCTACGGTTTCTAACATAATCGGGAGGTTTGGCGAGACCTCATCAACAACCTCGTGATGTGTTAAATCCCTAATTTACACAAATACTTGAAAAAATCGGAAATAAAATTGAAAACCTGGTGACCGAATGAACTAAAAAAAATTAAATAATAGAAAATGGAACGCATTACTTCGGTAATAGCAAAATAAAAACGAAAACAGATTTATATTTCGGAGGCGGCGTAAAGATTAAAAAAATTGAAAATTCAGGACATGCGTTGACGTTTCGTTAAAACTGAAAAATCTAAAGATATGGAAAAAATAAAAAATTATTCGTAAAAAAAACATCGTCATTCCGTTAATACAATATGACTCTTGTTGTGGGTTGTGAGGCGAGAAAGGTCACAAAAATTGGACACTCAATTTTAAAGATACCGCCATCAAAGCTGTCGTATTTTCTAGTGCCTCTCGTATTATTTTTTTATATTTGCTAAAGTTCTTTAATCGAATTGATTTTTAGTTCTTGGATTATTATAGCTTAAATTATTATTTTTTTTATTTATACAATGCTATTATGTAACGATGACAATCTTAGGCTAGGAACTCCGTCATTAGGTAGGGGTCGCCGATAGTAAACATTTTTTTTTACTTAACCATGAAACAATACCGAAAAAATGTTTATGTCTACTTACATATCGTTGCGCTGTCACCATGTCCAAATATTAGACTATATAATCGTATGGGCAAATATAACCATGCGAAGATTGAAGGCATTTAATTAAAACGCAAAGTGAGCGATGCAATTCTATTTGTATTATCATAGACGAACGTTCGTCTACGGTATTGTTCAGTTGCACTTAGTTTACGGCCAGGAAAAATGGAATAAAAATAGGATCATTAAGGAAAAAGAACACAGTGGCGTAACATGGTTAGATCATAATTTTATCAGATAACACTATGCAATATCATAAATACAAAAAATTTTAATTAAAAAATAAATTAACAACTATTATTTCTCAAGGAAACACCGAACTTTCGTATTTATTCTAAATGGTAATAGTTAAAATGCATTATATATAATATATTTCAACTATTTTTGCACAAATTCTAGAAAATAAATTTAGAAAAACTTATATTTTCAACAAAAAAGCAAACATACATTTTTTAAACGTCATCGATCATAATACTACTGCAAACGCGAACTATTCGTTGCGATGTTGCCAGATGTAAAATACTTTGATACAACCTATAAAATTTGTCAATATTGTATAATTTTTTTAATGTAAAACAAGGTTCAAATTAATCTTAACCATAGATATAAAAGTTAAATATGTATTTTGCGGATAATATAGAAGCAAATTGGCTCACGCTTAAAAGGAGATAAGGCGTTTTCGATTAATAGTACCTCTTTTTCTAATAGCGGTCAGGTGATAGGGATATCCAATAACGTTTGAAGTATCGTGCACCAGTAGAAAGAGAGATACTACTCATCGAAAACGCTCTGTTTCTTTTTAAGCCCTTCCATAGGATCCGTAGTCTATATACTTAACTTTTATGTCTATGATTTTAACCAACTAAAATTTTCGGTTAGTTCAAGTTGGTTCGGGTTTAGCTTGGTTCTCGTCAGTTTGGAAAACAAACTAATCTGGGTACCTATTCTCGTTCTTGAGAGAACGATCAATTGATGAAAAGTGGGCGTGGTTCTCACGAAAAAGTATGAAACGGTATTTCTGGTTGCTTTTCTCGTTCCCGAGAAAACGATCATCTTGATGGAAAGTGGCCGTGGTTCTCACGAAAAAGTAAGAATACGTTTTCGTGAGAACCACGCCCACTTTCCGTCATGATGATCGTTCTCTCAAGAACAAGAATAGATACCCTGATCTTCTTCGCGTTCATAGTAATTTTTGACCTTTAAAAATACACGAAAGAGTCACGATATACAAAATTAAATAGAAATATTGGTGTCTGTCAAACATCTAAAAGGACTCTCCCCCATCGACCATAAATGAGGACACAACCAAAACTGTTATTTGGTTGGTATTATTGAAGGTTTCTTTAGTAAAAAAAAGCCAGTGCTCGACCAGCCAATGTCGATAATTGGTAAATACATAAACAAATTAAGTAATTTGTCTTTGGTAGAAATCAATAATCCAATGGTAACAAATATATAAATCTTCAGCGTCGCACATACTCTGATGGGGTCGTGCTATCTCTCTCGCTCTGAACCTCGTTCGGCCTGCTCACACTTCGAGTGAGAGAGATAACATGATCCCGTATGTGTCCTCTCTCTTTTTGTCGCGTAACGCATGTAGTAGAGTGCGTGCTTGCTGTCTTCAGTAATGTTTACTCGAAGGTATTCAGAAAGTCCTTAAAGTTTCTCTCTCTTCCCGACTTTTGCAATGACCTTCAGCCATTCAGCCTACAGAGAAGAATACCTTAAAGTTTGAGTTGACTTTCAATTCTGTGCTTTCCATCCATCCTGTAGACAAACCTAAAAGGAAGAAACAATGAATGGAAAAGAATCTAACCCTATTTCTGCGAGAACTATAAACTTTAATGTTATTTATATATTTTATAGAAAAAACAAGGTAGGAATCGTGTTGCTCTAAAAAATATATATTTTCATACTAAAATGGGTATCTACAACGTATCAGAAAAAATTAAATTTGTTCAGTGGTATTATGGTGGGCGGTCATTTCGTGAAATCAGAGATATATTTATGATTGAATTTGAAAATAGGCCTGCTCCAACAGTTTCGACTATTCATCGCGTCATAAAAAATTTTAAGAAGTTTGGATGTGTTACTCCTAAAAACCACAAGGGGATTCTTGCTTCATGTGAAAATGATGTTAGGGAAATGAAGGAAACGATGGGTCTGGGAATGTATAATGAGAATCCAATGGTTACTCCTGGAGAAGTTGCGGAACAAGTGGATTGGAGCAAAATAAAAGTGAGAAACGTTCTAAAGAAACAGGGATATCAAACATACAGAGTAAGTAAGTGTGAACTTTCCCCTTTTTGTTTGTTGAATATTTGTTTACTTGAATCGAAACATATTTAAGGATTCTGTTTAGAATTTTGTTTTTTTTTATAATGTTGTATAGTAGGACAACTTCTGTAGGAAAATCTACTCACAGGCAATGATATTTATTTAGTATTCTGCTTATGTAAACTGTGCTGTTAGTACTTACTATTTTTTATATAATTTGTTTCGTAGGTGTACTACAGTGATGATCCAGATGAATTACATGAAAATGACAAAGAGACTTCAAACTCTCTGTGTGAATTTAAGCAGAAAACAGAGGATACAGACATGGGAAAAACAGACCGTCTTGCCTGAGACCTGGATAGTAACAGAAAGTGCCTTTTGGTGTTTTTTGATCTTGTTAAGGCATATAACATTGTATAAAGAAAACATTTTAAATGAGATCCCTCCAACTTTTACTTAAATATAAAGCACTGATTGAGTCGGTGTTATTTAGAAGGGAGGCTTGGAAAAGATTATGTTTAAGATGCAACCTTTTTGAGCAAACTGCAGTTGGAAAAGACTAGAATAACTCAAGTATAAAAACTGTTATTCATTTGACAATACTGTAATTAAACAAAAGTCTTTGTAGCCTTTACTTTTTGCAGTTGATACAAGATCAGATCATGCAACTATGATTCATTGTGTTATTATTTTCATGTATCTGTTAATAACTTAATAGATTAATAAGGATAAGTTTTTTTAAACTCTGTATTTCTATACAGTTTAGAAAATAGATTCTCTTAAATAAATAGTCATTTGTTTTTCAGTGTACTAGTAATAAATATCAACACTTTTTCTGAATTGTTTTTTTTTTGTAAGGTTATTATTGGAATTACTGGAAATACCAAATATTTCGACGATTTTTTGTATATACTCAATTTTTGGGTCGTAGGACATGAATCTGAAGTTTTTTTTGGGGGTCGCTAATAGTTTTCCCAAAAAAAAATTTTTCTGGTTCACTTGACACTTTTCTGTATTTTTCCACCAATAGCTTTGCATTCTGCCAATACCACTAAAGCACATTTGAACATTCTAAATTACAACACATTTTTCTTTAAATTGTACACAATATTTTGATCAAATATAGCTAAAAGTACTCGAAAAAAGAAAATTAAACCAATCTGGACCAGGGGCCCTATCCTCGAACTGGGGGACGTGAAGTGGACGGTGAAAAGGTGGCGAACGCGTATTCTTGAAATGTTATTTGTCATTCATATCCTCGTTCGCCCGGTGAAAGGCAAGCGAACGGTGAAACATGCGCAAATCAAATGTCAGCCGCTAAATGACATATTTTACGCACGGATTTCAAAAAATAAAATAGAATTAAAAATTTGTATTTTATTTTTGGTTCTTCAAAATTAAAATGTTGACGAACCGTTTCTTTAATACGTTGTATTTTTTGAATAAACAGTTGAAACATTAATTAGGTGGTACCCTGATATTTTTAATATTTTCAAATTTTTTTATAAAATATCCTTAGAACGTTGAATATGTCTCGCAAATATTAAGCAAATTTGAGATTACAGACATATAACATTATTACAGGAAATTCTGTTCATAACTCAATTGTATGAGCGTGCTATTTAAAAATGTTTTTTTAGGGCCAGTTCTGCTTATGGATTTAACATAAATACTTGTGTCCATAACAGTCGAGTATCTTAGTTTTAAACAGTTAAATCTAACATAATTCTTTTCACGACACAACTTATAATAAATTTGAGAAATCACTATTTGTAAGCCATCTGAAACTTTTATTTAAAAAAGTAACAAATTTTATATTATATGTTAACTAGAGCACTTAACTTAATTAGACTGTGTTAAACACTATACGACACTACAATTAAATAAATATTTTTTGTGAAGTTATTGATTGCCAATACAATATTTGTACTTTGCCTGGATTAAATATATCAGAATTATTAAACAAAAATGCATACGAAGAGCCAAGTACTTTAAGATTCTAATATATAAAGAAAAAGGGATATCAAGAAAAACAGCAATCATGTATACAAAGTAATATGCTGACAGTAATTGCAGAAAGCCAGCACTGATAAACACTTGAAACGGTGGAAATTATAACTCTATGTAGTATGACTAAAAGCCATCATCCCAATCCACTACGGAAACTATCCAGCCTCTTACTGATGTTCTGTCCTGACAACTAAACTTGAAAGAAAAGCTGAAACTTGAACATTGATAGAGAAACTGTTTATGACTAGGGCCCAAAGCCAAAGGTCAGACGGAAGAAGTCCATTAGATACTGGCAGATCTCACATTCAACTTTTAATATATTGTTTTTTTATTTTATAAAGATTTGTAAAGGCTTGAAGATGGCCCTAGAAAAACATTTTTAAATAGCACGCTCATACAATTGAGTTATGAACAGAATCTCCTGTAATAATTTTATATGTCTGTAATCCCAAATTTACTTAATATTTGCGAGACATATTCAACTTTCTAAGGATATTTTATTAAAAAATTTGAAAATATTAAAAATATCGGGTACCACCTAATTAACGTCTCAACTGTTTATTCAGAAAATAAAACGGTTCGTCAACATATTATTTTTTTAATGCGAGTTATTTTGAAGAACCAAAAATAAAATAAACATTTTTAATACTATTTTATTTTTGAAATTCGTTCGTTAAATATGCCATTTAGCGGCTGACATTTCATTTGCGCATGTTTCACCGTTCGCTTGCCTTTCACCGGGCGAACGAGGATATGAGAGTGAGTCCACACGATAAGAACAATCTGGGCGGCAGCGTAGCGTAATAAGACATATGTCAAATTTCAAGCATTGTGATTTGTTAGATTTAAAAAAAGAAAAAGACCGAAGATTTCCCGCCTAAATCCGCCTTTTCCAAGGTCATTACGCCAAATGATGTTGAACTTTTCAGCGGAATGCTTTAAAAATGGTGGAAACTGTTTATTTTCAATATTTTGTATGAAAACATAACCTATGTTTTTTTTAAACTTTGTTGTTTTATTTAAATATTTTATTTAGCGAATTTTGAAATAATGGATATTTATGAACTATGTTAAATTGTTTTAATTTATTAAAAATGCTTGTTACCGAAGATCATTACGGCTTGGTCCTCGATTTTTGTTCATTTTTTTTATTAATTTTATAACAATTGCAATAATACATGTGTTCGTTATATAAATTAAAGCTTATGAAATAAAGGCCATTATATAATACAATTTCTATTCAACGACAATCTCTGATATCGAGACGCTAATCCACAGACGTGCCTTTAGCTATGGTTACCAGATCAAATAATAAGATTCCCTGACAATATCCCTAACGTTTCTGTAAATATCCGGACATTTTATCTGAATATTGTATGTTAAGACAGTGAGATTTTCAAAATTTTTGCAATCAAAGCATCAAATGCCAATATCGAGTGAGTCTTCTCATTAATGGGAGCGTAGTGGACTAAGGAGAGACATAGACTGTCTATATTGTTATAAGCTTTGCCTTTCGCTGCCACCAATGTTATAACTTTGCTAGTACTGCTTCTAGTTTATCACTGATTTCGATGAATTCAAATAAATCTTCTAATATTACTTTTTTAATATTTTATTATAATGTTCACTAAATCATGAGGTAACAACAGTTTTTGTTCTTACTTACTAATTTAATGTCACTATTGTAGTTTTTTGATTTTAGTTCCTCTTGTCTCAATGTTCATGTCCTACTTATATTCTATTCTGTATCTAAATTATATATTTTACAGTAATAGGCGTACTAACAAATATAACTTATCACTATTTATTTACATGATTACTGAAATGAAAAAGTGTGTATTTATGGGATGATGACAATATGAACAAAACTAATGGTCTCTGTAAAAAGTAAAGTTTTAGAGTTTCGGAGATTAAGGCATGCTTTTGTTTGAGCCTGTTAGAACATAAATTTACTTAAGATATAACTGTTTCTTAAGGGAGCATTAAATATTAGACTATAATTATCTATTAATCCATAAGAGTAACTTAAAAATATATATAGTAATTTAATAATTAATAATTTGTAGTAATAATTGGTTTACAACAATGTCTTCTGTTAAGGTTCTACTCTAGACACAATTTAACTTAAAGAACATATAATGTGAAGAATGTCATGAAATGGTTATAAAAGTCCAGCAATTGCCAAAAGAAACATCAAGCAATAAAAAGTATGAAACTAAATTTATTAATATACTAAATTAACAATTCACCCATTTTGTTAACGTTTAATCAATTTATTTTTTTCTCACTAGAATGATTAATAAATATTTTTTCATTACTTATATTTTCCTCTTTTAATTTCAAAAAAATACTGACAATTGCAGTTTTTTCCTGTTTCTTCCTAACAAGGGGCTAAAATTTCAGACGTCAGGAAAATTCCTGTCGTCTGGTAACCCTACCTTTAGCAAATTTTATGTAAACCTATTATAAACAATTAAAAAGTAAAAATTAACATTAATGGAAATTTAATAACAGAAATCCAGTTAGTGTCATACATAATGTATTCTTCTAAAAACTACAAACAATTGTAATTATTAAAACAATTGTTAAAATGACACTTTATATTAAAACTCTCGTCTTTGAACTCCTTGGCAATTCTTTACCAGGTAGAAGTGGCAAACTTCGGAAATAAAACTTGCTTTAAAGAGTCTCATATTATTGCACAAGTAACACGACTAATTTCAAAAACACTGTTTACCGACTCGGAATTCGCACTGTTGCTTTCACATGCTGATTTCAACAGCTAAATATCACAATGTTTTTTCAAACCTAGTAATAAGGGTATAGCTGTACACATTTCCATAGCGTGTTTCCTATTTATTGGCCCAACAACAGCTTTTCAAACTCACCAAGAGTAACAAAATATTTTTAAAAAATTAGGATCATTTTCTCGCATTTCTTGAGTTAAATCATTAGTATGTCTAAGCCTTTCTCCAATGTTTTTCTCAAAAACAGACCGGACCCAGTAGCGACGACGTTTCCGTTTTTTTAATAAAGAATATATTAATAATGTCCTTATATTTTGTAATTTTTTCTTTAGTTTTCTTTTTCTACATAACAACATTGCTGCAATTATTTTTTTATTTTCTTTCATTTTAATTTATACATAAATAAATATTATCCTTCGATCATACCCTCGAAGATATTATCAAAAAATCAGAAAAAAGTTAGGTTACCACAAAAAAAAACATACACAACACTTTACGACTGCACGATAAAAGTTGCCCGTGTGGATGAGATATTTTTAACATAAATGGGCGTAGTACGCCTACGCCGAAATTTTTGTTATCGTGTGGATTCACTCTGAGTGATGAACATTTCAAGAATACGCGTTCGCCACCTGTTCACCGTTCACTTCACGTTCCCCAGTTCGAGGATAGGGCCCCAGAGGGAATCAACCGTACACTGTTGCTAGATGTTTTACAATCATAATCTTGCACTTGTATTGTTCTATTCACTTTTTCTTTGTTTTGCTCCAGAAACGTTTCTTAAATAAAGTGCAGAATAATTTTCGAATCGGGAACACCAGCAGAAACAAAATATCAGTAATGTCAAAATGGTTGGTTCAGACAAAAATTATTCACAATAATAGGAATCCTTTTTGGTCATCATACATATTTAGAATTTAAATATAAACTAATCATATTAAGCAACAGTATGTAAATGTTGCTATAGTAGGAATGTCCTCGACTAATAAAAAGACGACTAAGGTTGCCGGTCTTGTAAATAATTTTGGATTGGTATCACTGATTTGGAACTGTGATAGGAATGTAAAAAATCCCTGAAATGCTAAAATTGATTAGGAGCATATACATATAAAATAATTAGGGGGAACTCTGTTTCGATTAGTTCAACTTTTCGTATTTGGTGGTTGTTTTGACACAGTCGATTAGATCCTTTGTTACCAGATAAGAAAGAATTTGAGAGCCTGTGTTTTACAGTTTGAGAAAAAGAGTATATAGAAGATCGAGATCGTTGAAAATGAATCTTGCCAGTATAATAAATCGAGCAAATCAACTTAACCCCAATAATTGGCGTTTCTGGACAAGCAGGGGTTATTTTGCAAGACCGGAAGACTGGATGAATTGTAAGTAAATATTTAAAAAAGGTTTTTTGTTCATTAAATAAACAGAGATTTTATCAAAATTATTGATATGATGTATTTTACATTATTTGTTAATCTATTAAATTATTTTCCCAGTACTGTACTATTGTATTGATCATGCAGTGTTGCCAATCGGCCTCAATAAAATTGGTAGATCCCTTCGGAAAAATGGTATATTTCGAAAAAATACGGCAAATCTACAAGCTAGACATTAAATAAATCTTTATATCTTTAAAGTTTGGTTTTAAGTTTAAATTTACAAAAATGTACATGTATGTAAGAATATTTTTGTTATAAATTAGACATTAGATTACTTTAAACTTATGAAAACCAACATGAATACCAATCGGTTTTATTCATTTTTTTGAATTAACTTGTCAGCTTACATTATACTGTTACTACTCTCACGCATTTTCTTTGTTTTTGAACGAAAAAAAGCGAATTGAAAATAATAATTGCGAAATTTTCATCAACCTTTTGTCGTATATGCACGTCCGTCGTTTCAGGGAAATTAATGGTGGAGATCGGATTTTCCGCGAGAACGCCACGAGGTACGTTTCGATCGAACGCGAACGACGTATACGAGCTGTGAATGACTTGCGTATCAGGATTTTTGTCGTTTGTGGTATGCGTTTGTCCCTGCATTAAGTGGTCCCCACCTTGAAGTGAAGCTTGGATGTCATTTAAAAATTGTTCCATTGGAGAAATTAAAGTGTTGGGATATAATTCAGCATTTTGATTTATTTGGGTCATGTCAGATTCATTACGAGCATGGAATCTTGTTAGGTCTGGCGCGACCCCACGAGGGGCCGCGGAGGTCCCACCAAAACCACCCGGACAGCCTGAAATGCCACCCGCCTCATCAGACCGGAAGGAACTGTGAGAGAAGGGATTGGACATTTTTTTAAATAAACTTGTTTTTCCTCTTAATTAGAATGTTTTGTATAAAAAATACAAAAATCACGGAGGGCTGGGCTTTAGTATACTTAATATATGGAAAAATTAAGTATATGGAATTTGGGTTGAATGCGAACTTGGCCAATAATTACTTTGTTTTTTATTAGACGTGAGCTCTTATAGGACTTTTTCGCAGTAAAAAATTTTTTTGACTGGGACTCTTAAGTTTTGTGTCGAAATTAAATGTAGTATTGGGACTCTTAATAAATTTTCTAAAATTCAATTTTCGCAAAAATTTTTGTTTTAGTGTTAAACGCAAACTAAGGCACGTTTAGTGTTCTTAGATCTGTTTTAACGATGTCACTATCAGGTTATCACTAATTTTCTCTTAATAGAAAATTGTTTAAGTCGCAATCGGGAATGTCTAAATCGGGTGTGTCGCTATCAGGTTTCCTTTACGCAAATTATTATGGTCGTAAAAGTAGCCGCGTGAATACTCTATATATGAATTTCAAATAGTTTCCGCAAGAATAAAAAAAATCGACGTTGAAAGGTTTTTTTAGAAAAGCTTATTTTTTCCGACGGCGCTGAAATTTTTGTGTCACGGTTTTTATTTAACTGAAGCCAGAGTAAAAGCTTCAAAAGACTTAGATACTCGTGCGCGTATAAAAATTTTGAGAGATCTGTGCTCTTTAAAAGACAACCAGATTCTGCTAACGAATCGCGGCATCGGGTGCTATTTATAACTTCTCGGCACTCCGCCGGGTCTTCCGAAAGGAACCGATCAGCGTTTAGCGCGGTCCGCCAAAGCTTTATGTCTGCGCCGCCATCTGTGTCGGTGTCTATGCGCCGTTACCGCCGACAACATGCAGTTTTTTTCTCGGAATTTCAAGGGTCTGTAGATGTTTATTTTATTTTTATGATTTTTTTAGGATCTTGTAGATAGAATTCTACAACACTTTATATATAAAATCTGTTCTACATTTACAGATTTGTATCTGTTCTTTTTTATCGTGCACTGGTAAACAAGGATAAAATTACAACGGACATACATATGCGGCTTGGCTTCACCTGCTGACTTAAAGAAAATTTGCGGCCTTTAAGTATAAAATCATTTAGATTCCGTAACGTAACTATTTTATAATTAGTATAATGATAATATGCAATAATAACAATAAAGTTTTTGCAATTACTTTAAATAAATAAAAAAGGGTTGGTAAAAAAACGGTTGGTCACTTATGAAAACCGGTAGAACGGTAGCTTCATCGAAAAACGGTAGATCTACTGTTAAGACGGTAGGGTTGGCAACACTGTGATCTCGAATGAACTGAAAATGTCCGCGACTATGTTTTCCCCTATTTTGGGGACATATAATTGGTTATTTTTAATTGATAAGGCTACAAGCAATTCGCATAGCTTTCCGAATTTTTATCTACATTAATAGTTGGATGAGACTGATAATAGAAAGAGATAAAATGACAATATCAATAATAATTTATTATATTTATAATCTCGCCCAACTGATCCAATTCGTGTCAAATATTTAGGTAATCATAACGTTGAGGATATAAAAAAAATCAGAAATGATGTGACGTCACATTTCCAGCACACACTACTTTATAGCCGGTCGCAAGCAACTTACGGAGTGTAGAATGGTTAAGAAGTGCTCCGAGTTTTTGACATAAGAGGCGGCATTCTCAACACGTGGTTGCATGAAGGCAGCAAGGTATTTTTCTAATTTTTGAGTGGCAGAGTTGTAAGCGCTAACGATGGGTCTTAGAGGGACATTTGGCTTGTGGATCTTCGGAAGTCCGTATAGTCTTGGGCACCTGCTGGATTTTTCCCGTGGTATCAGTTTCTGTTTCGACACCAGCACGAGACAGGACACAAAATTGATTTTGACACCGGCCAGCAAATCGCTAATATAGGACACTACAAGGCAAGATTGATTCGTGAATCCATCGAAATTGAAAAGAACGACACTCTGAACAAGAGAGACGATGCACTGAATCTGCCCTCTACTTGGAAAACTCTCTTCAAGCGGAACCATGGTACCGACACGCGTGCCACGCTTAAACTGACACCAACGGTGGCGCTCGAGAGGGAGGCGGAGCCAACGCCAACGCCAACCAACCGCTACTATCTGCGACCGCGTATAAAGCACGCTGCTATTGTACATATCTGTTTGCGATTTTTGAAAACAGATACTTATCTGATCACTATGGATCATCCTTCAAATGGAAAACACCATTTCACAAACTTTCAAGCATGATTTCCTTTGAAATTTCACTGTTCAAAAAGCATTAGTGCTTATGGGACAAAATGCAGCGTTGTCATTCGTTTGTTTCGACTTTAAAGGCGTGGCCTAAAAAAGTTAACAAAACTCGTCGATCACAAGCATCGTTCTCTTCTCTTCTCTTCTCTTTTGGATTGGCATCTTCTTGATTCGACAACCATGAGAAGCCTGAAAGCAACGGCCGTGGCGCTTACCAGTTCCAGTACCTCCATACAACAACCACGACGATCTTTCTGAAGGCATCGAAGTCTTCAAAGAACGTCCAGTCATCGCTTCGTTAAACTTAAAATCATATCACGGGATCTTTGGGCGTTTAGTAGCTATCACTTGCACAAAGATAGTGAAAAACCAAAGATTCAAGAAGATTTTAAAGCGAAATGCAAACTAATCGGTTTAAATACGGTGTCTGAGAATTCCCCTTGTATAAAAATACAGTGTTGGACTTTAGGTAGTATCTGCTTACGAACGCCTAGGTAAGTTTTCTCAACTACAGGGCTCTCAGACACTATAGTTCGAAAGTCGGGTGTTATTCGTAATTGTATACACGAACTGGGGTTGCAATTACGGATCACCGACATAAACTTCGCGATTCAATTCGAAATAAACATGAGTTTCCATATACTCAACCATAACATAACCTCAAAATCAAAATATGATATGATTTCCCATATCATATTTTTTCCAGAAAAATTCATTCAAATTTTTCCAAAACAAATTCATATTCAGTCGTTTTGACACTCCAATATTATTATTTTATAATAATATTTTCAATTTTCACTTAGATAAAATTTTCATATTTTTCTAAGTCACAGTTACTAGTACTGTTTTTAGCACTTGGTTAACCATACGTTTTCTCATAGCGTTTTTATTACCCATACTTTTTTCGAACTTCATACAAATCAGTTACCCACACTTGTTTTGAGAACTTCGATACGATTTAGTTACCCTTACTTGTTTTGCGGACATAAACACAAAACTTCTTATGATCTGTTCCTTGTTACCCTTACATTTTTTAATCACTTTTGCGAAAAGCAACTTTAGTTTCTACGATATATTTCAGAACATGAAAACGCCTTTCTTTCGGGATTCTTGGGCGAGAATACCTGGATAAAGGACGGTTCTTGAAATATTATGTTGGATTTTATTTTATCCCCCTTCAGCGGATTTAACTGCGGGAATTAAAGGCAACTTATTACCAGTTTCGTTATAAGATGTATCCCATGCGAGAGTTGAATGGACTGATATATTTTACGACGTTTAGGAATGGATTATAAGAAAAGAATGTACAGTTAGTTATAATTACACGTATTACACGTTAATTAAACACATGGGTATAAATAACGCTAAACATTTCAATTGCGGAATAATCTTCATTCTCAATTTTCGAAATGCGCATTACCTTACATCCCCGTAGCGGATTTTATATTTATGCATAATTTTCATGCGGAAAGTTGTACAACGAATCTCTTTGCGGAAATTTTTTATTAAATAAAATTTTCTAAATTTCTTTTGCGGAAATTTTAAAACAAAATTCTTTTTCAAAATTTTCTTTGCGGAAAATATGAAACAAAAACAAAAGGCCTATAAACTCATACACTTGCAAGTATCCCCTGGCTAAGTGTTATTCACCGTAATGCTTAGCTTACCCAATTCTTGATTTTCTCTCAGAATCTTAACCTTGGAGCATTCCACGCTCAAATATACATCATGCTTTATGCATAGCCGACAAATGCTTATTTTTGGAAGCAAACTTTACTTCAATTTCCTGAAGTAACAAGAAGAAAACAAAAGCCCCTTTTATCATTCACTCCCCTTTTGCCCCGGTGAGCGAGAAGAAAGGTGAGGCGGCCAGAATTCCTATCTGGTCGGGTGGTTTAGGAGGGACTCTCACCGCACCCCCCTGCGTTGCGGTTCAATAAGGTAGAAAAAATTTAGAAACGACTTTTCACTTTCTAAATCTACCTTATAATAACGACAAATAGCGACCTGGTGGAGATGAACCACGATAGCGCTCGTTACAGGACCAACCACGCATCACGTTACGGTCTAGCGATATAATTTTATACTTGGCAACGCTTCGCCTACGATTGTTATGGTCCCTGCTTTATGAAGATATCGCACACTATAGCAATTTTAGGAATACCATCAGAAAAGTCTGGCGCGTTCGAAGACTGTCTGAAATCCGGAAAGCTCGATTCAACACGCGTCAGCAACAAAACCACACCCAAATACAAAAAAGGAGGCGTGCCTTAGTGCGATACTGCACGCTGACTTTTCTTTCAGTTGATCTACAACCACCAAGCACAGAAGATGCCAAATGGGATTTTGGCGAAACGTCTGCAAATTTCTACAGGAAACCAAACCAACGAACGGATGTATTCCCGGATTAATACTGAATCACATGTTCCCATCCGTGAAACACTACGCAACAACATTGTACACCTCTACGGGGAGGAGATATTCAAACAAACCAAAGCATATGAAAAACTGAGAGAGAAAGTCTGCATACTCCTATGCGATCTTACCTTCTTAATAAGATGCAGAGACAACAAAGTGCAACCAGCTTTTACAAGGATAAATTACCACACTATAACAAGGCGAACAATTTCAATATTAGAAAAATCTCGAAATGCCCTACTTAGAGAGGAAATACGACAGAAAAGGACATAACTAAGCACAACGGAACAGGCACTCTACCAACTTCACCTGTCTCTTAGTAACCTAATGCATCCCGTCCTATGGAACCGTTTAGAAACTCTTTGCTATTGGCGGGCAGAAACTACAAAAGCCACAAAAACAGAAACGCATATAAAGAAATTTGATAACATCATGAAACACCACCACAGACAAGAGAACAAACAAGCGACAACTAACAACAACAGAACAGTGTACAACATATCCAAACACCAACTGAGTGAAACAGAAAAAACAGTTTTAAGTAAAGGTTTCAACTACGCAATAGCTCCGAAAAAGATTCCTACGGAGGAAATAATCGCACAAATCGAGTCTTAGATTAGATTCAATTTTGTCAAAATTCAAATTATTTAAAAACCCTTTAAGTTTAGGTGCTTAAAACCTTATTAAAATAAGCACTTATTTTGATCGGAGAATCCAAAAATGCAATAATATACAGGGAGTTCTATTTAAAAAAAAACAACTTTGATACTTTTAGAGCTTTTGGGACACCCTGTATAATATGAAAATAATTTTAAAAAGTAACTATATTAGACCCCCATATATCCCAAAAGTAAAACTTTTAAGTCACGTATTTTGGCCACATACACACACAATATTCCGTGCTGTGAATAACCCTGTATATATATATATATATATATATATATATATATATATATATATATATATATATATATAATAGCCTCTTGTTTAGAAGATAAATGCAATTTTAGCAATTTCATTATCTACGACTACTTTTTTTTTAATTTCAGTGATAGAACAAATAAACATTCCAGAACTGACAGATGAACAATTAGATAATGTTAAGAAAGTTTTATTCGGAGTCAAGGCTGTTAAATTAGGAATATCTTCTGCTAAAATATTAGGAGCTTGTGGCCATGGAGCCGTAAAGGTCACTTGTATTCTGTGCAGTCCACAGGGAGCAGTCATCATATTGGGTGGTGCGGCTGTAGCTGTACTATGTTACAATTACCCAATTCAGCAGAAGGTATTAATTTTTTAAAAAGTTTTAATGTTAAATATATTTTGCTTGGTATTTTAATAATTATTTATTTTACACTTTTTTGTATCTTGTACTTGCTAAATGAATTTAATGATACAATTTTATCACATTTTAATAATTTGTGATAAGATATACAGTCTATAATTGTTATTTGTTGTAAATACTTGAAATTTAATCAACCTGCTTTGTGTTTGTTCCTTTTACATTTTTTTAATATTAAATCTTATTTTAACGGTTTAAATTTACATATGGCACTCTATGGATTAGATTTAGATGTGTGTATTCACGACAATGAATAAGTCAAATTTTCAAAAAAAAAACCAGTACAATTACAAATCCAACATATGGAGTTAAAAATCAGATTTAACTGTAGCTTTCATGAGAACTTTGAATCCAAACATGAGCCGAGAAATTTTACGACAGGTATGGCGTTATCCATGATTATTTTTAGATTATATTTGTGAAAGTAAACAATTGCTGTTTTATGGGAAAATGCTGCTACCCTATAGGAGGATGCACAACGGGTCTAATGAGACCCCAGTGCTATGGAGCCTAGTGAGATTCCCGCCAAATCATTGGCATTCCAAACTTCATAGGTTTGTGAGTACCCAGTAGCCATCCTGTTAAAGTTTTTGAGCAAGTGTGGCAGCAAATTTTGCGAGCCCAAGTTTGCAAAATATAACTTGTAGGCTTTTCTTACAAGTAGGTTCAAAGTCTTTCGTTGAGCTTTCAGTGCCACTTTCGCTAGTTCTTTGCACTTGCACTGATCGTTCGACGACAGGCCGGCTGCTTATATACCCATTTTGTACATCTGATGTTTTTTAGAAACATCAGGTATTGAGAATACTGGGAGCAACGACATAATTCATGTATACAGGGGCCATTTGATAAGTAGGACGATTATGACTAGGGGACATAGTTAAATTTGGAATTGCGTGCGGTTTAATGGGTGTATCCATTATTTTAAGCCCTATGGGGTTGAGACTTTGTAGATGGGGGTCATACCCAGACTCCCCATGCGGTGTTGCTAGATTGCACAAAATTTTCCTAAACTTAGATAAAACGTAGCTTTGGCAACGTCGCACCCCGGTGGGTTATTACAACTTTTTTATCGCATAGAGACATCTTTTGTTGTGTTCTCTAGATTTTGCTACGTGGTACGACAATTTAGAAGTGAATGTAAGGGTTACATAAGTAGAAATTATCCAACTAACACATTAGTTTGTGAAAGAAAAAAATTGTCGTTTCTTATTTTTAAAAATATTTCATCTTTTGCTTACTTGATGTAAAGTTAGTGAAACACCTATGGATATTGTTATTAACAAATAATTTTTAACAATTAGACTGCTAGGAATTTGCCTTGTTTCCTGTTCGGGACCATCCGCTTTTACCAAACGACCGACTTCGCACTAATCGAAAAAAATTAAACGTCATGTAGAAAGAATAGAAACGCCTGAGGAGTGGGATAAAGTAGTACTGTCCGCAAGAAGTAAAGTTCTCGTTAGTCAAAATGTACCTCTCAAACATATAACATGAAGTTAGGCTTCAATATTTTCTGAAAACAGCTAAACCGCCGATTTCCCTGAAGAAGTTTCGCGTGTTTGAAATTAGCATAAATTCAGGGGCCGAATCCTCGAACTGAGGAACGTGAAGTGAACGGTGAAAGGGTGGCGAATGTGTGGAAGGCAAGTGAACAGTGAAACATGCGCAAATGAAATGTCAGCCGCTAAAGGACATATTTGACGATTAGTTTTAAGAATATTTATTTTATTTTTGGTTGTTCAAAATAACTCGTCATTAAAAAAAAATAATATGTTGACGAACCGTTTGTTTAAGACGTTTTATTTTTTAAATAAACAGGTGTTAATTAGGTGGTACCCTAATATTTTTAATAATTTCAAATTTTTAATTAAAAAACCTTACAAAGTTGAATATGTCTCGCAAATATTAAGTAAATTTGAGATTACAGACATATAAAATTATTACAAGAGATTCTGTTCATAACTCAATTGTATGAGCGTGCTATTTAAAAACGTTTTTCTACGGCTAGTTTTGTTTAAGGATTTAACATAAATACTTGTGTCCATAACAGCCGAGTATCTTAGCTTAAAACAGTTAAGTCTATCTAAATTTGAGAAATAACAATTTGTAAGCTATCTGAAACTTTTATTTAAATAAGTAACAAATTTTATATTTAAATGATGTTAACTACGGCATATATCTTAACTAGACTGTGTTAAACACTATACTACACTATAATTAAATAAATATTATGATTATAGTTTATTGGGACATACAAATATGAACCCTACAGACCAACGACTGGGGTCCTTCAGCATAAAAACCTTATTTATGGTACATTTGATCTTCAAGCCTCTACAAATCTTTATAAAATAAAAAAAAACAATATTAAAAGTTGAATGTGAGATCTGCCAGTATCCTTAATGGAGGTCTTCTGTCTGGCCTTTGGTTTCGGTCCCTGGTCTTAAACAGTTTCTCTATCATTATTCAAGTTTCAAATTTAGTTGTCAGGACAGAACATCTTGCAGTAAGAGGCTGGATATTTAGTGAATTCATACAATAAATAACTGATTGGATAGTTTCTGTAGTGGATTGGGATGATGGCTTTTAGTCATACTACGTAGAGTTGCAATTTATACCGTTTCAAGGTTTATCAGTGCTGGCTTTCAGCAATTACTGTATATAGAGGATATGCATTACAATTGATGCCAGTATATCCTTTTTTCTTTATATATTAGAATCCTAAAGTATTTGGCTGTTTGTATGCATGTTTGTTCAACAGTTCTAGGGTGTCAATTTAAGAAAATTTTGTGGTCTATATTTACACCTAAATATTTGATTGGTCAATATTTCTTAGTTGTTAAGTGATATAAAATAAATTTAATCCAGGCAAAGTACAAATATTTTAATGGCAATCAATAACTTCACAACCATAACAACACTATTTTTTTTTACTTTTGACGATTAATTTGACTTACCAAAACTACTTTTTGCTTAAAATGGCGACAAAATATATTACGAACATTTTCGGTTTGATAGCTCAGTTCAATCTGTCATCCATTTTATTGATTGAAATCCGCGGGTTATAACACGTTCATATCTGGCAACATTGCCTTTTCAAGAATAGGGCTATTACTGTCAGAAGTATGAAGTGACAGTTCACATCGCCATTCAAATCACTTTTCACATCATGGTTTCGAGGATTCGGGCCCTGTTAAGGGATACGTAGAATGATCTGTGGAGAATCTCCATTGTGAGAAGTAAACAAAAAAATAACTGGCTTTATAGAACTGACACCAGTTTATCTGTAGGCTATGCTAATATCATCTGCCAAATTAAAAAATATATGAGATTTTCTAGAAAACTGAAGCTTGTATAGGAAAATTTTTTCACAAGATATGTAGAGTAATGACCATCTGGAAATTGATGAACACGACAACAGTTGTGCTTGTGAAAACTAGTTTTGTTACAAGTATTATAAATAACTAAAAATATAATACAAACAAAAATTATAGTAATTAGTTTAAATAAGAAAGTATTGGACTTTTTTTAATACAACATATGTCCCAGTTCTTTATTTTTTTTTCCTAAAATTACTAGTTTTATTCTTAAATCATGAAATCTTGAAATCACCCAGATAGCACAAGATTTCCATTGGATATCCAGAATAGGTACATATAATGTCCTGTATGTCCATGGACCGTTTATGGATGTCCATTAGATGTGATGACCTGTAATCTATATGGACGTCCATATCTGGATGTCCAGTGTAAGTCCATCAGACGTCCATTAATTAAATTTCGGGTTGTCGGTAAAATCGGATACTGTTATATCGGCCTGTAGAATTGTCATTTCTTAACCTGCCGGCCCGCCATGATCACAGTGCCCATTATTGTGTTGACGTCGAGCTAAAAAAGACCTTTGGAGTTTTAGTTGAGCTAAAATCAAGTGTGCTTTTTATTTGAAGAAGATGCCACCGTTAAAGGTAAGTATAGTTATTTTTAATTTAATTTTTTTAATTATATCAAAAATTACCGAACGAAACTACAGACATGGCCGACGAAAAGCTGATAATTTAGTATCAAACTCGCACAAATTTGAAAGTGAACAAAATATTCGGTATCAAAACACGTATGTTAAAATATAGCTTTTGTAGCTATACTTTTTCACTTTTTACTTATTTAAATGGAAATTACTACAAATAAGTGCAAATATTTTGATAGGCCAATGAATTTTGTATCTTGTTGGTTAAAATGGAGCACAGATAGAGTTGTAAATTTGTGTAATAATAAAATTGTAAATTTTAGAGAAAATTCTCTCTGACAAAGTCATTATTCAGTAATCAGTCTAATAAGATTGCTGACATTAATAAATGTTATCAAAATTTATAATGGAATAAAAGCTATTGCAAATTTGAATAATTAATTTTTTTATGACTATTTTGGATTAAACGCTAGTAAAAGTTTACATTGATGTGTATTTTTGTGCAGTATAATTGTTTAAAAATATATAATAAAGTTTTGACAGTTCGACTCTAGGTTTAAACTTATAATTTAATTTATTTTAATTATTTTTTAGATGAATTTTCCACAGATTGGTCCAAATAAAATTCCTATGTGAAAGCCAATTTGTACCAAATTAGAGAGGATAATCAGGTAATCTTAAATAGGGAAAAAACAACAAGTATCTACAAAGAATTTTCTGCAGGAGTTCAACTATCCTTTTACTTAAGAAAATAATCAGCTGCCTCAAGTCACATAAGATCTTCAGGACAATTTAAACTTCAAAGATGCAGTAAGTTTATTACACTTCTTCTGAAATAAAAGTTGAAACTTATTCGAGTAATGCTTCTTTATGTGTATGAGTCTATTGATAAAAAAAAAACTTAATTTACAGGATTATTTTATATATATTTTTTTACTTTGATTCTTAAAGTCAAAAATATTCTTAGGTTAGCATATGTGGAATTAACGTTTAATTATCTCAATAAAGTAATATAATTTTAGGTTTTACAATTAGCGAAAATTGGAGGAAATTATACCTATTAACTTATTAAAAGATATTTTATTGTAACAATGACAGATAGCCTTTCCAAGAATTATACATATGATGGAACAGTAAAGTGCCCTTTAAAGAACTTATGTTCACTATTTGTAGGTAAGTTACCACTTAAATATAAAAATTTGATGAAAAAAATCTCTCTGTTTTATTTGTCATACTCGTAAATAATAAGAACAAATTAGGTGTCAGATTTCACACGTTGAACTCTAGATCCTCTTGTTCTGATAATACCCAGACAAAAAGTGTGTTAAAATTTTTTTTCTGGCCTGTTGGTTAAGCACTCTAAGCAATAACGGTGCATTTGGTTTTATATATATATATATATATATATATATATATATATATATATATATATATATATATATATATATATATATATATATATATATATATATATATATATATATATATATATACATAAAGAGAGAGAGAGAGAGAGAGAGAGAGAGAGAGAGATATTTAAATTCCTACAAAACCATAAAATACTGCATCATTTAACGTTAAACCTTATTAATTTTCAGCTGCGGTAGAAGAATGGGGGGCCGATAAAAAACAGCCGAAGACGAGATTAGACAATGGCAGAAGAGATTAAATGACAGAAATAAATCTAGAAAAAAATAATTATTGTAATAATAAAAAGTCTTTATTTAAATAATTGGTATATTTTCTATTACCCAATTGAAATTGTACCTATTACTATGGGACCAGATAACTTATTCATAGCGATCCTTCTACAGCTTGAACAATTTAAATCAATTGAAGCTATATTTTGTAGCACTTGCAATTCGACTAATTATAAAATTTTATATTCTTATATAGTATTGTATTAAAAACTTGACAATTGTAATCAATAAGTGTAATATGTGGATCCAGTTCCTGTTACCTGGTTCGCTAATGTAATTTATATCTGTTTAATTTTTGGGACTAATAGGGCCATCTATGGTTACTTGTTATCGACGTTTTGATGACATGAGTGGTCTGAGTCTTCAGAAGTGCAGATTAATTAGGTACTGTAAGCTCTCGGACCCTAAGCAAATTCTGAAAATATCTACCATTCACGTTACCGGAACGTCAAGAAGAGGGAACCATAGATTGTATTTATCCAAAAAGCACAATACCATCGGATAATATGTCCACAATCGGGTCAAGAATGTACAATATATGGACATCCAAAATTAGTCCTATTAATATCCAAAAATGATCCATACTTGGACAATATATGTAATCCAAAAAGACGTCCATGAGTGGGACAAACGTATAGTCTAATGGATATCCATAGGATGTTGGTGGACAAATTCTGGACATCCCATGGATACCCAGTATGTCCAGCTTTGGATAAACGATGGATATCCAGTGGACTGAAGTGTGCTATTTGGGCATATACATCATTCTACAATATGAATGTACCTTAAGAAATATCTAACTGGATAGCGTGTTTTTCCATTTCCTGAACAATTCACATTTTGGACATATTTGTTTTTAAAATAAACGCCTTGATTTAATATACTTTGTTTTACAGACAACTTGTGATAAAAGGGTTAATTTTTGTTTTAGGTGTCAGAGTTCGTAAATAATAATGGTAATACGTTTCAAGGAGCGAAAGTTCAGGTTAGTGCCAAGAGGAACGATTATTATTGTTTCTTTGCTTGTTTGCTTTGGAATACTATAGACCACATTAACGTTGCCAGGAGACGAAGGGAAGTGTTTCAATAAATAAAATTTCTATAGAAAATTGAACCGAATTCTAAAAAAGCGCTAAAAAGCGAAAAATAACAATATAAATATTAATATAACACCTAAATATTACTAAATGAAACAAATAACTCGCAACACGACATATTTCAATTTCATATAAAAATTTATTTTTCTCTTTTTAACGCTTTTTTAGAAGTCGGCTCAATTTTTCTATAAAAATTTAATTACTATTGATTTTAATGTATTTTGAAGTAGCCTAGTCAATATTATATTGTGTCTACGATTTTCCTTTAATTCCTTGTTCTTGAGCGCCAACTAGCTCAAACTAACGATTCGACTCACTTATATGAATTATTAGTAAAGTTAAACACTCCCACCTAGTTGTAACTTTTTATTTATTCACTTTTAAACAATAATTATTCAAAACTTCTTCAAAATAAACTAACGGTTTTTATTATTCGATGCGCCGTTCTCCAAAATCACCTCTTGTTCTCGTTTTTTCCGAATACCGGTGGCGCCATCTCTTAGCATCTTATCAAAGATATATTTATAGGGTAATTATACAAGTTTCAACAATTGTTATTTGGATTTTATTTCACGACTGGCTATATGGTGGATCAGTCCATGCCAATACCAAAAAAAAAACTCTAAATTTTCATAGTTTATTTTCGAGATGCATTTCAATAAAATCGACTATAGTTAAACCGCTGTATATCTTTACGTCAAAATTTGACATATGCATCAAACTAGTGACATTTTTTTTTTTGAGAACTGTAACAGGATCGGAGTGGCTCATTCTTCTATTTTCTTTTTCGGTTATATAACAAGAAATTTGTCGAATGGTTTATAAGCAAGTTTCACAAAGTAAATATCCTTAAAAAAGAAAAATGTTATACACAAAAATTTTAAAATCGAAGTTTTTCCTTCTGTTTAGACATATCGATAATTTTATATCCCATTTGTATAGGGCTATTTAATGAAGGGGTTTATGTGCTTATAATGGGTTTGATATTTTAAGTGAAATTTTAAATATGAGAGATTTTAAAAGCGGATTAAAATTTACTCTTTTATATTACTACACTAAGAGATACTACTGCTAAAAATAAAATATAGTTTCCCTTGTTTTCAGCTATTGTATTATTCTTTGTTATAATATTTTAAATATTTTTAATTACATTCTGTACAAACTGTATTAACTAATCATAGTGTACACATGAGTTTGAAATACTGTGTATTTTCATAAAGCTCGACAGAATGTTGCTTAAAGTTTTCGAAAGAGATACTACAAGAAAAAACCTCTTTATTAGTTACTTACCGGTATATCATGCTGATTAAAATTTTCCATATGTACATCCAGGGGCGGATCCAGCCTCTCTCCTTGGGGGGGGCGGTGATATCACAAAAGTACAGTATGGCAAGCGAAAGCAAGTTGTCCCCGGGGGGGGGGGGGGGACACCAGCAACATTCCCATTTCTAGTGTAAAAGGCAGGGACGGGGCTATTTTTTGAATTTGGAACTCTTGGAGGGAGGGGGGCGATCACAAGAAAAAACAAGTTTCCGACAGGGGGTGGGAAGATGCGATCAACATACACATTCCTCGTATAAGAGGCAGAATCGGGTGTATTTTCCTGAGTTCAAAGCTCCTGGGGGGGGGGGGTGCTATCGCAAAAAAAAACCAAGTTGTCAACGGGGGGGGGGGGGGGGAATGGATTGCCAGCAGCATACACATTCCTAATATAAAAGGCAGAATCGGTTCTATGTTCCTGAACTCAAAGCCCTTGGGAAGGGGAGGGGCGATCGCAAGCATACACATTCCTATACTCTATTCAAGAACTAGAAGGAGTAATAAAACTGTTACCGAAACCTCCAACGTACCTGCTTCAATGCCCCCGGTAACTGAGAACTGCCGTAAATCTAATTATATTTAAATATTATAAGCTTTTATAAATTTACTGCAACAATAAAATTTCTGATAATTCAATTTAATTTCTGTCAGTGAGCAAAGTACACCTTACAGTGTGTCCTTAGTGATTTATTTTGTTTGTGCATGCTTTTATATATTATTTGAGATTAGTGAGATACCCAAAAGATGGAGGGCATTTTTTCCTCAACGAAAAACTTATTACGATGAATGTTTATGATGCTTTAAGATATTAATATCTAGATAATAATGTTAAAAGCTCTGTTGAGATGTATTCCAATATAACAGGAGTTCGAAAATCTATCATGTACCGAACACTGACGGAGAAAAAAATCGACTGGAATTGTTAGTTATTCCAAGCTATATTCGATCACAGGCAGACGAAAAACCTCGTTGGAAGAAGAGATGTAAACTGTAATAAAAGGAGTTGTACATACATTTTATTATGAGAAGCAGATCTCAACCGTCGACAAAATTCTAACTAAAATCAATAAAGATCGGGATTTGCCTGAAATTAAAAGAACTGAGCTCTGGAAATTGCTCAGAGAACTTAATTTTTGTTAGGAAAAACCAGATAGGAAATCTGTTCTTATAGATCGTCCGGAAAATGTCCGTTGGTGAAGGAAATATCTCTCTCAAATAAAAGGTGGAAATAACACAACTTACAAAATTAATAATTTAACTGGACTTTTGAAAGATTTTTTTGAATAAAGTTGCTGCAGATAATTGCGAAAAATCCATATAATAAAAGAATAAAAGAAAATGTGGAAACTCGATCTCATGATCGGTGAGAGAGGAATCAATTATAATTAATTTGAGCGAAGATAGCTTCACTGACTTTGATGACGAATAAGATACGTAATGTTTACCAGCGTTAACACAATTTATTATTTAAATTTTCTGTAACATACAAAAATTAATGACATTTGAATCCCTTTTTAGTGTTTAAATTGTAATTCTGCAGATGGTTTAAGAAATAAATAAACTGGAATGTCACATATCCCAAAAATGTTTTTAATTAATAATAAAATGACCGATAGCCCCAAAAAAATTTAATATTATATTGACGAATTTATTTTTTTATTTATGTTTAACTTCTTGTATTTTTGATAATGGGTATTTTGTAAGTATTTAAATTATAACTTAGAATTTTTTGAAAGAAAAAGGCTACGTTTTAGTCTGAATGTGCCTAAAACGGTTTCTATGCCAAAATTAAAAATAATAAAACTACAGTTGTGATTTGTGTTAAATATGTCCAAATTATCTATATTTTCTAATATATGTGAATTATTAAAAAATCATAAGAAATAAAATAATATTATAAAAACTTTTTATTTTAAGTTTATTACTGAAATAATACTCTATGCCATAAATATTTAGTGATAAAATAGACCTCCTTTTGACGCCTTCCGATGCCTATGACAAGGATTAAAATCCTTTTTAACACTTCACACATCCAAATATCTATTGCTATCCAACTCAAATAGTTCATTATTATAGACCGGTATTTTTGATTATAAAATTTCTAACCCATTCCTATGAAAAATATATGTATCTAACAGATTTTGCCAAAGACACCGGACTAAAGAACACAGGTAGTTTGCGAAGAAAAAAAGGTAAAAAATGAAAAACTCTCCCTAGTTCTTGAATAAACTATAGTATAAGAGGCAAAATCGGGTCTATTTTCCTGAACTCTAAGCTCTTGGGGGGGGCGATCGCCCCCACCGCCCCCCCCTTGGATCCGCGCCTGTACCTCCATACCCAGTTAGAAGACCTAAATAAATCCAATAAAAACAAGCACTAGTAAAGTGTTTTTATTATAATAACGATAGTCTAAAATTTATAGGCTATCAAGTGTTTAAAGTCACAAACACTAAACACTACAATATTAAATAGCGGCACAAAGTGTCTAAACTATTTTATATCGTAATATAATAAAAATATCGCAACGTTGTCGACAAAAATGCCTTTAATAATATTGTTTGCCGTTATTATAGAAGGACAAAATAAAGACACAGTTAGTCTGAGGCAAGGTTATATAAATAACAGCGGCTTTCTTTTGTGTTCCTTGCTCCTGACCTGTGATATCTTTTATCTCTTTCATTATTATTAAGAGAAACAAGGAGGGAAAATCATCAGTATTTTCCGCTTTATGTTGTGTCTGGAGTAGATACGGAGTAGGTAAGCGTGTTAACGTTCATATTTTTATAAAAATATTAATGGGATATTTTGAAGAATTATAAAATTTTAGATAATAAAACATGTTAAAAATTATGAAATAAATATAAATGTTGTTTCAATTGTAAAAATAACTTATTTTTCTCTACTCCGAGAGGAAGACAGAAAATCGAAATGATCGACCCTAGTTATATTTATGAGGAACATTTTTTTTTTGATGTATGGCAACTAAAAACCGTTACAATTACTAAATTTTTAAAGATATACAGCGTTTTGAGTATAGACATAAGCTCTTATTTAATAATATTAAGAGTGTAATTGCGTTTTTGCATATTATCTTCGGTGGTGGGGAGTGAGAAGTGAGACTGGAAATGGCTATAGATAACTACTAGCCGAAACGTCGTGATATTCAACAAAAATAAAGACAATGGAAGTCCAACAGATATCTACTACTTCGCAAGAAACATCGTTGTCTATGACCTTCAAACAAACATTTAGGACGCTGTTCACGGCGTTTCGTACTAATTGAGCAGTGGCGGTACGACATACGGAATCCTGACGGTATCATTCACGGTTCGTTACGCGGCGGTAAAACTCTGTACGTGACGGGTGGTGTAAGGTGTTATGCACCCTTAATTCAACACCGATGAGCACCTGTCGATAAACACGTTTCTGGTCATTAGAGAACTAAATGAAACTGACGACATCTACTGCTTGTGTGTAAAGGTTGCGGTAGGATATAAAGGAACCGACACTGTCTGTTCCTACAAGGGTCCTTGACAGTGTCGATAAGATGAAACGACATTGCCCGTGCTTAGAAGGGTCCTCGACAATGTCGACTAATAATGGTAGGATATTAAGAACGAAACCGATACGTTCATATAAGGGTACTGGACAGTGTGGGGAGGATAGAACAATATTGCCCGTTCTTGTGTGATGATCATAGACTCCTGCCAATGGAATATTTTGGGTAGCGTTGGCCTTTCCGCCTACAATCATACTGCTGTCCCAAATTCGCTAACCATGAATGTTTCGAAACAAAAAAATAAATAAATTTTCAAGTTAAAATTACTGATTAATAGAAAATACCTACTACGTGTTGGTTCTTTTTGTTAAACTTGCACGGGACCTTGACAATGTTTTCCACTAGCGGTAGGAAGTAAATGCACGTTTGCCATTTACGAAAAATGTTAAAAAACTTTTAAGAACTCAATAAAATTTAGTAAAGCATGAAATTGTTTTTGAAACAAAATGTTGTCCTCAAAGTAGATTGCTTTGACAATATACTATCTGCTGTCAAATAAAGATCGCGTTACGCATCGAACCAGCCATTCTACGGGTAACTAAAAGGTAATCTTAAAATAACAAATCTGATAAACAAAGCGGCTCTTATACCGAAATTACTGTTTTCGAACTACTATAATCCTTGATTTAATTCGGAATTTTTTGATACCAGATACTTAATTCGCATCTCAACTTTGCAGAATGAAAATTAAAACCGAATGCGTTCAAATACCAAGTTTACAAAACACCACCGCGATGAGCAATACTTTCAGCCTTTCAAATTGTGCAATAGTGTCACAGAAGTGAACAGATTTCGAAATATAAAAATCTGTATGAACGTACAGTATACAAAAAAATCTGATGGTGAAATTCGTCTTCCAAATTAAGCAAAATACTGTTGCCGTGAGCTTTTTCTTCAAAGCATGCAAAAGCGTTCGTTACTTGAGTATTGTTAAATCACAACATACTTCATTGAGACTTCAATTCAATTTCCAGACGCGTAACGAACTATAACCTCGTGAAAATTAAATAAATAAATCTTCACTTCTAAATTTATGAGCTTCATTCAATCTTTCTCTTCTCCGGTAAGCGCAAGAAAGATGAGGCGGCCATAAATTCCAAAATGGTCGGAAAGTTTGGTGGGATCCTCACCGCAACTCCCTTCCCAAACAGCACAAATACGTCTTAAAGACGTCCATAAAACGTTTGATCTCAACATTCAAGACGTCTTATGTATGTCCATAAAAGACGAATGACGTCCATAAGCCGTTGTATAGACGTCTTATGTTACAAAAGGTAACGTCTTTAAGACATTTGTTTACAACGTCTTATAGACGTCCCTTCCCAACATTAAAACAACATATTCCACCAATAAAAGTATGTATATTAAAAAGGGTCCCTTTAATTTTTTTGTTTGTCTTGTTTACAAAGTCAAACCTTAATTATTCAAAAGCCCAAGAAATAACTTTAATTAAGAAAAAATCAAGAGCAAAATATACACTACCATTTTAAATAACTACAAGTTCCGCATGAATAATTTGCTTTAAAAAATATCTTCAACATAATCTCTTTATACAAAAAAATACATAACTTAAACATAATGTAAACTTTTTATAATTTGAAATTTAAGAAGTGAGGTAGAAGAACAAATATTTTCAGAACTACTACTGTTCGAACTATAAGTGAATCTATCAATTTAAGCCTTAGTTTATCCCTTCGATATAATAACTCTAAAAGGTAGACTATCAACAAAATAAAAGTTTATTGACATAAAAAGTACACAAATCTTTAAATAGTTTTAAAAACAAGAATTTTTATTTAGTCGAATAACAAATCTGGTCTGATGTCCTTTTCAGCCATGTTTGAATTGAAATTTCCTCATTCTTCCGACTTTTTGCCAGTCCTGTTGTCTCTGCAGATCCTAATAACAAACTGATTTTAATTTTATAGGATAAAGTTTATCATTTGTGGGAGTAAATTTTGTGATATTTTTGCGGATTTTTTTAATTGTCCTCTACTATAGAATCGTGACTTATGCTATTTCAAGGTTAATATGTATAATGAAAGACAGAACTTACTCATAATAAGTCTCGCCAAGTTGCAATCGTAGAACTTTTCTTTCCTTTTTGTACTAATCAACTGTACATGGTAATTTTACAAGCTTTACAAAGTCATAAATGCTCCCTACTCGCAGTTTTGAAATTTCTAAAACCTTAAACAAAATTACTTCTTGTAATTAACAAAACTCTATTTTCTATTATCTTTAAATATAACTAATCATCAGGAACAAAATAAATCTTACAGGTTTCATTAGTCGAGCACTCCATAAACAAACATTTCGCCTTCCACTTCATTAGTAATATTTCTTGTAATATTTAGGACCGGGTCTGGATGAGCTGTGCAAGCCTTTTTCGCACAGATAATATTTTTGAAGATTTCATTTCATACTTCTAACATAGAGTTACTACAAAAATATAAGTGGTAAAGCATTCGGAAATTTCCTGTAACACAACCTATAAATAACGTTACTGTTTTTCCTAAGTACATATGATTTTCGATCTTACCTTAAGTATTACATAAACACGAAAAAAAAAGATTTTCAGAGGCACATAGATAAATCAACTATATTTAATAAAATTCTTTCAAAAGCTAAATTTTCAGAGTCGGCACCCCAACAACATTAAAAATGAATAACGACATGATGAAATACAAAAACAAAAATGACAGAGTTGACAGAAACAAAAGGCGGGTTTTTTAAAGTTAGTTAGCATCATATTGTTATTGTTATCGGTACATCAAACAGTCTGTGACAAAAAGCACCAAAGTATTGATAAAAAAGATCACGCAAGACTTCCATTAACCAAGATCGTAGTGAGGCTACTAAAAATTTGTCGTTCAATCAAATATTTTAACCTCAACTTGTATTCAGCTGAGCTGTGTGCGGCGTTGCAAACTTATTACCCAACTGCGACAAAATCCATAGGGAAGGAAATGCTTCTTAGTTTTTATCAACTAAATTATACACAACTGTATTTATTTTCATATAAAATGTTGTATGTAGACTTTTAAAAGATATCTTAAAGACGTTGTATATAGACGTCTTATGGACGTCTTTAAAACAACGTCTATAAGACGCCTTATTTATGTCTTAAGCCGTTCAGACATAATCTGGATATAAAAATGACGTCTATAAGACGTCTAGTGCTGTGTGGGTTTGGTTGTATTTAAAAGTCAACTAACACAACATTGCATTACATTGGTGGCATGAAGTAAACACAGAAAATACAGGTGTCAATAAAATAAATTCATATTTCGGGCGCGGTGTCGATGATTAAAAAATTGAACAATTACGATCAGCGTTGACGTTGCGTCAAAAACGAACATCGCGACCATCGTTCGTAGTTGGATGGAATAACCTTTGAATGATTCCACGGCCACAGTGTTTATGCGATCTGTCTTTCTCACGGTCCAACCACTACATCGACCGGTGATGGCATAGGGACTCGCGCATACAGCACTGCGATATGTAGCTTGGTATTGTCATGTACGGACGCTCCGAAAAACATCGGAAAATCATATTTCCCGGCATGATGCGGCCAAATTAATTACTGAACCGTAATACCAAAACTTCAAATATTTTCCCGTAAAAACTACATTTTTCCGATGTATATTAAATAAGATACTCTCCGGTAAACATAATATCTTCGTTGCAAGAGGTATATCGAATTTGCCCGATTGTTTTTATCTCAAGAAAATATCAGTTAGTTAATTTTTATTTGTATTAAAAATAATTTTGGTATCCCACTAAAAATAGTAAGATAATTTTATTAAATTCATTTTCAGGATTTCCTAAAAATTCTAATTGCCGCTGGGGCATTTTGTTGTACCGGCGACGGCTCGGACATTTTAGCCGAGGAAACAGCCAAACTGGTTGAAGAGCAAGGACCCAATATTTGGTATTATGGAGCTGCTCTACCATATGCAGCTGTAAAATCTGGAGTATGTATCAAAATAGTGAAAATAATCAAAAAAGATTATTTTCATTAGAAAATAATTCTATGCTTCCCTACTGCTTAAAAAGGGGCTTTCCGGAATTGAACTCGATACAAGTTTACATTAGCTTATTTTCTTCGAAATGTATATTACTAAAACTATTCCTGATAATTCTATGCACCTAGACTATTAGATAAAAGTAGAGCAACAAAGTGCTGCTGCTTGTTTGAATTAAAAAGTATATTCTTAGCTTGCGATCCCTAATTGGTTGCTAATTTTCGGTTAAGTAGATCTTGAGATATCTTGCCCATCAGTTTGCACTTTATTAATCGGAAAAATCAAGAAAAACGACCAAAAAAAAATGACGTACTTGTTTGACAAGGGGCATAATTTGCACTGTTGCCAGATCATAAATACGATTTTTTTTTTGAAAATCAACACATATTTCTTATCTTTTTATTAAAGCTGTATGGAAAATGACCTGAAAAACATATTTTTTTCCTTCTTTGGTTTTTATATTAGGTTCGATTTTTTCTCCAAATATTGATAGTTTTAAGGATCATATTTGCTCTTGTCTGTTCCCCACCTTTAATTTTAAATTGGGCACAATTTTCCTTCCAAATATTAACGGTTCTAAGGAAATCACATTGCTTGATCATTGAAAGGGTCTGGAGGGATTTACGTGGAAATGTTCCACAATTTGTCAGCGCGAAGAATACTTAACGGAACATTTGTTTCGGAAAAATTATTTCGACCACAAGAATATGTACCATGAAATTTTTGAATATATTGGACAGGTTTATCCCCTACTTTTAATGAGAATGAGGAAGAACATTAATAATTTGAATTTTTCTTTACGTCGCCTATTTCTTCTATTGTTTAGTCGCCAAACAATCCCCTTCTTCCATTTTTACACATCTTGGTTTTACAATTTTACTAACCATATTATTTTTGCAGCAGATAATAAAAATATTTTTTAATTAATATATCTAGATAAATTCAATTGCTAAAGTAACTAAAACCTAGTTAAACCTAAAGTAACCAAATATTCCGGTTGATTAAAATTAATTTACCACTTGTTTTTACATTACAAAAAATAAACTATTTTCTTGATTGAGGTGAGACAAATTTTATAGTTTTTTTAAATAAAACTTTATACCATCCAAATATTTTTCATCTGGCAACGTCGCAGCGAATATTTGTCGTTTTCAGTAATACAGTGATCGACGAAGTTTACGAAACTTTGTCATTTTGAGCAAAAATGGTTGAACTATATTTTATACAATGTATTTTAACTCGTACTATTCAAAATAAATACGAATATTCGATGTTTTCTTCAAAAATAAAAGTGACATAGTAAAGTGAAGCGTGGTGTTTTTTGTTTTCCGGAAAACTGAAGAAAAATTGTAGAAAATAGAATCCTATTCTATAACCTCAAAATAGAGGGAATATACCGATATTTTTTCAAAAAAAAAACGATCTTAGATTTCACTTAATCGAAATAATTCTTTTTTTGTCGTTAATTTTTTGCATGGAACTTTTTTCTTATTTTGATGAGTTTTATTTACCCCGTAGTTTTGCGACATTTTTTTTAGAGTATATAAATGTGCCTATAGTACAATCTTTATTGTTTTTTTGTAGCTAAACTACAGCGGCGAAGGACTAAAAAAATTTGCATCTACGATCGGGTACTATTGTGGTGGTTCAGATGAGAAGTAGATCAAGAATGGACGCAGATACACAACAAACTTATGTCCCATTCTTACAGAAATTGAAACGTTTTGTAAAATTATTTGTGCACTCCAAACTTCCAAGTTGAAAATTTCGAGGCAGCTTTATACAATAATAAAATTTATCAAATAATATTCTGTTTATTATTTTTATTAATATCTAAAGCGTTATATATTAACGGGTCAAGTCAATAACTTCTATAAATAAGGACTAGGTGCTGAAATGAAATTTCTTGATTACGTCACGGCTCGCCGTTCGATTAGATTTCCTTAGATATTGTAATAATTCCGATATTACAGTTTTGGAACAACTTCGGTAATATTTTCTTGAAACGACATTATTAAACTATCCTAAATTTCTAAGGATGAAAGAGCTAGGAAATAAGTTTTCTCTATAACGTGTTTATAATGGTGGCAAAGCAGTCAATAATATATGTTTAAGATAATTAAACGTAGTATTTTCTTGATATTACTTTACACTGATTTTTATGAATCCGTAAAAACTTTTAAACATCACTACCGAAGGCAATTTGCTTTAGAGAATACGGGGGGTAATGCTATCTCTCGGCTCCGAACTTTCAATTTTGTTTTCCACCCTCGGCGAGAGAAATAGCATCCTGGAACAAAGTATTCACTACTGGAGGTCGCAAAACACCAAAAATTTGGTGATATTGGGTTCCTACTGGGGGCCGCCTGCAATGGTCCTCGTGTGTTACTCACACGAGTAAGAAATCCGTGGTTACACGGCACGGGGAGAGAGAGAGAGAGAAGGAGGCGAATAAGGGAATCATGCTATCTTGTCTCGAAACGATTTGTCAAATCCATGCACGTCATTATTTTTTGAAATCGTACATGATTCGTGCCTGTAGACAAACTCAAAAGGAAGACACAATTAATGGAAAAGGATCTAACCCTATTTCTGTACTAACTAGAAACTTGGATGTTATTTATGTTTTTTATACAAAAAACAGGGTTTTTTACAAATCGTGTTGCTTTAAAATATATATATTTTTTTATCAAAATGGTTACGTATAACATATCAGAAAAAATTAAATTTGTTCAGTGGTATTATGGTGGGCGGTCATTTCGTGAAATCAGAGATATATTTATGATTGAATTTAAAAATAGGCCTGCTCCAACACTTTCAACTATTCATCGCGTCATAAAAAGTTTTGAGAAGTTTGGATGCGTTACTCTTAAAACCCACAAGAGAATTCTTGGTCCACGTAAAAATGACGCTAGGGAAATGAAGGAAACGATGGTGCTGGCAATGTATAATGAGAATCCAATGGTTACTGCTGGAGAAGTTGCAGAACAAGTGGATTGGTGCAAAAGAACAGTGAGAAACGTTTTAAAGAAACATGGATATCAAACACACAGAGTAAGCGGAATGAAAATGATGTAGTAGTTAAAAGTGTTACCTCATGTGAACATCCCTTTTTTTGTTTATTGAATATTTGTTTGCTTGAATCGAATCATATTTAAGGATTTTGTTTAGAATTTTATTTTTTTTTTATAATGTTGTATAGTAGTACAACTTCTGTAGGGAATTCTGTTCACATGCAACGGTGTTATTTATTTAGTATTCTGCTTATGTAAACTGTGCTGTTTGTACTTACTATTTTTTGTATAATTTGTTTTGTAGGTGTACTATATTGATGATCCAGATGAATTACAGGAAAATGACAAAGATACTTCAAACTCTCAGTGTGAATTTAAGCAGAAAACAGAGACTGAGGATACAGACATGGGAAAAACAGACCGTCTTGCCTGAGACCTGGATAGTAACAGAAAGTGCCTTTTGGTGTTTTTTGATCTTGTTAAGGCATATAACATTGTGTAAAGAAAACATTTTAAATGAGATCCCTCCAACTTTTATTTAAATATAAAGCACTGATTGAGTCGGTGTAATATAGCAGGGAGGCTTGGAAAAGATTATGTTTAAGATGCAACCTTTTTGAGCAAACTGCAGTTGGAAAAGACTAGAATAACTCAAGTATAAAAACTGTTATTCATTTGACAATACTGTAATTAAACAAAAGTCTTTGTAGCCTTTACTTTTTGCAGTTGATACAAGATCAGATCATGCAACTATGATCCATTGTGTGAAAGTGAATTTGGAAAAATTTTTAACCTTAATCAGATCCCTCCAAATTTCACCTAAATATAAAGCACTGATTGGTGTTCTTTAGAAGCTAGGCTTGGAAAAGATTATGTTTAAGAGGCAACCTTTTTGAGCAAACTGTAGTTGGAAAAGACTAGAATAACTCAAATATAAAAACTTATTCATTTGACAATACTGTAATTAAACAAAAGTCTTTATAGCCTTTACTTTTTGCAGTTGATACAAGATCAGATCATGCAACTATGATCCATTGTGTGAAAGTGAATTTGGAAAAATTTTTAACCTTAATCAGATCCCTCCAAAATTTTACCTAAATATAAAGCACTGATTGGTGTTCTTTAGAAGCTAGGCTTGGAAAGGATTATGTTTAAGACGACAACTTTTTTGAGCAAACTGTTATTGGAAAAAACTAGACTAAAATATTAATAAAATTGAACAGTATAAAAACTGTTATGCATTTGACAATGCTGTAATTAAACAAAAGTCTTTGTAGCCTTTACTTTTGCAATTGATACAAGATCAGATCATGCAAGTATGACCCATTGTGTGAAAGTGAATTTGAAAAAAGTTTTAATGTTACCTTCAGTTTTAAAGATTTAAAATAAATTTATTGTATTATTCTTTTAAGGTATAGTTTACATTGTCATACTTCTTGTCTTTATCATAGATCTGGTAACAATAGACATCACATAAAATCAGAAATGAAGCAAAAACTAAAGCCTATTTTGTTTTTTAGTTTCTGATGAACATCCATCTCTCCAAACTTTTTGAATAGTAGCTGTATATATACGTAGTACTTTCATCCTTTTGCAATAGTACAAAAATGGTTTAATTCTTTCTTTTTTTATGTCAAAATGTCATAAATAAAAGATTACATGGCCGAAGATTGTAAGTATTTCCATTATTATTTTCATGTATCTGTTAATAACTTAATAGATTAATAGGGATAAGTTTTTTTAAACTCTGTATTTCTATACAATTTAGAAAATAGATTCTCTTAAATAAATAGTCATTTGTTTTACAGTGTACTGGTAATAAATATCAACACTTTTTCTGAATTGTTTTTTTTTGTAAGAGATTACTGGAAACACCAAATATTTCGACGATTTTTTGTATATTCTCTATTTTTGGGTCGTAGAACATGAATCTGAATTTTTTTTGTGGTGGTCGCAAATAGTTTTCCCCCAAAAAAAACAGATATTTTTCTGTTTCACTTGACACTTTTCTGTATTTTTTTACCAATATCTTTGCGATCTCCCACTTCCAGTAAAGCACATTTGAACATTCTAAATTACAACACATTTTTCTTTAAATTGTACACAATATTTTTATCAAATATAGCTAAAAGTACTCGAAAAAAAGAAAATTAAACTAACCTAGACCAGAGGGAATCAAGACTACACTGTTGCCAGATGTTTTAAAATCATAATCTTGCACTTGTATTGCTGTATTCACTTTTTCTTTGTTTTGCTCAAGAATTGTTTCTTAAATAAAGCACAAAAAAAATTTTTGAATCGGGAACACCAGCAGGAATAAAATATCGGTAATGTCAAAGTGGTTAGATCAGATTTGCCACACGTTTGGATCGCTATGAAACCCAAACAAAAATTGCTTATGTATGAGCTTAGCTTAGGCTGGGAGACTATAGTTAATTAGTCAAATTATTGCAGAAAAGTGTGCTTAATTTTCTAATTGACAGGTTTGAGAAAGTAGGTTCTAACTTTCTTGTTTGGATAGTAGGTGGTGAAGGAATAACAGTATAAGTAGACGAGTATGTGGTAAACCACTCCAAGAATTTAGTGAACCCAAATACTGGAGCTCATATTTCAAATATTGAGAGAGATTTACGTGAAAATGTTTGGAAATTTGGCCGATGAGAATCTCATTTTCTTAGCTGTTTAGCTGAACATTTATTTAGGAAGAAATAGCCTAACCACAAAATTGTATACTATGTATTTTTTAAATCTAAAATTTTAACAAATATTTTAACTTGTAGCGGGGATTTCTCCATGACTACCATTAGATTTACTACATTTTCAATAGTATTTTAGTGCGCTTGAGGTTGAAAAAACGGAAACGTATATACGTCATCCCGCGGGAGGTCGGCGAAGCCGAGTTCAGTATTTGCATGTTGCCTTCCGATCTGTCCTTTGTACAGCCAGGTGCATGTCGGCACCCTGATGAGTCTAGTAAAGACGAAACATGTACCTCTGCCGTATCACTGTGGCGGGGAGGATAAGTTTTGACTTTCTTCTCAGTATGGTGGTACAGGTAGGTCATCATCTCGATGGTGGTGGAATAGGATAAATTGTGTTCCTTAGCAATTTGTTCAAACTATGCAACCTCTAACACGGAAAGAATATGGTTGGAACGCAATTTGCATTTACTGTTCGCATTTTACTTCATTCATGCACCGAGTTGCATATAGTTATACGTTTTGCTGAATGTGATTTCAGCGCTACAACGGCATAATGTGGATATATCCACTGGTTTTGCATCTCGCACGAAGGAAATCCGTAAAAGCCCCATAAATGTATGTATATATATATATATATATATATATATATATATATATATATATATATATATATATATATATATATTGTGTATTTTCCAACTTATTCCTTTACAATTTGGAAATTCTAAAGACCCCATAAACAAATATCTGTCTCAGTACTAAATTTATATAAGGAATTTTCCTTATCCCAAGGTAATAACAACAATAATGATACTGCGCGGTGTTGGGAGTACCACAAAATACGAAGAGAGACCAAACTGACTACTTGGACAAAAAAAATATTGTACATTAAATTCTGGCTATAAATATGTAGCAACAGTTACGCGTCTCGTATTTTTCATAATTCAATTTAAATTCAAGAGATGGCGAAAACATCTAGTGACGTCATGAAAAAATTATCAATAATGACGTCACTTTCACAATTACGTAAATTAAATTTTTAGCAGCTCGTGATAAGTTGTGAACCATTTCTATAAGTGAATCCTTCTTTAACAGCATCTTTTCTTCATAGTAGAGCTCGGTGCGTTCAGAAATTGTTTATTTTTACCTCTCTATGCTATAATTAGAAACGTCAAAATTTTCCAGGGGTCCCTGCAAAAACTTTCGAAATGAAGATATTGGTGTTTTGTGCCTTAATTTTTGGTTTGGAGTCGGTGTTTTCACAAACTGGTAAGTAGTTTTATTATTTTATATTAGGCTGAAGTATTTTAAAACGAAAAATCGATTTTTAGGGGAGGCAATATATTTCTAACCTCCGACAGAAACGTCAAAATTTTTCGTATAGATATTGCAAAATCTAGATTTTTTTCCTTTAAAAATGTATTCAGTTTGAAATTGTTATTTATTTTCTTTCCCTGATTATTTATCATCTCTCATGACTAATTTGGTTAACTATTTTGAGGTCGTTAAAAAGCTGACACAGAAAGAAATTGTATAAATTCTAAAAATAAACCTAGGGTGTGTATTTTTTAGTTTACTTATTAATTAACACATACGAAATGTACTGTTTTTACAAATTCATGGACAACCATATTAGCAATAAAGTAATTGTCAATTAATTCTATATTTAAAAAGTTTGAAGCTTCATTCTTAGGCCCGTTCCTAAATATTTTTTTAAAAAATCTTCTTTTCAAGGACAGCAAATCATGCTTGTAATGTTGAACATTAAGCAATATTTAAAAAAAAACAAGGTTCAATAGGTATGTAACATAATTATCAAGGATCCTTTTACAGTAAGTAATTGAACCTATGTGAGCATTTTAGATAAAACAAGTAATAAGAACAAGATTTTTTCCAGTAAGTGATCAAACCTGTATTTAAATGTGCCATTTTAAATAAGACAAGTACTTAGTAAAAATGTATATGCTTTTGTAGGAAGTTAATAGAACTGTTGATACCTAATTCCAATATATTTATTTTCTCTTCTCCTCTATATTCTACAGATAAGAAAAATATTGCCGACCTCCAAGTAGTATGTTCAGTTAAATTCTTGGCTAATATACTTTATTTATATTTCTAATAGTATACTATAAAAAAATTTATATTAATTTAATAAGAACTACCTAAATTACTTTTTTTTTTTTTAAATGCAACAATCTTGCTGACATTAGAGGATTTTAAATTTTAAAATAATCGTGTTCTAATGCAATCTTACTTTAAAAACCTAAAATATAGTACATATTTCTGAAAAGTTATTAGCTATTATTAATTTACTTAGATACAGGAACGAAATCTGTTTTTTTGCCTAAATTAGTGGTTTAATGTCACTAAAAACTTATTAAATTCACAAGCTTTTGAACTGCTAATAAAGCAAGAAACAGTGAGGGGAAAACTTTTCTTTTTGCTATGTATTAATGCAAGTTTGTTATTGTCACCAAAGAGAACCTCCAAAAATATGAATCTGAAAAATTTAAATATAGTTTTTTTCTAACATACAAACTTATAAAACATATAGACACATCTAACACATAAAATTAATTACTCATTAAACATAATTAATAACTGCCACTCTGAGTGCAATGTCTTGGACACCTTACTATAAAAAGTTTTTTTTCCTGAGATATCGTTTAATTTTAAATTGAAAATTTTTTTCAGTGGCATTCTTAATGCCATCTGGAAGAATGTTAAAAAATGTAATACCTTAGGGATTTTCTCCATCTTTGGCTCTTTCAGTTCTACTATAATTTATTGTGATTTCTTCCCTTTTTCTGGTGTTATATTGGTGGAAATCACGTTTTAAAGTGTATGCATGTTTTTGTTAACACACATGAGATAAGGATACCCAGAAAGATAAAACTGTTTCTACAATATTCAGTGTATTCTAGGCTGTATTTGCTATACAGCGTCTCTGTATAGCAAATACAGCAGCCGCTTGAGAAGAATTCCCACAGCGCAGAATAGCATTTGTTGAATATGAGTGCCATTGTGATGTAATGGAACATTTTGTGTCCTTGCAGGATGTTGTCTATGTTTTAGTGGACTATAATCTACCAGAACAATTTTTTTTTGGATAAAGTAGATTATAATTGTACAACTCAAAGAAACAATGCAGCTGGCGACCAACTGACAGCTTCTGTTGCTTATTGCGATTTATATCAAATTAATAATATCACTAATGCAAATGGAGTACTTTTAAATTTAATTTTTAGCAACAATTCCAACGAAATAATTGAATATACCTGTGATATATTGTTACCCTGTGATAGTCACCACCCTGCCTTGGTTTTGCAGCACTTTTTCTGTGATAAGTTCATTCCTATTAATTCAGTAGAAAGTGTTTTTAATTTCAATAACTGTGATTATATAATGATCAACGAGTTTTTGATTAATGTCAGCTGGGACTAGATTTTAAATTGTAATGTTAATTTAGCAGTTGAAAGGTTTTACTAGTTTGAATATGTATGTTCCTAGAATAATTATTAGAAACAATTTTTACTTTCCAAAATGGTTTTCTCCTGAACTTAGAGACTGTATTATAAAGAAAAAGAGTTACATAAACAATATAAATCTACTAACTCTATAGATAATTATAGTAAATTTTGTGAATTATGCACTCAATGTAAGGATGTCTCTAGTACATGTTATAAGGAGTATACTCGAGATGTTGAAGCAGGAATATATAGAGATTATAGAAATTTTTGGTCTGCTAACATGTACTAAATATATAACAGAATCTTTGGAAAATGGACAAGTTGTTGACTCCATTTACACAGATCTTTCAAGAGCTTTTGATAAATTGAATCATGAAGTTTTGTTATGTAAATTGTCTAGATATCATATAAAGGGCTCATTTTTGCAGTGGATGAAATCATATATCTCAGACAGTAATCACACAGTGAACACAAATAATTATTTTTCAAAGCCACTAACTGTTACTTCTGGTGCACCACAGGGGACACATCTTGCACCACTATTATTCAATATATATATATATATATATATATATATATATATATATATATATATATATATATATATATATATATATATATATATATATATATATATAGATAACTGAGAGAATGTAAAGTATTCCAGTTGAGGTAACATCGAACAATGTGTGGAGAAAAACTAGTTTCATGGAGATTTATTTAATATTTTTCTAAATAGATTAAAGTTAGTTAAAAAAAAAAACTCCAATTGATTGTCTGAATTTGTATATTTGTGAGAAATCTAGATGTATCTTCTCTAAATTGCGAGTTGTTAGCTGTTTGTTTATTATTTGATTTTTCTTGTAATCTGTATTTTAACTATAGATTGTGATTTAGTACTTTTGTGTGAATGGACCTGCGCCGTGTATGAATAAATAAATAAATACTCATTTATATAGCTGCAGTATGCATTCATAAGAATGTATGGGGAGACGACATTTTTTACGTTGCAAATAATGTAAATATTTTTACTCAATTTATTTGAAAGTTGAGCTGCATACCCCTTCTGGAACAAGCATATGAAAAAGATAATAAGAAAATCGGAAACAACTCTAATGATTGTTAGAAGGTTGTAAGGGTAAACTGGGTATCTCACACTCAAGATGACTCGTTAGCTATACACCAGTGTGGTGAGACCAGCGATTTTATATGCAGCCTTGGTTTGGTGGCCCAAGGTAATACAAAGGACAACTGTGACCAAGCTAGGCAGCATACATAGAGTCACCCGGTTGAGTATTACGAGGCTATGAAATCGACCCCGATCTCAGCATTGGAGTACATTCTGGATCTCCTTCAACCATATTTAGTGATTCAGGGAGAGGCAAGATTCGAGCTTCACTAGCTCCACCACTCAATGTCAACAGTGCAAATGCTGATGGCAGGACATAAAACTTTATGTAACAAAATCAGGGGTCCTGAGTTGGAAATGCACACAGACCATGTGACCTCGTGCTATCACTTTAATATACCATTCGAGGTCATTATAGAGAATCGAAGGATAAGTAAACAAGCTCAATTGGAACCATTTTCTGGTGTACTGATCACTCAAAAACCAAAGAGGTTACCGGAGCTGGGATATATGGGTTCCAAGCAAGAAGATAAGATTTTTTCCTTGGGAAAATACCCAACAGGATTTCAGGCAAAAATATATGCAATTTTACAATTTGCAGATGAGATAAAAAGGAAAACTTACATCTACATTTATTCCGACAGCCAAGCAGCCCAGCCTTGATGGCCCTCAAGGGTCAAAAGGTAAGAACTTTGACATAACACAGTTACGTCACAGTGGGAACCAGGACCTGAAGCTTCGATCATACTCTAGATATAAACAACAATGGATTTGTCTGAAGGCTATTTATGGTCGGTGGGGGAGACGCTTTTTTGATGTTTGACAAACATAAACATATTTACTTATCTTGTCTTTCAGTTTAATTGCTTGTCGTGAGTTTTTTCGGTGTTTTTAAGTGTTAGAAATTACTATAAATGCGAAGTTTACAATTAATATTAACAAAAAGTGGATTTAAAAACTTATTTTTATCGGTAAATATTGTTAGATTGTTTACATATTGAAAATAACAATAATAAAAATTTAGGCAACCATATATTCATACTTTGTTTTCAGAATTGACGTACCCAGGGGTATGTTCGAAGGACGTACCGATGATACTCGTTTAAATAATGCAATTAGAAAAGGATAGCATAAAATCGGCATGTCTGTACCAAGAAAAATGTAATATGTACTGTTTATCAACACTTTTTCAAATATAAATAAAAATATTATTACGTTATTCAGCGTTCAAACAACCGGGCCCTAGTTCTGACGTTATGCTACTTCTACAGGGGTATGTTCGAAGACCTGAAGGTATACATGGAATTGAAAAAGACGATGAGTTAGCGAGAGTTGACTCATTATCTTAAGATATTGATCAATATAACGCACGAGAAGCTGTAAATAATGGATCAAAAGAGAGCCCAAAAATCAGTGGACTGCCAGACCAGGGGTAGACGTTTCCGCTCCCCCCCCCCCCCCCCCCGCCCAAGAGCTCTGAATTAAGAAAAATAATCTAGTCTGCCTGCTGCATGAGGATCGTGGATGCAAAATTACTTCTAAATTCGTTGTAATGCTTTACAAAACAACGCCGAATAAAATAATTATAAAAAAAATTGAACCGACTTCTAAAAGTACTGTTGTATTCGCACACGATATACAATCTGATAAATATTAGACCCCAAAATTTTACAGCGGTGTTTCGTCCTCGACGGTAGGAGTCATCAGTGGGTCCGTCGACGCCTTACCCAGACACCCTGTGTTGACGTACTTATATATATTTGGATGTTGTATTTGTACTTATTTTCAGGCGGAACGTGTCGGTAGGATATTGATTATAAGTGGTACTGTTTATTGACCAGACGTCGTGATTTTTAATTTTGATCCGTAGTACTACGACAGTACGTTAAAAAGTGAATGAAGAATATGAAGTTGAAATTTTTGAAGTCGGCGCCAAACTAATACCTGAAAAATGGGATTCGCATATTTGTAATTGCTTTGTTATTATAATTTGTATATATTAGTAGTTATTTATTTCATTTAGAAATAATTTGGCGCTGACTTCAAAAATTTCAATTTCATTTAAAAATATATAGTTGTTTTTCACTTTTTAGCGCACTTTTAGAAGTCGGTTAAATTTTTTTTATAAAAATTTTATTTTGCGATTTTTAGTTTTAAATTCATTATGATATCCAGAAATTATTTAAACTAAGTACTAATCGAGATTAGTGTACCTCGCAATGATTCCAAGGTGGCAAAAAAGTACCCATTTTATCCAAAGTTTTTAATCACCCTAAAATGAACCACTAAATATTCTTTGATTTTTAGAGTTCTCCAAATACCGGTGAAATTGTTTCAAACAAATATTTAGTTTGTCATAGTCAATCCACTATCTTAAATTTCAAATTAATTTTCCATTGGTAATATCTTCGATCATACTCTAGATATAAACAACAATAGATTTGTCTGAAGGCTATTTATGGTCGGTGGGGGAGACGCTTTTTTGATGTTTGACAGACATAAACATATTTACATATCTTGTCTTTCAGTTTCTTCGAACATACCCCTGTAGAAGTAGCATAACGTCAGAACTAGGGCCCGGTTGTTTGAACGCTGAATAACGTAATAATATTTTTATTTATATTTGAAAAAGTGTTGATAAACAGTAGATATTTAATTTCTTAGTACAGACAGACCGATTTTATGCTATCCTTTTCTAATTGCATTATTTAAACGAGTATCATCGGTACGTCCTTCGAACATACCCCTGGGTACGTCAATTCTGAAAACAAAGTATGAATATATGGTTGCCTAAATTTTTATTGTTATTTTCAATATGTAAACAATCTAACAATATTTACCGATAAAAATAAGTTTTTAAATCCTCTTTTTGTTAATATTATATGTAAACTTCGCATTTATAGTAATTTCTAACACTTAAAAACATCGAAAAAAGTCACGGCAAGCAATTAAAGTGAAAGGCAAGATAAGTAAATATGTTTATGTCTGTCAAACATCAAAAAAGCGTCTCCCCCACCGACCATAAACAGCCTTCAAACAAATCTATTGTTGTTTAAATCTAGGGTATGATCGAAGTTCGGTTTAATTGCTTGTCGTGAGTTTTTTCGGTGTTTTTAAGTGTTAGAAATTACTATAAATGCGAAGTTTACAATTAATATTAACAAAAAGAGGATTTAAAAACTTATTTTTATCGGTAAATATTGTTAGATTGTTTACATATTGAAAATAACAATTATAAAAATTTAGGCAACCATATATTCATACTTTGTTTTCAGAATTGACGTACCCAGGGGTATGTTCGAAGGACGTACCGATGATACTCGTTTAAATAATGCAATTAGAAAAGGATAGCATAAAATCGGCATGTCTGTACCAAGAAAAATGTAATATGTACTGTTTATCAACACTTTTTCAAATATAAATAAAAATATTATTACGTTATTCAGCGTTCAAACAACCGGGCCCTAGTTCTGACGTTATGCTACTTCTACAGGAGTATGTTCGAAGGGTAATATAGGCCCAAGAACCTTACAATATCGATATTTAAAGAACTTGAGACATGAATTTTTTAGCCCGATATATTTTATACTGCATATTGAGTTTGTATACGCCCCAAGAACCCTGCAATGTCAATTTTAGACAAAATGGGAAAATGTAAAATTTTCAGTCCATCATATTGTATCTTATCAACCTAATAGTTGTAAAAAATTAACTTCATATTCGTAATACGACGCCGAAAAGCCCTTAATACCAAATCTGAAAAAATGCGAATAAGGTAAAATTTTCAACCCACCATATTGGATCCGCCATATTGAAATTCAAAAAATAATTTTAATGTCTTAATCTAATCTAAATCTAAACTCTTCAAAGCCCCCTAGTACTAATTTTGGATGAAATCCGGAAATATAAAATTTCTAAACGGTCATATTTCATCTGACATATTAGATTTTCTTAAAATAATTTAATATTCGCTATTTACATCCTCAAAAACGATTAAATCTCACCTTTGAACAAAATCAAAAAATGTAAAATTTTTAGTCCGCTACATGGGATTCGGCAAAAATATTTTTAAATTCATAATTTTCACCCTCAAGAACTCCCTTTATCAATTTTGGAGAAAATCGAAAAATGTAACATTTTTAGAAAGCCATATTAAATCCGCCAGATTGAGTTTTTCAAAAAATATTTTAAATTCGTAACTGACACTAATAAAAATCCCCCAATACTGATTTTAGATAAAATCGAGAAATGTAGAATCAATAATCCGCCATCTTGGATCCGCCATATTTATTTTTTTTTAAATAATTTCAGATTCATAATGTGCAATCCCTAAAACATCAATTTTGAAAAAAATCGGACAAATTACTTTTTCATTCGCCATATTGAATCTTTTAAAAATAATTTCAGATTCGTTATGTGCGACCCCAAAAACTCTCCCATATCTATTTTGGAGAAAATCGGACAAAATTCATTTTTTCGTCCGCTATATTGAATTTTTTAAAAATGTTTTGGATTCGTTTTGTGCAACCCCAGAAAACTTCCCCACACTAATTTTGGAGAAAATTGGACTAAATTAATTTTTTCTGTCCGCTATATTGAATTTTTTAAAAATAATTGCAGATTCCTGCACGCGAACTCCGTAACACGATAGAAATAGAAACAGAAAAGAAATAGAGAAGAAAGAAAATTTCTTTCTATCAACGGAACCTACTCTCTAGGATATTTTCCTTACAACTTCGGGCTAGTTCGCATAGAAATAACTACAAACTACCATCTCTAAAAACATTTATGTTTTCTAGGGACTTTATAATTAAAAGAAAAAAATACTAAACATATTTACTTTGTAATTTTTTAGGTTAATTGACCAAAAATTTTTATCGTGAAATCTCCAATATCATATTTTAAAGTATTTAACTCTAGACTTTTAATAAATTACCTATTAGAAAATATGGATCCGATATTTATGTATTTTGTATAAAATATTGAAGACTAGAGAGATATTTTGTGTGCTCAACCGACATTTAGCAGAGCCGTGTCAGAAGCTTTTTGTTCCAGGGTCTAGAAGTTTGTGCAGCTCAGTAAAACGGAATTAAAGACTTTTTCAATTGGATATATAATATGTATATATTTATTTATTTTTTCTTAATTCAGCTCTAATAATTTATTATTGTTCTAATTCTTAACGTTAAGAAATAAACAGAAATAAAAATAATTATTGCTATTTTGATATATTTTTCTTATATAACGTGTAAATCTATACTTGTAACTAAATAAAATATAAAAACAAATTTATGAACTTCATTTTACTCTTAGAAACAAATATATCTCATATTCAACATAACCACAAATTCGAACACACGTAAATCAGGAAAAAAATGAGACAGACTTATGCAGCATTTAAATTGCTCTGAGAGAGATAGAAAAACAGAAACAAGCCCGAGACTCTTTCTATTTCTATAGCACGAGTGCTTGGTCGGATATACCCGACCGTTGCCGAATATGCTTATAGAGTAGGTTTTGAATGCTTTTCCGTAATAGAAAGAAATAGCAAAGAAATTTCTTTTCTATCCTCTTACGGAGTCCGCGTGCTGTGTACGACCCCAAAAATTCCCCCACACCAATTTTGGAAAAAATCGGATAAAATTAATTTTTTTAGCCGCTATATTGTCAGCGCCATCTAGGATTTTACTGCACCAATTTTGCCCAGAAAAATATGGGACCACCCCAGCAATTTCCTGAATATAAAGTAAAAAATTTCATTCTAATCGATGCCGCCGTTCCGGAGTAATCGGTGTACATACATAAAAAAAATACATGGTCGACGAATTGAGAACCTCCTTCTTTTAGAAGTCGGTTAAAAATAGCCTTACGGTGACGGAGCATAGTGAGAAAATCAAGTAAATTATTATCTTTGAAATCGTGAATTGTTTTTATTAAAATTTTGCATTAGTCTAACAATTGGGACCTATTGTATTATATTCACTATTTCCAAATTCTGTAAAACCGGTGATGATGCCTTATTAGTCAAAACCGGTCAAGCAGTTCAAGCTGTACGAGGGAATAAAGAAACCAAAAAAAAAGGTAGATAATGGTGATTAACATTATCCTTTTATGGACGTCACCGCATATTTGTCTAATGTCGTCCAGGAAGGAAGATTTAAAAATATTAGATTTTTTGTTTTAAAAATGAATCAGTTACAACCACTTCATCGTTGTCTTCTTAAATATTATTACTTGAAATAAAGCGATAATTAAATAATGTCAATAATAAAACAATAACTTTTATTCGTTTATATATCTTTTATCACAAAGCAATGAAAAATAACGTGTTTCCAGTTTATTGTATTTACCAAGCCGTGCTTATTTGTCGTTTTATTTATCTCTCGGTATCCCTACCAGATTAGTTATAAATACTTTTATTATCTTTGTACAAATTGAAGTGTTTCATACCGAGGTAGACGCATTTTCTTATCTTATTAGGGTTTACTTTTAGTTTATCTCGCTCTTGAACGTAATTATGTTGAAGTTAATGATTATTGTGCTTGCCTGTAGAGTATTATACAAAATGGTCTGGGATTTTATTGGAATGAATTTTTAATATGATTATATATAAAATGGGTTTTATTTTAATGATTGAAGCACGTGAGAGTGTGCTGGCCACAGGCATAATAGTATATTAATAATAATAAATAAATACAATCCATTTCAAAAATAAAAAATACAAACACTATTTAAAACACAATTAGAATCAAGAAACTTACAAATCTAAGAATGCATTAAAGTGCTTCAAAAGACAAGTATTGACAGTTCACAATATTAATTAGTTTTTCAAGAATTGCAATATTTTTAATTTAAAGACATTAACTGGCAAATGGAAAATATCAATCTCGGTAGGAACTGAATTAATTTCACTACACATTCGAGAAATAGGACTGTTAATGCCATAATTCGTTCGGTGATATATCACCTCAAACAAATTATGCGCTCTAAAAGCTCTTTGAGTAACCGATAATCCAATATTATTGAGTAGTTCAGGAGAATCAATACAAGAGTTAACAATCTTATAAAGTAGAACGAGGTCAAGATATATGCGTCTCACACAGAATCGTAGCAACCTCAAAGCATCGGCAATATCATCATATACAGACCGCTCCTGCTGCATTCCGTGTTTAAAGGCATTGAAACTTAAAAACTTTCTTTGTACTCTTTCCACTTTTTCTTTGTATGTAAAATAATGAGGTGGCCGAACTTGGGACGCATAATCTAAGATTGATCGAACTACAGAGCTATATATCACTTTAAAACAGTCTACACTATTAAAATCTGTTAGTATTCTCTTCACAAACTCGAGCAACTTCAAACCCCTGTTCACAATATTATCAATATGTGTGTCGAAGCAAAGGGCCCGATGAAATATAACACTCAAATCCTTCACACATTCAACACGATTAATCATGTTATTATCAAGAAAGTAATCAAAAGTTATCCAATCCCTTTTACGATCAAAACTTATAATGGACTATTTATTAACATTGAGGTGCATAAAATTTAACTTACACCATTCAGGGAATCGAGCTAGATCCTGCTGAATGCCCTCGCAATCATTGCTACTCCCGACAACCCGAAATATCTTTAAATCATCTGCATAAAGAAGACATCTGCTGAAAGTTATGATGTCCTCAATATCGATAATAAAGCAGTAAAAAAGGAGCGGAGCGAGGTGAGCACCTTGAGGAACACCAGAGGTAACATATATATCAGATGATTCACAGTTATTAATTTTTACTCGCTGTACTCTATCAGATAGGTAACTATTTATCCATTGTAGAAATGATCCATGGATGCCCAAGCCTTCCCAGCTTGTAAATAAAGAGTTGATAGTTAACCTTGTCGCAAGCCTTGGAGAAGTCAGTGTAAATAGCATCCATTTGACACCTCCCCTCCAAAGCCTCCACCAAGTACTGCTCATAAACAAGCAGATTAGTAGTAGTTGATTGACCTGCCATAAAGCCATGCTGTGAAGTCGCCAACACATGCCTAAAAAGAGGACACATCTTTTGGTAAACAATACCTTCAAAAATCTTACTAAATAATGAAAATTTCGAAATTCCACGATAATTTTCGACGTTTGCTCTGTCTCCATTCTTATGGATTGGAGTAATGTAAGTAGTTTTCCATGTTTTTAGAAAAACACCCGTTGACAAAGAAATATTAAAAATCTGAGCCAACACTGCAGACAAAACACCCTGACAATTCTTAAGAAATATGACTGGTATCCCGTCGGGACCGGTAACCAATTTACTGTTCAAGTGATCTATTGCATTAAACACGTCCACCGGCTCAACTTAAAGGAAACTAAGGTTTACAGTTTTTGTGTAATTAAAAGTACGGGTCTCACAATGTTCATACGTGTAGACTGGGGAGAAAAAAGCTCTAAAGAGCTCTGCTATAGCGGTTGAGTCTTCCGCTCTAACATTATTATATGACATACTACTAGGAAGAGAAAATTTCGTATTCTTGGCATTAACATACCTCCAGAAAAACCTACTATCAGACTTTATAGAGTCTTGAATGCCAGATATATGGTTTTGATAATTGCATTTATATGTGCACTTACATAGCCTATGGGCAGTTGGGCAAGACTTTATTTCTTATGTGTCTATTTATCGCACGTAAAATGATGTGAACAAAGATGAATAAACGAGAGGGGTATGAAGTATAAAAAAAAATGCCATGAAAAAACTTAAGCAATTACGAATAAAGTGTTTGTCAATCTTTTTGAGACCAGGCGTATTGGTCAACCAAGACAACCAGATAGTTGACTAAAATGTGGTTGTCAGACTTGCAATGTCTTTATTTTTACTTATTTTTACGACGTTTCGATTAGGTTAATCTTTGGCAACCACTACTTTGTAACATCAAACCATTGAGGTGTGTACAGTGAAGCGAAACTTTGCGCTTCAATGGACACAGTCCCTATATAAGGTCGTAGTCTTAAGATAAAACATTCAGTTTATACTTGATAACGATTAGAGATACAACCTAATCGAAACGTCGTAAAAACAAATAAAAATAAAGACAATGCAAGTCCGACAACTACATTTTAGTCAATCTTCAACATTGTCTACAACCTTCAAACAAACCAGATAGTTCTTGATAGCACAAAAAAAAATAATGTGTGGGAAAAGTATGTAGAAGCACATACACACTATGACGACAGACCTATGGAAGAGGGTAATAGGAGCGACTGTTTAACGGGCCCATCAATCACCAAAGAAGAGATAGACAAAGCTATACAAAGTTCAAAAAACAACAAGACGACTGGCCCAGACGAGGTACCGTCTGAGATATTGAAACTTCTGGATGTAAGAGGCATCGCGACACTTCATAAAATATTTAACATCATTTACGAAACGGGTTGCTACCCCAAACAATGGCTATGCTCTACCTTCATTCCCTTGCCTAAGAAGACCAACGCAAGAAAATGTGAAGATCATAGACTCATTAGTTTATTGAGTCATGCACTAAAAATATTTCTAAAAACAATACATCAAAGAATATATAATAAATGCGAAAGAGACATAAGCGACTCACAGTTTGGGTTTAGGCGGGGCCTAGGTACGAGAGAAGCGATAGTCGCTACACAGGTGCTTGTTCAGAACTGTTACGATCAGAGAAAAGATGTGTGTCTATGCTTCATAGATCACGATAAAGCCTTCGATCGTGTCCAACATCATAAACTGATCCTGCTTCATAGAAAACTCGACATAGATCAGAAAGACATCCGATGCATTGAAAGCTTATACTGGGGTCAAACCGCGCAGATAAAATCAGACAATAATGCATCCAACCCGATACAAAATCCGAAGAGGAGTGCGACAAGGGTGTGTGCTGTCCCCTCTCCTGTTTAACCTTTATTCGGAAACAATTTTCCAGGAGGCTTTGGAAGATATTGAAATGGGAATTAAAGTTATCGGAATATGGATTAACAACATCCGTTATGCGGATGACGCAGTTCTAATCGCGGACAATATAAACGACCTCCAAAAACTCATCAACATAATAGGAGAGCCCAGCAAATCAATGGACTTGAACATCAATACAAGGAAAATAAAATTCATGATTATCTCAAGAAATCCCAATTTATTCCAAAACCATAGAAAGAGTCACCAACCAAGTTTAGATATCTGGGTACATGGATATTCAAAGAATGGACTTCTGACAATAAAGTAAAATGTCGCATTGAACAGGCGCGACAAGCTTTTGTAAAACTCAGGCCAGTGCTTACGTGTTCGGATTTTGACTTGAAATTAAGACTGAGGTTCATGAAAGGTTACGTATGGTCAACACTTCTTTATGGTATGGAGGGTTGGACATTAAAGACAAGCGCTATCAATAAATTAGAGGCTTTCAAGATGTGGATATACAGAAGAATCCTTAAGATATCATGGACAGCGAGAATGACCAATGAAGAAGTTCTTTCACGTATTGAACGTGAACTATTCAGCATAGTCAAGAAAAGAAAGACGGCGTATCTTGGGCACATCATGCGAAATGAGAGATACCAATTCCTACAGTTGATGATTGAAGGCAAGGTCGAGGGCCAGAGAGGAATTGGAAGAAAGAAGATGTCCTGGCTCCGTAATATCAGACAGTGGAAGGGGTTGTACGATATTCAGACACTGATACACACCGCGAGAAGTAGGGAAGAAATGGAAAATTTAATCGCAAACATTCATTAGTGGATATGCATTTGAAGAAAAAGAAGAATCTTTTTGTGTTTTGCCGCCGAGAAATTGGTTCGATTTTTTTTATAAAAGTTTTAGTCGTATATCATACTGTCATAGATTTTTTACCAGGAAAATATCTATTTGATGCTACAAGTTCAAAGTTTTTTTTTATTTATCCTCATGTATAAATTCCAATCGATAAGATGTCACAGATATTATTAGGTAATAAAATATCGCGATAAAGATTTATTATACAGATAAAGTTCCAAAAACCAACAGGCCGATTAATACGTGATAAACATTAAACTTGTATAAAAAAACAAACATCGAAAAATTATTTAAAATTAAGTATTGAAATTAAATTGGTAAAATATCTCAAGGAAGTAAGAAGGTCGTTCGAAACGTTCCCAGCGTTTCAAAGAAAACACAAGATGCAATTCGGTGTATTTAGACTTTGACCTCATCCTTTGAAGTGAATCTTCGTTAAGCGAGCCATTTCTTCAGATTTGAGAAGAGAAAGTAATCATTGGGAGCCCAATCCAATGAACGAGGAAACTCTACGAAGCGTAGCTCATCGAATTTTGCAGCAACAAGTCGTGACGTGTGTGCAAACGCAATATCGTGATGAAAGAGCACTTTCTTTTTGGTAGATGTAGAAGGTTAGCCTAAATAGTACACTTCAATTACCCAGTAGTGAAGCATAATACTCCCCGGTAATAGGTCTGCCTTTTTTCAGGTAGTATACTCTTCTTCTTCTTCTAGGTAGAACCAAGTTCTGTTATCTACATAATGCCTCATCGATCCTCGTTGGAGGTTGAAATCCAGCTGTCTCTCCATCTTTTGGGGGGCCGTCCAGGCAGCCGTTTGGTGTTTGGTTTCTCTCTCATCACGGTTTTTGCTAGTCTATCATCGTCCATTCGTTCCACGTGATCTCTCCACTGCCTACGACGGTTTCGAACCCACTTCACAACATCCCCCACTCCGCTGTCCTCGCGTATTTTTGCGTTTCTTATTCTATCTCTTAAACTTGTTCCCGTGATCATTCTCAGCGTTTTCATTTCTGTGGTTCTCATAATTTGTTTTGTCTTTGTTGTTTCATTTCTTGTTTCTGCGCCGTAGGTCAGTATCGATCTTACACAGACCTTGTAGATTATTGCTTTACTTTCAACCGTCATATGTTTATTGTTCCAGATTATGTCTCTTAATTGGCCTGATATCATGGCCGCTTTGTTGGCTTGTGTGCGTACTTCTTCTGTTACTGCCCTGTTACTTGTTATATGTATTCCCAGGTATTTAAACTTTCCAACCTGTTCGATATGTTTGTCATCAACCATTAGTTTGCATCTTACCGGTTCTTTTGCTATTACCATTGCTTTGGTTTTCTCCACAGATATCTTCATATTATACTGTTTGGCTGTTCGATTGAGATGGAAAAGCATTCTTTGTAAGTTGTCCTCGCTATCTGCTGTCAAGGCAACATCGTCTGCAAAGCATATAATCTGAACGGCGTTGTGTCCCATTGGGTACCCAATATTTATGCTTTTTACCTCATCAATGATTTCGTCCATGATTACATTGAAAAGTGTTTGACTTAGGCTATCACCCTGTCTTATTCCTATGGATAGTGGGATTTCCTCTGTTACAGTGTTAGTTGTTTTAATTACCATGGTGTTTTTGGAATTCAGTTCGTATATTGTGCGTATGATTGCTTCGTCTACTTGTTTTCTTCGCAGTAGTTCTGTTATGTGTTCCAGCTTGACTCGGTCGAACGCTTGTGTACGCTAGTATACGATAATGCCAAAAAAAAACCTGTAGTCCCGACTTCTTCCAGATGGTACGGCATTCACTTTCTTTGGAACCCTTTCATCTACTCCCTCCACTCGTTTCTGTTATTGTTTGATCTCTGGTATGTAGTGGTGATTCCATGTTTCATTTACCGTTATCAAATGTCGAAGAAACTCGGTATGATGGCGATTAAATAAGATTAAACACTATTGGGAATTAAGTTTTATCCATTTTTCGGAAAATGACAAAACTTATTTAAATAGTTGTTTAAATACGGCAGATGGATTTCTTTATTTCTTACTGAAATTTTGATTTTTTTTTTCAAATTTTTCTCACTGCTCCGGTGATTCATAAGGTTTGTTCCAACCCGCGTCAGAAACAGTTTCTGGCCGTCAGGATTCTGCGCATTAACTTAAATATATCGTATAATAAGTTAATGCGCCGAATCCTGACGATCAGAAACTGTTTTTGACGCAGGTTGGAACAAACCTATAGATGTCGTTCGATTGGCAATATTTTCCAGGTTTGCAATATCCTACCGACCTACCTTGGAATTTATATTTCATATATCAGTTATTTCTTGCGAATGTTGCTCTTGGTTCGATACAGCTCCACTGACGAGGCCATAAGATGGTCGACACGCGTATGAAGAGAGGACCAGGGTAGTATTTGCAGGCAATAAACTGTTTATATATATTCTTCCTTTTCTCTGCTTGAAAGGAGAATACATATATAACAGCTACATGCAAGAAACTTACTAACACTTCAAAACAATATTTTTGAAACATTGTATTTTTTTTACCTAAATTTATACTCCAGTTAAATAGTGAAAAAAAAACCTAGTTGGGGACACTCATTCATCCAGACAGAGACCTGGATTTTCGGGTAATACAGGCCTATAGAAATAAAACGTATCTGTTCTCTGCACGAAATTTTGTGTCATAAACTTTTTGTAAACAATTAAAGGCCGAAAAATGCATTTTTTGCACTTTTTTGCTTGCCAGCAAAAACTAAATAAATTTTTGGACAAATTGGAATTGCCATCTTGTAGAGAATTGAAAAACCTACAAATTGGTTTTTTACCCATTTTGATATTTTTATTTGTTGCTGAGAAAAATGCAAAACAAAGTCAAAATTGTTATAATATTCAATTAACAATAACTATTGCTAAATGCAACCTACGACTTTGTTGTTACGTAAAAAGTTGGATCTTTTAGTGCTTAATATGTGGTAAAAATTTCAGATCTATTCATCAAATAGTTTGTGCAAAATTTAATTTGTTTATCACAGGCGAGCGAATTTTGCAATAACATTCTAGCTCCATCGATGAAGGTACACCGATTCTGAGCCCATCCCATGAAAGAGGAACTCTTCTTCTATGAGAAGTATTACATGGAATTGAGGAAAATTAATTTTAAATTTGTTTAAACTTCATTAGAAAACCACTACCATTTTCACCTTTTAAACAAATTAAATAACTTTTTTGTTTTTGCCGATAAAAAAATTCCATTGTCATATTTGGGAAGCTGGCATTTTTAGACGATTTAGAAAAAAAAGCTTAGGTTAATATGCACCAAAGTTAACAATTTTTTTTTAAATTTTCATTCCTATATTGTTAATAACAATTAGAAAACAAAACTAGCGCCATTCGAAAGTTTAAGAGTTTAGATTTAGGTGTGAATTGTCCGGAAAATGATAACACAAAAACAAAAGCTTCAGTGAAGTTTAAAAAATGTTAATTGTTTAAAAGACGACTCGGCAGGAAGATGGATTGCTAACAAATCCGCGCTTTCAAAAAATGTTACAGCAACTTCAAACTGCTACCATTAGCTATATCTCCGAAAGTTGTTGACGGATTTTGATGATTCTTTTTTTAATTTGTAGTACATTTCTGCGTACATTACAAATATGCATACTATTTATTTATTTGTTTATAAATTAAACATTTAATTTGTTCAAACATTTTTTTCCACACAATTTTTTCATTAAAAATCAGGAATTTTTGTGCTATTTTTATTGGCAAACATGGTTATAAGCTAATTGTAGCAGTTTGAAGTTGATGTTTCATTTTTTGAACGAGCGGATTTGTTAGCAACTCATCTTCCTGCCGAGTCGTCTTTTAAACAATTAACATTTTTTAAACTTCACTGAAGCTTTTGTTTTTGTGTTATCATTTTCCGGACAACTCACACCTAAACCTAAACTCTTAAACTTTCGAATGGCGCTAGTTTCGTTTCTTAATTCTTATTAACAATATAGGAATGAAATTTAAAAAAAATTGTTAACTTTGGCGCATATTAACCTAAACCGTTTTTTTTTTCTAAATTCGTCTAAAAATGCCAGTTTCCCAAATATGATTACGGAATTTTTTTATCGGCATAAACAAAAAAGTTATTTAATTTGTTTACAAGGTAAAAATGATAGTGGTTTTCTAATGAAGTTTAAACAAATTTAAAATTAATTTTCCTCAATTCCATGTAAAGGGTTTTTTTTATAGAGGTATAGAACTTTAAGTTGGCAACGCTTTTTTAACTGGCGGCCATTTTGTCAGCTGTCAAGTGATTTATGTTTAGTTTGGTTTGGCATTTCAACATGAATAGACTGACGCCTGAACAACGCTTCCAAATTGTGCAAATTTATTTTGAAAATCATGGTTCTGTTCGAAATACGTATCGCGCACTACGTCCATTTTACGGTCAACATAATCGTCCATCAGAGCAATTAATTCGATTAACTATGGAACGTTTTCGCACCACGTTTACTCTAAATGATAATACGCATTCACAGAGACGTCGTACAGTGCGTACAGAAGAATTCATTGCTGCTGTAGAGCGTAGCGTAGAGGAAGACCCGAATCAGTCTATTCACCATCGTGCACAGGAATTGGATATGTGTCCATTCACTTTATGGAAGATTTTGCTGAAAGATCTTGGTTTGCGTGCTTACAAAATCCAACTCGTGCAAGAATTGAAGCCACACGATCACCTAGCAAGGCGTAGATTCGGTGAATGGGCCCAAAACAAGATTGCCGTTGATCCCGATTTTCATAAGCGAATTTTGTTTAGCGATGAAGCTCACTTTTGTTTGAATAGATACGTCAATAAACAAAACTGCTGTATTTGGAGTGATGATAATCCTCAAGTGTATGTTGAGACACCGTTACATCCAGAAAAACTGACTGTTTGTTGTGCTTTATGGGCTGGTGGAATCATTAGTCCGTACTTCTTTAAAAACGATGCTGGTCAGAACGTTACAGTCAATGGTGACCGCTATAGAGCCATGATTACTGACTTTTTCGTTCATCAATTGAACAACCATGATGTGCAGGAGCTGTGGTTTCAACAAGACGGCGCAACATATCACACAGCTCGTGCCACAATTGATTTATTGAAGGAAACGTTTGGTAACCGCATAATTTCACGTTTCGGACCCGTGAATTGGCCTCCAAGATCGTGCGACTTAACGCCGCTAGACTATTTTCTGTGGGGATATGTGAAGTCGCTAGTCTACGCCGATAAGCCCGAAACGATTGATCACTTGGAGGACAACATTCGCCGCGTTATTGCCGATATACGGCCACAAATGTTGGAAAAAGTCATCGAAAATTGGACCTCCAGATTAGACTACGTCCGAGCCAGCCGTGGCGGTTATATGCCAGAAGTCATATTTAAATTATAATGCCAGAAGGTTATCTTTCGAATAAAGTAAATTTCATGTCAATTTAAAATATTCATCTTTGTTTTATTCCATTTAAAAGTTCTATACCTCTATAAAAAACACCCTTTACTACTTCTCATAGAAGAAGAGTTCCTCTTTCATGAATTGTGCTCAGAATCAGTATACCTTCATCGATGGAGCTAGAATTGCAAAATGCACTCGCCTGTGATAAACAAATTAAATTTTGCACAAACTATTCGATGAATCTATCTGAAATTTTTACCACATATTAAGCACTAAAAGACCCAACTTTTTACGTAACAACAAAGTCCTAGGTTGCATTTAGCAATAGTTATTGTTAATTGAATATTATAACAATTTTGACTTTTGTTTTGCATTTTTCTTAGCAACAAATAAAAATATCGAGAACGGTAAAAAACCAATTTGTAGGTTTTTCAATTCTCTACAAGATGGCTATTCCATTTTGTCCAAAAATTTCTTTAGTTTTTGCTGGTAAGCAAAAAAGTGCAAAAAAATGCATTTTTCAACCTTTAATTGTTTACAAAAAGTTTATGACACAAAATCTCATGCAGAGAACATATACAATTTATTTCTATAGGCCTATATTATCCGAAAATCCAGGTCTTTGCCTGGATATTGAGTGTCCTGGCAAAATGCTTGTTTGACTGATGTATTATAGGAACTTTTTTCTTATTTTGATAAATACGTCACCTTGTGTCAGTCAAACTAAGTAATCATTAGTGACGATTTATAATGCTAATTTTTGTCTAATTAACACATTTTTTATTTAATGTTTTAAAAATAATTCTATAACACTGTTGTTCGAATTGTCTCTAAAATTTGTTTTACCTGTTATCTTTAATTAGGCGTCCCGGTTTAACCTTGGGTAACGTCAGATAGGATATCGACTTGTTTTTGGCGGGGTTTTGCGTAATTTAGAGAACACAACTCATAATATATAATCGTGTTAAAACCATTTTAATCTGATTTTATTGTAAAGACCATACAATTATGTTGGTTTACCGAGGATCAAAATATATGATATGAGAAGATGATTGCGCCATCGCAAAATGCCTCTTAAATGCAACAAAGAAAAATTAAAAAGTGAAACTCTGTTGCTCGAAGGAACCAATTGAATTAATATATATATATATATATATATATATATATATATATATATATATATATATATATATATATATAATTTATTTTTGTATCTTAAACCTTTTGTTAAATATTTTTTTCTAATATTTTCTTGGGTATAGGTTTTTCATTAGAGAAACAAAGGACAATAATTTTCTTTCTGACGTTTCGCTCTACATAGCGAGCTTCTTCAAAAGAGCTTGGTATATTTATTTTACATCTACAAAAATTACAGAATTTTTTATATAATAAACATATATCACAGTAATTACACTTTTATATTTTTAATTTAATTAAAATTAATAAAAACAAAACAGATTTTAAAATAGTCATAAAGTTTAAAATTTAAAACAATACAAACAGGTTAAAATAGTGAAGATTATAAAATAGTACATACCTTGAAAGTAGTTTTGTGTGTATGTTTAAAAATAAATTCAATTATGATCTTTGGTATGTAATTTGTATGGGTAGATTTATTTTTATAAAAAGCAAAAAATAGGAAAAAAGATTATTATTTATTTTTTAATGACGTTCTTTCACCTGTATGAGTGTATATGAAATCGTTCCAAGCATCATTACATTATTTCTCATATTTATTATAGAGTCGCTTCAAGCATGTTTTATTCAAAAATCAAATTATAGTATATCTGACTTAAATTTTTGACATCTTGCTTGTCATTTACAACATTTTTATCTTTTTTTATGTGTATCATTTCTTTGATGACTAATTTATGATAATTTCTGTCAGTATCTAAAAATATGGGTGTTTTTAAAATCAAATTCATGCTTAGATGTTTGTTCATGCTTATGTAAAGATGTCGATGCGTTTTTAGTATACTTGTGTCCATTCACTCTATTTTCAATATATTGTGACGTCATGCCAATGTATTTCTTAGGACAATTTAGGCATGGAATTGCATATATTACGTTAGATCTTTTTTTGGTGGGAACTTTGCTTTTTAACTTCGTATAAAATGATCCAAGTAAATTGTTCGCCTTATGGCATACCGTTATGTTATGTTTATCCAAAATATATTTTATTTTTTCAGACAGTTGGTATATATACGGTAATGCAATGAAAGTGTTTTGTATTTTGGTATTGTTAATTTTATTTTTTTTGTTTGTGTTATAATGTAAATAGGTTCTTTGTTTAATTATTTTTTTTATGAGTAGTTTAGGAAAATGGTTCATTATTAGGGTCTCTTCCACTTTTTTTAGCACTTCTGGGCGAAATTCGGGTGAAGATAATTTTATAGCTCGATCAACTAAGCCGATTATGACACTATTTTTTTGTTTATTTGGATGTTCAGAGTTAAAATTCAAATACCGGCCCGACCAAGTATCTTTCGTGTACCATTTTGTATGAAGACTATTATCCGTCTTATTTCTGTGTATAGTTAAGTCTAAAAAGTTTATTTTTTGTTCTATTTCAATTTCAGCTGTAAATTTCAGTTTTGGGTGGAAATTATTAAAATATTGTAACAAGCTATCTATTTTGTTTTCGGGTACAGCAGCCAAACAGTCATCTACATAGCGTTTAAAAAAGATTATATTAAAATCCAGTTTTTTCAATACTTCTTCTTCTACATATTCCATAACTATTTGTGCTATTGTTGAGGAGATTGGTGAACCCATAGCACAACCGTCTAATTGTTGGTACAAACTATCTTTGAATTGGAAATAATTATTATTTATTGTAAGTTTTACAGATTCTATAAATTGATTGAGTGTCAATGTTGTGTGTTCTTTTAAATCGTCCCATTTTTCTTCCAAAACTTTGGGAATGATGTCATTGGGTATATTTGTATACAAAGAAACTACATCTAGTGAAACTAATGTATAATTTGTTGGTATTTGTATTGTATCAATGAATTGTTTAAATGTGAAAGAGTCTTTTATATAGTGATTATTTTTTCCTGTGATGTTTGTTAGGCAATTTGATAAGTATTTGGACAGGTTATAAAAAGGGGACTGTATGCTTGAGACAGTTGGTCTGAGAGGTGTATTTGGTTTGTGTAATTTAGGTAACCCATAAATTTTTGGTGCTATAGCATTATGTATTGTTAATTTTTTACTTTCTTCCTCAGTTATATGTTGATTTTTTAATAGTTTTTTAATTAGTGCGTTATTTTTAGTTTGGAACAATTTTGTAGGGTCACTTTTAAGTTTCTTATAAGTGTTAGTATCATCAAGTAGTTCGTTCATTTTTCTATCATAATCAGATGTATTCATAATTACGGTTTTATATATATATATATATATATATATATATATATATATATATATATATATATATATATATATAAAACCAAATTTCAGCTTTGTACAGAGGGCAGTTAAAATGAAAACCTTAAAAAGGTTGTGAAACAAAATTTTTTGATACAGTGTCAAGAACTATATTGCAGGATTGCAAAGTAGAAAATGATGATGACCCATTGTTACCGCTGGATCGGCATCATCCAGCATTGTTATTGGAATTAAATTTCTATTATGAACTGACTGAATGTGAACAAATTCCCAGTACTAAATTTAACTTTAAAAAAGCTGATTTTAACACTATGTATAGGCTAATTAAAAATCAAAATTGGAACATTATATATGAGTGTTGTGATATTGATACTGTCATAACTCAGTTTTACAGAGTATTTTATAATATTTTTGTACAACGTGTTCCAATATCAACACAGATAGGTAGAACTTTTCCAGTGTGGTATAATAGTGACATAATTAAATTAATTAAGGGCAAAGAAAAATATTTTAGAAAGTACAAAAAATCCAAAAGTCTTTTTTGGTATAATAAATACAAATCTAGTAGACAGAATATTAAAAATAAAGTAAAGGCAGCACACTCGGAGTATTTGGCACGAGTTCGGTTGAGTCTAAGAAATGATCCCAAGTATTTTTGGTCGTATGTTAAAAGTCTGACAGGTGAGGGTGATATTCCTGCAGAAATCTCTTATAATAACATTTACTATTCGGGTGCAAAGGGTATTGCAGATGCATTTGCGCTTTATTTTGGTAATGTATTTAGTGCTGCAGGGGTGATGGAATGCAGTGGGGGTATATCTAAAAATCATTTTTGTGACTATCCCATAGATAAAACTGAAGTACGCTGTGCTCTTCAAAGGTTAAAGGGTAACAGAGCTATTGGACCAGATGGGTTGCCTGGCTATGTTATAAGAGGCTGTAGCGAATCTCTGTTAGAACCTTTGCTATATATATTTAACCTTTCACTTAAATCAGCAACATATCCTACAGAATGGCGCATGACAAAGGTTATACCTACTTTCAAAGGAGGGGTAAAGCACGAAGTAACTAATTATAGGCCTATTAGCATAGTAAATGCAACGTTAAAGTTATTTGAAATAGTGATTTTTAACAGAATATATGATGAAGTTAAGCACAGTATATCTGAGTGCCAACATGGGTTCTTACCAAATAAGTCAACATTAACTAACTTAATTACTTTTACACAATACATTCATAACTCTTTTAATAAAAAAGCACAAGTTGATGTAATCTACACGGATATGGCAAAAGCATTTGATAGAGTGAACCATACCCTTATAATACAATCTCTTAAGCAACTGAATGTTACAGAGAATCTGATAAATATTATTGTCTCTTACCTGACTGATAGAAAGCAGTATGTTGAAATGAAAAGGGCCAAATCATATGTATATAGAAGTACTTCTGGTGTTCCTCAGGTGTCTAATTTGGGACCTCTTTTATTCTTAATTGCCTTTAATAATATATGTAACGTGATCAAACACTCAGAAGCATTACTGTTTGCAGACGACTTTAAACTTTTTAGGGAAGTATTGACTGCTGATGATTGTGACTGTTTACAGCAGGATCTAAATAATGTTGTTGAATGGTGTAGAATAAACGGTTTTTGTCTTAATGACAAGTGCTCGTCAATGTCTTTTGCTCTGAATAAAAATGTCTTAAATCAAGCCTATTCTGTTAATGATATAGTGTTAAAACGGACTTCTTGTCAGATGGATTTGGGAGTATTGTTTGATAGTTCATTGAATTTCAATAAGCATATAATAAATAAAATTAATGAAGCTCACAAGATAATGGGTTTCATCATCAGATCTACTAGACATTTTGATGTTGATGTTTGCATGACACTTTTTGACAGTCTTGTACTGCCAAAACTTGAATACTGTAGTACAATATGGTCACCACAATATGAAGTGTGGAGTAGAATCATAGAACGTGTCCAGCGAAAGTTTTTGAAGTATATGTTTTTTAAAAAATTTGGATACTATCCTATTCAGGGTTATAATCACCTAGACTTATTGAATATATTTAACAGACTTTCATTGGAAAACAAACGTATAAAAATATGTTTGGTATATATATACAAAATCTTAAAAAATAAAATAAATAGCCCAGACTTATTGCTGCAACTTCCATTTATGGTAAATAATGGTGGAACAAGACAAAGACCAACATTTTATCTAGAATTTCCTAGAACAAATACTTACAAAAATTCGCCCCTATATAAAATGTGTAATTATTTTAATACATACGTTAGTGATGTAGATTTAAGTAGTATTACTTTACGTAGATATAAGGATATTCTTGACCATAAATTGCTAGATTCTCAGGCTCAGATGTAATATTGACAATAATATTAACTAGGAATGTTAGTTTAATGTTTTTAACTTTAAGAAAGGTATCTGTAACTGGCTTAACTGCTGTGGATGCTGTATTCAATAAATAAATAAATAAAAATAAATAAGAACTATTACATCATTTTTCGTTTGTTTGAAGGTTGTAGACCATGTTGAAAATTGACTAAAATGTGGTATTGTCTTTATTTTCATTTATTTTTACGACGTTTCGATTAGGTTGTATCGTTATCAAGTATAAACTGAATGTTTTGTTTTAAGACTGTGTCCACTGAAGCGCAAAATTTCGCTTCACTGTACACACCTCAACGATTTGATGTTACAAAGTAGTGGTTGCCAAAGATTAGGTATCTAAACACTTGGTTTACTGAAGATTCGATTATTTAGTTTTATGTTCCTTAATTCTAACTTCTAGTGGTCGTTTAGTTTCTCTAATATACATTTCACCACACTCACATGGAACTTTGTAAACACATTCTTTCTTATCGGTATTTTTTGGTTTTATTTTTATTAAATGAGCTCTAAGTGTATTTCCTGATTTAAAGGCTGTTTTTATATTATAACTACTGGCAATTCGTCTTATTTTCTCCGAAGTTCCCTTAATGTACGGAATTGTGAAGAAGGAATGTGTTTCTTGCTGTCCAATGTTCGTTGTTCTAAAGTTATTTATAACATCGTCAATTATTATAGAGGTTGCGTATAATTCCCCGTTTTGTTACAACAGAATGATTGGAACTATGATTAAGATATTGTCCAGTATGTGTTGACTTTCCGTATACTGAAGTTTTAATAGTTTCATTTGAGCGATTCACCATGACATGTAGGAAAGACAATTGATCGTTTACCTCTTTTTCCATGGTAAACTTAATTGTAGGTCGAATGTTCTTTAGATGTTTCAAGAAATCATTAAGTTCTTGATCATTGCTCTTCCATACGATGAAGGTATCATCGACATATCTCAACCAGACTTTCGGTTTTACTGTTGCCGTTTCTATGGCATGAGTTTCGAACTATTCCATATATATATTTACGACGACCGGAGAGAGTGAAGAACCCATCGGAAGCCCGTCGTCCTGAGCGCAGAACCTGTCCTTTACTTGAAAGTAAGCACTACGTAGGCAACACTCCAAAAGATCCATCACCCCGGTTAGAAACTCGTGCCATAGATCGGAAATGATTCATCTAAATCCAATGCACGCGTTACAAAAATTTATCACCATTCGGTGAAAAGTTGTCGCAATTTTTTTGATGCAAGAATTGGTTTTTGCAAAATTTCTCGGCCCACGACTAAAAAAAAATTTCAAAAGGAAAAATAAGTAGATTTCGAAGAAATTACATGAAAATGACTATAAAATATGAACTAGGCAACGTGGCCCTTGAGAGCTATCACGAATGTGACATAAAACCAAAAAATTTATATGTCAAGTTCGTGACAGCGAGGACGTTGGCTGTATTCTTTAGAGTAATTATCAAATGTTCAAAGTGAAAAAAATGAAACCGATAACCATGCTCTTTTCAATATGCATTTACTTGGCATTAGATTGAAGTGATCATGATTACTTTTAAGTGGTAGAACTGAAAGTAATAATGGCTCAAAAGAATAACCGTATCAGGACGGAGTGTCAGCTATGGGGTTAGTATGGAGTGACATCAATCACTTTGATTGGTGTACGTTGTCACGTGACTCGAAGATTTAATTACATTTTTATTATGAAATAAAAATAAAATTACTGTTTCGCGGCAAAATTATATTTTTATTTGAATACAGGTAACATTCCAATTGTGTAAAAAAATAAATTGAAAATCCCAGTAGGGTGATAGCACCAATTATGAACAAGAACCAATGATGGACATTTTTTCTAAATAAACCGAAATAATAACCAAACGCAAAAGAATTTTGGGGATGGTAACACTGGATTATAAGTAGTAGGGGGTCAGTTGTCTCACTAACAAATTAAAATGTCAAGATCGGCCACTTTCTTCAAGATGGCAGCCTAAATATAAGTGAAGTATGAGCTATGTCCGAAAAATCCGGTTCTATTATGAAAATCGTTAAGAGAGTAAGTATATATTTTCGTGAATTACTTCATTATGTTATTTGATAATTAAGTTTGATATTATTTTATATTGAATACTAGGAACTAAGAATATATTTTGTCATAATATTAAATAGAAACATAACCTAAAATCTCTGTTTTTTGCAATGTTTATTACTGGATCGAGTACAGACTAAATTATCAATGATGGACAAATGATGTTCTAAATCTAAAAAAAAGCAATAGACCAGGATGACACAACTTCCGAAGATACAGATTTAGAAATAACATATGCTGAGAGTGAAAACAATAGTTATAATGAAAAAGAGGATGGTATTACCGAAGATAACGGAGAAAGGGCAAAAGTAGATAAGTGTAAACAGCGGAAAAGAGCTGGACTCGCGCATGAAAAAAGGGAGATCAAAAAACGTCGCGAAAACAAGAGTGAAGAAAATTCTGAAAATGAATCGCTAAACATGCTAAAAATCAAAACGTTACCTTCAAAATATAAAGCCATTGTTCGACCCGGACAGTTTGTCATAGTAAAATATGAAGACGAGTTTTTCCCGGGCAGAACAGAAGCCGTTGATAAAGACCAGTATGAAATTAGCACTATGGTACTATCAACAGGCAATTCTTTTAGATGGCCTGACAAACCTGATAAAATATGGTATAAAAACACGATCTAATAGAAGTTATAAGTGAACCTTTGCTTCTGAATAAAAGAGGTTTCTATAAAGTTAAGAAAATGGAGAAATACTTACCTGATTTATACAGTATTTAATTACGTAGGCACACTTTCTTTTGTGATTTTTAGTATTTTTAATTCACAGATCTCTGAAGATCTCATTAATACATAATATTTCGTTTGTAAGAAAAAACAATTTAGTTTTATAAGAATTTACTTAGTTTTTGTTACTTTGCTAATTTTGTTTTTAGTTTTATAATGTTTTTTTATATTAAATGGATAAATATTTTAATGATACAGAGACTGTAAATGATAAATTTATGAGACTATTACTTCGATGCTATAGTTTATATGAAAATAAGTGTTTTTTTTTTCAGAAATATTTTAATTGGGGATGATTATCGCAAATAATGTGAGTTCAAATAAAACTCAAATAAAAGCTAATTTATGATTAATAAGTGCCTATTCTTTTTAAATATACCTATCCTTTACGTACCTACCTAAATTTGTAATTGAATGCTTTTTAGAAAAAGCCAGGTTACTGCCAATGACTGGGTTTCTTTCATTGAACTTGTCGATAACTGGTTGATCATTACTGGGGTTTAGGTGTCCATTAATGGTGATTTTGAACTTTCTACATTTTAAAGTAAAATAACATATTTATATCCAACTATTTAAAGTTGAACTTAAAGATTCGTCTTCTTATATTATCTCTAAATTCATTTACCACTATACGGTATCTGTACACATAAAAACACGAATTTTATTTTATAAAACGGAAAAAGGTATCCTTAACATGTTCATAATTGGCGCCGTCACCCTATAAAGAAGATCAACAAGACTTCTGCGAATATTTTTTACAGGCTAATTGTCCCTTCTGCTGAACGATTGCGATTTTACTACTTTAACGCTGAAAATGTCTTCTTCAATCCTTCTTTTTTTTATATGAAATTTATTTATTTATTCAAATATATAAGATGATGGATATTGATTCAATTTTTTTTTTTCAGTAACCATAAAGCCTTATTACATTTCTGAGGCGAATCATTCTGTGATTTTCCCATACAAAAAAACGTTAGCACTCCACTGTAATGTTTCCGTTGATGGAGCAATACCAGAAGGCCAAGATCTCAGTGTTGACTGGTAAGGATGTATAGGTGTAGGAAATCAAAATTTAGTAGATAATTAGTAGCTAGGGCGTGATGTTTGAGGGTAATATTAATCAATCATTTTTTTTTCAGAATAGAAGTATTTTGAATGGCTGATTGCGAAAGTAAAAAGCAAATTTATCATAATTTAAAACAAGGTAAAAAAATTTATTGCAGATATCTCAAAGTTTCAAGTCGTTGGGGGCACCCAGTAGATGATAAATACGTAAAAAAGTACAGCTAGATCAGCCCTGTTTTTTAATAAACCACATCCAAAGTCGGAAAATTCGATTTTTTCCGTAGAGTTTTCCGCTTACATTTTAGAGAAAACTTTTTTTTAAAAAAAGTCATATCTCTTTTGTTTATAAACATTAAGAGTCGAAATTTTCACAGATTTTAAACGAAGACCTATATTTTATGATGCAATTGATAAATATGAAATTCATGCATCGTTAGTTAAGTTATTGTCCTTCGGAGTGAAGGTACTTTTGCCAGTGCGTTGTAGCGAATGGTGGGGGAAGCTCGGCTTTCTCACGGTGTGCTTCTGAAATTCAAACTTCAAATTGGAGCGCGCAACAAAATTGTACGATATCTCGGGTTCCAGACAACGTAGAGCCTTTATTTTTTTATTAAACTGGGGTAACTCGACGAAATATTACGAACTGACTTATTTTCATTATCATAGGAAATCGGGAAATACCGGAAAATCGACATTTCACTTTACTAGCAGTTTATATATATATATATATATATATATATATATATATATATATATATATATATATACCGGGTGTCAACGAATCTATTAGATAAGTCATAATTTCTAGAGTATTATGTATATCAAAATGAGAATTGGTACAGGTAAATGTTATATGAAGAGGAGAGTTTTCGCTTATTTTCCACTTTCCGGTCACTTCCGGTTTCACCGGAAATGGCCCCGGTTTTGAATTCTTAAATAGCACACCCTGTATATTTTAACATCGTTGGATTTCTGAGACAATTCTAGATCAGAATGTGACATTTTTAACACTTTTTACGTCTACTTCATTTTTTTAGAGCTACTTTTAAAATTGCATCTAGGTGGCCATGATCGGACGCAAACTAATCTAACGGCCTTAGATGATGTCAAAAAAATACAATTGCAAAGTTTTAGTGACTAGTATGAAAGACAGGAATTGGATTAAAAATTTAACAAAACTAAGAAAAAACTAACAAAATAAACTAATAACTTAGACAACGCACTTAAAATATTTGAAAGTACAGTAGCTGAATTTGTTAAAAAGTTTAGTGTAGTAAATGTTCAGAGTGCATTCCTTCTTTTTCACGACACATTTCAGCTCGTTCAATTGTTTCTCTCAACACGTTTTGTAGCATTTGGGGCGTTATACTTCTAAATGCCCGTAAAATTCTTTCTTCTAATATTTCAAGAGTAGCTGGGGCTGCTCCATAGTAAACCCTTTCTTTAACATATCCCCAGACAAAGAAATCGAGCACAGTAAGATTCGGTGAGCGGGCTGGCCACCGTACCGGACCATTGGTTGCAATAATTCGATTATTAAAATGCTCTATTAAATAATTAAGAACTTCTCTAGTATTGTGAGGCGGTGCTCCATCTTGTTGAAAGTAAATTCGCCGTAACACTGCTAAAGGTATATCATTGAGATGATTTTCGATTTCATTTTGAAGAAAACCTAAGTATCTAACCCCTGTTAACTGACCTTGAAACAATATTGGCCCAATTATTCTGTTTCCAACGATACCAGCCCAGACATTGACGCCAAATCTTTCTTGAAAATTGCCCTCTATCATTTCATGTTGATTTTGTTGGGTCCAGTACCGAATATTTTGCTTATTGAACATACCATTATTTGTAAATCGGGATTCGTCGGAAAATAGAATAAAATCGATAAAATTTGGGTTAACTCTATGATTTTGAAGCAGCCAATCACAAAACACTACCCGTCTATCGCTATCCTCAGTATACAAATGTTAATGTAACTTGATATTTAAATGCTCGATATCCATGCTTTTTCAGTATTTTTCTTGCTGATTCATAACTTATCTGCAGTTCTTGACTAATTTTTCTTAACGAAACTGTTTTATCAACCTCAACCATAGCAAGTACGTTAATCTCAGTCTCTTCATTTATGATAAACCTCTGTTCCGCCTCTTGATTTCCTATTTGCCTAAAACGAGTCTCGACATGTGGAAAATACTGATGGCTGGATGTTGCCGATTCGGATATCTATGAGCATACAACTCGGCAGCATTCCTTGAATTTCTATGACCCTCTCCAAATATTAATAACATATCCACTTTTTCACTTTGAGTATACATTATTTTAACGAAAATTTAAACTAAATTTAACGAAAATTAAGAAACTTTTACGTCTGTTCTTAGAGCGTATGTCACTGTCATTATCTACTTAAGTGAGTGCTTTGTTTTCCAAAGAAGACTTGATAAAAACAGTTGCAAATTATTATGCATCATGGCTGTCCATGGCGCACTTGTCATAAGTAAATAAATTATCCAGTATTTTGCTTAATAATATTTAATTTCTGTTTTTATGTCTAATCCAATCGCAAATAAATTAGTACCGTTAGATTCGTCAAAGAATGCTTTTTTCGAAAAGTAGTTGTCATTTGAAAATTAATAGTTAGAAATGAAAACGTAATTTTGTCAACTTGTCTTATTCCTGTCTTTCATACTAGTAACTAAAACTTTGCGATTGTATTTTTTTGACATCACCTAAGGCCCTTAGATTAGTTTGCGTCCAGTCATGGCCACCTAGATGCAATTTTAAAAGTGGCTCTAAAAAATGAAGTAGACGTAAAAAGTTTTTAAAATGTCACATTCTGATCTAGAATTGTCTCAGAAATCCAAAAATGTTAAAATATACAGAGTGTTCCATTTAAAAATTCAAAACCGGGGCCATTTCCGATGAAACCGGAAATGGCCGGAAGGTGGAAAATATGCGGACACTCTCCCCTTCACATACCATTTACCTGTACCAATTCTCATTTTGATACACATAATACTCTAAAAATTATGACTTGTCTAATAGATTCGTTGACACCCGGTATGCACACCGTGAGAAAGCCGAGCTTCCCCCACCACTCGCTACAATGCACTTGCAAAAGTATCTTCACTTCGAAGGGCTATAACTTTACTAACGATGCATGCATTTCATACTTATCAATTGTATCATAAAATATAGGTCTTCATTTAAAAACTGTGAAAATTTCGACTCTTAATGTTTATAAACAAAAGAGATATGATTTAAAAAAAAATGCTATCTTAGCTCCTATTGGTCGTAGGAGACTTTTAAAAAAAAAATCTTATTTTTCACCAGCTTTCAAGTCTACTTTTTGACAAAGTTGTATCATTAAAATTAGCAAAGTTATTCCAATTGTTTATACGTAAAAAAGGTACCCCTTCTTTAAACGGGTTTTTAACAACAATTTTTTTCAAAATCCATCATTTTTCCATCTTTGCTTGTAGTTTGAACTTCAAAGAATCCATTCCGCCTTTGCAAATATCTGTAGAATCATCCTCAGGGCACGGACAATTGTTTGAACGTTCAGTGTCTGGGATAAACAATTAAGATTATTCATAAACCACCAAACCAATTTGGTCCAGCTTTCGCACAGTTATAAACGCACATAATGGCCTTATCATCAAGGGGTCATGCATCACTTTCGGTCTTTCTTGCAAAAGTTATTAACATTTATAAAATTGTCAAAAAAGGTGGTTTTTCGCCATTATCTCGGTAAGTTATTTATCGATTGTGACGTATAAAAAATGAAGATAAAGGTCTTTTCAATACCCACAACTTTCATTTGGACAAGTTTTCTCTAAAATGTAACCAAAAAATTCTACGGACAGAAAATCGAATTTTCCGACTTTGCATGTTGTTTATAAAAAAACAGAGCTGATCTAGCTGTACTTTATTACATATTTATCATCTACTGGGTGTCCTCTACGACTTGAAACTTTCAGATATCTGCAATAAATTTTTACATGAAATCGCTACAAATTCAGTAGGAAGACTGGAGTATATTGTGTTTTGACTAAGTTCAGATATCTGCCTCATACACTTAATTCACACAAAACATTTTCATCTTGATTAGATATGTCATCTGCAAAGATAAAACCTGCCCAGGAAAATGTGGGAAATCTCCCCGATATGAAAAAAACACGTAAAAAGTCTAAATCTTTAAATGTTTCAGGCAACTCGTTGTACAGGGTGAGTCAACGATTGGATGAAGTAGGTTTGTGCCTTTTCGGTGAAATTAACAAAGAAACTATATTTATTGTTTGATACAGTTTATTTTTACGCAGATTTTAAAAATATTTAGGACTCTACAGGGTGAGCCAAAAAACTAGGACAGCATAAAGTTGTATTTTTTTAAATTGAATACGAATCGTATTTTCGATTTAGCTTATAATTTTAAATCTTTTTTATTAAGGGTTTACTATAACAAAACTTTATAATTTCTGAGATAATTAAGTTTAAAGAAAAAAAGTCACATTTTCAAGCATCAATTCAATCCTAAATAACGTTTTCAATTTTGTGACAAATATATTCAAATTTGGAATTTAGCAAGGCCAAGGACAAGTTAACATAATTTTTACCTAATATTTGCAATAAAAGCTACAGGGTAGGGTGTTGAACACATCGGCTCAAATTTGAACAAGTTTAAATGAATAAATATCTTTTTTTTTAAATGGTACACCCTGTATATTTTCATGTTATTTAATAGAGTAATAAAAACCCTAAAAGTTTTGTTCAATATATCCTATACCTATTTATAATAGTTTTTGAGATATTTCAGTTTTTCTTATTTTCCATACTTTTTTACAGAAATAGTCTTCATTATCATAGTAGCCATGGCAAAAACAATGTAAAAGAACATTTTTCTGTGTGTCAAATTTATAACCGCAATCGCTTCTTTTGGTTTTTATGTAGTGTAGTTTGGTTTTTTTTGCATTGTAAAATGAATTTTCCAATGAATGAGTTAATAGATATGATTTATACAATAGGAGAGGCTCAAAAAATTGTCTTCTTGCTCAAAGAATTTACAAAATGAAGTATCCTGATCGACGCCAGCCTAATGCCCATACTTTTCAAAACTTAATGCAAAGATTTGATTCTTCTGGTACTATTGATTATCCAAAACGTAAAGTGGTCAACAAACCAGTAACTAATGAAGAAAAAGAACTACAAGTATTGTTAAATGTTTAGGAAAATCCTTATATTGGTAGCCGTCAGTTAGCAGCATTATGTGAAACATCACAATCCACCGCTAATCGTACTACCAAGAAATATAGGTATCATCCATATCACATGGAATTACACCAAGAATTGCATGGACAGGATTTTGAAAGTCGTGTAAATTTTTGTCGTACAATAAATGCGGAGATTCAATTAAATCCAAATTTATTATGCAAGGTAATGTTTAGTGATGAAGCTACTTTTAGAAGTAACGGTGCCGTAAATAGACGCAACATGCATTATTATGCCACAGAAAACCAATTTTGGATTAGAGAGGTGCAACATCAAAACCACTTGTCATTAAATGTTTGGTGTGGTATTCATCATAATCGAATTATTGGACCCCACTTTTTTAATGAACCACTAAATGGCCATAGTTACCTGAACTTTCTACAAGAAGAACTACCCCAACTGCTTCAAGGTCTCGATAGGGATGAGCTCGACAGTATGTGGTTCCAGCACGATGGTGCGCCTCCGCATTACCATCGTGAAGTTCGTGCGTTTTTGGACCAACGATATCCGCAAAAATGGATTGGACGTGGGGGTTTCATTGAGTGGCCACCAAGGTCTTGCGACATTACCCCATTAGATTTCTTCCTATGGGGTTATATTAAAAATAAGGTGTATGTTAATCCACCAACAACAGTGGAAGATATGCGAAACAGGATTAGAGATACCTGTAGAACAATAACGCCACTAATTTTGTCCAGGGTCCGAGAAAATCTGCAAAAAAGACTAAATTTGTGCATTGCACAAGAGGGTCGTTTAATAGGTAATTTTTTTGTTTCAATTTAGTATAAAAGTAAATATGTATTTGCCTTGTCGTTATTGTTGTGTTAATTTTTTCACGTTATGTTTAATTAAACTATTGCCGTTGTAATATAACGAATAATGTATTTCATCATATTTAACCACATTCTGTTTGTTTCTGTAGTTTCTTTTTATTATTTTACATGGCTACTATGATAATGAAGACTATTTCTGTAAAAAAGTATGGAAAATAAGAAAAACTGAAATATCTCAAAAACTATTATAAATAGGTATAGGATATATTGAACAAAACTTTTAGGGTTTTTATTACTCTATTAAATAACATGAAAATATACAGGGTGTACCATTTAAAAAAAAAGATATTTATTCATTTAAACTTGTTCAAATTTGAGCCGATGTGTTCAACACCCTGTAGCTTTTATTGCAAATATTAGGTAAAAATTATGTTAACTTGTCCTTGGCCTTGCTAAATTCCAAATTTGAATATATTTGTCACAAAATTGAAAACGTTATTTAGGATTGAATTGATGCTTGAAAATGTGACTTTTTTTCTTTAAACTTAATTATCTCAGAAACTATAAAGTTTTGTTATAGTAAACCCTTAATAAAAAAGATTTAAAATTATAAGCTAAATCGAAAATACGATTCGTATATAGGGTGTTCTATTTAAAAAAATCCAACTTTATGCTGTCCTAGTTTTTTGGCTCACCCTGTAGAGTCCTAAATATTTTTAAAATCTGCGTAAAAATAAACTATCAAACAGTAAATATAGTTTCTTTGTTAATTTCACCGAAAAGGCACAAACCTACTTCATCCAATCGTTGACTCACCCTGTACAATGACACATTCAGTGTATTTTTCTTAGATCTCTTCAATCTATACCTCGAAGGTCTAATGAAATTAGCTGATCTAGTGCTATAAGAGTGAAAGTGCGAATTTTGGTGGAATTTCCACGGTTTTTATGAATCTCCAGTAGTTGGTGTAAGATAAATAAACTAGGCAAAGTTAGTACCCGCAATTTTATAAAGTGTGGCCTACAGTGGCCCCTATAGCCTTCTTCTGCATTCTAAACATCTGAATCGCGCCAGAACAGCAACCCCAAAGATGAACACCGTACGAAATATAAGGATACAACAAGGAATAATAAACAGAGAGAAGCGTGTCACAGTGAAGGGGCCAACGAAGTTGTCTGAGAACAAAAATAGAGGATGCCAACTTGTTCCTCAATAACGTGATGTGAGAATTCCAGATCAAACCATCGTCCAAACTGATAACCAACAATGTCACCGAAGAACCATCAATCGCTCCACGTCCATTCATGAAAAACAAATTCCTTGTTTTGTCTACATTCAAGTTAAGGAAATTATTAACAAACCAACATCTCGCACGCTCTCCCATAACAGACATTTCGTTCATTAAACATTGTGGGTCTCTACTTTTACAAATTAGCGCTGTGTCGTCAGCGTAACAGATACACAGACCCGGTGACAAATGCCTAAAGAGATCATTGATATATGATGGTGCTTTTCCGGTTTTCAATCCGTTCGTCAATAGAAATATCTTCACGACGTTTCGCCTACATCTCAGCTGACATTTTCAAGTGATGCTTCCTCGACGGCTGTTCGACTTAGAATGAGCGTGCTGGTCCTGTGATGGCCTTTTTATAGTTTGGCGCTTGTGCAGGTTATATCTTGGTTCTGCCTGGTTGGTTTCTTCGCTTCTCTGGGTCTGTGCCTCTTCCCGGCCCGCTCTCTGGTGTGTTGTTTTTGGTTTGATTTTGAGTAAAGTTTTCCATGTGTTTGAAATATTTTACGCATCATCTCTTTTGTTAAAGTTTTTAGTGCTTTCTATTTCGAGAGCTTCTCTGATGATGCGCGTTCTATAGTGTTTTATGGGTGCGATCTGTTTGGTTTCCTGGACATTTATAGTGTGTCCTGTTTCCTGATGGATATATATATATATATATATATATATATATATATATATATATATATATCACCTCACCTCAATAACGTCTATCCAAATCGTTGGATAGGTAGAGGAGGACCTATTGCCTGTCCTCCTTGATATCCCGACCTAACGCCGTTATATTCTTACTTTGGTTAATTCCACTCCGATCGATAGTAGGGAGAAACTTCTACAGAGAATCACATTTCATTGTGATCAAATAAGGGACAATGCTGAGTTAAAGTGGCGAGCCCATGTTGAACCAACTTACGAAGATTTTAACTAAGCAGTTGGTTTAACTTTTGATTGAAACTATGGTGACAGGGGAACATTTCTCTTTCATATTCAACCCGACAGAAGTTGGGGGACTAACAGTGTAAATAAAATGACATTTTTTCGAAAATGGTTGGGATTAGCGAAATGAATGAAGAGTAATTAATTTTTAGTCAGTAGTTAAAGGTATGTAAAACAACGTTGTCCAAACTTTTTATCATACAGGGCGTAAAAAATGGGATCATGAGTGTCACAGCTAGTCCGTCCATGCAGCTGTGAGTAATTCACAATACTTTCTTGGACAGTAATTTGAAGGGTCTTATTTGGTGTACATAATATTAAAAAAAATTGAAATATACCTGATGATTCAATAATTATGTGAAAAAATCTTGATTCCATTGCAGCTCTTTGGGAGCCCATATCTCCGAAGAGGAGGCGATATCCGGGAGATTATCAGTTGGCTCCTTAGTCATAAGAGGTGTCCATTTCCAAAATACACCTATTCTAATAATAAACAATACTTAAGCGGGTTTCAGTTGGGAGTAATAGAGTTAAAGGCAAATATATATGTATACATGGTCTTATAAACATACCACTTTTGATTTCTTTGTGTTCCGTATTATTTCCGGCAGTTAACTTATTACAGTTTAATTTATAATTTTAATTCCCTTTTCAGGGCGAAAGACAACGTATCGATTTCGGACGTAGCCAGTCTTAAAAACCGCTATAAGCTGACCGATAAGAATAATAATTACAGCATGACAATTTCCGAAGGGCTCTATGAGGATGCGGGAACGTGGCGATGCAGCGCCTCTATCGGAGGGCAACTAAAAGCTTCCTCTGAAATAAACGTAGCCAGTAAGTATAATTTTGCAAATACGACTTTAAGATAGTTCATTGGTAATCGAGTTTCTTTTTGTTTTTTTTGCAAAGCAAAAATCTTTTATTCAGATAAAATTTTTAATATCCAATGCTATGTACAGGGTGAGTCAACGATTGGATGAAGTAGGTTTGTGCCTTTTCGGTGAAATTAACAAAGAAACTATATTTATTGTTTGATACAGTTTATTTTTACGCAGATTTTAAAAATATTTAGGACTCTACAGGGTGAGCCAAAAAACTAGGACAGCATAAAGTTGTATTTTTTTAAATAGAACACCCTATATACAAATCGTATTTTCGATTTAGATTATTATTTTAAATCTTTTTTATTAAGGATTTACTATAACAAAACTTTATAGTTTCTGAGATAATTAAGTTTAAAGAAAAAAAGTCACATTTTCAAGCATCAATTCAATCCTAAATAACTTTTTCAATTTTGTGACAAATATATTCAAATTTGGAATTGAGCAAGGCCAAGGACAAGTTAACATAACTTTTACCTAATGTTTGCAATAAAAGTTACAGGGTGTTGAACACATCGGCTCAAATTTGAACAAGTTTAAATGAATAAATATCTTTTTTTTTTAAATGGTACACCCTGTATATTTTCATGTTATTTAATAGAGTAATAAAAACCCTAAAAGTTTTGTTCAATATATCCTATACCTATTTATAATAGTTTTTGAGATATTTCAGTTTTTCTTATTTTCCATACTTTTTTACAGAAATAGTCTTCATTATCATAGTAGCCATGTAAAATAATAAAAAGAAACTACAGAAACAAACAGAATGTGGTTAAATATGATGAAATACATTATTCGTTATATTACAACGGCAATAGTTTAATTAAACATAATGTGAAAAAATTAACACAACAATAACGACAAGGCAAATACATATTTACTTTTATACTAAATTGAAACAAAAAAATTACCTATTAAATACTGAGATTAATTATTTCTTTTTAATAAGTGTTCGAATAAACGACCCTCTTGTGCAATGCACAAATTTAGTCTTTTTTGCAGATTTTCTAGGACCCTGGACAAAATTGGTGGCGTTATTGTTCTACAGGTATCCCTAATCCTGTTTCGCATATCTTCCACTGTTGTTGGTGGATTAACATACACCTTATTTTTAATATAACCCCATAGGAAGAAATCTAATGGGGTGATGTCGCAAGACCTTGGTGGCCACTCAATGAAACCCCCACGTCCAATCCATTTTTGCGGATATCGTTGGTCCAAAAACGCACGAACTTCACGATGGTAATGCGGAGGCGCACCATCGTGCTGGAACCACATACTGTCGAGCTCATCCCTATCGAGACCTTGAAGCAGTTGGGGTAGTTCTTCTTGTAGAAAGTTCAGGTAACTATGGCCATTTAGTGGTTCATTAAAAAAGTGGGGTCCAATAATTCGATTATGATGAATACCACACCAAACATTTAATGACCAGTGGTTTTGATGTTGCACCTCTCTACTCCAAAATGGGTTTTCTGTGACATAATAATGCATGTTGCGTCTATTTACGGCACCGTTACTTCTAAAAGTAGTTTCATCACTAAACATTACCTTGCATAATAAATTTGGATTTAATTGAATCTCCGCATTTATTATACGACAAAAGTTTACACGACTTTCAAAATCCTGTCCATGCAATTCTTGGTGTAATTCCATGTGATATGGATGATACCTATATTTCTTGGTAGTACGATTACCGGTGGATTGTGATGTTTCACATAATGCTGCTAACTGACGGCTACCAATATAAGGATTTTCCTGAACATTTAACAATACTTGTAGTTCTTTTTCTTCATTAGTTACTGGTTTGTTGACCACTTTACGTTTTGGATAATCAACAGTACCAGAAGAATCAAATCTTTGCATTAAGTGTTGAAAAGTATGGGTATTAGGCTGGCGTCGATCAGGATACTTCATTTTGTAAATTCTTTGAGCAAGAAGGCAATTTTTTTGAGCCTCTCCTATTGTATAAATCATATCTATTAACTCATTCTTTGGAAAATTCATTTTACAATATAAGGTGAATGCAAAAAAAACCAAACTACACTACATAAAAACCAAAAGAAACGATTGCGGTTATAAATTTGACACACAGAAAAATGTTCTTTTACATTGTTTTTGCCATGGCTACTATGATAATGAAGACTATTTCTGTAAAAAAGTGTGGAAAATAAGAAAAACTGAAATATCTCAAAAACTATTATAAATAGGTATAGGATATATTGAACAAAACTTTTAGGGTTTTTATTACTCTATTAAATAACATGAAAATATACAGGGTGTACCATTTTAAAAAAAAGATATTTATTCATTTAAACTTGTTCAAATTTGAGCCGATGTGTTCAACACCCTGTAGCTTTTATTGCAAATATTAGGTAAAAATTATGTTAACTTGTCCCTGGCCTTGCTAAATTCCAAATTTGAATATATTTGTCACAAAATTGAAAACGTTATTTATGATTGAATTGATGCTTGAAAATGTGACTTTTTTTTTAAACTTAATTATCTCAGAAACTATAAAGTTTTGTTATAGTAAACCCTTAATAAAAAAGATTTAAAATTATAAGCTAAATCGAAAATACGATTCGTATATAGGGTGTTCTATTTAAAAAAATACAACTTTATGCTGTCCTAGTTTTTTGGCTCACCCTGTAGAGTCCTAAATATTTTTAAAATCTGCGTAAAAATAAACTGTATCAAACACTAAATATAGTTTCTTTGTTAATTTCACCGAAAAGGCACAAACCTACATCATCCAATCGTTGACTCACCCTGTACATTAAAACATACAATTTCAAATATTGATTGATTTATTTATACAGATCTATTCACCCTATACAGCACGGAATATTTCGGCCAAAATACGTGACTTTCAAAAAGTTTTACTTTTGGGATATATGGGGGTTTAAGATAGTTACTTTTTAAAATTATTTTCATATACAGGGTGTCCCAAAATCTCTGAAAGTATCGAAATTGTTTTTTTTTTTAAATGGAACCTCCTGTATATTACCGCATTTTTAGATTTTCCGATCAAAAAAAAGTCCCTATTTTAATAAGATTTATAGTACCTAGACCATAGATAAAATATTTATAGATCCGCAAAGTTTAATCCCAAAAACGGCAAATTTACGACAATAAAATGTAAACATCGTAGATCAGATGTCGGCATGCGCACTACAAAATGATCAGGTGACCATCAACAGGACCGAACTTCGAAAATCTATTTAGTTGATTCAGTTAGTCATAAATGGTGTCTAAATCAAGCAAGTTATCAAAGTTGCAATCTTTAGTAAAGAAGTCGGTGTCATGTAACTTTCTTGTTCTGGGAGTCACATCATATGGGCACAAATAATATCTGAAGCAGAAGGGAATAATCCGGTCTGTGTCTACCGATGGGAGTTAGTTTAGTCATTTCTTATACTGTGAAAGTAAAATTGTGAAGAAAATGTTTCTTACTATTTCTCTAATCTATTGTTTCCGTCTTTGTGCGTTAACTTTCTTGTTGTAGGGTGGGAGTGAATAATTAACATTTTTAAGGTCCGGCAATTTATTCTCTAATTATTAAAAAATAATGACCTTCTTTTCCTTATCTTTTTTTTTCATTTTTTAAGAAAATATTGATACGAAATGGGTTTGTCAACGGATATGCAGGATTTAAAAATAATTTTATATAAAAATATTTTTCTGCCGTAATGGTGAACGGAGCATATATTTTCTTATCGTATTAATTTTTTTCGACAAAATGATGAAAATGTTATTTTAAATAAAATAAGTGAACAAGGTCATTGCTGAGGGTGAATAAAAAATATTTACCAACAAGAGAAATTCACATTTGTCTCACTTATTTCGTAATATTTTGCTTTTGTTAACATATTAATGAATTTTTAATTTGACGATTTCAAAATGAGGATTGCCATGACCACATGAATCATGACAATTTCATAAAATGAGTATGGACATAATTAATCTGAATTTACTTCCAAAACCAGTATTAATAATGAACAACGCTTTTTAACGTCATGTCCTCCATCTTCAGAAATAAAAATAATAAATCATAGAATGGCTGCAGAACAAAAAAAAAACATTTGAGCTGGATGGAAACATCGGTTAAATATAAGGTGGATGAAGTTATGCAAGAATATGGACATTGTGCAAATTAGCAACTGGAAAAAAGTCGTTGACAATTTGAAAAAATAATTCAAACAGAGCTTAGAAATTATAGAGCCAATAGCCGATTCTGGCTAAAATATAAACCTTGTACTGAAATATTTTATGTATATAACAAAATAATATAATGCATTATAATTTTTGTAAGTTATATATATATATATATATATATATATATATATATATATATATATATATATGTTTTAAAATATTCCAACTTCATTTTGAGGATGTATGTTTTTATTTATTTAAGTAATGTAATAGATGGAAAAATTGTACCATTTCTTGACATATTGATGAATGTACTTTTTCCATATGATAGAATAAACTATTCTATGGTTTGGTGCGAATTTTCAGATTTTTTTAAGAATTGATTGCTTAAAAGTTCAGTGTATCTTTTGGTAATCATTTGGAAAGTGCTCAAAATATATCATACTACATGTTTTGGAAATTTAACGTTATACGAAAATACTATAAATCCAAAAACGTTGTAAAGCAACACTATTTTTTACCCTATAGAGAAAAAGGAAAATAAAACAAATAAAATATGTACACATTCCATTATATTAAATAAAAACACAAAAATAAATAAAAGAAATCAGTTAAAACGCTATAAATCCGTTTAAATCGCACGCAACTCACTGTGCTGTTTACGGATGGCACTACGAAACAACCGATCGATAATAGGAAGTCGCTTATGGGCATGCCCTTATCTGATCAACGTGCAAAAATATGACTGGCGCCTGATGTGTAGAAACCACGCACGTATAAAGTATATGTACTGATCGTCAAATAAACAGAAAATGTCCGGACCATGCTATGCGCCATTTTGGGTAAGGTGAAGTTATAATAACAGTGAATACGCTGTCGCCACTGAAAAATTATAACGACTAAACGTAATCGTTTACCTCCCACTGACAAGGTTTGAAGCAATATGCATACCTTTACGAAATTTCATCGACATAAGTAGTTGAACGAAACGAATGGTAGAAAGAGATAAAATGACAGTATTACGTTATAACCTTACCCAACTCATCCAATTTGTGTCAATTGATTGTTACGTGTGGATATTTGTCATACTATTGGTCGGTCGTAAAAATAAATTAAAAATTGTTATATTTTTGGTTGTTAAAAATAACTAGTCCTTAAAAAAGCAATATGTTGACGAACCGTTTCTTCAAAATGTTTTATTTTTTGAAAAACCAGTTGAAATGTGAATTAGGTAGTACCCCGTTATTTTCAGTATTTTCTAATTAAAATTTCCTTAGAAAGTTGAATGTTTCGCAAATTTCAAATAAATTTGAAATTATAGGCATACAAAATTATTACACTAAATTCTGTTCATATCTCAATAGTATGAGCGTGCTGTTTAAAAATTGTTTTCCTACGACTAGTTCTAATTATGGATTTAATATAAACACTTGTGTCCCTATATCCCCAAACGGTCGAGTATCTTATTTTGAAACAGTTAAGTATAACATAATTGTTTTCAGCAACATAACTTATAAAAAAAATTTGAGAGGTAACAATTTGTAAGATATTTAAAACTTTTATTTAAATAAGTAACATTAAATTTTATATTCAAATAATGTTAAATACAACATTTTACTTCCTTAGGCTGTGTTAAACACTATACTAAACTACAATTAAATAAATATTATTGATTATAATTTATTAGGACATATTAATTTGAACCCTACAAGCCAACAAACGAGGTCCTTCAGAATAAAAAGTTTTTTATAGTACGTTTGGTCTTCAAGCCCCTACAAATCTTCACAAAATAATAAAAAAGTATACTAAAGGTTGAATAGTATCATTAATGGGGGTCTTCGGGCTGGCCTATGGTTCCGGCCCCTGGTCGTACACAGTTCCTCTATCACCGGTCAAGTTTCAGGTTTTCTTTCAAACTTACTTGTCAGGACAGGAAGTCTTGCAATAATCGGCTGGATGTTTAGTGAATTCATACAATAATTGGTGGATAGCTAGGACGATGGATTTTAGTAATACTACATAGAGCAGTGGTTTTTACGGTTTTAAGTTTTATGAGTGCTGGCTTCCTGCAATTACTGTATATAGGAGGTATGTATTCCTATTAAAGTCAGTATATTGCTTTGTATATATGAGTTGTTTTTCTTGAGATGCCTTTTTCTTTGTATATTAGACTCCTAAGGTATTTGGCCCTTTGTATACATTTTTTGTTTAACAGTTCCAAAGTGCCAATTTAAGATAATTTTGTGGTCTATATTTACACCTAAATATTTGACTGATGGCTTGGTGCATATTACTTGGTTATTAAGTTAATTAAAATAAATTTAATCCAAGGAAAAACAAAGATTTTTTCACAATAATAACAATAATGACACTATTTTTTGACTTTTGACGGTTAATTTGACGTGCCAAAACGTCACTCTTACCCAAAATGGCGCAGAGTATACTCCGGACATTTTTCGTTTGACAGCTCCATTACCACCTGTCATTCATTTATTTTCAGAAATCCGTGGTAGAAACGCATTTTTTCGTCCATGGTTTGCCATTTTTTGGCTTTAGCAGCCGACAAGAGTAGGGGTCCATGGTAGAGGTCAGTGACCTAGACCTTATGGATTTTTAAATAATTTCAAATTTAATAGAATCTCTCCTAATGTTTCAAATAGTTAAGAAGTATTTCAGTTATGTCCTCGAAATTTACAGTGAAGTGTAACAATAAATCATATTTTATATTCCAATTATAATAAACTTGCTATGTTATACAGGGTGTTCAGAAATTAAAACTAATCAAATAAGAACTTTAAGTGGCTATAACTTGATTAATTTAAATAGACCGCTATACTTTTTAACTTACCAGAAAATGTACCTTTTAAATACTCATCGAGTGGTATAAGGGTATTCTATAGCTAAGTCTTCGCGTTTTTACGCCAAATAATCGTTTTATGTACCATTTTGTGTTTTTTGAATAGATGTTCTAATGTATCTAGTTGCCTATGGCATTTGGAAATGACAGGTAATTTACAACTATAAAAATAATAATCAGGAATATCTTTACAAATGTTCAGAAAGTCGGAACGCGATTTATAGTCGTCCAACAGACGATAGCACAAAACAGAAGCAAAATATTTATAGTAGATGTTCGAAATGTCGACCATACATTTCCAAACACTTACATATTCTTTTTTCGAAACCACTGCTAACTCTGGACAACATTTGCGGAGTTACAGTTTGAAAAGCGTCTCTTATGCGTCTTTTCATATTTTGTGGTGTTGTCGGGGGTACATTGTAGACAATTCCTTTTATGTATCCCCATAAAAAGGAATCCGGTGGAGTTAAGTCCGGAGATCTCGGAGGCCAATTTTGAAATCCGTCAAGCTCAATCCACCTATTTCGAAAGTTGACATTTAAAAATTGCCGAACCTCACGATGATAATTGAAGCTACATTGTTTTTTCAAATATTTAAAAGGACATTTTCTAATAACACTGGAAGTTGGTGTAACATCAAACCATTTTAAGATCCTTCAAACAGGTAGGGTCCAATTAAGTATGGACCCCAGTATTCCTCCCCCAAACATTAACCGACCACCCATTCTGGTTTCTCATAACTCTGTTTTCATGTGGATTTGAATCAGAATAGTAATGGCAGTTGTGTCCATTCACGAAATCATTGTTATGAAACCTACATTCATCGCTAAACAACACATTATCAAAAAAGTGTTCATTGTCTGCCACTTTATCTAAGACCCACAAGCAGAATTCAGTTCGGTTGTTAAAATCATTTCCGTGAAGCTCTTGATAAAGCTGAATTTTATAAGGTTCAAATCTGTATTTGTTAAGATTCCTTGAAATGCTTGACTAATGTTAGTATTTTCGGATATTTGATTCTGACTAATATTGAGATTTTCGATCATAGAATAAAGTACAGTAAAAATATGTACTTCTTCCTGAGTGACAGGTTTTCTTATAAGAGGTTTTTTGTAACTGACACTACCACTTTCCCGAAACTGGTTTAATAATCTCACAAAACCGGCGGGTTTAGGATGGTTTTTTTTTCAAGAAACCTTTTGAGCATAGACTCGAGAAGCTAACAAATAAGTTGAATAAATCTTCATTTTGACAAAGCAATAACACAACAAAATTCAAATAATTCACTTCAACAAATGAAGTTTCACAGTTAAAAAAAATAATACCGCTATTAGAGCAACTTTGCAGACTAAACTGACAGACTAATTAAATTATATGACATTTCTAAATGGCATAGGCAACTAGATGCATTAGAACATCTATTCAAAAAACATAAAATCGTGCAGAAAACGATTACTTGGCGTAATCTGTGAAAATGCGCAAAACTTAGCTATAGAACACCCACCATTACAAATAAGTTGTCAAAAGTCCCCAACAATCCCATGTCTGGAAAAAAATTTATTCAATGTCAAAGTGGGGAAAAATTGGTTTTTCGCGTTTTTCAGCCAAACGGTAAGTTTTATCAACAAAATAGTTCAGATCAAAATTGTAAATCCTAAAATTACCTATAAAAATTGTTCTTATACTTTTTTTCATAAGTCACCGTTTTCGAGATATCATCGCTCAAAAAGTTGAGAAAGCTGCGTTCTCCAAAATATGCACACGTTTCCACGTCACCTGTGAGGTAGTGTACTTGACGCGTTTTTTTAACGTGGTTTCCCCGGTAGGCCTATTCCACGAACCATACTGTACTCTATGTAATGATTAAAAAAAGAAGAAATAGTTAAAAATAATCGAAGCTGTCTGGATTCTATTGAATTTAAGTCAGTTATTAGTCAGATTCATTATCGTTAAATACTTTTGCTTCTTCTTGTTCTTCATCTTCTCGTTCTTCTTTTTTTTTCCTGCTGAGTGCAGATAAATCCCTCCAAAAGCGATGTATCAGACGTCTCTTCGTTGATATATGAACCGTCTTCTAATGGAGATTCAACATTGGAACACGAATGGCCTTGGCAATTTGTACATGCTAATGAACAAAATAACCCAACTTTTTTGCAGCCGCATTTAGCATTACATCCCTTTTTACAAGTGCAAAAAATTGTGTTGAGGTGTTTTTTTGGTGAAGGTGGGAGTAAAGTCTGAATTGGTTCCAATGTATTGTCAAACAACTTCCAGCCCCAATCTTTTGGACCTAGTTGATTACCAAGCCACAGTTGAACTTGATAATATACCCGAAATAGATGTTGTTGGGCAGAAGCAGGGGTTGGAAGAAGACAAGCTAATTGCACTCGCTTTTTGTTTCGAGTATTTTTAACAAAGGATGCGTAGCGGAACTTACCGATGCAGGTAATTTTTTTTTGGAGCTCCGTACATGGGAAGAAGAAAGCGAATTCCATTGGTGATAATTTCTTGTGGAGTAGTTACTATTTTTAAAAACTTCAGCATAACCGACTAAATCTTTTTTTTTTCAAACATTTTAATAACAGATGTTTTATCCCTTCTGTAAAATGCTGATGTCGTATCGCAGCCACTTATTGCATGTAAAAATAAAACATGATTTTGGCACTTTACAAAAGCAGATAAACTTTGTGTTGAATATATTTCAGACTGATGTTTAGTTTTTCCAGGTTTTAAAAAATAAATGGTTTTGTTAGTTGGAGTTCGAGCAGTCAATAAAACCAGTAAATCAACGTCCTCACCAACAACAATAGTTGCGTTTGTCAAATTGAACTGTTCTAATGCTGTTTCAATGATGAGGAGATATCAGCATCATTAACAGCTTGTTTGACAAGTATACCTTCACTGGCCAATCTTTCTTTTAGCAGTGAAATGAACCGTGACTTGTTGTGTGTATTTGCCAGAAACTTTTGTTGGGTAGTGGGAACGATCATAAATTGATCAAATAAAATGTCTGAAGATGAAGATGTTGTAGCTCGACGACGTTGTTCTGCGGCTTTAATGTTCTTCGTGCAATCGGTGTAGCCATCAAATACTACAGTAACTCTGTGATATACCGATAGAAAAATATTTCAACTCGTATTCCAGCTCCAGTGATGTCTGTACGCGGCGTACGGCGTATGGAGAACGCAGCTTTCTCAACTTTTTGAGCGATGATATCTCGAAAACGATGACTCTTATGAAAAAAAGTATAAGTACAATTTTTATAGGTAATTTTATGATCTACAATTTTGATCGGAACTATTTTCATGATAAAACTTACCGTTTGGCTGAAAAACGCGAAAAACCCATTTTTCCCCACTTTGACCTTGAATGTTTTTTTCCAGGCATAGGATCGTTGAGGGACTTTTGACAACTTATTTGTAATGGTGTTCCAAACATTTGTACAAATTTTCAGCTCTATGCGAATTTTGGTAAACTTACCTCTCTTTTTAGGGCTAACTTGACCGGATAATTAAAGTTTAGATACTATAAACCTTATTAAAGTAGGCACTTATTTTGATTGGAGAATCCAAAAATACAATAATATACAGGGGGTTCCATTTAAAAAAACACAACTTTGATACTTTCAGAGCTTTTATGATACCCTGTATAATATGAAAATAATTTTAAAAAGTAGCTATATTAGATCCCCATATATCCCAAAAGTAAAACTTATTGAAAGTCACATATTTTGACTGCAATATTCCTTGCTGTATAGGGTGAATAAAACTGTATAGAAAATGAACACATTTTCGAGACTATGGATGTAATTTCATGAGTAACCTTCACTTTAACTACATATTATTAATATTATTTTAGCCACAGTTGCCGTTAAAATCAAGACGGACAACATTAATGTAGTTGAAGAGGAGACATTGCGAATCCAGTGCAACGTTTTGGGTAATCCGTACCCCGACTTGTCGTGGAGCATCGAGAGCGGCAACTACAACCGCAGCACCGGCTTTAACGATGGCAGAGTCGAAATTAAAGATTTCGTAGATGATAGTGGAAAAACCGTTGTGAAAGGCGAATTGGTTATTGAAAAGGTAACTATAGTTCGATTAAAATTGGAGAAGTTTTTCGTGCTCTCTCTTGTACAGGGTGAGTCAACGATTGGATGAAGTAGGTTTGTGCCTTTTCGGTGAAATTAACAAAGAAACTATATTTATTGTTTGATACAGTTTATTTTTACGCAGATTTTAAAAATATTTAGGACTCTACAGGGTGAGCCAAAAAACTAGGACAACATAAAGTTGTATTTTTTTAAATAGAACACCCTATATACGAATCGTATTTTCGATTTAACTTATAATTTTAAATCTTTTTTATTAAGGGTTTACTATAACAAAACTTTATAGTTTCTGAGATAATTAAGTTTAAAGAAAAAAAGTCACATTTTCAAGCATCAATTCAATCCTAAATAACGTTTTCAATTTTGTGACAAATATATTCAAATTTGGAATTTAGCAAGGCCAAGGACAAGTTAACATAATTTTTACCTAATATTTGCAATAAAAGCTACAGGATGTTGAACACATCGGCTCAAATTTGAACAAGTTTAAATGAATAAATATCTTTTTTTTTTAATGGTACACCCTGTATATTTTCATGTTATTTAATAGAGTAATAAAAACTCTAAAAGTTTTGTTCAATATATCCTATACCTATTTATAATAGTTTTTGAGATATTTCAGTTTTTCTTATTTTCCATACTTTTTTACAGAAATAGTCTTCATTATCATAGTAGCCATGTAAAATAATAAAAAGAAACTACAGAAACAAACAGAATGTGGTTAAATATGATGAAATACATTATTCGTTATATTACAACGGCAATAATTTAATTAAACATAATGTGAAAAAATTAACACAACAATAACGACAAGGCAAATACATATTTACTTTTATACTAAATTGAAACAAAAAAATTACCTATTAATTACCGAGATTAATTATTTCTTTTTAATAAGTGTTCGAATAAACGACCCTCTTGTGCAATGCACAAATTTAGTCTTTTTTGCAGATTTTCTCGGACCCTGGACAAAATTAGTGGCGTTATTGTTCTACAGGTATCCCTAATCCTGTTTCGCATATCTTCCACTGTTGTTGGTGGATTAACATACACCTTATTTTTAATATAACCCCATAGGAAGAAATCTAATGGGGTGATGTCGCAAGACCTTGGTGGCCACTCAATGAAACCCCCACGTCCAATCCATTTTTGCGGATATCGTTGGTCCAAAAACGCACGAACTTCACGATGGTAATGCGGAGGCGCACTATCGTGCTGGAACCACATACTGTCGAGCTCATCCCTATCGAGACCTTGAAGTAGTTGGGGTAGTTCTTCTTGTAGAAAGTTCAGGTCACTATGGCCATTTAGTGGTTAATTAAAAAAGTGGGGTCCAATAATTCGATTATGATGAATACCACACCAAACATTTAATGACCAGTGGTTTTGATGTTGCACCTCTCTAATCCAAAATGGGTTTTCTGTGGCATAATAATGCATGTTGCGTCTATTTACGGCACCGTTACTTCTAAAAGTAGCTTCATCATTAAACATTACCTTGCATAATAAATTTGGATTTAATTGAATCTCCGCATTTATTGTACGACAAAAGTTTACACGACTTTCAAAATCCTGTCCATGCAATTCTTGGTGTAATTCCATGTGATATGGATGATACCTATATTTCTTGGTAGTACGATTAGCGGTGGATTGTGATGTTTCACATACTGCTGCTAACTGACAGCTACCAATATAAGGATTTTCCTGAACATTTAACAATACTTGTAGCTCTTTTTCTTCATTAGTTACTGGTTTGTTGACCACTTTACGTTTTGGATAATCAACAGTACCAGAAGAATCAAATCTTTGCATTAACTTTTGAAAAGTATGGATATTAGGCTGGCGTCGATCAGGATACTTCATTTTGTAAATTCTTTGAGCAAGAAGGCAATTTTTTTGAGCCTCTCCTATTGTATAAATCATATCTATTCACTCATTCTTTAGAAAATTCATTTTACAATATAAGATGAATGCAAAAAAAACCAAACTACACTACATAAAAACCAAAAGAAGCGATTGCGGTTATAAATTTGACACACAGAAAAATGTTCTTTTACATTGTTTTTGCCATGGCTACTATGATAATGAAGACTATTTCTGTAAAAAAGTATGGAAAATAAGAAAAACTGAAATATCTCAAAAACTATTATAAATAGGTATAGGATATATTGAACAAAACTTTTAGGGTTTTTATTACTCTATTAAATAACCTGAAAATATACAGGGTGTACCATTTAAAAAAAAAAGATATTTATTCATTTAAACTTGTTCAAATTTGAGCCGATGTGTTCAACACCCTGTAGCTTTTATTGCAAATATTAGGTAAAAATTATGTTAACTTGTCCTTGGCCTTGCTAAATTCCAAATTTGAATATATTTGTCACAAAATTGAAAACGTTATTTAGGATTGAATTGATGCTTGAAAATGTGACTTTTTTTCTTTAAACTTAATTATCTCAGAAACTATAAAGTTTTGTTATGGTAAACCCTTAATAAAAAAGATTTAAAATTATAAGCTAAATCGAAAATACGATTCGTATATAGGGTGTTCTATTTAAAAAAATACAACTTTGTGCTGTCCTAGTTTTTTGGCTCACCCTGTAGAGTCCTAAATATTTTTAAAATCTGCGTAAAAATAAACTGTATCAAACAATAAATATAGTTTCTTTGTTAATTTCACCGAAAAGGCACAAACCTACTTCATCCAATCGTTGACTCACCCTGTACATGATTTATTTTTAGGTAAACAAAGAAGACCGTGGTGAATATTTTTGTCATGCGGTGAACAAGTACTGGGAACAGAACCAGGAAGAATCCAGCAGTATGATTAGAATTAAAGGTAATACAATAAAAATACAATTATTTCAGCGAAGATAAATGTACAAAAAATTATCTAAACTTCCTTCTTTAAATTTGCTTGGTACAATTTATAGTTTTCAAAATTTCTCTATGTAGAAATACATCTTTAAAATGTCAAATTTTTGATTAGTATTTAAGTGCTGCGATTTTAAAAAAGCTAATTTTAATGCTCTTTATGGTAACCTTGCGTCCGCTGATTGGGCTGAACTGAATCAGTGCTCGGATGTTAACATGTATTAGGTCAATAGTAACAAGTCTGCTAACATACTGAATATATAACAGAATCTTTGGAAGATGATCAAGTTGTTGACTCCATTTATACAGATCTTTCAAAAGCTTTCGATAAATTGAATCATGAAATTTTATTATGTAAATTGTCTAGATATGGTATAAAGGGCTCATTTTTGCAGTGGATGAAATCATATATCTTGGACAGGTATCAGATAGTAAAAATAAATAATTATTTTTCAAAACCAATAACTGTTACTTCTGGTGTACGCAGGAGGCACATCTGGCACTACTGTTATTCAATATATATAAATATATATATATATATATATATATATATATATATATATATATATATATATATATATATATATATATATGTATATATATATATATATATATATATATATGTTATATCGTAGATTTTCGCGGATGGTAGAATGAATAGTTTGGTTATTCCGGATTTCAATCCTTTCGTTCAAAAAATCGTTTTCACGACGTTTCGCCAAAATCTCATTTGGCATTTTCAAGTGCGGTTCGTTTCGTTACTCGCTGAGAACTGAAGGTGGCCACTTAAGAATTTCGAGTTTTGTTTAGTTGGCTCGCTGCCTGATTGGATGGGCGGCTTCGCAGGCTCCTCCCCTCTCCCGAGTGCGATATATTTTGTTCTTGTAGGCAGGTCTCTCGTGTACTAGTTGATTTTTGTTGTTTTCTTTCTAGATTTGTTATTAATATTTTCCATGTAAATGAAAAATTTATAGCATCGTCTCGTTTATTTAGCTGTCCCGCTTTTTCGATTTCTAGGGCCTCTCTTATGACGCGTACCTTGTAGTTCTGCAGTGGTGCTATTTCTTTTGTTTTTTCGAAGTCGATGGTATGTCCGGTTGTTTGGTGATGGTGAAATAGGGCTGAGGTTGTCTGTTTGTTTTTGAGGCTATTTTTATGTTCTTGGATTCTTGCTGATATGCGCCTGTTTGTTTGTCCTATATATATTTGCTGACAATCTGCACATGGAATGCTGTAAACGCCATGATTTTCAAGGTTGATCTTGTCTTTGGGATTTCCCAGGATGTTGGCTATTGTTTTTTGTGGTTTAAATATGGGCTGTATGTTGTGTTTTCTTAAGATTCTTCCGATTCTGTCTGTTATTCCTTTTATGTATGGCATTATGGCTTTGTTCCTTGTTTGATCTTGGTCTTTGGTCTTTGTTGTAGTCTTCTCTTGTCTTTTTATGGCTTTCTTTATATCTGCTTGTGAGAAACCATTCCGTTCTAGAGCTGTTGAAATGCGTCTTATTTCGTCTTGTTTTGTGTCAAGTTCTGTTAGGCGGAGAGATCTTGATACTAATGTGTTGACTACTGCCTGCTTTTGAGAGGGATGATGATGTGACGCTGCATTGAGATATCGGTCAGTATGTGTGGGTTTCCGATATACGCTGAAGCCCAAGGTGTTGTTGAGTTTCCTAGTTAATAGCAGGTCCAAAAAAGGAAGTTTCTTTTCTTGTTCGATTTCTAGCGTGAATTGGATTCTGTGGCGGATATTGTTCAGATATATGAGGAAATCATCCAGGTGTTCTTTTCCATGTGGCCATATTATAAAAATATCATCAACATAGCTTTTCCAAAATTTCGGTTTTAAAGGTGCCTTTTGCAGTGCCTCTTGTTCGAAATATATCATGAAAAGGTTGGCTATGACTGGTGAAAGCGAGGACCCCATAGGTGCGCCATCTGTTTGTTTGTATATTTGGTTATTGAACGTGAAGTATGTGTTCTTTAGGCAGTGTTCTGCAAGTTCAATTGTGTAGGCTGGAAAATCCTCGTTCATGGCGATTTTGTCCAAAGTCTCATCCAGTGGTATGCTTGGATATAGCGATTTTATGTCGAGGCTTGCTAAGATGTCATTTTCTTCGAGGTGAATGTTTTTGATCATTTTAGTCAGATGCTCGGAGTTTTTTACGAAGGAATCAGCCAGTTCGACTCTTGGTTGCATGATACTTGCTAGATATTTTTCAAGTTTTTGTGTAGGAGATCCCACGGCGCTCACTATTGGTCTGAATCATTTGTTTTGTGTATTTTCGGTAAGCCATACAGTTTTGGACATCTGCTTGATTTTTCTCTTGGTATTATAGATTTTTCAATTTCTGGAGATCAAGGAAATAACAATATTACCAGCAGATAAGGGACTTGTCACGGTTGTAATGAACACCGACGAATACATGCAAAAAATGTCAGAAATTCTCGAAGACGCCTCTTACAAACAAACCAACAGAGATCCAACGACGTACCTTGAAAAAACTACGAAAGCCAAGATTAAAGCCTCAAAACTAGACCCAGAAATTCATGTATTCGTTGGTGTTCATTACAACCGTGACATTTCCCTTATCTGCTGGTAATATTGTTATTTCCTTGTTCTCCAGAAATTGAAAAACCTATAATACCAAGAGAAAAATCATGCAGATGTCCAAAACTGTATGGCTTACCGAAAATACACAAAACAAATGCACCACTCAGACCAATAGTGAGCGCCGTGGGATCTCCTACACAAAAACTTGAAAAATATCTAGCAAGTATCATGCAACCAAGAGTCGAACTGGCTGATTCCTTCGTGAAAAGCTCCGAGCATCTGACTAAAATGATCAAAAACATTCACCTCGAAGACAATGACATCTTAGCAAGCCTCGACATAAAATCGCTTTATCCAAGCATACCACTGGATGAGACAAAATTGCCATGAACGAGGATTTTCCAGCCTACACAATTGAACTTGCAGAACACTGCCTAAAGAACACATACTTCACGTTCAATAACCAAATATACAAACAAACAGATGGCGCACCTATGGGGTCCTCGCTTTCACCAGTCATAACCAACCTTTTCATGATATATTTCGAACAAGAGGCACTGCAAAACGCACCTTTAAAACCGAAATTTTGGAAACGCTATGTGGATGATATTTTTATAATATGGCCACATGGAAAAGAACACCTGGATGATTTCCTCATATATCTGAACAATATCCGCCACAGAATCCAATTCACGCTAGAAATCGAACAAGAAAAGAAACTTCCTTTTTTGGACCTGCTATTAACTAGGAAACTCAACAACACCTTGGGCTTCACCGTATATCGGAAACCCACACATACTGACCGATATCTCAATGCAGCGTCACATCATCATCCCTCTCAAAAGCAGGCAGTAGTCAATACATTAGTATCAAGATCTCTCCGCCTAACAGAACTGGACACAAAACAAGACGAAATAAGACACATTTCAACAGCTCTAGAACGGAATGGTTTCTCACAAGCAGATATAAAGAAAGCCATAAAAAGACAAGAGAAGACTACAACAAAGACCAAAGACCAAGATCAAACAAGGAACAAAACCATAATACCATACATAAAAGGAATAACAGACATAATCGGAAGAATCTTAAGAAAACACAACATACAGCCCATATTTAAACCACAAAAAACAATAGCCAACATTCTGGGAAATCCCAAAGACAAGATCAACCTTGAAAATCATGGCGTTTACAGCATTCCATGTGCAGATTGTCAGCAAATATATATAGGACAAACAAACAGGCGTATATCAGCAAGAATCCAAGAACATAAAAATAGCCTCAAAAACAGACAACCCCAGCCCTATTTCAACATCACCAAACGACCGGACATACCATCGACTTCGAAAAAACAAAAGAAATAGCACCAGTACAGAACTACAAGGTACGCGTCATAAGAGAGGCCCTAGAAATCGAAAAAGTGGGACAGCTAAATAAACGAGACGATGCTATAAATTTTTCATCTACATGGAAAACATTAATAACAAATCAAGAAAGAAAACAACAAAAATCAACTAGTACACGAGAGACCTGCATACAAGAACAAAATATATCACACTCGGGAGAGGGAAGGAGCCTGCGAAGCCGCCCATCCAATCAGGCAGCGAGCCAGCTAAACAAAACTCGAAATTCTTCAGAGGCCACTATCAGTTCTCAGCGTGTAACGAGACGAACCGCACTTGAAAATGCCAAATGAGATTTGGGCGAAACGTCGTGAAAACGATTTTTTGAACGAACGGATTGAAACCCGGAATAACCAAACTATTCATATATATATATATATATATATATATATATATATATATATATATATATATATATATATATATATATATATATATATATATATATTAATGATGACTTAAAAATTTTTAAAAGTATAGGAAAACTAAGAGTGTCATTTGTTTTAACAAATTTAAATTGCTGAGGGCGCAAACCAATCAGATATCTCATATCAGCGTTACATTGAACGTATAGAAAGAGATATTGGAAATGACCCTCAATCGTTTTGGAACAGAAACAGAAAAAAAATTGCTGCGCTATTCCCGATAATGTGTTTTATCAGAGCAAAACTTTCGATCGCCCTAATGATATTGTCAAGGCTTTTGCCGAGTATTTTAAGGGGGTTTATAATGAAGTATCGTCTACTGACGAGGTTAGTCTGGGGGATTTGGGCAACAATACACTTGCAGTTCCTGTCTTTACAGAACAGGATATAATATAAATTACGAAAGGGCTTAAACCTAAAATGTTTAGCGGGCCAGATTTTGTTCCAAATTTTCTTATTAAAGGAACTATAAATGTTTTGGCTCCTCCTCTATGTAAAATTTTTAATGCCTCTCTTAAGCAGCTGGTGTATCTCGAGATATGGAAGATAGCTAAAATATGTTCCGTATTTAAGAGCAAAAATAGGACAGAAGTGGAAATTTACAGGCCTGTCTCTCTGATATGTGGTTTTTCGAAGATCTTTGAGATGCTACTGTATAACTTCATTATCAACAAAGTCGAGCATTTGTTGTCTACAAAACAGCATAGATTTTTGAGGGGTAGGTCAACATCTACTAATCTGGCTTCTTTTCTACAGTTTACAGCGGATGCTGTGGATGCGGGCTGTCAGGTCGATGTGGTGTTTACCGACTTCTCAAAGGCCTCTGACAAGATGAGCCGTAGTTTGATTCTGGCAAAGCGTGCGGCCTCTTTGGGGGGTGCCTCAGGGCTCAAATTTGGAGCCTCTTTTGTTTCGAATATTTATAAACGATGTCGCTAAATCAATTGATGTTGAATTCCTACTGTTTGCTGTCGATTTAAAAACGTACGTCCAAGTTCAGTCGAAGGAAGATTGTGATAGATTGCAAAATAGTGTTGGTGCAGTCTAGAGGTGGTGTGTGAGTAATCAATTGTTATTGAATGTGAGCAAATGTTCAGTATTGTCTATAATTTGCAAAATATCTTCAATTCTATATAGTTATCAAATAAATAATGACCTACTTAAAAGAGTTGATGCAGCTAAGAATTTGGGTATTGTATTGGATTCTAAACTTAACTTTAACCTTTATTATAGCAGAATAGTGTCTGAAGCTAATTAAATATTGGGTTTAATTATCAGAAACTGTAGATCATTTAAGAATATTGAAAGCCTAAAATTATTGTTTATAGCATTAGTAAGAAGTAAACTTGAATACTGTTCACTTCTTTGGGCTCCATTTTGTAATAAATATGTTTTGGCTATGGAGAACATTCAACGAAAGTTTATGAAGTATTTGTGGTTGAGAACTGAGGGAGTGTACCCACCTGTCGGGATAGACAATCGACTGTTGCTGGATAAATTTAGTTTGCAAAGTCTTGAAATGAAACGTAACTTACATTCAGTTTTATTTATATACAAGCTAGTCAACGGTCAGATTGTTTGTCCTCAGCTTTTGGGCGAACTAAATTTTAATGTGCCACGATTGACGAGCAGGCATGGTGTATACTTTCATTTAAGGATACCTAGGACTAATGTATATTGTATGTCGCCAATATATCGAATGTGTTCTGTGTTTAATAGGGTGTCGCAATCATGTGATCTGAGTATGAATTATAGCCAGTGTTTACATTCCTGTTCAGTATTATTATAGGTCTGGGACTGCGATTATGATATTATTTCTGTTATTTTGTAATAGATATGTTTTTTTTCTTATATTTTATTACGGCCCTATTAATTATTGTTGTTAGGCTTTGATGTTAATGAATAAAATAAATTACTCATATATTTAATGAACATTTTTTTTAAATTTTCTAGATAAATACGCCGCCCTCTGGCCGTTCCTCGGAATATGTGCTGAGGTTATTGTACTTTGTGCTGTCATCATCATTTACGAAAAGAAACGCAACAAGACTGAACTCGAAGAAAGTGACACCGATCAAAGCCCTGACCAGTAAGTATTAATTACCTAAAAAATACCAAAATTACCGGTCGAAAGGTTGTCTAAAATAAATTTATATAAGCATTTCCTAATGTATACGATCCGAAAAACATAGAGCCAATCTTTTGAAAGTTTTTGAGTGTTAAGTTCCAATTATGTTACACCCACAGTTAAACATGGTAAAGGCAGAGGTTTTTTGAGGGTTTGTTTCTCAAGGAGTGAGATGGGCACTTTAAACTTCATTAATAATACTTTGGATCGATTTGTATAGTCTTGATTCTCAACCTTTCCTGGACCATCCCCCTTTAAAAGAAAAAAAAAATTAAACCCCCCCTTCTCTCCCTCAAACTAAAGTTCTACTGTATCGTATTAAAAATTAAAATACCATATTTTTTATTATGAATTAGAAATCGACATCAAAATCAGTAATTAATAAAATAAATAATGAGGCAACAATACAATGTTTTTTTTTTTGGAAAGTAAATTTGATACTGTATTTAAACTACGCGACCTTGTCATCACCTATTTTGATGAGACTTAAGAATTATACCTTCGAACATACCCCTGTAGAAGTAGCATAACGTCAGAACTAGGGCCCGGTTGTTTGAACGGTAAATAACGTAATAATATTTTTATTTATATTTGATAAAGTGTTGATAAACAGTAGATATTTAATTTCTTGGTACAGACATACCGATTTTATGCTATCCTTTTCTAATTGCATTATTTAAACGAGTATCATCGGTACGTCTTTCGAACATACCCCTGGGTACGTCAATTCTGAAAACAAAGTATGAATATATGGTTGCCTAAATTTTTATTATTGTTATTTTCAATATGTAAACAATATCTAACAATATTTACCGATAAAAATGTTTTTATATCCTCTTTTTGTTAATATTAATTGTAAACTTCGCATTTATAGTAATTTCTAACACTTAAAAACACCGAAAAAAGTCACGACAAATAATTAAACTGAAAGACAAGATAAATAAATATGTTTATGTCTGTCAAACATCAAAAAAGCGTCTCCCCCACCGACCATAAACAGCCTTCAAACAAATCTATTGTTGTTTAAATCTAGAGTATGATCGAAGAATTATACCGACTAATAGTCTAGTCATCTTACTCAAAAAAGGGGGTCAGCCTCGGAATCTAACGGAACAAGCTGAATTTTTGCACAAACCTTTATTTTGGTATTATAAACAATGTCCCAAAAGTCTCAATTGATCGCGTGTAAGGGCGCTTAGATATTCAAGGTCAAATGTCGCAAAAATCAGTTTTTCGAGAATATCTCGTTTTCTCTGCCTCCGATCGTATTTGTGTTTATTATTAAACTTGTAGAGGACTAAATTCACTATAAATTTTGTCTCAAACCTTTTTTCTGAAGATGGAGCGCTCAGTCATACGTACCTTAGTGCACGGTCAACCGTGAGTCTCAATCGATTATGAGGTTCTTTTACTTAATTATTCGTTAAATATTACTTAACTAACTATTTAATATTTTATATTTATAAACATTTCTTATAAATCAAGTTGTCATTTAATAATATTTATCTTTTGCATACAAATACGATAGAGGACGCAGGAGATAAAAAATAATTTTTTATGATCCAGGTTCTACTGTTAAGATTACGTATCTGGGAATACGCAACCCACTGCTCGACCTTTTCTATTTTTAGCAACTTGGGACAGATGTTTCTTTGTATAAAGGAGGCCTGTTTCGTTCTCAACTGACTACTACCTGCTATCCACTACTACCTAATAACCAAATTCATTCGTTAGTTTTAAAGTTATCGTGACAACGACGGACGTATAATATTTAGAGTTACCATGGCTGATTTGTATTTTATATGTGATAATTTACTTTCTGAAGGCAATCCTGTGACTATTGTGCGCGGCATTCTTCTTCATTAGGTGCCATGCCTGTATTCAGACGTTGGTCGTCATCATGTTTACAATTTCCTGAAATCTTTCTCTATCGGCTGCTGCGCGAAATAGTTCTTCTACCGTGCAATCACACCACTGCCTGATGTTACGCAGCCATGAAAGCTTCTTTCGGCCTATCCATCTTTTTCCTTCCACTTTTCCTTGTATTATAAGGCGAAGTAACTGGTACTTAGGTCCTCTAATTATGTGACCGAAGTATTCTGTTTTCCGCTTCTTTATAATGTTCAAGAGCAGTCGATCTGTATCCATCATTCTGAGAACATCCTCGTTGGAAGTGTGCGAAACCCATGATATCTTTAGGATTCGACGGTAGCACCACAATTCGAATGCTTCTAGTTTGTTTAGCGTTGTGGTTTTTAGTGTCCATGTCTCGCAACCGTATAATAGAATAGACCATACATAGCACTTCAGGACCCTCTTACGAATATGCATTGATAGGTTCCTGTTGCATAGAACTGGTTTCCATGTCATAAAGGCCTTCCGCGATATTTCTATCCTAGCTATTATCTCTTCATCTGAGTCCCCATTTACATTCAACCAACTGCCAAGGAATTTGAAATGGTTTACACGCTCTATCCTCTTCCCATCGAGTCAAAGTTGACATTCATCTAGAGTAACCTTTCCAACGGCCATCCACTTTGTTTTTGAGATGTTGATTTTAAGGCCTCTTCGGCAGCTCGCTTCATTGACTAGGTTTACTAATGTTTGGAGATCCTCGATGCTTTCCGCAAGAATGGCCGTATCATCAGCAAATCTAATATTGTTGATTACTTCTCCGCCTAGTCTTACTCCTTCTTGTCTGTCATCCAAAGCCTCCCTAAAGATTTCTTCAGAGTATACATTAAAGAGACAGGGTGACAGAACGCAACCCTGTCTTACTCCACGTTTGATGGGTAGGTTTTGAGTACGACTGTTTTCAATTTGGATAGAAGCTACTTGATTGTAATATAGATGTTTTAGCAGTCTTATATCGTAGTGGTCTAGACCTGCCGCTTGTAGGCACTCAAAAAGTTTATCATGTACTCGGTCGAATGCCTTTTCAAAGTCGATGGAACAGACGTAGATGTTCTTTCGGAATTCACAGCTCTTTTGTAGGAGAACGCGCATACAAAATAGTGCCTCTCTTGTTCCTAGACCATTTCTAAATCCAAATTGCTTATCACTCACTCTATTTTCGCATAAAAGGAATATTCGGTTCTGTATAATTCGTAGCAGTATCTTAAGCGTGTGGCTCATTAAACTAATCAGCCTAAAGTCGCTGCATTTGGTGGGTCTACTTTTCTTTGGTAATGTTACAAACAGCAATTCTAACCAATCATCTGGTATTGTTCCTTCGTTGTAGATTTTATTAAAGAAAGTGGTTAGGTAAGAAATATTTTCCTCATCTAGAAGTTTAAGCAACTCAGCAGGGATCTGATCTGGTCCAGGTGCCTTATTATTTTTGGCTTGCTGTATTGCTTTCCTGACTTCCGACTTCAATATACTGGGGCCCCTGTCTATCTCGCTGCTGCATATAGTATGTGTATGTGCAGCGTTTTCTCGAGTAGCATCGTCAAAAAGGTCACTGATGTATCTCTCCCATTCTCTGCACTGTTCTTCGTGATTACAGATTCTTCCGTCGGCGTCCTTGAGTAAATGAGCATTTTTTGGTTTTCTGATTCCAGAGGTATATTTAAGTTTCCTGTGGAGATTGAAATTGTCGTGTTTTTTTTTGGAGGTTCTCTATTTCTTTACAGGAATTTTCAAGCCAGAGTTCTTTGGCTTGCTTAATTTTTCTTTTTATGAGTTTATTGACTTCACTATATTTGTCAGTATCTATATTTTTATATTTCCGTCGTACCTCCATAAGGTCAAGAATATCCTGTGTCATCCACTCTTTTTTTGCCATTCTTTTAGGTGTTTTCAGAGACTCTTCCACTTCTTTCAAAATCGAGTTTTGTATATCGTACCAACATTCGTTAATGGTTCTGTTTCTGTTTGGTATTTTCGATATTTTGTACATTTCGTTATTAATTCGCTGCGATATGTGTTCACGTGTTTGAGGATTTCTGAGGGGGTCGAGGCACATCCTGTTCTGTTTAGATGGCTTTGTTAATTTCTTTAATTTAATTTGTATTTTGGAGCAGAGTAAGTTATGGTTTGAGTTTATATCAGCGCTGGGGTAAGTTTTTACATCTTTAACATTGTTACGAAATCGGTGGTTTATTAGAATGTAGACTATCTAGTTCCGTCCAACTTTAGCGTTAAAATCTCCCATGAGTATAGTTGTTTCGTGTTTCTTTGTTGTTTTTAGCACTTCTTCTATTTGGTGGTAAAATTCTTCGATTTCCCTTTCATCCTTGTCAGCAGTAGGAGCATAAACTTGAACAATATTTATATTTACAGGTTTGGCATTTAACTGTATTAGTATTACCCTGTCTGACAGTGGTACGAAGTTAATGATATACTTATTAATATGTTGTTTCATAATTATTGATACTCCATTTCGGTGCATAGGGTCTTGGTTTCCAGAAGAATAAACGGCATATCCGTCTGATATGTATTTTCCTGTGTTTGCCATCTTGTTTCACTTACCCCCATGATAGTGATATCTAGCTTGTCCATTTCCAAGAGTAGATTTCTAAGCTTACCAGCCTCATACAATGTTGTTACATTCCATGTAGCTATCCTATACGGGTTCTTCATTTTCATATTCGTCTTATGTCTGGTGGTGTTTTGTTCACAGGGATTTCGCAGGCTAACGACCTGGGAAGCCCTGTGGTCTAATTTAGATTTGCTTCTCCTGCCGGATCTTGGGTTCCGCAGCCCATGATCAGTAACATTCTTCATTCCATTTATCAATGCCATGATGACTATACTAGGGAGTATAATGGGGTGGTTTCCCGTTGCCTTCCCCATGGCAGTGTTTTAGCCGTCGCAATCTAATATACTGATTGTCGCCTAAAAGTATCCGTGTTAAATTGTTCCGAAGTATTCTTCTCCACCCTAACACAGTAATGAAAATGCTGCGTCCCATTTTCATGTGCTAGTTTTGGTCCGCCCCGAGTATTTCATTTCCTCGGTACCACCCATATCTGGGAGGCGTTCCCCTATCCGCCACCTGGGGAGGCGCCCGATAGGGGATCTAGCAACCCCCACGGGGTGCGCGGTATAAGGACTTTAAAAGAGGCAGGTATTGAGAGAAATGATGGGAAAATAAACTATTTGAATACTTTGACTTCTGTGACCGTTCATAATGAGTGTCGAAAAACGTACGCTAGTAAAAATTCAATTGCAGCAGCGAAACGACGCCTTGAAGAGACTGAGCCTTCAACGTCATCAAGTGTACCGCGGAAAAAAAGAAATGATGTATTTAATTTCAAAACACTGTGCTTATTTTGTGGCGAAGCAGCAGATGAAACAGCGGAGGCCAGAAAATCTGCGAAGTACAGACGCATTATTAGTAAAGTAAGTACTCTCGAGTTTAAAAACAAAATCATCAAAAAAGCTAAGGAACAAAGAGATATTTTAGGACAATTAGTGAAAGATCATGTTTCTTACGAGCATGACTTGATAGCTGCCGAAGCAAAATATCACAAGGTTTGCTACAGTAATTTTTTAAAGCCAGTACGATCTCCAATTAGAAAGACTTACCAAGTCGACAACGTTACTGAAGCTATGAAAGAAATTTTCAAGTATATAGAAGAACATGAAGATTCCGCAATTTACGTTGACTGAACTTAAAAAAGTCCCTACAGAGTATGTACCCGATGATAAGACAATCATCACAAAGCTCCAACAAAAATATCTGATATAATAATTACGACGAAGGTAGAATCGTTTACAATAATATCTTTTCGCGATGCACAGGTGGTCCAGTCATCAGAATGAGGATGAGTCTGAAGTCGCTAGACTACCGGAAGAAGAACATGAAGATTAATAATAATAAAATGTGTATAAATAAAAAAACATTAAAAGCAAATATACTTTTTTTCCTACTACAAATCCAATTATCCTTAATTAGAGTAAGATTACATTATACGATATGGAAGATTGATAATAAGCTTTAAATATATTTATGATGATTTACTGTATTATGTCATTATATGTATGGAAAAGGTAAGTAATATTAAATGACAACTTGATTTATAAGAAATGTTTATAAATATAAAATATTAAATAGTTAGTTAAGTAATATTTAATGAATAATTAAGTAAAAGAACCTCATAATCGAATGAGATTCACTGTTGACCTTGCACTAAGGTACGTATGACTGAGCGCCCTCTATCTCAAGAATGGTTCATGGTACAAAAAAAGGTCTGAGACAAAATTTGTAGAGAATTTAGTCCTCTACAAGTTTTATAATAAACACAAATACGATTGGAGGCAGAGAAAACGAGATATTCCCGAAAAACTGATTTTTGCGACCTTTGATCTTGAATATCTAAGCGCCCTTACACGCGATCAATTGTGACTTTTGGGACATTGTTTATAATACCAAAATAAAGGTTTGCGCAAAAATTCAGCTTGTTCCGTTAGATTCCGAGGTGAAATCCTAAGATGACTGGACTATAATGTCATCTAAAGAAATCTCCAAATACGGGAGCGGAATTAGCATCTGGAAAAAATTTATTATAAGTAGACTTCTGACCACGTAGAAACCCTCACAATGATAATAGTAATTATGTAGTATGTCATGTCTCAAATTTTTTATTAACAATTAAGATGTAGAAAAACAGTTTTTTCGATTTCTAGTAAAAGCTGTCGTTTTTCAGTAAAAAAGTTTCAAACAAAAGTTGTGCGCATTGAAAATACTTATAAAATGAGCTAAAGCTCATCCAAATCGGATAAATCGTTTGTTAGTTATTGCAAAAAAACCTGCTAAAATGGCTGTTTCTTCAATTGTTAATAAACAATAGAAAAATATATTGCATTAACTTTATACCACATCGAAAGAAGCCTTCTGCTACATACAACAAGTATGCAAAAGTTCAAATAAAAATATTCAATAGTTTTTTGCAGAGTGAATTTATTTATAACATTTTATGGTTTTTTGATTGTTTATTATCAGCGATCTAGATATCGTACCGTGATCTGCGGGTGCGCAAATGAAAGCTCGAAGCTTATTCTAACAATAACAAAAAAGAACCAAATTAGTTGTTGATTTTAAATTGTTGAAACAGATAAACAAAGTTGTGATTGGTTTTTTCGTTATAAACAAATGGAATAAACTCTTCGATAATTGTTGATATCGAAATGCCGATAAGTGGACGTGATAGCTGAGATTTTGGCCCATTTTTTGAAAAAAAAAAACAAATTCTGTAAGACCACAAGAAGCTGAGATAGATTTTTTTTTCTAAAAAGCGCTATTGCATTGTTTATTATTACGGGATTATTTAAGTAGGAACTCATAGGAACCCAAACAGCGCAAATACGTCTTAAAGACGTCCATAAAACGTTTGATCTCAACATTCAGGACGTCTTATGTATATCCATAAAAGACGAACGACGTCCATAAGACGTTGTATAGACGTCTTATGTTACAAAAGGTAACGTCTTTAAGACATTTGTTTACAACGTCTTATGGACGTCCCTTCCCAACAGTAAAACAACATATTCCACCAATAAAAATTATGTATATTAAAAAGGGTCCCTTTAATTTTTTTGTTTGTCTTGTTTACAAAGTCAAACCGTAATTATTCAAAAGTCCAAGAAATAACTTTAATTAAGAAAAAATCAAGAGCAAAATATACACTACCATTTTAAATAACTACAAGTTAAAAATATATATATATCTTCAACATAATCTCTTTATACAAAAAAATACATGACTTAAGCATAATGTAAACTTTTTCTAATTTGAAATTTAAGAAGTGAGGTAGAAGAGCAAATATTTTCAGAACTACTACTGTTCGAACTATAAGTGAACCTATAAAATTTAAGCCTTAGTTTATCCCTTCGATATAATAACTCTAAAAGGTAGACTATCAACAAAATAAAAGTTTATTGAAGTAAAAAATACACAAATCTTTAAATAGTTTTAAAAACAAGAATTTTTATTTAGTCGAATAACAAATCTGGTCTGATGCCCTTTTCAGCCATGTTTGGATTGAAATTTCCTCATTCTTCGGACTTTTTGCCAGTCCTATTGTCTCTGTAGATCCTAATAACAAACAGATTTTAATTTTATAGGATAAAGTTTTTCATTTGTGGGAGTAAATTTTGTGATATTTTTGCGTATTTTTATAATTGTCCTCTACTATAGAATCGTGACTTATGCTATTTCAAGGTTAATATGCATAATGAAAGACAGAACTTGCTCATAATAAGTCTCGCCAAGTTGCAATCGTAGAACTTTCTCTTTCCTTTTCGTACTAATCAACTGTACATGGTAATTTTACAAGCTCGCTTTACAAAGTCATAAATGCTCCCTACTCTCAGTTTTGAAATTTCTAAAACCTTAAACAAAATTACTTCTTGTTATTAACAAAACTCTATTTTCTATGTTCGTTAAATATCAACCAATCATCAGGAACAAAATAAATCTTACAGGTTTCATTAGTCGAGCACTCCATAAACAAACATTTCGCCTTCCACTTCATTAGTAATATTTCTTGTAATATTTAGGACCGGGTCTGGATGAGCTGTGCAAGCATTTTTCGCACAGATAATATTTTTGAAGATTTCATTTCATACTTCTAATAACATAGAGTTACTACAAAAATATAAGTGGTAAAGCATTCGGAAATTTCCTGTAACACAACCTATAAATAACGTTACTGTTTTTCCTAAGTACATATGATTCTCGATCTTGCCTTAAGTATTACATAAACACGAATAAAAAAGATTTTCAGAGGCACATAGATAAATCAACTATATTTAATAAAATTCTTTCAAAAGCTAAATTTTTAGAGTCGGCACCCCAACAACATTAAAAATGAATAACGACATGAAATACAAAAACAAAAATGACAGAGTTGACAGAAACAAAAGGCGGGTTTTTTAAAGTTAGTTGCACCAAAGTATTGATAAAAAAGATCACGCAAGAGTTCCATTAACCAAGATCGTAGTGAGGCTACTAAAAATTTGTCGTTCGATCAGATATTTTAACCTCAACTTATATTCAGCTGAGCTCTGTGCGGCGTTGCAAACTTATTACCCAACTGCGACAAAATCCATAGGGAAGGAAATGCTTTTTAGTTTTTATCAACTAAATTATACACAACTGTATTTATTTTCATATAAAATGTAGTATGTAGACTTTTAAAAGATATCTTAAAGACGTTGTATATAGACGTCTTATGGACGTCTTTAAAACAACGTCTCTAAGACGCCTTATTTATGTCTTAAGACGTTCAGACATAATATGGATATAAAAATGACGTCCATAAGACGTCTAGTGCTGTGTGGGGAGATGATTAAACTATTGTATGCAGCAGTTTTCAACTCAATTATTTCAAATTTTTTATGTTGCCATAGTTTAAAATTGCACCTACTCTAAGAGTGAGCAGTGGAGGGGGGTGTTCTTTCAATCTGTGGCGCACGGAAAATAACGACTCGGACGCTTCATATTCGTTTCGCCCGAAAAATTTGGTTATCTCGGCGAATAGTGGTCGTAGAATCTTTTATTTTTAATTCGTAGTTTCTCGACGAGATATAAACAATGGATGATATGTTTTTATAATCAAATTATTGTTAAACACAGCAATCAGCACCTAAAGCTGCAATATTATTTAAAAAAAAAACTTTTTTTTTGTAGAAAGAACACACCTGACCACGGAAAGGAGGCCAACCTGAGACACAGACAGTAAAAATAAATAACCACAACCGTATTGACAGTAAAAATGAGATTAGAATTAAAACCCATCAAGACAATTTTGTAACAAAAACAGAGTAGAAAAAAAATCGTCATAATTTATCAGATCGATAATGTCAATCGAAAGTATTTATCTAAATAAAAAAAGTCAATCGATTTGATAGAAAGTAACCGTTAAAAAAAATCGATAGTTGGCGAGGTTTTTAAAATTTATATTTTAAATGTTTTTTTTTTATAATGAAGGACATTTAAAGAATGTAAATATATTTGGACTGCTACATACAATTTTATTAATAGGTAAGTTGAGATATGGGCAGTTCACAGGGTTGCTAAATTTGATTGGCTTAGTTCGATATCATCTCTAATCTGCTATGATGTCATGTTCAACCAGTCGGTGTTTGCAACCTTGTGAACCGTCGCGTAAGCAACTCGTCCGGCTGCGACAATTATTATCAAGTTATTGTTGGTAAAGTAGGTTTTTTTGCTAATCAGTAATACTGATAAATCTTATAAAGTTTAAAAACTGATCATTTCCGTTTCATTTACAAGCCACATATAAGTTTTTTAATCATTATAAAATAAAATGACCAAAGATGATTGATGTGAAGACTTTTTTCTGTAACACAACCATGAAACTGCGATTTGAAACCCGCTAGGGGGCGGAAAAACTTCATTATTTATTTACAAATTACGTATATGTGAGTTTACTTGTCGATGACGACCAAGTCAACTATTGAATTTACATGCATTCAAAATAAACGCTAATTTTTAGATTTAAAGTTGAAAGTTCCAGTAATTCTTACAAATGTTTACAAAATAGGGTAATTATTTGGAGTAGTGGAAGCACTAAATTTTTTTTTGGCGGTCTCGCATCATTTTTCCAAACAAAAAATTAAATTTCACATATAAAAGTTGTATTTCCCAATCTCCATTTTGAAATTTTATAAATTTCAGTAAAATACGTAATACAAGACTTAAAATTGAGTCACAATTAAAATTAATATTGATTGAATTTCATTGACTATGTTTCTAGTGCAGCATTCAGATCGGATCTAACAGTTCGACTCCATCTTTTGGTTTATATGATTAAAATTGAATACGTCAGATAGAAAACTATATTGCACTGTAAAAATATAATCAGATTTAAATGACAGAAAGCTGATTTAATTTATTCAACATGTCCGAGAACCCGTCGGGAAAGTTTACACACATTAATGGGGTTTGGGAGACCGTTTTCTAAGTAAAAAAATCCAGAAGGATGTCTCGTCTAATTGGGCCATCATCCAGCCATTGTTCTTCACGAGTGTGACCGATTATAATAAAAACGTCATCTGTCACATGTGTGACTGGGATGTACATATTTTATACCCATTTTTTTGTTAGAACTGCTGGATGCAGAGTTAACCACCCGCCACAAGTATATCCATTTACATTCATTGAATAAAGGAACGACCGAAATGAAGGTCTAAGAGTGAGGTTATAATAATACTTATAGTGGACCTTCCATGTAACGCACGTAGGCTTCTCGGCGCTTATTTAGAGCTAGAACAACCCTTCTAGACAAGTTACACGAACTTTGGTTTAACGAATAACCGTGGGACTTCCGGATATCGTATGTATCCCCAATATTAACACTTAGAACGTTCATAAAAATCAAGTCCGCTCTTTAAAAGGAAGACGACAACATCCGCCTAGTCTCCTGAAGAACTGTATAAAGAAAAACAGTCTACATATATTTATTTTCATTTCTTTTTTTGTGTTTTCTCATAAGGAATTGAAATAGCGATCAACGCATTGGATGGAATAGTTATCAATAAAAACGCATTTGATTTTAAAATCTTTATCAGATAATTCCGACCCGATATGAAGTTTGCGATAGAAACGAGGTCAATGTTGGGCAATGCGGTGTTGCCACTTTTACATTTAGTGTGCAACCTATGCACTTTTCTGTTGTAATTTAAACCATGATTTTAAGCAAAAAATTGTTTACTTTCCAGTCCCTCTATTTTTTGCCACATTTTAATATGTGTACAGTTTTATATAGAAAGCCTTATATTCTTAAAATATCCGAAAAATGTTTTAATGAAAGTGGCAATAGAGACCATGCGAAACCGCCAAAAATTCATGTTTTATAACACCAAAATTAAGGTACTACAAAAAATCGACTACACCGAATATTTACCCAAAATAGAATTATTAATACACAAGCAATTCTTTTTAAAATATAAGTTCAAAGTTACTTCTTTAAGAACTAAGTAGACATTTAGATTTCTTGTCTTCGATACTGTATCGAAGTTAAGTATAAAACAGCCTTCCTGTATTATAGAATTTTGGAAAGTTAGGTATTCATATTGAGAGTCATTTTTTACAGTATTAAATTTATAGGTTTTATAAAAAAATATTTAAAAAGTTTTTTGCTGTTGATTTTTGGGATATTTCAATAATATGTTGAGAAAGTAACAAAAATATGACTTAAAATGTTAAAAACGAAGGGTGAGAATGAAAAAGGCTAGTAATGAAAAGTTTAGGACACTAAAAGAAAAATTTAATAATAAAAGTGGCTCTACAATATTCTTGGTATATATGAGGTGTCACAAATTTGATTCTTACATATACATACAATTTGTAACACCTCCAAGTTAGTTCGATAGGTTTTAAGTAAAGAAAATTATATTTGTAGTAGTAAGGATATTATATATGATTTAATTTGATTATATTTAAATAAAAAAAATGTATAAAGCTCTTTTTAATCCTTATTTATGTTTTTACACCAAAGGAACTTGTTTTGTTATTTTTTTTTTTCATTTGAAGATGATTTAAGTTTTTGTCTGTATTTTACAGCCGTTTGTTTTTAGTAAAAAATTACGAAAATTAGAAAATGTGGGCAGATATTACTGATAAAAATTGGTGCTTGCTAGTGATGGGAAAAGCAGTTCTTCCGTAGTAACGATATCGTTTCCAAATCGTTCGAAACTGCCGTTGCTCGGATAACGTTTCCCCTCTAGTGCTTGCACTTTGATGTTTATTATGTTACAAGTAAATCAGATATTAATGTTAAAATGTTTATTATTATAAGTTTTTCTCTTGAATAAATAATTATTAAACCGAATCTCTCGTTGTATTATACCTGTTCCTCTATAAGCAATAAAGTTATATGTAAAAACTGGATAGAGGTCGTTAAAAAATGAAATAATAAGGAAAAAATTCGTAAAGAGTGAAATGATAGGAAAATGAGGTTTTTTTGAAAAAATTTTGATACATACCCCCTATTTCGAGGTCGTAGAACACGATTCTGACCTCGGTTTTCCATAATTTTTTCTCAATTTTGCGGAAAACAGGGAAAATAACTTTTCACTTTAGGTTCAATTTTTTTCACTAAATCGTTAAACTTTTGTTATAACAACGAATTACAGAATGATAGAAGCTTTTGCATTATACAAATTTCAAAAATATGCACTTTTTTTATCGAAAAAATCCGAAAAATTATCACGACAAAAATCCCAACAAAATCAAAAGAAAACGGCCGGCACCGACAAATAATAGTTTGCATGGCTCGCTAAAGATGGCGTACTGTTGAAGTCGGCGATGTTGCCAGATTGCAAAACGATTTCTTTAAATACTCTTCTCTTTCTGTTTGAATTGGAAAGAAAAGGTCCCAAAAAGAATTTTTTCCTTTCCTTTGATTATTGAAGTACTATTAATTACTCTTATGTCTATGCCTTCGATGTGCGATTTTGACTCTAAATAATAAAGGTTTTAAGGATTATAGTTGCTTTTGTTTGTTTCCCTCCAAATACCAGTAGTTTTAAACGGATAATATGAATTGATCATATTGCTTATGTCCGTTAGCAGAAAGTGTCGAGTGGCAGAGCTTGTCCCGCCTCCACGTGGTCTCTGCTGGACAATGACATTTTTTAATTAATAAATCTTGGTTAATTTAGGTTAGTTCAGGTTAATTTCAGTTTTTTTTAAGTAACCAAGACTAATGTTAACCTGTACTTACCAGAACTAACCAAAAATTTTGGAAGGTTAAGATTCATTGTACCCCTTTTTATATGTTGCAAACATTAAACTATGTTGTTAACTGTAATGGGTAAATTTTAAAGTTTATACCAGGAAACTTTAATCTAGGTTAATTTAGATTAGTTCAGGTTAGTTTCTGTTTTCCAAATTAACCAAAATCAAGCTAAACCTGAACTAACCTATCTTAACCAAAACCAACCAAAAATTTTGAAGGGTTAAAATTATTTTTACTTAGAAACTGGTCTGAATATTAAAAAAAATTAAACCATGTTGTTGACTGAGAAAAACAGATCTTATAATTTATATTATGAAGAAATTTTAAATCTGGCAACGTTGCACCTTTTTACGTGATTCGGAGGCCAGTTTAGATGGTCTGACCGTCGATGACGTTTTTGAGACGTGTTTTGATTTTTCACTGAAAATATAAGTTTTTCTAAATTGGTTTGCTAAAATTTGTGCAAAAATAATTGAAATATATTACGTACAATATTTTCTAACTAGTTCCATTGAAAATAAATACTTAAATTCGGTTTTTAACTGAAAAGAAAGTGCATTGTGAAGTGACGTTTTTCTTTTTTTGAGTTTTCCGAGAAAGTGAGGAAAAATAGTGAAAAATCAAGGCCAGAATTGTGTTCTAGGACCTCGAAATAGGGGGTGAGTATCGAAATTTTTTCAAAAAAACATAATTTCCATGCTTTTCACGCTTTGCAAATTTTTACCACAAAGGAATTGAACTGTTGCAGGTAAAGAAAATGCCATCCGATGAATACAGCATGAGTGATTCTAGTTTGTATAACTCCTATTGGTTGGTTTACAGCTACTTAGAACGATGAAGAACGTTATGTACCTAGATCAGATCATGTTAGTTTTAATTTTAATTAGATCAGCTTCCTGATGTAACTGGAACCAGCCAAAAATTTTAGTTGACTAAGATTAATTGTACACATGTAAAATTTAAAATTGACTGAAATAGACAAATTTTATAATTTTTTTTTAATATTTTACATGTGGCAACGTTGAAACAAATGTTCAACATTTTAAATAGTAAAAGTATCAAAGAAGCTGTTGTGAATACACGCTTATTTTACGTGAAAATATTAAATTTCAGATTTAATATTGCCCCAAAACTCCCTAAATAAAATAAATTAAATAGTACGGCACAGTGCTAAAACTACAATAATTCGATTGCGGGGAAACCCAGAAAATAACCGGCGCTTTGATTCGGTGCTTCCCCGAATTCAGAGTGCGACGTCACCACTGCCATAAAAGCGAAAAAGACAGCGACATAGTAAAGGACGTTACGGATGGCTCTCTTAGAGTCAACTTGTCCTTTTTCCGATTGAGCTTAGCTCTCGGGGGCCACGTTGACTGTTCTATTTTTTGGGCAACGCGTGGTTCTTAAAGTGGGTTGTCTTTGACAACATATCATTCTACAGATAGTAAAGATCGTCCACGTATCTTAATTCCTGATATTGACACCGTCGATATAAAGACGAGGTCAACGGCGCGTACGAATTACTGAACCGACGCGTCCTGACTTTAACATTGTTACCAGAACCTGACAAAGTGGAGAAAACCTGATATTGACTTTGCTACTAATAGTCAACTTCGTGTTGACTATAAAGTTATGAATACCGATTTTGACAAATCTCGAACGTGACAGTGGAGAGAAAATAATCCCGAACTTGACTTGCGGAAAACAGTACTGAATTTAAAAAAAAAATCAATATAAAGTTAAATATTAGTCAAGGACGAGTGTTAGTTGATAAACTCTTCTAACTTGGCTCATTCCTTAAAAGTGTTCCTTTGATAAAATAAAATTTAATTAAACTTCGTTAACTTTGAGCTTCACTCATTCCCCTTCTATCCCGGTGAGCGAGAAGAAAGGTGAGGCGGCTAAAGTTTTTATTCTAGTCGGGAGGTTTGACGGGACTTCACCAACAACCCCTCATTTGTGTTAAAACTTGGGTTTTACACAAATAATTGATTTTGCGAAAATTCTTAAAATAAATTAATCCCGACGGAAACCAACTTCCACATTTCCGGAAGGATAAAATGAATCCAGTAAACCCGGTAAATAGGTCCATATTCTCGGAGATGGGTACAAAAATATCGAATAACGGCGAGATGCATTGACGTCTCGTTAGAATCAAAAAATTAACAAAAATTCGGGAAAAATTTGTTGTTTGCTAAAATCGTGTTAAAATCGAAAGCCGAAAGCATTATAATAAAATAAAAAATTAAATTTCAGCGACTTTGGGCTAATACGGTACTGAACAATAATTTACAGATCTGAAATCCCCTAGTTCTAAAAAAATGAAATGAATGTCAGATTGAATTGAGCTGTCAGGCCAAAAATGGTTGTATTCTTTTGAGTAAATTATCACTGATCAAAGTGAACAAAGTGAAACTGATAACTTCATGTTCTTTTGAATATGCGTTTTGCCATTTTAGGAGAAAGTAGTTTTGGCACAACACAGTCAGTACAGTTACTTTATATAGGTATATTATTTTGAGTAATTATCACTTTCAGTACTGTCACTTAAAGTAATCATGATCACTTCGATCCAATGACAAGTAAACGCATATTCAAAAGAATATGAAGTTATCAGTTTCACTTTGTTCACTTTGATCAGTGATAATTTAATCAAAAGAATACAGCCTATATGTGCGTGAGAAATAGCGTTGCCAACCGTACGGTAATTACCGTAAATGTACGGTAATTTCAGTCATTGTACGGTACACGAACCTAACCCATTACCGTACCATAACAGTACGGTAATTTCACCAATTTGAGTTTCATTAGTAAAGAAGCTTCTGAAAGCAAATCGATCTACTTGGTCAATTCTCTTCTATTAGGATATTTTTGAAAAAATGTTTCATTTAATCTTTTTTGTAATAGTGATGCCATCTAATCCTTCTTATTAAAACTGGCTAAAATATTTTTACTTTATTACGATCTCTAAATAATATAATTATTACGGTACTATTCTAAGTAAAAAATTTAGGAAAAGAAGCCAAATTTCGAATGATGGGTTTAAAAGAAAGATGCAAGGATAGAAAATCGCCCACTTAAAATGCCAAAACCGATAAACACAAGAAATTTTCCATCTTTTTTTTTTAATTCAATCAATTACAAGGCTGGTACGGTAACATACGCTGGTGGGAAATCCCTTTATCCAGGCCCTGTGCACCCTGGAACAAAAAAGGTTAGAGAAAAGTCACAACCCTGTATTTTGGAAGCAACTCGAGCCATCTATGAATGAACTCGCGTATTTTGATGACATAATGAACTGGGCTGTAAAACAGCCATCTGTTTTACCGGCCGAGATTAGCAAAGGCATATGAATGGCGGGAAAAATTTAAATATCCCATGGTGACAGGGTAAAAACTGTTTGATCATAAATCTTTTTAATTTTTTTTCAGAATAATACATATTAATGTTGAATACGAGCAGAAAAACTTTAAAAGTGAAATGAGATGAGTATTTAACCATCTTAACATAAATTTTTTGCTAGTATTCATTATTTGTAGATGTATTATCCTGAAAAAAAACTAAAAAGATTTATGACAAACAGTTTTTACCCTGTCACCACTAATTTGAGGTGTTGCTTTTTAAATAAAGCATTCAGAAGGATAGGTTCTTTTTCACAATTCTGGGTAAAATATAAATAATATAGTAAGACTTATAAAATACAGAAAATATATTTTATTGTTTATTTACGATATAAATGAAACAATATAATTATCAAAAATAAATATTTTACACTGATCCATTAATTAAGTTAAAGCCAGTTTAGGATTAAGGAGTGCCGAAAATTAAAGGCAGTCAAAATAACATATCTAAAAATTAAAATCATATGTTAGTTTTAGCCATGGCTATACTCAAAATTTAAATATCGACGATTTGTAAATTTATTGGCAACTACTACACCTGTTAAGGATGTCAGATTAAAAAATAATTTTACTTAATATATGTTACGATCTCTATAATGGTCTCCAGTTTATCAACATGTAAAAAAAATCTGCAAATTACCACATAAAACAAGAAATTAAATTAAATTTTTCATTCTTTAAATAGACAACAATATTACCTTTAATTCGATTTAGGCATTTTATAATGTATCATATTAATGCAAAAATGTATGCAAATGGGATGATAGTTATGAAATGTAAGTTGTGTATTTGTGAGCATGAAAAACTATGATAAAAATTCTAGGACGTAATTTATCAAAAAGATTTATAAAATATACTTACAATACTGGCTTCCAACTATATGTAAAATATTTCGGTCAGGTTAGAGTCATAAATAAATAGGCTGCAACGTCTTCTAAAACAAAATGTAAACTATTCAAGAAAACGCTTGGAGAAAAGGTATATTTAACTTAAACTAAAATGGAAAGTAGGTAAAAGAAACAATAATACCTTTGATTTAATATCAGTATTTTATAATTATGTTTGGTATAAATGCCGAACCATGTATAAATATGATAACAAGGTTAGAAAATTGAAGATGTGTTCTTATGAATATGATAAACCAAGACGAAAATTACTGCCCTCGATTCAAGAGTTTTAAGCTCAGGCGCATCAAACCCTGAGTAGCTCCGAGCAAATGTGAATAAAGCGGTAAAAATATTAATTGGAACAGTATATAACCTACAAATTATTTTTTTTCAGAATTTCTGTTTTTAATACACATAGCGAAACATATTGAAGACAAAAAGGTAAAAATATTACATTATTACTTATTGGTTTTGAATTTTATCGGGTGTCATGACATTTTAGGCCATAAATATTTCGCAATTCGTTAAAAAATCTATGTAGGTAAGTTCGATATTTTGTGAAATAATCTTATTTTTGTGTCTCCATTTCATGTATAAAATGTTTTTTTACCCAAAAATAGCATCTAAAAATGATAACGGATAGCTGTTAGGGCTTTATACATCAAATATTTTTTTTTGTGCTTGAGGGGTAAGGGGAAAGCAGATCTGACAAGCGCCGAGGCATAATGCACTACTTGAATAAAGCGAGGGCTTCTTGCACCTGTACAGCTCCGAGCTGTTCATGCTAATGAATCGAGGGCAGTAAATGTTATCAAGTAATTACCAAGGAAATTTCCAAACTGTACTTACAATAGTTTTCTGTAACCATCCGGGAAATATTTGGGTCCAGTTCGGGAGATGAAAAAATGGGCTGCAGCGTCTTCTAAAACAAAATGCAAATTTTATTCAAAATCAAGTTTAGATGTATTCCAGAAAAGGTATATTAAACTTACCCTGAAGTGAATGGAAAAAAAATAAAGTTAACACACGAAAACGTAGCCAAAATAGACGAAAACCAACTTTGTTATTTCGAGTACGCGAACAAGCCAGAAAATAATGGCGTCCGGCGTCTTAAACTGGGGATGAGGACCCAGTGGTGTTCAGAAACACAGACCAGAGGATGCCAATTTTATTACTAGCACTCATAGTTACCATAAATGTACAACTTTGTTAAACAGATCCAGTCCAAACTGATACTTCACCACCCAGCGAACCTATTCCTGGTCCCAGTGGCCTTCAAAAATATGTACTTGAGGATGCTAGTTGTATGACCACCACTCCTAGTAAGTAATCAACAAAATTTATCATTGAAAAAAATATTCCAAATTTGTTAGTCCGAACCAGTGTGTATATTTTAGGTTGACTACAAAGTTTGTGCAGATTATTTTTTTTCTTGCGATTTCGACATGATTATTATTTAATACAGTTTCAGCAAACTGTGAAGATGATAACTCCGAAATTTTCATAACCTTGCAGAGACTAGTTTCACAGGTACGTTGTAAAAATGAAGGTTTTTTTAAGGTATTGAAACTAAATAATAAATTTCTTTTGTGCGCGTGTCTATGTGTATGTGATGTGAATTTTATACATATTCACTACTACTTTCTCAGTTGTAATACAATCACCAGGAATAGTTTTATAACATTACACAAATATAAATTGAACTTTAAAATAGTTCTTTCATAAAATTACATACCCAAACTTTAACTTTTTGATTTTTTTTTATTACTAACTACTGTTAAATTAGATAAAAGTTATTTTTATGGCAATATCATTAATTTTTGTTTCTTATGATTAGGGATTACCAGAAGAACAACCCCAGGACGAAGTGAAATATACTCCTTTACTAGCCCAAATAGCACACTTCAGTCCACTGGATATCCATCGTTTATCCAAAGCTGGACATACTGGGTATCCATGGGATGTCCACAATTTGTCCACCAACATCCGATGGATATCCACTAGACTATACGTTTGTCCCACTCATGGACGTCTTTTTGGATTACATATATTGTCCAAGTATGGATCATTTTTGGATATTAATAGGACTAATTTTGGATGTCCATATATTGTACATTCTTGACCCGATTGTGGACATATTATCCGATGGTATTGTGCTTTTTGGATAAATAGGTCATAATCTATGGTTCCCTCTTCTTGACGTTCCGGTAACGTGAATGGTAGATATTTTCAGAATTTGCTTAGGGTCCGAGAGCTTACAGTACCTAATTAATCTGCACTTCTGAAGACACAGACCACTCATGTCATCAAAACGTCGATAACAAGTAACCATAGATGGCCCTATTAGTCCTAAAAATTAAACAGATATAAATTACATTAGCGAACCAGGTAACAGGAACTGGATCCATATATTACACTTATTGATTACAATTGTCAAGTTTTTAATACAATACTATATAAGAAGATAAAATTTTATAATTAGTCGAATTGCAAGTGCTACAAAATATAGCTTCAATTGATTTAAATTGTTCAAGCTGTAGAAGGATCGCTATGAATAAGTTATCTGGTTCCATAGTAATAGGTACAATTTCAATTGGGTAATAGAAAATATACCAATTATTTAAAAAAAGACTTTTTATTGTTACAATGATTATTTTTTTCTAGATTTATTTCTGTCGTTTAATCTCTTCTGCCATTGTCTAATCTCGTCTTCGGCTGTTTTTTATCGGCCCCCCATTCTTCTACCGCAGCTGAAAATTAATAAGGTTTAACGTTAAATGATGCAGTATTTTATGGTTTTGTAGGAATTTAAATATCTCTCTCTCTATATATATATACATATATATATATATATATATATATATATATATATATATATATATATATATATATATATATATATATATATATATATATATATAACCAAATGCATCGTTATTGCTTAGAGTGCTTAAACCAACAGGCCAGAAAAAAATTTTTAACACTTTTTGTCTGGGTATTATCAGAACAAGAGGATCTAGAGTTCAACGTGTGAAATCTGACACCTAATTTGTTCTTATTATTTACGAGTATGACAAATAAAACAAAGAGATTTTTTTCATCAAATTTTTATATTTAAGTGGTAACTTACCTACAAATAGTGAACACGAGTTCTTTAAAGGGCACTTTACTGTTCCATCATATGTATAATTCTTGGAAAGGCTATCTGTCATTGTTACAATAAAATATCTTTTAATAAGTTAATAGGTATAATTTCCTCCAATTTTCACTAATTGTAAAACCTAAAATTATATTACGTTGTTGAGATAATTAAACGTTAATTCCACACATGCTAACCTAAGAATATTTTTGACTTTAAGAATCAAAGTAAAAAAATATATATAAAATAATCCTGTAAATTAAGTTTTTTTTTATCAATAGACTCATACACATAAAGAAGCATTACTCGAATAAGTTTCAGCTTTTATTTCAGGAGAAGTGTAATAAACTTACTGCATCTTTGAAGTTTAAATTGTCCTGAAGATCTTATGTGACTTGAGGCAGCTGATTATTTTCTTAAGTAAAAGGATAGTTGAACTCCTGCAGAAAATTCTTTGTAGATACTTGTTGTTTTTCCCCTATTTAAGATTACCTGAATATCCTCTCTAATTTGGTACAAATTGGCTTTCACATAGGAATTTTATTTGGACCAAATTGTGGCAAATTCATCTAAAAAATAATTAAAATAAATTAAATTATAAGTCTAAACCTAGAGTCGAACTGTCAAAACTTTATTATATATTTTTAAACGATTATACTGCACAAAAATACACATCAATGCAAACTTTTACTAGCGTTTAATCCAAAATAGTCATAAAAAAATTAATATAATTATTCAAATTTGCTATAGCTTTTATTCCATTATAAATTTTGATAACATTTATTAATGCCAGCAATCTTATTAGACTGATTACTCAATAATGACTTTGTCAGAGAGAATTTTCTCTAAAATTTACAATTTTATTATTACACAAATTTACAAATCTATCTGTGCTCCATTTTAACCAACAAGATACAAAATTCATTGGCCTATCAAAATATTTGCACTTATTTGTAGTAATTTCCATTTAAATAAGTAATTGTATGAAAAAGTATAGCTACAAAATCTATATTTTAACATACGTGTTTTGATTTCACTTTCAAATTTGTGCGAGTTTAATACTAAATTATCAGCTTTTCGTCGGGCATGTCTGTAATTTCGTTCGGTAATTTTTGGTATAATTAAAAAAATTAAACTAAAAATAACTATACTTACCTTTAACGGTGGCATCTTCTTCAAATAAAAAGCACACTTGATTTTAGCTCAACTAAAACTCCAAAGGTCTTTTTTAGCTCGACGTCAACACAATAATGGGTTTGTGATCATGGCGGGCCGGCGAGTTAAGAAATGACAATTCTACAGGCCGATATAACAGTATCCGATTTTACCGACAACCCGAAATGTAATTAATGGACGTCTGATGGACTTAAACTGGACATCCAGATATGGACGTCGATATAGATTACAGGTCATCACATCTAATGGACATCCATAAAAGGTCCATGGACATACAGGACATTATATGTACCTATTCTGGATATCCAATGGAAATCTTGTGCTATCTGGGAGACAATATTCCCATGACACAAGTACCGATTGAGAAAAGGATTTTAAAACATGTTTGTGGATTTTTGATTAAAAAGAACAAAATGAATAAAATCAAGAACTGCTTGTGTACAAAAATATTTTTATTAAGGGAAAATTCGCGGGATATAGAAGATGATGAATTTTCCATAAAGAAGGAGTACAGTTCAACAAAAAATCGATTATATTATGTCAACAAAGAATTTCTCAATAAGTTAAATAATGCTTATTCAATTATAAAGTATGTTTTTAATGCAGATTTACATAAGGAGGGAGTCATTTTTTATATATTAGAAATGTTGAAACAAAAAATCAAATTAACTAGCTGTCAGCATACAATATTATTTCAAGAACAATTTTTAAATATTTTATAAATATTAATGCATATAATTACATAAAACAAATCAATGCTGTATTAAAAGGTCAAAACCTAAAACCTGTACCACCAAATGCATCAAAATATTTTAAAAATGCTAAAATTATATTTCAAAAATATTTTGAATATAAAAGACTTAATAAAAAATAATTTTATATTGTCTGTTAAAAACTATATTTCAACATTTTTGTGTCTATCAATTTTTTCATTTCGATTAATTTTATTTATATAATTTTATTATTGACTTATCGGACAAGGTTTAGAGCTTGACGCAACGGTTTATATGATCTAACTTCAATTTCATTATAACCCCTCGGCAAGCTTGAAATCTATGATTTTAGGGGTAGAGAGACCGTTAAATTATTTTTGATGGACCGCCAACAGTATAGTTTTTAGGTACAAGTTATCCTCGGGCTTACCCGTTGCTTTTAGAGGGCCACAAGGGATTTGCGGATCATTTTATTATTATATGTAAATTATTTAATAACTCTGTATATCTCTAGTTCATTCACTATGTTTGCTAATGACGCAACCATCTTGTGGCATTCTGGAAGTTTAAATCAATTTGAAAGCAATATCAACGATTTGACTAACCTTAAGGGGAACACCACTGTGACACCGACAAAATATCATTTATTTTTATTGCATTTTGTGAAAATATGTATATTTAAAAATATGTAAAAAAAATCAAATCGAACATATAACCAAAGCGACAAAGGATCCCTGTACCTGCTAAACATAAAAATTTTATACAATCGTATATTTGACATTCAGTTTTAAGGTCTAAGTTAGTTTTATATCCTTTTTCTACTTTTTTTTCGATAACGATCATTTTCAATATTTCACACCTCATTTAAATGGTTTCAAAACTGCTTTGTTTTTTGGAGTTTTGTGTTTAATATGAATTTTAACTCAGGTAAACTCCTTTTCTGAGCCTTAAAAATACTTTAAAATAAAGCGAAATGATGGCAAAGGAAAAAATTGTTTTTCTAAGATTCACGATCTGAAATCCTAATTTTGGTTGATAATAAATAACGTTTATGTATCAATAAATAACGTTTACGTATTAATAAATAACGTACTGTAAAGTTGGTGTGTGCTAAAACTTTACCAACTATTCTCCAAGCCGAGAGAGGGAAGTCGAAACAGTTTTCTTGAAATGAGCTGAGAGTCCAGTTATCTACCTATAGTATTTTTATCTATGCCTATATCTATTCATAAAGATAAAAGTAATCATTGCTAATCTTTACACTTATCTAAGTTAAGTTATATTTTGTGGTCGATGTATATGTTGTAAATCAATTAATGCAACGTACCTATTATTTTCACGTTTTGTTTTAAAAAAATGTATATTTTGCTTCGAGAAAAAGTGTTGGAGAGTCAAATTTGCTCCATGTGCAAACAGTACCTTTCTCATGGATCTATCATAATTTATCATGAAAAAGGGATCCGATGTGGTCGCTGTACTAAGAAAAAAGATGGAGGAGGCATATCCTTATACAACAAAATTATTAGAAATGTTTTTTTTCCATGTGTAAATCGTTTTGAAGGTTGCAATAAGTTGCTAAGAGTACAAGATGTTCCAGATCATGAAATAACTTGTGTTGGTAGTTTGTATCCGTGTCCTCTATGTCCAGAAGATAAGTATTTACCTAATTCATTGCTGTATTTGGTAAACCATTATAAAATATTTCATAGTAAGTACTATCGAACAGATCCATTTTTCTATGTCGATGCTGATTCACTTGGAGAAAATGTTTATTTATATTGTGATCAGTCTGAAAACATTTTAATACTTATTTTTGTTCAATTTAACGGTAGCACATTTTGTATCAATGCATCATCAGTGGGAACACGAGTGGACAAACTTAAATACAGAATAAAATGGTACGAAAACAATTCACAAATGTATGAAAGTGAGATGCGTTTGTGCTCAGCGTTTGGAGAAAATTTTGATTGTATAGAAATAAATCCAAACTTGATTTCACATTCTTCACCTTTTTTATTATTTATTTTGGACCTCTATCCAGTAGATGTCCTAGATATTGCTTTAATGCCTAAAAATTTGGAAAATTCTGTTCCAAAATCTGATTCCAACCCAACTTTTCAAATACTGAATCATAATGTTAAAAAGAATAACAATTCTGTGTTGAAAAAAGAGAGTATGTTAAGCTTTCCAGGAGATTATGGAGAATTACCAAATATAATACCCAGATTTATTAAAACAATGCCAGATATATATTTAACACAAGAGTTTATAGAACAATTTGGAACAGTTACAAAAAAAAAACAATGGGAAAATCAAGACTATGTATATACAGTTTTAGTAGGTAATGCTGGGGCTAATATATGGCGATCAGAAGTTACTAATACACTTTGCAAGTTTTGTGAAAATTACTATTCTACTTCTGGAGAATATCAAGAAATTTACATTTGTAAGCACATAACTATTTGTGGTTCTTGTTACAATAATGGAGTTTTATGTCAATATTCTTGCTATATGTATAGAAGCCCCAACCCGAAACATTATAAACTTTTATATTACTGTAGATTTGGATGTAAGCAGTTTTTTAAAGGTGGTCAGTTAAGTATTCATGAAAGACATTGTTTGTTAAATACAGATGCTCGACTTACAGATGATGAATTTGCAAGGAAATATTTTGGAGATTATTTTACCAAAAGTTCTGTAGACAGTAAAAGTGTGGTTCTACGTAGTAATATAATTGTATTTAATAGAGGAACTTTTGGAAACAAAGGAAAAATTTATATGGTTACTGATTATAAATTTCAGTGTATAATTATGTATGAAGTAAATTCTTGGACTCGAAAAATAAATTTTTGGGTTGTTCATAGGTATTCTCCGGAGGTTTGTTATATTTTGTTTAAAATAGTTGAAAATGAAATATATTTTGAAGAGCGCAATTCATTTTGTGTTAATTTAAATTGTGAAAGTGCATTTATTGTTGTTCTCCCAAAAAAATTGTGACAACATTAGAAATTGTCCAAAAATGTTATGGTTCTTCTTTTTATATACTATACTTGTATATGTATTTAAGTTTTTAGCTGTTTAACTAACTAATAATTATAAAAGGTTTTATTAAAACTAAGTAAATATGGTTATTTTATTTTATACTTCAATATTAGGTATCTGGCGACTCACTTATCTTGACATTATTTTAAAAATTCCTTGAATTATACTTAATCAATGAAAAATCCCTAAAAAAAAATACATTTATACGTTCATTCGAGTTCCAATTACAAAGAGTTGGGGCATGTATTTCCGAAATTTTTCACCAAAGTTCGATGACTATATGTATTTCGAATTTAAAAAAATGCATGGCATACCCAAGGAAGTTGAAAGGGATGCCAACTTCCTTGGGCATACCTCTTCGAGCATATTAATCGGCGGTGTTGACAGATTGGAGAACTAGAACCCTCTAGATGAATTTTCAAAATCCTTTAGATTACCACTCTTTTATCTCTTGTCTTTCATTTAGAGAGCTTCAAAACCTCTAGATCTAGTGGTAAACCCTCTAATCTTACAACGTTTATAACCGACATTATTTCATCCTTCGATCATATTCTAGATATAAACAACAATAGATTTGTGTGAAGGCTATTTATGGTCGGTGGGGGAGACGCTTTTTTGATGTTTGACAGACATAAACATATTTACTTATCTTGTCTTTCAGTTTAATTGCTTGTAGTGACTTTTTTCGGTGTTTTTAAGTGTTACAAATTACTATAAATGCGAAGTTTACAATTAATATTAACAAAAAGAGAATTTAAAAACTTATTTTTATCGGTAAATATTGTTAGATTGTTTACATATTGAAAATAACAATAATAAAAATTTAGGCAACCATATATTCATACTTTGTTTTCAGAATTGACGTACCCAGGGGTATGTTCGAAGGACGTACCGATGATACTCGTTTAAATAATGCAATTAGAAAAGGATAGCATAAAGTCTGTACCAAGAAATTAAATATCTACTGTTTATCAACACTTTTTCAAATATAAATAAAAATATTACGTCATTCAGCGTTCAAACAACCGGGCCCTAGTTCTGACGTTATGCTACTTCTACAGGGGTATGTTCGAAGATTTCATCTATGATACGATGGTCCACGAGAGTTGCGCGTCAAAGAGAAAGAGGGCTGAAACGCGGGGATTATGTATGTTATCTCCGGTAGTGTATGTCCAGAACAAGTTCGCTAATATAATCCATTTTTCTCGATGTTAGTATATTTGGAAGATTCTTGAGTTTGAAATCCAGAAAATAAGTTCATACCTAAACTATCTCGGTGAAGTGATGACGTCATAAAATAAAATAAAATTAAGTCAAACAGAAGACGACTATGGTTCAAAATATCATTTTTGTTGGATTCAAATGCAAATATGTTTCAAAACAGTGCTAAAATATTCAAAATCAGGTTGGACTATGAAAAAATGGCTCTAATGGAACTTCGGTTGCATTCAACGTTGCCAACCGTATGGTAATTACCTTACCTGTCCGGTAATTTCAGTCATTGCATAATATACGAACCAAACCCATTACCAATTTGAAAGTTTCATTAATAAAGAAGCTTCTGAAAGCAAACCGATTTACTTTTATTTATTTTTTTTTTGTAATAAGTGACGCCATCTGTAATATTTTTTATGTTAAAGTTAAACCACCTTATTCAGTTAAATGGTCCAACTTTAAAACCAGTGTAAGATGACGGTAAAGGGTTTAAATTGATAAGTGCAACGATAAATCAAACAAATTTAGAACCTTAGAAATGCAAGATTAAAAAAATGGTTTTCCTTTATTACTGAATGGGTAAAAATAGAATATTGTGTTTATTTTCTGAAGACAAGCATTCCTCTCACCAATACTTCTTTAATATTCCTGGCAAAGCGTTTATTTGTTGATATATCGTATGTAATACACATTATAACAGTATCACAAGCAAAAGAAAACGGACCGACTAGAAGATCTAACTTCCATGGCAACTAGATCGGGTCTAAATCTTGAACCTTCTTAGTGGATCTGGCTGAATTTTTTTTTACTGTATTTTGATCCCCAAATAATATAATTATTACGATACTATTCTAAGCAAATATTGTTTTAGGATTTTTAGACGTAAAAGAAAACCTAATGTCAAATTTCGAGTGATGGGTTTAAAAGAAAGACGCAAGGATAGAAAATCGTCCGCTTAGAAAACCAAGACCTATAAACACAGTAAATTTTCCATCTTTTTTTTCATTCAATCAATTACAAGGCTGGTACGATAATGTACGGTAATTTATGTAAGCTCTGTACGGTTTTCATAAATCAAAAGGTTGGCAAAGCTGCTTGCATTTCAATTGAAGTTAAGTTAGGTCTGTTACAAAAGTATGCTTAAAAAAGGAGGCCAGCATAAAATGCGCTATGTCACAAATAAATGTCTATTTTTTAGTTAATAGAAATCTATAACATTTATGTTTTTAGATTATCCTTTTAACCAATGGAATATTTTTATGATTGGTGAAACTGTTTATTAGTTAAAAATATGAGATAAAAACTTCGATCATACTCTAGATTTAAACAACAATAGATTTGTTTAAAGGCTGTTTATGGTCGGTGGGGGAGACGCTTTTTTGATGTTTGACAGACATAAGCATATTTATTTACCTTGTCTTTCAGTTTAATTATTTGTCGTGACTTTTTTCGGTGTTTTTAAGTGTTAAAAATTACTATAAATGCGAAGTTTACAATTAATTTTAACAAAAAGAGGATTTAAAACATTTTTATCGGTAAATATTGTTATATATTGTTTACATATTGAAAATAACAATAATAAAAATTTAGGCAACCATATATTCATACTTTTTTTTCAGAATTGTACCCAGGGGTATGTTCGAAGGACGTACCGATGATACTCGTTTAAATAATGCAATTAGAAAAGGATAACATAAAATCGGCATGTCTGTACCAAGAAATTAAATATCTACTGTTTATCAACACTTTATCAAATATAAATAAAAATATTATTACGTTATTCAGCGTTCAAACAACCGGGCCCTAGTTCTGACGTTATGCTACTTCTACAGGGGTATGTTCGAAGGATAAAAATGTAGTATATTATCTTTTACAAAATTTTAACAGATGGCAGCAGTGTTAACAAAAAATTCTCATCGTTCGTGTATGTCAAACAAGTTTTTTATTTACAATTTTAGAAATGATAATCAGAAAATCATACTTAACACAATCAGAAAACGATTAGAAATAAGATAGTTCCAAATAAGGAGCGAATTCAGTTTTGATTTATTTTAATTACATAAAAGGTAAAGTTTAAATAACCTAAAATTATGTTATTGATTCTTGGTCATTTCCAGTGGTATATTATTTTTAGAATTCGTATTAAAAAGGTGGTGTTTCTGTGTGTGGTTTAATAATGAGGTATTTATTGACCTTATTTCGTTACTTTAATATATATTAAATTATGAATATATTCATTAATGCCAGTGTCTTATTACATACTCGATTTGATATAGATGATTGAAAAATGTTTACCAGTTAGAAAGTTTAACATATTTTCAATTTTGGTCTATATTCTTGTAAAGTATCGTGTAAATGAAATATTACTTTCATAGACGCTCAACATACACACATATTTTTTTCGTGAGGTGTTTTCACTTTGATGAGTGATGCCATAAGTAAGCTGAATAGTAGGGATATATATAGTTTTAATACAAGTCTTCTTTACCAACTGAGAGATGTTCTTACTGGCCCGCTTACTATACTGTTGAATCTCTATGTCTAAGGGGTTATTTCCAACAGTCTTGTAAGTATTTTGAAGTTGGTGGTCTCCTGAATGGAGGACACTTTTGTTTTAGAAGGAAGAGATCAATAACTGGGGTGATCTGTAGGCTGATTGCATAGTTGATGGCTTCAAGGAGGGCAGTTCTACTACTTATTCCTCAGTTTATTCAGGTTAATTAAAAATACTGTGTTCACACATTTCATAAATATATTTACCTTTCGAATTAACCTGTAAAATATATTGATAATATGAAACTTGTACATTTTCAATACATTTCAGACTGCAAGTGATTTGCAAAAGCATTAACAATTTCAAATATCATTTGTTGAGTGTATATTATCGTAGGTCATAACATGAGGAATACCACCTTGTTCTTTCTTACTGTTATTTATAACATTTACTAGAGAGATCCTTAGATTAATTGCGCAATTCACAAAACTTACTGTAATCATCTATAGATGTAGTAGATTTATATTGTTTATGTAACTCTTTTTTCTTTATAATACAGTCTCTAAATTCGGGAGAAAACCATTTTGGAAAATAAAAATTACTTCTAATAATTATTCAAACATTGATCCAAAAATATAGTAAAATCTCTCAACCGCTAAATTAACATCACAATTTAAAATTTGGTCCCAGCTGACATTAATCAAAACCTCGATGATCATTTCATAATCACAGTTATTGAAATTAAAAACACATTTTACTGAGTTAATAGGAGTGAACTTACCAGATAGAGTACTCTAAAACCAAGGAAGGGTAGTGATTATCACAGGGTAATAATATATCACAGGTACATTTAATTATCACATTGGAATTGTTGCTAAAAACTAAATCTAAAAATACCCCATTTTCATTAGTGATATTATTAATTTGATTTAAATATATTGGACTTGGTATTTAGCAGTAGCTAAACCAGGAGCGGATCCAAGGGGGCAACCCCTTTAATGGCTTTGCATTCAGAAAAAATAAACTCGTCTCTCCATTGCATTAGGAAAGTGGGTCACATTGACATCCCCCCCTCCCCGCACATTGAATTAATCCTGTCAACTCCCTTCAACTCGTCAAGCTTTTCATTGTTCTTGTGATGTCGCCCCCCCCCCCTCAAGAAGAAATACTGAATCCGATCCTGAGCTAAACTACCCACAAAAATCAATGTACTGAATTTTGATTATTCCCCCCCCCCCCCAGAGCTTTAAGTTCAGGAAAATAGACCCGATTTTGCCTCTACTATAGTTTATTCAAGAACTAGAGAGAGTAGTAAATAATTTTTTACCCTTTTTTTCTTCACACACTATCTGTGTTTTTTAGTCCGGTATCTTTGGCATATTTTTCATAAGAATGGGTTAGAAATTTTATGATCAAAAATACCAGTCTGTAGTAATGGACTATTTTGGTTGGATAACAATAGATATTTGGATGTGTGAAGTGTTAAAAAAGATTTTAATCTTTGTCATAGACGTCGGAAAGAGGTTTCTTTTATCACTAATTATGTATGGCATAGAATATTATTTCGGTAATAAATTTAAAATAAAAAGTTTTTATCATATTATTTTATTTCTTATGATTTCTTAATAATTCACATACATTAGAAAATATAGATAATTTTGACATATTTAACACAAGTCACAACTGTATTTTTATTATTTTTAATTTTGGCATAGAAACCGTTTTAGGCACATTCAGATTAAAACGTAGCCTTTTTCTCACAAAAAATTCTAAGTTATAATCTAAATACCTACAAAATACCCATTGTCAAAAATACAAGAAGTTAAAAATATATATAAAAATAAATTCGTCCATATAATATTAAAATATTTTTGGGGCTATCGGTCATTTTATTATTAATTAAAAACATTTTTCGGACATTCGACGTTTCAGTTTATTTGTTAATTAAACCATATGCAGAATTACAATTAAACATTAAAAAGGAATTCCAACATAATTAATTTTTATGTAACAGAAAATTTAAATAATAAATTGTGTTCACGCTGGTAAACATTACATATCTAATTCGTAATCAAAATCAGTGAAGCTATCTTCGCTGATATTAATTATCTATCTCACCGATCATGAGATCGAGTTTCCACATTTTCTTAAATTCTTTTATTATATGGTTTTTTCCCAATTTTCTGCAGTAACTTTATTCAAAAAAATCTTCCAAAAGTTTAGTTAAATTACTAATTTTGTAAGTTGTGTTATTTCTAGCAACTCTTCTTTTTACTTGAGAGATATATTTCCTTCCCCAACGGACATTTTCCGGACGATGTATAAGAACAGATTCTTATCTGGGTTTTCCCAGCAAAAATTAAGTTCTCTGAGCAATTTCCATAGCTCAGTTTTTTTAATTTCAGGTAGATCCCGATCTTCATTGATTTTAGTTAGAATTTTGTCGACGGTTAGGATCTGCTTCTCATAATAAAATGTATGTACAACTACTTTTATTGCAGTTTACATCTCTTCTACCAACGAGGTTTTTCGTCTGCCTGTGATCGAATGTGGCTTGAGAGTACTAACAATTCCAGTCATTTTTTTCTCCTTCAGTATTCGGTACATAGTAGATTTTCTAACACCTGTCATGTTGGAACACATCTCAATAGAGGTTTTAACATTATTATCTAGATATTGATATCTTAAGGCATCATAAACATTCATCGTTGAAGAAAAAATGCCCTGGTTTAATGATTTTGGAATAAATATAGATGTAGAAGCCATATCTTTTGGGTATCTCACTAATCTCAAATAAAATATTAAAATAAGCACAAACAAGACAAATCACTAAGGACACACTGTAAGGTGTACTTTGCTCACTGACATAAATTAAATTGAACTATCAGAAATTTTATTGTTGCAGTAAATTTATAAAAGCTTATAATATTTAAATATAATTAGATTTACAGCAGTCCTCAGTTACCTGCTGCATTGGAGCAGGTACTTTGGAGGTTTTGGTAACAATTTTATTACTCTGTCTAGTTCTTGCATAGAGTATAGGAATGTGTATGCTCCCCTTTCCAAGAGCTTTGAGTTCAGGATAACAGAACCGATTCTGACTTTTATATTAGGAATGTGTTTGCTGCTGGCACCTCCCCCCCCCCCCCCCCCCCGCTGGCAACTTATTTTTTTGCGATAGCCCCCCCCCCCATAAGAGCTTTGAGTTCAAGAAGATAAAATAGATCCGATTCTGCCCCTTATACTAGAAATGTGTATGTTGCTCGCATCCTCCCCCCCTGTCGGCAACTTGTTTTTTTTATAATAGATCCAACTCTGTCTTTTACACTAGAAATGGGAATGTTGCTGGTATCTCCCCCCCCCCCACCGTCGACAACTTGCTATCGCTTGCCATCCTGTACTTTTGTGCTATCACCCCCCCCCCCCCCAAGAAATCTGGATCCACCCCTGATGTATACATTATTGCCTTGGTATCTATTTTCCTACAGCTAAAGCAGAAAAAAAATCCACGATGGTTCAGTTTAGAATTTAAATCTCTTAATTCTTGTAAAGAAAAGCCTACAAAAAATATAGTCTCCAATTAACATTTAGATTATATATTCTCAGTTATGTAGATACTTATCATAACCACATATCTATCATTCAAGATTCTGTAAAGTCTGAGAGTAACTTTTTATGAAGCTATGTTTATGCTAAGAATATAAAAATGTTCTCTTCCAAGCAGTATGTTGTATAATAATGTTAAAGCAGCTTTTTTCTCCACAGTTTTTGAAAATGAACATTGAGAGGTCCGTACTCTTAATTACACAAAAACTATAAACCTTAGTTTATTTTTTAATAATAAATTAAATACCGATCCTGGTGGGCTACAAACTATATTTATTAAAAATTGTCAGGACAGTTTGTCTTCTGTGTTGGCTCCTTATATATAGGTGTTTTTCCTGAAGTATGGAAAACTACTTACATCACGCCAATCTACAAAGATGGAGGCAGAGCAACCTAGAAAATTTTCGCGGAATTTCAAGATTTCACTGTTTAGTAAAATTTTTGAGGGGATTATTTACCAGAAGGTACATATGTCTTCTTTTTAAACATATATTAATAATTTCCCAGCATGGCTTTGTGGCAGGTTGATCAACTATGACTAATCTGCTTGTATATGAATAGTACTTGGTGGAAGCTTTAGAAAGGAGGTGTTAGATTCAAGGCAAAAGGTGGTGATACTAGATCATCTATGCCAAGCAGCATCATTGATTGATTGAACTTCGGTGACAAAATTGTATCTCCCAAATGTCTTTGTCTCAGTCTGTTGAGTGTTGGGCACTCTCTGAGGTCAACAGTTTCATCCTTCTCCAGATACCATCTATACGTCGGGTCATCTACAACACCAAATTTTATGAAGATGACACCTCAGGTGCCTCAGCTCTCTTTTAAGCCATACGCTAGTTATGTGTTCTTTGGCGCACGTCATTCCTGGAGCTCATCTCCACGATTCAGTAAATTTGTTTTCCAGCAACAATTTTAGTTCCTTTTAGCAACGGCAATTAGGGTCCATATGATTCAATCGCGGACTCCATCTTTGCACATTTTACATTCATTATTTTTATTAAAAATGCATTTTTCTGTCAAAGTAATTGTTAATTTTGCATTGTGCCATTGTCATAATGTTAGCATACCGATACCCAGCCAATATATGCTTAAAATTTGGTCAGTTTCAACTAATGAATAGGATCGATGGTTTTTCACACAATAACGTTTATTTCTAATATTTACGTTTTTCTCGGGTTTCTATTCATTCTGTTTATTTTTGTTCAATGATAATTTTACCGTTAAACTAAATTGTTTGTACTACTCGAAAATATTACCTAAATATTATGATTTTTGCAAAACAATATAACTCTTTATTTTCCAATAAATTTCTCGTTTTGTTTTTTATGTATTAAGGGATGCTGAACACTTTTTTTGCAATTTAAAAAAAATCGCTTGAATTGTTTTTGCTTTAGGCGATACTGCATTTCAATTTAGACTACTCAATATTCAGGATTCCTAACTAGAAAGTAGGTTTGGGAAAAATTATAACACACATAAGTACAGTAAAAATTGAAAAGACGTTTATAATTTTATAAGTAATATTTAAATTAACGTCACAATCTGTGTCATTAGATATTTTTCTTTTCAAAGCACTCGCACTCTCTTTAATACCTTCTCTTTTTTCAATCTCAAATCTCTTGCGAGGTCGATTAAATTTTTTTTCATCTCGAGTAGTCTTTATTACAGCTTTTTTGTGACTGCATTTGATCGTAGACTCCTGCAAACGGTACAGTTTGGTAGCCTAAGGTCGGTAGGCCTACGATTTCCTATTGTCTCATATTAATTTGTAGCTATTTTAAAAACCTTTAAATAAACATCACAATGACAAAGGTACTCTTGCAGTTTTAGTACTAAACAACTACAGATTATTTAGGGCTTACCGCTACCAAAACACAAGACTTAGGGACTGGGGTAATGCTGCTAACTAGCTGATCAGATCTCACCTCTTCTATTGAACCTCTTCCTCAACGCGCCCGCGAGCTTAGTTGCGTGAAGGTTTTTATAAAATTAAACAAAAACAAGTTTCTCAAAACACTTAAATCTATTAACAATAATAAATAGAAAACGAAATTATATACAATGAGAAACTTAAAATTAGTAATATTTAAGAATTTCAAAGTACTACGCTAATTGCTTCGGTTGGCCGTTCTATTGTTAAGGAAAATATAACAACCCAGTTTAGAAGATAAACGTATTGATAGCTTTTTAAAATATTAATCGGAGCATCTTAATCTTATTTTTTATACAAAAAGTTAGTAGTTTGGTTTATTTACCACCGAACTGTTCTTTTGAATCCTTTGAAGAATTTTGTTCATCTATTGAAACAATTTTAACTGAAACTACTTATGATCGTCTGATTATCTGTGGTGATTTTAACTTACCTGGATGAATGATGACTATGGAACTAAGTGTCTGGGTAATATTACTAATCGTGCTCAGGTCTTGAGTGACTTAACTGCTTTTTACAATCTTTATCAAACAAATACAATCGCCAACTGCAATGACAATTTTCTTGATTTAATCTTTAATGACTGTAATGCTGTAGTTCAGTTAGTACTGGACCCTCTGGTACCCTATGATAATTATCACCCTGCCTTGTGTTTTCAAGTGGATTGTGCCAATGGACAAGATTTATTGGATTATGATAGTTTTTATTATGACTTTAAAAATGCAAATTATCAGAATATTAATGATTTTTTAGGTGGGATTTCCTGGGAATTACTATTTCAGGACTAAACGCTTACTTACGCTATTGAATGTTTTGTTCCCAAATTGCGATCAAAGAATCCAAAGTTTCCTAATTGGTTTAGTTCTGAGCTTAAAGAATTGATATTTAATAAACAGATTGCTCATAAACGATTTAAGACCACTAACTCTAAGACTGACTATGTGTTATTCTCAAACTTAAGGTCTCAATGTAAGATCGTATCTAGGTTGAATTATGAAGAATACATTTCTTCCCTGCAAAAGTTATTGGGTGGTGATAAGAAAGAGTTTTGGATGTAAAAATGAAGAAGAGTGGTTACACTCTTCCGGGTATAATGTCATATAACGATACAACTAGCGACGACCCAAATTCGATAGTGAACTTATTTGCCGATCATTGTTCATCTTCATATATATATGATCACGATCCTGGGGCAGCTTTTAACTTTCATTGTGACTCTAATATAAATTTTTCAACCGTACATTTTCACCCACTGATGTTTTTAATAAGATAAACACATTAAAGGACAACTTGGGCTCTGGTCCTGATAATATAACAGTGTTCTTTTTAAAACAATGCCGATGTATCTTTTCACTTATTTTGAGTAAATTATATAAATTGTCCCTTCAAAGTGGGATTTTTCCTGATGAGTGGAAGAGGGGTTATGTTTACCCTATATATAAGAATTCAAATAGAGCACATATAGAAAATTATAGGCCAATTTCTAAATGTTCCTTACTTTCAAAAATATTCGATTCTCTTTTAACTGATGAATTAACAACTGATTTTGGCAATTATATAGTTCCGGAACAACATGGTTTCTGTAAGGGGAAGTCCACAGTTACAAATCTTTTGATTTATGTTGACTTTTTGCTATGTGCTTTGGAGGTTCGTTACCAGGTTGATGCTATATATACTGATTTTTCCAAAGCATTTGACACAGTGAATCATACTTGTCTTTTAACTAAACTGAAATCTATTGGTAATCAAGATCTGCTCCTTTCGTGGATGCGAAGCTATCTCACGGAGAGAATACAGATTGTGCGATATAAGAACTACTTGTCGCGTGAAATTAGGGTACAATCTGGGGTTCCTCAGGGTGCGCATTTGGCCCCTCCTCTCTTCAATTTGTTTTTGAAAGATGTCGTCAAGTCTTTTTCGCATGGAACGGCACTGCTTTTCGCTGATGATTTAAAAATTTTTAAGTGCATTAGATCTTTGCAGGATTGTATTGATATGCAGTCTGATTTGGATGCATTTAGTGTATGGTATACTACTAACAGGTTGTACCTTAACATTGGAAAGTGCAAGACAGTGCGGTTCTGTAGAAAGAAGACTTTAATTGAGTACGATTATAAGATTAACGGTGTGTCTGTGGAATTGACCGATTCTATATCTGATGTTGGTGTAATATTGGACAGTTAACTTTTAAAGAGCATATACATAATATCACTAATAAGGGAATGAAATTCGTGGAGTTTGTTACACGAAATCTATCTGACTTCAACGATATTATTTGTCTTAAAAATGTTTATTGCAGTGTTGTGCGTTCTATATTAGAGTATGCTTCACCAATATGGTCACCTATCTACAACGTACACAAATTGGAGCTAGAAAGGGTGCAGAAGCGCTTTTTAAGATTCGTAGCTTATAAATTAGGTGTTCCTAAAGAAAATATCAACTACCCTCATTTACTACTCCATTAATAATAATGATGTATCACTGTATAAATATACAAACCTAAATGTTTTATTGATGTTTTACACTTCGTACGATGTTGAGTGTGTTTAGGGTTGATTTCTTAGAAGGAAACTCTAATTTGTAAGTATTTTAATTACATATTAGTTTTGTTTAACTGTTTGTGAATTACCTGTTGTGTGTTTGATTTTTAGTTTTTACTCCTGAAGAAGGTATAAAATAAATGTCGAAATATTGAGTATTAAAAGAAAAATGAGTTAATTATTCTTATCCTACAGACCGCAACCCGATAACCTCCTTCCAAAATTATTAAGGTACGGTCGATAACAAAATATATATATATATATATATATATATATATATATATATATATATATATATATATATATATATATATATGTGTGCTTTAAAAAAATGTAAAAAAAAATTTTTTTTCGAACTTTCACAGTGGCATTCCCCCTTAAGGTTTTTCTTGACGTACGTAGCCAGATCTATATATAAAGTTACCCTATCTCTTAATTTAGTAAGTTTAAAATTTAACTCGGTTTTTGCTGGTTTTTTCTTAGCATAACTACACTTTTTCAGAGGAAAAAATTCGTCAAAATAATAAAACGCAATTCTAGAAAAAATATTAAAAGCCTTATTGGGCTACGTTCCAGCTAAAACCTCATGAAAAATATTATAATATCACCAAATATGGTTTTGAAAAACACATTAAAAATCTGTTCAAAAATTCGAATTTAAGTGGGCAAGAGTAGATATCGGAAAATACATATCAGCCCACAGAACTACAGAGAGAATTATATTTTAAAATTTTTGTGGATGTACATCCTTAATAAATATTTTAATTTTACAGCTATGTATCTCAATTCCCATCTGTGATAGTGAAGAATCATTTTTGTGAAAAACATGGGTGTGAACAGTAGTAAAAAGTTAGCGGCAAAGTGTTCTTTTCTTTCCAAAGACGAGCAACTTATCGTCAGCAATTCATTTAAATTGGCCAGCAAGAATTCGGAGAAGATCAAGGAGGATGAACTCACGGTAAGGGAGTTAAGATCACGTGAATAAGTATTTTCGTAGAGGAAATTTCTTCACGGCGTCCTAAGCAACAGTAGCAATAACCTACTATACTCCAGTCAAATAAGCGAAAAAAAGACCTAGTTAAGGACACTCATTCATCCAGACAGAGACCTGAATTCTCGGGTAATATAGGTCTATAGAAATAAAACGTATATGTTCTCTGCAAGAGATTTTGTGTCATAAACTTTTTGTAAACAATTAAAGGTCGAAAAATGCATTTTTTTGCACATTTTTGCATACCAGTAAAAAGTAAAGAAATTTTTGGACAAAATAGAATAGCCATCTTCTAGATAATTGAAACTTACAAATTGTTTTTTCACCGATCTCGATATTTTTATTTGTTGCTTAGAAAAATGTAAAACAAGGTCAAAATTGTTATAATATTCAATTAACAATAACTATTGCTAAATGCAACCTACGACTTTGTTGTTACGTAAAAAGTTGGATCTTTTAGCGCTTAATATGTGGTAAAAATTTCAGGTCGATTCAACAAATAGTTTGTGCAAAATTTAATTTGTTTATCACAGACGAAAGAATTTTGCAATAACATTCTAGCTCCATTGATGAAGGTACCCCGATTCTGAGCACATCTCATGAAGGAGGAACTCTTCTTCTATGAAAGGTATTCCATGGAATTGAGAAAAATTAATTTTAAATTTGTTTTACCTTCATTAGAAAACCACTATCATTTTTACCTTGTAAACAAATTAAATAACTTTTTTGTTTTTGCCGATAAAAAAATTCTGTTTTCATATTTCAGAAGCTGACCGTTAAAATAATTTACTTTCAAAACCTATTACTATGTTTAACTATGAAAATCTTACAAACATAGTAATTTTTCAATGTATCACATATTGCTATAACATGTATATATTACGATAGCAAACAATACCTACGTATACAGCTTTTTCTTACACGCAATGTAACGAATATTAATGTTCTATAACAATAATTTAATTATTCAGTTTTCCCGATTTATAACCATGTTTGCCAATAAAAATAGCACAAAAATTATTGATTTTTAATGAAAAAATTGTGTGGAAAGAAATGTTTAAACAAATTAAATGTTTAATTTATAAACAATTAAATAAATAGTATGCATATTTGTAATGTACAGGGTGAGTCAACGATTGGATGAAGTAGGTTTGTGCCTTTTCGGTGAAATTAACAAAGAAACTATATTTATTGTTTGATACAGTTTACTTTTACGCAGATTTTAAAAATATTTAGGACTCTACAGGGTGAGCCAAAAAACTAGGACAGCATAAAGTTGTATTTTTTTAAATAGAACACCCTATATACGAATCGTATTTTCGATTTAGCTTATAATTTTAAATCTTTTTTATTAAGGGTTTACTATAACAAAACTTTATAGTTTCTGAGATAATTAAGTTTAAAGAAAAAAAGTCACATTTTCAAGCATCAATTCAATCCTAAATAACGTTTTCAATTTTGTGACAAATATATTCAAATTTGGAATTTAGCAAGGCCAAGGACAAGTTAACATAATTTTTACCTAATATTTGCAATAAAAGCTACAGGGTGTTGAACACATCGGCTCAAATTTGAACAAGTTTAAATGAATAAATATCTTTTTTTTTTTAAATGGTACACCCTGTATATTTTCATGTTATTTAATAGAGTAATAAAAACCCTAAAAGTTTTGTTCAATATATCCTATACCTATTTATAATAGTTTTTGAGATATTTCAGTTTTTCTTATTTTCCATACTTTTTTACAGAAATAGTCTTCATTATCGTAGTAGCCATGTAAAATAATAAAAAGAAACTACAGAAACAAACAGAATGTGGTTAAATATGATGAAATACATTATTCGTTATATTACAACGGCAATAGTTTAATTAAACATAATGTGAAAAAATTAACACAACAATAACGACAAGGCAAATACATATTTACTTGTATACTAAATTGAAACAAAAAAGTTACCTATTAAATACTGAGATTAATTATTTCTTTTTATAAGTGTTCGAATAAACGACCCTCTTGTGCAATGCACAAATTTAGTCTTTTTTGCAGATTTTCTCGGACCCTAGACAAAATTAGTGGCGTTATTGTTCTACAGGTATCCCTAATCCTGTTTCGCATATCTTCCACTGTTGTTGGTGGATTAACATACACCTTATTTTTAATATAACCCCATAGGAAGAAATCTAATGGGGTGATGTCGCAAGATCTTGGTGGCCACTCAATGAAACCCCCACGTCCAATCCATTTTTGCGGATATCGTTGGTCCAAAAACGCACGAACTTCACGATGGTAATGCGGAGGCGCACCATCGTGCTGGAACCACATACTGTCGAGCTCATCCCTATCGAGACCTTGAAGCAGTTGGGGTAGTTCTTCTTGTAGAAAGTTCAGGTAACTATGGCCATTTAGTGGTTCATTAAAAAAGTGGGGTCCAATAATTCGATTATGATGAATACCACACCAAACATTTAATGACCAGTGGTTTTGATGTTGCACCTTTCTAATCAAAAATGGGTTTTCTGTGGCATAATAATGCATGTTGCGTCTATTTACGGCACCGTTACTTCTAAAAGTAGCTTCATCACTAAACATTACCTTGCATAATAAATTTGGATTTAATTGAATCTCCGCATTTATTGTACGACAAAAGTTTACACGACTTTCAAAATCCTGTCCATGCAATTCTTGGTGTAATTCCATGTGATATGGATGATACCTATATTTCTTGGTAGTACGATTAGCGGTGGATTGTGATGTTTCACATAATGCTGCTAACTGACGGCTACCAATATAAGGATTTTCCTGAACATTTAACAATACTTGTAGTTCTTTTTCTTCATTAGTTACTGGTTTGTTGGCCACTTTACGTTTTGGATAATCAACAGTACCAGAAGAATCAAATCTTTGCATTAAGTTTTGAAAAGTATGGGTATTAAGCTGGCGTCGATCAGGATACTTCATTTTGTAAATTCTTTGAGCAAGAAGGCAATTTTTTTGAGCCTCTCCTATTGTATAAATCATATCGATTAACTCATTCTTTGGAAAATTCATTTTACAATATAAGATGAATGCAAAAAAAACCAAACTACACTACATAAAAACCAAAAGAAGCGATTGCGGTTATAAATTTGACACACAAAAAAATGTTCTTTTACATTGTTTTTGCCATGGCTACTATGATAAGACTATTTCTGTAAAAAAGTATGGAAAATAAGAAAAACTGAAATATCTCAAAAACTATTATAAATAGGTATAGGATAGGATGAAAATATACAGGGGTACCATTTAAAAAAAAAAGATATTTATTCTTTTAAACTTGTTCAAATTTGAGCCGATGTGTTCAACACCCTGTAGCTTTTATTGCAAATATTAGGTAAAAATTATGTTAACTTATCCTTGGCCTTGCTAAATTCCAAATTTGAATATATTTGTCACAAAATTGAAAACGTTATTTACGATTGAATTGATGCTTGAAAATGTGACTTTTTTTCTTTAAACTTAATTATCTCAGAAACTATAAAGTTTTGTTATAGTAAACCCTTAATAAAAAAGATTTAAAATTATAAGCTAAATCGAAAATACGATTCGTATATAGGGTGTTCTATTTGAAAAAATACAACTTTATGCTGTCCTAGTTTTTTGGCTCACCCTGTAGAGTCCTAAATATTTTTAAAATCTGGGTAAAAATAAACTGTATCAAACAATAAATATAGTTTCTTTGTTAATTTCACCGAAAAGGCACAAACCTACTTCATCCAATCGTTGACTCACCCTGTACACTCCGAGTATCTAATGCAGATAAATAGCCAGTTGGGGACACTCATTCAATCATCTAGCAATCAGACACTATTTTTAGGTAATATAGGCCTACAGGAGCAAAACGTATACATTTTCTTCAGTGAATTAGGTGGGGTTTTTGAGTTATTAACAATTAAACGTCAAAAAATGCATATTTTTGTGCATTTTTGCTTGCGAATCAACATTAAAATATTTTTAGAACAAAATGGAATGATCGAGTGTCCCGGCAAAAATTTTAGTTCTCTGTACTATATAGCGTATCTTACAATTTTATAATTCCATGTTTTGGTAGGCATCCTGGGATTATTAATATTTTGTTTTAAATCTAGCAAGAAGGAATTTTTATACACAGCCAGTGAATTAGGTACTTGGAATGTGCGAACAATTTGAAATCTAGCAAAGATAGATTAACAATTAATTTTTCTAATTTTCTTGTTGTAATTGTAGAAACTATGGGGTTCACAAATGGACCCCCGACTTCTTCAGTACATAAACAACTACCTCTTCGGACGAGGAGAGCAAAAAATGATCACCGTTGACCTGGAAAGATTTGCCGAATTATTTGTTTTTTGCACAAGGGGGACAGTCGATGAAAAAGTTAAAGTGTTGTTGACGTCGCTTGGTAAAACTGAGGACGAATGTAACGATATACCGTATAGTTTAGTTAAAGAGGTAAGAAGGTGCATAATCATATACTTATGGTAAATTTTGATTTTGCCGAGTAGGAAAAACTTATGTAGAGACGTGGTAATTCAAATTTAGCCACTGTTCTTAGGTTTCGAAATTGACTGATAGATTTTTTTCAAAATATTTTTAGTATGTAGAAAGTATAGTGAGCTCATATACCAAGATTCAGCGTCTAAGCAACTCGAAACAGTTTAAAAGTTGGTCTAGCCGAGGATGTACGACTCACACTCAAAATTCGCAACGGTTAGCTGAAAGCCTTACTCGAGATTTAGCAGGTAAGAGTTAAATTTCTGAAATATTTAATTGTTTTACTTCATTTACATTCGGAATTGCATGTAGTTGTACGTTTGCTGAATGTGATTTCAGCACTACAACGGCATAATGTGGATATATCCACTGCTATTGCATCTCACACGGAGGAATCCGTGAAAGCCGCATAAACATATATACGACACCCGGCGAGAGGTCGGCGAAGCCGCGGTCAGTGTAGCATGCTTCCTTCCAATCTGTCCTTTGCACAAACAGGTGCATGTCGGTGCCTTGATGAGTCTAGTGAGAGACGAAACGTGTACCTCTGCCGTATCACTGTGGCGGGGAGGGTAAGCTTTTACTTTTCTTCTCGGTATGGTGGTACAGGTAGGCCATCATCTCGATGGTGGTGGAATAGGATGAATTGTGTTTTATAACAATTTATTCTAACTGTGCAACCTCTAACACAGAAAGGATATGGTGGAGAAAAGTTTGCATTTACTGTTTCGCATTTTACTTCATTCATATACGCAGATGCATATAGTTGTACGTTTGCTGAATGTGATTTCAGCACTACAACAGCATAATGTGGATATATCCACTGCTATTGCATCTCACACGGAGGAATCCGTAAAAGCCGCATAAACATTATATATATATATATATATATATATATATATATATATATATATATATAGATAGATATTATGCTGTTGTAGTGCTGAAATCACATTCAGCAAACGTACAACTATATGCAGCTCCGTATATGAATGAAGTAAAATGTGAACAGTAAATACAAACTTCGTTCCAACCATATCCTTTCGTGTTAGAGGTTGCACAGTTGGAACAAATTGCTAAGGAACACAATTTATCCTATTCTACCACCATCGCGATGATGGCCTACCTGTACCACCATACCGAGAAAAAAAGTCAAAACTTACCTTCCCCGCCACAGTGATACGGCATAGGTTCATGTTTCGTCTCTACTACACATCAGGGTACCGACATGCACAGCCAGGTGCATGTCGGTACGCTGATGAGTCTAATAGAGACGAAACATGTACCTTTGCCTTATCACTGTGACGGGGAGGGTAAGTTTTGACTTGAATTGCGTTCTATAATAATTTATTCTAACTGTGCAAGCTCTAACACAGAAAGGATATGATGGAGAGAAGTTTGCATTTACTGTTCGCATTTGACTTTATATATATATATATATATATATATATATATATATATATATATATATATATATATATATATATATATATATATATATATATATATATATTTAGGTAAGTGAAGATATCACTAAAAAAAATAATACATAGACTGACTGAATGGATGAAAAAATTACCACAAAACGCAAAAACGTGGAATTAGGACACAACTTACTTACTTACTTACTTACTCCGTGGCGTTACAACCCCGTGTGGGTTTTAGCCGACTTGACAATATGCCTTCACTCGTTTCTGTCCTTTGCTAGCTCCATCCAGTTCTCTACATCCATAGCTTTAAGGTCTCCTGCTATATTATCCCGCCACCGGAGCCGGGGTCGTCCAAGTGGTCTTTTTCCAGTTGGGGTTTCTTCCCACACCAGTCTCACTATTCTTTCGTTAGAGTGTCTTATGAGGTGGCCCTTCCACTGGAGTCTTCTAGACTTTATTTCTTTTACTATGTTGGCGTCTGCGTATAACTCTTCTAACTCTTTGTTTGTTCTTATTCTATATTGTCCCGTTGCCCCATCCAGTAACGGGCCAAAGATTTTCCTTAGGATTTTTCTCTCCCAAACTCGCAGTCGCTCTTCGTTTGCCTTTGTTATTGTCCAAGTTTCGCTGCCGTACATCACTACTGGTCTTATAACTGTTTTATATAGATTTATCTTTGTTCGTCTTGTTAGTTGTTTCGATTTTATCAGGTCTCGAAGGGCGTAGCTACATCTGTTCCCAGCTTGGATCCTATTGTTTATTTCTTGTGATCCGTTATTATCTTCAGTTATTGTTGTTCCAAGATACTTAAATTCTCTGACGCGCTCAAAGTTGTAGTCGTCGATGGTGATGTTCTGTCCAATTCTGTCTCTGTTTCGAATATTGCGGCTCGTGTACATATATTTAGTTTTGTTTTCATTTATTTGTAGCCCCATCTTCTCTGCTTCCTTCTCGAACCTGATAAAAGTTTCCATATAACACAACAGGGTTTACGTAAAAGCACCTAAAATAAGCATACAGTAATGCAAATTATGAAAAGTTATTTCTAATTTCTTCTATAGCTCTTTTGAATGTAATATTAGGGAAGGGACATCACAACTAAGTCTAAACTATCATCTGCCAAACATAAGAATATGACCGAATTTTTTTACTAATAAAATGTGTTTCTACAAAAATTTGTGTACAGGGTGAGTCAACGATTGGATGAAGTAGGTTTGTGCCTTTTCGGTGAAATTAACAAAGAAACTATATTTATTGTTTGATACAGTTTATTTTTACGCAGATTTTAAAAATATTTAGGACTCTACAGGGTGAGCCAAAAAACTAGGACAGCATAAAGTTGTATTTTTTTAAATAGAACACCCTATATACGAATCGTATTTTCGATTTAGCTTATAATTTTAAATCTTTTTTTATTAAGGGTTTACTATAACAAAACTTTATAGTTTCTGAGATAATTAAGTTTAAAGAAAAAAAGTCACATTTTCAAGCATCAATTCAATCCTAAATAACGTTTTCAATTTTGTGACAAATATATTCAAATTTGGAATTTAGCAAGGCCAAGGACAAGTTAACATAATTTTTACCTAATATTTGCAATAAAAGCTACAGGGTGTTGAACACTTCGGCTCAAATTTGAACAAGTTTAAATGAATAAATATCTTTTTTTTTAAATGGTACACCCTGTATATTTTCATGTTGTTTAATAGAGTAATAAAAACCCTAAAAGTTTTGTTCAATATATCCTATACCTATTTATAATAGTTTTTGAGATATTTCAGTTTTTCTTATTTTCCATACTTTTTTACAGAAATAGTCTTCATTATCATAGTAGCCATGTAAAATAATAAAAAGAAACTACAGAAACAAACAGAATGTGGTTAAATATGATGAAATACATTATTCGTTATATTACAACGGCAATAGTTTAACTAAATATAATGTGAAAAAATTAACACAACAATAACGACAAGACAAATACATATTTACTTTTATACTAAATTGAAACAAAAAAATTACCTATTAAATACTGAGATTAATTATTTCTTTTTAATAAGTGTTCGAATAAACGACCCTCTTGTGCAATGCACAAATTTAGTCTTTTTTGCAGATTTTCTCGGACCCTGGACAAAATTAGTGGCGTTATTGTTCTACAGGTATCCCTAATCCTGTTTCGCATATCTTCCACTGTTGTTGGTGGATTAACATACACCTTATTTTTAATATAACCCCATAGGAAGAAATCTAATGGGGTGATGTCGCAAGACCTTGGTGGCCACTCAATGAAACCCCCACGTCCAATCCATTTTTGCGGATATCGTTGGTCCAAAAACGCACGAACTTCACGATGGTAATGCGGAGGCGCACCATCGTGCTGGAACCACATACTGTCGAGCTCATCCCTATCGAGACCTTGAAGCAGTTGGGGTAATTCTTCTTGTAGAAAGTTCAGGTAACTATGGCCATTTAGTGGTTCATTAAAAAAGTGGGGTCAAATAATTCGATTATGATGAATACCACACCAAACATTTAATGACCAGTGGTTTTGATGTTGCACCTCTCTAATCCAAAATGGGTTTTCTGTGGCATAATAATGCATGTTGCGTCTATTTACGGCACCGTTACTTCTAAAAGTAGCTTCATCACTAAACATTACCTTGCATAATAAATTTGGATTTAATTGAATCTCCGCATTTATTGTACGACAAAAGTTTACGACTTTCAAAATCCTGTCCATGCAATTCTTGGTGTAATTCCATGTGATATGGATGATACCTATATTTATTGGTAGTACGATTAGCGGTGGATTGTGATGTTTCACTTAATGCTGCTAACTGACGGCTACCAATATAAGGATTTTCCTGAACATTTAACAATACTTGTAGTTCTTTTTCTTCATTAGTTACTGGTTTGTTGACCACTTTACGTTTTGGATAATCAACAGTACCAGAAGAATCAAATCTTTGCATTAAGTTTTGAAAAGTATGGGTATTAGGCTGGCGTCGATCAGGATACTTCATTTTGTAAATTCTTTGAGCAAGAAGGCAATTTTTTTGAGCCTCTCCTATTGTATAAATCATATCTATTAACTCATTCTTTGGAAAATTCATTTTACAATATAAGATGAATGCAAAAAAAACCAAACTACACTACATAAAAACCAAAAGAAGCGATTGCGGTTATAAATTTGACACACAGAAAAATGTTCTTTTACATTGTTTTTGCCATGGCTACTATGATAATGAAGACTATTTCTGTAAAAAAGTATGGAAAATAAGAAAAACTGAAATATCTCAAAAACTATTATAAATAGGTATAGGATATATTGAACAAAACTTTTAGGGTTTTTATTACTCTATTAAATAACATGAAAATATACAGGGCGTACCATTTAAAAAAAAAGATATTTATTCATTTAAACTTGTTCAAATTTGAGCCGATGTGTTCAACACCCTGTAGCTTTTATTGCAAATATTAGGTAAAAATTATGTTAACTTGTTCTTGGCCTTGCTAAATTCCAAATTTGAATATATTTGTCACAAAATTGAAAACGTTATTTAGGATTGAATTGAAGCTTGAAAATGTGACTTTTTTTCTTTAAACTTAATTATCTCAGAAACTATAAAGTTTTGTTATAGTAAACCCTTAATAAAAAAGATTTAAAATAATAAACTAAATCGAAAATACGATTCGTATATAGGGTGTTCTATTTAAAAAAATACAACTTTATGCTGTCCTAGTTTTTTGACTCACCCTGTACATACATAAAAAATAAACATTTTGTTTTTTTCCTGCAATCCGACCTTTTTTGCTTTTGCCGGCAGCAAAATGATTTCTTTATTCATAATCTAATCATTGTTTTTTTTTATATTTAACCACACACAATAGGAGAAAGTACCATTTCAAGAAAATCATTGGAAACTTGGTTGCAAGGCAGTACGGTACTCGGGCAACTGCTGCTTTTTGTTTTCATGCATTTGTACAATATTTCGCATAAGGTGAGTTATAGCAAGTTACATTTCTGTAATTAAGATTGTGTGTTATTGTCATTTCTCATTTATTCGCTGTTTCACATTTTAGGACAAATCGACGGCAATTGTGAGCGAAAAACAACAACCGCCCTCGATAGATCAAGAACAACCCGCGGCGGACAGCGACGGAATCAGAGATCGATCGCTAGTCCCGTTTTGTCGAGGACTAGATCTCATTCCTTCCTACCCGAGCATTTTGGATTTGAATCAGATCGTGTTCATCAACGCGCATTTGCCGCAACAGTACCAGCTCGAATGGAGGTTTCTTTTCAGTTCTGAAATACACGGGGAGTCGTTTTCTACTTTGATTGGTAAGTAAAGTTCGAATCTACCTATAATTTGGCAATGTTTATACAAATCAGTGTCGTACAAAATATGTGGTTTAATATGCAATAAAGTTTTAAAAAATAAAATAAAAAGCTTGGCTGAAGAAAACCCGACAATCTTGAAAAATATATATTTCTTTAGCAGTGGCGCCTTGGGCATTAAAAAAGCAGAGGGTGCAATTCCAATGGTACATTAAAAACATAGATATGTAAAGGGTGTTTTTTATAGAGGTATAGAACTTTTAAATGGAATAAAACAAAGATGAATTTTTTAAATTGACATGAAATTTACTTTATTCGAAAGATAACCTTCTGGTATTATAATTTAAATATGACTTCTGGCATATGACCGCCACGGCTGGCTCGGACGTAGTCTAATCTGGAGGTCCAATTTTCGATGACTTTTTTCAATATTTGTGGCCGTATATCGGCAATAACGCGGCGAATGTTGTCCTCCAAGTGATCAATCGTTTCGGGCTTATCGGCGTAGACTAGCGACTTCACATATCCCCACAGAAAATAGTCTAGCGGCGTTAAGTCGCACGATCTTGGAGGCCAATTCACGGGTCCGAAACCTGAAACTATGCGGTTACCAAACGTTTCCTTCAATAAATCAATTGTGGTAAGAGCTGTGTGACATGTTGCGCCGTCTTGTTGAAACCACAGCTCCTGCACATCATGGTTGTTCAATTGATGAACGAAAAAGTCAGTAATCATGGCTCTATAGCGGTCACCATTGACTGTAACGTTCTGACCAGCATCGTTTTTAAAGAAGTACGGACCAATGATTCTACCAGCCCATAAAGCACACCAAACAGTCAGTTTTTCTGGATGTAACGGTGTCTCAACATACACTTGAGGATTATCATCACTCCAAATACGACAGTTTTGTTTACTGACGTATCCATTCAAACAAAAGTGAGCCGAATCGCTAAACAAAATTCGCTTATGAAAATCGGGATCAACGGCAATCTTGTTTTGGGCCCATTCACCGAATCTACGCCTTGCTAGGTAATCGTGTGGCTTCAATTCTTGCACGAGTTGGATTTTGTAAGCACGCAAACCAAGATCTTTCCGCAAAATCTTCCATAAAGTGAATGGACCCATATCCATTCCTGTGCACGGTGGCGGATAGACTGATTCGGGTCTTCCTCTACGCTACGCCCTACAGCAGCAATGACTTCTTCTGTACGCACTGTACGACGTCTCTGTGGATGCGTATTATCATTTAGAGTAAACGTGGTGCGAAAACGTTCCATAGTTAATCGAATTAATTGCTCTGATGGACGATTATGTTGACCGTAAAATGGACGTAGTGTGCGATACGTATTTCGAACAGAACGATGATTTTCAAAATAAATTTGCACAATTTGGAAGCGTTGTTCAGGCGTCAGTCTATTCATGTTGAAATGCCAAACCAAACCAAACTAAACATAAATCACTTGACAGCTGACAAAATGACCGCCAGTTAAAAAAGTGTTGCCAACTTAAAGTTTTATACCTCTATAAAAAAAAACCCTTTATAAAACCTGCCATAGATTTTGGTGGATGAAATAATAAAAATCTTTAAAAATTGAGTTAGTATGAAACCAAGCAGTGTATTTTAAATAACTAAACATAAAGAAGGTAGTAAATTTTAATAATATAACAGTCAAAACAAAATGCAAATCATTTGGACTCCAGTAGGTTTGACTAAATTGCAATAATGAATTTGCTTTCTTTACTACCTAATGGAACGCCTTGTATAAAAGTAATTAATTTTCGGGAAATGTTTAAAAGGATCTATTATGTTTTATACCACTAAATTTATTTAGAAAACAGTGACTGCAGTTTCAACTCACAAGAGTCATTTTCAAACTGAATTACAAAGGTAGACTAAGTATTCAATACAGAAACATGAGAAAATTTAACAATATATAAAAACTACCTGAGACATTACATTATTACAAAAGGGGAGGTACTAAATTTTGGGGACTAATTATTATTTGGCAACAACAAATAACGGGGAAAACCCAAGTTCTGTCTGGTCATTAAGCAAATTTACATTTTTATTTTTACTATGTTTACATATTTCTAAAGATTCACGAATATTTAACTTTTGGCCCTTTGTCGAATAATATAATATGTCAGTGTTGCTTAAATTAGGAAAACTGTTGTTGTCTTCTAAGCAATGGTTGGCAAAGCTCGAGTCTGTGTTTTGTAGTCTATATGATCGGTAGTGCTCTGAAAAGCGAGTTTTAAAGCTTCTACCACTTTGTCCAATATACAAGCTATCACACTCTGAACATTTTAACTTATAAACTCCTGATTTAGTAGGTAGAAGCTTTAAAACTCGCTTTTCAGAACACTACCGATCATATAGACTACAAAAAACAGACTCGAGCTTTGCCAACCATTGCTTAGAACACAACCATAGTTTTCCTAATTTAGGCAACACTGACATATTACGTTATTCAACAAAGGGCCAAAAGTTAAATATTCTTGAATCTTTAGAAATATATAAACATAGTAAAAATAAAAATGTAAACTTTAGTACCTCCCCTTTGTAATAATGTAATGTCTCAGGTAGTTTTTATTTATTGTTAAATTTTCCCATGTTTCTGTATTGAATACTTAGTCTACCTTTGTAATTCAGTTTGAAAATGACTCTGTGAGTTGAAACTGCAGTCACTGTTTTCTAAATAAATTTAGTGGCATAAAACATAGTAATTCCTTTTAAACATTTCCCGAAGATGATTAACTACCACGTAGTAACGGCTACCAGCATCAACTTTGTAATTAATTTTGTTATATTTCAGGACGTATAGTAAACCAAGGCCCGTCAGTTCTAGTTTTGGAAGATCGTAGCGGCTACGTATTCGGAGGTTTCGCCCCGGCAAATTGGACGCTGGGACCGAACTTTTTTGGAGACGACAGTAGTTTCTTATTTACGCTCTCTCCGAGAATGCGCGTTTTTCCATCGACGGGATACAATCAGAACTTTCAATATTTGAATTTGCATCAACAGACCATGCCCAACGGTTTGGTAAGTATTATTACATACAACTATGAGAGCTTAAAGAACTTTACAAAATTTTAAAAGAACAAATGCTGGTAAAAAACACCTTTTAACATAGATTTTCTTCCCGAATATAGGGTAGTCTTCTTCTTCTTTAGGTGCCATGCCTGTATTCAGACGTTGGTGGTCATCATGTTTACAATTTCCTGAAATCTTTCTCTATCGGCTGCTGCGCGAAATAGTTCTTCTACCGTGCAATCACACCACTGCCTGATGTTACGCAGCCATGAAAGCTTCTTTCGGCCTATCCGTCTTTTTCCTTCCACTTTTCCTTGTATTATAAGGCGAAGTAGCTGGTATTTAGGTCCTCTAATTATGTGACCGAAGTATTCTGTTTTCTGCCTCTTTATAGTGTTCAAGAGCAGTCGATCTGTATCCATCATTCTGAGAACATCCTCGTTGGAAGTGTGCGAAACCCATGATATCTTTAGGATTCGACGGTAGCACTACAATTCGAATGCTTCCAGTTTGTTTAGCGTTGTGGTTTTTAGTGTCCATGTCTCGCAACCGTATAATAGAATAGACCATACATAGCATTTCAGAACCCTTTTACGAATATGCATTGATAGGTTCCTGTTGCATAGAACTGGTTTCCATGTCATAAAGGCCTTCCGCGATATTTCTATCCTAGCTATTCTCTCTTCATCTGAGTCCCCACTTGCACTCAACCAACTGTCAAGGTATTTGAAATGGTTTACACGCTCCATCCTCTTCCCATCGAGCCAAAGTTGACATTCATCTACAGTAACCTTTCCAACGGCCATCCACTTTGCTTTTGAGATGTTGATTTTAAGGCCTCTTCGGCAGCTCGCTTCATTGACTAGGTTTACTAATGTTTGGAGATCCTCGATGCTTTCCGCAAGAATGGCCGTATCATCAGCAAATCTAATATTGTTGATTATTTCTCCGCCTAGTCTTACTCCTTCTTGTCTGTCATCCAAAGCCTCCCTAAAGATTTCTTCAGAGTATACATTAAAGAGACAGGGTGACAGAACGCAACCCTGTCTTACTCCACGTTTGACGGGCAGGTTTTGAGTACGACTGTTTTCAGTTTGGATAGAGGCTACTTGATTGTAATATAGATGTTTTAGCAGTCTTATATCGTAGTGGTCTAGACCTGCCGCTTGTAGGCACTCAAAAAGTTTATCATGTTATACTCGGTCGAATGCCATTTCAAAGTCGATGAAACAGACGTAGATGTTCTTTCGGAATTCACAGCTCTTTTGTAGGAGAACGCGCATACAAAATAGTGCCTCTCTTGTTCCTAGACCATTTCTAAATCCAAATTGCTTATCACTCACTCTGTTTTCGCATAAAAGAATATTCGGTTCTGTATAATTCGTAGAAGTATCTTAAGTGTGTGGCTCATTAAACTAATCAGCCTAAAGTCGCTGCATTTGGTGGGTCTACTTTTCTTTGGTAATGTTACAAACAGCAATTCTAACCAATCATCTGGTATTATTCCTTCGTTGTAGATTTTATTAAAGAAAGTGGTTAAGTAAGAAATATTTTCCTCATCTAGAAGTTTAAGCAACTCAGCAGGGATCTGATCTGGTCCAGGTGCCTTATTATTTTTGACTTGCTGTATTGCTTTCCTGACTTCCGACTTCAATATACTGGGGCCCCTGTCTATCTCGCTGCTGCATATAGTATGTGTATGTGCAGCGTTTTCTCGAGTAGCATCGTCAAAAAGGTCACTGATGTATCTCTCCCATTCTCTGCACTGTTGTTCGTGATTACAGATTCTTCCGTCGGCGTCCTTGAGTAAATGAGCATTTTTTGGTTTTCTGATTCCGGAGATATATTTAAGTTTCCTGTGGAGATTGAAATTGTCGTATTTTTTTTGGAGGTTCTCTATTTCTTTACAGGAATTTTCGAGCCAGAGTTCTTTGGCTTGCTTAATTTTTCTTTTTATGAGTTTATTGACTTCACTGTATTTGTCAGTATCTCTATTTTTATATTTCCGTCGTACCTCCATAAGGTCAAGAATTTCCTGTGTCATCCACTCATTTTTTGCCATTCTTTTAGGTGTTTTCAGAGACTCTTCCACTTCTTTCAAAATCGAGTTTTGTATATCGTACCAACATTCATAATGGTTCTGTTTCCGTTTGGTATTTTCGCTATTTTGTGCATTTCGTTATTTATTCGCTGCGATATATGTTCACGTGTTTGAGGATTTCTGAGGGGGTCGAGGCACATCCTGTTTTGTTTAGATGGCTTTGTTAATTTCTTTAATTTAATTTGTATTTTGGAGCAGAGTAAGTTATGGTTTGAGTTTATATCAGCGCCTGGGTAAGTTTTTACATCTTTAACATTGTTACGAAATCGGTGGTTTATTAGAATATAGTCTATCTGGTTTCGTACTATTCTGCCATGTTGTCCGTCTTGAGGGGATTTCCACGTATACAGACGTCTTTCTGGAAGTTGAAACCAGGTATTTGCAATGACAAAGTGAGCTTCTTGGCAGAATTCGATTAGACGTTCACCTCTTTGGTTTCTCTCTCCCAAGCCAAAGTTTCCGGTGATGTTATGCGTTGCCTTCCGTCCAACTTTAGGGTATAGTGGTAGAAAATTTTAAAATCTTCCCTTATGTACCCGGTGTCCCAATAAGAAGAACAACCGTCTATCTTGGAAACTAAAAATCTTACTGCTTTGAAAAATATTTATCTTCGTAAAAGTTTCCCTAAATAAGTTTTTAAAATAACCGGTAGAGGGCGTAAGATTGACTATAATTCATAAAAGTGAAATTGGAAAAAATTTGTATTTGTAAATTTTCTTACGACGGGAAACCGACGTGTTACGGAAAAAATTGGAAAGCTAATGAACCGATTACGAGAGTTGAAAATCATGGTTCTTGGGTTAAGACCGTGTTAAATATCCGACATTTCGCCTACGGTTGCACGAGTCGTCTTCAAGTATCTTTACTCCACGAGATTAGAACACTGAACGACTATCGAGGAGCAACAGCCCGGTATTTATACCCGACTGGTGCTCAGCGAACCGTGATCCAGCGTTACCATCGATTTTCACGTGTGATGTAGACTGTAAGCCGCATCTCTATGAATATTATTTGGATATTTACAAATTTCGATTGATTCTCTAATTTTACGTTTAAAGAAACCAGGCATTGATGCTAGGCATCTTAGTTTCTTTTACATTAAAAGTGTGACCTGAGCAATGCTGGTGTTCAGCTACTACAGATTGTACAGTTTGTTTCTTTTTTATACATCTTTCATGTCCCTTAAGTCTAGTGTATATAGACCGTCCTGTTTCACCTACATACACTTTACCACAAGAGCAAGGTATCTTGTAAACGGCTTCTGTTTGAAATGGAATTGTGTCCTTTGGAGACTTTAAACATTGTCCAACTTTCTTACATGTGTTGAAAATTGTCCGTATGTTTAATTTTTGGAGCAATCTGGCAATCTTGTCGGTGGTTCCGTATATGTAAGGTAAGACAACACTGTCCATAGGAGTTTAGTAGACAGTAATAGGGTGGTCTAAGCCAAGATCACTGATCACTGATCCCTAGAAAATCCCATCTCCCTTCTTCAATCCGTTCCCCCTTCCCCCAGCACTCTCCTCACTCTTTAAACCTTAAGAAAACCTATACCAAACCAGATTATTTAGTTTATTCCAAGCACAACAACTTCATCAGGCTCAAGATATATATTAAAGAGTTTAGGACGGATTGTTTTTGAGAAGGATGATGGTGTGACGTTGCATTGAGATATCGATTTGTATGTGTTGGTTTTCTGTACACAGTGTCCTAATTTGCCATTCTCTTTTCTTTGTACCTTGTAACAATCCGTCATAAACTCTTTGGTACATAGAGCAGTTTCAATATGTGACGAACAGTCACTGAAATCAGAAACAGAAAAACTGACTAATGCTCTGAGAGGCAACGGATATTGCGCTGAAGATATAAGACGTTCTAAACTATTAATTTAAAATAATTTATTTACTCGTTTTACTTTTTAAAAATGTTTGTATTTTTAGGCGATGGGTGGTCAGCATGGATACTGCGGTTTCTGGCTAGATTCGGAGTATGGAAAAGGCCATTCCAGCCAATCTTGCACGACTTATTCCAGTTACCAACAAATGTCGCACACGAAAGAATTTCAGTATCGGCATTTGGAGGTTTGGGGGATAGGACAGCCGCCTCCCACGCCTCAAGATAAGGGAGAGAGGGTTATGGGAAAGGTAACTATTTCTATTTTTTCTCTATTTTTCCTTGAACTGTTTCATTTTATAGAATTTTGTTTCGCGTGTTTCGTAATTTAGACATTCTGCGATATTCCTCAAATAAAACGTTAAAAAGCAAAACGCAAGTTATTCAGATCCTTTGTTTAAGATCCTTAAGGTAATTATTTGTTGTTTTAGAAATTTTAACTTTGATCCCAATCCCATACAGAAAAGTTCATGGGACTTATTGGGTCGGCAAGAAAGTATTTTTGGTTGTCACACATACAGAGCGTTGTAATTGTATTGGAGGACTTCTTATTGTTATGACTTTTTCCTTTTGACGTTTGATATCAGTCACATTTAGATTGCTAAAGAAGCAACTTGGGCGTTTTTTTATTTGTAGCTTTTTAGGGTCAATTTTAACGTGAAGCGCAGCAATAAATCTAAAGGAACTATAAAAAATATACCCCATACAAAAAAACCAACAGATATTATAAATTAACATCTAACGATGCAGAACAGCTTATTTCCCCTGTCAAGTAGTAAAGAGGAAGTTGCACAATATATAGTCGGACTAAAAAATAGTAATGCAAGAGTTGTTTTTGTTACAGCAATAGACTCTTAAAGGAAATAACGCTGATTTAATAATCATAGATTGATCTTCAGAATACCTACCCATTCAAAAATACCCGGCATACCCGTTCAGGCCCGTCGATCTTTTTAAGCACAAATAAATCACTCGGAGAAACCCAATATGGCTTTAGAGAAAAATTATCTACTAACCATACAATACTCAGTTTTGTGACAGACATGTTTGGTGTGTTTGAAGGGGGAAGTATGAGGTTGCTGTTTTCTGTGACCTCTCGAAGGCGTTCGACTGTGGCTGCCACAAAATCTTACTACAAAAAATGCAGGCTTACTGGGTGAGAGGGGATGCAAAGGTCTTTTTAAAATCCTATCTTTTAAAAAAGACAACAATTAACTGAAAGTGATGGCTAAAAATCGTTAGTAAAAACTGTTTTATCTGGTGTACCTCAGTGGTCGATGCTAGAACTCATTCTGTTATTTATATATACAAATGACTTTTGTCTTAGCCTAGATGGTGGTGGAAAATATATTCAATTTGCTAATGACATAACCTACTTCAACACAAATAAAAACTTAAATAAAATCATTACTAGTGACGAAAAATGGGTCATCTACAGTAACATCATTCGAAAACTATCAAGGTCCAAGGGTGATGAACCAGCACAAACTCCATCTAAAGCTGAATTGCATCCAAAAAAGGTGATGCTGTCAATTTGGTGTGACTACAAAGGTTTATGTATTTTGAGCTGCTTCCAAGAAGCCAGATATCTACTATCAACAGCTAATGAAAGTGGATGTAGTAGTCAAAGAAAAACAGCCAGAATTGGCAAATTGCAAAAAAATTGTATTCCATCGTTATAATGCAAAGCCTCACTCATCTTTAGTAACTCGGAAATTATTGGAGCTTGGCTGGGAAGTGATTTCGCATCCCCCATACAGCCCTGACCTTAAAACACTCTTAGTTAGGTTTTTTTTTGCTGATAAGGATCAAAATTTCTACGAGCGCGGAACCATGAAATTGCAAGAAAAGTGGCAAAAGGTCATTGAACAAAATGGAAAATATATAATTGATTAAAGTTTATTTTGCATATAAAAAAAGTTTTATTTCACACTACAAAATCGAAATTACTCTCTTGCCGACCTGATAAATCAGGCGAAAGTGAAGTTAAATGTTTTTACTCATTTTAATTTTAAGTGTAGGTAAATAAAATGCCAATTTGGTCTTGAATGTAAAAAATGCCAGGTCCGTAGTTAGAAAATATACCTTTAGATAAATATTTTAAGTCGCAACGTCAGAAAATGAGGTTGAGAGATATATTATCGTTATCGGGCTGAGATATGATTTCAAAATAAAAAATCCAGGTCCTCATTTAAAAAATGGGAGTAAACCAGTCAAACTGTAAACTGCCAGGTCATACGATAATAGGAATAGCGTCATTTTGTAAGTAAGATAAAATTATAAAAAATTTTAAATTTTACCCCCTATGTTTTCGAAATTTAAAGAAAATCAGCAACACAGTTGCTGTTGAACAAACCCTGTAAATTGAAATTTTTTCTAATTTAATCGACTTAGTAGCTTCTGACGATAGTAAAAAATTATTGTAATATAATTTACACATAAATTTCCTTTTTAGGGTGGGAGCGTACTGGACGGTAACGTCGAAAGCAAAGCCATGCTCAAAATGGCTGGGAAAACGATTCACAGCGAAGGTCTTCGAGAACCTCCGAACACATAAAGAATTGATAAATTTTTTATTTTCTTTTATAGGATAATTGAAGTGAAATTGCCGACTAGATATTTTCACAAAAGATTTTATAAATCCACAAATATGAAAAAAAAATTCAGATACTTGTTTCGGATATTTCAAAACACTCTTTTACTCAACACATTTTGTAACGTATTTAATGTAAACAAAGCTACGAAAACTTCCTTTTTCCTTCAACTCTTGGAAGTCCCATGTTGGAGTACGAAAAGCTGTACTTTTTTTTTGTATTACTAAAATATCTGGCTGGCACTAATACAGGGTAAAAAAATAGTGTAACAAACTTCTAAGTTATATGGTACCTTTCAAAAGTTCATGTAAACATAGTCATGAAAATACAGTGGTCAATGAACTTAATTTTATTGCACAACTTTTTGTTAATGAATTCTGTTTACCTTTTAAAATATTAAATAACCATAACGTTGAGAATACCGTGCCTTTCCAACGTTCTTCTTGGAAGCTGTAACTAGAAATCACAATTTTGGAATAGTGATATCCTTACCAGTAATACTCGGATCTTCATGAAATTCTAGTTGGCACAATAAAACCTATTGCCCAGTCAAAGACAAGGAAGGATCCAGCCTCTCTCTTTGGGGACGACGGCGATATCAGAAAAGTAAAGAAAAGATCGAAGACAGTACAGTATAACAAACGAAAGTGAGTGAGATGTCAGCGACATTTATGTTCCCAATGCGGCAGGCATAGAAGTCTATTTTTCTGAATTCAAAGCTCTTGGGGAAGAGGGGAAACTGCACCCCTCTTGGATCCGCGCCTGATCAAGGATCATTTACCTATTTGGATCAATATTTAGCAGATTCTTTAACCAATATTATCAATGAAAGTCTCTCTTCTCAAATATATCGAAGATCTTTAAGAGGATCATGTACATCAGATTGATGAATCATCTTATCGGATATAGTAATACATTAAATAAGCAACAATTATTTCTGAAAGAAATACAGAAATGGTTATTTTGATGCCATAACATACATAATTAAACAACTAGACAACAATAAAAAGATTGCAGGTTTATATTCTGATTTGCCAAAAGCCTTCGACGCAGTTGACCATCAACTGTTGCCAGAGATTCTATCAAGATATGACATAAGAGGTACAGCATCAGAGATATTAAAATCATATTTGTTCAACAGAAGGCAAAGTAAACATAAGTAATAATGGCAATGTAAGACAGGGTGTATCTATGTATGTATATATTCTTGGTGTATGCCAATAATCTAGTAGACGGTTTCACGGTGGGAATGACGTGTCAGTTTGCAGATGACACTGCAATAGTAATATCTGAGGACTGTCTCTAGAATGTTCGGCTGCGGCCAGGGGATGCAGGACTTAATGCTGGAAAAATAGGCATAATATTCTCCAAATACATTAACAATTCTGTTTCTACTTGTAAAACTCAGTGAAAGGTTGATTTCATTTGCCGTTCTTAGAATTATGAATTCTTCTCTGAAATGGGAATGCCATATTAAATCAGAAGACAAAGAAACCATTATGGTTGACACCCTTTGTCTGTTTTATTTTGGTTAGATTTAATCTGTTATTGACTCTATGGTATTTTCTTCTGGTGTTCAACAGATTTCCCTCCAAGGAGTTCTTGTAAACTATTTTTTGTTCAGCTATATATACTGACTAACCCTTCACTGTATTTCTCTTCCTTGGTAGTGTTCGTCAAAAGAAATCCGGCGTTATGTATTCAGAATAGGGAGCTGTATGTTCAAGATATGAATATTGTTACCAGAAACAGAACAAATCTTGGCATTCTTCAACACAATTCAACCTTTTATGAAAAAGGGCCTTATTATATGGCTATAAAAGCTTACAGAATGTTGCCTGCATGAAATCGAAAATATTTTCAAGTTCAAAAGAGCCGTAAATCAGTGACCACAACAAAAACCAAACCAAAGTCAAACAAGAAACAAAGTCATAAACGCATAAATAACAGGAATATAAGATACACCCTGTATTCAAACCACAAAAACAATAGCCAACATCCTGGGAAATCCCAAAGATAAGACCAACCTTGAAAATCACGGCGTTTACAGCATTCCATGTGCGAATTGCCATCAAACTTATATAGGACAAACAAACAGGCGCATATCAGCAAGAATTCAGGAACATAAAAATAGTTTCAAAAACAAACAACCTCGGCTCTATTTCAGCATCATTAAACAACTGGACATACCATGAATTTCGGAATAGAAAAAGAAATAGCGCCAGTACAAAACTACAAAGTACGCATTATACGAGAGGCCCTAGAAATCGAACACACAAGAGACAAATATATCGCAATCTGTAGAGATGCTGCTCAACCAATCAGAAAGCGAATTGACTTAACAAAACTTGTAAGACAACAGAGACCACCACCTGTTCTAAGCGAGTAACGAGACAAACCACACTTGAAATGACTCGGATTGTCTGTAAGCATTACTCTCATTAAAAAGTGCAGAAAACTCCAATATTATGTTGAAGCTCCGAGTTCGGAAAACGACAATAGCACTGTTTCCTCCTCATAGGACCCATCAGGTCATTCTATCCCGTACAATCCATCATTCGGCGGTCGCACCTTATCTACCATTTTTAAGCCGAGAAACAGCAGGTAAGACATACTTTCTATTTTTATTCTAGCGTCGCGCTACCACATGGCGGTTTATACAACATTGTTAGTGTATTGACTAAAATGTGGTTGTCGGACTTGCATTGTCTTTATTTTTATTTATTTTTACGACGTTTCGATTAGGTTGTCTCTCATAGTTATCAATAGTGATGTTCCGGATATCCGGATCCGTATCCGCGGATATCCGAGGGAAAAGAAAGATCCGTATCCGTATCCGTTACTTTTCTCGCGGATCTTTTACGGATCTTTCAACTTATTAATGTGTTTAGATAGATTTAAAAAACTATTAAATTCAATTCAAGTATTTTTTATTTCTTAAAATCAAATATTTGGCACCTTTATATTGCAAACATTTATCGTAGTAAGTTACTATACCAATAGTACATAACTCAAAGGTACTAATCAACTCTCTTTATAATAAGATCAACATTATAGAAAGTTATAACATCACTTTTATAAATTAAGAAAATGATGAAGAGTAAATGTTTGGATGCATTACGATAAGGTGTTGACTGACGTTGGGCAGACATAGAAATCGAGCAGTCATTGATTCCTGGACTTGAGACAAAGGGTCGGGAAGATGACGATCTTGGATGAGGAGAACCGAGCGGGCAGATCGTGCTTGGCACTCATAGAGAACGCTAGTTCTTTTTCAAATATTTATTTACGAAATATAATTATTGTCGGATAAGCTGGAATGTTCTTAAACGCTGTTTTTTAAAAGACTAACATATGTTTAACATATTGAAATAAAACATTTTATATATTATAATTTATTTTAATAAATAAATTTTAAATAATAATTTTTAATAAAATATTTAATTACTACAATGAGTAAACTAAAACTTAAATCGTTTTTATAATGAGATCAATATAATATAAAGTGATAAGTTATAAGATCACTTTTATAACTATGAAATGATGAGAAAACCAAAAATAAATTCTAATTGAATGATTATTCTAATGAAGTAAATTAATACTGCGTACCTAATAGGTACTACCTACCATATAAAGTATAAAAATTAGATTACACGAGCAAACACAGTGAATATTAGAGGAACTTGAAAAAGTGATTAATTATAATTGAAATTAAGTAATGGTAAATTGTATTTCAAAAAAAGTAACTTGGCAGCTTTGTCTCCCAAAAGTCTGTTACGATGAGGATCATAAACAATACCTGCTGCACTGAAAAATTGCTCACTTGGAACGCTTGTTGCAGGTGATGATAAATATGTGCGAGCAATGTGACTGAGACCTCCAAACTTTTTACTGTTAATCTGCCAATATTTTAACTGTTCTTGATCTCTTGGTAATCTTTTTTCTGACATATATTCTATGATCAAATTAGCTTTCGTATATGATAATTGATTTTCAGATTGCTCATCGTCATCATCACTATCCAACATATTAGCAATAGACTCTTCTAAATTCTGGTAATGTCCTTTTCTAACAGTAATTGGTTTGACTCCAGTACTTATAGCTGCTGTGAGATTTTCTTCAGTTTCTAAAGCTGTAAGCAATTTCTCTTTTATTTCTTTTATGAGAATATCACTGAAGAATTTACCTTTGTACCGTGGGTCTAAAAATGTGGCTACTTGAAACAAGACATTTTTATCAATTTCAGAAAAACGATAATCTAATTCATTCTTCAAAGCAGATACAAAATTCAGAACAGCGGATACACTGATATTGAGACTTTCCTGGATCTCATCTTCATCATAGATTTTATTCAATGCTCGTACTAGAGGAATAACGTCAGATATACATGTGTTCTGTGAGCTCAATTTTTTTGTAATGTCTTCCAGAGGCTTCAGCACTTTTACTAATTCTTGAATCAAAGTCCAGCCATCAGCATTAAATTGTTCTATTTTGTTATTAGAAGCATAAAGCGACAGCGAATCCTTGATGCAATCAAGTCTTTCCAACATATGATAGCTGGAATTCCAGCGTGTCGGTGAGTCTTGCAAAACATTTAAAACTTTTTGATCGAGTCGAACTTGTATTTTTTCTAGTTCTTGCATTGCCATTGTGGAATGGTTGAAATGTCCTGCAATTTTCCTACATTTTGCGTATAACACGGAGATTATATCAACTTTTTTAATGGCTTCTTTAACCACCAAATGTATCTGATGTGCTGTACAGTCGATATTATGTATTTTAGATAAAGAACAAGCGCGCTTCATATTGGATCCCCCATCTCGTACCATACAGTGCACATTTTGTTTCTCAAGTCCCCATTCTTCTAACATACTTAGAAATATTTCCGAAATATAATCTCCCGTATGACGTTCCTCAAGAACTTCCGCTTTCAAAACGATATTTTTTCGTTGAAAGTCTTTGGTAATACCATGACATGTTAAAGATAACAATGAAACTCCCGATGACGAGTCTGACCAAATATCTGATGTGAATTCTCAAAATCTTGTAACATGCTTTTTATTTTTAATGACACTTTGTCGTAAAGCTCGCTGCAAACAAGTTCCGTAAAATATTTTCTGCCTTTAAGAACATAGTTTGGAACTATATGGTCCATCAATCGTCGGAACCCTAATTGTTCTACGTGTTGAAACGGTAAATCTGATAAAGCTAACATTTCAGCAATCAAATAGTCAATTTTTATTGATTTGGGGTTTGTATTATCCCACATTCTAGCTTTTTCCGTATATTCTGTAAAAAAAGTTTGTTTAAATTCTCTTTTTACCGTTTGCAAAGATGTCCCTGGCCGTGATATTTCATCGGTACTCTTCTTAGCGGAGTCTTCTTTTAAGAATAAATCATATTCTTCAGGATGTTTTCTCTGTAGGTGATTTTTTAAATAAGTTGTGCCTTTTCCCCTACGGGAATACTTTCCGTCACAAATTTTACACTTCGCACATTCATCATTTACTATCTCAAAATATTTCCAAATTACACTAGAAAACTTCTTAGTAGACATTATTTTAACTCTTGTACTAAAGGTATACGCAAACGTTATCTACGCGGCTCAGTGACACACTAAACAATGAATAAAACAAATAAAAGTAATACGCGCGCAATGCAAGTCAAAACATGTCCTGCCTGTCGTTCCGGCGGGCGTGACGTCATCTATCGTTTAAAGTCTCGCGCGCTGACACCGATTGAGTAAGTTAATGAAGATCCGTATCCGCGGATCTTGACACCAAATATCTGTATTCAGATCCGTATCCGCGGATATACATTTTTAACGATCCGGCACATCACTAGTTATCAACTATATACTTGATAACGATTAGAGATACAACCTAATCGAAACGTCGTAAAATAAATAAAAATAAAGACAATGCAAGTCCGACAACCACATTTTAGTCAATCTTCAACATTGTCTACAACCTTCAAACAAACATTGTTAGTGTATGTTGCTCTTGTGTTATTGAGTGATTCATCAAGATGTCACTGTTGTGCCTTACCTGCTGTTTTTTCGGCTTGAAACTAGTAGTTAGGGTGTGACCGTCAAACGATGGATTGTACCGGTGCTGTCGTCATTTTTCAGACCCATAGCTTCTCCATAACTTTGGAGTTTTGGAGTTCTCCGCACTTTTTAATATGAGGGAGGATAATGTTTATAGACAACTCGTGTCCGCATAATTGAAATTGGCTATTTTTATTTTAAAAATTATATTGATCTATGTTGTTACGTTGCTTAGCATGTTTACCTATAAATTTTGTTAGCACATAAAGAATATTAATATTATTAAAATGCGGAAACTAAGTTTATAGAACTTTTTTCTTATTTCGGTGGGTACTATCTGCTGTAAAAGTTTGTAACACTATTTTTTACACCCCTTTCAAAAAAATATTTTTCTTACAAACTTACAATCAATATAATAACATTAAAATCTTTGAGTGCAGGCACTTGAAGGGAAATTGATTGAAAATGCGCCAATCATTCTAAAGCAGGGGGCTTTTGGGGACACTTGGTACAAATGGAGAACTTGCACGAGGTCTTTGTGAACAGAAAATATTTGTATGCTGTACTTCTAAACTATATTTTCATTATCAAAAAAAAATACGTCTAATACTTTCAAAGGTACTGGCAGCTGGTTTTTATTTTTAAGAAAAATATTCGCAGATAAATGAGAAGAAATATTTACCCTTAATGTATATATTTACAAAATGGGTGTGTGCTGGAATTGCTGAATTTAATGCCGCTCACGTGTTAATCGTAATGTTAAACAAAAAATGTACGTGGCTTCGCTTAGTCAACCAGCTCTGTAACATGTGTTTCTCCAAAGTTCTCTGTTTGAGCTTTTCAAAAGTTTTCCTATTACGATCTATTACATGATAGTAAGTAAAATATTGTTAGCAGAATTTCTGAAAAGCCTTGCAGTCACGTTTTCTATTTGAGAGGCTTGTTTTCAAGAAGAAATGTGCATGATTTTTGGTAATTTTTTTTAGGGTGGCAAATGTATATTCACCATACTTATTATTCTGAATTTATGGCAGTAAACTATTCGCGAGAGTATGAATCTGAAATCGTATTTTATATAATACCTTTTAGGTAATCTGGTAACCAACAAGTTACCAGGTAATAGTGATGGAAAAATCACATTCTAAAACGTGAAAAAGTTATATTGTTTTCGATGTTTTTTTTCCAAATTACACTTTATCTTGAACCTTACCAAGATTTCACATTTTGTTCTATTACCATAGTTTAGTAACTTTTTAGTTACCTTTACACATCAAGCTGCAATAAATGTGTTGAATTCAAGGAAGTTGGAGAGGGTAAATAAGCTGTAAGCCTAAAAAATTACCGTAACTAGCAGAAAACAAATGTCATAAAATTTAGTAGTACATTTGTTATTAAACCTGCTTTAAGGTTGGCAACACAGTAAGAACAAAACCGGAGTAGGTTCGAAAACGTATAATCGATCTACAATTTTTATGTTATATATATATACACACAGGGTTATAATATTCCTTTGGGGATCTGATAATACAAGAGTTAAGAAATATATTTAACCCTAATATGCATTATACAAAACGCGATAGGTTTTGAGATATATTTCGATTATCAGTTTTTTTTTAAAATAGTCTTAATTCTCTAAAAATTAAATTTTTTAAATATGTAATTTAACTTTGTATAACTATTTTACTGGAATACTTGACCGATACTATGATCTGTCAAATCGAGCAAAAAAAATCTACGAAAGCATTTCGATTATGTGAAAAATTTGAAGAAAAACTTACTTTTCAAAGAAAAATTAAAACTCTTTTGTTACAAAAACTATTATACATATTAGGATCAAATTTACTTCTTACCACTTGTATTATCAGATCTACAATGGAATCGGGTTCTGCCCATGCGCAAAAAAAGTAAGGCTAGTTTCATTTTACGTTATTATTATTATAATATACTCCTCCAACTTGCCTCATTAAAATGCATAAAAACTCATTTTAAAAATATAGAGATCACGTCGTGAAGTTATAACCTATTTATATCTATTATTTTAATCACTTTAAACAAATCTCTATATTGTAAAAAAATGAAAAGCAAAGAAACACCAAAATCAAATTCTAATATAGGTATATTTTGGACCAAATGTATTTAAGAGTACTTAATTGTCTTAAAATATAGTGCGTCATATTATTTCCACGTTGATATTAGTAGTAAATACACGATTTCAAAAAACTCGCATAAAAATGTATGTAAAGTAAAAAAATAAACGTTTAACATTGATTTTTTTTTTGTTATACGGACAACGAAGTGATTCCATTAATGCTCTTTTTTTTTAAATTTTGATACGGAACACTAAAAAGGAACTTTTTAGACTATATTTACCAACAATGGAAATTAAAGGTGGTGTATGTCATGGCATGGCGCGCGCATACTCTGTTTTACTGTGAATCAAGGTGTATACCTAAACATTTTTAAAAATAATTTACGTTAAACTATTGAAAATAGCATACAGCGCTGGCTGTTAAAGAATGGATAACGTATCTTGCTCCGAGAGTGTTGGAAACGGCGTTAGTTCCCATTGAACGTTTGGTCAAAACTAGGGGAAAGGGTGAAAAACATGAAATTTGTTGGAAAGCTGGTGCTGCAAGAAATTGTGAAATAGGAAGGATAGTTTAGACGCCATTAATTTTAAGATGTGAATGTCTGAAAAATAAGGAAGGTCCTATAATTTTTAATAATTTGTTTCATTATAGTATGAATTATTGTATGATTCTGTTACATAAATTTACCTTTATAAAATATTGTTCAAATTCAACCTTGCAGAAGTCCTGGTAAACCGTTGAAACGAAATTATTAGATTTTCAGTTTACAGGAAACCAACACACACATGTTCCGAACATTCTGTTGAAACAAAACAAGAAATTATACGCAACCTCTATAATCGCACATGCAGTAATGCCGATTCATTTCAAAAAGAGGGATGAAACATTAAATCCTCGTAAAATTAATTCACAATGTTATAAATAACCTTAGAACAAAGACCACTGAACACATTTCCGTATATTAAAGGAACCTCGGAGAAAATAATACGAAGTTCCAGCAGTTACAATATAAAAACAGCCTTCAGACCAGGAAATGCATTAAGAGCTCATTTGATAAATACTACTGATAAGAAAGTATGTGTTTACAAAGTTCCGTGTGAGTGTGGTGAAATGTATATTGAAGAAACCAAGCGTCCACTAGAAGTTCGAATTAAAGGACATAAAACTTGTACACAAGAAGAAGAAACGTCAAGATCTGGTATTGCAGAACACACTTGGAATAAACAACACCATATAAAATGGTCTAAAGCTGTGGCAATATATATGGGACCCAATATGATAAAAAGCAGATTTATAGAAGCAGCTTACATTAAAAATAATGAAATCTTCAGTAAACCCAGTGTGAAAATACCTAATCTTTGGCAATCATTACTTTGTAACATCCATTTGAAGTGTGTACAGTGAAGTGAAAACTTCGCTCTTCAATGGACACAGTCCCAACATAAGCTCCCAGTCTTAAAGTTTATACTTTATAACGATTAGAGATACAACCTAATCGAAATGTAGTAAAAACAAACAAAAACAAAGACGCTACAAGCCGACAATCACCTTTTAGTGTATTTTTCATTTTTTTATTGATTTTAATAATTTTTCGTGAAGTTGTAGGCGTTTTCATCTTTATTATTATTTTGATATTGAGTTTGCAAAAAGTTCTATTATACTTATTGTTATACAGGGTTGAAACAAAAGTTACATTTGCCTCATCATTTCTTAATATTTCTTTATTTTATTCATACCAATATCTTTGAAATTAAAGGATGGTTCTCCCTCCATAGGGGTTTCGACCATTTAATGACGAGACCATCGGCCTGTGTTTAACAATCTTTTGGTACATGTATCATATGCGAGAAATTTTCAGATTAAATCGATCGTTAAATCATTTGTAAACTTGGCTTTTGAATGGATCACCAAACCGCGGAACAAGTTGACCCACTACACAATAAATGAGCTTTTATTTTTTATTCTTTCACGTATATTTGGAACTACAGCTCAGAAAACTTTACGTATTGTTTTATGCGAGGATATGTGGATGTTTTTTTAGAATATTTATATCCTTTTTTCATTTGTATTTTAAATATACTATGAAACAAATACCACTCATAATGTTTAACCTTTATACACATTTTCAAACATGTTGTTCTGTGATTTTTACTAGCGTTGTTTTTGTAGCACATGACCTTTGTTATATTTATTGATGTTGTTTACACCGTTGTCTACAATTGCTAATTATTATTGAACCTGTTTTGTTACTAATGGATTAGTCATTCGTTTGCTAAAGTCTAGCCCTCTTGCAACGAGGAAATCGTTAACATAAACAGCAATTCCTTCTTTATTTGTCTGTATACCACCCCAGGTTTCAATCTATGTTTTAATTAATTAAATATATTTATAGTTGATTTACTTAACTTTAACAAACACTAAAAATATCACGAAAACATTTAAAAAAAAAATATCAGAAATGCTTCCAGATGCTGAAAAATATATCGCAATTACCCGACACACTATCAGGCATCAGATTTCCTTCGTTGTTTACATCCAGTAGACGTAAAATTCTAGTAGGAACTTTTTGCGGTATTACTCAGCTTACCATATCGTATTGTTTAAAAATATTAAATTTTTATAGTTATAATCATTCCTCATACGATATCAACGAAAATACGCTATAACTAAACAATCCATTTAGAGAAAAAGTTATTATAAAATTGATTAAAACTCACCATTAGTTGCCATATCTGTCAAATACAATTTAGCAACATGGATTGGACTGTGACGCATTATTATCGACTATTGAAATGTAAACAAACTTCTTCCTTAGGGGTTCCCCTGTAGCACCTGTTTTGGAAGTCGTTTCTCTATCATCCTCTGCACGTATCCATTGTAGATTGCGACTGGGTCGTTAAGGCTTTTTTGCCTCTCTATAATACTTCGACCAAGAAGATCTTCTGTACGTTATCCGAATCTAATTTAGACTTTTCATGAAGTCTATTACTCTTGTGGGGGGTGACTACTTTACTTCGTCAGGCTTCAAGGAAACTTCTACGACTTCAAGTCTTTCCAGTGCCATACATTCACACAACAGGTATTCTGGTGATTCGGCAGCCCGATGGCAGAAACGGCAAACATCACTTTCAGCTTTGTTCAGTATCCCGTGAAGATATTTGTTACTACTCAAAAATCTCTTTTTGGAAGATCGATAAGCATTTTTGTGTTCTTTGGCGATGGATCGATGAAGTTTTTCGTTTGTCAGCTCAAGCGTCTTATCTCACCTTAATTTTTATGTTTTTTTTTTAGCTCCAAAGCTCCTTTATGTGATTTTGGAATCCATAAAAAGGCTGTCCACTTCCTCGGTTCCCTTGATTCCCCAAGGTTACCATGTTGTTCCTTGCCAATTGCTTTAGGGTTTGCCTGCAGTCCCAAGTCAACTTACACTCGTAAGTGTTTGACCTAAGAATTTTTAACGCTGCCTTGAGTGTCTGATAAAATATATATATATATATATATATATATATATATATATATATATATATATATATATATATATATATATATATATTGTTCTTTTTAATGTTTCTATTGAGACACTTGTCAGCGAAGATTTGGACTTCATGCATTTCTGCTTAGAAGATGGTGGGGGTGTCTCCTAGAGATTGGGCAAACCCAAAACTTGGACCTGATACTCTCACTCCCACCACTTTAATCATCTTGGATCCGTCAGTAAAGCATATTATTGAATCATTCTCTAGTCGAAGTAAACCTTCCCTGCTCGCATGGTATCAGTCAATTACTACTTTATCGTTCATATCCAAATCATAGCTGATACCTGTTGATTTCAGTTTGGGTTTTGTTGGAGTTGTATCCAGAATCTTCACAATAGCCTGAAGGCATTCGTTGCTACCGCCTTCATCACAGTTATGTGTTCATACCAAAAAAAGTTGTTTAGTTCTAATGTCTTGTACTATTGCGTTCATTACTTTTATTATTTATCTTATTCGTTCGTTTATTAATCTGTCTCTTCCGTATTTTCGGGTTGCTCATCTCCAAGTCCATCTCAGTGACGAGTTTTGGAATATTCATATGACAACATTTTAAACGCCTGTTTGCAATCATCTCTAAAACCAAATGCTGCAAAGATTCTAAATGCGTTCCGTTGTAGACCAAATACACAGAGTCAGAAATACACCAGGGAACACACAGTCTGACAAGTTTCCTAGGATCAAAAGGTTTTTTCTTAACTGACCCCATAAATAATTTATGTGGTTCCGCCATTGCAACTTAATCTTCAGATATACTACCAAAAAATGTATGTCCTACATCAGTTTTTCCTAACTCAAAGTTATTTTTCTCACGAAACAGTCATTTTTATGAAGAGGTACTTTATTCTCTAAATTTAATATTAAAAAAGGTTCCTATTTGGTAAGAACTTCCCAAAAATATTTAATCAAGCTGGGTTTTATTAATAAGAACAGTTGAGCTTGGGGATGGTTTAATGTAAATTTTCATCCGAGACAAAGGAACTATTCAAATTACTTATTTATTGCAATTGGACTAGACTCTAGTTATTTATAGGGATTTTATGCAGAATTAATAAAACACTATTTAAAGTGAAAAATATATTTAAACAGGGTAGCTCAAAGTTCTGAATTTAATCGTTTACAGTGTAGATTGAAAAAAAATATATATTAATTAGACATAGGTTCACAATACGAAATTATCCTATATTCTCCAAAATCTCTAAAAATTTATGGCATGCTTCAAACACAACAAAAATAAGAGATCCTTTTTCTCACAGTCTATTTCCTTTCATTTTTATACTTTCTCCTGTTCTGGTCACACATTGGTCGGGCAAACTTATGACAAAAAAATATAAATTTTTGTATTGTGAACCAAATGACCACTTATATTTGGCTGCTAATGTTTAGAGACTATTGTATATATATAAAAGAAATAAAAGAGTCAGTGATATTATATTAATCGTGCATAAAAGGGCTAGTATTCTCTTACATTCAAGCATTCATAACATAAAACTTACCTTTAGCATATCATCTTATCGTTTCAGAAACAAAGACTTTTTTATTTTTTGACTGTGCCAAAAATCAGCTGTGCACGCTAAACTACGATTTTTATTTATTTATTTTGTAGTTACTTAGTAACTTAACGTTATTTATTGCTACGTACTTTATTATATAAGCACTTCATGTGATCTTTTGTTGTTAGTTGACGAATTTTAGAAATATATGCTATTATTATTGGACAAATTGTTTTAATTTTATAGATCTGCAATAGAAATAATTGAATTTCCCGTATGTTTAACATCAATATTTTGTTATGAACATAATAATTCCTCTAAAATTGATCAAGTTCTCCTTTGACTCTCATTTTAGATAAAAGGAAAGTCGAAATCTGTTTTAATGTCAAGATTCTCAGTATTTTGTATCTCACAAAAATTTTCCTTCCATATTGTGCATATTTAAAAACTCGTAACACCAAAAGTGACAATTTGTTAAAGCTAAATCTAATGCTCTGTTATAACGAGCCCTACATTACCGGTGGAGTAGCGTGGAAGGGAAGGACTGGAGGGGAACATTAGTCCCGGACGGCCCTTTGTTAAGGGCGGCAAATTTAGAAAAAAAAAACATTTATTTTGACTAGAATGACTATGACTATATTTTATCTCGAAAAAACATTAACTTCCATTAAAAAGATAGTGGTAGCGCCACCTAACTCTCCGCTCTCCGGACTAATACAGAGATTAAAAAAGACTTTGACTTTAAGAAACTTTCAGTATGCAAAATCCCACACAATGTGTCCGGCAACGTTGCGTATTTTTTTACCAAAATATATAAAGCGGTCGGGATTTTCCCGGTAGTTTACCGACTAAAAACCGGAGAGCATGGGAAATCACAAACTTTCTTAATACATATATAACTGCGTTCAAGATTTGTAAACTGTTTTGTATATCAACGCGTAAAAATAATTATTAGTTTTTATATAATAATTAGAAAAATTGTATCTTATTCAAAAATTCCCTTTTTCCTTATATGTCGCAAAATTCCCTAGATGTAGGGTAATTTGCCTAGGTCTGGCAACCCTGGCACTACATCCAGTTGGCCAGGAAGTTAAATCAATTTCTTTTGTTTTGGGAAATCTCAGAAACACTATTTATGATGCAGTTTTAATAAACGCTTCGATACGCACATTTCATATGCCATATTTTGTCGGTGTCATTCCCTACATTTCTCCACGGTTTGGCAGGTCAAAGGTGTCTGAGAGTAGTGGCTAGTTTGGGTTAAACGCACTCTTTTCGAGTACTTACGACAAATGGCTTATTACAGCTTCGATGAATATTTGTGTAACAAATTTGCAGATACTGAAAAAGACCCATAACCTTCGATCATACTCTAGATTTAAACAACAATAGATTTGTCTGAAGGCTGTTTATGGTCGGTGGGGGAGACTCTTTTTTGATGTTTGACAGACGTAAACATATTTACTTATCTTGTCTTTCAGTTTAATTGCTTGTCGTGACTTTTTTCGGTGTTTTTAAGTGTTAGAAATTACTATAAATGCGAAGTTTACAATTAATATTAACAAAAAGAGGATTTAAAAACTTATTTATATCGATAAATATTGTTAGATTGTTTACATATTGAAAATAACACTAATAAAAATTTAGGCAACCATATATTCATATTTTGTTTAAAGAATTGACGTACCCAGGGGTATGTTCGAAGGACGTACCGATAATACTCGTTTAAATAATGCAATTAGAAAAGGATACCATAAAATCGGTATGTCTGTACCAAGAAATTAAATATCTACTGTTTATCAACACTTTTTCAAATATAAATAAAAATATTATTACATTATTCAGCGTTCAAACAACCGGGCCCTAGTTCTGACGTTATGCTACTTCTACAGGGGTATGTTCGAAGCCCATAACCATATGTCTTGTTTTATTATAGCGGCCATTTTAAGTTTATACTTTTGTAATTATTAAGTTTAATTTATATTTGACATTTGATAATGCTATATTGTTTGTTTAGTCATAGTTTTTTATCCTTGGTAAATACTGATTAAATTTAGACGCATTTTACTAATTTTTAATAATAAATAAGGGTAATATATGGTTATTTCTTATGCTGGTTACTAATGCATACTTTAAGTTAAAATAGACTCTAGAATAAAACACAAGAAAAATCTTTATAATATATTCTTCGTTTTTCTGAAAAAAAGATACATAACTAAAAAATAATTAAACTAACATAATAACACTAATAGAAAATTTTAACCTGGTTTATTACCAACACAAATATACCATAATTTCTGGAACATATAATGTAAAATTATACCAAGATTTTAATTTCTAACAGAAATTTAAAAAGTACAGTCTTCAATGATAAAATTATACAAGAAAAAAACATTATTTTTGTTAATTTTAATCTAAAAACTTAAAACAATTCCCCGTAAACTTTAAAATCTTAGTATTTCCATTTAAAAAAATTGCTAAACAAAATCTTAAAAACAACAGATATCGTTGCTGGGGTTTTACAAGAATAGTTACAATAAAACTTAAAAAGTATTTGGTATTTTCTGTCTAATTTTATGGGTATTTGAACTTGTAGGCGAATATACCTGCGATACCCACTATTATAGTTGCTCCTAGTGTTGCCCATATATGGCGCTAAAAAAAGAAACAAAATAGTTTTATGGAATCTTTAATATGTTTTCTTCCATAACAATACGTTCCATGTCTAATTACGTCTATTAAATAAATAAATAACATAGTTAAGACATTTAGCAAAACATGCCTTCTTCTGCAGAATGCAGTGAAGCCCAAAAGGGCAGTGGTGGCTCATAAGATAGTTCCACTGTACCATGGCAAATTTTTTCTACTCCATATTATTAATTTGGACATCTGTCAACAGAGCAATAGCTTAAAACACGCGAATTCTCTATAATTGACAACATAGGAGTGTGCCATTTGTTGATACAATACAGTGGAAAGATGAAGATTTAACAGACATATGTGATAGAGAAAGATGCACGGTTGCCACCTCCTAGTGACCTTTTACTGAAATCAGAACATTGCCAATTTTTAAATATCACTAATAAGATGCTACATGATTTTATAGAAAAACAAGTTCAAAACTACAAACCAGAAGGTGACCTAAATTGATTTGTTCTTTGAGAAAAGAAAACCTATATAACAATGGTATAATATAGGCCTATTGTTAAAATAATTCTCACAGTGCTACATTTATGATATGATAAAATCTTAGTTTTTGAATGTTTGGTCAAAATATAACAACACTGCCCGTCCCTTTGGCAAAAAGACACCTCTTCGATGTATTATGGTTGCCTAAGTTAGCCTATGACGAGACCACTGCTATAAGGTCTCTCAAAATATCAAGGATATTTTGTATAAGGTATTGTCTGCTTTCGCTCTCGCAAACTCGGTTGACCGCCATTTTAGTTTCAATTCGATTATCTAGCAGGATTTATTTAGTTTGTTTTTTGAGTTCAGTGGTGCAAAGTGAAAGATTGAATTATAAAGAAAGTTTTTATTATGAACAATAATATAGTTGTGATGTTTATTTTTAAAAAATATTTTTAAATTTTACTGACAGGAAAAATTTTCCGAAGTCATTTGGGCCCCCCTTTAATATCTTTCATTTTGTAATATATTGGAGTATGCCAAAAAATATCGATTACGTATTTTTTTACGTCATGAGTTGCATTCTTATATAATGTATGTGTTTATTTAGTCAATGGGTATAATCAAAGTACTGAATAAACTTAGAAATGACATTTGACAATAGTGATAGGCTTTAGTAATTCTGGTTTATATAATTTTATCAAAAGGTATCAAGTTAGTATAAACTTCAGGACCGGATTTTAAATTTTCTTTGTAATTCATATAAAATTATATCACTTAAAGATATTAAATAGATACCTTAGAGGATTAAAGTATAGGAAAAACCACCTTTTTTTTTGAGTGAGTCCGACTCACAGATATTACCAAAACAATGAAAGAGAAAGAAATAAATAAAATAGTTAATTAAATTGATCTCAGATGTTAACTAACCATGCAGAAGATAAGAGTAGGGCAAATACTAACTGAAGACAGAAATAAACTCATAAATAAGACAGTCCTTTTATCTTTAACCTATTTAAGATAAAACTATTTCCACGTAATGTGCTACGTTGATGATGCACTTATTGCGGATTTGGAGGATAACTTACAAAGATTTTTTTACATTTTCAACCAGGAAACAAGTACAATAAATATGAATATAAACATCAACTTGACTAAATGTTTGGTAGCAGTTAAAAAGCCCACAAGATGTAAATTAGGAATAAATAGAAAAATAATTGAGCAGATCAATCAATTTACATATCTGAAAATTGAATTTACAAGCGATGGTAAGCTACAGTGAGAAGTGCAGGCACATGCATGAAAACGAAGATCTTAGAGTACAGAATGGAATTCGGGATTTAGCTAAATGGATCAGAAGAAAATTCTGGAAGAAACACGTGGTTAGAATGGAATATAAACAAGATACCAGTGGGAAAGAAACAAGGGGACGACCACCAAAGCGCTAGAGAAAGTTATGGCCGGGAAAGAGGAAAATGAAGACAACATTATTAACAATTTTAAAGCACTGCATAATATAATAATAATTTCAGAGACTTTGGGTTAATTCAGCACACAACAATAATTTTCTGATCTATGGAAATTTAGACCTTCCTTTATCACATGATCGTCATTTACGTCATTTATCCCTCAAATTGTAAGTATTTGGTATTTGGAATGCGTCTACATAATATTTATTTTTCTACTTCAGTATATGTTTTTGCTGTTTTACTGTCATTTTATGTGGCGCTATGACTACAAACAACGGTGATTTTAACAACTTTTTTAGTGCGCTCTCTTTAAATAAAAACAAATTGGAAGTGAACAAAAGTCTTGCTGTTGCTGATTTAATAAAAAGATATAGTTCGGTGTGCAGGTGTAAGGTAACACATATTGTTTTGTTTGCATGTGTGTTGTTTGGAGGCGACGAAACTTGTTTGGAAAAGAATATATACAGTTCAAATGAATATTATTTTTACTGTGTCTATGCTTGGTAAAATAAACACAAAATACAGTTAAATTCTTCTTACCGTGACTATAGGTAAGAAAACTATTATATGTTTTAGAATGACCCTATATTTTGTCTCAGTACTAGCACTACTTGTATAAACAGTCATGAGCTGGTTTTTTTATTCCAGTAGAGACATAATGTAATAAGATTGTAAATGTAAAAGGGTTGTACCCATAAATAAATAAATAAAAGTAAAATAATGCTGAAATGTGATTTCAGATATCAAAAATTACAAATAAAGGATCAATAAAATCAACTTTTTTTACTAGATAACGTATTTATAAGCGAGAAATAAATAGATTATTAATCACAACTATCAAAAACTTACTCGGCCATTTGCCTTTTTACTGTCCCCTCCAACTTTGGTGTTACTACTGGAACCGGCCGGGCCGGAGCTTCCAAACATTCTCCTTGCATACTCCCTCTCGGAACTCTTTTGCTTATTCCTTAGCCCGTTCACAACCCCGATTTCTTTAGCAATTAGAGGGTCGTCCGGTTCCAGAGACTTTGCTTTCTCCAACAGTTTGAGGGCCTCAGCCAATTCGTTTCTAACAACGCTGATCTGAAAATTAAATTTGCGATTATATGGCACGTTTCTAGAAAATAAGACATATACACCGTTAATTTTAAATATCAAGAAAATTACATTAAAATGGCATTGGTACTAGGCATCGGCAAAAGTAAAGATAAAGGAACACTCTAATACTACACTATCTGACATAAAACTTTGAACCACCTTCTAAAAAAGCATTAAAAAGCGGAAAATAATAATATACATTTTGATATGAAAATTTTGAAGCCAGTGTCAAAACGTGATATTTGTTATTTTCCGTTTTTTAGCATTTTTTCAGAAATAGGTTCAATTTTTCCATAAAAATTTTATTTGATCTAAAGTTGTAAACCAAACTAAATTGAACAAGAAAATATTCTTTGATTCTGAGAATGTTTCAAGTACCAGTTTCGAATGAAATTGTACCAAATATTTAGTCTGCAATAGTAAATCTGCTATTTTGAATTTTCAGAAATTAATTTCTACTTTTTCTCAAATCACCCTTTTTCTAGCCCAACCATTTTCTTTAACCATTGTTTGTAAATTATTTCTTTTCTTACTGAATACGAGCATTCTCTCGGGCAGTTACAGCATCATCAGGAGATGTCACAGAAATTCTCGGTGGTCTGCAAGCATTGCAAATGGCTGAGACAATTTTTACATACTCTTCTATGTATGGTATTTGTGTTTTAGGTATGAGAGTGAGTCCACACGATAAGAAAAATTTCGGCGGCAGCGTAGCGTAATAAGACATATGTCAAATTTCAAGCATTGTGATTTGTTAGATTTAAAAAAAGACAAAGACCGAAGATTTCCCGCCTAAAGCCGCCTTTTCCAAGGTCATTACGCCAAATGATGTTGAACTTTTCAGCGGACTGCTTTAAAAATGGCGGAAACTGTTTATTTCCAATATTTTGTATGAAAACATAACCTATATTTTTTTTAAACTTTGTTGTTTTATTATATATTTTATTTAGCGAGTTTTGAAATAATAGAAATTTATGAACTATGTCAAATTGTTTTAATTCATTAAAAATGCTTGTTACCGAAGATTATTACTGTTTGGTCCTCAAGAAAAAAAAGATTATTGTACATTTTTTTATTAATTTCATAACAATTGCAATAATACAGGTGTTCGTTATATAAATTAAAGCTTATGAAATAAAGGCCATTATATAATACAATTTCTATTCAACGACAATCTCTGATATCGAGACTCTAATCCACAGACATGCCCTTAGCTATGGTTACCCGATCAAATAATGAGATTCCCTGACAATATCCGTAACGTTTTTGTAAATATCCGGACATTTTATCTGAATGTTGTATGTTAAGGCAATGAGATTTTCAAAATTTTTGCAATCAAAGCATCAAATGCCAATATCGAGTGAGTCTTCTCATTAATGGGAGCGTAGTGGACTAAGGAGAGACACATATTGTTATAAGCTTTGCCTTTCGCTGCCACCAATGTTATAACTTTGCTAGTTCTGCTTTTAGTTTATCACTGGTTTCGATGAATTCAAATAAATCTAATATTACTTTTTTAATATTTTATTATAATGTTCACTAAATCATGAGGTAACAACAGGTTTTGTTCTTAATTGCTAATTTAATGTTCCTATTGTAGTTTTTTTATTTTACTTCCTCTCGTCTCAATGTTTATATCCTAGATATATTCTATTCTGTATCTAAATGATATATTTTACAGTCATAGGCGTACTAACAAATATAACTTATAACTATTTATTTACATGATTACTGAAATGAAAAAGTGTGTATTTATGGGACGATAAAAATATGAACAGAACTAATGGTCTCTGTAAAAAGTAAAGTTTTAGAGTTTCGGAGATTAAGGCATGCTTTTGTTTGAGCCTATTAGAACATAAATTTACTTAAGATATAACTGTTTCTTATGGGAGTATTAAATATTAGACTATAATTATCTATTAATCCATAAGAGTAACTTAAAAATATATATAGTAATTTAATAATTAATAATTTGTAGTAATAGTTGGTTTACAACAATGTCTTGTGTTAAGGTTCTACTCTAGACACAATTTAACTTAAAGAACATATCATGTGAAGAATGTCATGAAATGGTTATAAAAGTCCAGCAATTGCCAAAAGAAACCAAGCAATAAAAAGTATGAAACTAAATTTATTAATATACTAAATTTCACTCATTTTGTTAACGTTTAATCAATTTATTTTTTTCTCACTAGAATGATTAATAAATATTTTTTCGTTATTTATATTTTCCTCTTTTAATTTCAAAAAAATACTGCCAATTGCAGTTTTTTCCTCTTTCTTCCTAACAAGGGGCTAAAATTTCAGACATGTCAGGAAAATTCCTGTCGTCTGGTAACCCTACCCTTAGCAAATTTTATATAAACCTATTATAAACAATTAAAAAGTAAAAATTAACATTAATGGAAATTTAATAACAGAAATCCAGTTAGTGTTATACGTAATATATTCTTCTAAAAACTACAAACAATTGTAATTATTAAAACGATTGTTAAAATGACACTTTATATTAAAACTCTCGTCTCTGAACTCTTTGGCAATTCTTTACCAGGTAGAAGTGGCAAACTTCGGAAATAAAACTTGCTTTAAAGAGTCTCATATTATCGCACAAGTAACATGACTAATTTCAAAAACACTGTTTACCGACTCGGAATTCGCACTGTTGCTTTCACATGCTGATTTCATCAGCTAAATATCACAATGTTTTTTCAAACCTTGTAATAAGGGTATAGCTGTACACATTTCCATAGCGTGTTTCCTATTTATTGGCCCAACAACAGGTTTTCAAACTCACCAAGAGTAACAGGAAAATATTTTTAAAAAATCAGGATCACTTTCTCGCATTTCTTGAATTAAATCATTAGTATGTCCAAGACTTTCTCCAATGTTTTTCTCAAAAACAGATCGGACCTAGTAGCGACGACTTTTCCATTTTTTTAATAAAGAATATATTAATAATATCCTTATCTTTTGTAATTTTTTCTTTAGTTTTCTTTTTCTACATAACAACATTGCTGCAATTATTTTTTTTATTTTCTTTCATTTTAATTTATAAATAAATAAATATTATCAAAAAATCAGGAAAAAGTTAGGTTACCACAAAAAAAAAACATTACGACTGCACGACTGCACGATAAAAGTTCCCCGTGTGGACGAGACATTTTTAACATAAATGGGCGTAATACGCCTACGCCGAAATTTTTGGTATCGTGTGGACTCACTCTGACTTGTGCAAGAATTTTCCATTGTTTTATCAGCCCATTTACAGACTCAACAACCCATTTTATTATTCGTGACCAGACAAGATTTATTTGCCCTTTCTGTATCGTGTTGAGATCCCTTCTCTAGAAAATGAGGGATTTTAGGTACTAGACCAGACTCTTCTAATGTAGGAATGCAATCTCGAAAACCCCTATCATTGACATGGTTAATGAAGATACTCTACTTTGGTTCAGCCGGTATAACAACAAGTTTTCCGTTCGTATTGTAAATAAGGCATCGAAACTTTGTTCTGCTAGCTTGACTGAATGGCAACTTGGTTTGCTGCTCTGCAAGCTATCAGCCATTTTTTTTTATTCAAAAATAAATATAAAATGTCTGAAGATTCAACGATTCCTGAGATATATGGCGTTTTTTGGGTCACTGACTACAAATTTGAAGTCAAAATTTCGAAATTCAAAAATGGCGGATCTAGTATGGCGACCAGAAAAAATTAAAATAGCTTGGCATGAATTTTTGGTAATGAAAATATATTTTAAAGGCGATTCGTGCATATTGAAGACGTGGGATTTTTTTAGCCGCCATACTGAATTACATGATTCTGACTTCAGGTTGGTAACCAGCGACCTAAAAAAACTCTCCATACGAAAATTCGTGCATATCGAAAACATTCGATTTTTTTTGGCTGGCATATTGAATCCGCCATTTTGAATTTCGTGATTCTGATTTCGGATTCGTAACCAGCGATCCATAAAACCCTTAGGATCTATAGAAATTGAATGTTTCACAAGAACCGAATCTCTTAAAGGTTCTTTTAACGAATGGCAATTTTTCTTTAAGGGTGGAGGGGGGAAGGGAGAGTGAGCGGAAGGGTCCGTTTAGGGAGGAATCGCTTTATTATTGTTAGTAGATAATAAAAATATTTTTTTCAAATTTTTTCGCCAATAAATAAATTACGCTAAAAACCTTAGACAGAGACTCTCCTGTTTACCCTCAAAAAACACCTATATGAATTTTGGGCAAAACCTAGAGATGTTAAATTTTTAGTCCGCCATATTGAATTCTTCAAAAAAAAACAATTAAATTTCTAATTTACATTTTCAAAAACTTCCCTATACCAGTTTTGAACAAAATCGAGAGATGTAAAAGTTTAAGTACGCCATATTGAATTTTTAAAAAATAATTTTAAATTCGTCATGTACGACCCGAAAATATAGAACAAAATTAATTTTCTGTCCGTCGTATAATCAGCGCCATCTTGGATTTTACTGAACCAATTTCCGTCAAAATAATATGGGACCACCACAGCAACTTCCTGAATATATTGCAAAAAAACTGCATTCAAATCGGAGACGACATTCCGAAGTAATCGGCGTACATACAAAAAAAATATAACGGTGGACTTTAGAGCCTCCTTCGTAAAAAAGTAGATCGAGACTTTTGAGATATGAAAAAATGCTTTTACATTAATAATGGTTTCGTATTTGCCATCTTACTAACATTTAAGTTTAAGCAGATATCCTTAATTTTTATCATCATTTAGGATTCATTTCTTCTCATAAAAACTTAATATTTTTTATGAAGAAGAAACTTTGATACCAGCAGAAGTTAACACTCAAAACGCCGAAGCTATAATCGATACAATGTATTTTCTCGAACTTGAGCAAATCAATTCGGTATATAATGTTTTGGGTAGATTATTGGACTTAATTTTTGCAGGAGATTCTATTAGAACCGTTGTGACCCGCTGCTCACTTCCACTCCTATCCATAGATGCCTATCACCCAGCAATAGAAACCTTACTGCACTTTCAATGTATCAAAAAACTCAGCAATAACAGCACAGTAACTGTTTATCAGTTTCGTCAAGCGGACTTTGCTGGTCTGAATCATTTTTTTGATTGTGTTGATTGGACCTTTATTTCTGATACCGCTGACATCGATACTATTATTCGTCACTTCTATGACACTCTTTTTGAAGGAATCGATTTATTCGTTCCTAAGAAGACAATACCAACCGAGAAATATCCAAAATGGTTCGACGGTGATCTTCGTAAATCCATAGCGCTTAAAAATAAATTATACATGAAATATAAATATTCGCAGCTTCAATCTGACTACGAAGCTTATGCCAACGTTCGACGTGAAGTGAAGGTCAAGACCGATTTGTGTTACCTCCTTTATATTTCTAACACCGAACACCTTATACCACAAAATATTAAGCACTTTTGGTCATTTGTCAACAACCTGAGAAAGGACTCGGGTCTGCCTGCTCAGATGAGGTACAATGGTTCAATGTTGGACAGACCTGAGGACATATCTGAGGCCTTCGCATCACATTTCCAGTTGGCATATTCCGGGAGTAATATTGATGCGAGATTGGATGGTGCTGGCGCGGTTGGTTTTGCCGGCGTTCTCTCTAAGCACCACTTCTGCCTTGAGGAAATTTTAGAAAAACTAAATCTGCTTGATATATCTAAAAAAGCTGGTCCCGACGGTGTTCCTACTATAATGCTAAGAAACTGCTCAACTTCTCTTGCCACACCACTGCAAAGGATATTCCAGCGTTCATTAGACTCCGGCTATTTCCCGACGGTATGGAAATTTTCCATCCTTCTACCTATTTTTAAATCAGGTGATAAGTGTGATGTAGCAAACTATCGTGGAATCTCAATCTTGTCTGCAATTCCTAAACTTCTTGAGTCAATTCTGACCGATGAAATCTTTAATACCTACAAGCGATATATCAATCCCGAACAGCACGGATTTTTTCAGGGACGCTCCACTGCAACGAACCTCGCAATTTATCAGAATTTCCTAGTCAAATCCGTTGAACAAGGGCATCAGATTGACGCGATTTACACCGATTTGTCTAAAGCGTTTGACAGCATTCATCATCTACTGCTACTCAAGAAGCTGTCTGAGATCGGTATCTCGGGAAATTATTTAAACTGGATCAAATCTTATCTCAGCGATAGACGACAGCGCGCGGTGGTGTGCGGGTCCCTATCCAGTGAAGTGATGGCTACTTCTGGTGTCCCTCAGGGGTCACACATTGGACCGGTTCTGTTTCTTCTGTTCATCAACGACGTTACCTCCTGCTTTGTTTCCTCTCAGGTCCTATTATACGCCGATGATCTGAAATTTTATAGCATTGTTAACTTAGATCATAACCACTTACAAACTGATCTAGATTGTTTCGTCGACTGGTGTGCTTCAAATCATCTAAAAATCAACGTCTCCAAATGCAAATGTATCAGCTTCTTCAAGTGCGATCATCCAATTGTTATTTCATATGAAATACTGGGTCAACCTGTCGAATCCGTCGAATCTATCAATGACTTGGGAGTAATTTTCACGAAAGATTTGTAATTCAACGTTCATATTGACAGCATCACGATCAAGGCTCTAAGAATGCTGGGTTTTATTAAGCGAAACTCGAGACATATTAATGACACTAGAGCTCTAACTTGCTTATACAACTCGCTTGTTCGCAGCATTTTGGAATACTGTTCAATTATATGGACTCCCAACTATGTCACCCACAAAAACAGACTCGAGAGAGTACAAAATAAATTCACGAAATATCTACTATATAAGCACCATTTTCCATCACACGGCTTAGCTTATGAAACAAGACTGATGTTGTGTGGACTCAAGAGTCTGGAGAGCAGAAGAAGAGAAGCTATGTTTTTATTCCTGTTCAAAATATTAAATAACATAATTGACTGCGACATATTGCTGAGCGAGATTAATCTTAGGGTCCCATCAAGGCGTACTAGGCTGCAACGGCTGTTCCAGGAAAGCTATCATCGCACCAACTACGGCCAGTTCACCTTCATAAATAGATTAATGGTTAATTATAACCGATTTTATATGGACTGTGACATTTTCAAGGACTCACAGCGAAGGATTAAAACAATTATAATGTTTAAATGATATACTTTGTTGTGCATTCTTCTTTTTTTCTTGTGAATTTTGTTTCAATGTTTGTATTTTCTTTTTGTTTTTTGTCATTGTTCTTTATCATTTGCCATACCATTTAGAATGTATCATTCTGTAGTGTATAAAATTGAATAAATAAATAAATAAATAAATAAAAAAATAAATAAATAAATATTTCTGACTCAGAATTTGTAAAATGAACTGTTGTTCTCAGTACCAAGTGTTTTAAGTTCATCAAAATTATGAAAACTTTTGTCCATAAGCATATATATCTTAAAAAGTATTTTAGAAATGATAGTCACAAATTTATGGCCGCCCTTACCTTAGCCTTTCTAAACAATGCCTTAACGTTATTGGGTTGGCATTTCAAAACAGACTGAAGGGATATTTGAGCCTGGGCGTACAGTTCCATTTTAATCTGCGCAGAGGCCATATTATTCAACACTTTAAGACGATCTTCCAGAAGCTGCTGCAGTTCAGAGTCTGACGGCTTTTCTTCGTTGTTTTCATTTTCGACCTAAAGAAAAAAATTCATAAATGCTTACATAGGTGATAAAAAACTAATTATACTATAACAAAACGCAGATGGTCCTTAATGTGGATCACCACTTTTGCCTTTTTTTTTTATCTACCGCCAAGTTGAATTTTGTTTCATTAAATCAAGGTTCAAGAATCTCAATAACAACGATTTAACATTTCTAGAAATGTTTCTAAAGTATCTAAACACATGTCAGATTAAGTTCTTTTTTACCTCATCTAAGAAATCCAAAGCTCTTCTGTAACACTGAACAGCCATTGTGTTTTCTCCTCTGTGATACCACCAATTACCTCTTTCTCTTTTCTTGTTGCTAAAAAAATAATTCAGTAAATAAAATGATATAAAGGGTTTTCCAATAAGAGGTGTTATTTTGATATTCAAAGAAAAATGCCATTTTTTAAGATAAATGATCGGATATTTATTACATTATAAAGAGGAAGGTATGCCGTTAATGATGGAAAATAACATCAGCCAAATGACCACCACGACCATGCCTACAGGACCATATCCTTTTCATGAAATTTTCCATAACCAAATCGCAAAGTGGCTGCCCTATGTCCTCGATAGCCTCACGAATTCCATCTTTGAGGTCTTGAATCGACGCTGGGCTGTTGGCGTAGACCTTGTCTTTCACGTGGCCCCAAAGGAAGAAATCGCAAGGTGTCACACCACAAGATCTCGGTGGCCAATTGTGATCACCTCTTCGAGAGATAACACGGCCCGGAAACTTTTCCCGTAAAAGATCAATGGTTTCGTTGCTTGTGTGGCACGTAGCGCCGTCTTGTTGAAAGTAAACGTGGTCCAGATAAATACCATCCAATTCCGGCCATAAAAAATCATTAATCATCTCTCGATAGCGCAATCCATTCACCGTAACTGTTGCTCCAGCCTCATTTTCGAAAAAGTAAGGTCCAATGACCCCGCCGGACCATAAACCGCACCAAACAGTCACACGTTCAGGATAGAGAGGCTTTTCAACAATAACTCTTGGGTTTTCCGAGCCCCAGATGCGACAATTTTGTTTGTTGACGAAGCCACCGAGGTGGAAATGGGCCTCATCACTGACGATGATTTTTCGATGGAATTCCGGATCATTTTCATGCATTTCAAGAACCCAATCAGCAAAGGCACGACGTTGTTGATGATCGGCCGGCTTGAGTTCTTGCGTTAACTGAACTTTATAAGCCTTAAGACCCAAATCTTTATGCAAAATACGGTGTAATGACGTTTGTGGAATCCCTAATTCCAAAGAACGACGAGGAATGGACAAACCTGGGTTTTCTTCAACACTTTCGGCTACAGCAGCAATATTCTCGGCTGTTCTTGAGAGACGTGCACGGGTTTTCTTCTTCACAGAACTAACTTGTCCCAACAGCTCGAATTTTTTCACCAATTTCTTTATTGCGCTCCGACAAGGTGCTTCATGACGACCCAAAAATGTTCGAGTTTTACGAACCGTCTCTGCCAAATTTTCACCATTTTTATAGTGAATTTTAATAATTTCAATGCGTTGTTGAAGTGTGTATCGTTCCATCTTTATTTATGGCGTAGTTTCTACTTGTCAAACGTCAAAAACTTACAGCTTCAAAAGTGACATCTACCGAAATAGCGGGCTTTTCAAAATGACACCTCTTATTGGAAAACCCTTTATATCAAAAATATACCCTGCATTTTAAATTATTCTGTTATTTATTTGTAAAATACTGACCTTGTACAGGCGCAGTAAATAATTTCTACAACAATAATATCTATTTATCCTAACGGATGTAGGTGTTTAGTAAAACCGCTGATTTTATTTAAATGTCAATAACATGTTTTTTAAATGTCGTGAACAAGTCTGAAAACAGACAATGCCGAACAATATCCTGATATGGCATAGGAACAAACAAATTGCGTTCCAATAAAGACATGCATTCGCACCACGCTTGTGACTTGAGTGAGCAATTGTGAACATTATATATCTTAAAATTATAAATTTTAATTCACACTTGAGTGAGCTATTACAAATAATTACGTTTAAATTATAAAGCTGAAATCTTAAGTCAATCACTGTGTAAGTGAAATTGTAAAAGTCTAAGTTGGAATAAATATTGTTACTCGTGCTGCTTGCAAGTCATATGTCACACCAACTCTTAAGAGTGGCGATAAATCTGTAGAAAATAATTATCATGCTATTAATAACATATCACTGTCAAAATTTTTCAATCAATAATTAAATCCAAGATTAAGCCTTGTTTCCGGAATGTTATAGCCGAGTTCCAGCATGGCTTTGTGGACAGGCGCTCGACGGTCTCTAACTTACTTGTATATGAGCAATATTTGGTGGGGGCTTAGGAGGAATTGTGTCAAGTGGATTCTATATACACATATTTTTCAAAGGCATTTGATCGTGTGAACCATAGTCTACTGATAAATAAATTACAACAATATGGTATTTCTGGAAGTTTATTAAGTTGGTTCCAAAGTTATCTGTTAAATGGAAGACAAATAGTTAAGATTAAGGATAACACTTCTGAAATTACAAATATTATTATAAAAATTCCACCCAAGCATTCCACAGGTCTTGATGAAATACCAGCAATAGTGTTGAAAAAATCTCCCTGCAATAATTCTGATCCTATAAACATTTTGTATTCAAAACAAAGTCAGTGACTACAAGAAATTCCCTTTTATTCATATAAAATTAATTTATGTAGTTGGGGTTATCTACAAAATGAACCAAAAGAACAAATATTTGTACTGACCATTTATCTCTGTACTTTTGTAAATAGCTGTAACATCAAAAATCAATTTAACATATGTAAATATTCATTTATTTATTATCTTAAATTTACTTAACATCATTTTTTATTGTCAATTTTTTTTTTTTTTTGTTGGAGGGCATTACTAAAAGTTATTTTTTGTAACTAGACAATGTATGTCAGCTAGCTATGAAACTGCAATGACTGTGTAAAAAATAAAGTGACAAAAAACAACATTATAAAAAAGTTTATCATTAAACAGATATAATTTGATGATGCTCCACAACAGGAGGACACTACGTAGTATTATTTATCATAAAATATTTAATAATTTAGCTCAAGATAACACAACACTGCATAAAATCAGTATTTGTATACCTAATAAGACTCGATTAATCGGCTATAGGACATTCACTCCAAATCTGTTAGAACAAATTATCCAAAAAAAAACACCCATTAGTCCCATGGTTTTAGATTATAATGAAAATTTAGTGCCGATAAAAATGTATTCAACCAAAAACTTAAAAGAAGGATGTCCAATATTATTAATGCAAAAGATTATTGAGGGTTTATTTCTTTATTTTTTAGGTTAGACTTTAAGAAAATATTGTAATTTTAATTTTTAGATGTTAATCATAAGATGGGTCACTTGTGGTCCTGACTAGCGTTCAATTGAATGACATGACTATCTTGACAATGAATGACTACCTAATAAACACTACACATAACTGGGTCAGTGATATGTCTGTTCCAACTTGAGATGATAGATGAAATAAATAAATAACTGTATGTATTCAGTATTGCTTACCCCACTCTACGTCTTTCCTGCACACTCATAGACTCAAAATCCTCTTCACTCTGGACTTCAACTAATTCAACATCAAATACTACTGTAGCATTTCCAGGAATATTTGGAACAAGACCTTTCTCTCCAAAAGCTAATCTAGAACCAATTTTCAAGAGGCACCGTTCTTTTTTATTCATTAGTCCTATGGCAACATCTAAACCTTGAACAACCTAAAAATAAAGAGGCAAAATAATATAAATTAAAGACCTATGTAAAAGAGGACTAAATGGCAATCAACTCATTATCATTTAATAATATAAAAGTACTTTAAATTTTACTATTTCTTTTATAGCATAAAAAACAAAGCTTTTAAGTTTTACAGCTAATAAACCTATACATACATCTCCTTCTCCTAACGCTAACTCGTAATTCTGTCCTTTATCGGCAAAAGCTTGCTCATCTGCATCTTCTAATCTACATGTAAAATTTATAAAGCATCTATCAGATCTGTGTGGTCTTGTATCCGGTTCTCCTTCATTTAAGATTTTTTTCATTATTACACCAGAACCTTAAAGAAACAAATTTTATTAGATCATGAAATTTGTTGCACATCTGGTTAAAATAAAAATTTTAAATTTACATTTTATTTTAGTTAGTTCAGATTAGCTTTTTTTGTCACCTACTCTCCAACCCCATATTTACACAACATGCAACAAAGTCCCTACCAAAATTGCCTTGTAGAAGCTTCCACCTTTTTCAGGTTTTTTTATGATCAAAAATTTTAAATTTTCAAGTAGCATTATTCTTGGGCAAGTGAAATTAACAAAAATCTATATTTGATGCACAGAATTGACCAATTATTATTTATTATTATTAGAAATTGACTGTTAATACACCAAGTGATAAAAAACAGCATTGTACAACATGATGCAATAAATAAAATATAAAAATTTAACAAACTGTTGGGCAGTGTTAATAGAAAAATTAGTTATAGCTTACCTAAAACGTCTTGCCATTCATTCTTAGGTTCTGATTCTGTTTTGTCTCCCAAAGCTTCTTCCAATTCTTCCTTTTCTTGTTCAATATTTAACTCTTCAATTTTCTCCTGACTTTCTGCGGCTTTTAGGTCACTAGAATTTTCTGTAGCTTTTAGGTCACTAGAACTTTCTGCGGTTTTTAGGTCACTAGAACTTTCTGTCTCTTCAGTTATATTTTCTAATACATCTTTAATTTCATTAGATGTAAGAGGGTAAGATTCTGGTATACTCTCCTCCTTAATATCACCAGGCTGATTCTCATCAGTTTCCCCAATTTTTTCGTTCGAAATTTCGTCTAAAATAAGCTTTTCACTTTCATTCTTCACTTCATCACGAAAACTCTCAGTATTCCCTTCATTTATAGCATTTTCAAGGAATTTTTCGGTTATAAGTTTTTCGCTCTCCAACGTCGACATTTCGAAAAAGACTTACTTTCTTCTCGGGCGATTAAAAGCTAAAAAATATTTTATTGAACTGAAGCAAATAAGTTTCTGAGTAATTTGAACAAATACACAATTTTTTTGGTGAAGACACCAGACAAAAAACAAGCTATTTCTAACCTAAAAGCGCGGTCGAAGGTTGATTGACGTATAATCAAGAGCAAACAGCGAATTGAACAAACTGAGACGGCAGAATTTTCTGGATTTGACTTGTGTTTTATCAAAGAACTTCTTTGTATTTATGATTTATTTCTTTATTTAATTTTGACAAGAATTTTGAAAGACATTTTTGATGGGTTTAAAAAATATAAAAAAATTGAAAGTTGGGGGATGTTCAAGCCTAGCCCACTTTTAAAAACAAAAAAAAAAATAAGTTTTTTAAACTTATTAGAGCTCTGAAATGTTAAAAATAACTTTTTAGTATTAATTTGTTAAAAAAGGTTTTAAAAGCAGAATATATCTCCAACTATTTGTTCCGGGTTTTTCAACTTTTTTGTATTTCCCGGGATCTGTTACAAAATTATACAAGTGCTGCCAACACTGAAAAAGTTGATTAACGAGTACATTATGATCAGACGGATTATTTATTTTTTATGTAAATCTACGAACGAACTCGTAAAAAATTTGTGCGAACATCGAGCATATACTATCCACAAATCATATCCTATGCTATGTGAAACGACTGTGACAGCTTCGAGTGCTTCATACTTATAATATCAGTTATGTTCCTCTAATAAAAATATTTTCAAGTATGTGCACTTTTGGCTATATTCTTTTGAGTAATTATCAATTGATCAAAGTGAACAAAGTGAAACTGATAACTTCATGTTCTTTTGAATATGCATTTACTTGTCATTGGGCTGAAGTGATCATGATTACTTCAAGTGATAGAAGTGAAAGTGATAATGACTCAAAAGAATAGCCCTTTTATAAAGTGATTTTGTCGATTGTCGTTCACATAACAATCTGTACGTACTACTACCGTACGATCGATAGTTACTCAACGAGTTGTCACTGTCATCACAGATGGGTATTGATTTTTGTAAACAAATTTGAAAAAATTATAGAAAATATATAATATCCAAAAATCGTATAAATCTAAGCCAAACAATTACTTAAAATGGACAGCGACAGTAAAGCCACATCATCGGAAACTGTTGAATCTCTTCAGAAAGAGGCTGAGGTCCTTAAAAAACGTCTCGAAGAGGAACGGCAAAAGCTGAATGATGTTTCTTGTACGATCTCGTCGATAATTTCCTTTTAACAATTTACTAACTATTCCTATTTTTTAGTGGAACAAGTTGCAGAACGTCTAGACTGCGTTAGTTGTCCTAACATTAAACCAAGACGTACTTTAAAGGGGCACCAAGCAAAGGTCCTGTGTTCTGATTGGTCTCCTGATAAAAAACATATTGTGTCTTCATCTCAGGTATATTATGCACAAGTAGAACAGTAAAGAATAATTTTCCATATCTGGAACTGTAAAACATTAATCTTCCTTGCAGTGTACTCATGTTCTTTACCTGTTTCAAAAGAAAGAAAAAATGTTTTCTTGAAACCAATATTATCTTATTGGCATATATTAAGCACATTATTACAAACTTATACCATTAAATCTCACTTTTTTATCTTTTTTTAATAAAAAGGTGTAATTTTAATAGAAAAATAAACTTTTGCTTATTAAGGTGTTGGTTAATTGTAGGATGGTAAAATGATAATTTGGGATGCACACACCACTAATAAGGAGCATGCTGTTACTATGCCAACAACTTGGGTGATGGCTTGCGCCTATGCACCGTCAGGGAACTTTGTGGCTTGCGGGTAATGGGATTAAAATTAGGAGCAACTTGCAGTCTTAATATACAGTTTTATCTGTAAAACATATCTCAAACCAAACCCTATTTTAGAAAAGTCCTTACAAATATTTAAGCAGGCCTTAGTTATTTCATATCCCATAACAACCTTTGGCACACGGATTAAATGTAATACTTAAAAAAGAGAAAAAATCTTGTTTTTTGTATTATAGATTATAAAGTTAATTTTATTTGAAATGTTATTTATTAAAAAGGGCTTTGCTTGTAAATCTAAGATAAATTGCATGAAAATTTCTTATTTAAAACCAGAATGGAGAAATGGGTTTTGTTATTATAAAGAAACTATTTATTTGAAAAAACTTTAGAAAATAATGTCATTAGGTATAGATTTTTTACTTTTAACTATGTTGCATGTAATTGGTACTTCTTTTGGTAATTTTTTTATTAAGGTAAAAAGTCACTAACTTATATTGGCTTACAGTAAGATTAATTTTTTGTATATTTGCATGCATAATGCCTGTCAATAACTTGTTTGATAGAGTGTAGGAAATAACAGAATGATATATTTGTTTTTTTTATAAATATTTTCTTTTTTTAAAAGTTGGTTTTAAAATTTTTAGTGGTTTAGATAACAAAGTTACAGTATACCCACTAATTCTGGATGAAGATGTCTCATTAAGAAAAAAGACAGTGGGGACCCATACAAGTTACATGAGTTGTTGCCTTTTTCCCAATTCTGACCAACAAGTGAGTACCTTTTTTAACTGACTAAAAGAAAGAGGTTTTAAATTCGACCTATATATATATATATATATATATATATATATATATATATATATATATATATATATATATATATATATATAGTGTACGACAAAACAAATACACGAACTTCTACTCGCTAATATATGGCTAAATAACATAGTCAAATGCACTTAAATTTAAATTCTTTTTACTTATTTATGATCGCGATGGACTCTTCTGCTAAAAAAAAGACACAAACAAAACTAATTTTTTTTTTGTATCAGAAAAAAGTTAGTTTTGTTTACATCACTTTTTGTTTATGACAAAACATATGCACAAAATAACAGGAATTTACATTCTTTATGAATTTTCTTAAGTGGTTTGAAAGTTATCTTTCCAATCGAACACAAAGGGTGAAGATTGATGGCATTGAATCTGCTGATATACCTGTCACTTCTGGAGTCCCACAGAGTGCACATTTGGCACCCCTTCTTTTTAATTGTTTCATGAATTACATAGAGGATTCTATAATCTCAAGCAGATGTCTTTTATATGCTGACGACTTAAAGATATTTAAGGTTGTTGGAGAGATAGAGGACTGTGTGGCCTTGCAGGGTGACCTGGATAGTTTTACTAAGTGGTGTGACCGCAATTTCATGCAACTTAATTTAACAAAATGTTCTGCCATTACTCTCTCAAAGAAAAAAGATAGTATAGTTTATAATTACACATTGCACAATACAATGCTGACTCGCTCAGATCATATAAAGGATCTTGGGGTGATATTTGATGAGGGTCTTTCTTTTGACCTGCACGTTAATAGTATTTCGAGCTATGGTTTAAGGCTTCTTGGCTTTATTAAACGCACATTAGCTGATTTCAGCAGTGTGCAGTGTTTTAAATCTGTATACTGCTCAATGGTTCGATCTGTCTTGGAGTATGCATCTCCAGTCTGGGCACCTATCTATGAAATATACAGAAATAAAATTGAGAAGGTACAGGTCCGTTTCTTGAAATTTGTTGCTTTTAAGCAAGATGTGCCATTCAGTGTAATACGGGATTATATGAGCTTGTTATCATTATATAATAGACGCATCTATCTTGACCTAATATTATTTTATAAGATCATAAACTCTATGGTTGATGCTCCTGAATTGTTGGGGGCTGTTGGATTCACTGTACCTCAGAGGATGCCTCGGGTCCATAGTCTTTTTAATGAACCATACCATAGGACAAACTATGCGTTTAACACCCCAATGTCCAGAATGAGTAGGGAAATGAATTCACTGCCTAGGAATGTTGACCCATTTATACTCTCTCTGAACTCATTTAAGTGTTGTATTAAAGAATTTTTAAATAATTGAATTTTATACATAATAGACTGTAGTGACAGTATTATTGTTTTAGTTAATTGTTGTTCTTTTATTACTGATGTTACTTGTGATATTTTGTGATTGTTTCGTTTTAGATTTTTTATTCTTATTTGACGTATTATATAAAATGGAATTTGTATGATTTATTGCCGTTAATAAACCATTATTATTATTTATGAATTATAAAAAATTATCAACAACAAGTACCGTTTCTTTTGAACATTGTAAGAATGTTTATAGAAAAGTTCCACGTGTTTATAGTCGTTCCTGGTCCTTCAAAGTGATCAGTCATAGGGTACAAGTTTTTAATGAAAAAAATGGCTAATAATAAGTACTCAGTGCAAGTAAAGGAAAAAATAATTAAATATTATAATAGTGGTGAATCAGTGAAATCAATTGCAAAGAAATTTGGAATTCATCATAGCGTAATTTCGCGAATTATAACCCCTTTCGTTCTTCAGGCTCTGACCACTATCCACAAAGGAGGTTGTCCACGGAAAACCAGTATACGGGACGACCAGACAATAATTTGATTAATAAAAAAAAATCCGTTCATATCAGCAAGGTCAATTGCCACTATATATTTCTGAAAGATCCATTCAAAGACAAGCTGTTGAAGGTGGATTGAAATCATACCGAAGTGCCAAAAAACCATTTATTTCCGCCAAAAATAAACTAGCTAGAATTCAATTTGCAAAGGAACACTTAAATTGGAGTACAACCCAATGGAAGACCGTACTCTTTTCTGACGAGTCGAAGTTCAACTCGAAAAATTCGGATGGATTTCGGCTAGTACGCAGACCTAAAAGGTAAGGTCTTAACCCTCGCAAGGCACAGTTAAGCACGGCGGAGGAAATGTTTTGGTCTGGGGATGGTTTTCCGGACATGGAATCGGACTAATTCACAAATTAATGGTATAATGGATCGTTTTGTGTATAAGGATATCCTAAATAATGTTGCTACAAGTAGAGGAAGAAATGTCACTTAAGTGGAGGTATCAACATGATAATGACCCAAAACACACTGCTAAATATGAAAGAGTGGTTCGTAAACAACAAGATTGACGTTTTGAAATGGCCAGCGCAATCGCCTGATCTCAATCCCATAGAAAATCTATGGGATATTGTAGATCGCAAAATAAATCGCGATAATTGTAAAAATGCGGATGACCTTTTCCGGCAAGCGGAAATTGCATGGAATGGAATTTCCGATAAAATTTTATCTAACCTTATAGAGTCGATGCCACGCAGATGCGAGGAGGTTTTAAAAAATAAGGGACACGTAACTAAATATTAGTTAAATTTTTATTTAAATGGAATAACCTAAAAATGTGCTATTGTTTTGTCGCATAAAGAAAGTATTGTTAATTATGAAATATGGTTTTTGTTGGTTTCCATAACAAATGTTGGAAATTTTTGTTTTGTTAAATTTAGTTTATTAATTTTGTAAATAAATAAAACAATTTGAAAAGCAATGTGTTTTTGTCTTGTTATTAAGGCATATTTTAATATACACAAGTTCGTGCATATGTTTTGTCACACACTGTATGGCAAGTTTCAATTTCAGTCAAGAGACAAAAACAGTTTTCTTAATGAGTGTGGCAAAATAAAAAAAAAACAAACACTGGAAAAAAGCTAAACTTTATTGCTAATTAGTAATTACCTAATGTAAAAATAAAAGAGAAAATGAAAATTTGTATTTAACTGCTGGAGACAGGCTTCGTTTGGCATGGCCCAAATAGCACATCATGTATTAAAAATAATGGATCGTTTTGAGTATAAGGATATTCTAAATAATGTTATTTTGCCACACGCAGAGGAAGAAATGCCACTTAAGTGGAGGTATCAACATGATAACGACCCAAAACACACTGCTAAATGTGTGAAAGAGTGGTTCGTAAACAACAAGATTGACGTTTTGAAATGGCCAGCGCAATCGCCTGATCTCAATCCCATAGAAAATCCATGGGATATTGTAGATCGCAAAATAAATCGCGATAATTGCAAAAATGTGGATGACCTTTTCCGACAAGCGGAAATTGCATGGAATGGAATTCTAACCTTATAGAGTCCATGACACGCAGATGCGAGAAGGTTTTAAAAAATAAGTAAATGAAATTTCACCGAAACGTCAGCTGCTTTACAGTCCTGAGAGGGACTCAGCATATACACGGGATGCCCGAAAACCTTCGATTATATATATATATATATATATATATATATATATATATATATATATATATATATATATATATATATATAAAACATGACAATTTTTAATGATTTTCCATATTTTTCAACTTTCTAGTAATCATATTATACAATTTAGGTCCCAAATATATTAAATTTTTTAAATTGATATTATTACAATTCCAATTGCAAAACTTCTATTAATGGTGTATAAGAGAGGTTGAATTATTTCAATATGTGTTTTGGTTTATTAACACAGAAGATTCCATCCCAACCTGGAAAACTTGAGTTTTTTAAGGAAGAAATATGTATAATCATTTCATTTTGCGTTACACATAATGTGTCCAATATAAAACAATAAAAAATTAACTCATATGCTATTAATTTTTTATAATCATCGCTTATAGAGCTGTTTCTGTCAACCATGTTCTATTTTTGAAAACCTACCTTTAGTTTGAAGTTGGTTCAATAAATTTTGTGTTATAAAATATAAATCGTTTATGTAACGTTCGACATACCAGTTAAATATTGAACTGTTACCATAAATATTGACTTAAGCGTTTGATAGAATACTTTGTTTTAAACTTGCAGATATTGACTGGAAGTGGAGATTCCACGTGCGCTTTATGGGACGTAGAATCTGGTCAGCTTTTACAAAGTTTCCACGGGCATTCCGCGGATGTGATGTCCATTGACTTGGCCCCATCAGAGACTGGAAATACATTTGTGTCCGGTGTAAATATGTTTTTATAAATAACTTTATTATAGTCAGAGTAAAAAAATGGTGTAATAAACTTTTTGGATTGATTGTACTCATCATATTTAGAAAAAAAGTTGCTATAAACGTAGTTTGAGGAACTTTTTCTCTTATTTTTATGATAACCTCTACCGTAGAAGTTTGTAATATTTTCTTTTATATTCTGTATAAGTTTATTATGCAAAAAACAATTTATTTTGTAAAATCTGTACATTTATATGTTACTAATTTAATCTTTTTCCTTAAGAGTGTGGATAAAATGGTATTAATTTGGGACATGAGAACAGGTCAGTGTGTCCAATCTTTCGAGGGACACGAGTCGGATGTCAACAGTGTAAAATTTCATCCTAGCGGAGATGCCGTTGCAACTGGAGGGGATGATGCGACGGTAAGTGTGTCAAAATAAGATAACATAAATTTAATTAAATATTTTAGTTTACAAATAATCTTGCAATAATTTTTTTTAGTGTCGCCTTTTTGATCTCAGAGCTGACAAAGAAATAGCTGTGTACAGCAAAGAAAGTATTATTTTTGGGGCAAATTCGGTGGATTTTTCTCATTCAGGTAATGACAAAACTTTCTGTTTTTGAAAGCGTCTAATATGTTGAATATTCTCCTTTAAGACGTGGACTCCTACCAACGTATTATCTTGGTAGCGTCAGGCCATTTCGCAAACGATTTCCTGTTCCCCATATTAGTTAATAGCTATTCTATACCTATAAATAAACCTCCTGTGACAAAAGCACTCTTGTAGTCTGGTCGATCTTCTTAGGCTCCTGCAATTTTAGTGCTAAACAGCTACAGGTTGTTAGACCTCGGCAACACCACAAATATAACTTAAAAACTAAGGAAAAATTACTGTCTTACCAGTCAAAAAAAATTCGATAAACAATTGCAAAGTAACTAAAATAATTGCTCTTGTCGACCGTTATTTTAACCTGGATCATAAAATAAAACCAAATTTTGAAAATCTTACGTTTAAATAGCTTTCTAAAGATTAATCAAGAAACAGAATAAAAACACGAAAGACAGCTATTTAAATTGTTTGAACATGATAGTACTAAAGTCGCCATTTTCCCAGGTAATAAAACAGTATTTTCCCTAACTTTCCTGACGATCAATGACAAACCTAAAATAAAATCTATTTAAACAAAATCGGTTTTATGCGAGAAACGTAACCTTCTTAAGCAAATTTCAAAACGTACCTCCTCTAACGAGTTTCAAACCGTAACTGATGTTATGACCTTTTAAAAAGTACCACCGAACTTTCCTCCCCAGCCACCCTACCGCGGTTTCCATTAATACCTGATTCCATTCCCAAATGTTTCGATCTTTCATTCGTAGAAGGCATTAGGCATCCCTAGATTGGATATTTAATTCCCGATTTGACTTGAGCATCTTTAATTAATAATGTTTTAAACAAAAGGGTTAATAAAACTATTCTACATATTTCTATAACTAAAAGAAAATGATAATAACTGAAGAAAAATAATCCTATTTACTCTTTTAATCATTTTTGAAGCATTTAAATCATTCTTTCTTTTAGAATAGGAAAAACAAGCACTATACGATTGCTTTGTACATGTAATCAAATGAATATATTGCATTATAGCGATTTTATTTGATTATTCTTTTGTTTCCTAATAATGGGAAAATTGTTCTCTTTAAAAACATTCTATATCTTGCAAATTGCAACATTTTCTTTCCTTAAGAGTTTTTTGTATACCCAAAACTTAAGAGAGACATAGTATTTTTTTTAAAAAACCCTTGTTTTTTGTAAAACTTCATATATATATTATAAAATAATTGTTTGAAAAAATTTCTTGAACATGGAATTTGTACCTTTTTGAAAGAGCTTTCGAAGGGTCAGTGCATCAAAGTCCTGGAGGAGAAATTGAAAAATAAATTTTTATAACGTCGTGAAATACTTAAAAAACCAAAAAACATAAATGTCATTCTATTATTCTAAATATCTTTTAAAAACTTTTAAAATTAACCTTGCGGAATTTTGTACTGTAACTTTACGTTGAGATACAAAACTTTATAAAGTTTTGGTGACTTTGGTCTAGGGTGGGCAAAAGTAACTGGACGGCAGTGTATGTTGCCACAAATCCCCTGGGTTTATATTGTTTTAAGAAAACATTTAAGTGACTGAAAAGTATTGAAACTAGCTACGTTTGATATTTGATTTATTTTGTTCCTTTTTGTATTATGGTCTCTTGGCTGGTAATATAAGATATATACTGCCTCGCTTCCCATGATTAAGATTCCTATATAGGGTGATACACTAGAAGGAAAACTATCTTCTGCAAATTTCTTTCTAATTTTTCATACACTTCAATTATCTTTTCAACTCACCAATGAAGTTGTTTTGAACCCAGACTGAAATTCACAAAAACTGTTTTAACACTATTCTGTGAATTGCTGATTAAACTTAATTTGATATTTTTTAGGTCGTTTGCTTTTTGCGGGTTACAATGATTATACGGTTAATGTTTGGGACACACTCAAGTGTGTCAGAGTGTGGTTATTGTACGGACATGAAAACAGAGTGAGTTGTCTACAAGTCTCGCCAGATGGCACCGCTCTTTCCACTGGATCATGGGATTGTACTTTAAGGGTAAGATTATAGAGCCAAAAAGTTTTTTGTCAACACTTCTTGTATGTGTTAATCGATTATTTCCCACTTACTAGTACTTGTTATGTTTAAGTAACATATACAAAAAGTATCGATATTTTAAGAAAAAAAATATTGCCTATTTTTTAGTTTGGTGTTGACCAGAAACTAAACGGAAATTTTGATTCTACTATCAAATTATAGCCTTAAAGCAAAAAAAAAAAAAACATGTAACTTAGTAGATCATATATTTATTTTAAATATAAAAAGTATTACAATCAAATATTGATTAATTTAACAATTTGAGCAGTACTTATAAATAAAACTTATATTATCACAGGTTTAAATAAAAATGATCACAAATTTTAATCAAGATCTAGTCTAATCAACTTCCTCAATGGTAGGGCCTCCTTGTCTCGCGCCGGTAAATCCTCCCGCTTGTCTCCCACAGCCTCCAGGTGTGGCGCCTCCATAGTTGCTTTGGTTATTTCCGCCGCCATATAATTTAGCCATTATAGGGCTACATACTGATGTTAGCTGTTTCTGTTTGTCTTCAAATTCTTCTTTCTCAGCCAAAGTATTGCTATCTAACCATTTAAGAGCAGTTTCACATTCACGCTCAATTATAGCTTTGTCTTCAGAGCTTAGCTTGTCACCACAATCTTGAATAGCCTGTTTAATTTGGAAAATGTAGGCTTCTAGTTGGTTCCGAGCAGAAACTTTCTGTCTTTGTTTTTCATCTTCATCTTTGTACCTTTCTGCTTCTGATAACATGCGGTCAATATCAGCTTGTGAGAGTCTTCCTTTGTCATTCTTGATGGTAATGTTTTTGGAATTACCGGAGCTTGTATCTTTGGCCGAAACGTTCAGAATACCATTGGCATCAAGGTCAAAAGTAACTTCTATTTTTGGTACGCCTCTGGGCGCTGGAGGGATTCCTGTTAAATCGAAGGTACCCAGCAGATTATTGTCTTTTGTCATAGCCCTCTCACCTTCAAATACTTGGATGGTAACAGCAGGCTGATTGTCGGAATAAGTGGTAAAAGTCTGAGTTTGCTTGCATGGAATTCTAGCGTTTCTTTCAATAATTTTCGTCATGACACCACCAGCTGTTTCAATACCCATCGATAGAGGAGTAACATCGACCAAAAGGACATCTTGAATCTTGGAATCTGTCTCGCCACTCAAAACTGCTGCTTGTACAGCTGCACCATATGCCACAGCTTCATCTGGATTGATGGAGAGATTAAGTTGCTTCCCATTGAAGAAATTTTGTAGAAGTTGCTGAATTTTGGGAATTCTTGTTGAACCTCCTACCAAAACAATATCTTGAATAGAGCCCTTGTCCATTTTGGCATCAGTTAAAGCTTTTTCAACTGGTTGTAGAGTACCTCTGAAGAGATCTGCATTCAGTTCTTCAAAACGAGCTCTAGTTACCTTAGTATAAAAGTCAATACCCTCAAAGAGAGCATCAATTTCAATTGTGGCCTCGGTGCTTGATGACAGTGTTCTTTTGGCTCTTTCAGCAGCTGTTCTTAATCTTCTTAAAGCCCTGGGATTGGTCTTCAGGTCCTTCTTAAACTTGCGTTTAAATTCCTCGGAAAGATGGTTTACAAGCCTGTTGTCAAAATCTTCACCACCAAGGTGTGTATCACCAGCGGTGGCCCTCACTTCAAACAGCGAGCCTTCATCGATGGTTAGGATCGAGACATCAAAAGTACCACCACCCAAGTCAAAGATGAGAACATTTCTTTCCCCTTTTAAATTTTTGTCAAGACCATAAGCTAGTGCAGCTGCAGTGGGTTCATTTATGATTCTCAATACATTGAGTCCAGCAATTACACCTGCATCTTTAGTAGCTTGCCGTTGAGAATCATTAAAGTAAGCTGGTACCGTGATAACAGCGTCTTTAATGGACATTCCCAGGTAAGCTTCAGCCGTTTCTTTCATTTTTGTTAACACCATTGAACTGATCTCTTCTGGAGCAAACGTTTTTCTTTCTCCCTTGTATTCCACTTGTAGTTTTGGTTTACCTCTGTCATTGGTGACTTTGAAAGGCCAGTGCTTGATGTCAGCTTGGATTTTGGGGTCCTCGTACTTGCGTCCAATCAACCTTTTGGCATCGAAAATGGTGTTGGAAGGATTCATGGCAACTTGGTTCTTGGCTGCATCTCCAATAAGACGTTCGGTGTCGGTGAACGCCACATAACTTGGGGTTGTTCTGTTCCCTTGATCGTTGGCGATGATCTCCACTTTCCCGTGCTGCCACACACCAACGCAGGAATACGTTGTTCCCAAGTCGATACCAATTGCTGGAGCTTTCACCATTTTATCTGATTTTTTCTACAATACAACAACTGTAACACTGTATTACTTATAACTTTTATAAGCACTAGAAATTTGTTTCGCTTTGTAATCGCTTTTACTTCTTCTCACTCGCTCTTTTTAAATTTGACTGATAACGCGCCAAACCCGATTCGCTTATATACGGACCGGCTCGTCGTCGCGAATGCTCCCGAATATTTCTAGAAGTTTCTCTGGTTGCCAGCAGATCCGTCGCGATCAGTATTTTAAAAATATATGGCCATCCTTTTTTATTGTGTGGTAATAGAAAAGGTGAAGTATACTTTACTAGAAATCTCTGGAAAGTCTGTAATATACGGTGTCCTAAATAAAAATTATTTACAAATAATTTGTCTAGCTAGAAATTATTTCTAGCATATTATTTTCGGCTTTAATCAATGATACATATATTTTTTAATAATATTGAAGTAATTTAAACAAAATATGTGATGATAAGTATTTTTAACTTAACAGTGAGAAATTGTCTGCCTATACCGGGTGTCAACGATTCTATTAGACAAGTCATAATTTCTAGAGTATGTGAAGGGGAGAGTTTTCGCATATTTTCCACTTTCCGACCACTTCTGGTTTCACCGGAAATGGCCCCGGTTTTGAATTTTTAAATGGAACACCCTGTATATTTTAACATTTTTGGATTTCTGAGACAATTCTAGATCAGAATGTGACATTTTAAAAACTTTTTACGTCTACTTCATTTTTTTAGAGCCACTTTTAAAATTGCATCTAGGTGGCCATGATCGGACGCAAACTAATCTAACGGCCTTAGGTGATGTCAAAAAAATACAATCGCAAAGTTTTAGTTACTAGTATGAAAGACAGGAATAAGACAAGTTGACAAAATTACGTTTTCATTTTTAACTAATAATTTTCAAATGGCGACCCCTTTTTGACAACTACTTTTCGAAAAAAGCATTCTTTGACGAATCTAACGGTACTAATTTATTTGCGATTGGATTAGACATAAGAACAGAAATTAAATATTATTAAGCAAAATACTGGATAATTTATTTACTTATGACAAGTGCGCCATGGACAGCCATGATGCATAATAATTTGCAACTGTTTTTATCAAGTCTTTTTTGGAAAACAAAGCACTCACTTAAGTAGATAATGACAGTAACATACGCTCTAAGAACAGACGTAAAAGTTTCTTAATTTTCGTTAAGTTTAGTTTAAATTTTCGTTAAAATAATGTATACTCAAAGTGAAAAAGTGGATATGTTATTAATATTTGGAGAGTGTCATAGAAATTCAAGGAATGCTGCCGAGTTGTATGCTCATAGATATCCGAATCGGCAACATCCAGCCCATCAGTATTTTCCATATGTCGAGACTCGTTTTAGTCAAATAGGAAATCAAGAGGCGGAACAGAGGTTTATCATAAATGAAGATACTGAGATTAACGTACTTGCTATGGTTGAGGTTGATAAAACAGTTTCGTTAAGAAAAATTAGTCAAGAACTGCAGATAAGTTATGAATCAGCAAGAAAAATACTGAAAAAGCATGGATATCGAGCATTTAAATATCAGTTACATCAACATTTGTATACTGAGGATGGCGATAGACGGGTAGTGTTTTGTGATTGGCTGCTTCAAAATCATAGAGTTAACCCAAATTTTATCGATTTTATTCTATTTTCCGACGAATCCCGATTTACAAATAATGGTATGTTCAATAAGCAAAATACTCGGTACTGGGCCCAACAAAATCAACATGAAATGAGAGAGGGCAATTTTCAAGAAAGATTTGGCGTCAATGTCTGGGCTGGTATCGTTGGAAACAGAATAATTGGGCCAATATTGTTTCAAGGTCAGTTAACAGGGGTTAGATACTTAGGTTTTCTTCAAAATTAAATCGAAAATCATCTCAATGATATACCTTTAGCAGTTTTACGGCGAATTTACTTTCAACAAGATGGAGCACCGCCTCACAATACTAGAGAAGTTCTTAATTATTTAATAGAGCATTTTAATAATCGAATTATTGCAACCAATGGTCCGGTACGGTGACCAGCCCGCTCACCGGATCTTACTGTGCTCGATTTCTTTGTCTGGAGATATGTTAAAGAAAGGGTTTACTATGGAGCAGCCCCAGCTACTCTTGAAATATTAGAAGAAAGAATTTTACGGACATTTAGAAGTATAACCCCCCAAATGCTACAAAACGTGTTGAGAGAAACAATTGAACGAGCTGAAATGTGTCGTGAAAAGAAGGAATGCACTTTGAACATTTACTACACTAAACTTTTTAACAAATTCATCTACTGTACTTTCAAATATTTTAAGTGCGTCGTCTAAGTTATTAGTTTATTTTGTTAGTTTTTCGTTAATTTTGTTAAATTTTTAATCCAATTCCTGTCTTTCATACTAGTCACTAAAACTTTGCAATTGTATTTATTTGACATCACCTAAGGCCGTTAGATTAGTTTGCGTCCGATCATGGCCACCTAGATGCAATTTTAAAAGTGGCTCTAAAAAAATGAAGTAAACGTAAAAAGTTTTTAAAATATCACATTCTGATCTAGAACTGTCTCAGAAATCCAAAAATGTTAAAATATCACATACCATTTACCTGTACCAATTCTCATTTTGATACACATAATACTCTAGAAATTATGACTTGTCTAATAGATTCGTTGACACTCGGTATATTTATGGAAATTGGAAAAATCGCTCAAATAAGTTTCCTTCATTTATTATCGACAGTTCTGTCTTGAATTTATTTTCCAGTAAATTTTCTTTTTTAGATTCTGTTCATTTCAATGTAATTCTACATTAAATTTAGACAGGGAGATTATCATTTATTTAATTTTTGTGTGATTAAAATTTTAAGATAAAATTCAACTCGTCACACTTGCGATCCTTCTCTTTACATAAAACATTAGACTGATAACTTGAGGTAAAACCAACTATGCCTACTTAATTTTTTACACAATTTATAAGACTAATAATTTTATTTATTAAAAATGGTTATTTTGTCAAAATTTGAAAACATTATGTATAAAACTCGTTAGGAAATGTAATTTTGTGTAACTAATGTGATTATAAGGAAGCTTGCTTCGCTCATTAAGCAAAGTCGCTACGTGTAATATAAAATAAAGCGTTTCCTGACTGGCAGTATAAATAATTATCATTTTTATCAGTTTCCTTATAGAATAAGTAGTTTTAAAATACCGAATTTTAAAAGAAATATTCCAAGAACACATTTACAAATGGTCACTTTTGAAATTTTTTATTTTATGTATATGAATAATACATTATTTATATAGAATATTTTTTTGGGCCACGGTGTAACATGGATGATACATAATGTAGAGTGTGCCTGTGCAGTATAATACGGAATCATCCGAAGTTGACAATCACGAACAATCGAGAATTTCCGAAGTCCCATGAGGAGCGTCTAATCGCAGTGTTATCCAACGTTGCCAGATAGTCTGTATTCGGAACATTAATTAATTTCCGCATCCTTACAAACTTGTCTTCCCGCCTTACTTGAATCGTGTAATGTGCTTGTTGGAATGATTCAATTCCTACGCACGTATTTTAGCAGCCAGATATTCTTTAAAAATCGATCAATATGTGGTAATAAATACGTTAATAAATAAAATTAATTATTCATTATTATAATTGAGACAGGTAAAGTGCTTATATATACGATAATCAATTCTTTATAACTTATTATTTGTTTTTATTATTTATGTTTCTTACTTAAAATCTGAATAAAAACCTAAAAATTATTAAAAAAATATATTTATTGCAACATTCATTTTCACAAAGGCAACAACTGCTTTTTTTTATTACGTTTTGTATTCATTTCCATTGTAGTTATTCATTTGGAAATTTATTTTTTAATTTGAATACATAATTCAGTGGCGGATTTACGGGTAGGGGAGGTTCAGGTTCAACATTTTATGAAGATTTGAGCTTGATACAAAACCCCCATAAACTCATTTTGACGTCCACACTCCCTCATGTGAAATCAAATGAACGTTTCTTTGATACTGCAACTATATAAAGAATATTTGCCTATGAATTTTGTTTCTTAATTTTATTACAAAATGACTAAAAAGTACTTTATTTAGAAAATATTGAAGGGAATAAAAATTCTCACTTATTATTTTTTAAAACTTTTATTTAATGCAAATATGTAATTACACACAGACACTTTAATCACTACATAGTATAAAACAAAGTCGCTTTCTCTGTCCCTATGTCCCTTTGTATGCTTAAATCTTTAAAACTACGCACCGGATTTTGATGCGGTTTTTTTCAATAGATAGAGTGATTCAAGAGGAAGGTTTATATGTATAATAACATCCATTAAACAGTGGAGAAATACTGTTATTTTTGAGGTTTCTAATGTGATGTCGTTAATTATCATATTTTTTTCCGCTTACATTGCAAACGCAGGCTGAACCCTACGAGATTTATCAAAATAATGTACTAATTATTTGTACACATTGAAAAGGTCTACAGAAAACTCCGCGATGGTATATGTCTATCTCTCATGGATATCCCACAATAACATTTTTTTGTCATTTACTTTTTACGACAAATAATGGCAAATTTTGAAGCGATTTTAACCAATACAGCATTAATCCTTATCCAATTAAATAGCTTAAATACATTGTTGATTTAATATAGATCTATATGGTCCTTTACAGCACAAGATTTAAATGAATATTTTCGAAGATATTACAGATTTAAAATTGCGGGAAGTAGCGCTTGCGGCGGTACTGGCCGACCGGGGCGGCGGCAGCGTGCCTATAAATAGCGCGTCGGAGGCCGATGTAATAATTGTTGTAAAAATAAAATAAATAGTCGCAGTTTTTCTGTAGTGTATTTAGTATCAGCATTGCACCCGTGCGAAGCCGGGGCGGGTCGCTAGTGTTAGATAAAGGTAAACACAGAAACAAACTTTATAAAGTGTACTTAGACAAAATTTAATAAAACATATAAATCTAAAGTGAGTGTAATAAGCTTTTTATTAATTAAAAAACAAGAATTAAAAACAACTCTTAATAATATTCATACCAACACCTAATTTTCTAAATCTATTAAAAACAAATATCATATCAATCATTTCTTAACCTTCATATTGCTAACACAAATACATAAACTGTACTTGGACAAAACTTAATACAATATATAATCCTACAGCGACTCTAATAACTTCTGTATTTATTAAAAAACAAAAATTAAAAACACCTACTTATATGAATACCAACACCTCAATTTACAAATCTATTAAAAACGGATCTTCATATATACTAAAATAAATAAATACACCCAAAACTTGGTTTTCCGTACAGCAGAAAGATGAAGATAACTCTGAAAAAGAACAAACTGTCATATTATGTAGTTTTAAGAAAACCCTTTTATTTTTTAGAAAAAAAAACTGTTTTTCCATACTCCTTTGTCTAGTTATTTCATTTCTTTTCTGTACCATATCTATTCTCTCAAATCCTGTAAATTCAGTTCCAAATTTCTGATTCTCATCCCAACCTTGAAAGTAGCTATAAATTATCTTAGACATTTTCTCTTGTGCAATCTATAATTTTACATTTCCTAATAAACTTCTACTTTTCTATGCCCAATTCAAAACAAATCTTATATACCTCACGTCTTCTTTCAAAATCTGTTGATTAATTAATACTAGCATTAAGCCCCTCAATAAGATTACATAGTTTATTCTAGTAATGCAGTTTGTTTCTTCTTTTTTTATCAATATATAAGGAATCTTCTAACTCTCTTATGGTGTTTTTTTATTTCAATAATAAACTATTATATCCACAAAATCAGAAAAAATTACTAGAACAGCCTGAAAAAGAAGGGTTCATGAATCTGAAGCTTTAAAATAACAAGTTTAGGTTAGGAAACAACTATTGGCGGGAAATGATATGACGCCCATTTGAATAAATGCTCGAGTTACAGACTATCTGGCAACATTGGATAACACTGCAAGTAGGCGCTCCTGTTCCATGACGGTGTAATCTAGCGCATTCGCCGAAAAGATTATTTTTTAAAGAAAATTCTAGTTCGAATTTTTCTTGTAGGTTTTTAATTACCCCTAATATTGTAATACAGTTTTTAAGTTCTTTGTTCGCATATAACAACAAAAAGACCAACACATATCAGCTCTTAGTGACAGCGGTTCCTTATTCACTTGACGGCTGTTTTTTTATTAAATAGTATTATTTGTTTCAGGTGTGGGCTTGAACAATCAAGACCAATATTTTTTTGATGGATCTTTTCATTACCAAAATACTAATGTTAAATCGTTACCAGAAATACTAATAAGTTTTTGATGTTCCTTTTGAAACCGCAAGTATTATGTTGTTTTAGTTTTAATAGTATTTTATTTTAGGATAAAACAGCGTTAGTGTTCTTAAATTAAGGGCATTTTGAATAGGTTTTTATTTATTGTTAATATAGCTTTTTTATTGTATAAAAACTTGTTATAGACGAAAATGTCGATGTTTGACATTGTACTTTGTTGTAAAAACGGTAAATTGTTGTACTTTCGGTTCAAATTGTGCAATAGAATGATATTGACTGTAATCACCAAAAAATAATAATTCCTTATAGCTATCGAAATAACTGAATATAGATGTTTTAAAAAGTTTATAGAATTTATTCTTTTCCATCATCCCCATTCATCAAATATTATCTTCACAATGTTTTTTTTTTAATTCTTTTGATCTGAATTTGAACCCGAGCTGGGGTTCTAGAAAAATATGGGACAAGAGACTCGGAATAATGATTTTGCCTCTTTGTCCAGTGTATAATAGTGTAAGTATGTCTTGAGAGCAACGAGGTATGTCAAAATATATGCTTACTTAATCGGACTTCATAACTTTCCAGACTACCGCCTTAAACTTCATAAACCACGACTTTATATTGGAAGATTGCATATGAATATTCAAGATTTTCAATTCTTAAGACTGTTTTTTTTTTGACCATTTCGTATTCAAAAAAATGATCACATACTTATTATGGCCATCTGTACTTGTTTTAGTCGACCAGCTCTTATTTCTAAACCTGTACAATTCTCCTAAAATATACCTTGTATCTACTTTCTTTGCAAAATTATTCCTGCTATAGTAATGCAAAATATCGTTACTATTTTAAGTGCTCTGTGGTTCATGAAGAGTCTTCCTATTCTTGCCAGCTAATAGCTCTAGGAGATCGTATTATGTTAAATGTTTCAGTAAAATAATGGATTTTTTTTAACAATTTTTCTTATTTATTTAAGATCAAATTTGATGAACCTTTAGGTAAAAGTATTGAATATTTATTATCACTATTGCTTCAAAATAATTACAAATTAGCTCCCTAAATTTATATATGTGTCGATGTTATTCTTCCAGTAGGCGGATATATTTACTTCTTTTAAAAATATTGATATTGAATTTTTAACGGCGTTTATTGCTACTTGCCCATTTTATCATAAAAAAAATTCCTTGCAAATTGAAGTATATCACGTTATTTGTCGTGAAACTTAAGTGTTTGCTATTTTCTTTATTTAAAACGGTATATCACCAGTCAGACATAACTTTTGTCAACCAGAAAGTACATAATCTTTTTCGTTTTAAGGTCTTTAAATTCTGACCCTATTCATATCAAATTATAACCCTAAACTAAAGCAAAGAAAACAAGAAATATCATAAAGTTTTTTATTAAATATAAAAAAATATTACAATCAAATATTGATAAATTAAACATGTGAGCAGTACTTATAAACAAAACTTACATTATCACAGATTTTAAAAAATTATCACAAAATTTAAATTTTTTTGAGATCTAATCCACTTCCTCAATGGTGGGACCTGCTTGTGTCCCTCCGCCAAATCCTCCCGCCTGTCTGCCACAGCCTCCAGGTGTGGTATCCCCATAGTTACTCTGGCTGTTTCCACCGCCATATAACTTAGCCATGATAGGACTACATACTGAAGTAAGCTGTTTTTGTTTTTCTTCAAACTCTTCTTTCTCTGCCAAAGTATTGCTATCTAACCATTTAAGAGCAGTTTCACATTCACGCTCAACCGTAGCCTTGTCTTCACAGCTTAACTTGTCACCACAGTCTTGAACAGCCTGTTTAATTTGGAAAATGTAGGCTTCTGTTGGTTCCGACTAGAAACTTTCTGTCTTTGTTTTTCATCTTCATCTTTGTACCTTTCTGCTTCTGATAACATGCGGTCAATATCAGCTTGTGAAAGTCTGCCTTTGTCATTCTTGATGGTAATATTTTTGGAATTACCGGAACTTGTATCTTTGGCCGAAACATTCAGAATACCATTGGCATCAAGGTTAAAAGTGACTTCTATTTTTGGTACTCCTCTGGGCGCTGGAGGGATTCCCGTTAAATCGAAGGTACCCAGCAGATTATTGTCTTTTGTCATGGCCCTCTCACCTTCAAATACTTGGATGGTAACAGCAGGCTGTTTGTCAGAATAAGTGGTAAAAGTCTGAGTTTGCTTGCATGGAATTCTAGCGTTTCTTTCAATAATTTTCGTCATGACACCACCAGCTGTTTCAATACCCATCGATAGAGGAGTAACATCGACCAAAAGGACATCTTGAATCTTGGAATCTGTCTCGCCACTCAAAACTGCTGCTTGTACAGCTGCACCGTATGCCACAGCTTCATCTGGATTGATGGAGAGGTTAAGTTGCTTCCCATTGAAGAAATTTTGTAGAAGTTGCTGAATTTTGGGAATTCTTGTTGAACCTCCTACCAAAACAATATCGTGAATAGAGCCCTTGTCCATTTTGGCATCAGTTAAAGCTTTTTCAACTGGCTGTAAAGTACCTCTGAAGAGATCTGCATTCAGCTCTTCAAAACGGGCCCTAGTTAACTTATAATAAAAGTCAATACCCTCGAAGAGGGCATCAATTTCAATTGTGGCCTCAGTGCTTGATGACAGTGTTCTTTTGGCTCTTTCAGCAGCTGTTCTTAATCTTCTTAAAGCCCTGGGATTGGTTTTTAGGTCCTTTTTAAACTTGCGTTTAAATTCTTCAGAGAGGTGGTTTACGAGCCTATTGTCAAAGTCTTCACCACCAAGATGTGTGTCACCAGCGGTGGCCCTCACTTCGAACAGTGAACCTTCATCGATGGTAAGGATAGAAACATCAAAAGTACCACCTCCCAAATCAAAAATGAGTACATTTCTTTCTCCTTTCAGATTTTTGTCAAGACCATAAGCTAGAGCAGCTGCTGTGGGTTCATTTATGATTCTCAATACATTGAGCCCAGCAATAACACCTGCATCTTTCGTAGCTTGCCTTTGAGAGTCATTAAAGTAAGCTGGAACTGTGATAACTGCGTCTTTAATGGGCATTCCCAGGTAAGCTTCGGCCGTTTCTTTCATTTTTGTTAATACCATTGAACTGACCTCTTCTGGAGCGAAAGTTTTTCTTTCTCCCTTGTATTCCACTTGTAGTTTTGGTTTGCCTCTGTCATTGGTAACTTTAAATGGCCAGTGCTTGATGTCAGCTTGGATTTTGGGATCCTCATACTTGCGTCCAATCAACCTTTTGGCATCGAAGATGGTATTGGAAGGGTTCATGGCAACCTGATTCTTAGCTGCATCTCCAATTAGACGTTCGGTGTCTGTGAACGCCACATAACTTGGGGTTGTTCTGTTCCCTTGATCGTTGGCGATGATCTCCACTTTCCCATGCTGCCACACACCAACGCAGGAATACGTTGTTCCCAAGTCAATACCAATTGCTGGAGCTTTCACCATTTTATCTGATATTTTGTCACAATACAGTAACACTGGATTATTTTAAATTTTTATAAGCACTTAAAATTTGTTTCGCTTTGTAATCGCTTTTACTTATTCTCACTCGCTCTTTTTAAATTTGAATGATAACGCGCCAAGTTCGATTCGCTTATATACGGACCGGCTCGACGTCGCGAATACTCCCGAATATTTCTAGAAGTTTCTCTGGTTGCCGGCAGATCCGTCGCGATCAATATTTTGAAAATATAGAGCTATCCTTTTTTATTGTGTAGTAGTAGAAAAGGTGAAATGCAGTTTGCTAGAATTCCCTGGAAAGTCTTTAATATATGGTGTCCCAAATAAAGATTATTTATTTCCAAATAATTTTTCTAGTTAAAAATTATTTCTAGATTATTATTTTCGGCTAAAGGTATATTTGTTTGGATTAATCACTGATATATTTTTTTTTAAATAATAGTGAAGCAATCTATGCAAAATATCTAATGATAAGTATTTTTAACTTTACATGACCATAATCGAAAATGACCATTTATTATCGAGAGTTCCGTGTTGAATTTATTTTCCAGTAAATTATTTTTTTCACCTTTTCCCAATTTCAATAATTTAGACCGTGAGATTATCATTTATTTAATTTTTGCGTGGAAAAGATGGAAAATTTAATTTTTAAGTATTTTTAACGTTGAACTTAACTAATGCATATCAGTGCAGTAAAAAGTATTTTTCTAATTTTGATATATAAAAGTGATACTTTCAAAACTGGCAGGAGATTTGGCAAACTCCTTACTTTTCTCGTTAGTTGGAAAGTAGAAAATTTTCCCAACTGGTTATGAAATATCTATTTCATGCATAGTTACATAAAAAAGATGTTGGAAAATAACGAATATTTATCATTCAATTACTTTTAAACTCTTATAATACAATATACCTTGGGTAGTTACATCAGCTTTAAATTAAGTCGAAAAGAATATATACTGAACTAAGAAACATTTAATATTTGTATAAAATTACTCCCATTGTGACTACAAACTCATGTACCACATTTGTTTTTGTAGTCGAAATTAATATTTTGTAACTTTCAAGCCATAGAAAATTTAATTCGAAATTTTGACATGCCCCAGAAATTCCACTGGGTATAGCAAAAAACAGTTACTTTTACAAACCTTTGCCATCAGAAAAACTTTTTCATCAACTTCTAATATAAATCTAGCAATATTCTATTTCGATAAGATGTTGGACCCCTTCCGCCTTTCTCACAGCAAATTGGGTGTCATTGAATCTGACATTTTTAATTAAAACATTAAACTAAAATTCAACTCGTCTTACTTGCGACCAGTAGTGTAGCTGAAAGCTCGGGGGGGCCCCCTGCGCGAAATCTCAATGGGTCCCCTTTTTTAATTTAGCAATATAATTTAGTTCAAATGCTAAATATACTGTGAACTGTGAGCGGTGAATGGGGCTCCCCCACGCCGCGGTCCCTACGGAGCTTTCGCTACGTCACAGCTTGCGACACTTCTCTTTAAATAGAACGTCAAACCGATATTATGAGATAAAATACTGACTATGCCTACTCAATTTTTTAATACAATTTATAGAATTAATAATTTTATTTATTTAAAACGAGGATTTTATCAAAATTTGGAAACATTTTGTATAAAACCTGTTGGGAAATGGAATTTTGTGTAACTTATGCGATGGTGCGGAAACTCGCTTCGCTCGTTCCGCATATATTCTGCGTGTTATAATAATTGTCATATTATCAGTTTCATTATGGAATAAGTAGTTTTAAAATGTCGAATTTTAGAAGAAAAATCTCCAAGAACGCATTAGAAATGAACATTTTCAAAAGTTTTCTTTTTATACTTTTGAACAATATTTTAATAGTCATACAACATATTTTTTTAGGCAACGGTGTAACACGAAATAATACTTGAAATTCACGAACAACCGAGAATTTCCGAGGTTTCATAACGGACTAATCCGTTGAAGGCTGTTTGAAATGCTTCATGAGGGTGACACGGTGAAGAGAGAGAGAGGGCGAATATGGGTCATGCTTTCTCTCACTCCAGTAGAGTTAGTAGTTCCGAGCGAGAGAAATAGCACGACCTCATATTCACTGTTTTTCTCTTTATAATGTAACATGTGTGAAGTATAACATGAAGCACCCAGCGCATTCACCAAAATCTAATATTTTTCAAAGGACTATGATTTTTTTGGAATTACCCAAGGAAGTTTGAGGGGGGTCTCTAATTTCCTTGGATTTACCCATAGACGTGAGAGAAATTAATGGTCCCACTCCTCGAAATGCTCTATTTCTTTTGTATCGTGAGCAACTCTCTCATGTAGGATTCGCAGTCAATATTAGGTAATATTAATTTCTCCTATATCTATGAAGTTAACTAGTAAACTATAACCTCAAAAATATTAACACAAATCAGCTGTTAATGACAGCGTTAAAAGGATGTTAAATTTTTACCAGAATTACTAATAAGTTTTTGATGTTCCTTTTGAAACCGCAAGTAATATAGTATTTAATTTTAGGATAAAAAACAAACGTTGGATTAGTAAAATTAATATTACTTATTTATTGTTAATATAGCTTTTTTATTGTATAAAAAATTGTTATAGACGAGAATATCAATGTTTGAAATTTACTTTTGTTGTAAAAAATGTAAATTGTTGTACTTTTGGTTTAAATTGTGCAGTTCACTGTATTCACCAAAAAATAATAATTTATTATAGATATCTACACAACTGAATATAGATGTTTTAAAAAGTTTATAAAATTTATTCTTTTCCATCATCGCCATTTATCAAATCTTTTATCTTCGAAATGTTTTTTTTTAAATTCATTTTGATTTATCAATTTAAACCAGAGCTGGGGTTGTATAAAAAAGAAAAGAAAGACATAAGAATCCTGCATCTTTGTCAAGTGTGTACTAGAGTAAGTATGTCACTGTTTTGAGAGCGATGAGGAAAGAGAAAGTCAAAAAAATGTGCTCACTTAATCGGACCTCATGACTTTCCAGACTAACGCCTTAAACTCTATAAACTATGGCTTTATGTTGGTAGATTGCATATGTATACTAAAAATTTATAATTAGAAGCAAATTTATTCTTAAGATTGCCTTTTTACCCTTTCATATTCAGAGAAATAATCACATACTTATTGTCACCATCTGTACTTATTTTAATCGCCAAGCACTTATTTCTAATACTGTTCAGTTCTAAAATATTCCTTGTACCTACTTTCTTTGCAAAATTCTTTCTGTGTGCCATAGTAATGCAAAATATTGTTACCATTTTGGCTCACGAGGAGACTGCCATGCTCCTGTCAGGTAATAGCTCTGGAAGATCATATTAAATGTAATAAAGTAATGGAATTATTTTTTCTTTAGTTGTGTGGACAGAAATTTTTAATATTTATTATCACTATTGCTTGGAAATAATTTTTAATTAGCTCCATAAACATATATGTACTGATATTATTCTAATAGGCAGATATATATTTAGTTTTATTAAAAATGTTGACCTTGAATTTATATTAATTATTATATTATGACTGAAGTGTGTGTGTGTTTTTTTTTACTTAAAACAGCATATCACCAGTGAAACACAAAGTTTGTCAACCAGAAACTATCTTTTTTACGTTTTTAATTTAAAAAAAATTAAAAAACAAGAAATATCATATAGATTTTTATTAAATATAAAAAGTATTACAATCAAATATTGATTATTTTAACAATGTGAGCAGTACTTATAAACAAAACTTACATTATCACAGATTTTAAAAAATTATCACAAAATTAAAATTTTTTAGAGATCTAATCAACTTCCTCAATGGTGGGACCTGCTTGTGTCGCTCCGCCAAATCCTCCCGCCTGTTTCCCACAGCCTCCAGGTGTGGTACCCCCATAGTTACTCTGGCTGTTTCCACCGCCATATAACTTAGCCATGATAGGACTACATACTGAAGTAAGTTGTTTCTGTTTTTCTTCAAACTCTTCTTTCTCTGCCAAAGTATTGCTATCTAACCATTTAAGAGCAGTTTCACATTCACGCTCAATTATAGCTTTGTCTTCAGAGCTTAGCTTGTCACCACAGTCCTGAATAGCCTGTTTAATTTGAAAAATGTAGGCTTCTAGTTGATTCCGAGCAGAAACTTTCTGTCTTTGTTTTTCATCTTCATCTTTGTACCTTTCTGCTTCTGATAACATGCGGTCAATATCAGCTTGTGAAAGTCTGCCTTTGTCATTCTTGATGGTAATGTTTTTGGAATTACCGGAGCTTGTATCTTTGGCCGAAACGTTCAGAATACCATTGGCATCAAGGTCAAAAGTAACTTCTATTTTTGGTACGCCTCTGGGCGCTGGAGGGATTCCTGTTAAATCGAAGGTACCCAGCAGATTATTGTCTTTTGTCATGGCCCTCTCACCTTCAAATACTTGGATGGTAACAGCAGGCTGATTGTCGGAATAAGTGGTAAAAGTCTGAGTTTGCTTGCATGGAATTCTAGCGTTTCTTTCAATAATTTTCGTCATGACACCACCAGCTGTCTCAATACCCATCGATAGAGGAGTAACATCGACCAAAAGAACATCTTGAATCTTGGAATCTGTCTCGCCACTCAAAACTGCTGCTTGTACAGCTGCACCGTATGCCACAGCTTCATCTGGATTGATGGAGAGGTTAAGTTGCTTCCCATTGAAGAAATTTTGTAGAAGTTGCTGAATTTTGGGAATTCTTGTTGAACCTCCTACCAAAACAATATCGTGAATAGAGCCCTTGTCCATTTTGGCATCAGTTAAAGCTTTTTCAACTGGCTGTAAAGTACCTCTGAAGAGATCTGCATTCAGCTCTTCAAAACGGGCCCTAGTTAACTTAGTATAAAAATCAATACCCTCGAAAAGGGCATCAATTTCAATTGTGGCCTCAGTGCTTGACGACAGTGTTCTTTTGGCTCTTTCAGCAGCTGTTCTTAATCTTCTTAAAGCCCTGGGATTGGTTTTTAGGTCCTTTTTAAACTTGCGTTTAAATTCCTCAGAAAGATGGTTTACGAGCCTATTGTCAAAGTCTTCACCACCAAGATGGGTGTCACCAGCGGTGGCCCTCACTTCGAACAGTGAACCTTCATCGATGGTAAGGATAGAGACATCAAAAGTACCACCACCCAAGTCAAAAATTAGTACATTTCTTTCTCCTTTCAGATTTTTGTCGAGACCATAAGCTAGAGCAGCTGCGGTAGGTTCATTTACGATTCTCAATACATTGAGCCCAGCAATAACACCTGCGTCTTTTGTAGCTTGCCTTTGAGAATCATTAAAGTAAGCTGGAACTGTGATAACGGCGTCTTTAATGGACATTCCCAGGTAAGCTTCAGCCGTTTCTTTCATTTTTGTTAACACCATTGAACTGATCTCTTCTGGAGCAAACATTTTTCTTTCTCCCTTGTATTCCACTTGTAGTTTTGGTTTACCTCTTTCATTGGCGACTTTGAAAGGCCAGTGCTTGATGTCAGCTTGGATTTTGGGGTCCTCAAACTTGCGGCCAATTAACCTTTTGGCATCAAAGATGGTGTTGGAAGGATTCATGGCAACTTGGTTTTTGGCTGCATCTCCAATAAGACGTTCGGTGTCTGTGAACGCCACATAACTCGGGGTTGTTCTATTACCTTGGTCGTTGGCGATGATCTCCACTTTCCCATGCTGCCACACACCAACGCAGGAATACGTTGTTCCCAAATCAATACCAATTGCTGGAGCTTTCACCATTTTTTCTAATTTTTTTCACAATACAACAACTGTAACACTGTATTACTTATAACTTTTATAAACACTTGAAATTTATTTCGCTTTGTAATCGCTTTTATTTATTCTCACTCGCTCTTTTCAAATTTGACTGATAACGCGCCAAGCTCGGTTGGCTTATATACGGACCGACTCGACGTCGCGAATGTTCCCGAATATTTCTAGATGTTTCGCTGGTTGCCAGCAGATACGTCACTAGCGATGTTCTAGAAATGTGTGGCCATCCTTTTTTATTCTATGGTAATAGAAAAGGAGACGCGCACTTTGCTAGAATTCCCCAGAAAGTCTTTAATATACGGTGTCTCAAATAAAGATTGTATATTTTTATATAATTTTCCTGTTTTCAAATTGTTTCCGGCATATTTTTTTTTGTCTAAAAATATATATCTTTGATACTTTTTAAAACTAATATTGAAGTCATCTAAACAAAACATCTAAGAATAAGTATTTTTACGTTTCATAACCAATGCTAAAAAAGTGTATTATATATATTTTTTCGAAAATTAGGAAAAATAAATCAAACAAGTTTTCTCCATTTATTATCGATAGTTCCATGTTGGTTATGTGTTGAATTTACTTTCCAGGATATCATCTTTTTCAACTTCTATTGATTTCTATGTAGTTTAAAACTAAGATCAGTTCAGTCTGTGAGATAATCATTTATTTAATTTCTGGGTAGACAAAATTCTAAACTTGTTTTTAATTTAAAGTATTTTTAGCCTCTTACTCCTGCCCGTCAGTGCAGTAATTTGAATTTTTCTAACTTCAACATATAATGTGACATTTTCAGAATTGACGACAGTTTTGACACTCCTTACTTTTTTTTAACTAGTTGGAAATAGAAAATGTTTCCTGACTTGTTATAAAATATCTGTTTCATCTCTACGTATAAAAGAAATTACAAAATAACTAATATTCGTCATTTAAATACTTTTAAATGATTCCAGCAGTTTTAAATTAAATGGAAACAAATATATAATGAACTAAGAAATATTTCTATAAAATTTCTTCTATTGTGACTACAAATTCACGTACAATTTTGTTTTTGTAGTGGGAATAATAATTTCAAATTTTCAAACCGTCGAAAGATTAACTTGCACACACAACCTTAAAAGTTAATTAAAAAGTTAATTTTGTAACATTGAGTAAAGTGTGTGCATCATAGTTTTCTTTACTTCGAAATAAGTCAGAAAATCTTTTTCATTGAAATGCTGTACATGTTTTTCTTCACAGCACTTTTCAGAATGTTTATGGAAACAATATCATATTTTGCTTTCGACTTTTCCCGTATTTTGAATGGTAATGCATTTTGAGCCGCCTCTTCGATTTCATTTGGTGCTTCGATCATCCCCTAGATTTAAACAACAATAGATTTGTTAAGGCTGTTTATGGTCGGTGGGAGAGACGCTTTTTTGATGTTTGACAGACATAAACATATTTACGTGTCTTTCAGTTTAATTGCTTGTTGTGACTTTTTTCGGTGTTTTTTAAGTGTTAGAAATTACTATAAATGCGAAATTTACAATTAATATTAACAAAAAGAGGACTTAAAAACCTATTTTTATCGATAAATATTGTTAGATATTGTTTACATATTGAAAATAATAATAATAATTTAGGCAACCATATATTCATACTTTGTTTTCAGAATTGACGTACCGATGATACTCGTTTAAATAATGCAATTAGAAAAGGATAGCATAAAATCTATTAAATGTCTAGTGTTTATCAACACTTTTTCAAATATAAATAAAAATATTATTTCGTTATTCAGCGTTCAAACAACTGTGCCCTAGTTCTGACGTTATCTTCGAACATACCCCTGTAGAAGTAGCATAACGTCAGAACTAGGGCCCGGTTGTTTGAACGCTGAATAACGTAATAATATTTTTATTTATATTTCAAAAAGTGTTGATAAACAGTAGATATTTAATTTCTTGGTACAGACATGCCGATTTTATGCTATCCTTTTCTAATTGCATTATTTAAACGAGTATCATCGGTACGTCCTTCGAACATACCCCTGGGTACGTCAATTCTGAAAACAAAGTATGAATATATGGTTGCCTAAATTTTTATTATTATTATTTTCAATATGTAAACAATCTAACAATATTTACCGATAAAAATAAGTTTTTAAATCCTCTTTTTGTTAATATTAATTGTAAACTTCGCATTTATAGTAATTTCTAACACTTAAAAACACCGAAAAAAGTCACGACAAGCAATTAAACTGAAAGACAAGATAAGTAAATATGTTTATGTCTGTCAAACATCAAAAAAGCGTCTCCCCCACCGACCATAAATAGCCTTCAGACAAATCTATTGTTGTTTATATCTAGAGTATGATCGAAGTTATCAACAGTTTTTCAAATATAAATAAAAATATTATTTCGTTATTCAGCGTTGAAACAACTGGGCCCTAGTTCTGACGTTATGCTACTTCTACAGGGGTATGTTCGAAGATTTGGTGCCTCCGAATCCGACATTTAACATTTTTAATTAAAATTTTAGGATGAAATTCAACGTGTCACACTCGTCATGCTTTTCTTTAAATAAATCGTCAGACTGACAACTTGGGGAAAAGATTACTAAATTTTTTAATACGATTTATAAGATTAATAATTTTGTTTATTTAAAATACTTATTTGGAATTTTGTGTAACTTATGGATTGTGCGGAAGCTTGCTTCACTCGTTCCGCAAGTATCCTACGTGTTACCAGTGTATATATATCTTATACAATGATGTTACATAAAATAAATCATTTTCTAAACGATAATATAAAATGAAATTGTTTTAAAATGCCGAATTTTAAAAGAAAAACCTCCAAGAACACATCACAGTACATTTTTGAAATTTCTCATTTTATTTATTTGAACAAATCACTTATAAAAATATTTTTTTTGGGCCACAGTATAACACAAAGCATATGTATCGTTTGCTTTGTCCGGTATAACACGGAATAATCTGGACTTGACATTCACGAACAATCGAGAATTTCCGAAGTTCAATAACTGTGTAATCTAGCGCATTCGCCGTAATAGATCATTTTATAAAGAAAATTCTAGTTCGAATTGTTCTTTTTGGTTTTTAATTACTTCTAATATTGTAAAAAAAAAATTTAAATTATTTTATCGCATATAACCACAGAAAAAAACAACACATATCTGCCGTTAGTGACAGCGTTTCATTATTAACTTGACGGTCGGTTTTTAATTAAATAATATCACTTTTTTGTGTGGGCTTGAAAAACTAGGATCGATCTTTTTTGTTTGATCCGTGAGTCTTAGTTTTATGTAGATTCTGATCGTAGAAACTTGGTAGAAATTTTCTCACAATTTTCCACCGGAAAAAAAGAGATTTCCTTATGGGCAAACCATCTGCTATTTTTTTACACACAATCTTTTATATTGTTCATTGGCAAACGAAAATAAATTAGGATTTTTTATTTTTTTTTATAAATTCACTCCTACGTTTCCACCCCTTCGATCATTGCAAATAGTCTGCCATTCTTTTCTGTGAATTCAATTTGGGTGACTACCCTTTCACTTTAATGGCAGATAATTTGAGATCAGGAAAAAACAGATTTTGTTTGCTAATGAAAATTGTTTTTCCAAATTTTCAAAGGGGCTGCCAGGGTTAATCACATGGACTCTTTTCACGAACTCACTTAGATGTTTTAGCATTCCAAAGGGCAGACAAAGAAAAAGAGTCCATTTCACCTTATGGACAGCTGACAGTCTAATAATAGCCCAGATAGCACAAGATTTCCATTGGATATCCAGAATAGGTATTTTGTATCTTGTTGGTTAAAATGGAGCACAGATAGAGTTGTAAATTTGTGTAATAATAAAATTGTAAATTTTAGAGAAAATTCTCTCTGACAAAGTCATTATTGAGTAATCAGTCTAATAAGATTGCTGGCATTAATAAATGTTATCAAAATTTATAATGGAATAAAAGCTATAGCAAATTTGAATAATTATATTAATTTTTTTATGACTATTTTGGATTAAACGCTAGTAAAAGTTTACATTGATGTGTATTTTTGTGCAGTATAATTGTTAAAAAATATATAATAAAGGTTTGACAGTTCGACTCTAGGTTTAGACTTAAAATTTAATTTATTTTAGATGAATTTTCCACAGATTGGTCCAAATAAAATTCCTATGTGAAAGCCAATTTGTATCAAATTAGAGAGGATATTCAGGTAATCTTAAATAGGGAAAAAACAACAAGTATCTACAAAGAATTTTCTGCAGTTCAATTATCCTTTTACTTAAGAAAATAATCAGCTGCCTCAAGTCACATAAGATCTTCAGGACAATTTAAACTTGAAAGATGCAGTAAGTTTATTACACTTCTCCTGAAATAAAAGCTGAAACTTATTCGAGTAATGCTTCTTTATGTGTCTGAGTCTATTGATAAAAAAAACTTAATTTACAGGATTATTTTATATATATTTTTTTACTTTGATTCTTAAAGTCAAAAATATTCTTAGGTTAGCATATGTGGAATTAACGTTTAATTATCTCAATAAAGTAATATAATTTTAGGTTTTACAATTAGCGAAAATTGGAGGAAATTATACCTATTAACTTATTAAAAGATATTTTATTGTAACAATGACAGATAGCCTTTCCAAGAATTATACATATGATGGAACAGTAAAGTGCCCTTTAAAGAACTTATGTTCACTATTTGTAGGTAAGTTACCACTTAAATATACAAATTTGATGAAAAAAATCTCTCTGTTTTATTTGTCATACTCGTAAATAATAAGAACAAATTGGGTGTCAGATTTCACACGTTGAACTCTAGATCCTCTTGTTCTGATAATACACAGACAAAAAGTGTGTTAAAAAATTTTTTCTGGTCTGTTGATTTAAGCATTCTAAGCAATAACGATGCATTTGGTTTTATATATATATATATATATATATATATATATATATATATATATATATATATATATATATATAGAGAGAGAGAGAGAGAGATTTAAATTCCTACAAAACCATAAAATACTGCATCATTTAACGTTAAACCTTATTAATTTTCAGCTGCGGTAGAAGAATGGGGGGCCGATAAAAAACAGCCGAAGACGAGACTAGACAATGGCTGAAGAGAATAAACGACAGAAATAAATCTAGAAAAAAATAATCATTGTAACAATAAAAAGTCTTTATTTAAATAATTGGTATATTTTCTATTACCCAATTGAAATTGTACATATTACTATGGAACCAGATAACTTATTCATAGTGATCCTTCTACAGCTTGAACAATTTAAATCAATTGAAGCTATATTTTGTAGCACTTGCGATTCGACTAATTATAAAATTTTATATTCTTATATAAAGTTGTATTAAAAACTTGACACTTGTAATCAATAATCATGTGGATCCAGTTCCTGTTACCTGGTTCGCTAATGTAATTTATAAATGTTGTTTTTGGGACTAATAGGGTCATCTATGGTTACTTGTTATCGACGTTTTGATGACATGAGTGGTCATTGTCTTCAGAAGTGCAGATTAATTAGGTACTGTAAGCTCTCAGACCCTAAGCAAATTCTGAAAATATCTACCATTCATGTTAGCGAAACGTCAAGAAGAGGGAACAATAGATTATGACCTATTAATCCAAAAAGCACAATACTATCGGATAATATGTCCACAATCGGGTCAAGAATGTACATTATATGGATATCCAAAATTAGTCCTATTAATATCCAAAAATGATCCATACCTGGACAATATATGTAATCCAAAAAGACATCCATGAGTGGGACAATCGTATAGTCCAATGGATATCCATAGGATGTTGAGTGACAAATTCTGGACATCCCATGGATATCCAGTATGTCCAGCTTTGGATAAACGATGGATATCCAATGGACTGAAGTGTGCTATTTGGGAGGTATGCTGCTTTTTATAAGATTGTGATCTAAATGTTGAAAAAAAAATGATTCTGGAAATCAGTTGGAAGCCGAGAAGGAAATTTGGAAAATAATGAAGTGCCCTTGATATGAACTATGTTTGGACCAAGTTTCATCACCTTCAAGCAACACATATATAAAACAAAACAGATTATGTTTCCTCACACATGGACAGCCAACCATATATTTTTATTAAATTTACGACAGCGATTCTTTTCTTCACTTCCACTATGTTTTTCAATTTTTAAATCAGGTAGTGGCCATCTTGATTCTTTTCTTCTATGCTCTTTCTTCGAAGAGAGCGCACTAAAAGAGTCCTTTAAAAAAATTGTTTATTTGTAGTCATAGCGGCAAATAAAACGACTTATAGCAACAAACCAAAAATATACTGACGTGGAAAAATAAATAGTGCAATGGCATTCTTCCAAGAGCTACTACTCTTAATATACCATATCGCAGAAATAATTAATAAAACAAATCAATTAAGGTTAAAAAACAGTTTTTATTAAAAAATATAGGTACATTACGATGAAAACAAAATTTTGTAAGGCGTTAGAAAATATACACAGCAACCAAATAATTACAGACAACACTCAGGTAACCACTAACTTGTTACAAAATCAATTAAAAAGATAAAATCAACAAAAAAATATTTGTACACAACTTACAATAATTAAAAATCTCTAAAATAAATAAATGGATCGTAATTCGTTCATCTCCGGTTTTTAAATATGCTGAGTCGTTTCGATGCCCTTGGCGTCACGTTCTGTAAAAAATTAAAAAGCATTAATTGTGATGCGGTTATATTAGATCAGATTCTTAATCTAAGCATGTTAGTTAACAGTTCTAAATTCAAATGAATTTTGATTTACAACAGAGAAGTTGCAGATGTTTTTGTTGGTCCACTTACTAGATTTATCCGACAATTTTCAAATCGAGGGGGACCATTCCTGTCTTTAAAAATGGAGAGAAACACCTTTACAATTATCGACTGCTATTTCTAATTCCTGTATTCTTCAAAGTCTTTGAGGTAATACTTAAAGATCAGTTATATGACTATTTTGAAGGCCGTGGTCTTCTGACTGGGGAACAGTTTAATTTTAGAAGGGAGAAATTAAGAACCGGGGCGATTTGTACAGGGTGAGTCAACGATTGGATGAAGTAGGTTTGTGCCTTTTCGGTGAAATTAAATTTATTGTTTGATACAGTTTATTTTTACGCAGATTTTAAAAATATTTAGGACTCTACAGGGTGAGCCAAAAAACTAGGACAGCATAAAGTTGTATTTTTTTAAATAGAACACCCTACATACGAATCGTATTTTCTATTTAGCTTATAATTTTAAATCTTTTTTATTAAGGGTTTACTATAACAAAACTTTATAGTTTTTGAGATAATTAAGTTTAAAGAAAAAAAAGTCACATTTTCAAGAATCAATTCAATCCTAAATAACGTTTTCAATTTTGTGACAAATATATTCAAATTTGGAATTTAGCAAGGCCAAGGACAAGTTAACATAATTTTTACCTAATATTTGCAATAAAAGCTACAGGGTGTTGAACACATCGGCTCAAATTTGAACAAGTTTAAATGAATAAATATCTTTTTTTTTTAATGGTACACCCTGTATAGTTTCATGTTATTTAATAGAGTAATAAAAACCCTAAAAGTTTTGTTCAATATATCCTATACCTATTTATAATAGTTTTTGAGATATTTCAGTTTTTCTTATTTTCCATACTTTTTTACAGAAATAGTCTTCATTATCATAGTAGCCATGTAAAATAATAAAAAGAAACTACAGAAACAAACAGAATGTGGTGAAATATGATGAAATACATTATTCGTTATATTACAACGGCAACAGTTTAATTAAACATAATGTGAAAAAATTAACACAACAATAACGACAAGGCAAATACATATTTACTTTTATACTAAATTGAAACAAAAAAATTACCTATTAAATACTGAGATTAATTATTTCTTTTTAATAAGTGTTCGAATAAACGACCCTCTTGTGCAATGCACAAATTTAGTCTTTTTTGCAGATTTTCTCGGACCCTGGACAAAATTAGTGGCGTTATTGTTCTACAGGTATCCCTAATCCTGTTTCGCATATCTTCCACTGTTGTTGGTGGATTAACATACACCTTATTTTTAATATAACCTCATAGGAAGAAATCTAATGGGGTGATGTCGCAAGACCTTGGTGGCCACTCAATGAAACCCCCACGTCCAATCCATTTTTGCGGATATCGTTGGTCCAAAAACGCACGAACTTCACGATGGTAATGCGGAGGCGCACCATCGTGCTGGAACCACATACTGTCGAGCTCATCCCTATCGAGACCTTGAAGCAGTTGGGGTAGTTCTTCTTGTAGAAAGTTCAGGTAACTATGACCATTTAGTGGTTCATTAAAAAAGTGGGGTCCAATAATTCGATTATGATGAATACCACACCAAACATTTAATTACCAGTGGTTTTGATGTTGCACCTCTCTAATCCAAAATGGGTTTTCTGTGGCATAATAATGCATGTTGCGTCTATTTACGGCACCGTTACTTCTAAAAGTAGCTTCGTCACTAAACATTACCTTGCATAATAAATTTGGATTTAATTGAATCTCCGCATTTATTGTACGACAAAAGTTTACACGACTTTCAAAATCCTGTCCATGCAATTCTTGGTGTAATTCCATGTGATATGGATGATACCTATATTTCTTGGTAGTACGATTTGCGGTGGATTGTGATGTTTCACATAATGCTGCTAACTGACAGCTACCAATATAAGGATTTTCCTGAACATTTAACAATACTTGTAGTTCTTTTTCTTTATTAGTTACTAGTTTGTTGACCACTTTACGTTTTGGATAATCAACAGTACCAGAAGAATCAAATCTTTGCATTAAGTTTTGAAAAGTATGGGTATTAGGCTGGCGTCGATCAGGATACTTCATTTTGTAAATTCTTTGAGCAAGAAGGCAATTTTTTTGAGCCTCTCCTATTGTATAAATCATATCTATTAACTCATTCTTTGGAAAATTCATTTTACAATATAAGATGAATGCAAAAAAAACCAAACTACACTACATAAAAACCAAAAGAAGCGATTGCGGTTATAAATTTGACACACAGAAAAATGTTCTTTTACATTGTTTTTGCCATGGCTACTATGATAATGAAGACTATTTCTGTAAAAAAGTATGGAAAATAAGAAAAACTGAAATATCTCAAAAACTATTATAAATAGGTATAGGATATATTGAACAAAACTTTTAGGGTTTTTATTACTCTATTAAATAACATAAAAATATACAGGGTGTACCATTTAAAAAAAAAAGATATTTATTCATTTAAACTTGTTCAAATTTGAGCCGATGTGTTCAACACCCTGTAGCTTTTATTGCAAATATTAGGTAAAAATTATGTTAACTTGTCCTTGGCCTTGCTAAATTCCAAATTTGAATATATTTGTCACAAAATTGAAAACGTTATTTAGGATTGAATTGATGCTTGAAAATGTGACTTTTTTCTTTAAACTTAATTATCTCAGAAACTATAAAGTTTTGTTATAGTAAACCCTTAATAAAAAAGATTTAAAATTATAAGCTAAATCGAAAATACGATTGGTATATAGGGTGTTCTATTTAAAAAAATACAACTTTATGCTGTCCTAGTTTTTTGGCTCACCCTGTAGAGTCCTAAATATTTTTAAAATTTGCGTAAAAATAAACTGTATCAAACAATAAATATAGTTTCTTTGTTAATTTCACCGAAAAGGCACAAACCTACTTCATCCAATCGTTGACTCACCCTGTACACTATGTGAATGCGTAGTCGAGGGTTTTTAGGAGGGCGATTTTGTGGGTGTTACCTTCTGTGACCTCTCCAAGGCTTTCGACTGTGTATCGCATTACATTCTTGTTAAGAAGCTGAAATTTTATGGTATGGGCAAGGAGAGTGTGGAACTGAAAGAGTTATTCGTCAAGTCACAAGACAGATGTCCTGCAGGGCTCCATCTTGGGGCCTCTTCTGTTTTTATTTATGTTAATGGCGTAACAGCTTCCTTGACGGGGGCTTAGGTGACCCTTTAGGAGGATGACACTAGTATTCGTGTGCGATCGAAGGAATATGAAACTTTAGCTCAATGGATGGATAGCTGTACCGTGAGCGATTCGTTTCGTGCTGAGTTTGATTGAGTTTAAATGTGGGTAAGATGGAGAATATGATGTTTTCGTTAAGAAGGGATGACGCTATTGATAACCCGGATAAAATAAAGTTCCTAGGCGTCTATATCCAAAGCTGACTTTCGAACGTCATATTAATACAATATCTAAAAAATAAGATCTAGGATTTGTTCTGAGAAATATGGCTGGGATTGTTGATGGAAGGGTGAGTGTCATGACTTATCATTTATTGATTCATGCCATCTGTGTGTACGGTGTGCTTGTACGGGGTCTTCGTCTCAGGCCTAGCGAGTGTTTGGATTGCAGCGCAGGGCTGTCGGAGTTCTGCCTGGGATTGGCTACAGGGATGATGTGAGGCAAGCATTCTCGCGGCTGTCTTTGCTCTATGCCCATAAAAATGCTCATAATTACGACACTGCTTTCCACCTGCATGATCATAGACTTAAAAATACAGTTTCTCAGGCTTCGAACATCATGGTATGCAACTCTGCATTATGCGTTGGTCTTCTTCAACAAGCTGCCACAACATTTAAGGGAAATGCCACTTCTCTTATTCAGTTAAAGAGTACCTGATGCGTAAAAGCTTTTATAGCATAGTATAGCAGAATTTTTAAATTGTAATATAGGGAATAACGAATTTATTACTTATATTTGATTCCTATTTTTTGATTTCTGTGGTATTGCCGGACTTTAGTGTGATGTCAGATTTCAGAGCTAAAACTCGATTTTTTAGATACTATAGACCATTATCTAAAAAAGAGGTACCCTACATTTATTTCAAGAAAATTTGAATCAATAATATCGTAGTAATAGAAGTAATTGCTCTGCACTGAGTTACTCTTTTGGAATTGTAAAGTGGAGCAGGACGGACATCCAAAACCTGCAAAGAAAAATAAGGACGCTCCTAACAAAAGCACAAGAACATCACCCTCGGAGTGCTATTGAACGTACAATGCTTCCAAGACATCAAGGAGGAAGAGGATTGGTGGATATTGGTAAGCAGCTCGACCAACAAATAATAAACTTACGTTCATATTTCCACAGGTTAGCGGACTCTTCCACACTACATCGAGCAATATGCGAGGCAGATGTTTTAACGCCGCTACAGTTGAGGGAACAAGATATTACTTATCACCACCAAATAGACCCAGAGAAGTTACAAACCTGGTTTCAGAAGCCACTTCATGGACGGCATCCAAATGAGGTCAATCAGGACAATGTCGACAACTCAACGTCGAACTATCGGTTGATTTCAGGACAGGTGTTTCCGGAAACGGAGGGCTTCTTGTTAGGTATCCAAGACCAGGTTATTCCGACGAAAAACTATCGGAAGTTCATCATTAGAGATCCCTCAATAGAAAATGACCAATGCAGATATGGCTGTCGAACATCGGAGACAATTCAGCACATAACTGGGGGATGCCAAGCGTTTGCCGCAACCGAGTATAAGGAAAGACACGACTCAGCCACTAAGACACTCCACCAAGAGTTAGCAGAAAAGTTAAACCTATTACAGGTAAGAAAAGTGCCTTATTACAAGTACAGTCTGGAGCCTATTCTTGAGAACAACCAGTTCAAATTATATTGGGACCGAACGGTTCTGACGGATCAAACAGTAGTTCATAATAGACCAGACATTATACTAATCGATAAAATTTCTAGGCGAACTACACTAATTCACATTGCCGTGCCTAACAACAACAACAACCTAAGGCCGAAATACAACGAGAAGATCGCCAAATACAGAGATCAGGAGGTGCAAATCCGAAGACAATGGGCAGTGAACAGCGATTCCCATAATACTGTCAACAACTGGAGTGATACCAAAGAACCTCCTGCAGAACATCAAGGAACTGGGCCTTAGTGAGCATCTGTATACACCTATGCAGAAAGCAGTTCTCCTTGCAACCGCGCGAACCGTCCGAAAGTTCGTAGGAAATACAGCAGACAACGTCACCTAAGACCCGATAACATGGAAAGGGTTCCCACAGAGCTTCATACTTTTGGTGTCTTTGTATGCCTGGTATGAGTTAATAATCCCTGGAGGGAGTGCGAAGCCGTTTGGCTTGTAAATCATAATAAGTAATTACAAATTATACAAACCTGAACTAATTAAATTACTACAACTAAATGAAATCTAATAATAATCTAATATTACACAATAACTCTAGTATTAGGCAACGAAGGACTAGGAGAGTTTTGATGCGTAATTATATTTCTAAGTATATTTATTATTTTGATGCGTCCTTATAGAAATATTATATCGATGAGTCATCATTAGTTAGTCATATTTTTTGTAATTTTTAGGCCTGAATTCTCGTATATTCTAGTAGGTTTTATAGGATATGAGTAGTTAGTTTTCTTTCGTATTTGAATATAAAAGTGTTAAGTAGTTATTAACGGTGTTGTACATATCTGTTTGCAATACTTCAAAAACGGATATTTATCAGATCACCATGGATCACATTACACGTGAAAAACACCATTTCACCAATTTTCAAACACGATTTCCTTTTCAAATTCACAGTTCAAAAAGCATTAGTGCTTATGGAACGAAATCTAGCATTCTCATTCGTTTATTTTAACTTTAAAGGCGTGGCCTAAAAGTTACTATAAAACACGTCGATCACAAGCATCGTTCTTCTCGATTCAACATCCATCAGAAGCACAACAAGCAACGGCCGTAGCGGTTACCAGTTCAAGTACCTTCATACACCAACCACGACGATCTTTCTGAAGGCATCGAAGTCTTCAAAGAACGTCCAGTCTTCGCTTCAGTAAACATAAAATCATATTCTCGGAGTCTTTGGGCGTTTAATAGCTATCACTTGCACAAAGATAGTGAAAAACCAAAGATTCAAGAAGATTTTAAAGCGAAATGCAAACAACTCGGATTAAATACGGTGTCTGGGAATTCCCCTTGTATAAAACATAGTGTTGGACTTTAGGTAGTATCTGCATACGAACGCCTAGGTAAGTTTTCACAACTACAGGGCTCTCAGACACTATAGTTCGAAAGTCGGGTGTTATTCGTAATTGTATACACGAACTGGTGTTGCAATTACGGATCACCGACACAAACTTCGCGATTTAATTCGAATTAAACATGAGTTTCCCAATACTCAAACAAAACATAACCTCAAATTCACAAATATGGTATAATTTCCTATATCATATTTTTTCCAGAAAACTTCATTCAAATTTGTCCAAAACAAATTTACTTACATTCATTTTAACACGCCTATAATATTATTTTATAATATTATATTCAATTTTCGCTTAGATAAAATTTTCATAATTTTTCAAAGTCCACAGTTACTAGTACTGTTTTAATACATTGGTTAACCATACATTTTTCACAGCGTTCTATTACCCATATTCATTTTGCGGATTTGAACACAAAACTTCTTTTAATCTGTTCCTTGTTACCCCTACATTTTTTAGCTATTTTCCGATATATTTCAGAACATGAAAACCCCTTGTTTTCGGGATTGTTGTGGGAATACCCGGGAAAAAGGTCGGTTTCTGAAATATTATTTTGGATTTTATTTTATCCCTCTTCAGCGACTTTAACTGCGGAAATTAAAAGCAACTTATGACATAATTGAAGTGATAAGATGTATCCCTTGCGAGAGTTAAATGGACTGTTACATTTACGACGTTTAGGAATAGATTTCAAGGAAAGATATGTACAGTTAGTTATAGTTACACATATCATACGTTAATAAACACATGGGTAAAAATAACGCTAAAAAACTTCATTGCGGAATAATTTCTATTCTCAATTTTCAATATGCGCATTACCTTACATCCCTGTAGCGGATTTTATATACAGATTTATGAATCATTTTCATGCGGAACGTTGTACAACAAATTCTTTTGCGGAAATTTTTATCACAAAATTTTTCCAAATTTTCTTTGCGGAAAATACAAACAAAACAAAAGGCCTAAAAACTCAAACACTTGCAAGTTCCCCCTGACTAAGTGTTATTCACCGTAATGCTTAGTTTACCCAATTCTTGATTTTCTCTCAGAATCTCAACCTTGGAGCATTCCACGCTCAAACATACATCATGCTTCATGCATAGCTGACAAATGCTTATTTTTGGAAGCAAACTTTACTTCAATTTCCTGAAGTAACAAGAAGAAACAAAAGCCCCTTTTATCATTCACTCCCCTTTGTCCCGGTGAGCGAGAAGAAAGGTGAGGCGGCCAGATTTCCTATCTGGTCGGATGGTTTAGGAGGGACTCTCACCGCACCCCCCTGCGTTGCGGTTCAATAAGGTAGAAAAAATTTAGAAACGACTTTTCACTTTCTAAATCTACCTTATAACAACGACAAATAGCGACCTGGTGGAAATGAACCACGATAGCGCTCGTTACAGGACCAAACACGCATCACGTTACGTTCTAGCGATATAAATTTATACTTGGAAACGCTTCGCCTACGGTTGTTATGGTCCCTGATTTATGAAGATATCGCACACTATAGCAATTTTAGGAACAACATCAGACATGTCTGGCGCGTTTGACGACTGACTGAAATCCGGAAAGCTTCATTCAATACGCGTTCAGCAACCAAACCACACCCAAATATAAAAAAGGAGGCGTTCCTTAGTGCGATAACGGGTTGTTACTTAGTAGTGGAAAGTGTTGTGTCTTCTGGTAAAATATTGTAATAAAATTAATTTTCGATAAATTCTAGAACGTTTTATTTTGATATTCAAAAAGATAGCGAAAAGTAGATTTTACCATCGCATTTGTCATAAATAAAGCTTAGAACTGAATTTCAACGAAGTTCTAGGACATTCTATTTTGGAAATTAGAAGACTTAGTAAAAAACGGACTTCACCATCGAATTTTTCATCAATAAAGATGCTTAGAACTGAATTTTTGACGAAGTTCTAGAACATTCCATTTGGAAACTAGAAGAGATAGCGAATAACTGACTTCACCATCCAATTTGTTATCAAAAAAGACGCCTAGAACCGAGTTTTCGACAAAGTTCTAGAACATTCCATTTGGAAACTAGAAGAGATAGCAGAACATTCACTTCATCATAGAATTTGTCATCTAAAAATAATCCTAGAACCAAATTTTCAATAAAGTTCTAGAAAATTCTATTCGGAAACTAGAAGAGCTGGCGAAAATTTGACTTTACCATCAAATTTATCATTAATAAAGAAGCTTAGAACCGAGTTTTCAACAAAATTCTAGAAATTTCTATAGTAAATACTAGACAGCAAACAGCTGAAATGGATCAAATAAATAAAATATCGCTTGATTTTATGGAATTTATAGAAGACCGTCGCCTTGAAGAAAAACAAGAAGAGCGGCGCCAAAAAGAAGAACAATGTCGTCTGAAAGAAAAACAGGAAGAACAACGTCGCCTTAAAGACAAATTTTAACATCAAATATAGACCAGGAAGATCACGTAAGGAAGAATCCAAGCACTGTAGGTTTGGTAATCGTTTCATATGACCATAATATAATTTTCGGCCTTACACTTCAAGTTTATCCAAAAATTCAACGGCATGTCCAGCTTGCTGCTATTGCTTGTTATAGAATCTCTTTAATATAGCTGTTCCAGGTCAGTTTCTGGTCTATTATTACTCCTCTCTGGAAAAGCTTAGTGTTGTTCCATTTAAAGTTGGAACGTTGATGTCTAGCCTTCGTTTTCTTGTAAATGGCATGAGGGCTGTTTTGTAACGTGTAGTCCTTCCTTTGTGCATCAGTTGGTAATTTGGCTTAAGGCAGTTTGCACAAGGCTTGTAATAGTTCCTTAATTTTTGCCTCTGATAGTGACAACTAATTAATCTGCATAACCTTGCGTGGTGAACCTCGAGTCGTTCAGTTGGCCCAGCAGACTGTCTACGACCAGAGACCATAGTGGAGGTGATAAAACTCCCCCTTAAGGGCATCCTGTGACTGTGGTGATTGTCGCAGCTTCGATGCCGATAAATGCAGTGATGATTAGCATTGTTTGAACCGATCTTGTCAGAAGAGGCTCCGCTTGCCTTGCTTCTAGCGCTCTGACTATCGATTCAAGTGAGGCATTGTCGAAAGCTCTCTCTATATCAATGAAAGCACTCAAAGAGATCTCTTTTGCCATCGTGTTTTTTCTATTGATTGTGGATTTGCCGGGCTGGTAAGCAAATTGTTTTTTATGAAGCGGTTTTTGTTTAAGTGTTTCACTTCTTAGATGTTGATCGATAAATTTCTCAATTTGAGGTGCTGATGGGCGGTACTAACGTATCATTATCATGTATATAAGCTACAATTTATATTAATTAATGCGACGTATGTTATTATTTTATGAATTTTCGACAGCTCAAAGGCTCCAACATCAAACAAATCGAGCGAACAAGGAGCGTATTTCTCTATCCTACAAGAAGAAAACAGTGGAATTCATCGAACAACCCCTGATTCTACATTTTTATTATTTATGCGTGCTGGCAAAAACTACCATCCGTCCAATAAATCTTAGACCCCAAGTAACTAAGCCCCAAAGTTTCACAGGAATCGATGTACCCAGTCCCGCGAGTTTTCATTGTCAGCCTGACATCATTATATGAATATTTGTTTCCATTTTATCAGCAGTCGGTGCATAAATCTGTAATAGATTTAATTTGCCGTGGGTTGTCATCAGCTGTAGCATTATAATTCTTTCGGATACCGGAATGAATCCTATTACTGATTTTGACAAGGTAGCAAAATCAGTAATAGGATTCATTCCGGTATCCGAAAGAATTATAATGCTACAGCTGATGAAAACCCACGGCAAATTAAATCTATTACAGATTTATGCACCGACTGCTGATAAAATGGAAGACGAAATAGAAAACTTTTACTGTTGTAATGGGGGATTTTAACGCAAAAATCGGCCAGGGTAAATGTGAATCCATTGTCGGGCCATACGGCCTTGGAGTGCGCAATGATAGAGGAGATCGTCTTATAGAATTCTGTCAAGAGAATAATCTAGTAGTAACAAATACCTTTTGTAAGCTATCTAAACGTCGTCTCTATACATGGAAGTCACCAGCTGATAAGGACAACAACATAGTTAGAAACCAGATTGATTACGTCTTGATAAAAGACAGATATCGAAACGCAGTACATTCAGTAAAGGCGTACCCAGGTGCGGACGTATTTTCGGACCACAATTCCCTTATCGCTAAATTCCAACTTAAATTAAAAAGGATACAAACAAATCATAACATCAAGATACTAAATATACAAAAACTAAAATCAGAAGAAACGAAAGAAAAGTTGAGACAAGACATCAACACAAATTTAGAAGGAAGACAAGGCAAGCCTGGGTTAAACGATGACAACGTTGAACAACAGTGGCAGTTTTTCAAAACGTCAATTATGGAACCAAGCAAGAAAGTACTTACAACATCAAGATACAAGAAAGAAGATTGGATGACAGATGATATTTTGGAGTTGATGGATGAAAGAAGGAAACACAAGACCAACAAGACTCGATATCAACAGTTGCAAATTCAAATAAGAAGAAAAATAAAAGCAGCAAAAGAAGAGTATCTTTCTGGAAAATGCAAGGAAATAGAGGAGTTGCAAAACAAGTACGACAACTTCAACTTGCATAACAAAGTCAAAGAACTAGCTGGAATAGAAAAGAGAAAAACCTCAAACGTATTGCTAGACAAAGAGGGAAACAGTATTATGGAAACACAACAAAAATTATGCAGGTGGAAAGAGTACATAGAGGCACTATTTGAAGATCAAAGACACGAAAAGTCTTCTATAAACAGTCTGAGCGGTGACATAGGGCCTGAAATTACTAAAGCAGAGGTCATTTATGCATTAAGGTCGATAAAAACTAATAAAGCTGTTGGTCCAGATGAAATGCCAGGTGAGTTGTTGAAGCTGATCAATGACAAAAATTTAGATTTATTGGTGAGATTATTTAATACAATATACATGACAGGAACTATCTCCCGAGAAATATTAACATCAACATTCATATGTTTACCAAAGAAAGCAAATTCAAAAGAATGCAGTGACTATCGAACAATCAGTCTCATGTCACATACTTTGAAAGCCCTTTTAAAAATTGTACACGCTAGAATACATTCCAAATTGGAGCTGGATATTAGTGACACACAGTTTGGCTTCCGGAACGGGGTGGGTACAAGAGAAGCATTATTTGCTTTTAATGTGCTTACTCAAAGATGCTTGGATATCAATCAGGACCTCTATGTCTGCTTCATAGATTACAACAAAGCTTTTTATAGGGTCAAACATGACAAACTGATAGAGATTCTCAGAAGCAAAAATTTGGATGAAAGAGATTTAAGGTTGATATCAAATCTGTATTACGATCAGCGAGCAGCAGTAAAAATTGGACGGGAAATATCCGGAGATGTGGAAATACAAAGGGGAGTCAGACAAGGGTGTATATTGTCACCTTTACTATTTAACGCTTATTCTGAAGAGGTCATATTGGAGAGTCTTGAATCTGAAACAGCAGGGATAAAAGTAAACGGAGTTTTAATCAACAATATTAGGTATGCAGATGACACCGTAATAATAGCTGATAGTTTGAAGGACCTAGAAAAAATAATGAATAAAATATTAAGAGTTAGTGGAGAATATGGACTCTCTCTTAACACGAAAAAGACCAAGTTCATGATAATTAGTAAAAACAACACCAATAATAATGAAACCCTAACGGTAGGAGGCCAGCACATAGAAAGAGTTAAGAAGTACACTTACTTGGGAACCCTAATAACAGAAAATAATGACTATACCGTCGAAATAAAAACCAGAATCGAGAAAGCACGTGCCAACTTTATTAGAATGAAAAAGGTTATCTGCAGCAAAGATCTAACGTTAGCCCTGAAAATACGACTGACTAAATGTTACGTAAACAGTGTTCTATATTATGGAATGGAAGCATGGACACTGAATCGAGAGGCAATGAGAAGACTTAACTCTTTTGAAATGTGGACCTATAGAATAATTCAGAGGATTTCGTGGGTGGATCGAGTTACGAACGCCGAAGTGTTGAGAAGAATGGGGAAAGAAAAGGAAGCCGAGATAACAGTAAAAGAGAGAAAACTGCAATATTTCGGACACATTACGCGGGGAGAAAAGTACAGCATCTTACGGCTCATAATCCAAGGCAAAATAAGTGGCAGAAGAGGCGTAGGACGACGACGAATTTCATGGCCAAAAAACCTAAGGGAATGGTTTGGATGCAGTTCAAAGCAACTGTTTAGAGCAACTGTCTCAAAAATTAAAATAGCTATTATGACTGCCAATCTCCGCAATGGAGAAGGAACTTGAAGAAGAAGATGGTAGTTCTGCAGGTAAGCAAACAATTATTCTCTCAAGATACCTGCTGCTTCTTACTCTGTAGAAATTGTAAACCTTAAAAGTATTCAAAATATCTCTCATACTTGCCTAAACTCTACTCTAACATCGTTTAAATTTACTATTATTTATTGTGATAAGGCAGCTAAAAAAACCGAAGCATGCATCAACTTTATTTCTTTTAAATTAAACACCCTGCATAATTGCGATCTAGCGGATTAAAAAAATAAATTATTTACTTACCTATAGCGTCGAATTCGTAGTAGAATATTCTATCCACTGGAAGAGAAATATACAAGGTGTCCCATTAAAAGAATAAAGCTGATACATGTTCAGCTTTTTTACGCCACCCTGTAAGGTACAAATCTACATAAAATCAAACGAAAACTACGTCTAACTACAAAAAACTAACTACCATTAGAGGAACAAGTCCAAGCCACGCCATACGGAGGAGATAAGTAGATCTAATAGGTAAGCAGCTAAAGCGGAAGACAAATAGCGAAAAGGAAAACAAGCGGAAGAAAAAAATTCAGCTAGGAAAGGTACCAAGTGCGTTACCTCGGCGTTTTCGCGTGCTGCCGCGCCCTCTCTGCGACCCATAAATAAAGCTTTGATTCGACCAGGAGTAATCTGAAAAAATAATCGAGTAAAATATTAATATAAACTGGTAAACTTCGTGTTAAAATTTTTCTTACTTTCTTAGGGGTTGTCGTAGTGGTAGCATTGACCTCTCTCAGCGGTGGTACTTCGTTGCCTTGTAGCGATGTTCTTCCGCCGTTTTTACTAGGGGTAGGTGGACCCGGCTTCTTATACGACGTGGTACCAAAGTCCTTTTTTTGGCGCGGTTTTTCTCCTGGGAGAAGTTTGGAGAGGCTGTCGTCTAACTCGATATTTCCAGTCTAAAATAATTCATTGTTTAAGCATTTTTGTAAAAAAAAAACTTCAGTCGACGATAACTGAAAGCTCGTAACTATAAATGCTGCCATCTATTGCGCTTTCTATTTACTTCTATGATATAACTAGTAAAGGAATAAAGGAGATTTTAACCTTGGTGTGAAAGTTCGCATTAAGTACCTATAGCTGTTATAACACAAAAATTATTAAAAAAATTAAGGATATAATAGTTCAGCCCCTAACAAGATTGATAAATCAATCATAGCTTGCAGTACATTTCCTAAAGTTTTCAAAACTGCAAAGGTGGTACCCCTCTTTAAGAATAAGGGCTCCATTGATGACTGCAACAATTATCGCCCCATATCTTTATTGTCAAAAGTTTATGAACGAATTTTGAAAAATCAGGCTAATGATCACTTTGAGTCAAACAAATTATTTGCCTTGAACAAGTTTGGATTCCGAAAGAACGAGACCACAACTTTAGCTATTGATCACTTCACTAGTAATGTTTAACAGGGCTTTGAAAAGTATCTTAACACTCTTGCATCCTTTTTAGACCTCACAAAGGCATTCGATTGTGTTACACATAGCATTCTTCTAAAAAAAAAACTACCATTCTACAATTTTTAGGCTGATGCCATTCAGCTACTTAATTCATATCTGTCGGATCGTGATCAGTATGTTCACTTTGGCCAGTGTAATTCTAAATAACAATCCCTAAGGTATGGTGTATCTCAAGGGTCGGTATTAGGCCCCATCTTATTCCTCATCTATATAAATGAGCTGGCACACTGTAAGGGAAAGGGAGTCAACACTGTTTGGTTTGCTGACGACACAACGTTTTATATAAGTTATCACCTTTCAGAGATTGACAATCTTGATTACCAAACTTCACAAAAAAAAAAAAAAAATATTTCAATGGTTTCGAGCCAATCTTTGAACAACTCCAAATCACAAAGTATTAATTTTAATTTTACTCCAAGGAATAACAGTGAAATTGAACAGTCCCTTCTACCTCAATGTGTAATCGAGGTCAAATTTCTGGGAGTACACCTAGATGCAGGATTAACCTGGGAGCAACACCTTGTTAATCTCTCAAAAAAACTATCCCAACAGTTGTTCCTGTTCAGGAGTCTTGTAGGGGTAACTTCCAAAGAAACTCTTCTGACAGCATATCACAGTAACTTTCATTCTCTTTTGGCTTATGCTATCCTTTCCTGGGGTCATTCTTGTCATACTGATAAGGCATTTGGACAACTAAGAAAATGCATTCGTATTATCTCTGGGCTTGGTTATAGAGAAGACTGTCGAAACTCGTTTAAGAATATAAAAATTTTAACTTTACCTTGTGTGTACATTATGCAGTGTTTGTTGTACGTTAAACAAAATCTTGTTCTATACAGATCACACGAAGATATTCACAACTATCCAACAAGAAACAACAATCGTGTACCAGACTTTGGCCGGCTTGATAGATCCAGAAATGGTTCAAGATATTCAGCAATAAAGTTCTACAACTGCGTGCTAGCTAGAATTAAAGCTCTTAACTTCAATCAGTACAAAAAACAAATCAAGAGCTACCTTGTGCTGAATGCGTTTTTTTTTTTGAGGATTATTTTGAATCTAATTTTAGTCTGTAGTATTGTCTTTGTCTGTTGTCAGCTTCTCTCAGCTTTTTTATTCCAAAACTTTCTTATTAAGGAAGAATCAATATTGTGTAATGTTTTATTTGTATTAATGACAATAATTAATTGACAAAATTTTAATATTTTATTTATTTGACTTGTAAAAGTACTATTTGTACGGGGTGAGTCAACGATTGGATGAAGTAGGTTTGTGCCTTTTCGGTGAAATTAACAAAGAAACTATATTTATTGTTTGATACAGTTTATTTTTACGCAGATTTTAAAAATATTTAGGACTCTACAGGGTGAGCCAAAAAACTAGGACAGCATAAAATTGTATTTTTTTAAATAGAACACCCTATATACGAATCGTATTTTCGATTTAGCTTATAATTTTAAATTTTTTTTATTAAGGGTTTACTATAACAAAACTTTATAGTTTCTGAGATAATTACGTTTAAAGAAAAAAAGTCACATTTTCAAGCATCAATTCAATCCTAAATAACGTTTTCAATTTTGTGACAAATATATTCAAATTTCAAATTTAGCAAGGCCAAGGACAAGTTAACATAATTTTTACCTAATATTTGCAATAAAAGCTACAGGGTGTTGAACACATCGGCTCAAATTTGAACAAATTTAAATGAATTATTATCTTTTTTTTTTAAATGGTACACCCTGTATATTTTCATGTTATTTAATAGAGTAATAAAAACCCTAAAAGTTTTGTTCAATATATCCTATACCTATTTATAATAGTTTTTGAGATATTTCAGTTTTTCTTATTTTCCATACTTTTTTACAGAAATAGTCTTCATTATCATAGTAGCCATGTAAAATAATAAAAAGAAACTACAGAAACAAACAGAATGTGGTTAAATATGATGAAATACATTATTCGTTATATTACAACGGCAATAGTTTAATTAAACATAATGTGAAAAAATTAACACAACAATAACGACAAGGCAAATACATATTTACTTTTATACTAAATTGAAACAAAAAAATTACCTATTAAATACTGAGATTAATTATTTCTTTTTAATAAGTGTTCGAATAAACGACCCTCTTGTGCAATGCACAAATTTAGTCTTTTTTGCAGATTTTCTCGGACCCTGGACAAAATTAGTGGCGTTATTGTTCTACAGGTATCCCAAATCCTGTTTCGTATATCTTCTACTGTTGTTGGTGGATTAACATACACCTTATTTTTAATATAACCCCATAGAAAGAAATCTAATGGGGTGATGTCGCAAGACCTTGGTGGCCACTCAATGAAACCCCCACGTCCAGTCCATTTTTGCGGATATCGTTGGTCCAAAAACGCACGAACTTCACGATGGTAATGCGGAGGCGCACCATCGTGCTGGAACCACATACTGTCGAGCTCATCCCTATCGAGACCTTGAAGCAGTTGGGGTAGTTCTTCTTGTAGAAAGTTCAGGTAACTATGGCCATTTAGTGGTTCATTAAAAAAGTGGGGTCCAATAATTCGATTATGATGAATACCACACCAAACATTTAATTACCAGTGGTTTTGATGTTGCACCTCTCTAATCCAAAATGGGTTTTCTGTGGCATAATAATGCATGTTGCGTCTATTTACGGCACCATTACTTCTAAAAGTAGCTTCATCACTAAACATTACCTCGCATAATAAATTTGGATTTAACTGAATCTCCGCATTTATTGTACGACAAAAGTTTACAGGACTTTCAAAATCCTGTCCATGCAATTCTTGGTGTAATTCCATGTGGTAGTACGATTAGCGGTGGATTGTGACGTTTCACATAATGCTGCTAATTGACGGCTACCAATATAAGGATTTTCCTGAACATTTAACAATACTTGTAGTTCTTTTTCTTCATTAGTTACTGGTTTGTTGACCACTTTACGTTTTGGATAATCGACAGTACCAGAAGAATCAAATCTGTGCATTAAGTTTTGAAAAGTATGGGTATTAGGCTGGCGTCGATCAGGATACTTCATTTTGTAAATTCTTTGAGCAAGAAGGCAATTTTTTGGAGCTTCTCCTATTGTATAAATCATATCTATTAACTCATTCTTTGGAAAATTCATTTTACAATATAAGATGAATGCAAAAAAAAAAACCAAACTACACTACATAAAAACCAAAAGAAGCGATTGCGGTTATAAATTTGACACACAGAAAAATGTTCTTTTACATTGTTTTTGCCATGGCTACTATGATAATGAAGACTATTTCTGTAAAAAAGTATGGAAAATAAGAAAAACTGAAATATCTCAAAAACTATTATAAATAGGTATAGGATATATTGAACAAAATTTTTAGGGTTTTTATTACTCTATTAAATAACATGAAAATATACAGGGTGTACCATTTAAAAAAAAAAGATATTTATTCATTTAAACTTGTTCAAATTTGAGCCGATGTGTTCAACACCCTGTAGCTTTTATTCCAAATATTAGGTAAAAATTATGTTAACTTGTCCTTGGCCTTGCTAAATTCCAAATCTGAATATATTTGTCACAAAATTGAAAACGTTATTTAGGATTGAATTGATGCTTGAAAATGTGACTTTAAACTTAATTATCTCAGAAACTATAAAGTTTTGTTATAGTAAACCCTTAATAAAAAAGATTTAAAATTATAAGCTAAATCGAAAATACGATTCGTATATAGGGTGTTCTATTTAAAAAAATACAACTTTATGCTGTCCTAGTTTTTTGGCTCACCCTGTAGAGTCCTAAATATTTTTAAAATCTGCGTAAAAATAAACTGTATCAAACAATAAATATAGTTTCTTTGTTAATTTCATCGAAAAGGCACAAACCTACTTCATCCAATCGTTGACTCACCCTGTATATTATAACTAATAAAATCTTATCTTATAAAACATTGTATAGGTTCTATTGTTGATACACTATATTTTAATATCAATACATTCATTGCCAATTAAATTAAAATACTCTTGTGTAACACAACATTAACTTCTACAGCTAACCTTCCTTCATTCTATTCTTATAAAATAAAAAAAAAGAAAAAAGACCTGCCAAAGCGTGTATATTTGAAAGACAGGTTTTATGCAACAGATACAGTCATTAGCACTTAACACAATATGAATAGAAATGTTTTAAAAGGCAAAAATTCTCTAATTTAGTTAAGAAATTAATTTTTAGCACATGAGCGTCGTTAAAACGCCATTTTAAATTCATGAATGAAATTGACAATTGGCAGTTGGCGCCAAAAGCCCGTTTTAATAGGTAAAATTTACACTGCCCAAGAACAGGTAATCGTTCTGGAAGCGGAGGTAACAGTTCTTGAAAAGTATTATGTTATAAAATTAGAAGCAGATGAAAAATGGAGATTATGACTTAAATCAGTCATAACTATCAAAGCGTAATGTAATTTAAAAATCAAGAAGGCGAACTCCGCAGCCAGTTGAACAACTGTGATAGTAACATTCAGAACAGTGACTAAAAAGTATCCGACTGAGAAAATTGAACAGTGGGGGACCGATTTCCATTGATTTCTAGTTGTAGTAAGTAATTATATATTATGATGAGGTCTTCTATGTCTCCTCTTTTGTTTATGGAAAGTGGTTTGTTGTTTATGTGAACCATTTCTAGAAAGACTGTTTTATGAAAGTTTTTTTTTGTTTTGCTAGGATTTTCGGTCTCTCAAAGTTTGGGAAACATAAAAGCAGAAAACTATAAAGACCCGGTTGCCCAATTCCTTTCGTGGTACCAAAACCTAGGGTGTAATATGTCCTTGAAAATTAATTTCTTGGATTCTCATCTGGATTACTTTTTGGAAAATTGTAGTGCTGTAAGTGATGAGCACGGTGAGAGGTTCCACCAGGATATTTCAAACATGGAAAGAAGGTATCAGGGAAAATGGAACTGTGGGATATTAGCCGACTATTGCTGGACTATTATGAGAGATAACCCAGAGGCTGCTTTTAAAAGGCAGGCTAAGAAGCGTAAAATGAGGGTCTAAACCAACAATATATTGTTATTTGTATTTTGTATGTTCATTATATATGCCTATGAACTAAAATTTTATAACAATTAATTAAGATTTTTTTGCGAGCCAACTAAAATCTTTAATTTTTTAGATACTTGGGTGTAGTTGAATCCAAAAAAACTGGGTTTGTTCTGGAAATTTGTTCCTCAGTGTTATAAATCTTTTAATTATTACTTAACCAAGTAGATTGTAAACTTGCAATTATCAATAAAAAAAAATCTTTCGACGAGATCCTGCAGACAATTCTTATGGGCCTTTTTCTGGAAATCGCCTTCTGACATGTTCTGCCACAATGTTTGATAATGGAAATCCCATTATCTTTCGCTCCGATACTCAAGAACACAATATGAGGAACAAGTCTAATTTCTTAATTGACGCCTATCGATTACAAGACAGAACCTCTGCATATGTTTTTGCCATACCTAGATGAAAATTTGAAAACACAAAAAGTTTTATAACTTCCAAAGAAATGGCCACAGCGTAAAAATTACAACGGTATCTTAAAATTTAGGTACAAATCTTCAAAAAACCGTTACATTTATCTCCAAAATCCATAAACATTGTTCACACTGCTTTACATAACCGACGTTTCAGTGTTTCTGATATAACTGTGAAGATTAATAAAAATTTGAAAATTATAATTAATAAATTAAAATTTGAAAGTATAAGTACGTAGAAGACTTCATAAAATTGGAATTTTTGGACGACTTGCTACTAAAAAACCGTTGTTAAGACTCGTAAATAAAAAAAAAAGATTAAAATGGGCAAGACAACAAAAAAATTGAAGCATCGCTCAGTAGAAAAAGGTGCTTTAAGCGACGAATCGAAATTTGCAGTTTTTGGATTGAAAAGAAAAGTGTATGTGCTTAGAAAAGCACATGAAAAGTTTTTGAATGATTGTTTGGTTCCTAGTGTCACACATGGAGGTGATTCAGTAATGGCTTGGGGTTGCTTAGCCGGACCCCGTGTTGGTGATTCTGTAAAAGTAGAACGAATCTTGAAAAAGGAAGGCTATAAAAACTTCTACAAGAACGTATTGCAGTCTGGTACTCGTCTAGTAGGTACTCCTTTTACTTTCCAACATGATAACGACCCCAAACACACTGTAAATATCTGAAAAAGTTACTTAGAAAGTTTTGAAAAAAAAAGAAGAAATTTAAAGTCATGGAGTGACCACTACAGAGCCCAGATTTAAACCCGATAGAATTATTATAGGATGAATTAAACAGCTGTTCAAAAGCAACGTCCGACATCGGTTTCTTACTTATGGGAAATCTTACAAGACGAGGGGAAAAAAATCAAGGCAGATACACTCAACAAATTAAGCTCGCGAATACCAAGAATCTGCCAGGCTGTAATTAAAAGCAAAGGTTACCACTTTGATGAGAAAAATGTTGAGACGTAACTATTATACTATCTAACAAATTGATATTTACTTTTTTCGTTATAATTGTTTATTAAAATTCTTTGTTTGCATTATTTATTGGTTTAAATTTTGAATTCTATGTATATTGATATTTAAGAACTGACCGCTAATTAGTTATTAATGACCGAGATTTATTTTTGTTTTCATTAAAAGGCTTAATACCTAGTAAATGTAAATATGAATTAAAATTGTCTCTCTGTTAAATAAAAGTGCTTTTCTTTAACTTCAATAAAATATCGTGTAATTTTTTTCATTAATTTTAAAATTTTGAAATTTTTTATGTCATAAAAAATGGGGAAAAAATTTTTTTCTCCGATTTTTTAAAAACTATATATCTATGTTCCTTGCACAAAAACACGTCTTTTTTCTATTTAGACTTTTTTTTTATTTTGTTTGGTTTTTTAAACATACGCGTTTCAAAAAAAAAAACATATTGTCTTACAAAAATGTGTCCAACTTTGGTCCAAATGGACTAAATTGGACAATCTACCACTCATTTTAAAGGTGAAGTAATACTCTTTCAAACTGTGTTGGATATTGTATTTTACAATATTTCTACTTGTAATTAAAATAGTACAAATATCATCAAAATTTTTTCAATATTTTTATTTTTTTAAGATATTGTTTAATACCTATATTTATGGATTTTGGAGATAAATGTGACGCGTTTTTGAAGATTTAGACCTAAATTTTAAGATACCGTTGGAATTTTTACGCTGCGACCATTTTTTTTGAAGTTATAAAATTTTTGTTTTTTCAGATTTGCATTTAAGTGTGGCAAAAACATGTGCAGGGGAATGTATATTTAACAAGTTATATGAGAATCTCAAGAATCTAGAGAGAGATATTGGAAATGACCCCAAATCATTTTGGAGGTATGTTCAACAGAAAAAAAATTGCTGCGTTATTCCCGATAAAGTGTCTTATCAGGGTAAAACTTTCAATCACCCTAATGATATTGTTACGGCTTTCGCCGAGTATTTTAAGGGAGTTTATAATGGAATATCGTCTACTGAAGAGGTTAGTCTGGGGGATTTGGGTAATAGTACAGTTGCAGTTCCGGTCTTTACGGAACAGGATATAATACAAATTACGAAAGGGCTTAAACCTAAAATGTCTAGTGGGCCAGATTTTGTTCCAAGTTTTCTTATTAAAGACACTATAAATGTTTTAGCTGCTCCTCTATGTAAAATTTTTAATGCCTCTCTTGAGCAGCTGGTGTATCCCAAGAGATGGAAGGTAGCTAAAATATGTCCCGTATTTAAGAGCAAAAATAGAACCGAAGTGGAAAATTACAGGCCTGTCTCTCTGATATGTGGTTTTTCTAAGATCTTTGAGATGCTGTTGTATAACTTTATTATTGACAAAGTCGAACATTTGTTGTCTACAAAACAGCATGGATTTTTGAGGGGTAGGTCAACATCCACTAATCTGGCGTCTTTTCTGCAGTATACAGCGGATGCTGTGGATGCGGGCGGCCAGGTCGATGTGGTGTTTACCGACTTCTCAAAGGCCTTTGACAAGATGAGCCATAGTTTGATTCTGACAAAGCTTGCGAAGTTTGGTTTTACTGATCAATTTGTGCGGTTTTTTAAATCATATTTATTTAATAGGTCTCAGTATGTCCAATATAATGGATTTCAATCAAAGTGTTTTGCGGCCTCTTCGGGGGAACCTCAGGGCTCAAATTTGGGGCCTCTCTTGTTTTTAATTTTTATAAACGATATCACTGAATCAATTGATGTTGAATTTCTACTGTTTGCTGATGATTTGAAAATGTACGTCCAAGTTCAGTCGAAGGAGGATTGTGATAGATTGCAAAATAGTATTAGTGCAGTCCAGATGTGGTGTATGAATAATCAATTGTTATTGAATGTGAACAAATGTCCAGTGATGTCTATAACTCGTAAAAAATCTCCAATTATATATAGTTATCAAATAAATAATGACCTACTTAAAAGAGTTGATGCAGCTAAGGATCTGGGTGTTGTATTGGATTCTAAACTTAACTTTAACCTTCATTATAGCAGAATAGTGTCTGAAGCTAATCAAATGATGGGTTTAATTATTAGAAACTGTAGATCATTTAAGAATATTGAAAGCCTAAAATTATTGTTTATAGCACTAGTAAGAAGTAAACTTGAATACTGTTCACTTGTTTGGGCTCCAATTTATAATAAATATGTTTTGGCTATGGAGAACGTTCAGTTTATGAAGTATTTGTGGTTGAAACCTGAGGGAGTGTACCCACCGGTCGGGACAGACAATCGACTGTTGCTGGATAAATTTAGTTTGCAAAGTCTTGAAATGAGACGTAACTTACATTCAGTTTTATTTTTATACAAGCTAGTCAACGGTCAGATTGTTTGTCCTCAGCTTTTGGGCGAACTAAATTTTAATGTGCCACGATTGACGAGCAGGCATGGTGTATACTTTCATTTAAGGATACCTAGGACTAATGTATATTGTATGTCGCCAATATATCGAATGTGTTCTGTGTTTAATAGGGTGTCGCAATCGTGTGATCTGAGTATGAGTTATACCCAGTTTTTACGTTCCTGTTCAGTATTATTGTAGTTCTGGGACTGCTATTGTGATATTATTTCTGTTATTTTGTAATAAGTACGTTTTTTTATGTTATATTTTATTACGTGATATTATGATATTATTTTTGTTATTTTGTAATAGATGTTTTTTTTGTTTGTTATATTTTATTACGGCCCTATTAATTATTGTTGTTGGGCTTTGATATTAATAAATAATAATAATAATAAATAATAAATCTACCGATAAAGCAGTTTAAGAAGTAATTAATCTCGTTTCTTGGTGCTAAAACATTTTATTCCATACCTGGAACGGTAGCTGCCTTTTTGAACTGTTAGATTATCCTCTGTTAGTTACTTTACATTGTAAAGCTTTTTCACTGACATGCTAAATCTGATATTATATTGGATCATTTAATACAGATTGATTAAATGATAGACAATGAATATTGAGCAACAAGATTTTGATATATTGATGTAAAAATGAATGAAAACAAATATAGAACGTTACCTTGATGTCATCCTCTTTAAATCTGGTAGGACTAACGAATTGTATTTCTGCTGGATAGGAACTTTTTAAATGGGGAGGCACCATCGAATTTCGCCACGCCAATTCCGACATTCTGCTGGCATTTGATTCTCGTCCTATAAGATTAAAACAACAATTTGTAATATCGATCTATATTTTTAACATTATTTTTAATATAAAAGTTTAACTGTACCTGTTTGAGGTAGACAACGTCCTTCTTTAAGATCTGTCAAATATTTGTTATTAAACATATCGTCCTCTTCGTCCTCCATTTCCAAATTTCGTCCTGAAATGGAAAAAACGTATTTAAGTAGAGATGAGGGTGTACAGTTTAAATTGTGTAGCTTTTGCTAATATGAAATATAGAATAAGAGCTAAAGGAAACTCACAAGAAATGTATTTGAGGTGTATCTCGCATATTTTTCTGTGTTTGTTTTCTAAAGCATGTACAGGGTGAGTCAACGATTGGATGAAGTAGGTTTGTGACTTTTCGGTGAAATTTACAAAGAAACTATATTTATTGTTTGATACAGTTTATTTTTAGGCAGATTTTAAAAATATTTAGGACTCTACAGGGTGAGACAAAAAACTAGGACAGCATAAAGTTGTATTTTTTTAAATAGAACACCCTATATACGAATCGTATTTTCGATTTAGCTTATAATTTTAAATCTTTTTTATTAAGGGTTTACTATAACAAAACTTTATAGTTTCTGAGATAATTAAGTTTAAAGAAAAAAAGTCACATTTTCAAGCATCAATTCAATCCTAAATAACGTTTTCAATTTTGTGACAAATATATTCAAATTTGGAATTTAGCAAGGCCAAGGACAAGTTAACATAATTTTTACCTAATATTTGCAATAAAAGCTACAGGGTGTTGAACACATCGGCTCAAATTTGAACGAGTTTAAATGAATATAAATGTATATTTTCATGTTATTTAATAGAGTGATAAAAACCCTAAAAGTTTTGTTCACTATATCCTATACCTATTTATAATAGTTTTTGAGATATTTCAGTTTTTCTTATTTTCCATACTTTTTTACAGAAATAGTCTTCATTATCATAGTAGCCATGTAAAATAATAAAAAGAAACTACAGAAACAAACAGAATGTGGTTAAATATGATGAAATACATTATTCGTTATATTACAACGGCAATAGTTTAATTAAACATAATGTGAAAAAATTAACACAACAATAACGACAAGCAAATACATATTTACTTTTATACTAAATTGAAACAAAAAAATTACCTATTAAATACTGAGATTAATTATTTCTTTTTAATAAGTGTTCGAATAAACGACTCTCTTGTGCAATGCACAAATTTAGTCTTTTTTGCAGATTTTCTCGGACCCTGGACAAAATTAGTGGCGTTATTGTTCTACAGGTATCCCTAATCCTGTTTCGCATATTTTCCACTGTTGTTGGTGGATTAACATACACCTTATTTTTAATATAACCCCATAGGAAGAAATCTAGTGAGGTGATGTCGCAAGACCTTGGTGGCCACTCAATGAAACCCCCACGTCCAATCCATTTTTGCGGATATCGTTGGTCCAAAAACGCACGAACTTCACGATGATAATGCGGAGGCGCACCATCGTGCTGGAACCACATACTGTCGAGCTCATCCCTATCGAGACCTTGAAGCAGTTGGGGTAGTTCTTCTTGTAGAAAGTTCAGGTAACTATGGCCATTTAGTGGTTCATTAAAAAAGTGGGGTCCAATAATTCGATTATGATGAATACCACACCAAACATTTAATGACCAGTGGTTTTGATGTTGCAGCTCTCTAATCCAAAATGGGTTTTCTGTGGCATAATAATGCATGTTGCGTCTATTTACGGCACCGTTACTTCTAAAAGTAGCTTCATCACTAAACATTACCTTGCATAATAAATTTGGATTTAATTGAATCTCCGCATTTATTGTACGACAAAAGTTTACACGACTTTCAAAATCCTGTCCATGCAATTCTTGGTGTAATTCCATGTGATATGGATGATACCTATATTTCTTGGTAGTACGATTAGCGGTGGATTGTGATGTTTCACATAATGCTGCTAACTGACGGCTACCAATATAAGGATTTTCCTGAACATTTAACAATACTTGTAGTTCTTTTTCTTCATTAGTTACTGGTTTGTTGACCACTTCACGTTTTGGATAATCAACAGTACCAGAAGAATCAAATCTGTGCATTAAGTTTTGAAAAATATGGGTATTAGGCTGGCGTCGATCAGGATACTTCATTTTGTAAAATCTTTGAGCAAGAAGGCAATTTTTTTGAGCCTCTCCTATTGTATAAATCATATCTATTAACTCATTCTTTGGAAAATTCATTTTCCAAATTTGAATATATTTGTCACAAAATTGAAAACGTTATTTAGGATTGAATTGATGCTTGAAAATGTGACTTTTTTTCTTTAAACTTAATTATCTCAAAAACTATAAAGTTTTGTTATAGTAAACCCTCAATAAAAAAGATTTAAAATTATAAGCTAAATCGAAAATACGATTCGTATATAGGGTGTTCTATTTAAAAAAATACAACTTTATGCTGTCCTAGTTTTTTGGCTCACCCTGTAGAGTCCTAAATATTTTTAAAATCTGCCTAAAAATAAACTGTATCAAACAATAAATATAGTTTCTTTGTAAATTTCACCGAAAAGGGACAAACCTACTTCATCCAATCATTGACTCACCCTGTATTGGTAAAAGGAAAGGTATTTTTTTTATAACTTATTTAGTTTATTCAGCCAAATTTAAAAAAAAAACCTGTCAAACGTTTTGGTTTGCAAATTTTTTTCAGGTGGTGGGCAATCGGAATCATAAATTCCAGATCTTTCTTGTTCTCTTAATTTTTTTTTGTTTAACAGATAATCTTCTCTGAGATACAAATTACCTTTTGCTGTTTTTTTTAAAGTATTTATTTATTTCATACAGTATCAGCAGCTGAAGCCAATTATAGATACCACTTATTTAATAAATGCATTATGTAATAATTTGCTATTTATAATTTTTTTTAAACTTATTTAAGCTAATTAATCCTATATCTATGTCTGAAGCATACAAATTAAACAAGTTACACATATTATACACTGGACTGCTCCTATACAAATTTGTCCTTGGAAAATTCAAATAGAATGTCGATCTGTTTCGACTGCTTTGCCTCTGGATTGCAAAAGGCAATTGTGAAAGAATATCCGGGGCATCAATTGCGCCCTTGATAATCTTAAATAGAGTGCAAAGACATATGCGAATGTGTTTCAATTTTCTCAAAATACATTCTCGTAAAAAGATTCAGTAAGAATGCCTGTCACATCCTCTTTCTGGGTAATATCCGTATTTTTTATAAAACATATATTTTAAAAATTTTCTATGAACTTTTTCAACAAGTCTTTCCAGATATTGTAATATGGTGACCACACAATACTACCATATTCCAGTACAGGGGCAACCAGTGCATCAAACAGTCTAAAACTAACGTCAATATTAAAATATTTAGAGTCTCTGACGACAAAACCCATTGTTTTTGTGCCTTCTGGACCATCGTTACAATATGATCAGAGAAAGATAGAGTGGGATCAAAGATTACTCCTAAATCACGCTGGCTGCTGACTCGCTTAAGTTCATTATTCCCAATTTTATAATTATATAGGAAAATGCGTCTATTCAAGGTAAAAGACATACAGGAACACTTACTTACATTTAATTTAAAACCATTAGTACTCACCAGTCTGCTATATCACAGAAGTGAGATTGCAATGTAACACAGTCGGTTTCAGAGTTAATCTCTAGAAACAGTTTAAAATCGTCGGCAAATAACAAAGCTTCAGATATTTCAGAGATATTTGCAATACCATTTATTGCTATTATAAAAAGTAATGGTCTTAAATTGGAGCCCTGTGGAATTCCTGACGTATTGGTGTAGGTTCAGATTTATACCCTTTAATTTCAACATATTGTTCACGATTACACACGTATGATTTCAAGACGCTGACATAAATTTGAGGCACAACAATGTCAATGTCAATTAAAACTTTTAAAATTTGATAGTGTCTAACTGCCTCAAATGCTTTCTCCATATCAGTATATATAACATCCACCTGTGGTTTTCTTTTAAGTGACTCAGGAACATATTAACAAAAAGATGCCAAATTTGTGAAAGTTGATTTTTTTGGCAGAAATCCATGCTACCGAACAGATAAACTTGTATAAATACTTTCAAAAAGAACTGTCTCAAACACCTTAGAAACTGCACACAAAATACCAATTGGCTTGTAATTTCTAATATTTGTCGTGGATGCACTTTTAAAAATAGGGACAACTTTACTAGTTTTCCACTTAACAGGATACTCTGAAGTCTGTAGACTGACTGACTGACTCCGTAGCACTACAACCCAGGGTGGGTCTTGGCTGCCTCGACTATCTGCCTCCACCTAGAACTGTCTTGTGCCAGCTCACTCCATTCTCGCTGGTCAACTTCAAGGATAGCTAGATCCTTGTGGATGTTATCTCTCCATCTAAGCCTAGGTCTTCCCAGTGGTCTTTTTCCTTGTGGTGCTTCCTCCCATACTCGTTTTATTAGTCGATCGTTTTGACTCCTTTGTATATGACCTGCCCATCGTAGTCTTCTGGACTTTATTTCTTGAATGATGTCAGGGCTTTGATATATTTGCGCAAGCTCTATGTTACTTCTCATTCTGTGACGGCCTGTTTCAAGGTCTCGGTATGGACCATATATTATGCGCAGGATTTTTCTCTCAAACCTTCTTAGCAGTTCCGTATCGTGGACTGTCAGGATCCATGTTTCACTGGCGTAGATTGCTACTGGTCGTATTATTGTTCGATAAATTTCGGTTTTTGCCTTTCTAGTGATAAATTTTGACTTAAGTAAGGTTTGTATCGCAAATGTATATTTATTTGCTTGTGTCATGATGCGCTGTTTAACCTCTTCCTGCATATTATTGTTTGCCGTTATCACTGCGCCTAGGTACTTGAAAACTCGCACATGCTCAAAATTATAATCATCCATGGTGACGTTCTGCCTGATTCTGTCTCGGGCGGGGTTGTGGGAGACATGCATGTATTTGGTCTTTCCTTCATTTATTCGGAGTCCTATTCTCTGAGCTTCTTTTTCTATCTTTATCAAGTTTTCCTTCACACTGACTGTGCTTTCTCCTATCGCGCCCATATCATTCGCGTAGGCCAAAATAAGTTTAGGGCCACTTGGCCCAAAAACCTCCGCGTCAACTGATACTGTTCTTACGGCTTTCTCCAGTGCAAGGTTAAACAGTACTGGCGACAAAGCATCTCCCTGTTTTAATCCTCTGTTGATAGAAAATGTTTGGCTACACTCTCCTTCAATTTTGACACAGCTTTTTGCCCCCTCCAGGCACACTCTACACTGTCTAATCAGCTTGTGCGGGATTCCAAATTCTTCCATAGCTTCCCACAACCTTATCCTAATAACACTGTCATATGCTTGCTCGAAATCTATGAACAAGGTATGCAAGTTTTTGTTAAATTCCCAATATTTCTCTAGCATCTGTCAGATAGTGAACAGCTGGTCAACTGTTGATCTTCCTTTTCGAAAGCCACATTGGTAGTCTCCGATAATCTCCTCGGTATACGGAGAGAGACGTTGAAGGAGAATGCTGGAGAATAATTTATAGGCGTGGCTTAGTAAAGCAATACCTCGGTAATTTTTACATTGCATTTGGTCCCCTTTTTTGTGGAGTGGAATTATTACCCCTTCTTTCCATTCATCAGGAATAATTTCTTGATTCCAAATTTGTTTTACGAGGTTATGTATTTGTGTGATTAGATCGTTCCCTCCATGTTTCAGACTTTCTGCCAAGATATTATCTCGATCTACCGTTCTGTTATTTTTGAGCTTCTTAATGGCTCTAATGGTCTCTTCCATGGATGGAGGTGGGATATTAACCTCTGCTGTAGCGAATACTGTAGCTTCAGGTTCTTCCTGCGTCGGCACGTTTAGTAGTTCATCAAAGTAGCACTTCCACCTGTCGAGTACCTCCACTTTTGAGTCTGAAGTCTGTAGGCTAAGATTAAAAATTAAATTTAACGGCTCCAAAATAACATCTTTACATGCCTTCATAATATATGCAGGGCCTAGTGCCTTATTTCCCTTAAGCTTTCCAATAGCCATAGTTATCTCTGAATTAGCAATAATACTTTCACAAAAGCATGTCTTTCACTTTTAGTACTAGAACACATACCATCATACACAAAAACAGAACTAAAAAAAAAGAAGCGAAACCGTCAACAATATTTTGAGTACCCTTAAATGTATTATCATTTAGATTCATTTCATCAAGTAGATCATGACTTTCGTTTTGAGTCTGGAGAAAAGCCCAAAAAATTTTTGGATTATACTTTAAACTATTTTGAATATTCTCCAAGTAAATACTATAGGTCATCTTAATTTTCTGTTTTAGACCGCTTCTAGTTTGATCATATTTACATTTAAAATATTGAGAATTGGTTTTTCTATATTTAAGATTATATTATTCCTTCAATTTGATTGTCCGGATTATATTTTTAGTAAACCAAATTGGATACTTTTTATTGCTGGATATTGACTTTGGTACACACTGATCAAAAATACTATTTATAATTTCACAAAATATGGTTACAGCGAGATTTACCTCCGTAATATTTTTTAATGAATTCCAGCGTTGGTCTTTAAAAAGATTATATATTTTAGTGAAATCAGCTTTTCTAAAATTATAATTAGACATAAGTGCTCTATTACATGACGGGGGTATATTTTAGGAATTGACACAAGCAGTCCAGGATGATGCAGATCTTCAGGCAACAATGGATCGTCGTCATCGTCTACAACACTATCATAGTTAGATATAATTAAATACAAAATTATGTAATTTTTATTACGAATTGTATTAAATTGTTGCAAATTCTTGAAAGCTAAAAAACCCTTTAGATTTACCAATATCTCTCTAGAAGACATAACATCCACATAACTAGGAATATTAAAATCTCCCAAAATTATGTACATTTTGTCACTAAAATTCTCTTCAATTATTTCAAAAAACCAATCATATGCATATGTATGTTTAAATGAATCTGCAGAGCACAAATTTATTTGGCTTTTAATAATATAATGCTCATTTTTCGGCAACTTAGCTTAATTCATAATCGATCGTCTTGACACAAGGCCATGAATTATCTTTTTTCTTTATTAAGACTACCTGTTGCTAAAGCGTTTTGGTAATCTAATGTTAGGTTAAGAGTTATACTGCCTAGTTTTATGTTTTTTAGCTCTATCATCAGGGAAAAATGGGTACTGGCCATTGTGCTATCTAAGATTCCTAAACTGATAGTATGCCTATCTGAAGAAACTTGGTCGACAAAGACTCTACAAAGCACATGGTTTCCAGAGTAAATTGAATTTTTGGATGGCAATTATTAATGAATTGTAAGAATTTTTGAAGCTGTCTAATAATAATTAATAAATTTGATAAATCAGGAGTTTATAAGTTAAAATTTTCAGAGTGTGATAGCTTGTATATTGGACAAAGTGGTAGAAGCTTTAAAACTCGCTTTTCAGAACACCACCGATCATATAGACTACAAAAAACAGACTCGAGCTTTGCCAACCATTGCTTAGAGCACAACTACAGTTTTCCTAATTTAAGCGACACTGACATATTACATTATTCAACAAAGGGCCAAAAGTTAAATATTCTTGAATCTTTAGAAATACAGGGTGATTCAAAAATCGATCACGAAACTTAAGGGGGTGATTCTACTTGACAAAATAAGGGTAGAGCTTCATATAATTTTTTTTCAAAATGTCATTCGTTTTCGAGTTAGAAGCCGTCCAAGTTCAAGTTTTTATTTTTTTGTTTTTTGAATTACTCGCTTACAGGAAAACCGATTTGACTAATATTTGAAAGATAGGCTAAGTCTTCTGCGCTTCATCATTTTAGTAACAATTCACATTGATTGTTTGCCGCTAGAGGGCACTTTACCTACATTGAAAATTGTTTTTGTCATAATTTTTTAGTGTTGACAGCTACAGTAGTTTTTGGCATAATTTCTGAAAGACTAATGCCAGGCCTTTAAAAAAGATGCTCTTTATTTACATCGCTAAACCCAACGGTTTAGACGTAAATCACCCTTAAAAATTAAGTGGTAAATTTACTTTTCTCATTTCATTACCACCAGCTACCAGGTAAATAGCTATCAAAGTATACTAGAGCTGTCAGTTTAACATCAAATAAATTCGCTTTTTAAACTATTTAATTTATAATCTTAAAATAACTAATAATGGCTAATCACCAATATTCAAATATCGAATATTGTGATATCCATTTTTGTTATGGAAAAGCAAATGGTAATGCAGAGTTGGCAAGAAGATATTATATGGAGAGTTATCCGGAAAGAAATATCCCTCATGCTCAAACATTTTCCAGTGTGCACAGGAGGCTTGCGGAATGTGGTTCCTTTAAAAGTTATAATGGAAATAGGGGAAGACCTAGAACTGCTAGAAACGTGCAACAAGAAGAAAGAGTGCTTGAAATTATTGAAGATAATCCAGGTATTAGTACTAGAAAAATTGGGAATGAAGTGCGGCTCTGTCAGGCTAGTTCATGGAGGATACTAAGAGAAGAACAACTCTACCCGTTTCATTCAAAAAAGGTGCAGGCTCTTTATGACGATGATCGGCCGAGACGGTTGGAAATGTGTAATCAGATCCTAGCTAAGTATGAACACGATAATCGATTAATTGGCGTCATATTATTCACTGACGAAGCTGGTTTCACTCGTGATGGCATAACAAATCTACACAACATCCACACATATGCTTACGAGAACCCAAACAATGTGGTAGAAACGAAACATCAGCGTAGATTTTCACTAAATGTGTGGGCAGGGATAATAGGAGATTACCTTATTGGTCCTCATTTCTTTGATGGCCCATTAACTGGTGACGTATACTTAGATTTTATCCAAAATCGTCTCCCATTGTATCTGGAAGATGTGCCATTGGAAGTAAGGGCCAACATGTGGATCCTCCAAGACGGAGCTCCGCCCCACTTTAGTATACGTGTCCGACAGTATTTGAATGCAACGTATCCTGAGCGATGGATAGGACGAAGTGGACCATTGGCATGGGCAGCGAGGTCACCAGACCTTAATCCTATGGATTTTTTCTTTTGGGGTCATTTGAAACAATTGGTGTACGATATTCCAGTAATCAACGTCGAGGATCTTCGCTTCAGGATAATCGAAAAGTGCCAAATTATTAAAGAAACACCAGGAATTTTTCATCGAGTTAGGCGACATTTTTTGAAGAGTGTTAGGAAATGTATGGAAGAAAATGGGGGACATTTTGAGAATCTTTTTTAGTTTGTTTAGTACTGTTTCATTAATTTTTATCAATTAAATGTATATCGCAATAATCCATAATATGAATATTTACTGATTAGCCATTATTAGTTATTTTAAGATTATAAATTAAATAGTTTAAAAAGCGAATTTATTTGATGTTAAACTGACAGCTCTAGTATACTTTGATAGCTATTTACCTGGTAGCTGGTAGTAATGAAATGAGAAAAGTAAATTTACCACTTAATTTTTAAGGGTGATTTACGTCTAAACCGTTGGGTTTAGCGATGTAAATAAAGAGCACCTTTTTTAAAGGCCTGGCATCAGTCTTTCAGAAATTATGCCAAAAACTACTGTAGCTGTCAACACTAAAAAATTATGACAAAAAAACAATTTTCAATGTAGGTAAAGTGCCCTCTAGCGGCAAACAATCAATGTGAATTGTTACTAAAATGATGAAGCGCAGAAGACTTAGCCTATCTTTCAAATATTAGTCAAATCGGTTTTCCTGTAAGCGAGTAATTCAAAAAACAAAAAATAAAAACTTGAACTTGGACGGCTTGTAACTCGAAAACGAATGACATTTTGAAAAAAAATTATATGAAGCTCTACCCTTATTTTGTCAAGTAGAATCACCCCCTTAAGTTTCGTGATCGATTTTTGAATCACCCTGTATATAAACATAGTAAAAAATAAAAATGTAAATTTGCTTAATGACCAGAGAGAACTTGGATTTTTTCCGTTATTTGTTGTCGCCAAATAATAATTAGTTCCCAAAATTTAGTACCTCCCCTTTGTAATAATGTAATGTCTCAGGTAGTTTTTATTTACTGTTAAATTTTCTCATGATTCTGTATTGAATACTTAGTCTACCTTTGTAATTCAGTTTGAAAATGACTTTGTGAGCTGAAACTGCAGTTACTGTTTTTTTAATAAATTTAGTGGTATAAAACATAGTAGTTCCTTTTTAAACATTTTCCGAAAATTATTAGAAATTTTTACCCAAGTGATGGCATAGTTTTTTACGCATATAAGAAATACTAAAATTTAACCAAGTAATTTATGAACAAAAATGATTGCTTACCAATACTATTAATAGAAGTCCGTCTGGAAAAGGTAATGGTATCCTCAATATAATCTCCTGGAGTAAGCCTGGGTGGAAGAGTTGACATTTTTCTATCGTGATATAGTATATCAACCGATTCTTTTCTATTTAAATTCGATATACTTTTTACTTTCTGCTGTTGTTCTCTGAAATGCATAGAAACATTTTGAATCCGTAATATTCTTTTAATATTTGCATGGTGCAAATGTGCCAAAAAACAAAATTGGGCAGACGCCCAAACCAGCAATTTTGATTATTTCTACCCCTTAACAATTATATTTACCTGGTACAACTATCCCTCAATGAAACAGTATTAGAAGCGCCCATCACAGTATTTCTATCAGCGACTTTGTTGCCTCTGCCTCGTAAACTAGAAATTCCCTGTTTGGTACTGTTTCTTTCTAACGGCATGGTTTGCATGGGTTCTCTAAAAATAATTTTATTTTAAATCAGTGGCGGCTAGCCCTTCAGAACTGCAGAATTACAGCACCCTGAGAAGATTTAGATAGGAAATGTTTTAAAGCTTTTAAAATCAGGTGCGTCGCGTGTACAGTGAGCCACGCATGCGAAAGAACCTCTTTATTCACGCTTCACGCTCGCAATCAAGTTGGCTGAACCGAAACCCCTCGACATCCGCGTTCCACATTTATTCAAAAGTATCCCCATTAATCATTCCCCACACAGCACTTGACGTCTTATAGACGTCATTTTTATATCCAGACTATGTCTGAACGCCTTAAGACATAAATAAGGCGTTTTACAGACGTTGTTTTAAAGACGTCCATAAGACGTCTATATACAACGTCTTTAAGATATCTTTTAAAAGTCTACATACTACATTTTATATGAAAATAAATACAGTTGTGTATAATTTAGTTGATAAAAACTAAAAAGCATTTCCTTCCTTATGAATTTTGTCGCAGTTGGGTAATAAGTTTGCAACGCCGCACAGAGCTCAGCTGAATACAAGTTGAGGTTAATATATTTGATTGAACGACAAATTTTTAGTAGTCTCACTACGACTTTGGTTAATGGAACTTTTGCGTGATCTTTTTTATCAATACTTTGGTGCTTTTTGTCTGTTTGATGTAGCGATAACAATAACAATATGATGCCAGCGAAACTATAACTTTAAAAAACCCGCCTTTTGTTTCTGTCAACTGTTATTTTTCAGTTTTGTATTTGTGTTTCATGTCGTTATTCATTTTTAATGTTGTTGGGGTGCCGACTGTGAAAATTTAGCTTTTGAAAGAATTTTATTAAAATAGTTGATTGGTATGAAAATCTTTTTTACTCGTGTTTATGTAATACTTAAAGTAAGATCGAGAATCATATGTACTTAGGAACAGTAACATTATTTATAGGTTGTGTTACAGGAAATTCCCGAATGCTTTACCACTTATATTTTTGTAGTAACTCTATGTTATTAGAAGTATGAAATGAAATCTTCAAAAATATCTGTGCGAAAAAGGCTTGCACAGCTCATCCAGACCCGGTCCTAAATATTACAAGAATTATTACTAATGAAGTGGAAGGCGAAATGTTTGTTTATGGAGTGCTCCACTAATGAAACCTGTAAGATTTATTTTGTGCCTGATGATTGGTTTATATTTAAAGAACATAGAAAATAGAGTTTTGTTAATTACAAGAAGTAATTGTGTTTAAGGTTTTAGAAATTTCAAAACTGGGAGTAGGGAGTATTTATGACTTTGTAAAGCGAGATTGTAAAATTACCATGTACAGTGGATTAGTATGAAAAGGAAAGAGAAAGTTCTACGATTCCAACTTGGCGAGACTTATTATGAGTAAGTTCTGTCTTTCATTATACATATTAATCTTGAAATAGCATAAGTCACTATTCTATAGTAGAGGACAATTATAAAAATTCGCAAAAATATTAAAAAATTTACTCCCACAAATGATAAACTTTATCCTATAAAATTAAAATCAGTTTGTTATTAGGATCTCCACAGACAACAGGACTGGCAAAACGTCGGAAGAATGAGGAAAGTTCAATCCAAAGATGGCTGAAAAGGGCATCAGACCAGATTTGTTATTTGACTAAATAAAAATTCTTGTTTTTAAAACTATTTAAAGATTTGTGTACTTTTTATTTCAATAAACTTTTATTTTGTTGATAGTCTACCTTTTAGAGTTATTATATCGAAGGGATAAACTAAGGCTTAAATTTGATAGGTTCACTTATAGTTCTGAAAATATTTGCTCTTCTACCTCACTTCTTAAATTTCAAATTGGAAAAGGTTTACATTATGCTTAATTTATGTATTTTTTTGTATAAAGAGATTATGTTGAAGATATTTTTTAAAGCAAATTATTCATCCGGAACTTGTAATTATTTAAAATGGTAGTGTATATTTTGCTCTTGATTTTTGCTTAATTAAAGTTATTTCTTGGGCTTTTGAATAATTACGGTTTGACTTTGTAAACAAGACAAACAAAAAAATTAAAGGGACCCTTTTTAATATATATAATTTTATTGGTGGAATATGTTGTTTTAATGTTGGGAAGGGAGGTCCATAAGACGTTGTGAGCAAATGTCTTAAAGACGTTACCTTTTGTAACATAAGACGTCTATACAACGTCTTATGGACGTCATTCGTCTTTTATGGATATCCATAAGACGTCCTGAATGTTGAGATCAAACGTTTTATGGACGTCTTTAAGACGTATTTGTGCTGTTTGTGTTGTCTATCCCTTATAGTTTTCAATATCCTAATACATTCATCACCAACTTGAGACATGCTGTATACACTTTGGTATATCATAATTTTCTATTCAGAAGGATTGTAATCAAATATCTCTTTATTGGTACTGATGAAAAACCAAAAACTTGAATGAATGGCGTCAAAGTTAAAATACAATTAAACAGCTAAGTTAAAAACACTAAATCTAAACATTTACATAAATTTCAAAATGAACTAACATTCACATAACATCTTATTATCAGACATGAACACTTAAAATTCATTTTAAAAAATGCAAAGAACTCATTCTGCGTATATGGTTCAATATGAACCAATAAATCAAAAACCTTTTTCTTAAAACGTTTGAAATCCTCATTTAACTTCGCCCCGATTGGTAGAACATTAAAAAATTTAATTGCCAAGAAACCAGGCCCTTTTTCTGCCACACTATATATCTAGTGGCAAAGCAGTGTTGAACTCCGTGCTTCTTAAACTTGTCTTTGTTTTTAATGAGAAACAGTAGGCATTCATAAATAAAAATTGCTGGTAAAATACCTAAGGTTTTAAATTTTCCCCTGCAGGAATCTAAGTAACCAATGCCAGAAAGTATACGAACTGCTCTTTTCTGACTTTTAAAAAACCCTTTCTGATGCACTGCTCCCACTCCAGAACATCACTCCATAGCAAAGAGTTGAATATACATTTGTAAAATATACAATTTTTAAGTTTTCCTTGGTCAAATATTTTGACATTACTCGTAAGGAGTATGAAGCTGTGTTAATCTTATGGCATACCTCTGATATATGTTTTGTCCAATCTAGATTACGATTAATATGGAATTTTGTATCTTCCTCTAGTGTCCGATTGTCTTGCTTTGTTGAAAAACAAATGTGATGGGTCTTTTCGGCGTTTAGTATAATTTGTTCTCCCTAAACCATTTTTTAGCTTTGATAATATGTTCATCAGTAATTTTCATGAGATCTGACAATGAGATGCCGATGGTTAAGATAAGATAAGATCATTTATTAATGTCAATGCACAAAAGGTACTTACACAAGTCAATTAATAAAAATAGTACACAATCAAATAACTTAAGTACTAATAAAACTAGTGTGTGTATAAAAATTAAAATGTGTACAAGTAAAAAATACAAGAAACATATAGGTTACTAAGACAAAATAGCAACAGATATACTTGCTTAAACAATTTAAACATTTAAATAAAAAGAACAAAAACAACACTATTCCGCAGTGAAATAAAAAGCACTTTGGACAAAAATTTGTTTTATATTTAAAATTTAAATAGGGTAGATCTTGTAATTTTAGGGGAATTTTATTAAAAAGTTTGATACCCCAATATCCCGGGCCACTCTGACACCTCTCCACACGTTGGTACACAGGCACTAATCTATGCTTAAATCTAGTGTTATAGTCATGCACCTCTGCATGAGTTCCATAAACATGCCTATTGTTATGAATATAAAGCAGATTCTCAAGTATATACAAAGAAGGGATGGTTAGTATATCAAGGGCCCCGAAGGCCTCCCTACAGCAGTCCCTATAGTCAAGATCCGACAAAGCCCTGATAGCCCTTCTCTGTATTTTAAATACTTGAGATACCTGGGGTACATGCCCCCAAGTCAATATGGAATAGGACACGACTGGATGAAAAAGTCCAAAGCATGCTGTTCTTAATACAAACCTTGAGATATTTTCTGCTAAAGAACGAAGAGCATATAAAGCAGTATTAAGCTTTTTAGCTACTTCCTGGATATGGCTGTGCCCCTCATCCATCTGCACCCCCAAAAACTTGACATTTGGTTTCTCATTTACCTCCTCTATATTTCTGAGTGAGAACACCATTTTATTGATTTTGCTTTTATTGAGAAGTAGTCTGTTTGCACAAAACCGCTCCTCAATATTTCTCTGCACCCTGTCGACCTCTGACAAAGTATTTTTTAGCAAATTTGTCGACACAGCAACCGTGGTGTCGTCCGCAAACAAGGTGAACTTTTCTGTTGGTTCAACAAGAGGTAAGTCATTGATATAGATTAAAAACAGGATGGGTCTCAAGACAGAGCCCTGTGGAACACCTATGTTAAGCTCACCCTGTCCAGACGACACCCCGGCAACCCTAACAATCTGCATCCTATTCTTCAGATATGATTCCAAGAAAGAAATACTTGCATTAGAAAAACTGTATTTTTTGAGTTTTTGAAGAAGTATTTGATGCGTAACACAGTTAAATGCCCTACTTAAATCACAAAATAAGGCACCCGTATACTCCATTTTGTTAAATGAATCTGAGATGTAGGAAACAAGGTCCAGAATCGCCATTGTGGTATTACTATCACTCCTGAAACCAAACTGACAGGGAGTAAAGAGGTTGTTTCCTTCAAAATAACCTATTATTTTATTGGATATACATTTTTCAAATATCTTTGAGATGATGGGTAACAAAGAAATCGGTCTGTAGTTGCCCGGTGAGTCAGGGTCTCCCTTCTTGAAGATGAGAATAACTTGAGCAATTTTCAATATATCTGGGAAGGTATTTTCTCTAAAACATTGATTAATAAGAGTTGTCAAAAAGGAGATGATAACACTCTGTATGCCTTTTATAAGTTTGACATTCAAACCAAAGATATCTGAACTATTTTTATTTTTTAATTGGCCTGACCTCAATGAAGGACACAGCCCCAAAAATAAAGGGAGCGCCACCCACCACCAAACAAGACATGAAATCGACTGGATCTTTTTGAGAAGCTCGTATTGAATGTATTGTTTCGTGGGCAATATTACAAAAAAATTTATTAAAAGTTTCTGAAGTTATGGTACAGCTGTGGCTTAAGTTTAATTTATTATTTTTGTTTGTTTTTGCAGTAATAATCTGCCATATGGTTTTAGAAGGATTATTAGAGGTATTAGAGATATTTGTATTATCAGCAAAGTTTACAAGATAACACCTTTCACCCATAACTGTAGATGCCAGGTCGTTAATATAAAAAATATACAGTAGTGCTCTCATAATGGTTCCCTGCGAGATGCCCATGGTTAAAAAGTTAACATCTGAAAAATATTGAACCCCATCAAATTCCACTACAACTTTCTGAACTCTGTTTTCTAGATATGAATGAACCCAATCAAGAGGAGGCCCCCTTTATACCATATTTTTCAAGTTTCTGAAGCAGAATCTTATGATCTAAACTGTCAAATGCTTTTGATAAGTCCAAAAATGTGCCCAAAGATAAGTGCTTGTTCTCAAAGCTTTCTATAATCTTCTCAATAAAATCAGATACAGCTGTGTTCACAGATCTACCTTTTAACTAGCCATGTTGTGTTGGGCTTAGTGAGTTTTTTAATTAAAAAATTTGAGAAGTCTGGAACACAACAATTTCAAAAATGTTTCAGAAGGATGATAATAGGCTTATAGGCCATAATTATGGAAATCTGTACTATTCCCCTTTTTAAATAGAGATTTAACCAATGCCATTTTTAAATTGTCCAGAAAAATGCAATTCCTAAAAGAATTATTGATTATATAGTTCAAGGGTTCGACTACATGATTGGAACATTGTTTTATTCAATTATTTGAAATCTCATTATACCCACAGCTTTTTATGTTTTTTAAAGATTTAATAATTTTTAAAATTTCTTTTGTTGTTTTATGTGAAAGAAATATAGAATTTAAATTATTTTCAATATTGCAGGATCTACTTCCCTGAGGCAAGTCAGCAACCAATTTTGGGGCACCTTCAAGGACAAATTTGTTAAAATTATTTGAAATAATTTGAGGATCTTCAATCTGACAATGTTTTTGTTTTGAACATTGACCTATTATTTCTCCTACTATCTGCCAAATGCATTTAGACTTTTTGTTGTTTCGACTGAATCTTTCGAAGTATTGATCTTTCCTGTCTGAAGCTAACATTTTGTTATGTTTTGTTTGATATCCCTGTATCTAGGGTCTTTTTCACACATGACAAATGGAGCATCCAATTGACGTTTGCATTCTAAAGTGCTTGGATTTTTTGTCTTTTGCTTGTTTCTTTTTACTTTATTAGTAATTGTTTTAAATAGAAAGCAGTGGTTAAAAGACTGTATTGTAGACTGCATAAAATAAAGCCACTATCCATTAATGTCCTGCTTTGGCAGACTGTACACTGTCTAACATGTTTTGGTAACCAATCATATGCTTGAAATTTTCCTTATTATGTGCATTAAATATTCTTCGTCTGACACAGCTCTGAACACAACCTACCTGGATATTGAACGATACTATTTGTCCCTTGTGATCTGATAAGTATGATAATCCCAAATATTATTTCAAAATTTAAACATTTATTTGTCATTCCATTATATTTCTAACTTAATGCAAAGACACATAGTAAAGGGTTTTCCAATAAGAGGTGTCATTTTGAAAAGCCCGCTATTTCGGTAGATGTCACTTTTGAAGCTGTAAGTTTTTGACGTTTGACAAGTAGAAACTACGCCATAAATAAAGATGGAACGATACACGCTTCAACAACGCATTGAAATTATTAAAATTCACTATAAAAATGGTGAAAATTTGGCAGAGACGGTTCGTAAAACTCGAACATTTTTGGGTCGTCATGAAGCACCTTGTCGGAGCGCAATAAAGAAATTGGTGAAAAAATTCGAGCTGTTGGGACAAGTTAGTTATGTGAAGAAGAAAACCAGTGCACGTCGCTCAAGAACAGCCGAGAATATTGCTGCTGTAGCCGAAAGTGTTGAAGAAAACCCAGGTTTGTCCATTCCTCGTCGTTCTTTGGAATTAGGGATTCCACAAACGTCATTACACCGTATTTTGCATAAAGATTTGGGTCTTAAGGCTTATAAAGTTCAGTTAACGCAAGAACTCAAGCCGGCCGATCATCAACAACGTCGTGCCTTTGCTGATTGGGTTCTTGAAATGCATGAAAATGATCCGGAATTCCATCGAAAAATCATCTTCAGTGATGAGGCCCATTTCCACCTCGGTGGCTTCGTCAACAAACAAAATTGTCGCATCTGGGGCTCGGAAAACCCAAGAGTTATTGTTGAAAAGCCTCTCTATCCTGAACGTGTGACTGTTTGGTGCGGTTTATGGTCCGGCGGGGTCATTGGACCTTACTTTTTCGAAAATGAGGCTGGAGCAACAGTTACGGTGAATGGATTGCGCTATCGAGAGATGATTAATGATTTTTTATGGCTGGAATTGGATGGTATTTATCTGGACCACGTTTACTTTCAACAAGACGGCGCTACGTGCCACACAAGTAACGAAACCATTGATCTTTTACGGGAAAAGTTTCCGGGCCGTGTTATCTCTCGAAGAGGTGATCACAATTGGCCACCGAGATCTTGTGATGTGACACCTTGCGATTTCTTCCATTGGGGCCACGTGAAAGACAAGGTCTACGCCAACAGCCCAGCGTCGATTCAAGACCTCAAAGATGGAATTCGTGAGGCTATCGAGGACATAGGGCAGCCACTTTGCGATTTGGTTATGGAAAATTTCATGAAAAGGATATGGTCCTGTAGGCATGGTCGTGGTGGTCATTTGGCTGATGTTATTTTCCATCATTAACGGCATACCTTCCTCTTTATAATGTAATAAATATCCGATCATTTATCTTAAAAAATGGCATTTTTCTTTGAATATCAAAATAACACCTCTTATTGGAAAACCCTTTAGATTAAATATTTACCTGGATAAGTAACTATCTCTTGTTTTAAGCATGTCTCTTTCTATTTCAAGCATGTGGATTTTTTGTTCGGCATCAAATAGTTCATTTCTCAGTTCGTCAATAGTCTTTTGTAGGTAAGCCTAGAAAACAAATATTCGTTAATAAAACCTTATTCTGAAAAATTATGCGGAAAGTTGCAAATTGCATTTAAAAATGCAATTATATACAGCGTGCCAAAAATAACAAACTTATTGTCAGTTACCAAGGCAACGGTCTGAAACGCAAAACACATCAGTCCCCGGCAGTAGTACAAAGGGTTTGTATTAAAATTAAGGATTGGGAGCTATATTGTAATAAAAATTATATATCTTATCAACTTCTAAAAATGTTATGTATTTATAATTCTACATTGTAAAGGAACAAACAGTACATACCACTAAAAGGAGGTATTAAATAATCACTCTGTAGTAGGATTTTACCTATAGGAATTGAGGAACTCTAGATCTTACCACCTGTCCGTTACCATAAAGGAAAAATAAATCAATTATCAAACTTGGCCCTTTTTATTCCTTCGGGTAGTTTAAATATTTTATGTAGGTTCATAAGCCGTGTAACTTATGTAAATATTTAAATAAATCTGTCGAAAAAATACTACCCTGGTTCTATAATTAAAACCGGAGGGATAAGTGCCAAGGGTAATTTTAACATGTCCTATTGGCGAACACCAATAAAATATTTTTAAACTGAACAATTTTTCCATTATTAGGAAATAAAAGAACAAATAAAATCGCTCTAATGCAATATATTCGTTTGATTACATGTAAAAAGAATTCGTATAATGACGACCGAAAAAAACTATTATTTTAGTTATTTTGGAGTTGTTTATCGAGTTAATTTTAAGTTTCTCATTGTAAATACCGTCGTTTTTATTTATTTTTGTTAAACAGACTTAAGTGTTTGAGAAACTTGTTTTGATTAATTTAAACCTTGCAGTGTACTGATGTGAGAGCTCTAAAACAAGAGGCCAGATCTGACCAGCCAGATAGCAGCTTTTCCTGAGCCGTGAAGTTGTGTTTATTATTTTAAATTTTAATACTTACGACTTCTCCTTGCTCACTTTTAACTTTTTGCATTTCCTTATTAACCTCTTCTCTGTATAGTTTAAGCTAAAAAAAAAAAAACAAATTTATGTAACTTGTAATATTACATTGACCAGCAGAAGAAGTTAAGAAACCTTGGATTACTGAAGGTTTAAAGATTTCAGCTATGAACTTAAAATCATTGCATACAATAAGAAAATTTACTGATAGTGTCAATTTTCATAATTATTTTAATAAATATAGGTCTATATATAGGAGGGTTGTAAAGGTGGCGAAAGAAACACATTACAGGTGTCGGATTGATCACCAAGCCAAGGAAAGCTGGAATATAGTCAACAGCGTAAGAGGCATGGATAGTGTGGTGCAGGATCGGTTGGACATGGACCTGAATGCCTTGAATAGCTTTTACTGTTCAGTGGCAACTGACATAACATCAAAAATTAAGGTACAAAAAAGACCGTTAGATTTATTTAAAGGCATTTCTGTAGTCAATTCTTTTGTTTGGTTTGACACTGCTAAAAAATATCATAACAAAAATAAAAACACATCTGGTTTGGATGAGATATCGGTCAAGGTTTTTGAAAATTTGCTTGACATTGCATTGCATTTCCTGTCTAGAGCTGTAAATCATTCTTTCTTAAATGGTATATTTCCATCATGTCTTAAAACAGCTACAGTAATACCAATATATAAGGGTGGAGATCGGAGTCAACCGACAAACTTTCGCCCAATATCTCTCCTGCCCACTCTTTCTAAAATAATTGAAAAACTAGTTAAAGGAGGATTAACAAATTTTCTTAGCCAACACAACATTCTGTCTGAATGTCAGTTTGGTTTTCAGACTTCCAACAACACTACGGACGCAGTTTTTTCTTTTTTGGAGAAACTCTACATCAGTTTGAATGAGGGCGATGTCGCGGCTGCGGTCTTTTGTGACTTGTCAAAGGCGTTCGATTGTGTGAATCACGAAGTACTTTTGAGTAAGCTCGAATTGTATGGTATTAGAGTGGCATTAAATTGGTTTGCTTCCTATCTTTCGAATAGGCAGCAAATGGTTAAGTACGATGGAGAATTTTCCAGTGTCTCTTCTCTGAGTTGTGGCGTCCCACAAGGTTCTGTTCTTGGGCCCCTGCTCTTTCTTTTATATATAAATGACATGACCAAGATTGATATCCGAGGAACATTTACATTATTTGCAGATGACGCAACAATTTTATGGCGTGGAAAGAATGGCTGTGATTTGAAACATATTATCGAGTGCGACTTGATTAGAGTGAATGAATGGTGTGCTGCAAATTGTTTAAGTTTTAATTTTACTAAAACCAACGTGTTAAGTTTCACGTTTACCTGTGATAGTTTAACTTTGAATAATTATTTTAGAGAATAAGCTAATGACTAGATTTTTAGGTATACTTATTGACGATAAGTTGAAATTTACTGACCACGTAATGGCATTAAATAAGAAGTTGGCTGCCGGGCGTTATGCGGTACGAACAGTGTCAAAGGAATTAGATTCAAATGTGGCTAGAACAGTGTATTTTTCGTGGATTGAATCTCATTTGAGATACGGAATTGCATTTTGGGGATTCTGTAGTCGGCAGATATTAAATTCGATTCTTGTATTACAAAAGCGAGCGTGCGTTATTTATTTAAGGTAAAAATGAAGGAGCATTGTAGGCCTTTATTTATTCAAGGTAAAACATTAACAGTGATAGGCATTTTCATTTTAGAAATAGTGGAACTGATTCATAAAAATATAAAAATTATTCAACTCCAAACCTATATAATACACGTAATAATGGCCTGCCATTGCCCATTCCCAGGACTACTCTCACTAAACAGTCTCTTATTTTTGAGGGAATTAAAATATATAACAAAATTCCTCTAAAGTATAGAAATATTAAGGATGATAAATTGATTAGGAAAAAACTTAAGGGCTTTCTTGTGACACAACCGTATTATTCACTGGAAGAATGTTTTGCTGACCATTTTTAACAGGGTGTGTTTGTACTTTCAAAATGTGTATAATGGTGTAATTTTATGGCTATTTTTGTCTTGTTTTACTTTATTATATTTGACCGTAAACTTTTAAATTAATTTAGTAGACATTAATTTTATTTTATTTTAGGTACCTGTTTTGTTAATTATGAACTTTTGTTTATTTACACTGTTTATTTTGATTACTGACTTTAATTACGTGTTCATTGTTATAATTGATCTAAGTTTTTTAAGATTTTTATTGACAAATTTTTTGTGTCGCATATGTTTTTTGTTTATGTTTATTTTTAACTTTTTGTTCTGCATAGTGATTTGTTAACAAGATTGATTTCTTTACAGCAACAAAGCTTATTATTAAGGATGGCACAATATAGAAAAATACATTTTTTCCAATATGGTCACTATATTAGTTATTAAAAATACGCTTAACAGCAAATGTATACATACTATACCTTACCATTTTATCTTTCATCTTTTCCAATTTTTCCTCATACTCCGCTCTTACTTCCTTAACTTTCTTCATTTTCCTAGCTTCAGCTTCTTCCCTTTCTTTCTTCAGAAGATTTACGAATTCCTCCCGATCTCTGGATCTTTTGTACTTGAGTGTTTCAATCTCTGTCATGTATTTATTGTTTTCCTCCAAAAGTTTCTCGTAGGCCTCCTTAAGGCTGCTCAGCTGATGGAATTGAGCGTTGCGTTCCTCGATCATTTTCCTGAGAGTATAGAAATATTTTGAATTTTTATGCCTAATCACAAATATCTTTACTTATAGTCACAGACATAGGATATATAAAATGGTCATCCTCAATGCTAGGCATTACCACAGCGTGAAAAGTCAAGAAGATTGAAAGCCATATTCATCTCTGTCTGATGGGCGGAACAAAGGACCAGACACAAAGTATTGGGGACATGTGGTCCGTTCATTAGATAGAGAGGGGAATATGACTTTCGAATTCCTTTCTCTCTCGTACTGTGGGAACGGCCGGAAATCGAGAAGAGCATTCTATAAACCTATGTCTATGGTTATGATCATATTTTGAACTTTCTTTTACCACTGCTTCATTTACTGGTAAAAATCTCTGGCCAACTTCAGGTAAATAACTTACTATTTAAATAAAGAGATTTTAAAATAAAAACGAGAATAGAATCATAAGATACGAGCATTATTCAAGAAATACCATTGCTTTATAACCATGAGGTCTCGTTAACTTTTACTACTAACCTTAAACTCACGTTCTCCAGCTCGTACTTGGCATTTGTCCCGACTACAGCAGAATAAGCCTCTCTAATTTTATCTCTCTCCTTCTCCGCACTTTCTATCCTCTTCAGCAAGTCCTTCTTTTCCTCGACGGCCACTTCATGAGCTCTCAAAATATTTGACTCCGTTTCTTTCATAATTTCCGTCTGAGATTGAAGAATTTCGTTACGCTCCTTCTTAATTTTCTGCGTCTCGTTTTGGCTGAGTTCTAATGACAGAAGGATGTTTTGCTTCTCTTCGACTGCTGCCTGAAGCTTTTCGAACAAATCGTCTCTTTCTTTAATCAGAACACTGTTTTCACTCTAAAAAGTTAAAAAAATTGATAGAAAAATAATTTTTTTCTAAAACAAATAACCAAAAAAATGAAATCGTATTTAAAATATGTTAGAATGTTAATTTAAACGTAACTTTTTTTGCCAAATTGCTGATAACATTGTTAAGGATATTTCTATTTCAGATGCGAGATATTATTTAAAATTTTAAGAATAGTCCCAGCAAGGACTACTTCAATTAAAAAGTTAAAAGTTGAATAACAATCAAAGAATTAATTATTTATCCCTTAACTTAAATTATAGATCTATGTATAATAAAATAGTTCTAGTTAAGATATCTTTAACTACAGGCGGATTTCGATTGTGCTTGGTATCAGTAAAGTCTTTGAGAGTGTACTTAAGAAACAAATACGTAATTTTCTGGAAAACCACAATTTATTAAATCCAAATGAGTTTGGTTTTAGAAACGACATGCCAACTACCACAATCATTAATCAACTTGTGGACTAGATACAGGGGTGCTTTGGTTTGATTGAGTCATATTTGTCTAATTGTCTTCAGTACATATCATATAATAACTATGACGACTCACTCTCAATCTACAATCTACTTTTCTCTCTGTTATGTTAACTTGTGCAAATTTTGACATTTAAAAACGGAATTGCAAATATCAATATTTAAGCAACATATTTAGATGTTCCATATAAAAAAAATAAATATCGTACTATTGAGGGAATGATCCCAGCTAAGACTTCTCACCAACATTTACTATAAAGTAAAAATCCATGGTGTGGGTATTAACATTTAAGTGTAATACTGATTTCGGCCAAAAATTATAAAAAAATTTAATAATTTGGCAAAAAAATATGGCTCAAGGGAGGATTCAAATAAGGCTTTAATTTCATTAAAAAACGTCTGTCGTTACATTTAAAAGAATATAAAAAAAATTATGCGCCATGCTTTTTTGAGCCACCCTGTATAAGCTAAATTATTTTTAGATGTACTCACTTTAACGTATAGACCAGGGCTTATCTATAAAATATCGGGGTTTCGTGGATGTGAAATGGAACATGGAGATTTTTGCATGAGACCCTTCAGAATAATCTGAATAGAGAAAAATTTGATATGCGTCATTTCAAAAAGTTAGTCAACATTGTTTTTATTAAAAGAAATATAAAACTAACGAAAAAAAAAACGTTTTTTTTTCCTACTTTTCTCTCATGTAACTTTGAAGGTATTCGTTTTAGAGGATAGTTGAAGAGGGAAAAAAGTTTCGTAATTAAATTTGCCATAAGATAGGGTTGGTCGGAAATCTCAAAATATATTTCTCTTATTGCAAAATAGCAATAACTAAAAAAGAAAAGGTAAAAAAAGCACTTTATTAATAAATTTTTTTCAACCATTTCTCTGAGGACCTTCATATTGGAGCAAAGAAAACTTTATGCCATGATAAAATAACACGCTAAAATTCGTTAGGATCGAATCGATAGTTTTTGCACAATAATTTTGCCTTCCGATTTCGTCTATAAAAATTGACCATTTTTCAAGTTTGTCTGAGTCCAAAATATCACGTTAACATATTTAAATTTATGTTCAACATATAGTAGGGAACCCAAGTTTTCCAACGCTTTTCAGAATCAAAATCGGATGATTTGGATGCCCTCAGGAATTGTTTAAAGACATTGTTGATATTTTTGCTTATAAACAAATAGATTAGCTCGTCGGATTTTCATTGGATTTTTTTTTGCAATACATGGTTTGAAAGTACTTGGAAAGACGCTTCTTTTCGTGAAAAAAAATTTCAAATCCGTCAATTGGTTTCCGAGATACAAACGGTCAAAGTTGACAGTCTGTTACGGTAAATCTAGAAACAATACAGACATGATTCTTGGACCAAAAACTTTGTCTTGCCACGTTCTTTTTTGATACAAATATTTAAATGTTGATGTTATCGGGAACTTTAAGAAAAAATGAAAAGAATATCGCCCACGGGAGTAAAAAATTAAAAAAAGAGGGGTGGGGAGCTCTCAATTTAAAATTGAATTCGAAGATTCAAAATACATATCTGAAAAAAATTTTCATTTTCTCGCCTTCTAATGGAGCGATTTTGATAATTTTTTTTAAACCGATTTACCACGAATAATGGAACTCAAATATCATAATGCCATATGCCCATCATGCATTCATTTTGTTATAAACAAATGCCGTTATTTATGCACCATACTTACAGCATACTGCACCATATAGTATTGGACTTTCGAAGCGAATCTTTGTTTATTAATATAATTAAGTATACTGTAACGATACACATTTACTTTAATTATCAAAATTGTTTAAACAAATTGAAAAAAATAGCTACACATTTTACTATCAGGTGCAGCAATGGCTTGGTAATAATGAATTGGACCCAAAAGACTTGGGTTGGGAAGTGCAGATATCATGTTTGGAACCAGTTGAAACCATAGACATACTGTTGCCAGATAGTCTATTGAAAAAAATAAGCTGTCAATGTATAAAAGAGTGTTCCAAATTATGTGGCTCTATTAAGCCTGGATTAAAATGTACTGATTACTGCTCAAACTGCAACGGACAAAGTTGCAAAAATGCACAAAACCAATATATTAACGTAGAGAAATTTCTCAAAATGTAATTGATTTTGAAGAAGTTGACAGAGAAATAAAAAATAACTGTTTCGATATCGATATACGATTAGATGACGAACATTTCAATGAAAATGATGATCCGGACATTTCATAGCCTAAGATTGTCCGATTCGCATGAAAAAAAAACTTCAATGTAAAAAAACGTTTTTCTGCACTCTGTAAAGTTTGTAATATAATATTTAGTGTTAAGAGTGCTTTATTGAACTTTCCGAACATAATTTATAAAGAATAACTATTTTATTTTTATCTTTATTTTACAAATAAAATAATTTAAAACCAAAACTTTTTTCAGTTTGTTTAAACAATGATTGTTTAAAGAATTTTGATAATTAAAGTAAATATATATCGTTATAGTACGCTTAATTATATAAATAAACAAATATTCGCTTGGAAAGTCCAATACTATAGGGTGCAGTATGCTGTAAGTATGGTGCATAAATAACGGCATTTGTTTATAACAAAATGAATGCAAGATGGGCACATAGCATTATGATATTTGAGTTCCATTATTCGTGGTAAATCGGTTTAAAAAAATTATCAAAATCGCTCCATTAAAAGGCGAGAAAATGAAAATTTTTTTCAGATATGTATTTTGAATCTTCGAATTCAATTTTAAATTGAGAGCTCCCCACCCCTCTTCTTTTCATTTTTTACTCGCGTGGGCGATATTCTTTTCATTTTTTCTTAAAGTTCCCGATAACATCAACATTTAAATATTTGTATCAAAAAAGAACGTGGCAAAACAAAGTTTTTGGTCCAAGAATCATGTCTGTATTGTTTCTAGATTCACCGTAACAGACTGTCAACTTTGACAGTTTGTATCTCGGAAACCAATTGACGGATTTGAAATTTTTTTCACAAAAAGAAGCGTCTTTCCATGTACTTTCAAACCATGTATTGGAAAAAAAATCCAATGAAAATCCGCCGATATAATCTATTTGTTTATAAGCAAAAATATCAACAATGTCTTTAAAGAATTCCCGAGGGCGTCCAAATCATTCAATTTTGATTCTGAAAAAAGCGTTGGAAAACTTGAGTTCTCTACTATATGTCAAAAATAAATTTAAATACGTTAACGTGATATTTTGGACTACGACACACTTGAAAAATGGTCAATTTTTGTAAACGAAATCGGATTGCAAAATTATTATGCAAAAACTATCGATTCGATCCTAACGAATTTTAGCGTGTTATTTTAACACGGCATAAAGTTTTCTTTGCTCCAATATGAAGGTCCTCAGAGAAATTTAAATGGACGAAAAAAATTTATTAAAAAAACTGTTTTTACCTTTTTTTTTTAATTATTGCTATTTTGCAATAAGGGAAATATATTTTGAGATTTCCGACTAACCCTATCTTATGGCAAATTTAATTGTGAAACTTTTTTCCCTCTTCAACTTTCCTCTAAAATGAAGTCCTTTAAAGTTACACGAGAGAAAAGTTGAAAAAAAAAAACGTCTCTTTTTCGTTAATTTTATATTTTTATTAATAAAAACAATGTTGCCTAACTTTTTTGAAATAACGCATATCAAATTTATCGTTATTGAGGTTATTCTGAAGGCTCTCATGCAAAAATTTCCATGTTCCATTTCACATCCACCTAAAAACGGATAAGCCCTGGTCTAATAATTAATATTCTTCACATCAAATTTTTCATCGATTTAACAACATTGATTATATTTATCTGTTTTGTAATGGCAATGATTCCCGTAGCATCTTTCTGAAAATAGTTCACCATAGCGTTAAAAACGCCGCGACGGTACCGTCAACGCGGCTTAGCGTACATAGCAGATTAATATTTCCGCGGCGGTGGGAAAGTTCGGGCCAGAGGTGGAGATGAACTGAATAATAATAAATAAAATCTTCAGAAAATTCTAAAGAACTTTTGATCTTACCTTTAATCCATCTCTTTCTATCAAAATTTTTTCTTTTTCTTCCACCGATCGTTGCAGCAAATCGTATATTTCATTCTTTTCCTTAATAACATCTCCCTTCTCTATAAGTAGCTTTTTGAATTCATTCTCCATGTCCTTCTGAAGCTTCTGCACCTCTTCAAAATTAACAAAAATATCTTCTTTATCTTTCTTGGCCGCTTCCAGAAGTTCACCCAATTCTTGATTTTCTAAAATAAGTTTTTTGATTTCGCTCTCGTTATCTTTATGTCCATTTTGGAGGTCTTCGTAATCGCTCAAAATAGCATCCCTCTCTTTTTTAGCTTTATCCAACCCAGCAGAAATGTTGTTCAGTTCAGTGAAAAGTTCCTCCTTTTCCTTGATAATCTTCTGGAGATTTTCCAAAATTTCCGCTTTATCTGCAAGGAGTTTCTTCTTCTCATCTAAAATTTGGTTATTTTCTTTACAGATTTCCTCATATTTTTTCTCCAGTTCAGTTTTGTCAATGCATAAAGTATCGTAGTCATTGATAATTTTAATTTTCACCTGTTGAAGCTCTTCCAACATTTTCGTAATTGCATCTTTCTCCTCTAAAAGAGATTGATTTTCCTTCAAGGCATTTTCAAGTTTTAATGCCAGTTCTTCTTTCGCTTTTAAAAAATCATCTTGGTTTTTCTTAAGCTCCTCCATTTCAACAGTCAGCACTTTGTTTTCCTCCAAAACAGATTCATTTCTCTGATACTCGAGCTGATATGTAGTCGATATTTCTTCTATTTCTTTAACATACAAATCCCTACTAGTTAAAACTTCATTTTGTTTACAAGCAATTTGTTCCAATTCCACCGATAATCGTTTCTTTTCTTCCTCCAAATATTCCAAGTCCTTTTGCAAAAGCTCGGTTTTTAAAGCCATTTCTTTATTTTCCGCTACCAAATCCAGTTTATCTCTGTTACTCATTTCTAGAGCTTCCAAGATTTGTTCTTTTTCTTGCGTCACTTTTCTTAATTCTCCACTGTTCAAATCTAAAAAGTTTGACACTACAGTCTTTTCTTCTCGGACTTTATTTAATTCTTCTAATTTTTTATCCATCTCTTTCTTGATACAATCAAGATGAATGGCAAATTTGTTTTTCTCTTCTTCTGAAACTTCCAATTTCTCCACCGTCTCGTCAAGGCTCTTTATCAGTATTCGTTTTTCCTCCTCAGCGTTCTCTAAACTAGCAGATAATTCTTTTACATTTTCTGTTAATTTATTCTTCTCTTCATCGAGTCTTTCCAATCTGGCAACCGTATCCTCCAAGCTAGAACAAAGGGCGTCCTTTTCTGACGTTATTCTTTCAATATTTCTAATAGTTTCCGCTAAAACATCGTTTTGGCTACTCTTCTCAGAATCAGTTGTCTCCAATTTCCTTGCAAGATCCTCCAGTAAATTTGCGAAATGTTGTTTTTCACTCTTCGCTAAAGTTAAATTAACTTTGAGCTCCTCCAATTCATGAGACCTCAACTGTTGTTCAGAAATAATATCGCTAAGCTTATTCTGGTTGATTGCTAATTCCGATTTAAACACTTCTCGTTCAGCACCAGTAACTTCCAATTGCTTAATAAGTTCTACCAGTTTTTTCTCATTATTTTCCTTTTCTACATCGGCTGCCTGTAATTTTTCTTCAGCTGAACGTAGCATCACCACAGTTTCTTCTAGTTTCTTGCAGTACGTATTCCTTTCATCATAAACTGTAACTTGTTCATGAGCTACACGATCTAAGGTCTCTATTAATTTCTCGTTTTGGGCTTCTACTTCTTTATTAAGTAAATCGTTTTCATTAGTAGATTCCACCAGCTTTCTGGCGAGATCTTGCTTTTCAATGGTAGCCTCTTCTAATTGTGATTTCATCTCCTTAAGAGAATTCTTGTATTCTTGAATACAATTATACATTACAGCTCTTTCTTCATGCGCTATCTGAATATCTTTAGCTAAATAACTGTTTTTTTCTTTAGCTTCCAGCACGAGCTGATTAGCATCTGCCAACTCTAACTGCTTTTGATCGTTCTCTATCAAGGCACTTTTTAGCTTTATGGTAACTTCTCTTAATTCCTCCTGAACATCCTCTAATTTCATATTGGTATCTTCCAGAAGTTTCGCGTTCTCAGCCAATTTAACTTGCAATTCGTTCTTTTCAGAGACATTCTTTTCAATTAGTTTTTTACTCTCGGTAAATTTATCTCGACTTTCGGCAAGTAAAGTAAATGTTTCCGCCAATTTATGTTCACAAATTTCTTTTTCTTTTAAAGCTTCTTCTAAACATTTCTTCTTAATTTCCCGACTTTCATTTGCTGCTTCCAGTTTTTTTAGGTGCGCTTCTTTTTCCTTTGTAGAATTTTGAAGTTTTTCCAAGGTATTTTCTAACTGCTTGGAAACTTGTTCAAATCGTTTTTCTGCCTCGATCTTTTCAGCTGATAACACTTCTAAATTTCTAGTAAACTGTACTATCTTTCCTTCACTTTCTTCCAACTTTTTCATAGTATCTGCTAAGCTATTTTCTAAACCGTTTTTCTCCAAGCAAATTTCTTCTATTTTGGCTCGAGATTCTTGAAGCTGATTAGAGTAATCTGTTAGATGATTTGAAAGTGTTTCTTTGTCGCGTATCAGATTCTGTAAAACACTTTCATTATCTTCTAGTTTTCTAGATGTTTCTTCTAAACGGCGTGATGTTTCTATCAACTTATTTTTCAGTTCATTCTTCTCATCTGAGATATCTTCAAGATTTTTAGTAGAAGCTTCAAAATTTTTCTTCACATCTGCAAGTTCCATCTGGGTTTCTTTTAATGCTGTTGTAGCATTGGTCAAAGATTTATCAATATTTTCTTTTTCGAGTCTTAGTTTCTCAAAGTTTTCAGACGTATTCTGTAACACTGTTTCTATTTCCCTCATTTTCTTAGAAGTAGTTTCTAACTGCTCAGAAGTTTCAAGTAGTTTTTTTTCAGTAGCAGCTTTTTCTGAGGAAATATTTTTGAGATTCTTAAGAGTAAATTTCAATTTCTTATCAGTTTCTACATGCTCTTTTTCGGTCTGTTCTAATTGTTTACAGGTATCATCTAAATAAAAAGCAATACTTTCTTTTTCAAGTTTTACACTTTTTAGATCTTCCATGGTGCTCTCTAGTGAACGTTTAACATTTTGTAAATTGTCCTTAGTTTCCTTTAGATCTTTGGTTGCTTCTTCTAGATCTTCCTTTTTTTCAGCTAAATCTGTGCGAGTTTCCTCCAATTGTATAGAAGTAGTTTCTAATTTAGACTTGAGGGAATCTTTTTCAATTTTTGTATGACTAAGTTCCTCCAACGCTTTATTTAAATTTGCAGAAGTTTCCTGAAAACTTTCTATCTTCTCTGATAACTTACTTTCCATCTCAGCTTTCGTAGCACAAACTTCTTTAAGATTTTTATTAGTCAATTCTAGATTCTCCTTTGTATCTTCTAGTACTATTTGCAACTTCTCAAAATCTTTAGAAATGTCTTCTAGATGACTAGCAAAGCTCACCTTTTCCTGCTTAACATGTTCTAGTTCTTTCAAAGTGTTATGTAACAACTTTTCGGTATTTCCTAGATTTTTAGATGTCTCTTCTAAATGCTGAGATACTTCTTTTAAACTATTTTCAGTAGCAACTTTTTCTTCTGAAATCCTTTCAAGATTTGTATTAGCTAGATCCAAGCAACTTTTAGTTTCAGACAGTTGTGTCTGCGTTTCCTTCAGTGCTTCAGACGTATCTTTCAAAATACATGAAATATTTTCCTTCTCAAGGTTCGATTTTTGTAAAGCTTCCAATGCACTTTTCAAGGAATTTTGAGCGTGTTCCAATTCACTAGAAGTCTCGTCAAACTCTTGTGATGTTTCTACTAGTCTATGTTCTATTTTGGTCTTTTCTATTGAAACTTCTGCTAGATTTTTACTTGTAACATCCAAGTTATTCTTGGTTGATATCAACTCTTCTCGCGTCTCACTTAGATGTTTTGTAGTATCAATCAAATTACTGGTAACATGATCTCTTTCTGTTTTAACAATATGTAGTTCATCAGAGACGTTCTGTAACAAAAGCTCCGTATTTTCGAGTTTTCCGGTTATTTCCTCCACAGTTTTGGAGACTTCTGCCAACCTGACTTCCACATTACCCTTTTCTAATACAAGTTTCCTTGTAGTTTCATCAGCTAGCTCTAGTTTTTCTTTAGTTTCAGCTAGCTTCGTCTGAATTTCCTCTAACTGTTCATTAGCTTTTGTTAAACATTTGTAAACATTTTCGTTTTCAACTTTAAGATTCCCCAATTCTCTCAAAGTATTTTGCAAGGAAACTTTGGTGCTTTCTAACTCTTGTGTAGTAAGTTTCAAGCTCTGAGAAGTCTCCAATAATCTATTTTCTATCTTATCCTTTTCTACAATGACATCATTAAAATTCTTTCTAGTATCTTCAAGATCAGCGGTAGTCTGAAGTAATTTTTGATGTGTTTCTTCTAAAACTTCAGTAGTATCTTCCCACAGCTTATGAAACTTGTGTTTTTCCATAGAAGTATCTTCTAACTCTTTAGATATTTCTAATAGTTTTTCCAAAGCTTCATTTTTGTCTTTCTCACAACACTGGAACTTCAGTGAAGTATTTTCTAAAACTTGACTGGTTTCTTCTAATTGTTTAGATGTTTTTTCCAGGCTATATTCCACCTGCTTTCTATATTCAGTTTCTTTGGTCAGTTTTAAGTCCACTTCAGATTTCTGAGCCTGGATGTCTTTTAAATGATCATTTAATTTCTGCTTTAGCTTGGCATATTTGTCCAAACTCCTTGTGGCTTCTTGTAATTGTACATTAAAGTCATTTCTTTCTATTTTGGTACAATTTAGAACATCTTGAGTATTTTGTAACTCTAATTGAAGATTCTGCTTTTCTAGATTTAGTTGGTTAAGGTCTTGATTCGCCTTTTTGAGGCTCATTAAAGTTTCTTCTAGGCGTTTTGATGTTTCATCAAAATTAATTTGTAATTTTTGTCTTATTCTAGATTCTTCACCTAATTTTTTCTCAATTTCAACTTTCAGAACTTCAAGTTTTTGTAAATCCTGAATTAACTTGCGATTTTCACCAATAGATTCATCTAACTTATTTGTTATTTCTTTTATTTGCTTATTCAAACTTTTCTTTTCAATTTTGATATTATTTAAATTTTCTCGTGAATTGTACAACTCCAAATGGAGATTTTCTTTTTCTAAATTTGATTGTTTCAGGTATTTAGTTGTTTTACGAAGATTTTCCATGGTTTCTTCTAGAGATGTAGATGTTTCTTCCAATTGCGTTTCTATTTTTTGCCTAAGAGAAGTTTCATCGCACAATTTCTTCTCAACTTCGAGTTTTAAAAGTTCAAATGTATGCACATCATCCTCTAATTGTTGATTTTGCTGTCTAGCTTTGCTTAAATTTATTATAATTTCTTCTAATTTTTTATTTAAATCTTCTTTTTCAAATTTGGACTTATTTAAAGCATTCAACGCCTCTTGTAGCTCTATATTTAATTGATCCTTCTCGCCACGCGTTTTTCTAAGTTCTTCAGTTGCAACGTCGAAATTAACACAAATTTCTTTCAGTTGTTTGGAAGTTTCTTCCAAAGTTTTTTCAATGTTACATTTGTAAGAAATTTCTTCTGACAATTTTCTTTCAATTTCATCGTTAAGTTCTTTAAGAACCTTATATTCTTCTACCAATTCCTTATTTTGCTTTACAGATTCTTCTAATCTCTCACAAGTTTCTTCTAGTTTCTTATTTGACTCATCCAATTCTGCATTTACGCCGTTTAATTTTTCTTCTGTTCTTTTTAATGCAACATGCAGATCTTCTTTTTCCAATAACGTTTTATTGTTGTTTTTCTCACTTACTTCCAATTTTTGCCTAGTATTACTTAAATCCCCTTGCAAAGCTTCTAAATCTTCTTCTAATTTTTGTTTTTCTTCTAAAGCCATCTCCAAATCTCCCAAGGCATCATCCAACTGCTTCTGAACTTCCCTAAGCTGTACATCTACTACAGAATGGGCTAGATCTTCAGAAGATTGTAATGGTTCCAAACTTCTTGATCTGCGATATAAGGAGTTTCCAGCTTGCATACTTTCTTCAAAACTAACGGAGGATTTTGGACGGTATTCGTCCAATAAGCATTCTAGTTCTGTACAATGAGCATTTAAATTCATATTTTTTGATTCCAGTTCTTTGCATCGTTCTTCTATTTCAAGAAATCGTTCTTCTATCGTCATGCATTTTTCTTGCCATCTTGTAGATTCACTTTCTAGGATTCGAAGCTATGAAAAAAAAAAACAATGATTCTCAATGATGTAATTTTTATGCCTATATTAAGAAACGTGAGATTTAGTAAAGTAATTTTAAAAATACTTTACCTTTTCTTTTGCCACATCTCTCTCTCTTCTAAGTTCAAGTTGCTCCTTATCACACTGTTGAACATACTGTTCCAAATTCTGTATTTCTATCCTCAATAGTTTCTGGGTTTCCCTGGAATCTTTATCTTGGTAATGAGGGGGGGTTCTCATTTCTAGAGATTCTACTTCCGAACGTAGACGTTTGACTTCTGAACATCTCTGTTTTAGTTTTGACTCTGAAAGAAAAAATTAAATTACCTAACAAACTAACCGTGATAATCCCTTACTTGTAGAGCTTTTCCCAATACCCCCAGACACAGAGTGTTCCACTTTCAAGTGGTCGCTGCTGAACAGCAAAATTTTTTAACAAGCATGAGAATAAATTATTAGAGTCTTGTTAAGTAAGTTTGACAAAATGTATTTAGCTTTAAAGCCAGTCAAACAGAGAGGCTTAAAAGTTGTGTGCAAGAATGGGATGTATACAAAATATCTTGTTTTGAGTACTCTACTTTAGTTTGGGTTAGTTTTGTTTTCATCTTGGTTCTTAGACTAACGTAGCTTGCCAGATGATCTGTTTATGTTTGGCATCCCTATTCTGCATGTATTTTATACTAGAATACTGAAATGACCACGTTTAATTGCATTTAAACTACCAAATTTTCCATCCTAATGAAATTTAAAAAGACGAAGTGACAAGCCAATGGTTTTCTTACATTTTGTTAAAAAAATGATTAAATATTATGCTGTTTTTGTGAATTTTGCTAGAAATTCTCAAAGTTTAAAGTATTGATCGGAAAATATAAGTTTTATGAATGAGAATGAGATTTTTTTTTTGAAAAAAACACGCGAGATCGGCAAAAAAAAAACATCATATTCGTGAACTACGACTCCAAAAAAAAAGGAGGTATGTAAAAAATTATTGAAAAATTCGGTGTTTCCAACGTTCCAAATAATTACCATTTAAAATGGTTTCCTTAAAATTTAATATAGCAGATTAAATATTCCTATTTTGTTTAAAATTGGCATTTATGGTTTTGAGTAGCAGAAATTACAAATCTAAAGCTAACTTGTTAAAATTAAATATAGTTACAAATAACTAGTATACATACCTAATCTAGCAACTTTGTCATTCTGCTCCTTTAACTCCTCGATCAAATCAGACTTGTCAAACTTCTCTATTTCCAACTCCCTCTTCAATCTTTCGATTTCCTTATCTCTTTCCTGTAATTTTAAATATTTGGATGCAGGGGTTCTTAATATATCCTGCAGAGGGCTCTTCTTTACAAGTGGACTGTTGGCAACAGTAAAAACGCGACAGGATAACAAATCTTTCTTACCTGCTATGAAAATGTTTTTAATTATTGCTGTAACAAAGAATATTAAATCACACACTTATAGTCTTCATGATTTTTATATTTTAGCGAAAATATTCAATATCTTGCATTATTAGATGAGTAATATTCCAGTTAAGCTCATTAAAATAACTTGAAGCCAAAATATTATCAAATTATATGAACAAAAAAGGAAAGGTGGTCGGTAAAGTTAAAGAAAATAAGCCCTTATCAATAAAAATAGTTCTCCTAGTTTGTCTCTCTTAATTTATTATTTATTTCTAATTATTTAGCAGAAATTTTCACATAAAAAAGGAAAATTCTTGTGATAATTGAAAGTTTGGGGGCAGAAAGAAATAATTTATCCATTTTTTTTGCTTTCCTTGACAAAGATGCTATATTAAATATAGGAATCCACATTTACTGCTCAAAATATTTGCAAGTTAAGAAAATAAAACCTATCTTGATTTCAGAGTTGATGTCTGTTTTTAAGCAACATCCATGGTTCCCAATCTTTGATATTTACTGAAGTTACTTAAAAGTAACTATTAACTTGATTTACTCTTATTTGATATATGACCTGTGGCTAAACTAAAAATCTTATAAAGTATGATAATCAAAGTTAATGTTAGCAGAGAATATTGATGTTTTTCATACCTTCTAAACCTTCCGTTGACATATCACCACTTGCTTTTTCCAAAAAGCTTTTTATATGCATCTGAGTAACGGGATTTAAATTGTAGCACAGTGGAGAAGTCAAGACATTTCTTCTGTCATGTATACATGTGTAGTGCATCAATAAAGAAGTTATGTGAATAAGGTCTGAACGAGGTAAATCATTCACATGAATATTGGCCATATCTTTAATTTCTATTTTGGGGTAATGGTGCGAAATTAAATCAAAAATATGGGTAAGGTCATCATTTGGGATAGGATCTGTAGATTTTTTACTGAGAAAGAAAAAAATAAATTAATATTAATATTATCTATTGCGTTAAAAATGTGTAATTTTCCATTCTTCTAATAAAAGTGTCAAGTTTAATTTGTGTATGTTCTTCAATAATTCAATACTTACATAACTTTCCGCAGATTTTTAAAAAATACACCATCTCTGAGCTCCTCTAAATTCTGAATTGGTTTACTTAATTTTAAACAATTTACCTATAAAATTAAATTATTGAGTGATAAGTTAGAGAGAATATCCACAACACCTAAAGTCTACGTACCCATTCAACTAAAACTTGTTCCCACTTTGCGTGATCCATTTTAAAACGATCTTCACTACTTTATAATTAAAACATCAACTTTAAAACAATATTATTTAAAATAATGTACAAGTGTTATCACATATTTGTCAGTTAGGTCGGTTGTCTGTAAACAATCGATATTCTTTTAAATTTACGCCATGTTTGAAATTATCGGATTTTGATTGGTGACATGAAATACAGCCGTTAAAAAAATGGTTGTTTTTCATTGGTTAAATAATAAACTGTTGCTATCATGAACAACGCTACTACCGTAAAAAGAAGAATTTGATATTTAAGTTACATTTGACAGTTTCGAAAATTTCAAAAGTTTTGTTTGTAAACCTTTTAAATTTTAAACTAGTTTAAAGTTTTATGTATTAGTTGTTTTAAGTGATGTTTTATACTTTTTATTTTTATTTTAATAAACGCAAATGTCAGGCGAAATCAGACAATTTATTGAAGATCAGAAATTGCGAATTTTAGAGGAAAAAAAAAGGTTAGGACTTTTAAAAAAGCAAACTAAAGAAGAAAACTTAAATGAAAATAAGGATGATCCACAAATCGCTGATCAGGTATTTAAATTCCCTATTTTGTTTTACATCCCCGTTTATATTTGTAAACGAAATCTCACTGATATTGTTAAACGAGGACAAGATTCTCTTTTGCTTTCTAATCAATATTATTTAAGTGGATGTAAAGGAGCAATTATGTTTTTGTCTTATCCTTGCAATTTTCAGACAAAAGAGAATTCTGCTAGACAGCCAGATTAAAAGGTTTTAAGAATTTAAGTATCTCACTTATATGTGGCTACATCATTTAATATGCATTTTTTAAAACAAAAGTTTGCTTATATGGGAACATTTTGAAAACAGGGTATTATAATTAATCAGAAGTGTATATATATATATATATATATATATATATATATATATATATATATATATATAATATAGTTATATTTCAATAAAATATCAATTTGAATTTTAAAAAGTGGTTTTACCGTGATTTCCTTTATAGTTCCACTGCAGTTGGCAAAAAAAAAATATAGTATAAGGATAAAGACAGAAAACTTTTTTTAATGGAGTTGTAATATTTTGAGTACAATTTGAAAAAAAATATATACAGTTTTATTTTCACCATTTTGTCAAGAGCACACTGTCACATTTGAAATCTTCATTGCACCCAAATTTTCATATGAAATGGGACAAAAATTACAAAAAATTTGAAAAAATAACTATATTTTTTAAAAAGGGTTACCTCAGATCTTTTACTATACTCAGGAAATCTTGAACAAAATTTAATTAATAAATGTGGAACTGACACCAGACTTAGGTTTGCATCATCTTGGAATTAAATTTCAGTAGGTTTTTAAGCAAAGATCCAAACAAAACAGTTATCTAAACAACTAACCAAGGTGAACAATGAACCCAATGCATTTGTAAGTAAACCAGAAGAGAAAAATATTTCAAAATATATCATATCAAGCTTCAACTAAACTCTTTCCTATACTAGTGTTGAAAACACCAAGATTTTTCTATACATTTTACACACATGAACTTCCACCATTTATTATCAACCTGATTAAGAGAAAGGGACAAATGTGGTGTGATTATCTGGTTAATCACAATCCTGGGGCAAAAAGAGAAATTAATAAATAATAAAAATAAGACGTTAAGAGAAAGGGCTGGTCTGGAGTACGCCAATGTGCTTTGGTCCCCCTTTACCAGGTACTTGTGGAGGCTATTGAGGGTATACAGAATAGATTCTTGCGGTCTTGTGTTAGTAAGCAAAATATTTGTTTTACTGGTTACAATTTCGACTATTCACTAATTCTTAATACTCTTGGTATGTGCTCACTAAAATCCAGAGGCTCTTATTTAGATATGTGTTTTTGTCTGAGTATATCTGCTGTCATTATCTTCTATTAAACTTAAATTATCATACTTGAAATAGGGAACTATTCTGTGTGCCCTTCCATGCTTCAAACCAATGGCAGCTCGTGATCAGAAAAATTATGGGTTCTGAACTACATTTAAATTTTATAGAGACAAAAAGGAACTTACACATTTTTGTTAGAAATCCACATAGAGCTTAAACATTTGAAAGTGGGGCACTTTGTACACTACACTACACACTTGTCTATGCCTAAGAAATGTTTGATAACAAGGTTTCTGTATATTTACACACAAATAACATTCTTTCCCTCACGTATGTTTTTACTATTTACATTAATTAAAAATTCACTATCATATAGTATATTAAATCGATTCTCTGATTTTTTGTCGAAGCAAATTTGTTTATGACACATGCATTAAAATTTGGTGTTTCACTAATTAACTTCTTTTCAATCGACAACATCGGTAAAGCCACTAGGCGATCTTCAGTCATGGAATTTCTTAAGAAAATCTTTATTCTTTTAGAGTAGAGAAGGATCGTTCAATTTTTGCTGTAGTCATAGGTATGGTAATCAATATTTCTAATAGTTTTTTTGTTTCTTGAAACGGCTTTGATAAATTATTTTCAATTAAAAATTAAAAAAAAGGTATTGCCTCACTTCTTTCTCTACAATTTGCCCTGGCATACGTAACAGATAATTCCGTTTTCAGACGTTTTTTATCCAAATTTAATGTATCATCAGGAAAGTATCCACAATATTTACCAACAAACTGGAGTATAATAATGACGCTGCCGATAAGTGATCTTTAAAATCAAAGCGATCTTTTGCACAGTTCATTATTATATCAAAAACTTTTATTCCAGCAATTCGATGGTCTGATTTAATATCATTTCTTCGTTTTATTTTAGCGGAAATCGGTTCAATGCATAAATTAAAAACTTCGTTTGCAATACCGTCCAGCGTATTCTTTATTAAAATAATATTTTGCTCAAAAATAGCTATTTTTTGGTTTATTTCTAATGGATCCGTTTTCCTTTTTTGTAGTTCATTAAATAAAATGTCAACATATGAGTTCACACACCTACAAGTATTCTTCTAATGGAAGTACGCGGCACTACAAGCTGTTTGATTATACTATCTTCTGTTTCTTCCATATATTCAATAAAAGATTCACGTTATTCAAAAACTACACTTACGGTTCTAATATTAAAATTTCAACGAGTTGGAGCACCATGGAGAACATGTCTTTCAACGGTTTTATTTAACACTGCTACACGTTGAGGCGAATTTTTATAAATAGGTGGGAATATTTTCAAAAAAAAGTTGAACTTGTGAACTTTCAGAAGCAGCTTGTAACATTACCATATTAAGCTGATGAGTATAGCAGTGTATAAAGTGTGCATTAGGGTATTTTTCCTTAATCCTTGCCTGTACAGGGTGAGTGAACGATTGGATGAAGTAGGTTTGTGCCTTTTCGGTGAAATTAACAAAGAAACTATATTTATTGTTTGATACAGTTTATTTTTACGCAGATTTTAAAAATATTTAGGACTCTACAGGGTGAGCCAAAAAACTAGGACAGCATAAAGTTGTATTTTTTTTAATAGAACACCCTATATACGAATCGTATTTTCGATTTAGCTTATAATTTTAAATCTTTTTTATTAAGGGTTTACTATAACAAAACTTTATAGTTTCTGAGATAATTAAGTTTAAAGAAAAAAAGTCACGTTTTCAAGCATCAATTCAATCCTAAATAACGTTTTCAATTTTGTGACAAATATATTCAAATTTGGAATTTAGCAAGGCCAAGGACAAGTTAACATAATTTTTACCTAATATTTGCAATAAAAGCTACAGGGTGTTGAACACATCGGCTCAAATTTGAACAAGTTTAAATGAATAAATATCTTTTTTTTTTAAATGGTACACCTTGTATATTTTCATGCTATTTAATAGAGTAATAAAAACCCTAATATATATATATATATATATATATATATATATATATATATATATATATATATATATATATATATATATATATCTTCTTGGAATAAATAATCCAGGCATATGTTTATGCATAATACAAAACTTTATTTTTTTTAACTACATTTTAAATACTCTAAATACAAAATCGACTTTTTTTATTTATATAACTCAACGATAAAAATTTATATTTCTGTTCTTGCTCTTTTTTGTGGAGGCTCTTCTTTGTCATCATTTATCATTGCTTGTAGCAAATCGTCATCTCTTCCGCGTCATTTTCGTTTTCAATTATCAGTGCAGCGGAGTTGTCGCATTTTTTATCTCCCTCATTGTTGCAGTTTAAACAAAGAGTTGTGCAATTGAGACCGTGCTTTTTGCAGCCGCATCTACTTGTTTTGCACCCATTAGTGCACTTACATGTAATTAAAGTTAAAGTTTCGTCGGGTATCAAATTTTCAGATGTATAAATTGGTTCGAAGCCATGGTTATGTTTTCGCCAGCCATATTTGGTTGCGTCCATCCGATTTCCTAACCATATTTGCAATTGTTAATAAACTCGGAGAACGTGGCCACTTATTCACAAACTTCTATCATTAAAATTAACAAAGTTATTCCAATTGTTTATAAAAAAGGTATCCCTTCTTTAAACGGTTTTTTTAATAACAATTGTTTTAAAAATCCATCGTTTTTTCATCTTTGTTTGTAGTTTGAACTTCAAAAAATCCATTACGCTTTTGCAAATATCTGTAGAATCATCCTCAGGGCAAGGACAATTGTTTGAACATTCAGTGTCTGGGATAAACAATTAAGATTATTCATAAACTACCAAACCAATTCGGTCCAGCTTTCGCACAGTTATAAAGGCACATAATGGCCTTATCATCAAGGGGTTATACATCACTTTCGGCCTTTCTTGCAAAAGTTATTAACATTTATAAAATATTTGTTTGAAGGTTGTAGACAATGTTGAAGAATGACTAAAATGTGGTCGGACTTGCATTGTCTTTATTTTTATAACGTTTCGATTAGGATGTATCTCTAATCGTTATCAAGTATAAACTGAATGTTTTGTCTTAAGACTACCAGCTTATATAGGGACTGTGTCCACTGAAGCGCAACGTTTCGCTTGATTGGATATTACAAAGTAGTGGTTGCCAAAGATTAGGTATCTCAACACTCGATTCCATTATTGTTTTTAATGAATGCTGCTTCTATAAATTTTCTTTTTTTCATGTTGGGTTCCATATATATTACCGCAGCCTCAGACCATTTTATATGGTGTTGTTTATCCCAGAAGTGTTCCGCAATACCTGATCTCGACGTTTCCCCTTTTTGTATATGAGTTTTATGTTCCTTAATTCTAACTGCTAATCTGCTAAAGATGGAAAGGCCCCTGGCCCGGACGATCTACCTGCAGATGTGCTTAAGTTGATCGAAGAGCAAAATTTAGGTGCTGTAACTTCTCTATTTAATAAGATCTATGAAACAGGAATAATACCAGAAGAATGGCTTAAATCAACGTTTGTCACAATTCCTAAAAAGCAGAATGCCAGAAAATGCGAAGAACACCGTACGATCAGCCCAATGAACCATACACTAAAGATCTTTCTCAAAGTCATCCATCGTAGAATTTATAAGAAGCTGGAAGAAAATATAGCAGATACTCAGTTTGGCTTTAGAAACGGATGTGGCACTAGGGAGGCCTTGTTCGCCTACAATGTCTTGATGCAGCGATGTCTCGATGTCAACCAAAATGTATACGCTTGTTTTATTGATTATAATAAAGCATTTGATAAAGTGAGACATAAACAACTAATAGAAGCGCTGAAACGAAAAAACCTTGACACAAGAGATATACAAATAATTGTAAAACTGTACCTAAACCATAGTGCGTCTGTCCGTGTCCAATCTGAACTAACGAATGCAGTGGAGATCAAGCGAGGGGTGAGACAAGGATGTGTTCTCTCACCACTCCTTTTTAACCTCACTCAGAGGAAATCTTCGCCAAAGCCCTCGAAAATGACACCGGTGGAATACGAGTTAACGGCATTCCACTGAACAATTTGCGCCACGCAGACGACACAGTACTTCTCGCCAAAAACATGCAAGACCTTCAGAATATGTTGAATAATGTCACCACAACTAGTCGAGAATATGGTCTGACACTTAATGTTAAGCAGACCAAATACATGATTGTCACCAAAACTGAAGTACCCAATGAACATCTGTATGTCGAAGGCGAAAGGTTGGAAAGAGTCGAGAGATATGACTATTTGGGTACAAGTGTCAACTGTTCCCTGGACTATTGTTCAGAAATAAAGATTCGCATTGAGAAGGCCCGTGCATCCTTTGTGAAGATCAAGAAGCTGCTCTGTAGTCGCGATCTGAGCCTGGACCTAAGAATTCGGATGCTTAAATGTTATGTATTCCCAGGCCTATTGTATGGTGTAGAAACTTGGACCCTCAACTTACATTGCGAGCAGAAACTAGAAGCCTTCGAGATGTGGACCTACCGTAGGATGCTGCGAATATCATGGACAGAACATGTGACCAACTTGGAGGTTCTGAGAAGAATGAAGACGGACGTAGAGATCCTATATGAAGTAAAAAAGAGAAAATTGCAATATCTCGGCCACATCATGAGAGGTCCAAGGTATAAGATTCTGCAACTTATAATCCAGGGAAAGATTGTGGGAAAAAGATCTGTTGGAAGAAGAAGAATATCCTGGCTTAGGAATTTGCGAGAATGGTTCAACGTCAAGTCATCTGATCTATTCAAGGCCGCAGCTTCCAAGGTCAGAATAGCAATGATGATAGTCAACCTCCGAAATGGAGAAGGTACATGAAGAAGAAGAATTCTAACTTCTAGCGGTCGTTTGGTTTCTTCAATATACATTTCACCACACTCACATGGAACTTTGTAAACACATTCTTTCTTATCGGTAGTTTTAGGTTTTGTTTTTGTTAAATGAGCTCTAAGGGTATTTCCTGATTTAAAGGCTGTTTTTATATTATAACTACTGGCAATTCGTCTTATTTTCTTCGACGTTCCGTTAATGTACGGAATTGTGAAGAAGGAATGTGTTTCTTGCTGTCCAGGGTTCGTTGTTCTAAAATTATTTATAACATCGTCAATTAGTTTTAAAGGATAACCATTTTGTTGTAAATCGGATTTAATATTTGCTATCTCTTTTTCCAGTGATTCAGTATTATTGCATATAGATATAGCGCGATTATAGAGGTTGCGTATAATTCCGCGTTTTGTTACAACAGAATGATTAGAACTATGATTAAGATATTGTCCAGTATGTGTTGACTTTCTGTATACTGAAGTTTTAATAGTTTCGTTTGAACGGTTCACCATGACATCTAGGAAGGGTAATTGATCATTTACTTCTTTTTCTATGGTAAACTTAATTGTAGGTCGAATGGTATTCAGATGTTTCAGGAAATCATTAAGTTCTTGATCATTGCCCTTCCATATGATGAAAGTATCACCGACATATCTCAACCAGACTTTCGGTTTTACTGTTGCCGTTTCTATGGTATGAGTTTCGAACCATTCCATATATATATATATATATATATATATATATATATATATATATATATATATATATATATATATATATATATATTGGCGACGACTGGAGAGAGTGAAGAACCCATCGGAAGCTCGTCGTCCTGAGCGTAGAACTTGTCCTTTAATTAAAAGTAAACTGTCATTTATAAAATAGTGCAAAAAGGTGGTTTTTCGCCATTATCGATTTTGACGTATAAAAAATGAAATTAAAGGTCTTTTCAATACACACAACTTTCATTCGGACAAGTTTTCTCTAAAATGTAACCGAAAAATTCTACGTACGGAAAATCGAATTTTTGGCCTTTGGATGTTGTTTATAAAAAAACAGGGCTGATCTAGCTGTACTTTTTTACGTAATTATCATCTGTGGGTGCTCTCTATGACTTGAAACTTTCAGATATATTATAAATTTTTCATGAAAACATTATTTCAACAGAGAATTTTTATTTTCGAGGTCCCTATCATTGCAAATGTGCATCACCACCCGTGTACCAATATTTTTGACCCCTTCAAAAACTGTAAAAACTATTATGCCATTTTGATACATACTCTTCCTTCCCTAAGTTTTTTCATATTATCCTATATTTATCTGTGCCACTATAAAAAGTACCACTCTAATGAAAAACTGAAATAAAGAATGTTTTATTCATATTTTCCTCTTATTTATCTTTGTTTTCTTTCTCGCTGTTAAAATTTACATAGCTTTCTGTTATTACATATTTCTTTACCCTAACCTTTGACCTTCAAATGTTGTGGGTTACGGCCTACGTCTTGGTTGTTTGTCATTCAAGCATACATATTGTAGTATTACAGGTTTTTTTTTTATCGAAGTTTTATTGACATTTTGCAAAATATTGAATATACCATACACCCATTGGACAAAATTTTTTTGTTATCGCTATTGGGTGAAGAAAATTTTAAATTACCATCATAAACGTATATATGGGTTGATGTTATTCATGTAGTAGGCGGATATATTCATTTTTTTTTTTAAATGTTGACGTTTAATTCATATTAATGGCGTTTATTGGCCTCTTTACGTATAGTGTGCGATATACCGGGTGTCAACGAATCTATTAGACAAGTCATAATTTCTAGAGTATTATGTGTATCAAAATGAGAATTGGTACAGGTAAATGGTATGTGAAAGGGAGAGTTTTCGCATATTTTCCACTTTCCGGCCACTTCCGGTTTCACCGGAAATGGCCCCGGTTTGAATTTTTAAATGGAACACCCTGTATATTTTAACATCTTTGGATTTCTGAGACAATTCTAGATCAGAATGTGACATTTTAAAAACTTTTTACGTCTACTTCATTATTTTAGAGCCACTTTTAAAATTGCATCTAGGTGGCCATGATCGGACGCAAACTAATCTAACAGCCTTAGGTGATGTCAAAAAAATACAATCGCAAAGTTTTAGTTACTAGTATGAAAGACAGGAATTGGATTAAAAATTTAACAAAATTAACAAAAAACTAACAAAATAAACTAATAACTTAGACGACGCACTTAAAATATTTGAGAGTACAGTAGCTGAATTTGTTAAAAAGTTTAGTGTAGTAAATGTTCAAAGTGCATTCCTTCTTTTTCACGACACATTTCAGCTCGTTCAATTGTTTCTCTCAACACGTTTTGTAGCATTTGGGGCGTTATACTTCTAAATGCCCGTAAAATTTTTTCTTCTAATATTTCAAGAGTAGCTGGGGCTGCTCCATAATAAACCCTTTCTTTAACATATCCCCAGACTAAGAAATCGAGCACAGTAAGATCCGGTGAGCGGGCTGGCCACTGTACCGGACCATTGGTTGCAATAATTCGATTATTAAAATGCTCTATTAAATAATTAAGAACTTTTCTAGTATTGTGAGGCGGTGCTCCATCTTATTGAAAGTAAATTCGCCCTAAAACTGTTAAAGGTATATCATTGAGATGATTTTCGATTTCATTTTGAAGAAAACCTAAGTATCTAACCCCTGTTAATTGACCTTGAAACAATATTGGCCCAATTATTCTGTTTCCAACGATACCAGCCCATACATTGACGCCAAATCTTTCTTGAAAATTGCCCTCTCTCATTTCATGTTGATTTTGTTGGGCCCAGTACCGAGTATTTTGCTTATTGAACATACCATTATTTATAAATCGGGATTCGTCGGAAAATAGAATAAAATCGATAAAATTTGGGTTAACTCTATGATTTTGAAGCAGCCAATCACAAAACACTACCCGTCTATCGCCATCCTCAGTATACAAATGTTGATGTAACTGATATTTAAATGCTCGATATCCATGCTTTTTCAGTATTTTTCTTGCTGATTCATAACTTATCTGCAGTTCTTGACTAATTTTTCTTAACGAAATTGTTTTATCAACCTCAGCCATAGCAAGTACGTTAATCTCAGTCTCTTCATTTATGATAAACCTCTGTTCCGCCTCTTGATTTCCTATTTGCCTAAAACGAGTCTCGACATACGGAAAATACTGATGGGCTGGATGTTGTCGATTCGGATATCTATGAGCATACAACTCGGCAGCATTCCTTGAATTTCTATGACACTCTCCAAATATTAATAACATATCCACTTTTTCACTTTGAGTATACATTATTTTAACGAAAATTTAAACTAAACTTAACGAAAATTAAGAAACTTTTACGTCTGTTCTTAGAGCGTATGTCACTGTCATTATCTACTTAAGTGAGTGCTTTGTTTTCCAAAGAAGACTTGATAAAAACAGTTGCAAATTATGCATCATGGCTGTCTACGGCGCACTTGTCATAAGTAAATAAATTATCTAGTATTTTGCTTAATAATATTTAATTTCTGTTCTTATGTCTAATCTAATCGCAAATAAATTAGTACCGTTAGATTCGTCAAAGAATGCTTTTTTCGAAAAGTAGTTATCAAAAAGGGGTCGCCATTTGAAAATTAATAGTTAGAAATGAAAACGTAATTTTGTCAACTTGTCTTATTCCTGTCTTTCATACTAGTAACTAAAACTTTGCGATTGTATTTTTTTGACATCACCTAAGGCCCTTAGATTAGGTTGCGTCCGATCATGGCCACCTAGATGCAATTTTAAAAGTGGCTCTAAAAAAATGAAGTAGACGTAAAAAGTTTTTAAAATGTCACATTGTGATCTAGAATTGTCTCAGAAATCCAAAAATGTCAAAATATACAGGGTGTTCCATTTAAAAATTCAAAATCGGGGCCATTTCCGGTGAAACCGGAAGTGGCCGGAAAGTGGAAAATATGCGAAAACTCTCCCCTTCACATACCATTTACCTGTACCAATTCTCATTTTGATACCCATAATACTCTAGAAATTATGACTTGTCTAATAGATTCGTTGACACCCGGTATAGTGTGACAAAGTATCCTATCCTCCTTATTTTGAAAAATTCGAAAAAATTTTTTAAGAAAAGTTGTATAATATGGCAATTTCTGCAATCTAAGAATATTTTCAATTATACATGGTGTTTCATGACAGCGTGGCGCTAAAAAAGTTTTTTGATGTGATACCTTGCATATTTGGATTCTCCCATATAAATCAGGACATCTTAGATTTTTATACAAGGGGCAAAACGTTTTTCTTTTGAACCAATTGAAGAAAACCTAATTTCTCAAATTATGTTACGCCTAAAATCAAAAGTATATAGATCTGATAACCTTAATTTTACTGTGTTGTCCATTTATTATAGCTTTTATCACTCATATTATAAACTGTTGCCTCAATGAGTCTTACGTCAAAGTTATATTTATCGTTTGTCTATCACTAGTTTTAGAAAAAATACAATTTAACAGCCGGATTCACTAACATGTTTTATCTTTAAAACCATCCTAAATTGAGAATAGAGGACTTAAATTGATAAGAGCAACAATAAGTCGAGCAAGTTTTAAACCCTAAAAATACAAGCATAAAAAAATCATTTTGTTTTATTATTAAATTTCCAAAAAATGAGAATTTTATTTATTTTTGGAAAACAACTATTTTTCTTACATATTTCAAGGCTTTATCACAAGGTTCTTATCTTTAATATTCCTATTTAAGCGTTTATTTGTTGACATATGTAGTATAAATTATGACAATATCATAAGCAAAAGTAAACTGACCTACTAGAATTAAATTTCATTAAACCCGATCTAGTTGCCATGCAAGTAGTAGGTCAATTTTGTTTTGCTCATGATAATGTCATAATTTATATCAAATATGTGAGGAAATTAACTCTTATATGAGGATATTATGGATAAGAAAGTAACGATAAAGCCTTGAATTATGTAAGATATATAGTTATATTCCGAAAACGAATAAAATTATCAACGTTTGTCGGTTCAGTAATAAAAAAAAAAGATTTTTTATGCTTGTATTTTTAGAGTTTAAAACTTGCTTGACTTATTGTTGCTCTTGCCAGTTTAAACACTCTATTGTCAATTTAAAATAGTTTTAAAGTTAAACCATGTGAATGAATTCGGGGGTTAAATTTTAAATAATAAATTTTTTACTAGATATAATTTTTGTGTTGGGAGCTAATGATAAGAATGCGTTATTAGCGAAAATTCCCTAAAGACGTCAGCCTGAAAGAAGGACATTTAAAAAGCCTATGGAACGTTCTCAAAGAACTTGCAGCGTGGCATACAACAAAATATTCGAAAAAACATGCTCATACTGAAGAAAATTAATTAAATGTACTCTTAAGAGTCATTGAAAATCCGCATATTGTACAGCGCCTGCTTTCTTCACAGGTTGATATTGAATGAAGGACGGTTCAGCTCATAAAACGCACCACGCCTACATTCAATTATTTGTAGAATTGTTCCCCGAAGATTATCAGAGAAAATTGGAGTTTTGTCTGTGGGCTCAAAACCGAATAAATGAACAAAGAAATTATGCTGATTTGATGCTATTTGGAGATGAGGTTATGTTTCATAGGAACGGAAGTGTTAACAGTCACAATTCCTATTATTATGCAGCAGAAAACTGTCGATAACCACGTAATTGGACTATACTTTTTTGAGCAGAGTATCAGGGGAAGTATACTTAGACTTTTTGCAGAACCATTTACCTGACCTATTGGCTCAAGTGCCAAATGAAACTCGAGAAGAAATGTGGTTTCTTCAAAATGGTGCCCCCAGTCCATCATACAGGGCCGATCATAATTTTTTTTAAATGCCACTTACTCGGATCGTTGGATTGGAAGGGGAGAATGTATTTCGTGACCCGCTTGATCTCCAGATTTAAATAAAATGGACGTTGATGCTGGTAGCCGTTACTATGTGGTAGTTAATCATCTTCGGGAAATGTTTAAAAGGGACTATTATGTTTTATACCACTAAATTTATTTAGAAAACAGTGACTGCAGTTTCAACTCACAGAGTCATTTTCAAACTGAATTGCAAAGGTAGACTAAGTATTCAATACAGAAACATGAGAAAATTTAACAATAAATAAAAACTACCTGAGACATTTCATTATTACAAAGGGGAGGTACTAAATTTTGGGAACTAATTATTATTTGACAACAACAAATAACGGGGGAAACCCAAGTTCTGTCTGGTCATTAAGAAAATTTACATTTTTATTTTTACTATGTTTATATATTTCTAAAGATTCAAGAATATTTAACTTTTGGCCCTTTGTTGAATAATGTAATATGTCAGTGTTGCTTAAATTAGGAAAACTGTGGTTGTGTTCTAAGCAATGGTTGGCAAACCTCGAGTCTGTTTTTTGTAGTCTATATGATCGGTAGTGTTCTGAAAAGCGAGTTTTAAAGCTTCTACCACCTTGTCCAATATACAAGCTATCACACTCTGAACATTTTAACTTATAAACTGCTGATTTATCAAATTTATTAATTTTATCTTTAGCATTGTAAAGGATAGTGGGCAGATTGTGTTGAGATTTAAAGGCTACTTTTATGTTATGTTTGGAAAGAGTATTAGCTATGTTTTCTGATAGGGTACCACAGTATGACAAAGATATATAGGATGAACTATCTTTATCATTTTTTATTTTGGGATATACTGAATTAAAAGCTAGTTGTTTTTGTTTTTTAGTTATTAATTTCTTTATGGTTTGTTGGGAGAAATTGTTTGATATTGCAATTCTTTCAATGATATTTAGTTCCTCTTGAAGATCTTCTTCAGAGAGAGGCAAAGAGAATGCTCTATCATTGAATTGTATGCAGCCATTTTGTGTTGTAAGGGGTGAAAAGAATTATTAGATATAGTATTACCTGTAAACGTTGGTTTTCTAAAAATTTTAAAATTACACTGATTATTGAGGTGAGATATGGTGAGATCTAGAAAATTTATTTTATGGTTATTTTCAGTTTCCAGAGTAAATTGAATTTTTGGATGGCAATTATTAATGTATTGTAAGAATTTTTGAAGCTGTCTAGTAGTGCCTTTAAAACATGCTAGCACATCATTCACATATCTGTACCAAAATTGAACATGGTTTTTGCTTAAAGGGGAATTAAGAATTTCGTTTTCTATGTTTGACATGAAAATGTCTGCTAGGAGAGGGCTAAGAGGAGAACCCATTGGTAGGCCTGAATTTTGTAAATACAATTTGTTATTAAACTAGAAATAGGTTTGTGATAGGCAAAGTTCAAAAGAGGACAAGATTTCAGTAGTAACTATTGGATTTATATTTCGTTCCTGTACATTTCTTGGATAAGTCATTTTTGATATAAAAATTTAAAGATGTCCAAAACATGAAATATGTATAGAATTTTACGTAGAAACCAAAAATGCAATAATATATAGGGTGTTCCATTTAAAATATGCAAGTTGACATCTACTTCCGGTACAACTGGAAGTGCCGCCATCTTGAAAAAATTATAGGCGGCTGTCCCCCATGCACGTTAGTATACTGTAAAATTTTCAGATTCTTCCTAATTATAGTTTTCCCACAATCGATCGATAAAGTTCCCGGAGAATCACACTGTAGAGGGTGAGTCAACGATTGGATGAAGTAGGTTTGTGCCTTTTCGGTGAAATTAACAAACAAACTATATTTATTGTTTGATACAGTTTATTTTTACGCAGATTTTAAAAATATTTAGGACTCTACAGGGTGAGCCAAAAAACTAGGACAGCATAAAGTTCTATTTTTTTAAATAGAACACCCTATATACGAATCGTATTCTCGATTTAGCTTATAATTTTAAATCTTTTTTATTAAGGGTTTACTATAACAAAACTATAGTTTCTGAGATAATTAAGTTTAAAGAAAAAAAGTCACATTTTCAAGCATCAATTCAATCCTAAATAACGTTTTCAATTTTGTGACAAATATATTCAAATTTGGAATTTAGCAAGGCCAAGGACAAGTTAACATAATTTTTACCTAATATTTGCAATAAAAGCTACAGGGTGTTGAACACATCGGCTCAAATTCGAACAAGTTTAAGTGAATAAATATCTTTTTTTTTTAAATGGTGCACCCTGTATATTTTCATGTTATTTAATAGAGTAATAAAAACTCTAAAAGTTTTGTTCAATATATCCTATACCTATTTATAATAGTTTTTGAGATATTTCAGTTTTTCTTATTTTCGATACTTTTTTACAGAAATAGTCTTCATTATCATAGTAGCCATGTAAAATAATAAAAAGAAACTACAGAAACAAACAGAATGTGGTTAAATATGATGAAATACATTATTCGTTATATTACAACGGCAATAGTTTAATTAAACATAATGTGAAAAAATTAACACAACAATAACGACAAGGCAAATACATATTTACTTTTATACTAAATTGAAACAAAAAAATTACCTATTAAATACTGAGATTAATTATTTCTTTTTAATAAGTGTTCGAATAAACGACTCTCTTGTGCAATGCACAAATTTAGTCTTTTTTGCAGATTTTCTCGGACCCTGGAGAAAATTAGGGGCGTTATTGTTCTACAGGTATCCCTAATCCTGTTTCGCATATCTTCCACTGTTGTTGGTGGATTAACATACACCTTATTTTTAATATAACCCCATAGGAAGAAATCTAATAGGGTGATGTCGCAAGACCTTGGTGGCCACTCAATGAAACCCCCACGTCCAATCCATTTTTGCGGATATCGTTGGTCCAAAAACGCACGAACTTCACGATGGTAATGCGGAGGCGCACCATCGTGCTGGAACCACATACTGTCGAGCTCATCCCTATCGAGACCTTGAAGCAGTTGGGGTAGTTCTTCTTGTAGAAAGTTCAGGTAACTATGGCCATTTAGTGGTTCATTAAAAAAGTGGGGTCCAATAATTCGATTATGATGAATACCGCACCAAACATTTAATGACCAGTGGTTTTGATGTTGCACCTCTCTAATCCAAAATGGGTTTTCTGTGGCATAATAATGCATGTTGCGTCTATTTACGGCACCGTTACTTCTAAAAGTAGCTTCATCACTAAACATTACCTTGCATAATAAATTTGGATTTAATTGAATCTCCGCATTTATTGTACGACAAAAGTTTACACGACTTTCAAAATCCTGTCCATGCAATTATTGGTGTAATTCCATGTGATATGGGTGATACCTATATTTCTTGGTAGTACGATTAGCGGTGGATTGTGATGTTTCACATAATGCTGCTAACTGACGGCTACCAATATAAGGATTTTCCTGAACATTTAACAATACTTGTAGTTATTTTTCTTCATTAGTTACTGGTTTGTTGACCACTTTACGTTTTGGATAATCAACAGTACCAGAAGAATCAAATCTTTGCATTAAGTTTTGAAAAGTATGGGTATTAGGCTGGCGTCGATCAGGATACTTCATTTTGTAAATTCTTTGAGCAAGAAGGCAATTTTTTTGAGCCTCTCCTATTGTATAAATCATATCTATTAACTCATTCTTTGGAAAATTCATTTTACAATATAAGATGAATGCAAAAAAAAACAAACTACACTACATAAAAATCAAAAGAAGCGATTGCGGTTATAAATTTGACACACAGAAAAATGTTCTTTTACATTGTTTTTGCCATGGCGACTATGATAATGAAGACTATTTCTGTAAAAAAGTATGGAAAATAAGAAAAACTGAAATATCTCAAAAACTATTATAAATAGGTATAGGATATATTGAACAAAACTTTTAGGGTTTTTATTACTCTATTAAATAACATGAAAATATACAGGGTGTACCATTTAAAAAAAAAGATATTTATTCATTTAAACTTGTTCAAATTTGAGCCGATGTGTTCAACACCCTGTAGCTTTTATTGCAAATATTAGGTAAAAATTATGTTAACTATCCCTTGCTAAATTCCAAATTTGAATATATTTGTCACAAAATTGAAAACGTTATTTAGGATTGAATTGGTGCTTGAAAATGTGACTTTTTTTCTTTAAACTTAATTATCTCAGAAACTATAAAGTTTTGTTATAGTAAACCCTTAATAAAAAAGATTTAAAATTATAAGCTAAATCGAAAATACGATTCGTATATAGGGTGTTCTATTTAAAAAAATACAACTTTATGCTGTCCTAGTTTTTTGGCTAACCCTGTAGAGTCCTAAATATTTTTAAAATCTGCTTAAAAATAAACTGTATCAAACAATAAATATAGTTTCTTTGTTAATTTCACCGAAAAGGCACAAACCTACTTCATCCAATCGTTGACTCATCCTGTATAGACGAAAAATACTGAGAAAATAAATTTGCATCACTTCGTCCATCGATGCTGGCTTACTTCTGATAGTTCAAAGGAATTGACACTTCCTTTTCTTCCCTCTCCATGTTAGGGAATTAGAAGATAAAAAATTCCTTTGCGTTTGTAAGCTCGATATGAGCTCCCTATTAAATTTTTAATATTCCGTCGTGGGCTAATATTGGTCCGACCTTTGACCTTCAGATGTTTTTTTGTGCCGCATTCTACGCCCCCGAGTGCCGACCGGTCCTATTCCAGGATATGACTTTCTGTCTTCCCGTTCTATCCCACGGGGCAAGCAACGCACGCCAATTCATAGACCTTTATTTACTAGACCAGAAAACGGTTGCTTTATTCATGTCTTTTAATAAGGTATGACGGAATGCGCGTAGCGTTGATATATCCCCAAAGAGAGGCGTTTGATGATGATTTCCAGTGGCGTTCCGTGATTTTCAAAGCAACGATGAATACACATAGGTAGGTTTACTAGAAAGATTTAACTTTTAAACCCAACGTGATGGCTATGGAAGTAATATTTGCGTCTAATTTCTCTATTTCTTTGCATTTTTCTCCGTCTATGTTTTTTTCGCTTTTCTAATATTTTCCTTTTTTAACCGACTTCTAAAAGAAGGAGGTTCTCAATTCGTCGACTATGTATTTTTAACTGATTTCTAAAAGAAGGAGGTTCTCAATTCGTCGACTATGTATTTTTTTTATGTATGTACAGGGTGAGTCAACGATTGGATGAAGTAGGTTTGTGCCTTTTCGGTGAAATTAACAAAGAAACTATATTTATTGTTTGATACAGTTTATTTTTACGCAGATTTTAAAAATATTTAGGACTCTACAGGGTGAGCCAAAAAAGTAGGACAGCATAAAGTTGTATTTTTTTAAATAGAACACCCTATATACGAATCGTATGTTCGATTTAGCTTATAATTTTAAATCTTTTTTATTAAGGGTTTACTATAACAAAACTTTATAGTTTCTGAGATAATTAAGTTTAAAGAAAAAAAGTCACATTTTCAAGCATCAATTCAATCCTAAATAACGTTTTCAATTTTGTGACAAATATATTCAAATTTGGAATTTAGCAAGGCCAAGGACAAGTTAACATAATTTTTACCTAATATTTGCAATAAAAGCTACAGGGTGTTGAACACATCGGCTCAAATTTGAACAAGTTTAAATGAATAAATATCTTTTTTTTTAAAATGGTACACCCTGTATATTTTCATGTTATTTAATAGAGTAATAAAAACCCTAAAAGTTTTGTTCAATATATCCTATACCTATTTATAATAGTTTTTGAGATATTTCAGTTTTTCTTATTTTCCATACTTTTTTACAGAAATAGTCTTCATTATCATAGTAGCCATGTAAAATAATAAAAAGAAACTACAGAAACAAACAGAATGTAGTTAAATATGATGAAATACATTATTCATTATATTACAACGGCAATAGTTTAATTAAACATAATGTGAAAAAATTAACACAACAATAACGACAAGGCAAATACATATTTACTTTTATACTAAATTGAAACAAAAAAATTACCTATTAAATACTGAGATTAATTATTTCTTTTTAATAAGTGTTCGAATAAACGACCCTCTTGTGCAATGCACAAATTTAGTCTTTTTTGCAGATTTTCTCGGACCCTGGACAAAATTAGTGGCGTTATTGTTCTACAGGTATCCCTAATCCTGTTTCGCATATCTTCCACTGTTGTTGGTGGATTAACATACACCTTATTTTTAATATAACCCCATAGGAATAAATCGAATGGGGTGATGTCGCAAGACCTTGGTGGCCACTCAATGAAACCCCCACGTCCAATCCATTTTTGCGGATATCGTTGGTCCAAAAACGCACGAACTTCACGATGGTAATGCGGAGGTGCACCATCGTGCTGGAACCACATACTGTCGAGCTCATCCCTATCGAGACCTTGAAGCAGTTGGGGTAGTTCTTCTTGTAGAAAGTTCAGAACTATGGCCATTTAGTGGTTCATTAAAAAAGTGGGGTCCAATAATTCGATTATGATGAATACCACACCAAACATTTAATGATCAGTGGTTTTGATGTTGCACCTCTCTAATCCAAAATGGGTTTTCTGTGGCATAATAATGCATGTTGCGTCTATTTACGGCACCGTTATTTCTAAAAGTAGCTTTATCACTAAACATTACCTTGCATAATAAATTTGGATTTAATTGAATCTCCGCATTTATTGTACCACAAAAGTTTACACGACTTTCAAAATCCTGTCCATGCAATTCTTGGTGTAATTCCATGTGATATGGATGATACCTATATTTCTTGGTAGTACGATTAGCGGTGGATTGTGATGTTTCACATAATGCTGCTAACTGACGGCTACCAATATAAGGATTTTCCTGAACATTTAACAATACTTGTAGTTCTTTTTCTTCATTAGTTACTGGTTTGTTAACCACTTTACGTTTTAGATAATCAACAGTACCAGAAGAATCAAATCTTTGCATTAAGTTTTGAAAAGTATGGGTATTAGGCTGGCGTCGATCAGGATACTTCATTTTGTAAATTCTTTGAGCAAAAAGGCAATTTTTTTGAGCCTCTCCTATTGTATAAATCATATCTATTAACTCATTCTTTGGAAAATTCATTTTACAATATAAGATGAACCCAAAAAAAACCAAACTACACTACATAAAAACCAAAAGGAGCGATTGCGGTTATAAATTTGACACACAGAAAAATGTTCTTTTACATTGTTTTTGCCATGGCTACTATGATAATGAAGACTATTTCTGTAAAAAAGTATGGAAAATAAGAAAAACTGAAATATCTCAAAAACTATTATAAATAGGTATAGGATATATTGAACAAAACTTTTAGGGTTTTTATTACTCTATTAAATAACATGAAAATATACAGGGTGTACCATTTAAAAGAAAAGATATTTATTCATTTAAACTTGTTCAAATTTGAGCCGATGTGTTCAACACCCTGTAGCTTTTACTGCAAATATTAGGTAAAAATTATGTTAACTTGTCCTTGGCCTTGCTAAATTCCAAATTTGAATATATTTGTCACAAAATTGAAAACGTTATTTAGGATTGAATTGATGCTTGAAAATGTGACTTTTTTTCTTTAAACTTAATTATCTCAGAAACTATAAAGTTTTGTTGTAGTAAACCCTTAATAAAAAAGATTTAAAATTATAAGCTAAATCGAAAATACGATTCGTATATAGGGTGTTCTATTTAAAAAAATACAACTTTATGCTGTCCTAGTTTTTTGGCTAACCCTGTAGAGTCCTAAATATTTTTAAAATCTGCGCAAAAATAAACTGTATCAAACAATAAATATAGTTTCTTTGTTAATATCACCGAAAAGGCACAAACCTACTTCATCCAATCGTTGACTCACCCTGTATATATTGATTTTTAATGTACCATTAATATTTATCGAATTATAACAGAAACAAATTGCGACTGTCAGTTGTCGCCAAATTATTGTACAAGAAGAGCACAGAGTTATTCTATTTGTTTGTAACGAAAAAGGAACCCCAACTTTGTTTATCTGTTTCAATAATTTAAAATCAACGATTCATTTGGTTCTTTTTTGTTATTGTTAGTATAAGTTTCGAACTATCATTTGCGCGCCCGCAAACCGCTGTACGACCTCTAGATTGCTGAGAATAAACAATAAAAAAGAAACATAAAAATTTATAAACAAAATTCACTGTGCAAAAAACAATTGAATATTTTTACTTGATATTTTGCATACTTGTATGCAACAAGAGGCTCCTTTCGGTGGAGTACAAAGTTACTGCAATATATTTTTCTATTGTTTATAAACAATTGGAAAAACAGCCATTTTAGCAAGTTTTTTGCGATAACTAACGAACAAATTATCTGATTGAGATATGTAGCTCATTTTGTAAGTATTTTCAATGCTCACAACTCTTGTTTGAAACTTTTTTACTGAAAAACAATAGCTTTTTCTAGAATTCGAAAAAACTGTTTTTTCACATCTTAACTGTTAAATAAAAAATTTTCCCCAAAAAAGAATTTGAGGCATAAGATACTATATAATTACTATTATCATTTTGAAGGTTTCTACGTAATCAGAAGTCTACTAACAATAAATTTCAAAATCGCCTCATTGTGAGACTCATTCCGCCTGCCTAATACCTTTATAGTAAATTTAGAAGTTCCGTCTTGTAGCAGTCGGTTAAAAATGATTTTTTGCTCAAAATTATTTACTTAACTAAATTCCAGACTCTAAAGATAAGAGTATTCCCAAAGGCCAATTTCCATTTACATTTTATGTCTATTTTTGCTTTATATTAATTTTCCTGCTATTTAAACGCAATAGAAATTCAATTGCAAGGTAGAGAAAAAAAAACAAATTTTCCGCCACCAACATACATAGAAAATGGATGTATAGCCACACTTGTCGGCGAAGAGAATTAAAATGGAATACTAACTTCATGCTTTTTATTCCATTCGTCATGCATGCTTTTTTTCCATTTGTATTTAATCCCTTTAGCTTAATCCCTGCCCCATCGTTTACACCCTAAAATGCCTACGTATGTATTATTTTGTGAAAAATGATGGAAAAGCAGAAAAACCACCCCTTTCCGAAATAAAAAAAATCGTTCGAGCGACAATCTATTTCATGCACCGAAAGATCTGTACCAGTTGTTATAAATAACGGACTGGTAGAATCAAGAATTTTTTAGATTTAAATATGGTAAAAATTGAGTATGAGGAATGGATGCAGAAAGATATAAACACGATTCGAAAGGACGATGCAGAGGATACAGGCGCGGAGTTGCAATTCACTAAATTTAATTTTCGCGGTGCCGACTTCAATTTACTAAATGACTACATCCTTCCGCAGCTGAAATGTTTTATACGGTTTTAAACATTACGTTTGATTTGTATGTTCACAAGTCTAAGGTCTATGCCCAAAATTATCCTAACTAATTTGAAGGGAGACAATTAATTTAGAAAAAAAAAAAAATAAAGCATTCAAAAAGTATAGAAGTGCTGGATTGTTAGCGCATGAGAATGAATACAAAAGTATGAGATCCCAGTCTACGATCGCGATAAAGACTAACTATATAATTTTATTCGGTTTACAAAAAATGGTATCCTGAAAAATGTTAAAGCTTTCTGGTCTTATATTAAATCTCAACAATGAACCACAGAATACTCAATAATTCATTCATATCAGCCCGTTTTCATCCACTCCTGAATGTAGGCCTTTTCCATATTTTTCCATTTCTGTCGGTCCGTAGCGATCCCCATCCAGTTTTTTCCGGCAATTTTCTGGATGTCGTCACGCCATCTCTTTTGGAGCCTGCCAACACTTCTCTTGTTCCCTCTTGGCCGCCATGCTGTTATCTTGTATGTCCATCTGTCTATATCATGTCTTGCGATATGTCCAGCCCATCTCCATTTTAGCTGCGCTACTCGTTTGCTCACATCTGTTATTTTCGTTCTTCTTCTGATTTCTTCATTTGGAACTCTATCTCGTAAACTAATTCCCAGCATAGCCCTTTCCATTGCTCGTTGTGTAACCCGAAGCTTATCAATGGCTTTACATGTTAGGGAGGTTGTTTCAATACCATAAGTAAGAACTGGCAGGATGCACGACTCGTAGACTTTTTTTTTCAGACTTATGGAGGTGTTACTGGATTTAAGAATGAATCCGAGTTTGCCAAAAACTGCCCAGCTGAGACTTATTCTTCTAGGAATTTCAGCCGATTGGTTTTCCTTCCCTATTTGTATTTTATGACCTAGATATATGTACTCTCTTACGTTTTCTATTATTTTATCTTCAACTTTAATTTGTATTTGTTCTAGACTCATTATTTTTGTTTTTGACAAGTTCATTTTGAGTCCTATCCTAGCTGATGCTTGATGAAGTTCTTGTATCATACATTGGAGTTGTTCTGGTGAATCACTGATTATAACAATATCATCAGCAAATCTTAAGTGGTTTAGTCGTGTTCCGTCTATGTTAATTCCCTTGTCATGCCAGTCCAAGCCCTTAAATACATCTTCAAGTGCCAACGTGAACAATTTTGGAGAGATTGTGTCCCCCTGGGTAACGGATAGACACTCTCTGCGGTCCTGGCAGAGACAGGTCTTTTTCAGGGATGCGACTCTGCCCACGTGAGCCATGAAATATCTCCCTTCCTAACCCCGGGAGATACTCATGTCCTATCCCGCTTTTAACCTAACCAAATCCAAATTATCATCCCACTACCATCCTTCCCCCAAATTCGCCAACACGCACGGCCAGCGTGGCGTCTTAAGGCCAATTACCTTCCAAAACTCCATGGTAACATGTCGAACTTCAAAAATAAAGTACCCCTGGTGGGTGGCGCACGGCGTTTTGAATCCCACTCAATAATAATGAAGCTTAATAATGTGGAATCAAGTAATCCAAAAATAATCGCTAACATGTTGGCTGACTTCTTTCAATCAGTTTTCACTTATACTGATGATATAATAACTAAATGCCCATATTCTCCGTCTATCACTAACTCATATCTCTCAAACATAAATATTGATAGTTCCATTGTATTTGAAAGACTGGTTGAGCTCGACGAGAGTAAGGGTGCTGGACCCACCAGTTCTCATAAAAAATTGCAGCCCAGCTTTAGTGTTGCCGCTTAGTTATATTTATCAGCTCTCAATGAATTCGTGTCAGTTTCCTAGCATATGGAAAACCGCCTATGTCACAGCAATTCCTAAGGGTTGTGACAGGCAAGATATTGGTAACTATCGCCCGATATCTACTTTTGACTGTATGGGCAATCCATAATCCTTGATCATTTGTTATTAAATTTCCATAGAATTTTATCCAAACATCAACATGGCATTCTGCCAGGACGCTCGTGCCAAACCAGTCTGTCTCTATAACCATCTAACTACAGCTTTGGACTTGGGCCTTTAGGTGGACTCAGTTTATTTTGATTTTAAAAAAGCATTCGACAGAGTAGGTCACTCTATATTGCTCAACAAACTATACTCATTCGGTGTTACAGACCCTCTACTAACGTGGATTTCTAGTTATCTCACCAATCAAACACAAGTAGTTAAATTCAATAATACTTTATCTAAACTGATAAATGTAACATCCTGTGTACCTCAAGGGTTGCACCTGAGACCCATCTTCTTTCTCATTTTTATAAATGATCTTAACAGTGTATTTGAAAAATATCAATTTCTCTTCTACGCTGACGACTTGAAGGTATTTAAGAGAGTAAACAATACTGATGATTGCCTGCTTCTACAATCTGAAATTAACAAATTAATGGAATGGTGTGAGGCAAACCAGATGCAACTCAACAACTCAAAATGTAAGATCATTTCATTTTCTAAGATGAAATCTCCAATTTTACAGCCTTACATCATCTCTAATGCTCTTTTGCCCAGAGTTTCCTTAATCGATAACCAAGGCATTATTTTTGACACCGAATTACGATTTAATGACCACATTAATTATATTTTAGCAAAGTCCTACAAAATGGCAGGATTTATAATGAGACGCTGCAGGGATTTTTCAAGTATCGAAGTTTTAAAATCTTTATATTAATCATTTGTGCGTAGCCACCTAGAATATTGCTGCCTTGTTTGGAGCCCTTGTTACATAACGCATATTAAGCGGATTGAACGCATACAGTTAAAGTGTTTGAATTTTATGCTCTATAAGCTCGGCGTCGACAGAAATTTTCTTTCCCATTCTCAGAGATTGCAACTAATAGGTATGGAAAGCCTGGAATTGCGTAGAACTTATTTAACTATTATTTTTGGATTTAATATAATTAGGAATAGCATTGACTGTTCTGGCCTTCTTGAACTGATTAACTTCCGCGTTCCTTCACGCGACACTCGCCTTGTTCAAATATTCTCGGTTAAGAGAAGCCGGACTGATGTTGGTAGAAATAATATAATGAATCGTATTATGCAATGTTTCAACACATATATTCCCCTTAATTTCGACCTTGAATGCTCTCTGCCGACGTTCAAAAAGAAACTAAAATCACTCTTATATAATACTTGAATATTCGTGTGTTGCAACTTCGACGGTCTATTTCATCTGCTATTTAGAGTACATTACTATATAAATTTTTTGTTTTGTTTTGTGTATAGTCCTTTTTTCTTTTTTGTGAGTGTGTATTCTTTGTTAAAGGCTTGTATCACCGTTAAGCATTAGATAAGTTATTTTATTTTATTTGTGTAACATACAGTACAATACCCGACAAGTGGAACAATGCTGAGGTAATTTTGTCTTGCGAAAAAGGAGATCCCCATGATTTGGAAAACTAGAGACCAATAAGCCTTCTTAGTTACCTATATGAACTCCTAACAAGAATAGTAACGAATCGACTTGACAAAAAACTTGATTTCTACCAACAAATAGAGCAAGCGGGGTTTCGTACTGGGTTTGGAACAAACGATCACCTACAGAGCATCAAAATGGTAAAAGAAAAAACTATCGAATACAATCGACCACTCGTTCTGGCTTTTGTGGATTTACATAAGGCCTTTGATACGGTAGAGCTTGACAAAATTATGGAAGCATGACAAGCATGCCGCATTGACTATCGATATACAAAGTTAATTTACAATATATACAGGAATGCAACTATGTCGGTGAAACTACACAGAAACACGGATCATATCCCAATTGGCAGAGGAGTCCGACAGGGTGATACCTTATCGCCTAAACTGTTTACTGCAGTACTAGAATACGCCTGTAAAAAACTTAACTGCGAAAAAAAGGCCTGAATGTAGACGGCCAAAGATTAACAAATTTGAGGTCAGCGGACGACATAGTTTTGTTTTCCGATAATCTTGAGGAGATATGTACAATGTTACATGTACTTCAGCTAGTGTGCGCCAATGTGGGTCTTAAAATAAATATATCAAAAACAAAATTTATGACTAATCTGGTACATAGTGGAAATATCAATATTGGAGGCAACGAAGTGGAGCTTGTGGAAAAATACATATACCTTGGACACGAAATAAAGGTCACAAGAGATACTCAAACAGGCGAGCTACGGAGAAGAGTAAATCTCGCATGGGCAGCCTATGGAAAACTTAAAGACATCTTTAAAAGCGATATACCAATTTCTTTAAAACGTAAAATATTTGACCAATGTGTATTACCGGTTATGACCTATGGTGCCGAAACTTTGACATTGACAACAGCAACTTCTAAAACGCTGCAAATAGCTCAGAGAAAGATGGAAAGGTCAGTGCTAGGTATATCGCTGCGTGACGAAGTTAGACATGAAGACCTGAGACGAAAGACAGGAGTTACCGACGAATTGCCACACTGAAATGGAACTGGGCCGGACATGTAGCCCGAATCAGTGATGGAAGGTGGACGAAGAGATTACTCGAGTGGAGGCCGAGATTAGACAAAAGAAGTAGAGGAAGACCCCCAACTCGTTGGACTGACGATCTCAAGGGAATTGCAACAAATTGGATGCAAATCGCTCAAGATAGAGCACAATGGACAAGAATGAGGAAGGCCTGTGTCCAGCAGTGGACGCAAAGGGCTGAATGAAGAAGAAGAAGAAGAACAACATAAAGTAAGGAATGTACTATTTGGATTTACACTGTGATGTACTGTTTGAGATAAATAAATAAATAAAAAACTTAAAATTTGAAGTTTCCATCATTTTTGATCTATTTTTTACCGACTTCTAAAAGAAGGAGGTTCTCAGTTCGTCGACTATGTATTTTTTTTTTGTCAGGAAGTTGCTGCGGTGGTCCCATATTTTTTTGGACGAAATTGGTGCAGTAATATCCAAGATGGCGCTGATAATATGGCTGCCAAAAAAATTAATTTTGTCCGATTTGCTCCAAAATTGGTATGGGGGAGTTTTCGGAGTAGCCCGTAACGATTCTGAAATTATTTTAAAAAAATCAATATAGCGGTCAAAAAAATTAATTTTGTCCGATTTTCTCCATAATTGGTATGGGGAAGTTTTCGAGATCGCACATAAGGAATCTGAAATTATTTTTAAAAAATTCAATATGACGTATCCAATATGGCGGATAAAAAATTAATTTTATCCTATTTTTTTCAAAATTGATGTTGGGGAGTTTTTGGGATCGCACATTACAAATCTGAAATTATTTAAAAAAAAATTAAATATGGCTGAACCAAGATGGCGGATAAATGATGCTTTTTCTCGATTTTGTCTAAAATCAGTATAGCGGGATTTTTGTTAGTGCTAATTACAAATTTAAAATATTTTTGAAAAACTCAATCTGGTGGATTCAGTATGGCGTCCTAAAAATTTTACACTTTTCCATTCTCTCCAAAACTGATATAAGGGGTTTTTTGAGGGTGTAAATTATGAATTTAAAAGTATTTTTTCAGGATTCAATATGGCGAATTCGATATAGCGGACAAAATATTTTATATTTTTCAATTCTGTTCAAAGGTGGGACTGAATGTTTTTGAGAATGTAAATAGCGAATATAAGTCTAGAAATTTTAAATTTCCGGATTTCATCCAAAATTGATACTAGATGGCTTTGAAGGGGTCAGATTTAGATTAGATTAAGACGTTAAAATTATTTTTTTAGAAATTCAATATGGCGGATCCAATATGGTGAGAAATTTTACCGTATTCGTATTTTTTCAGATTTGGTATTGGAGGGTTTCCATGGTCGTGTATTACGAATATGAAGTTAATTTTTTACAACTATTAGGTTGATAAGATACAATATGAGGGACCGAAAATTTTATATATTCCGATTTTGTCTAAAACTGATATTGTGAGGTTCTTGTGGCGTAGGCAAACTCAATATGCAATATAAAATATATCGGGCTAAGAAATTTACGTCTCAAGTTCTTTAAATATATATATATATATAGGGTGATTCAAAAATCGATCACGAAACTTAAGGGGGTGATTCTACTTGACAAAATAAGGGTAGAGCTTCATATAATTTTTTTTCAAAATGTCATTCGTTTTCGAGTTACAAGCCGTCCAAGTTCAAGTTTTTATTTTTTGTTTTTTGAATTACTCGCTTACAGGAAAACCGATTTGACTAATATTTGAAAGATAGGCTAAGTCTTCTGCGCTTCATCATTTTAGTAACAATTCACATTGATTGTTTGCCGCTAGAGGGCACTTTACCTACATTGAAAATTGTTTTTTTGTCATAATTTTTTAGTGTTGACAGCTACAGTAGTTTTTGGCATAATTTCTGAAAGACTGATGCCAGGCCTTTAAAAAAGGTGCTCTTTATTTACATCGCTAAACCCAACGGTTTAGACGTAAATCACCCTTAAAAATTAAGTGGTAAATTTACTTTTCTCATTTCATTACCACCAGCTACCAGGTAAATAGCTATCAAAGTATACTAGAGCTGTCAGTTTAACATCAAATAAATTCGCTTTTTAAACTATTTAATTTATAATCTTAAAATAACTAATAATGGCTAATCAGTAAATATTCATATTATGGATTATTGCGATATACATTTAATTGATAAAAATTAATGAAACAGTACTAAACAAACTAAAAAAGATTCTCAAAATGTCCCCCATTTTCTTCCATACATTTCCTAACACTCTTCAAAAAATGTCGCCTAACTCGATGAAAAATTCCTGGTGTTTCTTTAATAATTTGGCACTTTTCGATTATCCTGAAGCGAAGATCCTCGACGTTGATTACTGGAATATCGTACACCAATTGTTTCAAATGACCCCAAAAGAAAAAATCCATAGGATTAAGGTCTGGTGACCTCGCTGCCCATGCCAATGGTCCACTTCGTCCTATCCATCGCTCAGGATACGTTGCATTCAAATACTGTCGGACATGTATACTAAAGTGGGGCGGAGCTCCGTCTTGAAGGATCCACATGTTGGCCCTTACTTCCAATGGCACATCTTCCAGATACAATGGGAGACGATTTTGGATAAAATCTAAGTATACGTCACCAGTTAATGGGCCATCAAAGAAATGAGGACCAATAAGGTAATCTCCTATTATCCCTGCCCACACATTTAGTGAAAATCTACGCTGATGTTTCGTTTCTACCACATTGTTTGGGTTCTCGTAAGCATATGTGTGGATGTTGTGTAGATTTGTTATGCCATCACGAGTGAAACCAGCTTCGTCAGTGAATAATATGACGCCAATTAATCGATTATCGTGTTCATACTTAGCTAGGATCTGATTGCACATTTCCAACCGTCTCGGCGGATCATCGTCATAAAGAGCCTGCACCTTTTTTGAATGAAACGGGTAGAGTTGTTCTTCTCTTAGTATCCTCCATGAACTAGCCTGACAGAGCCGCACTTCATTCCCAGTTTTTCTAGTACTAATACCTGGATTATCTTCAATAATTTCAAGCACTCTTTCTTTTTGTTGCACGTTTCTAGCAGTTCTAGGTCTTCCCCTATTTCCATTATAACTTTTAAAGGAACCACATTCCGCAAGCCTCCTGTGCACACTGGAAAATGTTTGAGCATGAGGGATATTTCTTTCCGGATAACTCTCCATATAATATCTTCTTGCCAACTCTGCATTACCATTTGCTTTTCCATAACAAAAATGGATATCACAATATTCGATATTTGAATATTGGTGATTAGCCATTATTAGTTATTTTAAGATTATAAATTAAATAGTTTAAAAAGCGAATTTATTTGATGTTAAACTGACAGCTCTAGTATACTTTGATAGCTATTTACCTGGTAGCTGGTGGTAATGAAATGAGAAAAGTAAATTTACCACTTAACCGTTGGGTTTAGCGATGTAAATAAAGAGCACCTTTTTTAAAGGCCTGGCATCAGTCTTTCAGAAATTATGCCAAAAACTACTGTAGCTGTCAACACTAAAAAATTATGACAAAAAAACAATTTTCAATGTAGGTAAAGTGCCCTCTAACGGCAAACAATCAATGTGAATTGTTACTAAAATGATGAAGCGCAGAAGACTTAGCCTATCTTTCAAATATTAGTCAAATCGGTTTTCCTGTAAGCGAGTAATTCAAAAAACAAAAAATAAAAACTTGAACTTGGACGGCTTGTAACTCGAAAACGAATGACATTTTGAAAAAAAATTATATGAAGCTCTACCCTTATTTTGTCAAGTAGAATCATCCCCTTAAGTTTCGTGATCGATTTTTGAATCACCCTGTATATATATATATATATATATATATATATATATATATATATATATATATATATATATATATATATATATATATATATATATTGAAAGGTGTTGGGGCTTATATCACCAATCTAAAATTAATTTGAAATTTAACATAGTTGATTTGTTTTGACAGATTAAATATTTGTTTGAATTGAACCGACTTCTAAAAGTGCGCTAAAAAATGAAAAATAACTATAAATTTTTATATGAAATTGAACTTTTTGAAGTCGGCGCCCAATTATTTGTTATTGAAATACATAAGTATGTTTGGCGCCGACTTCATAAAGTTCAATTTCATATAAAAATTTTTAGTTATTTTTCACTTTTTAGCGCACTTTCAGAAGTGGGTTCATTTTTTTTATAAAAATTTTATTCGCATTCAACCCAACAGAAGTTAGGGAACTAACAATGCAAATAAAATGACGTTTGTCCGAACATGGTTAGGATTAGTGACATGAATGAAGAGTACTTAATTTTTAGTAAATAACTAAAGGTTTGTAAAAATCGTTGTTCAAAGTTCTTATCATACAGGGTGTTACAGCTAGTCCATCCCTGCAGCTGTGAGTAATTCACAACACTTTCTTGGACAGTAATTTGAAGAGTCTTACTTGGTATCACTACATAGTATAAAACAAAGTAGCTTTCTCTGTCCCTATGTCCCTTTGTATGCTTAAATCTTTAAAACTACGCACCGGATTTTGATGCGGTTTTTTTCAATAGATAGAGTGATTCAAGAGGAAGGTTTATATGTATAATAACATCCATTAAATAGTGGAGAAATACTGTTATTTTTGAGGTTTCTAATGTGATGTCGTTAATTATCATATTTTTTTCCGCTTACATTGCAAACGCAGGCTGAACCCTACGAGATTTATCAAAATAATGTACTAATTATTTGTACACATTGAAAAGGTCTACAGAAAACTCCGCGATGGTATATGTCTATCTCTCATGGATATCCCACAATAACATTTTTTTGTCATTTACTTTTTACGACAAATAATGGCAAATTTTGAAGCGATTTTAACCAATACAGCATTTATCCTTATCCAATTAAATAGCTTAAATACATTGTTGATTTAATATAGATCTATATGGTCCTTTACAGCACAAGATTTAAATGAATATTTTCGAAGATATTACAGATTTAAAATTGCGGGAAGTAGCGCTTGCGGCGGTACTGGCCGACCGGGGTGGCGGCAGCGTGCCTATAAATAGCGCGTCGGAGGCCGATGTAACAATTGTTGTAAAAATAAAATAAATAGTCACAGTTTTTCTGTAGTGTATTTAGTATCAGCATTGCACCCGTGCGAAGCCGGGGCGGGTCGCTAGTACATCATATTAAAAAAAAATGAAATATACCTGGTGGTTCAATAATTATATGTAAAAAAACTAGATTCCATTGCAGCTCTTTGGGAGCCCATGCCTCCGAAGAGGAGACCTATACGAAAAAAGTTTATATGAATTTGTGTTATTCCTTTCACGAGTTTTTTTTTCATATCCGGGACACCCTGTATATAATCATCCCTCATTAGCCACCCCTCGTAATTAAATTTATATTAAAAGAGGAAGTAAAAATAATGGAAATTGTGAAAGATTGTTGTAAAACGTGGTAAATGGGGACATTTCAAACCTTAGGGAGCTGTCCGATCACACGATAAATTAAATTTGACTTTATTTTATTAGTTTTGCACGGACTTCAAAAATTTCAAATTCATATAAAAATTTATAGTTATTTTTCACTTTTAAGGGCACTTTTAGAAGTTGGTTCAAATTTTTTTCATAAAAATTTTATACATCATATAAATTTCATGTAGAAATGTTTGACAATTCGCTTTTTTTTGACGAATAGTTTAAATTTATTTTTATACTACGTAGTGTATTTTATTTAAGTACATCGGTGCACGGTCATCTTCAGGATTACTACTTGCTCTACCTTACCCTAGGGGCATTCAGAAAATCACCAACAATACCCAAGTATTCTTACGCAGGTAAATCCCACCTTTTCTCTTGATGGGCACAATTTCGACGGGCTGCCGGCGGCGCTCGACCTTGTCCCGATATTGATTCCAACGGGAAAGTGGATCGCGCTAAAGGGACGTGGCGACGGCTGTCCCGGCGTTGATGCCAATTTGTGCCCAAATACGGATTTAGGAAGATTATAGATCAGCTTTTGATATTTGGGGTGGAGTTAAAGTTCAAGTTATATCTTGAAATCGCCAAAAATATAAACGTGATGGCGAAAAGTCAATCTTTTTCTGTTTTTGACTAGTTTTCAAGTTAACTAATGAAACTTCGTCTAGTACGTGAATTGTTATTTCTAATTTTGTTTCTATTTGTTGACCGTGTAGTTATTAATTAGTTTTTACTTTTTTGGGTTTCGGTCATATTATTACTTTATAAAAAAATTAACACATGTTTTTTTCTGACGTTTCGGTTTATTTTATTGATTAAACCATCTTCAGAGAATTACTGTAAATATGAGAAGGAATATGTAAATTTATGCTATATAAACTGAAAATTTTACTTTCTTACCTAATGTTAACAGGTGGTTCACTTGAAAAACTTACATTTAACTATTTTATTACTTTAATCCAATATAATTAAACACTTCTTATTTAATATAAATATAAATATAGAAAACTATTATTATTTGATGCATTTTTTTTCCACATCTGGTTTGTTGTGCTTTTGACAGAGTACTACCAAAGGGTTTGAAAGTTTCTGGACCATCTGCAATTTTATTGCCCTATTAGATTCGTATATACATTACTCAGGTCATTTGTGTCCGTTCTTAAATTCATTGTACCGGGTGTTCTTTTAATATGGATCATTTCTTTAATTGTTCTTTTTTTGTAATTAATTTCTTTGTCTAAAATCTCCACGTTGTTAAAATCGATGTTGTGCATGTTATCAATTGCATGTTTGGCTAAGGCGGTTTTATTATCGTTATTGTGATGTCTAATGCTGTATTTGTGATTTTGTATTCTATTTTTTAAATACTGTTTGGTTTGACCGACATATGTTAGGTTGCAATCTAAGCAATTGATCTTGTAAATGACATTTGTTTGTTCGTCTTTAGGGATATCAGGTTTAAGTTTTGTGTAAAGGTTTTTGAAATTATTAGAAGGTTTTTCAGTTATTTGGATATCATATTTTAGCACTTTTTTAATGGGATTAGTAATTTCTGGTATATACGGCAATGATATGTATTTTTGGGTTGATGGAACATTGCTTTTTGTTGGCTGATTGTTGTTATAGATTTTATCTACTCGGCTTTTTATTATGGGTTCAACAAATTTCTTTGGGTAATTGTTTTTCGTTAAAGTGTCTTTAACTTTTTTTAAATTTTGCGGTCTAAATTGTGGATCCCATCCACGTCCACATGTGATTCCCATCCACAATTTAGACCGCAAAATTTAAAAAAAGTTAAAGACACTTTAACGAAAAACAATTACCCAAAGAAATTTGTTGAACCCATAATAAAAAGCCGACTAGATAAAATCTATAACAACAATCAGCCAACAAAAAGCAATGTTCCATCAACCCAAAAATACATATCATTGCCGTATATACCAGAAATTACTAAATCCCATTAAAAAAGTGCTAAAACCATATGATATCCAAATAGCTGAAAAACCTTCGAATAATTTCAAAAACCTTTACACAAAACTTAAACCTGATATCCCTAAAGACGAACAAACAAATGTCATTTACAAGATCAATTGCTTAGATTGCAACCAAACATATGTCGGTCAAACCAAACAGTATTTAAAAAATAGAATACAAAATCACAAATACAGCATTAGACATCACAATAACGATAATAAAACCGCCTTAGCCAAACATGCAATTGATAACATGCACAACATCGATTTTAACAACGTGGAGATTTTAGACAAAGAAATTAATTACAAAAAAAGAACAATTAAAGAAATAATTCATATTAAAAGAACACCCGGTACAATGAATTTAAGAACGGACACAAATGACCTGAGTAATGTATATACGAATCTAATAGGGCAATAAAATTGCAGATGGTCCAGAAACTTTCAAACCCTTTGGTAGTACTCTGTCAAAAGCACAACAAACCAGATGTGGAAAAAAAATGCATCAAAAAATAATAGTTTTCTATATTTATATTTATATTAAATAAGAAGTGTTTAATTATATTGGATTAAAGTAATAAAATAGTTAAATGTAAGTTTTTCAAGTGAACCACCTGTTAACATTAGGTAAGAAAGTAAAATTTTCAGTTTATATAGCATAAATTTATATATTCCTTTTCATATTTACAGTAATTCTCTGAAGATGGTTTAATCAATAAAATAAACCGAAACGTCAGAAAAAAACACGTGTTAATTTTTTTATAAAGTAATAATATGACCGAAACCCAAAAAAGTAAAAACTAAGTTATTTCTAATGCTGCTATTTTTTGTTAGCTGTTTTTTTTCTTTGTATTTTGATAATTGGTAATTTGTTCACTACATAGATACACTGCCAAATGGTGCAGATAAATATATAATGGCTTGAGGATATTATTAAAGCAGGATATCCTGTTTTTCGTTACACCATAAAATAGGTTTAGTTTTTCTTAACATAATAGTCATTTTATTCTAAATGTTAGTGACCTCCACTGATTATAAATCTGGGGTTTAGATGGACCAGGGCAATAAAACACCTTATGGAACACTTTGCTGTATTTGTCGACGTTTCGACCTCTATGAGATCATCCTCAGGACTAAACAGCTAGATCCCTTGCGTTCAAAATAAAATTAAAAACATTTCTAGGAAGTAATATGCTGGATAATTTAATTATATTTATAATTTGTACAAATTGATATTTTGTTTGGTTCTGACCCATTCATCCCCAATTTATAAATATAATTAAATTATCCAGCATATTACTCCCTAGAAATGTTTTTAATTTTATTTTGTACGCAAGGGATCTAGCTATATACTCCTGAGGATGATCTCATAGAGGTCGAAACGTCGACAAATACAGCAAAATGTTCCATAAGTTGTTTTATTGCCCTGGTCCATCTAAACCCCAGATTTATAGTCATTTTATTTTAATTGTTTAAAAACATGCTTTGGTAGGCGATTTTATATTTCAAAGAAAGAAAATTTTTACAGTTCTGCAGCGCTGGTATTCTTTCCAACTAACTCTTCGTAGGTTTAACAAAAAAGATTGTGAGCTGAGTGAGGTAATTTTTCGTTTATTTGCACGTGTAAGTATTCAAGGGCGGATCCAGGATTTTTTTCTGGGAGGGGGGGCACAAGGGGCCGACGGGCACATATAATGGCAGGAAATTTGATTGGACCGTGTGGTAAAAACGTCACGATGTGTACGCTTGGAGAAAAAGCGGCAAAGAAAATTGACCTTACCCCCTTATCAAGTGTCGCGGAGAATTAATTATTTGGCAAATGATATGAAAAGTAAAATTTTAAAATAAAATTTTTATAAAAAAAAAATTGAACCTACTTCTAAAAGTGCACTAAAAAGTAAAAAATAACTATACATTTTTATATGAAATTGAAATTTTGAAGTCGGCGCCAAACTAATACCTGACAAAATGTGTTTCTCATAAACAGATTAAAAATACTTTATTTGTAATTGCTTTCTTACCATAGTTTGTATGTAGAAATAATTTAGCGCTGACTTCAAAAATTTCAATTTGTTAGAAATCACTCTAAAATGAGTTACTAAAAATTCTTTGATTCTTAGAGTTCTCCAAATACCAGTGAAATTGTATCAAATAAATATTTAGTCTGTCATAGTAAGTCCACTATATTAAATTTCAAATTAATTTTATATTGATAATATAGGCTCTAAAAACAGTCCCTTATATTGTATCTTATCAACCTAATAGTTGTAAAAAATTAACTTCATATTCGTAATAAACGATCCCGGACCCCCCCCCCCCCCTCCCCTAATACCAAATCTGGAAAAATACAAATAAGGTAAAATTTTCAACCCACCATATTGGATCCGTTATGTTTAATTTCAAAAAAATTATTTTAACGTCTTAATCTAATCTAAACCTAAACTCTTCAAAGCTCTCTAATACCAATTTGGAAAAAATCGCGAAATTTAAAATGTCTAGACCGTCATATTGCATCTGACATATTAGATTTTCTTAAAATAACTTTATATTCGCTATTTACTTCCTCAAAAAGGATTCAGTCCCAACTTAAAACAAAATGGAAAAATCTAAAATTTTTATTTCGCTATATGGGAGTCGCCATATTGAATCCTGAAAAAACACTATTAAATTCATAATTTACACCCTCAAAAACCGCCTATATCAGTTTTGGAGAAAATCGAAAAATGTGACGTTTTTAGGACGCCATATTGAAACCGCCAGATTGAGTTTTTCAAAATATATTTTAAATTCGTAATTAACACTAACAAAAATCCTTCAATACTGATTTCAGACAAAATCGAGAGATGTAGAATCTTTAATCCGCCATCTTGGCTCCTCCATATTTAATTATTTTTAAATAATTTCAGATTCGTAATGTGCGATCCCAAAAACTCGCCCATATCAATTCTGAAATTAATCGGACAAATTTAATTTTGTTTCCACCGTGTTGGATACGGCATATTGAATTTTTTTAAAAATAATTTCAGATTTGATATGTGCGACCCCGAAAACTCCCTCATACCAATTTTGGAGAAAATTGGACAGAATTCATTTTTTCGTCCTCCACATTGGATTCGCCGTATTCAGTTTTTTAAAATAATTTTATATTCGTTATGTGCGACCCCGAAAACTTCCCCGTACCAATTCTGGAGAAAAATCGGACAAAAATTGTTTTTGTTTGCCATGTTGTATCCGTCATATTGAATTTTTTAAAAATATCGTGGATTCGTTGTGTACAACCCCAAAAATTCCCCATACCAATTTTAGAGAAAATTGGACAAAATTAATGTTTTTTTGTCCGCCATATTGATTTTTTTAAAAATAATTTCAGATTCGTTGTGTACGACTCCGAAAATTCCCCCATACCAATTTTGGAGAAAATTGGACAAAATTAGTTTTTTAGCCGCCATATTGTCAGCGCCATCTTGGATTTTACTGAACCAATTTCGCCCAAAAAAATATGGGACCACCGTCCTTGTAATCGAATGTCTATGGTACGGTGAGGGTTGATATCAGACCAATAATGTTCGTTATGCCTGTTGAAAGTTCCAGAACTGCTAATGTAGGCTTCATCTGCCCAAATTACCCTCCTTCAATTTTACGGCTTGAAATTGAAAGGTTTGCAACCGCCATTCCAATTACATATATAGCCGATTCTTCAGCATCTTGAATGTTGTAATATTTTGGTCTTACTCTGGTAAATGACCCATAATTGGTGAGATTTTCTCTTCGAACATACCCCTGTAGAAGTAGCATAACGTCAGAACTAGGGCCCGGTTGTTTGAACGCTGAATAACGTAATAATATTTTTATTTATATTTGAAAAAGTGTTGATAAACAGTAGATATTTAATTTCTTGGTACAGACATACCGATTTTTTGCTATCCTTTTCTAACTGCATAATTTAAACGAGTATCATCGGTACGTCCTTCGAACATACCCCTGGGTACGTCAATTCTGAAAACAAAGTATGAATATATGGTTGCCTAAATTTTTATTATTGTTATTTTCAATATGTAAACAATCTAACAATATTTACCGATAAAAATAAGTTTTTAAATCCTCTTTTTGTTAATATTAATTGTAAACTTCGCATTTATAGTAATTTCTAACACTTAAAAACACCGAAAAAAGTCACGACAAGCAATTAAACTGAAAGACAAGATAAGTAAATATGTTTATGTCTGTCAAACATCAAAAAAGCGTCTCCTCCACCGACCATAAACAGCCTTCAGACAAATCTATTGTTGTTTAAATCTAGAGTATGATCGAAGGATTTTCTTTTCATCTTACAAAAAATATACTTGTGATGTTGTCTTCTTTCTGGATATGCGATTGAAATATGCGTCAGATGCTGTATCAGAATTGTTATTGCTTTGAATAAAACATTATCACAAATCATATTTTTTGTAACTTTCGAAGGAGATTTTTCACTTTTTAAGATTCAATACAACGTAAATATGATGACTAAAACTAATGAAAGGCCCTTAAACGTCAAACGAAAAAACTTTGATTTAGGTGACATACGCCTACCAAGATAAATAATTCCTTATTCAATTTATTAAATTAAAGCAAAATTTTGTATAGGTTGAGGATTTACGATAATAAGAAATATCAATTATGATATATCATTTCAAAGGAAAAAATAAATGCAAACTATTAAGCTAAAAATATATAGGGTGTTCCATTTTAAAAAATACAACTTCAATCCTACCTCATTTCTGGTAATCGGAAATAAAAAAAAGAGCATTAATGTATTCTACGTAAAAAACTTTTTTGATATCTTAAGTAATAACCAAAAAATTTGGTCAAATTTGAAAATCGCCTTATAGATCGCAAACGAATCAAAATAGCCATGATTCTTTTTTTATAGTTTAAGTACTTTAGTTTTAATAATGTTATTCAATATGGAAAATAAATATTAATAACCCAATTTTACTATTTCATCTACTATTCCTGATGACTTCGCAAAAAGAAAAAGGTTGGGAACCGTTGTCATAGTTTATGTATTCTCCTAAATACTAATTTATATTGTATTATCACTAAAATCGAATTCGATTAAAATACACTTCGTCTTTCACAACGTAATTAAAAATTTGGTGAAACCCATTTCAAAATGTCGTAAAACTTTCCACTTTGTACACCCGCCTATTTAAATTATTAAATGACCTACCTGTATACTAAAATTACATCTTGATAATTTAATAGGTACATTTTACAAGAAATCTTGCTTAGGATGTCCGGCAACAGCGCAGGGTCGCGACCTCCTCGGGAAAACAGGCTCATCAGTCCTGTTTTCTCCCCTCCACAGTCGCCGCCAACTCGAATAGATTTTCCACCGTCAAAATCCGCGAGGCGCTTTTTTTCCGCGACTGACGGCACTCAATACCTTACGAACGGTTGTATTTATCTTTAATTATAACGAAACGCAGCGGCGAGATTTTTTTTTAAACAAATGGTTGTGACGGATTTCAATTAAAATTAATCGGAAATTAGCAGTGAGATATTTGGTTGCAGGAAACCGAAGGCCGTTCGCAGCGGAAAGAAAATTCTCCGGAGCAAGAAAAGCGAGGTTTTTCATCAGAAGAGAAATTACAAGATAAGAACGGGGAGAAGAAACCTGCGGAAAGTCCTTACAATGATAAGAAAAACGGGATATTCGGAGAAGAGGACAAGGAAAATCGTTTAGGAAAAGCGACAGCGAATTTTCGTGGAAAATCGCCAGGAAGTGTTTTGAGGTGTACTGATAACGACTACAAGGATAAGCAGGAAAACTTAGAGTTTGAGGTAAGAACTTTATCTGTTACATAAGATTTCAGTTTACATAATTATTTGTTGGAGACTTTATTTCTAGTACATTTTTAGCATTCTACAAATAAATGATTTATTTTTTCCAAAAAAACCAAACCGATTAATTGCAAATATAGAATTAGTAAATTAATTACAATTTAAAACAGTTTTTAATTTATTTTTTATTTTTTAATGCAATTTTTTTAAAGTTGGCTTAGTTTTTATGTAAAAATAAATTATTTTATCCTTTTTAGTTTCAATTGGTTTTTGAAATAAATAATACTAATAATGTTACATGAATTCACATAAAATTTTTATAAAAAAAATTGAACCGACTTCTAAAAGTGCGCTGAAAAGTGAAAAATAACTATAAATTTTTATATGAAATTGAAATTTTTGAAGTCGGCACCAAATTAATACCTGTCAAAATGTGATTCGCATAAACAGATTAAAAATCATTTATTTGTAATTGCTTTCTTACCATAATTAGTATATATTGGTAGTTATTTATTTCATTTAGAAATAATTTGGCGCCGACTTCAAAAATTTCAATTTGTTGTAAGTCACTAAAAATTCTTTGATTCTTAGAGTTCGCCAAATACCAGTGAAATTGTATCAAACAAATATTTAGTCTGTTATTTTTCACTTTTTAGCGCACTTTTAGAAGTCGGTTCAATTTTTTTTTATAAAAATTTTATTTTTCGATTTTTAGTTTGGAATTCATTACGATATCCATAAATTACTGAGATTAGTGTACCTCGCAATGATTCCAAGGTGGCAAAAAATGAACCATTCAAAATTCTTTAATCTTTAAAGTTCTCTAAATACTAGTGAAATTGTGTCAAAAAATATTTAGTCTGTCATAGCAAATCCACTATCTTAAATTTCAAATTACTTTTAGATTGGTAATATAGGCCCCAAAACCTTCCAATATCGATATTTAAAGAACTGGAGACGTAAATTTTTTTATTTTAATTTTAACATCTTAATCTAATCCAAATCTAAACTCTTCAAAGCCCCCTAGTACCAATTTTGGATGAAATCCGAAAATTTAAAGTTTCTTGACCATCATATTGCATCTGACATATTAGATTTCTTAAAATAATTTTATTTATTCGCTATTTATATCCTCAAAAGCAATTCAGTCCCACCTTTAAACAAAATCGAAAAATGTAAAATTTTTAGTTCGCAAAAAAAATACTTTTAAATTCATAATTAATACCAACAAAAATACCCCAAACCTGATTTTAGATAAAATCAGAAAACGTAGAATCTTAATTCGCCATCTTGCATCCGCCATATTGATTTTTTTTTTTGCATAATTTCAGATTCGTTATGTGCAACCCCAAAAATCGTACAAAATTGATTGATCCGCCATATTGAATTTTTTTAAATAATTTTAGATTAGTTATGTACGACCCTAAAAACTCCCTCGTACCAATTTTCGAGAAAATCGGACGCCATATTAAATCCTCCAGCTTGAGTTTTTCAAAAAATATTTTAAGTTCGTAATTAACACTAACAAAAATTCCCCAATACTGATTTTAGACAAAATCGAGAGATGTAGATTTTTTAATCCACCATCTTGGATCCGCCATATTTAATTTTTTTTTAAATAATTTCAGATTCGTAATTTCCGATCCCAAAAACCACTCCATATCAATTTTGAAAAAATCGGACAAAATTAATTTTTTAACCGCCATATTGAATTGTTTAAAAATAATTTTAGATTCATTATGTGCGACCTAGAAAACTCCCCCATACCAATTTTGGAGAAAATCGGATAAAATTGATTTTTTCGTCCGCCATATCGAATTTTTTAAAAATAATTTTAAATACGTTATATGCAACCTCGCCAACTCCCCCATACCAATTTTGGAGAAAATCGGATAAAATTGATTTTTTCGTCCGCCATATCGAATTTTTTAAAAATAATTTTAAATACGTTATATGCAACCTCGCCAACTCCCCCATACCAATTTTGGAGAAAATCGGATAAAATTGTTTTTTGCGTCCACCATATTGGATCCACCATATCGAATTTTTTAAAAATAATTTTAGATTCGTTATGTGCGGCCTCGAAAACTCTCCCATACCAATTTTGGAGAAAATCTGATAAAATTGATTTTTTCGTTCGCCATATTGGATCCGCCATATCGAATTTTTTAAAAATAATTTTAGATTCGTTATCTGCTACCCCGAAAACTCCCCCGTACCAATTTTGGAAAAAATCGGACAAAATTTTCTTCGTCCGCCATATTGAATTTTTAAAAAATTATTTTAGATCCGTTATGTGCTACCCCGAAAACTCCCCCGTACCAATTTTGGAGAAAATCGGACCAAAATTAATTTTTTGTCCGCCATATTGGATCCGCCATATTAAATTTTTTAAAATTAATTTCAGATTCGTTGTGTACGACCCCAAAAATTCTCCCATACCAATTTTGGAGAAAATCAAACAAAATTAATTTTTTTGTCCGCCATATTGTCAGCGCCATCTTGGATTTTACTGCACCAATTTCGTCCAAAAAATATGGGACCATCGCAGCAACTTTCTGAACATAACGTAAAAAATTTCATTCAGATCGGTGCCGCCATTCTGGGTAATTGGTGTACATACATAAAAAAAAAAACATACATAGTCAACGAATTGAGAACCTCCTTTTTTAGAAGTCGGTTAATTAAAATAGGCACTTATTTTGATTGAAGAATCAAAAAATGCAAATAATATAGAGGAGGTTCCATTTAAAAAAAACACAACTTTGATACTTTCAGAGCTTTTGGGACACCCTGTATAATATGAAAATAATTTTAAAAAATAACTATATTAGACCCCCCATATATCCCAAAAGTAAAACTTTTTGAAAGTCACGTATTTTGGCCGCAATATTCCGTGGCGTATAGGGTGAATAATAACCCTGTACATATAAATTTTTATCTTTGAATTTAATAAATTCATTTTATCTTGAAAAAGTTCCCAAATCAAAGTAACATCCATCAAATCCGGTGGAAGTTTTATAGTATATGAAGACCGATCAAAAATTTTAAATTACTCCAAGAGCAAAGTACCTCCATTGTTCACATTTTTATTTATGCTCCAGTTTAGTCCCATTATAAAATTTTGCTCACTTTTGATGAAAAAATATGATTTACTCGTTTTTTCTGGCTTACCCTGTATAAAAAAGTATATCGCAACCGTAACTCTATCAGATTAATCAGTTTCAGAAATATTATGGTCTTTGAAAATATTAACCTAAAAATATTAGATATTTTTGGTGCACACTGTATGTTCTTTTTGAGGAATCTAAATAATTTAATCTAACTGAGATTTTGTAGTACACTTACACTTAAGCCATTTTCCAAATGGATCACTTATTCTAAAACTACAATTTTTTTAAATTCAGGTTTTAATCGTGATCTTCATAAAAAAATCAAATAAAAGATATTGTTTGTACAGGGTGAGTCAACGATTGGATGAAGTAAGTTTGTGCCTTTTCGGTGAAATTTACAAAGAAACTATATTTATTGTTTGATACAGTTTATTTTTACGCAGATTTTAAAAATATTTAGGACTCTACAGGGTGAGCCAAAAAACTAGGACAGCATAAAGTTGTATTTTTTTTAAATAGAACACCCTATATACGAATCGTATTTTCGATTTAGCTTATAATTTTAAATCTTTTTTATTAAGGGTTTACTATAACAAAACTTTATAGTTTCTGAGATAATTAAGTTTAAAGAAAAAAAGTCACATTTTCAAGCATCAATTCAATCCTAAATAACGTTTTCAATTTTGTGACAAATATGTTCAAATTTGGAATTTAGCAAGACCAAGGACAAGTTAACATAATTTTTACCTAATATTTGCAATAAAAGCTACAGGGTGTTGAACACATCGGCTCAAATTTGAACAAGTTTAAATGAATAAATATCTTTTTTTTTAAATGGTAAACCCTGTATATTTTCATGTTATTTAATAGAGTAATAAAAACCCTAAAAGTTTTGTTCAATATATCCTATACCTACTTATAATAGTTTTTGAGATATTTCAGTTTTTCTTATTTTCCATACTTTTTTACAGAAATAGTCTTCATTATCATAGTAGCCATGTAAAATAATAAAAAGAAACTACAGAAACAAACAGAATGTGGTTAAATATGATGAAATTCATTATTCGTTATATTACAACGGCAATAGTTTAATTAAACATAATGTGAAAAAATCAACACAACAATAACGACAAGGCAAATACATATTTACTTTTATACTAAATTGAAATAAAAAAATTACCCATTAAATACTGAGATTAATTATTTCTTTTTAATAAGTGTTCGAATAAACGACCCTCTTGTGCAATGCACAAATTTAGTCTTTTTTGCAGATTTTCTCGGACCCTGGACAAAATTAATGGCGTTATTGTTCTACAGGTATCCCTAATCCTGTTTCGCATATCTTCCACTGTTGTTGGTGGATTAACATACACCTTATTTTTAATATAACCCCATAGGAAGAAATCTAATGGGGTGATGTCGCAAGACCTTGGTGGCCACTCAATGAAACCCCCACGTCCAATCCATTTTTGCGGATATCGTTGGTCCAAAAACGCACAAACTTCACGATGGTATTGCGGAGGCGCACCATACTTCATTTTGTAAATTCTTTGAGCAAGAAGGCAATTTTTTTGAGCCTCTCCTATTGTATAAATCATATCTATTAACTCATTCTTTGGAAAATTCATTTTACAATATAAGATGAATGCAAAAAAAACCAAACTACACTACATAAAAACCAAAAGAAGCGATTGCGGTTATAAATTTGACACACAGAAAAATGTTCTTTTACATTGTTTTTGCCATGGCTACTATGATAATGAAGACTATTTCTGTAAAAAAGTATGGAAAATAAGAAAAACTGAAATATCTCAAAAACTATTATAAATAGGTATAGGATATATTGAACAAAACTTTTAGGGTTTTTAATTACTCTATTAAATAACATGAAAATATACAGGGTGTACCATTTAAAAAAAGAGATATTTATTCATTTAAACTTGTTCAAATTTGAGCCGATGTGTTCAACACCCTGTAGCTTTTATTGCAAATATTAGGTAAAAATTATGTTAACTTGTCCTTGGCCTTGCTAAATTCCAAATTTGAATATATTTGTCACAAAATTGAAAACGTTATTTAGGATTGAATTGATGCTTGAAAATGTGACTTTTTTTCTTTAAACTTAATTATCTCAGAAACTATAAAGTTTTGTTATAGTAAACCCTTAATAAAAAAGATTTAAAATTATAAGCTAAATCGAAAATATGATTCGTATATAGGATGTTCTATTTAAAAAAATAAAACTTTATGCTGTCCTAGTTTTTTGGCTCACCCTGTATCAAACAATAAATATAGTTTCTTTGTTAATTTCACCGAAAAGGCACAAACCTACTTCATCCAATCGTTGACTCACCCTGTATATATATATATATATATATATATATATATATATATATATATATATATATATATATATATATATATATATATATATAGATACAGTGTGACTAGTAAAGTCTGCATTATTTGGGATTTTTTTTATTAATTTATTATATTCGAAATTTGACTTTGGCAACAATTTCTGCTTCGATCGAGATCAAAATTAACCAAAAAAATAATAATCACGTGATTAGCATTATCTTTCAAATTTTAATTTGACTACTAATTTCTTGGTTAAATTTCATCTCGACCGAAGCAGAAATTGTTGACTTCGATTATTTTTGTGATTCACACACCACACACAATTACATATGTTACAGTGATAACAAAAAGTATTGGATCATTTTATCCTTTGTGTAAAATAAGACGTATAGTTTTCCTTTAAAGACATTGGAAATTTACCGATAGTATTTCCGTTGTATTGATTTATATATATTTTTTTAACATTGTGTGTGTTTCCCATTGTAATACGGTAATCATTAATCACTTTTTATCTGTCCCAACTTTACAATAACTTTCCCTCCTCTTGAACCGGCGCTCGATATGGAGAATAATGGATTTTTTGTTCGGCGTATTTTTCATTAACGAATTTCCATTCAAACGGGCTGTATAATTTTTTTATATTGATAAATATGGAAATATTGACGTTTTTTCTTTTCACCACTTTGGATTATTTCAATACTGTACGGTATTTTGACTGGTATGTGACTGCTCAATTCAGGGCGGGATTTCTAGTAATTAGAATAATGCTGGTACCCTAAAGCAGGCGCGGATCCAGGGGGGGCGATCGCCCCCCCCCCCCCAAGAGCTTTGAGTTCAGGAAAATATAATACCCGATTTTACATCTTATACTATAGTTTATTCAAGAACTAGAGAGAGTAATAAATCATTTGTGACCCTTTTTTGCTTCGCAATTTACCTGTGTTCTTTAGTCCGGTACGGAAAAATCTGTTAGATACATATATTTTTCATAGGGATGGATTAGAAATTTTATAATCAAAAATACCGGTCTATAATAATGGACTATTTGGGTTGGATAACAATAGATATTTGGAGGTGTGAATTGTTAAAAAAGGATTTTAATCCTTGTCATAGGCGTCGGAAGGAGGTTTATTTTATCGCTAAGTATTTATGACAGAATATTATTTCGGTAATAAACTTAAAATAAAATTTTTTTATTATTTTATTTCTTATGATTTCTTAATAATTCACATACATTAGAAAATATAGATAATTTTAATATATTTAACACAAATCACAACTGTATTTTTATTATTTTTAATTTTGGCATAAAAACCGTTTTAGGCACATTCAGACTAAAACATACCCTTATTCTCTCAAAAAATTATAATTTAAATACTTTCAAAATACCCATTGTCAAAAATACAAAAAGTTAAACATATATAAAAATAATTTCGTCCATATAATATTAAAATTTTTTTGGGACTATCGGTCATTTTATTATTAATTAAAACCATTTTTAGGACATTTGACGTTTCAGTTTATTTATTTCTTAAACCATCTACACAGTTACAATTAAACACTAAAAAGGGATTCAAATGTAATTAATTTTTATATGTTACAGTTAAAATTAGATCTACTTATTTTTATTTCTATTGCACTGACATCTTAATTTAATTTACTTTATTATATGGAAATCCGATAGCCCCAAAAAATAAAATAAACGTGTTAATTCTACACGCTTAAGAAAAAGACACAAATACAATAATAACATAATAAAAAAATTATGGTTAATTGGAATTAAATATATATAAAATTAAAGAGTGGGACACACTGAAATGAAAATATATAAAAAAAATAAAACAAATATATAAACAAACATTAAACAATAAAATAAAACAAAAACAAAAATTTAAGTAATAAATTGTATTTACACTGGTAAACATTACGTATCTAATTTGTAATCAAAGTCAGTGAAGCTATCTTCGCTCAAATTAATTAAAATTGGTTCCTCTATTCCACTGATCATGAGATCGAGTTTTCACATTTTCATTTATTCTTTTATTATATGGATTTTTCCCAATTTTCCGCAGTAACTTTCTTCAAAAAATCTTTCAAAAGTTCAGTTAAATTACTAATTTTGTAAGTTGTGTTATTTCTAGCAACTCTACCTTTTACTTGAGAGAGATATTTCTTTCTCCAACGGACAGTTTCCGGACGACCTATAAGAACAGATTTCCTATCTGGTTTTTCCCAGCTCAAAAATTTTCTGAGCAATTTCCGAAGCTCAGTTTTTTTAATTTCAGGTAAATCCCGATCTTCATTAATTTTGGTTAGAATTTTGTCGACGGTTGGGATCTGCTTCTCATAATAAAATGTATGTACAACTTCTTTTATTGCAGTTTTCATCTCTTCTTCCAACGAGGTTTTTCGTCTGCCTGTGATCGAGTGTGGCTTGGGAGTACTAACAATTCCAGTCGTTTTTTCCTCCTTCAGTATTCGGTACATAGTAGATGTTCCAACTCCTGTCATGTTGTAACACATCTCAACATTATTATCTAGATATTGACATCTTAAGGCATCATAAACATTCATCGTAATAAGCTTTTCGTTGAGGAAAAAATGTCTTGGTTTAGCCGTTTTGGAGTACATATAGAGGTGGAAACCATATCTTTTGGGTATCTTACCAATCTCAAATAATACATAAAAACCAGCGCAAACAACATAAATCACGAAGGACACACAGTAAGGTGGACTTTGCTTACTGACAGAAATTAAATTGAACTATCAGAAATTTTATTATTGGAGAAAGCTTATAATATTTAAATATAATTAGATTTACGGCAGTCCTCAGTTATCTGCGACACTGGTACAGGTACGTTGGAGGTTTCGGTAGCAGTTTTATTACTCTCTTTAGTTCTTGAATAGAGTATAGGAATGTGTATACTTGCGATCGCCTCCCCTCCCAAAAGCTGAGAGGTAAGATTCTGCCTTTTATATTAGGAATGTGTATGCTGCTGGCACTCCCCTCCCCATTGACAACTTGTTTTTCTTGCGATAGCCGCCCTCCAAGAGCTTTGAGTTCAGGAAAATAGATCCGATTCTGCCTCTTATACTAGGTATGTGTATGTTGCTGGCACCCCCCATCTCTCTTCAAGAGCTTCAAATTCAGAAAAATAGACCAACCCTACCTTTTACACTATAAATGGGAATGTTTCCGGTGTCCCCCCCTCCGTCGACCACTTGCTTTTGCTTGCCATACTGTACTTTTGTGATATCACCGACCCTCCCTCCCCCCAAAGAGGGAGGCTGGATCCGCCACTGCCCTAAAGAAAAAAACCATCAAAAATAACCTAATAAACTACCAACTAATCTATTTTTTATTTCATATATACAATGCGTTTAACATGGACAGTAGCCACAATTTTTGATATTTCGTTTAGTTCGTGAGGCCAGTTATTCCAGAGATTTAAGGCAAATAAATAGCTAGTTGGGAAGAAAACTTCAACAACCATGGATCCATAAAAGCAAAAAGAAATAGAAATAAACCAGTTGTTAATAATGGAAATATTGAAACAACATTTTTAGGATATTTCGCCGCATATCCGACAATATCTACAAGGCAAGTAGCATTAGAGTCTGGATTATTTCAAACATCAGTTTTAATGAGTTTATGGAAACACAATTTTCATCTCTATGTATATTCCACAGTACAGTATTTAAAAGGCACTGATTTTCCACGAAGAGTACAGTTCTGTCAATTTATTTTACGTCGGTCACAAGAAAATGCTGTTTTTTTTTTTGGATAATATTATTTGGTCGGATGAAGCCAAATTCACAAAAAATGGATTGTTTAATCGACGCAATTCCCACTATTGGAGCGACTCAAACGTACATCCATTTAGAGAATTAGGTTTTCAAGTGTCTTGGTAGGTTAACGTGTATTGTGCTATAAGAAATGACGGCGTCGTCGTCCTAGAATCAAAATAGGTTTTTTAACTTATAGGCGAGCGCAACTTCGACATCTTGAGAAATTTGGAAGTGAACTATTTAAATAACTTGCTGCTGTCTGTTCATAGAAATCTATTTTATCAACATGATGGGGCGCCTCCACATAATAGTCATTTAGTTAACAATCATCTGCAAAACTTGTTTTATGATCAATGGGTAGCCAAGAATGGGCTACATCTTTGGCCACCTTGCTCCTCCGACCTAACAGTACTTGATTTTTTTTATTTGGGGGACAATCAAAAATAGAGTATACAACACCGCATTAATCACTATGGAAGATTGCATGCAGCGCGTCAGAATCCCATTTAAAGAACTTGATCCTTAGTCAATAAGAAGAGCCACCCCCCATGAAGAGTTCTTGCTTAGGTGCGAAAAATGTTTGGAAGTTCAAGGGCGTTAATTTGAACATTTACTCAAATAATTTTTGTAACTTTATTTTATTAACAACTGGTTTATATCTATTTCTTTTAGCTTTGATAGATCCAAAGTTCTTGAAGTTTTTTATATATTTTTTTAACAGTTGGTAGTGAAGGTTTCTGTTTTTTCGGATATCGGATCGCGAATGTATTAAATGTTCTTGAAATAACTCTCCATAAATAATAAATAAGTTTAAATAATTTTCGTGCATGTAATTTAATCACCCCGGCATAATTATTATTAATGAATGCCAAATGGCAAGAAATAGTGACAATTCTGCAGGGTTCGATTGTTTTATTTTCGCCACGCCTCGCCGTCATGACCAACTAATAACAAAACTTAAAAGTCGTATAGACTTTTTACAATAGAAAAATGTTGAATTGCGAATATTTTGAAAACTACAAATTTTTGTAATAAACAACTTTATACAAAGTTACCCTTATTTTTAATGCTTAATATGATAAAATGATAAAAATAGGTGCTTTTATTTGAAAAAATTGACTTTTGACGATTTTTTTAAATATAATTTTTATTATTTTTTTTTACCACTCTGTACTAATAATTTTCAAAATATCATAAAAAGACTACTAAAGTCGATCTTCGTCTACAAGAAAACTAACCCAAATTAAGTAATAAAGACTTCCTTATAGGAAAAAATTTGGTCAGGAAAACATCATTTTTGACATAAAAATTTAAATATGTCCAAAACGGTGAGACTTAAGTATAGAACATTAGACATAAGATATGTCTAGAATTTTACGTAGAAATCAAAAATGCAATAATATATAGGGTGTTTCATTTAAAATAAGCAAGTAGGCATCTACTTCCGGTATAACTGCCGCCGCCATCTTGAAAATATTTTAGCCGGCTGTCCCCCATGCACGTTAGTACACTGTCAAATTCTTAGATTCTTTCTATTTATAGTTTTCCCACAGAATTACCCTGTATATATTAATGTATATATCATATGTTATGACATGTTTTTTTCACTTAAAATCGAATAAAAATTAATTTTTTCATAACAATAATTTATTTATTGAAGTTTCATACCTATTACCGTATTCTCCTATGAAAATTGCAAGAAAAATATTGATTTTTTGCAAAAATTGTGTAAACAATTTACTCGGTTAATTTAACAATGAATTTATAAATAAATTGCATATTCGTAATGTACGCGAAATGATACCAGGAATTAAAAAAGAAACATCAATATCCGTTGACAATTTCCAGAGAAAAAAGCATATAATAGCAGTTTGAAATGCTGTTTAATTTTTTGAGCCCGCGGATTTGTAGGTTCCCCCCTTCTCTCTCCGAACCGTCTTCATTCAGGCAACATATTTGAAGCTTCACTAACGGTTTTATTGAAGTTCAATGATGTTCCAATATTTTACAGAAAAAACTTTAGCTATTTAACTTTCAAACAGCGCAAGTTACATTTCTTAATTTGTATAAAGAATGGGCCTAATTGACTTATATTGTTTTTTAAAAGGTGTGTACCTGTGTCAGCTTCCAGAATATGAAATTTCTTTTTAAAGCAATAGCGGCAAAGTTATTCAATTTGTTTATAAGGTCAAAATTACAGTGTTTTTGTAATTAAATTTTGAAATAATAAAAATTATTTTTTCCTACTTGTAATGATTTATTAAAATAATATAAGCCTTTCTCTTTCACAAAATACTGGTTGAATCATCATATCTTCATTATTGTATGTATAATGTTGTAACAATTTGGGATAAACAAATTTAATTTTGCCTAAACTATTTGATGAATCGCTCTGAATTTTTTATTACATATTAAGTACTACAAGGCCCAACTTTTCACGCAATAACAAAGTCGTAAGTTGATTCTTGTAATAGTTATTATTAATTAAAAATTATGCCAATTTTGATCTTCTTTTACAGTTTCCTAAGTAACAAATAAAGATATCGACATCAACAAAAAGCCATTTTAAAGGTTTTTTAATTCTCTACAAGAAGGTTACCTCATTTTGTTAAAAAAACTCTTCGCAGGCAAAAATGTGCAAAAATATGCATCTTTTGACCTTTAAATGTTAATAACTCAAAAACCACAGCTAATCCACTGAATAAAAAGTATACGTTTTGTTCCTGTAGGCATATACTACCTAAAAATCATGTCCAATTGCTGGATTATCGAGTGTCCCGGCAAAAATGTCAGTTCTCTGTAGTAAGTGGGTTGTTGTCGCCGACGAAGACACAAGGCCGATCTTTGAACACAAACTGTGTTACTGAACACACTCTATTATTTTAAAATCTCTTTATTGTCACAACTTGTCAAAATAATTCAAGTTGCGTCGACGATCTCTCAAATTATACTGTCCCCGAAAACCGATCTCAACCCTTTATATACCCTTTTGGTCGATACTGCGAGATTCCCTAATTTTCTAGAAGGATTTCCATACCACATGGTGTAATAAAACTAAAAAAAGGGAATAATCCGGCAATTTATAGACCTTCTATCATAGGGGTTCCATATTAAAAATAAAGAAATAAAACCTTCTTTCATAGACGCCTCCTGAGGAAATTAACAAAGATAAAGTGAATTAAAAAAAATTATGAATTTGTAGAAAATATACCTAAAACCCTAAAAACTACAAACACAAATTAATTCTATGAAATGTAAAACGCTATAAAGTTCGTTAAATATGTATTTTGACCCTCTGATTTCAAATATTGAGGGTAGATTCTCGAAAAATGGTGAGATAATTTGTTATAAACAAAAAATTTGTTAATAATTTTAAATAATGTTTTTTTTCTTTAAATTATTACCAATTTTGGCTTATCTGTTTATTTGTTTATTGATTTACAGAACGTGCCTTCGGTCGTCAAGCCTCTGGATCTGCGTAGGTGCTATGAACTTCCTTTAGAAGATAAAAAAAAGGCCCTCATCGATAGATTTATCAGTTCTGAGGGCCCCTTTTCATCGAGATCGGTAAATATAATACAATTACATTTATTTTTGTATGTACCTAGGACGGTACAAGAATTCTTAGTCTAAAGGTGTGCCATTGCGTATTAACGAACGTATATATATATATATATATATATATATATATATATATATATATATATATATATATATATATGTATCTGCACAATATGGTGTCATAACCAGCTAAGATTATAACTGGACTAAAAATCGCCATATAAAAATATTGACAATATTTCGAAAACTAAAAATTTTCGGCATAGACAACCTTACACAAATTTGCCCTTATTTTTAATGCTAAAAAAGATAAAATTGGAAAATTTGGGTGTTTCCATTTGAAAAATTGACTTTTAACGATTCCTTCAATTTCATTTTTAATCTTATTTTTTAAACACCCTGTATTATTGGTTACCAAAACATTATAAAAATCTAATAAAGTAGGTCATTTTTAACAAGAAATCCAACCCAAATTAAATAAAAAAAGGCTTCCTTATACGAAAAATTTATAATTATTTTAGGGTCTGCAAAAGTCATTTTTGACATAACATTTTAATATGTCAAAAAACGCTTAGCCTAGGTATAAGACATTACTCGCAAAGGGTGCGTAGAATTTTGCGCAAAATTCAAAAATACAATAATATATAGGGTATTCCATTTAAAATAAGCAAGTTAACACCTACTCCCGGTATAATCGGAAGTGCCACCATCTTGAAAACATTTTAACGGGGTTGCCCCCATCGACGTTAATATACTATCGGATTATAATTTTTCATACATAAATCGAATTCGTTGCCGGTGGGACATTCTATATATATATATATATATATATATATATATATATATATATATATATATATATATATATATATATATATATTACTTAGCTTACGTCATTAACCTTTGATGTTCATGTCAGATTTTCTTGAAAAACATTTTTTAACGTGTTCTAAGGGGTGGTGATGATTTTAGTAGATGGTCACGTGATGATTTTCGGAGGTCATTTAGATGTCGAAAAATGCATTTTTTAGAAAAATGTTTCTTACAAAAGATGTGTATTTTTTCTCGCTTAATCCGAATCTGTTGTAAAAACATGTATGTTCCATTTAAAAAATTTAACTTTCAGTCAGTCCATTTCTGATACATATCGGAAGGTGATTGTATGGCCAATCGATAGAGCGTACGTCATTTACCTATGAAACGTGTCACCAGATTTTGGAAAAATACATTTTTTACCACTCTGTAAGGGTTGTACGGGTGGCTTGGACCACCCTATATATATATATATAGATATACCGGGTGTCAACGAATCTATTAGACAAGTCATAATTTCTAGAGTATTATGTGTATCAAAATTGGTACAGGTAAATGTTATGTGAAGAGGAGAATTTTCGCATATTTTCCACTTTCCGGTCACTTCCGGTTTCACCGGAAATGGCCCCGGTTTTGAATTCTTAAATAGAACACCCTGTATATTTTAACATCTTTGGATTTCTGAGACAATTCTAGATCAGAATGTGACATTTTAAAAACTTTTTACGTCTACTTCATTTTTTTAGAGCCACTTTTAAAATTACATCTAGGTGGCCATGATCGGACGCAAACTAATCTAACGACCTTAGGTGATGTCAAAAAAATACAATCGCAAAGTTTTAGTGACTAGTATGAAAGACAGGAATTGGATTAAAAATTTAACAAAAAACTAACAAAATAAACTAATAACTTAGACGACGCACTTAAAATATTTGAAAGTACAGTAGCTGAATTTGTTAAAGAGTTTAGTGTAGTAAATGTTCAAAGTGCATTCCTTCTTTTTCACGACACATTTCAGCTCGTTCAATTGTTTCTCTCAACACGTTTTGTAGTATTTGGGGCGTTATACTTCTAAATGCCCGTAAAATTCTTTCTTCTAATATTTCAAGAGTAGCTGGGGCTGCTCCATAATAAACCCTTTCTTTAACATATCCCCAGACAAAGAAATCGAGCACAGTAAGATCCGGTGAGCGTGCTGGCCACCGTACCGGACCATTGGTTGCAATAATTCGATTATTAAAATGCTCTATTAAATAATTAAGAACTTCTCTAGTTTTGTGAGGCGGTGCTCCATCTTGTTGAAAGTAAATTCGCCGTAAAACTGCTAAAGGTATATCATTGAGATGATTTTCGATTTCATTTTGAAGAAAACCTAAGTATCAAACCCCTGTTAACTGACCTTGAAACAATATTGGCCCAATTATTCTGTTTCCAACGATACCAGCCCAGACATTGACGCCAAATCTTTCTTGAAAATTGCCCTCTCTCATTTCATGTTGATTTTGTTGGACCCAGTACCGAGTATTTTGCTTATTGAACATAACATTACTTGTAAATCGGGATTCGTCGGAAAATAGAATAAAATCGATAAAATTTGGGTTAACTCTATGATTTTGAAGCAGCCAATCACAAAACACTACCCGTCTATCGCCATCCTCAGTATACAAATGTTGATGTAACTGATATTTAAATGCTCGATATCCATGCTTTTTCAGTATTTTTCTTGCTGATTCATAACTTATGTGCAGTTCTTGACTAATTTTTCTTAACGAAACTGTTTTATCAACCTCAACGATAGCAAGTACGTTAATCTCAGTCTCTTCATTTATGATAAACCTCTGTTCCGCCTCTTGATTTCCTATTTGCCTAAAACGAATCTCGACATACGGAAAATACTGATGGGCTGGATGTTGCCGATTCGGATATCTATGAGCATACAACTCAGCAGCATTCCTTGAATTTCTATGATACTCTCCAAATATTAATAACATATCCACTTTTTCACTTTGAGTATACATTATTTTAACGAAAATTTAAACTAAACTTAACGAAAATTAAGAAACTTTTACGTCTGTTCTTAGAGCATATGTCACTGTCATTATCTACTTAAGTGAGTGCTTTGTTTTCCAAAGAAGACTTGATAAAAACAGTTGCAAATTATTATGCATCATGGCTGTCCATGGCGCACTTGTCATAAGTAAATAAATTATCCAGTATTTTGCTTAATAATATTTAATTTCTGTTCTTATGTCTAATCCAATCGCAAATAAATTAGTACCGTTAGATTCGTCAAAGAGTGATTTTTTCGAAAAGTAGTTGTCAAAAAGGGGTCGCCATTTGAAAATTAATAGTTAGAAATGAAAACGTAATTTTGTCAACTTGTCTTATTCCTGTCTTTCATACTAGTAACTAAAACTTTGCGATTATATTTTTTTGACATCACCTAAGGCCCTTAGATTAGTTTGTGTCCGATCATGGCCACCTAGATGCAATTTTAAAAGTGGCTCTAAAGAAATGAAGTGGACGTAAAAAGTTTTTAAAAGGTCACAATCTGATCTAGAATTGTCTCAGAAATCCAAAAATATTAAAATATACAGGGTGTTCCATTTAAAAATTTAAAACCGGGGCCATTTCAGGTGAAACCGGAAGTGGAAAATATGCGAAAACTCTCCCCTTCAGATACCATTTACCTGTACCAATTCTCATTTTGATACACATAATACTCTAGAAATTATGACTTGTCTAATAGATTCGTTGACACCCGGTATAATATCACCCCTGAAGAAGGAAATAATAAACTTCCGAAAGCTCTGCGTTTGTAAAAGACAGAGTTTCATTCATTCATTAACTCTCGAGCTTTGTCTTTGTGTTGTAGTTGTACCTTATAGACATAAGGGTGTGCTTGTTGGGAATTTTCCAAAATCTTCACGCCGCAACCTTTCAGGTTTTTCTAACGAATAATTATTGAGCCTTTTTATCTTAGTTCGACATCTTGTTTGTTTTTTATTGTACCTAAATTGAAATCGGGAGAAAATCTGCCCGGTGTACCACAGAATTCTATAATTAACGACAAATTGCGAAAATAATGGCGAATTAAATTTAAATATGTATATAATAATTTGTGTTCAGCTAAGCCAAACAACCGGAAGTTGCTCGGAACAACCAATAAATACAGGGGAGAAATAGAAATATGCCAAGTAATTAATATTTTTTGCTGACTTTTTAAATTTGTGTAATGTCAACCATACGGTTCTTATCATTTTCTTTGCGACCCAAACCAAATCTTACTAACAACTTTTTAAAAAATCAAACTTTCAGTAAGAAATAAAGAAATCTATCTGTCGTATTTTCTTTATTTTTTACTAAAATTTTGATTTTCTAAAAATTTCGCACACTCTAGTGATTCATAGATGTCGTTCGACTGGCGATATTTTTCATTTTGACATCGAAGTCGGCAGGTGGCAGTTTTTAATATCCTATCGACATACCTTGGAATTGATATTTTATCTAGCAATTGTTTCCTGCGAATGTTGATAAGACTCCACTGATTAGACCATGAGGCGATCGAAACGCGTATGGAAAGAGGAGCAGAGTGGTATTTGCAGGAAATAAATTGTCCGTCCCCTTTCTTAACGGTCCCAAGGAGAGGAAATTACTTTTCCAAATACATAAACCGTGAAATTATATATTTTTAATAATTTTCTTCTGCTCCGGGATATACAATACTTAGATGTTCGTTTATACTGTTGTTGATAACAATTTGGCATCAAGTTCTGCGGGTAATATCCTGCTGAAATCTCACGAAATGGGAATTTTAAGTAAACAGTTGTTTTCTGTGAATTTTGCTCTTGGTTCCTTACAGCTCCATGGAACCATTAGGTGATTGAAATTAGTCTTTATGGAGAGACAACTAGAGTGAGCTATCGCGAAAACCAAGAGAATAGTTCCAAAGCTTTTGTTCCTTATGTCTGAGGCAGCACAGACAAAATCGCAAAAATTCTTAGGAGAGACAACATTGAAACCATTTTCACCACAGATCGTAAAGTAAAAGATGTCTTGCCAACACCTAAAGAAAGAATCCTTCTAGAAAACCAGGGAGTGTACGAAATTCCATGCGGAGAGTGCAGCTCATCTTACGTAGGCCAAACCAACCGTAAAAAAAATAAGCGCCAGCAGAGACGAACATATAAACGTTGTCAAGCAAAAAACAACTTCTTCTGCACTGACCAACACTGGTTAAACACAGGACCTGAGATAAAAATCAAGATGTGAAAACCTGTCTACAAGAGTTATAAGGGAAGCCATCGAAATTGTAAAGAGGCCCAACAACTTCAATAGCAGAGGTGATAGCCAGCGAGTGCCTAATACTTGGCAAAATCTGCTTACAAAACATCAACCAGTACCACTTAGTAACGAAACAGATTACAACTCGGCAATGAAATGAAAACTTGTATTGTATGAATTCTTTCTTCAAAAAAAAAACCTTTAAATAGGAGATGGACCTGGAAAAGCCCGAATGGTATCACAAAAAACGAAATCGACTATATTATAACTAACCAAAAAAACATTTGCGAAGATATCACTGTCCTTAACCAATTCGATACCAATAGCGATCACCGCTTGATCAGAGCTGCGATTACCATTAACACCAGATGGAAAAGAAATAAATTGATAAGAAGAAAACCCATTCCAACAAACGAAATATTAAAACAAAACAAGGAAAAATTCGAACACGTAACAAAGAATAAACTTAAAAGTAAAGAAGACCAGGAAGAAATGGACATCAATGAATTAACACAACACATTAATAATAGCATACGAGCAGCAACAAAAGAGATATGCTTTAAAAATAAAGAAAAAAGTATTAAAATCAGCCCGCATACCAAGAACCTCATAGAAAAACGAAGAAATGTGGACCGAAACTGCGAAGAATATAGGGACATAAATAAAGAAATTAACAAAAACATAAGGAGGGACATAAGAAAGCATAATACAAAAGTGATTAAAGATACGATAGAAGCTAACAAATCAATGAAAGTTCTCAGATCTCAATTGGGTAGGGGCCGGACAAAAATTTCCGGACTTAAAACTAAACAAGGCCAATTAGTTAGTACTCGGGAGGAAATTACGATGGCTGTCCAGGACTTTTATACAGAGTTATACAGTCCAAAAACTCAAGGTCCTTATTACGAAAGAAAGGAAGTAAGAAATGTCGGTTCAGAAGAGATGCCCGAAATAAATACCGCAGAGTTAATGAAAGCGCTTAGTCAAATGAAAAATAATAAAAGCCCTGGCGAGGATCGTATAACCGCCGAAGTGTTAAAAATAGGGGGAGAACAACTAAGAGAAAGCGTGAGAATTTTGTTGAACAAGTGCTTAATGTATGGAAAAATACCCGAGGCATGGGAAAACGCAGAAGTCATCATATTATACAAAAAAGGCGACAGAAATAACATAGAAAATTATCGGCCAATTAGCTTACTATCCCACTTGTACAAACTTCTTACAAAAATAATAACTAACAGACTGACGCCAAAGTTGGACGCATACCAACCTTCAGAACAAGCCGGATTTCGCAGGAACTTCAGTACAATAGACCATCTACAGACAGTACACACGCTTATCGAAAAAACCACCGAATATAATATACCTCTGCATTTGGCTTTCGTTGATTACCAGAAGGCGTTCGATTCTATCGAATCATGGGCAGTTCTCAAAGCACTGGACAATGCACGGATTGATTCAAGATACTCTGCTCTGATTCAGCATATATATGAAAACGCTTACATGCAAGTTACAATAGACGAGGATATAAAAACCTCGAGGATACCTATAAAAAGAGGCTTACGTCAGGGAGACACAATCTCTCCAAAATTGTTCACGTTGGCATTTGAAGATGTATTTAGGGACTTGGACTGGCATGACAAGGGAATTAACATAGACGGAACATGACTAAACCACTTAAGATTTGCTGATGATATTGTTATAATCAGTGATTCACCAGAACAACTCCAATGTATGATACAAGAACTTCATCAAGCATCAGCTAGGATAGGACTCAAAATGAACTTGTCAAAAACAAAAATAATGAGTCTAGAACAAATACAAATTAAAATTGAAGATAAAATAATAGAAAACGTAAGAGAATACATATATCTAGGTCATAAAATACAAATAGGGAAGGAAAACCAATCGGCTGAAATTCCTAGAAGAATAAGTCTCAGCTGGGCAGCTCTTGGCAAACTCGAAATCATTCTTAAATCCAGTAACACCCCCATAAGTCTGAAAAGAAAAGTCTACGAGTCGTGCATCCTGCCAGTTCTTACTTATGGTATTGAAACAACCTCCCTAACATGTAAAGCCATTAATAAGCTTCAGGTTACAAATGAAGAAATCAGAAGAAGAACGAAAATAACAGATGTGAGCAAACGAGTAGCGCAGCTAAAATGGAGATGGGCTGGACATATCGCAAGACATAACATAGACAGATGGACATACAAGATAACAGCATGGCGGCCAAGAGAGAACAAGAGAAGTGTTGGCAGGCCTCAAAAGAGATGGCGTGACGACATCCAGAAAATTGCCGGAAAAAACTGGATGGCGATCGCTACGGACCGACAGAAATGGAAAAATATGGAAGAGGCCTACATTCAGGAGTGGATGAAAATGGGCTGATATGAATGAATGCAACCCCAGACACTGGCAACAGGGCCGATGACGCACAGCAGGTCTCGCAACCTGATTGGCCAGAATCATTCGGAAAACGAACGCGCATGACGTACACACGGGACTGACAACACCCGAGTTGCAGGCGTGAGTTCGCTCGTAGACGCCGTACAGTGAGCCTTGAAAATGGTGAATGAGATTTCACCGAAACGTCAGCTGCCTTACAGTCTTGAGAGGGACTCAGCATATACACCGGATGCCCGAAAACCTTCGATTACACATCACACTCGTGAGAATATCCGACATAACTTGGAAAGAGCTTTAAAAATTCGTACGATTATTCCTTATTGAAATATAAAACTGTATATTGCATATGCGCCGTTGCTGTTTTAGTTGGTGTAGAACTACTTATTTCTGAATTGGCAATTTTTAGGAACTAATTCCCAGTTCTTAAAATTTCAAAACTACAGACTATCGATTTAACATTAAAGATCGACATTATGTTGTTAAATGATAATTATTGCTTTGTTTCATGGCATGATTGATGTTGGGAACGACATCGCAATTGTTTTGTAGGAAATTTGAATGCTTTTGCTCTAATTGGTCAGCAACCAGTGTGTACTAAATGTTATTACCAAATCGAAAGCAAGTAAGTTATGAAGATATTGTTTAAAAATAGTCGATTGCTGTCGGTTGTTTCTGTCGTAACCGGGTTAATAATTTTTCCAATTTCCCTGGTAACAAACTATTCAACATTAACTCTGCGGCTATATTGATTATTTTAGTTTGTTGTCATCTTTATTTCTAATAAAACGTCGTCGAATGCCCGTAAAAGCTAAAAAGGTAAATAAGACGGTAGTAGATTTCGAGTGATATTGATGGTTAGATTGTTAGATAATGCTTGTAAGTAAACTTTTACAATAGATCGATCCATCTTTTTAACTAAAATATGTTAGGTCGTTTTTAAGTCGCAATATATGCAGAAGGAAGTTTTCGTTTAGTCACTCCCCTCAATAAAGGGCGTTGTTGTATGTGATTTCATCAAAAACATATTTCTACATCTGGTTTGTATCCCTATACAGTAATATCCCCATTAACTTAGCTATTCAAAGCATAGAAAATTATTGGAAAAAAAATAAAAAATTTCACACCATTAACAAAAAATGATTTTATTGAAGCTACCAAATTATGTTTAACGCAAACCTTTTTTCGCTTTCAAGATTCTTTCTTTTCACAAATCTACGGTGTTGCCATGGGTTCACCAATATCTGCAACAATAGCAAACCTTGTCATGGAACTTCTAGAAGAAAGTGTAATTAAACAACTAAATTACAAACTTTTTTTCTTTAAAAGATACGTCGACGACTGTACATTATGCATACCGGAAAACAAAGTTCAGTACACCCTCAATAAATTTAATTTACATTAGAAAAAGAAAATAATAAAGCCATTAATTTCCTCGACATTACTATTCAATATGATCACAATGGTAAAATAAAAACAAACTGGTACACAAAACCGGTATGGTCAGGGAGATACCTAAATTACAATTCTGTAGCACCCATAAAATACAAAAAGAGTGTGGTCACAGCACTAACCGACAGAGCTATCAAATTTTCCCATCCACAATTTAGACCGCAAAATTTAAAAAAAGTTAAAGACACTTTAGCGAAAAACAATTACCCAAAGAAATTTGTTGAACCCATAATAAAAAGCCGAGTAGATAAAATCTATAACAACAATCAGCCAACAAAAAGCAATGTTCCATTAACCCAAAAATACATATCATTGCCGTATATACCAGAAATTACTAATCCCATTAAAAAAGTGCTAAAACCATACGATATCCAAATAGCTGAAAAACCTTCGAATAATTTCAAAAACCTTTACACAAAACTTAAACCTGATATCCCTAAAGACGAACAAACAAATGTCATTTACAAGATCAATTGCTTAGATTGCAACCAAACATATGTCGGTCAAACCAAACAGTATTTAAAAAATAGAATACAAAATCACAAATACAGCATTAGACATCACAATAACGATAATAAAACCGCCTTAGCCAAACATGCAATTGATAACATGCACAACATCGATTTTAACAACGTGGAAATTTTAGACAAAGAAATTAATTACAAAAAAAGAACAATTAAAGAAATGATCCATATTAAAAGAACACCCGGTACAATGAATTTCAGAACGGACACAAATGACCTGAGTAATGTATATACGAATCTAATTGGGCAATAAAATTGCAGATGGTCCAGAAACTTTCTAACTCTTTGGTAGTACTCTGTCAAAAGCAAAACAAACCAGATGTGAAAAAAAAATGCATCAAAAAATTATAGTTTTCTATATTTATATTTATATTAAATAAGAAGTGTTTAATTATATTGTATTAAAGTAATAAAATAGTTAAATGTAAGTTTTTTAAGTGAACCACCTGTTAACATTAGGTAAGAAAGTAAAATTTTCAGTTTATATAGCATAAATTTACATATTCCTTTTCATATTTACAGTAATTCTCTGAAGATGGTTTAATCAATAAAATAAACCGAAACGTCAGAAAAAAACATGTGTTAATTTTTTTTATAAAGTAATAATATGACCGAAACCCAAAAAAGTAAAAACTAATATTTCTACAATACGGTAACCACCAAAAATTAGTGAGATTTTGTGTTAAACCAAGTTTTTAGCATCTTTATCAGTTTGACACTTTCATTTGTCAATCTCTGTAAAGCTTAACCTTTTAAGTTAAGCAACATTAAGTTATGTTAGTAGTTATGTATGATAAAAAAGTGACAGTTACTATTATATTGGTAGACGTGACAGTGACACAGTAGAACTAAAATAACTAGTAGGATCATTCCGCTTTACTTCAGCCGAAGTTTTTGATGACCTTGACAAGGTATCACCCCAATTCCATCCTGAAAAAAGTGCAGTATTATTGCAACAATAATTTCGGGCTTTGTACGATGACTCATACCAGGTATATAGAGATACCAAAAGTATGGAGCTCGGTGGTGACCCCTTTCATATTATCGGATCGTAGGTGACGTGGTCTGCTGTATATCCTACTAACTTTCGGATGGACCGCGCGGTTATAATTAGAATTTCTTTCTGAATTGGCTTATACAGATGCTAAGGCCCAGTCCCTTGATGTTCTGCAAAAGGTTCTTTGGTATCACTCCAGTTGTTGATAAAATTATGGGAATCGTTTGGACGCAGTTCATTGCCCTTTGTCTTCGAATTTGCACCTCCAGATCTCTGTATTTGGCGATCTTGCCGTGGTATTTTGTCCTTATCTGCTAATTCTTGATGGAGTATCTTTGCGACTGAGTCATGTCTTTCCTTATACTCCGTTGCGGCAAACGTTTGACATCCTGCAGTTATGTGGTGGACTATCTCTAATGATGAACTTCCGATAATTTTTCATTATAATAACCTGGTCTTGGATAGTTAACAAAAAGCCCTCCTTTTCCGGAAACATCTTTCCTGAAATCAACGCTGAATTATCGACATTATTCTGATTGATCTCATTTGGATGCCGTCCATGAAGTGGCTTCCGTGGCCAGGCTTGTAACTTCTTTTGATTTGTTTGGTGGTGAGAAGCAATATCTTGTTCCCTCAGCTGTATCGTCTGTGGAAATACGAACGTAAGTTTATTATTTGTTGGTCGAGCTGCTTACCAATATTCACCAATCCTCTTCCTCCTTGATGTCTTGGAAGCATTGTACGTTCAATAGCACTCCGAGGGTGGTGTTTGTGCGCTTTTGTTAAAAGTGTTCTTATTTTTCTTTGCCGATTTTGGATGTCTATCCTACTCCATTTTATAATTCCTAGCTAAATGTAGAACATGCGTACGTGTTGAGTGCCTTAAACAGATTTATACTTTAACCATGTTCAAAATACGGCACCTGTCAAGTCCAAACTGTATTCCGATATCTTCGGAGAAGTCTTCTACAAGCATTTGTTCCAACTGGTTTGTAGTAGCAGTCAGCAGTTTAAAATCATCCATGTATAGAAAATGATTCAATCTTACTACCTCTTCGTTGTTATTTCTAATACTGAAGCCGTATCTGGTGGATTTCAAATGGCGTGAAAGTAGGTTCATTACAAGGCAGGACCACAATGGGCTAAGTGAATCGCCCTAAAATATTCCCCTTCGTATTGAGATTGTTTTCGTTTCGATGGTAAATCCTAGCTCTCCAGGTTGACATGATGCGTTCTCAAAAGGAAACGAAATGAATATCAACCCTAAACATTCTCAGTATAGTTGTGAGCCATTGTGAGTCGAAAGCCTTCTTATAATCCACATAAGAAGCAAAGAGGTTTCTTTAGTTGGTACAGGCTTAGTTACATAAGACAGAGTCAATAATCAATTGTTCCTTGCATCCCATTAATAATAATAATAATAATAATAAGCTTTATTGTTGTAAAGAAATCAATCTTGTTAACAAAGCACTATGCAGAACAAAAAGTTAAAAATAAATATAAACAAAAACATATTCAACACAAGAAATTGTGACAATAAAAAACTAAAAAAAAAAACTTAGATCAATGATAACAATAAACACGTGATTAAAGTCAGTAAACAGTATAAATAAACAAAAGTCCATAATTAACATAACAGGTACCTAAAATAAAATAAATGTCTACTAAATTAATTTAAAAGTTTACAGTCAAATAAAATAAAATAAAACAAGACAAAAATAGCCATAAAATTACACCATTACACACATTTTGAAAGCACAAACACACCCTGTTAAAAATGGTCAGCAAAACATTCTTCCAGTGAATAATATGGTCGTGTCACAAGAAAGCCCTTAAGTTTTTTCCTAAGCAATTTATCGTCCATAATATTTCTATACTTTAGAAGAATTTTGTTATATATTTTAATTCCTCAAAAATAAGAGATTGTTTAGTGAGAGTAGTCCTGGGAATGGGCAATGGCAGGCCATTATTACGTGTATTATATGGGTTTGGAGTTGAATAATTTTTATATTTTTTATGAATCAGTCCCACTATTTCTAAAATGAAAATGCCTATCACTGTTAATATTTTGCCTTGAATAAATAAAGGCCTACAATGCTCCTTCATTTTTACACTAAATAAATAACGCACTGTTCGCTTTTGTAACACAAGAATCGAATTTAATAACTTCTGACTACAGAATCCCCAAAATGCAATTCCGTATCTCAAATGAGACTCAATCAACGAAAAATACACTGTTCTAGCCACATTTGAATCTAGTTCCTTTGACACTATTCGTACCGCATAACACCCGGTAGCCAACTTCTTATTTAATGCCATTATGTGGTCAGTAAATTTCAACTTATCGTCAATAAGTATACCTAAAAATCTAGTCACTAGCTTATTCTCTATAAAATGATTATTCAAAGCTAAACTATGACAGGTAAATTTGAAACTTAACACGTTGGTTTTAGTAAAATTAAAACTTAAACAATTTGCAGCACACCATTCATTCACTCTAATCAAGTCACACTCGATAATATGTTTCAAATCACAGCCATTCTTTCCACGCCATAAAATTGTTGCGTCATCTGCAAATAATGTAAATGTTCCTCGGATATCAATCTTGGTCAGGTCATTTATATATAAAAGAAAGAGCAGGGGCCCAAGAACAGAACCTTGTGGGACGCCACAACTCAGAGAAGAGACACTGGAAAATTCTCCATCGTACTTAACCATTTGCTGCCTATTCGAAAGATAGGAAGCAAACCAATTTAATGCCACTCCTCTAATACCATACAATTCGAGCTTACTTAAAAGTACTTCATGATTCACACAATCGAACGCCTTTGAGAAGTCACAAAAGACCGCAGCCGCGAAATCGCCCTCATTCAAACTGATGTAGAGTTTCTCTAAAAAAGAAAAAACTGCGTCCGTAGTGTTCTTGGAAGTCTGAAAACCAAACTGACATTCAGACAGAATGTTATGTTGGCTAAGAAAATTTGTTATTCTTCCTTTAACCAGTTTCTCAATTATTTTAGAAAGAGTGGGCAGGAGAGATATTGGGCGAAAGTTTGTCGGTTGACTCCGATCTCCACCCTTATATATTGGTATTACTGTAGCTGTTTTAAGACATGATGGAAATATACCATTTAAGAAATAATGATTTACAGCTCTAGACAGGAAATGCAATGCAATGTCAGGCAAATTTTCAAAAACCTTGATCGACATCTGATCCAAACCAGATGTGTTTTTATTTTTTACTTTTGCTATGATATTTTTTAGCTCGTTTACATCAGTGTCAAACAACACAATAGAATTGGCCACAGAAATGCCTTTAAATAAATCTCACGGGCTTTTTTGTACATTAATTTTTGATGTCAGTTGCCCCTGGTGCATTCTTTCTGTTGAGTCGCGATGATGCTATTTTGCTCTCAATTTGCATAGATGCTTTGTGTCAAGCAGGAGGTGATTATCTTATATAGTGTGGGAAGGCAAGTGATTGGCCTATACTTAGCTGGGTCAAGTGTGCTATGTTGGTCCTTTGACAAGAGATACGTAATATCTTCTCTCAGAAACGATAGCATTTTTGCTGGGTTAAGAAAAACATCATTAATAAGGTTAGCCAGTTGATGGTGCATGCACCAGAACTTCTTGAGCCAGTAGTTCGGGACCCTGTCGAGACCTGGAGATTTCCATTTATGGAATTCCTTGATTATTCCTGAGATTTCTTCGATGGTAAATGGCTCAAATTGCATCTGGCTGTAGTCTTGGCAGATTTGGTGTTCTTCATTGATCCAGTCGGCTGCGATGTTACAATTGGCGGGTGTGGAAAGTTGCTTTCCCTAGAACTCTTCTACCTGTTCTCTGTTGGGATATCTGCTGCCATGTTAGGTGGAGAGTTGAGTTTACTGTAGAAAGGCTTTTCTGATCGTTGGAACAGCGCATTGTCTCGTTTTCGGTTATTGCTGGTCTTGTATCTCTTTAGTCGTCCTGCAGTAGCAAAGAGTTTCTGTTTCGGTGTGTCGATAATAAATGGCATTGTAATATTATTATATGAGAGAGATTGTGGTACTTATTTGGCTTAGTTATTATGTTTAAATAGATTTTTTTCAGAATAAACGTATTTTGAAGTTTAGATTGAGAAAATAAAAACGCGATATTTTGCTACAGTTAAATAAAGGTACCCCTGGCATCTAGGATATATTCTCCAAAATTGAGCATTATAAATAATTCATTCAGTGGCATAGGTTAGAAGGTGATAGAAAATTGATACAGTCTACAAACGCAAAATAAAGACGAAAAATCTCTGTCCCTTAACATACAACGTAAGAACGCTCTTTTCCCAGGAAACATCTGTGAGATTAAGAGACATGAAGAACATCTCATCACCCCGAAATCTAGAATTATGTTATTCCACACTTATGGACTCAAATTATCGATGGACGATCTAGGCTTCTTCATTAATGAACAACATACACAAAATATATCAACTATAAAAATAATATCAGAATGTGTAATATATTTGATACTTTTAACAAGCGCTATAAAACGAAAATAATATAGGTTTTTGCCCTTGCCACATATTAGGAAGATGAAGAAATCAACAACTTCTATGAATACGTTACTAAAATAATCAAAGTGCCACTATACCTTCCTCATAGGCGATTTTAATGCTTAAGTTAAGACTCGAATTGACGACTCTGTAACAGCAGTAGGGACGTTCGGATAGGAAAGTAGAAACTAGAGAGGAATGAATGAAAAAAAAATCAATGCGTGAGTTCATTCAAAGATCTGAACTGCGCGCTCATACAACGTTGCCAAACGTTTCTACTTTTTTTTAATTCGGGTTAATTTTAAATTTTATGTAATTTTTTTTATTGATATCTCAGTAAACCTCATAGTAAGCTAAATATTTTAATGCAATAAAAGAAATCTGTATGTTTCAAAAAGCAAATTTTTTCCAAGTTATCCTTGCTACCTGCGGTTAGGGTTACGTCATCTGCAAAGCATATACTTGACTTATGTTGCGTACTAACGGTGATTTTGTCCATTATTGCAACATAGGCCATCGAATCGGGCACCTTCCTTGGTAATTCCAAAACATTGTTTATAGCCTGGGTTCGTGAGTCTATCTGTGATGTAACATGCTAAAACACATTCTGTACAAATAATCCAAGCCAATGGTTTAATGGTAACTTTTCGTTAAAATTCATTCGTCCGACGTCACAGAAAATCTAACGACTTTATAAATAAATTTTTATAGCGGTAACTTACTCGTTAGTTTGGTTATATTTTGATAAAAATTTATTTTTCAGGATGGGGCAGTGGGACATACGTTTGCGGGGGGCGGGGCCTCCTTCGGGCCGCCCATTCTTCGTCGCGGCGAGTACGCACCGACTAGCTACTCTTCTTTGAGAGCGGCACCACACGAAGGATTGGGCGAGTATGAGATCAGGAGGAGCCTGTTCCAGGAACGCAGGAAGAGGGATTATTTGAGACATCTGGCTAAAGTAAGATAATTTAAACATTTACTCCCTAATTCACTGACCTGGTCTAACTTCAAAACCGGCCTAAGTTGACAGTAGAGGGTTTAAACTATTGTATTTCTTGCCGGATCATCAAACAAAAGATTTTGTTAATTTTCGGGAAATAAGTATTCCTCGTACCGATTCCAAGGCTTTATTGGTGATATATTTAATATAAATTATGACAATAGTATAAGCAAAATAAAACGGGCCGACTATAAGATTTAATTTCCATGACAACTAGATCGGGTATAAGTCTTAAACCTTCTTAGTGAATCTGGCTGATATTTTTTAAACGTATCAATCGAATGTTTTTTTTTTATTTATGGGAAAATTTTCAGAAAAATCACAGTACAATAGCAGAAATTGTGAAAGAACAAGTAGAAACTAAACACCAAGAATCGCCAAAAAGCACAAGAAGTACGAACACTGAAATTTCTGTCTCGTCAAAATTAGTTCAAACGGACATTCAAAATATTAATAATGCATTGGTAGTAAGTACAGAGTTCAGCTGTAAAAAGCTTATGGCATACCGTTTTGTATATTTTACAGGTTTTACTGTACAATTCATTTAACCCTACTTAATTTTTAACACTTCTTTTGTAAATACACTAACATCAAACTTGAATTAGATATTTCTTACGAAGATATGTAACCGGCAACCGCAAACACTTATTTCTATTTGACTTGCCGACAACACTTGTCATATTCTTCTTCTTCTTCTTCTTCTTCTTCTTCTTCTTCTTCTTCTTCCCACGTGTTTTTCAATAGCCAGGCTGTCAATTTGGACAGTCGGGTATGTTCCCCCGAAAATCCCTGGCTATTATTATGGTTTGTTACTTGTATGACGATATTCCATGAATAAGAGCCTTTAAAGTATTATTTTTGTTGTTTCGAACGATCCCTCACACGCATTTTTCCGATCTTCGTGGAACGCACACCAGCCGCGATGTAAATAGCATGAATACCGGAAACGAACTCTCACTTATCATATTCTGTATTGCTTTGGTTGCGGTTTCCATGGCACTTTATCTTTTAACATGCAGCCAGGTATTTCCCGTTCCACGCCTAAACATCTTGATGCGGCGACCCTCGGTAGGACTAGACACGATGACCGAACTTAAATGATTTTTTTTTAATTTCCAGCTTTTCGGGTATGCACCCCAAAAATCTTAACTTTACTGATATCTATTTTATCGTGTATTCACAAAGAAAGAACATCCACGACGTCTCCTAGCAAGGTCTTCCTATTTTTGAATTAAAAATTTTCTCACTATAAATATACCTATTTTTAGTCGAAATACTCCGAAAAAGAAAGAGAGGGAGTAAAAGAACGATATCCCGTATTTCAGAGAGTTAGAGAAAGAAACCAACATAATTTCATTTATTGTTAGGAATTGTAGATATCAAAAATTGCTTTCCCATTTAGTGATTTTTGAATTATGTGTTGTCGGCATTGTTTGAACAAATAAAATGTTACTACAGCAGATTATACGTATCTTCTTTGACAAATATTTGATCTGTCCACTCATATGTTTGATTCTTACCCATTAATTTACCTTACTTGTTAGTTTTTATCAGTGTAAATGTAATTTTTTTCAATATGAATGTTTAATGAAGAAATTATTAAACTTTTTGCTTTTTCTGTGATTCGGTTTAAGATATTGAACTGTATAATTATTCTCATTGCTTATAGTAATTTACTAGATCCATTTTAAAACTTAAACCTTTTTAATAAATCTGGTTGTTAATGTTTACGAAGGATGCTCCCTAACAGGAAGATATAATAAAAAATAATTTAGTGAGAAGGAGTATGGAAAAGAGACATTTATGTACAAATTTTCACCTTTTATACAGATATACAATAATGTGAGAAGTCTGTAATTTCAATTTAAATTATTTTATTATGGAAAGATTTCGTTTCTTATTTTTATTTGTTGTCCTAAAAAATCTTGTACGAAGTTTTAGATGGAGGGCTTTAATCAGAGAAGGCGCATTTACGCGTTGAACTTTAAAAAATAATTCCTGCTTTATTAGTTTAACACACACACATAATCAATCACAAATTAATATATATATATATATATATATATATATATATATATATATATATATATATATATGTAATCGAAGGTTTTCGGACATCCCGTGTATGTGCTGAGTCCCTCTCAGGACTGTAAGGCAGCTGACGTCTCGGTGAAATATCATTCACCATTTTCAAAGCTCACTGTATGGCGTCTACGAGCGAACTGACGCCTGCGACTCCGGTGCTGTCGGTACCGTGTGCGTGTCGGACGCGTTCGTTTTCCGAATGTTTCCGGCCCATCAGGTTGCGAGACCTGATGCGCGTCATCGACCCTGTTGCCAGTGTTTGTGGTTGCGTTGCCGAGTTGTAATCTGTGTCGTTATTAAGTGGTACTGGTTGATGTTTTGTAAGCAGGTTTTTCCAAGTATTAGGCACACCTTGGCTATCATCTCTGTTGTTGGGCCTCTTTGCAATTTCAATGGCTTCCCTTATAACTCTTGTGGGCAGGTTTTCATATCTCGACAGCATTTTTGTTCTCGAGAAATTTATCTTATGTCCTGTGTTTAACCAGTGTTGGGCCAGAACAGAAGAAGTTATTTTTTGCTTGACAGCGTTTATATGTTCATCTCTTCTGGCGCTTATTTTACAGTTGGTTTGGCCTACGTAAGATGAGCTGCATTCTCCGCATGGAATTTCGTACACTCCCTGATTTTCTAGAGGGATTCTTTCTTTAGGTGTTGGCAAGAGATCTTTTACTTTACGGTCTGTGGTGAAAATGGTTTCAATGTTGTGTCTCCTGAGAATTCTCGCGATCTTGTCTGTGGTGCCTCTTACATAAGGAACAAAAGCTTTGGAGCTTTGGTTTTCGCGATTTTTTGGGGCCAAGTGTTTGTTTTTTAGAACCTTGTCTATATGTTCTTTTTTATAACCGTTCTTTGTTAGGGCGTCTTGCAGTATGTTCATCTCTTTGTGATAATTTTCTGGATCTGTAACGGACTGCGATCGAAACGCAAGTGACTTCACTACTGCAAATAACTGGGGTGGTGATGTGAATCGGCGTTGAGGTACCTGTTGGTGTGAGTGGGCTTTCTGTAGACAGTGTGCGAAAGCAAGCCATCCGCTTTTCTTTTCAGTAGCATATCCAGAAATGGTAGTTCTCTTTCCTGTTCTCTCTCCATAGTGAATTTAATTTTGGGATGTATACTGTTTATGTGTTCCAGGAAACTTTTGAGATTTTCTTCCCCATGTTGCCAGATAACGAATGTGTCAGCTACGTAACGTAGCCACAGTCTTGGTTTGTGTGAAGAGGTCTCCAAAGCTTTTGATTCAAAGTCTTCCATAAATAAGTTAGCGAGTGCAGGAGGTCTCATATATATATATATATATATATATATATATATATATATATATATATATATATATATATATATATATACCTGATTATATAGTTGTTTTGGTGCAGTAATTGCTGTATTAATTATGGACGATTTTTCTATGGTTTGCCAAATTTGGAGCGGTGTCGTAAGCTTTAGCGAGATCTACCCGACTGCGCTTCCGTTTCATGTGGACATTCCCCTTCATTGATCATCCCATAGACACTACTTAAAGTACTGGTTACACAGATAAACATCTTTAAAGTCGCTTGCACACGACGCCAGTAGCTGAATCAGGCCGGTATTGTCTCGGTGTGCACGGTAATATCAGGACATCGCAGCTGTCTCAAGCCAGCAGCGTTGCCAATATACGTTGTTAAACTTAAGAAAATCAATATGAATATAAATCGGTTTTATTCATTTTTTTTTAATTAACTTGCCTGACTTATATTGCTATCGCTATTCTCGTTTTTTTTTGTTTTCGAACAAAACAGGAGAACTGAAAATATTAATTGCGTAATTTCTACCAACCTCTCTATGTACAAAATCTGTTTTATATGTGAAAAGTCAGATTTGTATCTGTTCTTTTTTATTGTGCACTGGTAAACAAAGATAGTGATTTGAAGAATATTTTTCGGCCTTAAACAAAAATTGTGTTTTTAATCATTACCACGTCCTTGTACTTTCTCTCCCACATATCATTTTTGTTTTGGGTGATCATTCATAAGTCTAGCTGGTTCTTGTTTATCAGTGGTGTTATCGTTGATATTTTTTTGCTCATCCATTGTTGTATCCCTTATGCTTTTTCTGTTTTTGATTTTCAATTTCTTGACTCCACATGAGATGAGGTGGCTTCTTATTCGAATAAACATGTTATTTTGTGTCCCAAAAATGTATTTGTGGTGTAATTATCCTTTTGCCCCGCTTAATAAAATATCGTTTGACTCCCTCCAACCTTGCATGTACTTTTTTTTAACTCAAACAAACCCGAATTGCTAGAATGAATCGACCGCGTTGCACTTAAAATTATCCTATTTTTAGGTGCAGTATGATAATTTACTGTCCCTCCCCTCCCCGGAAAAAGACCTGAATCCACAACGTTCCGTCACCGACGAGCTGGTCGACGCGGCGCTACGCAAGCGCCCCTACCGGATCGACCAGAGATTGACCAGCGCACAGAATGAGTTGCTGTTGAGAGCGGGTGGCAACACCGCACCTACGATGGATAAGCCGAAGAGTATATTGTCCAACAGGCGGACCGGCAGTCCGAGAGGTAAGAAGTAATCGTTTGTACAGGCTTATTTAAATAACCTGATTTGTTAATAGAATTTTAATTATTTGGTTACAATTTAAAATGTTAGTTATTATTTTCATTTCAGACAGGTATTCGTCCGATTTGGCTCAAGCCTCCTACACCCCAACAACTTTTATGGATGGCTTTAGTTATTCGGATCGAAGTGAAGAATTAGAAAGGGTAAGTTTCCGAATAACTCAAATTGTAAGTTCTGGCAAAGCTATCTTTTAATTACAGTCAGTCAAAATGAAACTCGTGCACCAAAATTGTTCAAATTGAACACGGTGGCTTTCAAGTTCAGACTTAAATTCTGCAAGTAAAGAAGTTTACCTTAAGAGCCTCTAAATGTAGAGTTTTTGCTTTCTCTCTGAATACACTAGTTATGCATTAAGATGTATTTCAACTTCTATCGTTTCCCTTTTTGACATCAGTTAATAGTTTTATATCTGGGGCTTGTTCGGGATGATATATTGCAGTCAGGGCTGAATCCAACCGTTTTTGTAACAAATACACGGAGTATTCTATTTAATTAATGCATCGAAGAAGGAATAACCCCATCACAGTGTCAAATGCAACCATTGTTATTGTACACAAAAAAAGATGACGTTACAGGCCATAAAAAGTATAGACCGATCAGCTTCCTTTGCCATATAAACAAACTGAAGGTGTGAACATTATCAAAATACTCGCAAACCGTTTGACAAATAAAGCAGACTCTTTTCTTTCGAGAGAGCAGGCGGGACTCCGATCAGGCTATGGGCCAAATGACCATTTGCTGACCGTCAGAGTTCTTATCGAGAAATGTATTAAGTATAATAGACCACTGATGCTTGTCTTCTTGTCTTTGATTCTATAAATTAACGGAAACTTCTAGAGGCATTAAGCGAATGTCGCGTCGATCATCGATACTCCGTAATTATCAAATACATCTATGTCACGGCAAATGTCAGAACATCGACAGATCAATGCACAGATAGATTTAGTATTGCTCGAAGGGTAAGGCAAGGTGACACACTCTCCCAAAGTTGTTTGTTGCATTGCTAGAGAGTATGTTGAAAAATATAATCTGGGATTCAACAGGGATCAACATCGGTGGCGAATGGATAAATCATCTCTGTTTTGCACACGATATTGTGTTAATAACAGATAATATACAGGAAGCACAAAATTTGCTGGGTATGCTAAACGATGCCTCAGAAAAAGTCGGTTTGGAAATTAATTTATCAAAGATACAATACCTGAGAAAGTTAGCAATGAGTAGTCCCTTAAACATCAATAACAGAAATCAAGAGCAAGTGCATATATATATATATATATATATATATATATATATATATATATATATATATATATATATATATATATATATATATATATATATATATATATATATATATATATATATATATATATATATATATGTGAAGTAAAATGCGAAACAGTGAATGCAAACTTCGCTCCACCATATCCTTTCTGTGTTAGAGGTTGCACAGTTAGAATAAATTGTGATAAAACACAATTCATCCTATTCCACCACCATTGAGATGGTGACCTACCTGTACCACCATACCGAGAAGAAAGTCAAAGCTTACCCTCCTCGCCATAGTGATATGGCAGAGATACATGTTTTAGTGAGAGACGAAACATGTATCTCTGCCGTATTACTATGGCGAGGAGGGTAAGCTTTGACTTTCTTCTCGGTATGGTGGTACAGGTAGGTCACCATCTCGATGGTGGTGGAATAGGATGAATTGTGTTTTATCACAATTTATTCTAACTGTGCAACCTCTAACACAGAAAGGATATGGTGGAGCGAAGTTTGCATTCACTGTTTCGCATTTTACTTCACTGATGTACGGAGTTGCATGTAGTTGTACGTTTGCTGAATGTGATTTCAGCACTACAACAGCATAATGTGGATATAACCACTGCTAATGCATCTCACACGGAGGTATCCGTGAAAGCCGTATAAACATATATATATATATATATATATATATATATATATATATATATATATATATATATATATATATATATATATACAAATACTTGGGACATGAGATCGGTATTAGGCGAGATACTCAGACGCACGAAATCCAGCGAAGAATAGGTTTATCGTGGGTGGCATTCGGTAGACTCAGATATATATTGAGATCTAATCTTCCTATATGCTTGAAAAGAAAGGTCTTTAACCAATGTGTCTTGCCTGTTCTCACGTATGGAGTTGAGAGACTTAGTTTGATAAAAAAGAACCTTAACAGAATACATATCATGCAACGAAAAATGGAACGGTCAATGTTGGGAGTCACTCTTAGGAATAGAATACCCAATCACATCACAAGAAACCGAACAGGAGTAAGAGTCGCGGTGAAATCTATCTTATATCTTAAATGGAACTGAGCAGGACATGCGGCTAGGATGACTGATGGACGGTGCACAAAGAGACTTGTGGAATGGAGGCCTATAGAAGTAGAGGACGACCTCCTAGTCGGTGGACAGACGACATAAAAAGAGTGGCTGGAAATTGGATACAAGTAGCACAAAATAGAAAGAGATGGCTGGAATTAAGGGAGGCTTTCGTTGCTCGGGATCTTCTTTGTCAACTTGAGTTGGGCTCAGCCCATTGACTCGGATGTTATAAGAAGGTACAACAATGATAAGATTTATAGATTGGGTTTTTAAGCCAGTTAAAATTTTGAATGACCCATGCTAATGGTCAAGTATCCAGTCACGGACGAATCGGCAGTGTTACCGTGGTGTAGATGTTAAGTTATGGGATTATTGAAGTAATGCATTAGTGGAGTGAGAAGCTCGATCGAGATATTGTTCGATAGAATGTCTGATAAAGGTACTGAAAGTGTCACGGTGTTGGTCTCTATGGATGATAGTATTGCGTACGAAGCATGGTGAGGCTACACAAATTAGGCGAAGAACTTCGTCTGGAAACCTCTCTAATCTTGAGAACGTTGTCCTGCCAGTGTTGATCCAGGTAGGAGCAGGAGCACCAAATGACAGGGCTGCACTTAAGAATAATTTATAGATAATAAGTTTATTATTTAAGTTTCACTTGCTATTCTTATTGAGCAAGGAGTAAAGAGTAATGAGAGAGATCTTCGCTTTGGCTAAGATATAGTCGGTATTGAGTGACCAAATGAGTCTTCTATCAAAGACTAGTCCCAGATATTTTGCACTAATCCGCCAGGGAATGTGAGCATTAGATATGGATAGTCGATTGTCCGGTGTTGAATTACGTGATTTTGAAAATATAACTATCTTATCAGGGTTCAATTTTATCTTCCAATCGGCCATCCATCGTTCTAATTTGTTGATATGGCGTTGAAGCCTTTAAATAATTAAGCGAAAAGATCCAGAAGACGTCGTAAATGCGGCGTCATGGGCAAATAAATAGAGTTTCCTACGGTTAGAGGACGACCTCCTAGTCGGTGGACAGACGACATAAAAAGAATGGCCGGAAATTGAATACAAGTGGCACAAAATAGAAAGAGATGGCTGGAATTAAGGGAGGCTTTCGTTCAGCACTGGATATGATAAGCTAAATGATGATACAGGGTGTCTAGGAAAATGTGGGAAATCCCCTGGATATAAAAAAACACGCGAAAGGAATACTACAAGGTCATATAAACTTTTTTCGTCTAGGCCTCCTCTTCGGAATTATGGGCTCTTAAAAAGCTGCAATGGAATCAAGTTTTCTACACATAATTATTGAATCACCAAGTATATTTTAATTTTTTTTAATATGATGTATAACAGGAAAGACCTTTCAAATTACTATCCAAGAAAGAGTTGTGAAGTACTCAGAGCTGCAGGCACGGACTAGCTGTAATACTCATGACCCCATTTTTTTTACGCTCTGTATGATAAGAACTTTGGACAACGTTTTTTACATTTACATACCTTTAACTATTGACTAAAAATTCTCTCTTCCTTTATGTCGCTAATCCTAACCGTTTTCAAAAAAACGTCATTTTATTTACATCATGTATTTGGCGTGTTTCGATAAAAGATACATCTTTGTTCCTATCAAATGTTCAACCTTCAACCTTATAATAAAAAAAGTCGATCCATGATTAGAGTTTACTTCTTTAGTTAAAAACGTCTAATTTTGTGAATTGCAATTCGACCTAGGTTCGCAAAAAATGTGAGTTTTATTTTATCGGCACCAAAAACAAAGTATTGTGGTTGCAAACGTTGCTAGGTACGAAAGAAATATATATCTTGCATTTTAAAACTTGTTTACTTTCACATCGCTGACGCATTGATTCTTTACTTCATTCATGTCGCTAATCCCAACCGTTTTCGAAAAAATGTCATTTTATTTACACTGTTAGTCCCCTAACTTCTGTCGGGTTGAATATAAAAATGAGGAATTTTCCCCTGTCACCATAGTTTCAATCAAAAGTTAAACCAACTGCTTAGTTAAAAACTTCGTAAGAACGTTCATCATGGGCTCCGTGAAGACCGATACACTCACGAGCGCGACGAATAGAGGACTGCTGTTCCCGCTACATTAACGCGGCATTGTTCCTGATTTGATCACAATGAATACACCAAGGTTTTGAGGTGTCCCCACAGATAAAAATTTAATGGCATTAGGTCGGAATATCGAGGAGGCCAGGCAATAGATCCTCCTCTACCCATCCAATGGTTTGGATAGACGTTATTTAGGTGCTCTCGCACAGCAACGCTGAAATGAGGGATGCACCATCATGCATGTAGTACATGTTTCGGTGGATTTCAAGTGGTAAGTTTTCTATTAAATCGTGAAAAGCGTACTAAGCAATACGAATTGTTCCTATCAAAAAATTGCCAATGATTCATTGGAAATTTTTTGGGAGACATTAATTGATTAAAACTAATGTTGATGATGTGAAACAATAGTTGCATGAGGATTTTCATTAGCCCATAAATGTGGGTTGTGTAAATTTATGATACCATTTTTGGTAAACCCTGCTTCATCCGTGAAGAGAATAGTGCTAATGAAGTTTACATTATTTCGTTGCTGATCCAATAGCCAGTTTGTAAACTGTATTCTACAGGCAAAATTTTCAAGAATCAGTTTATGCACTTTTTTCAAATGATATGGATATAACAGCTATTTTTGAAGCACTTCATGTACCATTGTTTTCGACGTGTTAAACTGCGTTGTTTTATATAATGTGGTGATTATTATAGTCAGATATCGTTTAAATAAAGATTTCGGTAAGGCATTATTGCTAAATAAATAAATAATACAGTTAATGGTTTATTTTGGCGAGTATAGTATAACCAAATAATTACTTACCATTTTTTATAGGACTTAAATTGCACTCGAAATTACTCTATAAACATGCTGTAAGTCTGTCAAATATAAAACGTATATCGTAAATTTCTAGAAAAATATTTCTTTTATTACCGGTAATTTTCTCCTGAGGGCATTTTTCCGGAAACATATGGGTACAACACCAATTATAAAGTCATAAGCAAACCATAACTCGCTAATTACACGTTCCAACTTTCATGGCAAACAAACCGAGTTGAAAACTGTTTAGGGAATACAGATGATGAAATCCTGTGCAAATTATATTTAGAAGTTTTCGGACACCGCATATTATTTAATGGAAGTTCTTTAGCAGCTTTATTTAACATGAAGCATACGTTTTCAGGAGAGATTGAAGCGAGATTCTTACCAACGCGAACTTCGCCTCCAGATCGAGGAGAAGCGCCACCTGCAAGCGATGCGGGACGAGCAGGAGCGGAGGGAGCGAGAGTTAGAGAACAAGAGGCTGGAGCAACAGGTGCTGAGGATGCAGGAAGAACAGATGGTCGAGGAGCAGAGGAGGGCCAGGAGGAACGATTTGGTGAGTGAAACGCTCAAGATTTCAAAACTGATGAGGGTAAATTAATTATTCATAAAATTAGCACACTCTTATTCCTCTTTTCAGATGCGAAGGCATAGCGACGACCTCCTCCGGCGCAAAACGGAGCTGCACGAGATGCAGCGACCGTGGCGTCGCCATGCAGATTCGGAGAGCGCCAATCTAGACTCGCTCGGTCTCGGTACTTCCCCTTCGACGTACGGCGGCTTCGGAGGGTCGCACTATTCGCCGCCCGTGTCCAGACGGGCGCCCCCGTATACTTCTTACAATGTGCCAGCCACGTCTGTGTTCCCTGATTCCAATACTAGTAGGTAGGTACTGCTACTGCGGTTTTACATTGTGTATATTATTCTTTCTGAGTTCCACCGTAGATCTTCAGATACGTCTCAAATGACTTAATGACTTTTTAAAATCATATTTCCTCGTTTCCAGATATAACCCGAACCGTTTCGATTCCTCCTCGTACAGTAGCATACTCCGCAAGGACCCGTTGAAGCGCATGGACTCGCTCAACTCGTACGACACGGTACCCTTGAGGAGTCACAGGAGGTTCGATCGGTTCGACTCGTTGAGTAGGATAGACTCGTTAAGTCATAGATTAGAGACGATGAGCGTCCGGGACGGGTTAACTAGTGATCTGACCGACGTTCAACGAAGGTGAGTAGTGATGAAAACTGCGATTCATTTATTGAAAAAAGTTCGTTTTTTCGTGATTCATTTCAGCAATGATAATTTGCATCACCTGAAGTTTTGATCGTTTTACAGGCACAGCGCAACGCAACAAGACTTGAGCCTCCTGCGCAAAAGTCCTCGGCTGCGCAGGCGCAACTCCTCGTCTCGATTCGAGGACTCCCTCCCGATACCCGTGTTAAAAGCTCGCTCTCCCGTGGCCAAGGAACTGAAAAACGCGATTCCTTTTAGTTCGCAGAGGACGCATGGGAGCGAGGTGCAGAGGAGGTTAGAAGACAGGTGGCAGGTAAGATATTTCTTCCTATTTGTAAAGCAGCGCGCCCACTGGTTCGGTTCGGTTCAGACCGCTCGACTCTGCACAATCGGCCAGTTTTGGTTTACACGTAAATAAATGAGAGCCCGCTCACTGGTTCCGATGCTGAAAGCGCTGAAGTGTTCTGGCCGGTCGGAACCAGTGAGCGGGCTCTAATTTATTTACGTGTAAACCAAAACTGGCCGATTGTGCGGAGCCGAGCGGTCTGAACCGAACCGAACCAGTGGGCGTGCTGCTTAAGCCTATAACTCTTACGGATTGTAAAAAGTGATTAAAAATAATTTTTTGATTTAATAGATTCCCGCGGTACAAAAGAACATCCTTCATTCGGTAGAATCGCCGGGTAGGGGCAGCATTCTGACGCAGCTGGGTTCGATCAGGGCGCAGTTGCAGCGCGAACAACTCAGGATGGACGAGACGCTGCGCAGACGCGGACTGGTCCGAACGAGGACCACAGAGGATTACTGACCCCACGGGTAAGAAGGATGCCTTTTAAATTGATCTACACCAGGACGCTTCCATTTTATAACATATTTTGTAAGAAATTCTAGAATATTTTTATAAGCAATTGGTTTAAATTGTTCAAATTTAATCTTAAATAAATTTTGTAAGTTGTTTATCGATTGTGATCATTTTTTTAATGAAATTGTAGGCACAAACACGAATTTAAAAATTACAGATAATTTATTTAGACTAATTGTCATACCTTAAAGTCCATCTTATAACATACGAGTCAATGGGCTGAGCCCGACTCAAGTTGACAAAGAAGATCCCAAGTAAGAAAACACTCCTCTGTTCCAATCGCTTTTATGGGAACTTATTCTACCTGAAAGATTTCTAGAAGTTTGGCCTATATAAACTTGGTTACAATTTAGGCATATGATCTTTTAAACAATGTTCCAGTTTTCTTTCAGCGAGAAAGGTGTTTTTGTTCTGGAGTAGAGTAGCGTGATTGTTTCAATTTGTTTGGTCGCAATTTGAATGAAAGGCCCATTTTGGAAAACTTTTCTAGGTTTAGGAATTAAATTTTCAATAGAGGCGACATGTAGGTAGATTGTTGAACCGCGTTGTTGTCTTCAACTGGTAGTGATAATTTACTTGTTTGTATATGTATCAAGAAGGTTGACTTACCCTTTCAAAAATGTTCTCTAGTATGTCATATCGTGTGCTGTATAAGAATGTATTGATCATAGAAAGCGGATATGAATTTTGTAAGAAATTTCATATATACTCACTTTGGTAGGTCTTTTTCCGTATGTTTATTTTACAAGAATAGAATTAAGGAAGGTTATCTTCTCTTTTGCAGAACTCCTGATGAAAGAAATAAAATTTCTCGAAAGCTAGACTAACAAAATAGAGTTTTGACTAAAATGTGGTTGTCGGACTTGCATTGTCTTTGTTTTTATTTATTTTTACGACGTTTCGATTAGGTTGTATCTCTAATCGTTATCAAGTATAAACTTTCAGTGAAAGTTCATATACCTAAGACAAGCCGTTCTTGAGATATTGAACTGTTCTTGAAATTGTAGACCAAAATTTGAGAGACGTACCTGCCTTGTCTATTCAAGCTAATGTACAGGGTGTCTCAAAAGAAAGTTCACATTTAAAAAATCGATTTAAAAAAAAGTCAGGACTTTATTGAAAAAATGTTTATTACATATTAAAATACATTGTTTGAAAATTTATTTTTTAAAAATAATATCGTCCAAATGTAGTCCGTTGCGCTCACGGCATTCATTTAATCGAGCACTAAAATTGCCCATGACGGCTCGGCAGGTATTCTCCGTGATGTCTGCCATTTCGTTGCGGATATTTTCTTTTAATTGTGCCAGGGAAGTCGGTTTGTTGGCGTAAAGTTTTGATTTGACATAACCCCATAGGAAAAAGTCCATAGGTGATAAATCAGGACTGCGTGGAGGCCAACTTATGTCACCTTTCTTTGAGATCAATTTGCCAGGAAAAATTTGACGCACTCGTGGCAGAGACATGTTGGATGTGTGTAAAGTTGCTCCGTCTTGCTGGAACCATATTCTTTGGTTATAGCCAGGAAAATTTTGCAGTTCAGGCACGAAAAAGTCGTCTAACATCTCCACATACCGCTCTGAAGTCACTGTTACTGTGCGTTCCCTTTCATCTTCATAAAAGTACGGGCCGATAATTCCTCGCGCCGACATCGCAGCCCATATAGTCACTTTCGGCGAATGTAGAGGTTTCTGATGTTTGTGTTTTGGATTGTTTGCACTCCAATAGCGGCAATTTTGCTTGTTTACATGACCATTAAGATGAAAATGGGCTTCATCCGAAAAGAAGATGTTGGTAAACGTTGAAAAGCGTTCAGTCATCTGGTTTACGAAGTCAAGCCTCTGACCAGCATCCTGAGGCTTCAATTCTTGCACCAACTGAATTTTATAGGGGTTCAGCTTTAAATCTTTGTGTAAAATGCGGAATAATGATGACCTATGCACATTTAAAGCAACAGCACGCTTACGAATCGAAACGTTTGGGTCGTCACGAACAGACTGAGTAACACTCTCTACGTTTTTGACCGTTCTCGAAGACCTCGGACGCCCGGATTTTGGTTTATCTAGTGTTGAACCGGTCTCTTCAAACGTCTGGACCCATTTTCCAATAAGCCGAGCGCTTGGCGCATCATTTAAGTGACGAATATGTCGAAAATTGCAGAATTTTCTACGCGCTACAGTCGCCGAATTACCGTTTTTGTAAAACTCACGTACTCACAAAGCACGGTCCGCTCCCGAGAAACGCTCCATAGCGACTAAATTCCCAAGAGCCAGGCTACCGATTGACATACCCCCCACACCGCTCGGAATAGTTGCGTTCACGCAATAAACAAAACAAATGTGTACTTTCTTTTGAGACACCCTGTACTTAATTATATTATTTTTTTTTTGTAAAATCATTACAATTTATTGTAAAATAAAAATTATTTGCAAAAATTATGAAGGATTGATGAAAATTTTCATGTGATTTTTATTATCATTAAAACCAAAATAACTTTCCTTATTTTAAATGGAATATTTAATTTTAACAGTCTTTAAAATTTTATTAAAGTTTTTTATTTATCCTTTATAGTTTTTTAGTAATTTAGCATTTTCATTTTTAGACATAAATTTTTAGCAATTTAATTCTGAAAAGTAGGCGTTACACACACAGATAATGTACCGATTATCACTAATTAGTTGCAAAATAATCATAACTAGGTTAATAAGAAATACATACTTTACTAAAGAGGTAAAAAACTTAATTAAAAAATTGATTAAGATTTTAATAAGGATTCAAACTTATGTCCATCTCTTTCAATGCATAGATTGTATGTTAGAGATATGTCAGCAAAGTCTCAGTTAGTCACAGTATTTAGATATTCCCGGAACGGAGAATCCGTAGGACACTTATGGACCTATTTAGAGCTTTCAAACTCAAATGCAGAAAGTCTAAACAAAGACATTTTTAGTGTTTTAGATCCAGTATTAGAAAATTCAAACAAAGAATTAATTGTTCTGAGCTACGACGAAGCGCCTGTAATGTGTGGACGAAGTACAGCAGTGTAGTCAAAAGCTGCTTCTAGAATAATATATTTCTTGGAGAAAGCATTTTATTTATTTTTTTTTTTACTATTTTCACTGCATGCTTTTGAATGGTCTAGAACTTTTTGCACACTCAGTGCCAAATAATGATCAAGAAAACGTCTAAAACTTGACAAAAAGTAATCAAAACTTTTAAAAAAACTATTTAAGATTGAATTTGAACAAAATTTTGTTTTTTTTTTGTCCAGCAGAGTGTTTTGCTTCGGTTTCCTCCCCATAATAATGGTTGTTTGTTTTTTTTTTAGGAAAATCTTTGTTCTTATGAGTAAACCCAATCAGCTGCAGAAGCATCGGCTAGTCAGTCGTCAATTTGCAACACATCGAGTCTTCGTAAAACAATACTACCCACACCCTACGAATAGTTATTTTATATTGTATTATTACGACATTGTTAGAGTTTGTCTTTATATTTATATATTAATTGAAATTTATGAAAAAAGATTATTAGAAAATAGATAACGTTACAAGTTGCGTCTTTTGGCGTTTTTTTTTGGATATATAAATTTCTTGAGTACTCATATTATGTCTTTATAATATTAAAAAATAGGCAAAATATTATTACTCTAAAATATATTTCAAATTACTTAGGTTTGTAATAATATGTAATGCAATTTGTGAAATGAATATCTCAGTAAAAATTAATTTAATAAATGGGCTGAAGGACACTAAAAAAAGTAAGTATATGTATTATGACATACCTCTTTATAGATATAAATCATAAAAGAAAATGTGTATCATTATGTGATAGAATTTATTCGGGGACTCCTGCGAACGGCTTATGTCTGTTTCGCGCTCTTGCTGCTGTACCATATTATATTAAATAATAAATAACATTACTATAAACCTACAAATAAATATCAGTGTGACAAAGGGACTCAGGAAGACTGGTTGATCTTTTTAGGCTATTGCAATTTTAGTGCTAAACAACCACAGGTTATTAGGGCTTATCAATACCACAAACAGAACTTCAAGAATCATTAAAACTGCTGTCTTGCTGGTCAAGTCAGGCCTCTTGCATGCTGTGTTGTTTGATAAGGGAACAAGGTCACTTTTCTTTGCCGCTTTTTCTCTCCAAACATACACTACACGACACGGTTCAATCATATTTTCTGCCTCTGCACGTGCTTGTTCAGATTTTGTAATTCTGTAACTAACTCGAATTGATGCCTCGAGAGCCATTGTACAATCTTCATTTAAATCTATTAGAAAAGAAGTAACACTAGACTTTTATTGCCTGTCACTTTTTTAATACTCAATAGATTGTGATCCGAATGATTTGTGTCAAGGTGTCTACGAAGAAGAGATGATTTTAAACTCTTGCTACACTGGTATTTATTTTAAGGCGCTAGAGATTATCTCGAAGGAGCAGGGCAGAGCTGAAAACTAGGGGCGGCACCAGCAAGCAAAGTGCCACGCTAGTCCCTATGCCGTAGAGTAGAGGTGGGTATTTTAAAAGATGGCGCTACTGTATTTCGCCGGGTAAACATAGAAACCCCCCACGTTGTTGCTTGGGCCTAGCATTCAGGTCAGCTCCTAAAGCGCTCAACAAAATATTCAAAATAAAAATTACTAAGTGTACAAGAAGTTTATGGGACTAATGAAACTCAAAGAAAATGTTTTATATTAATACTACTCTTTATTCATTGATAAGAATTGTTGCCCAGAAGATGGATCTGGATATTCTTCTACCCCGAGGGTGGATTGCTGTATGTACCCCTAAGGGTGGATACGGTTATACTACTACCCCAAGGGTGGATTGCTGTATGTATTCCTAAGGGTGGACCCCGATCTTCTGGGGTCAGACTGATTCCTTCGTTGACCTATGCAAACTGCCCAAAATTACTGTCTCCAGGTTTATCCCGATAAAAAATCATAACCGCCCACCTGGCAAAAGTTACGGTACAACAAAACTAAAAAAAAAATACCGGGATTATCTTCGACTTTCCATCTCAGAATCCCAAAAATTTGGCAACTAAAAATTGAGATGGAAGTCTGTAGCTGCTTCGGCCGAATCAAACCAGGAAAAAATTAAGGCAAAACGGCCTCCATTTATAACAATGGTCCTACTTGCGCACTAATCGACTTCCGTTAGGCGCGTTCAGTTACCACGTGTGAAAGAAATTACAGCTCAAAAAGAAAGAGACTGGGCAACAATAGTCGGCTGAAATGCATTAATTAGTTAAGCCATTTTGTTAATCATTAGCATTTTCCACTCAAAACAAGAATAATAAATCTAATAAGCATCTCAGTAGTTATTTTTAAATTCAAGAAATATAAATTAATGCATCAATAGAAATTTTCTGATTTTTGCAACCCAATATACCTAAAATCCCAACAAATACAAATATAAATGGCCGAGAAAAAAACAAGATCTATCTCAATATAAAAAAAAAGGTAGCAGTAAATTTGATATTGATAAGAAAATACCTAAGCACAGTGTAGTGAAATACCAAAGTAAAGGATAAAATAATGGCAAATAAAATTCATCGAAACTGTACTTGATAAAATGATTTCCTTCAAGGAATCCCTGGGAAATACTTAAGGAAAATGATACTGTGTTGCCCATAACGAATTTACAAAATAAGGATAAATTAAATAAATTATCCATAGTGAGCTTAAGCGTAGAATTGAACCGTGACACTGTTGTTGGACAGGATTTCATTACAGCTTACACAAAGCGGTTTAGGTTCTAACTCCTCCCCTGTAAAATAAAAAAACCGTTTGTAATTTCTCACCGTCATATTTTCGTTTCTTACCTTTTTCTTACCCTGTTCTCCTATTTTTTCTTTGCTTTCAGTCTGACCAAACGGTAGCTCATTACAACATTATTTTAACTACAATTAAAGACTTTCATTATAAAAAAATAAATATATGAATAAATTTGGTACACTGGTATTTTAAAAACAAGGACGCTAGGCCTCGAGAGTAAGATAAATGTAGCAAAGCAGAGCTAAGGGCTAGTGGCGGCACCAGTGAGCAAAGTGCAAAGCTAACCCCTATACCGGAGAGTAGGGGTGGGTAATTAAGGGCTCCACTGCATTGGTGCCAAAGTAAAGGCAGAAACCTTCCATGCTGTTGTGTGGACCTAGCTTTCAGCTTACTCTGACCACATTATTAAGACAACAAACCAAAAAAAAAAGCAAAAGCAACTAGTCCTGGGATCAAATAAAACTCCAATAAACTTTTGATGATAAACTTTAATTAAGATTAGGATTATTGTTATAAAATCTTCAATCAATTAACTTCCAGTCTGACACTAACGAAGATCTTTAATTAAAACTAAAATTATACAAAATAATATTTTCTATCAAAAGATCAACGATGAAACCCTACACTGTCAAGTGTTGATGTAATTGCCTGTCGGTTGGTAACAGGCGGTGACTAGCTCTATGCTGTAGGTTGGATAAGCCAGGATGGTTGACTTTATAATGGGGATAGCCAGTAGGGTAGACTACCAGTAGGTTGTAATTATCACCGGTAGGATGGAATGGCAGTATTCTTACCGACAGAGTGGACCCCGATTTTCTAGAGTCTAGACTGATTCCTGGTAAAACGTGCTAGAGATCGACAAAATCCCTGTTTCCAGATTGTACCTCGATAGACAATCAAAAACGCCAAGCAGGTCAGAAAATACTCAAAACAAACGACACTAAATGGTTATCGAGGTGGGCCAAGTAAAATTTCACTCTCAAATCCCACAAGATGGCGGTAATATAAACGGGACGGAAATTTTTAGTCTCTTATTGCGGATTTTTATCGTTGAGTTATATAAATAAAAAAAGTCGATTGTGTATTTAGGGTATTTAAAGTGTATTTAAAAAAATAAAGTTTTGTATTATGCCTGGATTATTTATTCCGAGAATATATATATATATATATATATATATATATATATATATATATATATATATATATATATATACAGGGTGTCCAAGATAAGGATCCTAAGCATGGGGATCTCGGAAACAGTTGGAGATACGAGGTCGGTTAAATTAGAGAAAAGTTGCGCAATTTAGTGCTAAATTAAACGCAGTTAAAAAAATTTAAAAATTTCAAACACTTCCGGAGATTTCCGGAAAAAAACGAAATTTGGCAAAATTGTTTTTAATTTTTGCAGGCTTTATTTAAAGAGATATCAGAAAATAAAAGGTAGATTCTCATTGCCACTTTCTATTTTTTATAATTTGGTCTAAACAAAATTTAAATCCGACGTTTCATTTCTGAGATACCATCATGAACTTTCATTTTTTATATGGAACAAAAAAAAGTATTCCATGTATTTGATAGCATTTTTTATTACAAATTCAACAGTGTATCACCCTTGCATATCGAATACGTAGTTGAAGTACTTTCCATAAGAACTCCGTGAGAGCGAGAGAGAAAGGTATATCAGTTTTATAAAAGCCAATGAACTACACACTTGATATGCAAGTGTGATACACCGTTGAATTTGTAATAAAAAATGCTATCAAATACATGGGATACTTTTTTTTGTTCCATATAAAAAATGAAAGTTCATGATGGTATCTCAGAAACGAAACGTCGGATTTAAATTTTGTTTAGACCAAATTATAAAAAATAATAAGTGGCAATGAGAATCTACCTTTTATTTTCGGATATCTCTTTAAATAAAGCCTGCAAAAATTAAAAACGATTTTGCCAAATTTCGTTTTTTTCCGGAAATCTCCGGAAGTGTTTGAAATTTTTAAATTTTTTTAACTGCGTTTAATTTAGCACTAAATTGCGCAACTTTTCTCTAATTTAACCGACCTCGTATCTTCAACTGTTTCCGAGATCCCCATGCTTAGGATCCTTATCTTGGACACCCTGTATATATATATATATATATATATATATATATATATATATATATATATATATATATATATATATATAATTTTTCTTAATTTTGTATTTTCTTGGGTTAAGGTTCTATAATTAATAAAACACAAAACGATTGACGTTTCGCCCTTTATTCAAGGCATTTTCAAAATTTTTTCCTTGACATTTTGCTGTTCTGTTTCTGAATTCAGAAACAGAACAGCAAAATGTCAAGGAAAAAATTTTGAAAATGCCTTGAATAAAGGGCGAAACGTCAATCGTTTTGTGTTTTATTAATTATAGAACCTAAACCCAAGAAAATACAAAATTAAGAAAAATGATATAACCTATGGTTCAAGAATCAAGAAAATAAATAAATATATATATATATATATATATATATATATATATATATATATATATATATATATATATATATATATATATATATATATATTGTGACAGTGTTTTATATTTAATATTTGCATTGAAATTAAACTGCTAATAAAGTTTTTTGAAACAATATTAGTGTTAATATTGCCAAAAACTGTGTTTTCTGATGAAATGCCGATTTTCCGCTATTTCCCGATTTTCTATGATAATGAGAATAAGTCAGTTCGTAATATTTCGTCGAGTTGCTCTACTTAAAAAAAATGAATGCTCTACGTTATCTGGAACCCGAGATATCGTACAATTTTGTTACGCACTCCAATTTGAAGTTTGAATTTCAGAAGGCACAGAAAGCCGAGCTTCCCCCACCACTCGCTACAACGCACTGGCAAAAGTACCTTCACTTCGAAGGGCTATAACTTTACTAACGATGCATGAATTTCATACTTTTCAATTGCATCATAAAATATAGGTCTTCGTTTAAAATCTGTAAAAATGTGGATTCTTAATGTTTATAAACAAAAAAGATATGATTTAAAAAAAAATGCTATCTTAGCTCCTATTGGTCGTAGGAGACTTTTTTTTTTAATTCGTGTTTTTTCACCAGTTTTCAAGTCCACTTATTCACAAACTTGTATCATTAAAATTAACAAAGTTATTCCAATTGTTTATACGTAAAAAGGTACCCCTTCTTTAAACGGTTTTTTGAACAACAATTGTTTTAAAAATCCATCGTTTTTTTTATCTTTGCTTGTAGTTTGAACTTTAAAGAATCCATTCCGCTTTTGCAAATATCTGTAGAATCATCCTCTCGGCAAGGACAATTGTTTGAACATTCAGTGTCTGGGCTAAACAATTAAGATTATTCATAAACTACCAAACCGATTTGGTCTAGCTTTCGCACAGTTATAAAGGCACATAATGGCCTTATCATCAAGGGGTTATACATCACTTTCGGCCTTTTTTGCAAAAGTTATTAACATTTATAAAATAGTGCAAAAAAGATGGTTTTTCGCCCTTATCTCGATAAATTATTTATCGATTTTGACGTATAAAAAATGATATTCAAGGTCTTTTCAATACCCACAACTTTCATTAGGACAAGTTTTCTCTAAAATGTAACCGAAAAATTCTACGGACAGAAAATGAATTTTCCGACTTTGGATGTTGTTTATAAAACAACAGGGCTGATCTAGCTGTACTTTTTTACGTATTTATCATCTACTGGGTGCCCCCTACAACTTGAAACTTTCAGATATAAGTTGAACCGCTGTATATCTTTACGTCAAAATTTGACATATGCATCAAACTAGTGACATTGTTTTTTTGAGAACTGTAACAGGGTCGGAGTGGCTCATTCTACTATTTTTTTTTTAACAAGAAATTTGTCGAATAGTTTATAAGCAAGTTTCACAAACTAAATATCCTTAAAAAAGAAAAATGTTATACACAAAAATTTTAAAATCGAAGTTTTTCCTTCTGTTTAGACATATCGATAATTTTATATCCCATTTGTATAGGGCTATTTAATGAAGGAGTTTATGTGCTTATAATGGGTTTGATATTTTAAGTGAAATTTTAACTATGAGAGATTTTAAAAGCGGATTAAAATTTCCTCTTTTATATTACTACACTAAGAGATGTACTACTGCTAAAAATAATTTACTTTACGTATTAGTACATTCTTTAATAAGCATTGCCTTTTTAATATGTTGTTAGCTGATAATTTTGAAATTGTAGAAACTATTGTACTAAAAATTTTAAACACACTCTTTTTAATTTTGGGATTAGTAGGCTGATGTCTGAAGGTACAAGTGTGGAGTGCTTATGTGTATGTTCACTTTTATAAGTGAACCTATGTTGTTGGCATGTTTATTTATGACAATAAAAGCTTTATTTATTTATTTTATAAAGTAAATCGTTTATATTCTAAATTATTGGTAACTATTTCGGTAACAGAAAAAATTATACGCAATTTGTTGATAAAGTTCTATTTTTATTATAATACTCCAGTTAGGTATAACAATATTAGGGTAGTCTAACTGAAAACTAAAAATAAATTGACTATTCTAATAGAATCGGAACTAATACAATATTCTAGAAATTATTCAGTGTTTTATACTTAATGACTAACTTTATGATTTCTGACTGCAATAAATGAAGTAGTTAAGCTGCAAAAATATTGAATAAAAATAATTATATAATAATTAATCATCTTCATCAAATAGCCTAGTTTTCTTAAAAATAAATACATAAATTTAAAAAAAATGTATGCTTCAATAGATAATAGTTAACACAACGCACGACTCATGGCTTCGAGTCTTTTACTGACTACATTTCAAGATTCCTCATGCCCTATCCTCACAGATAAATTTATAAACATATAAATGTGTAAAATAATGAAAGGGGTTCGGTCCAGGGCATCCAGATCTAAGGCCCCAATATTGCATCAGGTTCACTGAAATAGAGTAATACATGCATAAAAAATAATACAGACATGGAACAATAGAAATCGTAAGTGAACTAATTACAATTAAGATTAATTATTTATTTATATACCTAACACTATTTTCAAAAATTATAGGTATATATACAATATCCTAGAAATGATAAGTATTTTATATTAAATTATTGTAACTTTATGATCTTTGACTGCAAAAACTAAGGTATTCAAGCTACAAAAATATTGAATAAAAATATAAATAATTAATTAGTTTCTTCTTCATTAAATAGCTAGTTTTCTTAAAAATAAATAAACAAATTTAAAAAAATGGGTGCCCCAAAAGGTAAGATTTAATACATCGCACGACTCATGGCTCTGAGTCTTTTATTGACCTCATTTCAAGATTCCACATGCAACATCCTCACACATAAATGTATAAGCATATAAACATGTAAAATAATGAAAGGGGCTCGGTTGGGGGCATCTAGATCTGAGGCAAAATCTAGGGCCCCTATGTTGCATCAAGTTCACTGAAACAGAGTAACACATATATGAAAATAATACTGCCATAAAAAAATAGAAATCGTAAATGAACTAATTATAATTAAGATTGATTATTTATATATAATAAATATAAAAAAAATTATACCATACTCTTTCTTGTTTTATATAATGCCATGGGCAAAAGAAAAAAATATCCTATATAGAAATGGAAAAAGAAAAGAAGTGCTTAAAAAATGCCAATAAAAAATTTAAGTTAAAAATTTAGAAAATATGTAAAAAAGAATTTTATGAGAATACTTTAGAAGTGGTGAAATTTTTATGTATGAAAATGCCAAAAGAGATTAAAAAAAACACAAAAGAAAATTATTAAAAATGTCTGTACATCCACATATTATCAAAAACTGAAAAGAGGATTAAGGGTCAAAATGACTTCTCTTATTCTGAGGAATCGCTATCACTCTCACCAACATGAATAATAAGTGGCTGTAAAGGAACTCGAATTTTCTTTTCAATTTCCCACTGCTTTTTAATAATATTATTTGTGTGTTCCACATAGTTTGCCCAATTCTGTTTTGTCACTGTTCCTAACGCCTTTTTCCAAGCCTCTATTGGTTCTTTAACTTGTAGAATCAGTTGGTCATAATTTCTCTTTGCCTGACTCCATACCATTTCAATTGGGTTAAAATGGCAATGGTATGGAGGCAAGCGTAAAACTTTATGTCCAGAAGATTCTATTAGCTCATCTACTACAAAGCATTTTGCAGGCTTTGGTACCCGAGATATCAAAGACCACAAAGTATCTTTTGTAGCATCTTCTCCAAAGTTGATATATTTTTCTTTCAGCCACGCTTTCATAGCATCCTTGTTCCAACCCTTTGTTGGCCATTTTTGAAGTTGCCTACTATGATAGGAAGCATTATCTAAAACAATTAAAGAAGGTGTTTCCAGTTTTGGCAAAAAATCTTTTAACCAAGCTTCAAAGTTTTCCGAATTCATTTCTCCATGGTAATCTCCAGTTTTTGACTTTGATTTAAAAATCAGCATTGCATCTTCAACGAATCCATTTTCATTTCCTGCATTCAGTACTATGTACCTGAAAAAAAGTAGAGTAGTATGTGGCAGTACAAATTATTTGAAATATTTTGCAGAAACACAAATTGGTCTTAACCAACGGAAGCTTTCATGGTTTTGGTCAATTGAGAAATAGTGGTTCTTGAGTTTAGACCAAGTCAAATTTGAATTGTTATGCAACTTTTTACCTAGATTGCTCGAAACATCTTCAGGGATCTTCATTTCACGTAAATAGAACACGGAATATTGCATGTGTTGATGGTCTTAGTTAAAGGATAATATCAAAATTAATTTATTTTTCTCAATTTTTATGTCATTAATGCCTTGAAATTGGAAAATTTATTTCATCTGTTTATTTTTTAGAAATATAATGTATTGTTAAAAATATACTGTATTATACCCATTTTTGGTTTATTTTTAAGCACCTTTATGTTGTACAAATTATGGGTGAGGAGTGTGCAATTAAATAAGTATAATACTTATTTCAAATCGGCTTTTTTTAGCACAATAAAACATGATACCATTTCAGCAGTTTCGATTGGCAAAGCATTGACTCGCCTGAGAACTCAGGCAAGAACACTGACGTACCATATTTTAATATAAAAATATTAGTTTCGCGATACAGATTTACTTCACGTTTCAGCAAAATACCTGTAAGCAGTTTTTATATTTTGATAATATATTTTTTTTTCATAATTTTTAACGCCCTGTATTTTGAAAACGAAATATTTTAGATATATGTTTATATCAAAGTCTTTTATAAAGCCGCTTAAGAAATCACAAGATTTTTTTTTTGGATTTCTGGAAAGCCTGTATCAAAGTAAGATGATCATTATTATTTTGTAAAATGTAAATTAAATTATTTGGTTAACTTTCATTTATTAAGGAAACATTTTTATCATATTAAGTAAAAATTTTTCCTAAAAAAGTTCAAACTTGTTTGATAAAACATACAGAAATTAAAGTAAGAAATTTCTCAATCTCCCCAGGAAATAAAGTATTAAAGTAAAAATTTAATATTTAACATCCTGCTAATAGGAAATGATCCAAGGATTATTTAAATAAAGCTTTTTGCAACCTGTTATAGATGAAAAAAATTCAAATTGTGTAAGTGCAAATAACAGATATATTACCTAAATCCCTCCCCAGATATTTTTCGTACTGATCGAGTGCTATCGTCCTGCCATGATCGTCTGTGGGTGCCATTTTGAAAAATCCATGTCTCGTCTATAAAGACTGGCTCAAATTTATTTTCCCCTTTTTCTTCGTTCTTTAAGTACTGTTCAAGAAAGTCTCTTCTCATTTTCTGAATTTGTGGTTTCTCCATTAAAGCTCTACGTGGGTCATCCTTCCTATATAAATATATAAATAAAAATGAAATGTGTATCCTCCAAAAATAAATTACACAGGTCTCCTGTGAAAAATCCTGCTCCCTCAAGAAGTCCTATAAAAAACACAAAAAAATTAACGCTTTATATTTTACATTTACCGATATAAAAATATTTAAATTAAGTTGTCATCTGACAGTATCTTACGGTCATTATTTTGACCCAATTGCAACTGCTTTATATTTGTATCTAACATTTATTTGTTGTATGTAAATGATTGTTTACCTGTAGATAAATCCTATTTGCTTTAGTAATATGCCTAGACTTGTCCTTGCTCCATGGTATATTTCTTTTGCCTTTAATCGTTCCAACAATATTGAGACTGTTAATGAGGTACCTTCACAAATAAAAAATTGTTATGAAGAAATGACGAAATCTTGATATTCTATTTAATTTAGTAAAATTAGGTTTACTTTTTGTATTCATTACAAATATTTTTTTGGGTTTTTTTATTTTTAAAACTTATATTTTCATTATACATACACCTTGACGGGTTAGAAAATGTAAACAAAACAAGTTAGAATAAAATATAACATATAAAATTTTTTAGAAATACTCACCCTCAGAATACATCATATATATTTCATCTCTAATTTGTAATTTTGTTGCTTCCGGCGTATCTTCAGTTTTTGGTCTCTTCCTTTTTCTTGTTTCCTTTATTGTCGTTATTGGGACATTTAGGAAAGTTCTCACAGTTGTATGGGATAAGTGTAAGCATTGGGCAGTTTCCTAAGTTGTTTTAAATTTTTATAAAAAAAAATTGCAATTTAATTTCTAATTTGAATTTTAAAAATTCATAAAGTTGATTACCCAGATCTTCCCTTGCTACTTGTTTTAATTAGTAAATTAGCCTGTAAGGAAAATTTTTTAAATGTACATATTTCATACTATAAACAAATATTTTTAAAGTGATTTTTGGATAAATGATTAGGGGACACATAAACTAGATTTAAACTTAAGAATTCTAAAAGTAATTTTTCTCTTATTGACAATTATACCAGCTATATAAAATTTTGAAAAATATATATTCCGGAAACGAAAAGTAAACAAAAACTAATTAGATGAAACAATACTGTAACAAGACAAAGTGAAAAGAATGGAAGTTAATATATTCCATGGGATTTATCCGTATTTTCAAAATATTTTTAAGGTACTTGCTTACCTGAATTATAGCATTTAATATTTTACGAACAAGAGGTTGTTGGTAGATGGAGAAGTTTAATTTTGAATTTACACTGTCATACGTTTTCAGGATTCTTGGGTAATGGAATTTAATAATCATATCAACTGAATATGTATAATTATATCAGAATAAGTCGGCACATGGGTGGAAATTTAAGTTAAAATCAAAAATAGTGATTTGGCTTAAAAAAAATTGTTATACGAGTTCAACTGAGCAATTAAAGCACATCAAATTAATGATGAAGGAAGTTCTGGGTGAACAAATTTACTAATATTTTTATACATGTATATTGATATAATTTTATTGACAAATGTGCAGTCACTAAGGTTTCACATTTTATTTTCAGGGTATTGTTCCTTTGTAGTCAGAAGTATGTTTTACTAAAACTGACAAACATTTTAAACACTTTCTGAATCACTTAAAAAACAAAAGTTAGAAACAAATATGACAAAAAAATGTTATGTAGTAGAAAATAAATAACAGTAGGGCTGGAGTCAACTATGTTGTTTTTAAAATCAACAATTCAATTTCTAAAAAGTGCGACTAATAACAGTTAGGTATAAAAATAAGCATAACCCAAATTTACCTCTATAGGATTACAATTAGGCAGCTTCCTTTTAACATAATCGTGAGTAAATTTAATCCAATCTTGGGCTATAGGACAGCTTCTTATGTGGCGGAATTTAGGACTCTGCATACTTGAAGAAGAAGGGTGATTCTCCATATCCTAAAACACAAATGTAAGTCGCTAAAAGTGGCCTCTTTCATATAGATTATAGGTTGGAAAAATGATAGGATCCTGTATACTAGAGAGTACATTATACTAAGAATGGAGCTACGATTTTGTTTTCTTTTCCAAAAACTACCTTAAAGTACTCTAATAATCTCCTAAATCTTCACTAAATCCAATAAATACCTAGAAATCTAAAACGTTCCCTGTAAAAATAACTAAAAAATTTGTGCATGTGTACTATTTTGTTCATCTTGTTATTTTTTTCTTCCAAAATTAAGCATTTCAGGCATATGTTTCAAGGAACAGTTTCCCTTGTTTTCAGCTATTGTATTATTCTTTGTTATAATATTTTAAATATTTCTAATTACATTCTGTACAAGCTGTATTAACTAATCATAGTGTACACATGAGTTTGAAATACTGTGTATTTTCATAAAGCTCTACAGAATGTTGCTTAACGTTTTCGAAAGAAAAACCTCTTTATTAGTTACTTACCGGTATATCAAGCTGATTAAAATTATCCATATGTACATCCATATCCAGTTAGAAAACCTAAATAAATCCAATAAAAACAAGCACTAGTAAAGTGTTTTTATTATAATAACGATAGTCTAAAATTTATAGGCTATCAAATGTTTAAAGTCACAAACACTAAACACTACAATATTAAATAGCGGCACAAAGTGTCTAAACTATTTTATATCGTAATATAATAAAAATATCGCAACGTTGTCGACAAAAATGCCTTTAATAATATTGTTTGCCGTTATTATAGAAGGACAAAATAAAGACACAGTTAGTCTGAGGCAAGGTTATGTAAATAACAGCGGCTTTCTTTTGTTTCCTTGCTCCTGACCTGTGATATCTTTTATCTCTTTCATTATTATTAAGAGAAACAAGGAGGGAAAATCATCAGTTTTTTCCGATTTATGTTATGTCTGGAGTAGATACGGAGTAGATAAGCGTGTTAACGTTCATATTTTTATACAAATATTAATGGGATATTTTGAAGAATTATAAAATTTTAGATAATAAAACATGTTAAAAATTATGAAATAAGTATAAATGTTGTTTCAATTGTAAAAATAACTTATTTTTCTCTACTCCGAGAGGAGGACAGAAAATCGAAATGAACGACCCTAGTTATATTTATGAGGAACATTTTTTTTTGATGTATGGCAACTAAAAACCGTTACAATTACTAAATTTTTAAAGATATACAGCGTTTCAAGTATATCTGCAATAAATTTTTTCACTTTCTTTCATAGGAAGACTGGAGTAATATAGTAATATTAACGAAGAATTTAGATTAGAATTTAAAAATACAGGAAGCTATCAATGAAAAAGTTATGTTTTCTCTTTCAATATATTTAATTTTTTTTAAGGATTTATTTTTTGGTACACTCTATATCTACACTGTAAACTTCTTAAATCTGACAGAGTTAATTTCGCTCTCTCTTTCTGCCGTCTACGTGCGCGGTGATCTGAATGCTGACAGTGTCTCCAATGGACATGCTTGAAGGCTTATGGTTTTTGTGACTATGACAAATTGATGACATGCGCCCCCTTTATTGCGGACATGCTGAAAAATAAATACGAGGCCGTTGAAACTGCAACGCCAAGTTAGTGAAGTTGAACCTTTTAGTTAATTTTTTTTGTTTTTTTTTCCAATCTGGTTTGTTGTTAATAATTTCGTAGTGGAAAAACTAGGTAATTATTTGTTATTTTTTACAATACATGCATGCATATGAATCGTAGATTGCGAATTTAGCAGAAAAGTTTGGTTTTTGAGATATTTTTGTTAAAATTTACTGAATTTGAGGTTCAGTAGTTACTCACATTATACAATTGCAAAAAAGGAGCTGAAAACAATTAATAATTGTTCAAAGCTCAGCTCCTTGGTAAAATTATTTCCCCTAACCAGAATTTTCGCACTATTCATTAAGATTTTTTTTATCCTTTTTTAAAAACTGGAGCTGTAAGAGTTTTTAATAAAGTAGAAATACGATTATAAATCTTATAAATATTATAGTATAGAGAAGTAATATTTTTGCCTTGACACTCGATTATCCAGCAATCGGACCTGATTTTTAGGTAATAGAGGCCTACAGGAACAAAAGGTATACATTTTCTTCAGTAGCTTAGGTGTGTTTTTTTTTAGTTATTAACAATTAAAGGTAAAAAATGCATATTTTTGCACATTTCTTCCTGCGAATCAAAATTGAAGTGTCCCGTGAACAAAATGGGGTAACCATCTTATAGAGAATTAAAAAGTCTTTAAAATGGCTTACTGCAGATGTCAATATCTTTATTGCTTAGAAAATTGCAAAGAAAAATTAGCTTTTGTAGTACTTGATATGCAGTAAAAAAATTCAGACCGGTTCATCAAAAGACGCATCTCGAATAAACAAATTTGGTTTTGCACAAACTATTTGACATATCTCTCTGAATTTTTTACCACATATTAAGTACTACAATGCCCAACTTTTCGTGCAAAAATAAAGTTGTAGGTTAATTTTTGCAATAATTATTATTAATTAAAGTATATGCCAATTTTGACTTTCTTTTGCATTTTTCTATGCAGCAAATAAAGACATCTGCAATAAAATTTTTATAAAAAAAAATTAAACCGACTTCTAAAAGTGCGCTAAAAAATAAGAAATAACTATAGATTTTTGAATAATATTTAAATTTTTGAAGTCGGGGCCAAATTAATTAATTTCGTAATTAACACTAACAAAAATCCCTCAATACTGATTGTAGACAAAATCGAGAGATGTAGAATCTTTAATCGGCCATCTTGGATTTTTTATCCACCATATTGGATACGCCATATTTAATTTTTGAAAAATAAATTCAGGTTCGTTATATATAACCCCGAAAACTTCCCCATACCAGTTTTGGAGAAAATCGGAGAAAATTAATTTTTTTGGTTGCCATATTGTGAGCTCCATCTTAGATTTTATAGCACCAATTTCGTCCAGAATAATATGGGACCACCGCAGCAACTTCCTGAACATAACGTAAAAAATTTCATTCAAATCGGTGCCACCGTTCGAGAGTAATCGGTGTACATACATAAAAGAAATACATAGTAGACGAATTGAGAATCTCCTTTTCTTAGAAGTCGGTTAAAAAATAAAATAATTTTAAAATAGCATATTCGACGTTCTTTTTGCAATAACTTGTTTGTTTATGAAGCGATTTTAACATTCAAAAAGTCCTTTTGGAAATCTTTCCAAGACGCCGTCTCTATACTGTGTAGTTTCTCAGTAATATCGAAAAAAAAACAATTTTTCGGACTAACTGTGTAAAAAAAATAGATGCATAGTTTTTTTTTTGAAGCAAGAGATGAAAAGCCTTTTCTGTTACTTTATCCAAGACATTCATACAAGAAAATCAGGGATATTTGTGAAACCGTCCTTTCTCGGCCTATTATAGACTTCGTTTAAATCGACATTTCTCAAGCCAGCTTCAAACTGAAGCCGCCTCATATCGTACTTGAAATCTAGGCATTTATTTCACACACTTAAACATTACTTGACCTTGGCTCCAAGGCATTTTCGCAAAAGGTTGATGTCTTGTCTGTACCTAACCTCAAAATAACGCCCTGTTTTGATATGTTGACTATTGTAAGGAGTAGAATGTTTTATTCCGCATTTAGCCTTTAACTTAGGTGTTCTTAAACATTGAAAATAATATACTAAAGCCCATTTGACGCATGACGTAATCATTTAGAAGTCAACAGCTGCGGCAGGAGCGTCTACTCGCAGTGTTATCCAACGTTGCCAGATAGTCTGTATTCGGAACATTCATTAATTTCCGCATCCTTACAAACTTGTCTCCGCACCTTATTTGAATCGTGTAATGTGCTTGTTGGAATGATTCAATTCCTACGCACGTATTTTAGAAGCCAGATATTCTTTAAAAATCGATCAATATGTGGTAATAAATACGTTAATAAATAAAATTAATTATTCATTATTATAATTGAGACAGATAAAGTGCTTATATATACGATAATCAATTCTTTATAACTTATTATTTGTTTTTATTATTTATGTTTCTTACTTAAAATCTGAATAAAAACCTAAAAATTATTAAAAAAAATTTTCATTTTCACAAAGGCAACAACTGCTTTTTTTTTATTACGTTTTGTATTCATTTCCATTGTAATTATTCATTTGGAAATTTATTTTTTAATGTGAATACATAATTCAGTGGCGGATTTACAGGTAGAGGAGGTTCAGGTTCAACATTTTATGAAGATTTGAACCTGATACAAAACCCCACATAAAATCATTTTGACGTCCACACTCCCTCATGTGAAATCAAATGAACGTTTCTTTGATACCGCAGCTATATAAAGAATATTTGCCTATGAATTTTGTTTCTTGATTTTATTGCAAAATGACTAAAAAGTACTTTATTTAGAAAATATTGAAGGGAATAAAAATTCTCACTTATTATTTTTTTAAATTTTTATTTAATGCAAATATGTAATTACACACAGACACTTTAATGTTAGATAAAGGTAAACACAGAAACAAACTTTATAAAGTGTACTTAGACAAAATTTAATAAAACATATAAATCTACAGTGAGTGTAATAAGCTTTTTATTAATTAAAAAACAAAAATTAAAAACAACTCTTAATAATATTCATATACCAACACCTAAATTTCTAAATCTATTAAAAACAAATATCATATCGATCATTTCTTAACCTTCATATTGCTAACACAAATACATAAACTGTACTTGGACAAAACTTAATACAATATATAATCCTACAGTGACTCTAATAACTTCTGTATTTATTAAAAAACAAAAATTAAAAACACATATTTATATGAATACCAACACCTCAATTTACAAATCTATTAAAAACAGATCTTCATATATACTAAAATAAATAAATACACCCAAAACTTGGTTTTCCGTACAGCAGAAAGATGAAGATAACTCTGAAAAAGAACAAACTGTCATATTATGTAGTTTTAAGAAAACCCTTTTTTCTTTAGAAAAAAAAAAATGTTTTTCCATACTCCTTTGTCTAGTTATTTCATTTCTTTTCTGTACCATATCTATTCTCTCAAATCCTGTAAATTCAGTCCCAAATTTCTGATTTTCATCCCAACCTTGACAGTAGCTATAAATTATCTTAGACATTTCTTCTTGTGCAATCTATAATTTTACATTTCCTATTAAACTTCTACTTTTCTATACCCAATTCAAAACAAATCTTATATACCACACGTCTTCTTTCAAAATCTGTTGATTAATTAATACTAGCATTAAGCCCCTCAATAAAATTACATAGTTTATTCTAGTAATGCAGTTTGTTTCTTCTTTTTTATCAATATATAAGGAATCTTCTAACTCTCTTATGGTGTTTTTTATTTCAATAATAAACTATTATATCCACAAACTCAGAAAAAATTATTAGAACAGCCTGAAAAAGAAGGGTTCATGAATCTGAAGCTTTAAAATAACAAGTTTAGGTTAGGAAACAACTATTGGCGGGAAATGATATGACGCCCATTTGAATAAATGCTCGAGTTACAGACTATCTGGCAACGTTGGATAACACTGCGAGTGGGCGCTCCTGCTGCGGCGAGTTCTTTTATTCCATCGATAAAAAAAGCGCTGCATTAAACCGATGGGTTCTTGTGACGTCATAAATGGATTTTCAATGCAATTTTGTTGAATTTAAGAACGCTCATTCCTAACTGACATGACATTTTTCTAAAAACCTAACCTTAAAAATCCATAAAAAAATATTTTATTTGGAGTTTGTTCTTCAGCATATTTATATTATTAAAAAATTATGGGCTAAAAAATTTAGCATATTAATACTTAGTTTTGGTAACCTCATTTTAAGTGTCTTTATATATTATAATCTGAAATGTATGGTCGTGTAGGTCAGATTTAATAGAAGAAATCCGTCATTTTTACAAAAAAAGATCTGTTCTATATAATAACTTAATCAAAAATAGTGACAAACGGTTTTTTTTAAGTGACAAATAATAAACATAATCTCCAAAACTAACACTTATTTTTCCCCCACTACCTATTCATCGCATTCATTGGGGTCTGAAGGCGATGAATTCGATGGATTGTTGATGCGTTCATCGATAAAAAAAAAAGAACGGTTCAATGATTAATCGCATTTTTATCACTTTATTTTAAGAACGGTTTGATGGATTTTAGGTTAGTGCCCAAAATCATCGATGGAATAAAAGAACTCGCCTCTGATTTCAAGCGTGCTTGAGGTATTTATTTCACACCTGAAGCGCGCTTGGGTCAAGTCACGGATTTCTGAAAATAAATGGATGACAGGTGGTAATGGAGCTGTCAAACGAAAAATGTCTGGAGTATGCTCTGCGCCATTTTGGGTAAAAGTGACGTTTTGGCACGTCAAATTAACCGTCAAAAGTCAAAAAATAGTGTCATTGTTGTTATTATTGTGAAATAATCTTTGTTTTTCCTTGGATTAAATTTATTTTATATAACTTAATAACCAAGTAATATGCACCAAGCCATCAGTCAAATATTTAGGTGTAAATATAGACCACAAAATTATCTTCAATTGGCACTTTGGAACTGTTAAACAAAAAATGTATACAAAGGGCCAAATACCTTAGGAGTCTAATATATAAAGAAAAAGGCATATCAGGAAAAACAACTCATGTATACAAAGCAATGTACTGACTTTAATAGGAATACATACCTCCTATATACAGTAATTGCAGGAAGCCAGCACTCATAAAACTTGAAACGGTAGAAACGACTGGTCTATGTAGTATTACTAAAATCCATCGTCCTAGCTATCCACCAATCAATTATTGTATGAATTCACTAAACATCTAGCCGATTATTTCAAGACTTGCTGTCCTGACAAGTAAGTTTGAAAGAAAACCTGAAACTTGACCGGTGATAGAGGAACTGTGTACGACCAGGGGCCGGAACCATAGGCCAGCCCGAAGACCCCCCATTAATGATACTATTCAACCTTTAATATACTTTTTTTATTAGTTTGTGAAGATTTGTAGGGGCTTGAAGACCAAACGTGCTATAAATAAGCTTTTTTATTCTGAAGGACTCCTTTGTTGGCTTGTAGGGTTCAAATTTATATGTCCTAATAAATTATAATCAATAATATTTATTTAGTTGTAGTGTAGTATAGTGTTTAACACAGTCTAAGGAAGTAAAATGTTGCATTTAACATTATTTGAATATAAAATTGAATGTTATTTATTTAAATAAAAGTTTTAAATATCTTACAAATTGTTACTTCTCAAATTTTTTATAAGTTGTATTGATGAAAACAATTATGTTACACTTAACTGTTTCAAAGTAAGATACTAGACTGTTTGGGGATATAGGGACACAAGTGTTTATGTTAAATCCATAATTAGAACTAACCATAGAAAAACAATTTTTAAACAGCACGCTTATACTATTGAGATATGAACAGAATTTAATGTAATAATTTTGTATGTCTATAATCTCAAATTTACTTGAAATTTGCGAAACATTCAACTTTCTAAGGAAATTTTAATTAGAAAATACTGAAAATAACGGGGTACTACCTAATTAACATTTCAACTGTTTTTTCAAAAAATAAATCGTTTTGAAGAAACGGTTCGTCAACATATTGCTTTTTTTAAGGAATAGTTATTTTTAACAACCAAAAATATAATAAAAATTTTTAATTTATTTTTACGACCGACCAATAGTATGACAGACGTCCACACATAACAATAAATTGACACAAATTGGATAAGTTGGGTAAGGTTATAACGTAATATTGTCATTTTATCTCTTTCTACCATTCGTTTCGTTCAACTACTTATGTCGATGAAATTTTGGAAAGGTAAGCAAATTGCTTCAAACCTTGTCAGTTGGAGGTAAACGATTACGTTTAGTCGTTATAATTTTTCAGTAGCGATAGCGTATTCACTGTTATTATAACTTCACCTTACCCAAAATGGCGCATAGCATGGTCCGGACATTTTCTGTTTATTTGACGATCAGTACATATATTTTATAAGTGCGCGGGTCAAGCAACTCTAAATCGTTTCAGGCTTGACTTCACAAATCCAAGCCGGCTTCAAGTATAATCTCGCCCATTTAATTCGTTATTTCTAAGGCGCTTGACTTCAAGCGCGCTCGGAACTGTCGATATAAACGTACTGATGGTTTACCAATTCGGTAGCAATGATCTAATTCAATATCGTGACCAAGTTTTGTGTGGAAAACGTCAGACCCTATAGTTTCAAGACCACTGTTGTCGTCGTAAAATCCATAAAAGCGAAGTTGATTTAATTTTGAGATCTGTTCGAGGTCATCCATTTTTAAATGTAAATTCTCCTTTTCAGTTTGCACATTTTTTAATTGGCTTTCCAAAGTGTTTATTTTGGTTTCCAAAAATCTTAACCCACTCATCTATTTTTTGCAGTAAAATATCTGCTATTTTTTCAGCCAAAGAATCGACAAATTCTTATCGCTTAATATTTTTTGTGATACCTGCTTAACAATGGATACCAATTCTATTTTTTGCCTTTCCTTAAACATCTTGTGGTTAGAATTTGAATATGTATGGTAATCGCAACGTATTTCAGGGACACGATTTTATTAAAACAAATTCTTAAATAAAGAACACAATATTATTTAGGAAATATTAAAGAATGGATCAGTTGGTTTCTTAGAGCCGTTTTACACACACAAGAATTATAGCCAAAATTTATCTTATAATTATGTTGAAAATTTTCATAAAACTAATTTGCTGTTTTACACATCAAAGAATTATTGTCAAAATTTTGGTGAAAATTTTCGGCATAAAAATATAGAACGTGTTCTATATTTTTATGACTAAAATGCAGAAAATGCGCGAAAATCGACGCAGAATAAAATCTGTGAATTGACAACCCGCGTTTGGTAATCAACCTAATCTCAATATTTACTCATTGTTTCTTGCATAAAATATTTCTTATTTTGTGGTTTCTTGATTATATATGTTCGGAAACTTTCATATTTATGACATTTTAAGGTTATCCACAGAGCAAGTTAACTTTTTAACTGCTGGAATGTCACATGTGATGAAAATGCGCATGAGCTTCGACAAAATTATTACCAAAATTATATTCAAATTTCTTGTACGTATCACACAGAGTGGTATTTTATTTCAAAAATTATCCCAACAGAATTTTCGGCAAAAATTTGCTGAAAATTTTTGTTATAATTTTCGGAATAATTCTTGTGTGTGTAAAACGGCTCTTAGCCAGTAAGTTCCATAAATTTATCAGAAAATAAATAAACATATACTGATCCATGGGAATTAGACTCAAAAAGAGCTGTTTTGGGAAAAAATGTAACTAGCGATTTTATTGCTGGAAAAGGTATATTTTAGCATCACTAAAAACATACTTCGATGGAAATTTATATGGGCCATGGCTTACAAAATGGTGGCCAAAAAATGGTCACTTTTTTTCAGTTTTTCCAGTTTATCTTAAAAAATTAGGGTTGTATGAAAAAATGTTTCAAACAAAAGTTATAGATAATTGAAAAACCTATCGATTGATATAATTAAAGTGATAGGTGGCGCCCCTAGTTATCGAAATATAATTTTTTTTCTCAGAAAATTCCATTTTTTTAAAATTTATAATTAAATGATATTTATTAATTAACTATCGCTTCAGAATCCTAGGAAATGATAGATATTTTTGACCCAAAAAAGTGTGTTTAATCCGAAATTTCTGAGTTGAATAGTTTCCGAGAAAATCGAGCTCAAAGTTGAAAATTCGATGTCAATTATTATCCTTCCTAATAAAGATACAGCAACCAGGTTGACAGCAATTTGTTTGAAATGACGTATATTTATAAGATATATTTTTAAAAAATTTCTTTTTTGATTTTCCATCGAGAAAATTGCCAAAAACAGTTTTTTGCATTCGAAAAATTGCAATAACTTTTTTGTCAGTGTACTTACGATTATTCTAATATGCCTATTAGATTTAGATATATCATTTCCAATCTCTGAAAAAAAAAATTGTTTTACGATATAATTTACCTTTTTTTTTTAAAAAAAATTCGCAACGTCGCGGTTTATATATATTAAGGGCTAAAATATACAGAAGACATTATTGAATACTTGTAGTTTATCGAGAAATTTTTCGGTTTCACGAAAAACATCCCTGTAAGATCTATGGACCTCTGAATACTACCCACAGAATCTATCCGACGGTAGTCAAATCGCGCGGATACAGCTAGTCAGCGGGTTGCTATGCTGCAGGCGTACCACTCAGCTACAGACTACACACGCCCATATCGCCTTGTGCAACTGGTAACATTTTGGAGTAAAGTATATGGTAAAATTGTAATATTTAGATTATATTATTAATAAAAAGTTATTTCTGATTTTATTAGCAATCCATCATTTTATTATATATATATATATATATATATATATATATATATATATATATATATATATATATATATATATATATATATATGTGTATATATATATATATATATATATATATATATATATATATATATATATCAAGAAATCAATAAATAAATTAATATATTATACATATCTGCATACAATTCTACAATAATTTTGTAATAAATTCAATTGAATGAACAATTTAAAAAAAAGCTTATTAACAATTTCTATGTAATAATTTTATAAGATAATATTTTACGATTTTTCTTACCTTTGTATAGAAATATACACTGTTTCGTAATGATTTATATGTCACATTCAACGGTCCGCCACGTGTTGAAATACTTTTTTAAAGATAAAATCTGCGTGAACTTTCACTAAAACGCTTTTAAATGCAAAAAATGTTTGCAATAGTGCTTTCACAAATGTACAAACATTATAATATTTTTTCTTTCTAGTATGTCAAACGTTATATCAAATTAACTCCAAAGCATTCCAAAGTATTTAATAATGTCTTCTGTAAATTTTAGCCCTTAATATTCGGATCGGAAATGATATATCTAAATCTAATAGACGTATTAGAATAATCGTAAGTACACTGACAAAAAAGTTATTGCAATTTTTCGAGTGCAAAAAACTGTTTTTCGCAATTTTCTCGATGGAAAATCAAAAAAAAATTTTTTTGAAAATATATCTTATAAATATACGTCATTTCAAACACATTGCTGTCAACCTAGTTGCTGTATCTTTATTAGGAAGGATAATAATTGACATCGAATTTTCAACTTTGAGCTCGATTTTCTCGGAAACTATTCAACTCACAAATTTCGGCTTAAACACACTTTTTTGGGTCAAAAATATCTATCATTTCCTAGGATTCTGAAGCGATAGTTAATTAATAAATATCATTTAATTATAAATTTAAAAAAAATTAAATTTTCCGAGGAAAAAAATATATTTCGATAACTAGTGGCGCCACCTATAACTTTAATTATATCAATCGATAGGTTTTTCAATTATCTACAACTTTTGTTTGAAATATTTTTTCATACAATCATTATTTTTCAAGATAAACTGGGAAAACTGAAAAAAGTGACCATTTTTGGCTGCCATTTTGTAAGCCATGGACCGTATGAATTTCCATCGAAGTATGTTTTTATTGATCCCAAAATATACCCCTTTTCAGCAATAAAATCGCTAGTTACATTTTTTTCCCTACAAAAGTTTAATTTCCATGGACTATATTTGATTGCTAAAATGAAAAATATTGTTTCGACACGATTTTTTTTTTATATCTGTTTGTGTTGTATCTTCGATCATACCCTAGATTTAAACAACAATAGATTTGTTTGAAGGCTGTTTATGGTCGGTGGGGGAGACGCTTTTTGGATGTTTGACAGACATAAACATATTTACTTATCTTGCCTTTCAGTTTAATTGCTTGCCGTGACTTTTTTCGATGTTTTTAAGTGTTAGAAATTACTATAAATGCGAAGTTTACAATTAATATTAACAAAAAGAGGATTTATAAACTTATTTTTATCGGTAAATATTGTTAGATATTGTTTACATATTGAAAATAACAATAAAAATTTAGGCAACCATATATTCATACTTTGTTTTCAGAATTGACGTACCCAGGGGTATGTTCGAAGGACGTACCGATGATACTCGTTTAAATAATGCAATTAGAAAAGGATAGCATAAAATCGGTATGTCTGTACTAAGAAATTAAATATCTACTGTTTATCGACACTTTTTCAAATATAAATAAAAATATTATTACGTTATTCAGCGTTCAAACCTTCGATCATACTCTAGATATAAACAACAATAGATTTGTCTGAAGGCTATTTATGGTCGGTGGGGGAGACGCTTTTTTGATGTTTGACAGACATAAACATATTTACATATCTTGTCTTTCAGTTTAATTGCTTGTCGTGACTTTTTTCGGTGTTTTTAAGTGTTAGAAATTACTATAAATGCGAAGTTTACAATTAATATTAACAAAAAGAAGATTTAAAAACTTATTTTTATCGGTAAATATGTTAGATTGTTTACATATTGAAAATAACAATAATAAAAATTTAGGCAACCATATATTCATACTTTGTTTTCAGAATTGACGTACCCAGGGGTGTGTTCGAAGGACGTACCGATGATACTCGTTTAAATAATGCAATTAGAAAAGGATAGCATAAAATCGGTATGTCTGTGCCAAGAAATTAAATATCTACTGTTTATCAACACCTTCGAACATACCCCTGTAGAAGTAGCATAACGTCAGAACTAGGGCCCGGTTGTTTGAACGCTGAATAACGTAATAATATTTTTATTTATATTTCAAAAAGTGTTGAATCTACCAATCTACCAGATTGGGTTTTTCAAAAAATATTCTAAATTCATAATTAATACTAATACAAATACCCCAATACTGATTTTAGACAAACTCGGGAGATGTAGAATTTTTAATCCTCCCTCTTAGATCCGCCATATTTAATTTTTTTTTAAATAATATCAAATTCGTAATGTGCTGTCATAATAATTTTGAAAAAAATCGGACAAAATTAATTTTTTATCCACCATATTGGATACGCTATATTGAATTTTTTTAAAATAATTTTAGATTCGCCATTTATTCGTCGCCCCGAAAACTCTCCCGTACCAATTTTGATGAAAATCGAACAAAATTGATTTTTTTGTTCGCCATATTGGATCGTCATATTGAATTTTTCAAAAATAATTTCAGATCCATTATGTGCGACCCCAAAAACTCCCCCACACCAATTTTGGGGAAAATCAGGCCAAATTAAATTTTTTTGTCCGCCATATTAGATCCGCTATATTGAATTTTTTAAAAATAATTTAGATTCGTTGTGTACGACCCCAAAAATTCCCCTATACTCAAATAAAATCAAACAAAATTATTTTTTTTGGCCGCCATATTGTCAGCGCCATCTTGGATATTACTGCACCAATTGTGTACATACATAAAAAAACATACATAGTCGACGAATTGAAAACCTCCTTCTTTTAGAAGTCGGGTAAAAATGGACTTTTATCGATTTTTTAAATATACCTTTTATTATTTTTTGACCACTCTGTACTAATAATTTTCAAAATATCATAAAAAAACTACTAAAGTCGATCCTCGTCTACAAGAAAACTAACCCAAATTAAATAATAAAGACTTTCTTATAGGAAAAATTTATAGTTAAGTTTTGGTCCGCAAACGTAATTTTTGACATAAAAATTTAAATATGATCAAAACGGAGAGACATAAATATAGAACATTATACGTAAAATATGTCTAAAATTTTACGTAGAAATCAAAAATGCAATAATATATAGGGTGTTCCATTTAAAATAAGCAAGTTGACATTTACTTCCGGTATAACCGGAAGTGCCGCCATCTTGAAAACATTTTAGCCGGCTGTTCCCCATGCACGTTAGTACACTGTTAAATTTTCAGATTCTTCCTAATGATAGTTTTCTCACAATCGATCGATAAAATTCCTGGAGAAGTACACAGTAAAAAATTTTTATGTGAAATTACCATAACTTTCATTGGTAATATATTGCCTTGTGTATCTAGGTAAAAAATTACTTGCATTCAATGTAAAAAATGTTCATGAATCACTAAGTAATTTTCGTATTTATATCATGTAATTTTTGTTGTTTTTCCGAGTCGATTTACTTTTTCTTAGATGCAGTGTAACTAACACATCATGTAAAAATACGTATTCCACCATGTCAGATTACGTAAAAATACGTATTCCACCATGTGAGATTACGTGAAAATACATTATAATATATGTTAGAAAATTTAAGTCATCAAGTAAAAAAAGCCCCCCCCCCACTCTTCTTATGAAAAAGTGACCCTGATTAAACAAATTTAATTTTTAGTATGATGCAATTTATGTCATCCTGACTAAAAATTATCCTTGTCACAATTCGATAATTTTAATGTTTTCTCAAATAATCTTTAGACGAGCAATATTAAAAAATACATATTTCACAAAAAATAGACCACGGAAAAATTCAGCCTGCTTCCGTACTGATTATATGAGAAAATTCAATTTTATTTCTGGTAAGCGAGAACATGTGAACTACACAGTATACTGAATTTTAACAGAAGTAACTGAAAATAGGATATAAATTACATCATATTAAGAATTGAATACGTTTGACCAGGAATACTTAACCATAAAAAATGTTCAGGGCTCCTTACCTATTTGTTGTTTAAAGAATTCGCGAATTAGACATATGGATACGTCACTAGGTAGGGATTTTCATTCATCTTCTGAATAAAACAACGAACAGTTGCTGTTAACGAAGTTTTTATTATTGTAATGATCTGTATATGAATAAAGAAATAAAAGCTAATATATTAACGAATTATTTATATTGAAACAACGAACCAATATTTCGGAAAACAAACAGGTACATATTGTAGTTATTTTACTAGAACCAAACAAGACTGAGGCAGAACAAAAGTTAAACTTATACAGAAGGGGTCATGCTATAATGAAATTATTTAAAATAAAGTTTTTTCTTTAAATTTACATATTTATTGTACATTATATATAAGAACGTGGCTCACAAAAACTTATAACTAAAAATTTATTTATAACAAAAAAAACTTAGCAGCTTAGATTAATAATAACAGATACATTTAGACATAATTTTGTACGCATAGAGTGGGGATAAATTCAATGGATAATCAGAGAGACCCAATAGTCTATTTTATTTGTTTCATGTACTTAGCAGGTTTTGTGACTAGTAGATTTTTACTAGCTTTTAAAATGTATTAAAGAGTAAAGCTTTGTTAACTAAGCACTTCGTGCTTATTATTTACTTTTATGAATCGAGTACTTGGTCAAAAGGTTTATTTACTTCCCCCATGGCTACAACGTTTTCTTGACATTTTAGAAGTAACATTATAGTGAAAGTAAAGTACTACAAAGCATCTCCACATATATATCTATTTTTTCGTATTACTATTTCAGATTTAAAAGATCTTGGCGCATACCGATACAAAATTTTTGAATGAGATGCTTTATCTTCTTTGTTTTTTAATCTGAGCTTTGTAGTCAGTTATATATTTCTTGTAATTATACAAAATATACATATATATATATATATATATATATATATATATATATATATATATATATATATATATATGTATATTTTGTATAATTACAAGAAATATATAACTGACTACAAAGCTCATATTAAAAAACAAAAAGATATATATATATATATATATATATATATATATATATATATATATATATATATATATAGATAAACTTATATTTACAAAAAAAAATATTTCAGCTTATAATAACAAAAATCTTTCTTTAAAGTAAAGCCTTCAAATATAAATGGCTCCAATTAATTTTTTAGCTTTACTTTACATAGAAAAAAATCTATGTATCTTTCTAGTTACATATTTTGTTAATAAAATTTATACCCTATTTTTCGAATTTCGTTTTTGATATCTTGTTCCACTTTCAGGTTGAATATTAAAAAAGTAAATTTGAGTAAATTCTAATATAGAACTTATTTCGTTTGGGTATTGTAAATTAAATACACAGTAATAACAAAAAGTGGTTACAAAAGCATCAGTAAATATTAAATATTCCTCTGCTACTATCTCCTTTTCCATGCAAATCTTAAAGAATAAATTTTCTTCAACATCTAAAAATTGAAAATTGTTGTACTAAATGTGTAGATACAGCATCAATCTGTAATTTTACAGAACTTTTGCTATAAAAATAGTTTTAAATATTTCCATTTCAAATATGGCAATTTTAACTTCATGACTTCTTAAAGAAAAAAAGACATAGGGTAAATAATATTTTGGCCGTTAGTATACCAATTTAAAGAAAATGAATGTTAAAAAAAATTGTCTCTAGTCACATTTTTGTTGTCTTAATTGTTTCGGCAACGCCAGTGGTACACTTGGAAATAAATGTTTTTATTACTAAAAATCGTTTCAGTTTTACACCTAAATGGACACTGAAATGTTTTTCTCGGTTTACCTGCCAATATCCACTTGTAACTAAAACACAGTATACTTTACAAAAAGAAACAATTGCACCAAACGTGTTACCTATGCAGTTAGTACAAAAATAATGGCCGACTGCCACGTCTCGCTGCTGCTCTTGGGAATGAGTGGGGGAAGCGTCATTATTTTACATTATTTTACATTATTGTATATTATTTTACATTATCTTACATTATTTTACATTATTTTACACTATTTTACATTATTTTACATTATTTTACAATATTTTACATTATTTTATATTATTTTACACTATTGTACATTAAATTACTGTTTTTATGTAATCATACTTGAAAGCATATGTAATGGGAAAAAATTCATTGTACACTTAGTAAAATTTCAATCGCAGTAAAAGTATTTAATTGTAAATTTACATGCGTTTTTTACTGTGTTCCCTGTATTTATTATTAATTATTACGTTTTGTTTTAGCTGCTTACCAATTAAGTTTGTTTAGAGATTTAAAAATGTCTGAAATTGGAACACTACTACCACGAGAAATACTGGAAAAAAACATTTGTTCTTTTTGCAAGAAATATCTCTCATATGGTCCGATAAAAGTATATCAATCTGGAAAAATAAGCTGTGGAAGATGTTATCGTAGTGAAGAACCTCTGGGGTACTTATCATTTTTTGAAAAAGTAGCCTCTTATTTAGTTTTTCCGTGTATTTACTCTCCTCAAGGCTGTGCAGAACAGTTGCCCTGCAACAAGGTGGAAGAGCATGAAAAGAATTGCCCCAAGAGTACTTTTCAGTGCTCGTCATGTCCAGTAACTCTAAAATACACCGAGTGTTTTATTACTAAACTAACAAATCATTTTGAGTGTATTCATTCAAATGATGTTTTAGAGGTACCAGAGGTGTTTTTAAACATAAATCCTTTCGAAACTGTAGAAAGAAACTTATTTTTTAAGAAATGGGAGTCGCTTTTGTTAATTTTATTATTTGTCAAGTTTGATGGGAAATGGTTGTACTTAAATACAAGCGTACCACTAGGTTATGGCGTAATAGGATTTAAACAAGAAGTAAGCAATCTAAAAATGCCAAAATATTGTAGTCGCTTGGGGGAAAACACTGATAGTTACAAATTCTTAATTCCTCGATGCATAAACTGCGTTGTCAGAATTTCATTTAAAATTGTAGAAAGGGATACAATTTCTATTTCCATAAATTTTATACCTAAGGAAACAAAGTTTCGGGATATTTTAACACTCAAATCTTCACTTGATCTCGATGCTTTTTATATGCCTACATTTTACTATAACGATACATTTAAAGCAATATATGAAAAAAAATATGGCGTTTTTGATTTTGAAGCTTTTAGTATTTCTGAAGATACTTATGCCTGTAAAATTGTAAATCAAAAATGTAATATTGCTTGGCATCTTAAATGTTATCTTTGTCAAAATTACATTTGGGAATCGGTTGAACAACGTATGTGGGAATATGTGTATTATTGTCAACACTACATTGTTTGTAACTCGTGTGTAAATAATTTTGGATATAGGACGTGTCATTTGGATAGTGCTAATTTAGCATATCGTTTAATAGATTGTCGGGATTTTGAAGTTCTCTGTCGTCACAATTGTGGAAAATTTATTAATATTTTAGAATTTACTATTCACGAAAGAACCTGTAAGTATAATATTTTGAGTTTATTCTCAGATAGAGAGTATGCCCAGTTATGTTTTGGATCAGCATTTCAAGATAATTCAAGTTTGATAAGAGATGGTAGAGTTATTGTGTTTGAATACGAGCCAGGTACAAATAAAAGTATTTTCATTGTAACTCGTGAGAGTCACAAATGCATTTTCCACTATTTACGTATTAATAATATTGATTATTTTGAAGTAGAACATGAATATGATAAAACAAAATATTCAGCTGTTATCCGAATTTTGGATCGACATTGTTTAGTACAAGAAGAAACTAATAGTTTTTCTCGCAATAGATTTAATGAAAAATATTTTCGTACAAAGAATTACACCAGTTATTTTTATTTCACCATAATATTTGTAAATTCCCAAAATAAATATCATAAATTAAACATGTTTTAATCAGTTGTAAATTCTACGTTTATAGTCTATTCAAGAACTAGAGAGAGAGCAATAAATCATTATTGACCCTTTTTTTCTTTGCAAACTACTTGTGTTCTTTATCCGGTCAAAATAGACATTGAAGGTTACATTAATTCGCACCTTGCTAAAAATTGGCATGAATGTTGGGAACCCTATTATACACAATTTGTCAATTATCCACATCAATCCGAAGTGTGGAAAAAAAATTATTCAAGGTCAAATGTTGCAAAAATCGGTTTTTTGAGTTTTCCAGCTAAACGGTAAGTTTTATAATAAAAATAGGTGAGACAAAAATTATTCATCATGCAATTATCTATAAAAATTGTTCATACACTTTTTTTCCTAAGAATCACCATTTCGGAGATACAGCGATGCAAAATGTTGAAAAAGTTGTATTCTTCATAATATGCATGTCAATTATCGTAATATACGTTACAGAACGATAATATAAGTAAAAATATTAATTTTCGTAGCGTATACATACATATTATACAGTTTTAAAAATATAAACTCCAAAAAAAACCCAGTCCCTCATTTTATATGACCGTACGGCCTTGAGCAACATCTGTCTGCTATTCAATTGTCCACGTGGCGACGCTCGTATACCTGCTCCTTTTTGAAGGGCCTCCGTAGATAGAATAGTATTAGTCTCAAGCATTCTTTCGTAGTAAGAACACGTAGTTATTGCTTATATTTTCAAACAAAATTTGTGCAGTTTTGTGTTTGTAATAGAAATGTCGCAGTTGTGCTTTATTTGTAATAAACATTTGACCGAAAGCGAAACAGTTACTGTTGATCGTGGCCTAAAGACATTAATTAATGCAAGTATTGAAAGAGGTGATGAATTTTCGGAATACCTGAAAGACCAGACTTCTGTGACAGTTCATGTGCAGTGTCGAAAAAACTATACTCGGAAGGGTACAATCGCTGCATTGAAAAGAAAACAGGATGAAGAACAAGCTAGTACATCAAAAATAAGTCCACCTCGTACTAGAGCACGCGTAAGTGAACCATTTTTTTGTTTTAAAAAGTGTTGCTTATTTTGTGGCAATGAATTGAATGAAGAGCTAGAAGACAGAAAAGCACTGAAGTATCGGCGTAAAATTTTTCATGTAACAACACTTTCATTCAAAGAAACAATCCTGAATATAGCCCAGACTCGTTCTGATCATGTAGCAAAAGCTGTTATTACTCGAATTGAGTTCGAACATGATTTAGTTGCTGCCGAAGCTAAGTATCATAAAGACTGTCATAATGCCTTCTTGAGACCGACTACGGGGGGTTAAGCCGGTCGTCCTCAATCTGAAAGTACGAATCTTTTAATGGAAGAAATATTTGCACACATCGAAAATAGTGATGATTGTCAATTTTCATTAGACGAATTACAAAATATTTGCAACAATTCGTTAGATAATAGAACCATTAAGTTACGATTAAAGTTGAAGTATGGCGATAAAATTATTATAACAGAAAAGTCAGGAGCATCAACTTTAATATGTTTTGTTGATAATCACTATGACATTTTAAATCGAGCTAGCTACGAAAAAAAACAACAAATCAAAAAGAAGAGCGATTTAGAATCGTAAAGGCTGCGGCAGCAATCATTCGAGAAGATATTCAATCTGCAGTTTTTGATAATTCTCATTAGAAGAAGAAGGAGAAGAAGAAGAGCAAGACAGTATGGATTATGTTCCATTAGAAGAGTATCAATCAGACGAATAATTTTCTCAATTTACGCATTACTTACACCGCTCTTGTTATTTACAATAGTACCATTTTCAATTTAATACAATAGCTTTTTAACTCAACAGAAGCACAATAGATCATGGAATAGGCCTACCGGGGAAACCACGTAAAAAAAACGCGCCATGTACACTACCTCACGGGTGGCGCGGAAACGTGTGAGTAGTGGGAATAGGGGGCTTCTAGTTGACCCCCCCACCACTTTTTTGATTGGTCAGCCAAGAATGACCTTGTTTCTGATTGGCTGCCCAAGTTCGCCCCCTATTCCGATTGGTTTCATAAACTCCGCCTCTTTTTGCTCCACCTCCTACCTCCTTCCTAACCACCACAGTAGTTGGAGGGGAGCTGGTAGCAGTTGGAGGGGAGCTGGTATTTTAAAGGACTGAATCTGAGCGAGCTACATTCATTTACAACTAGTCTTAAGCTTATATAGAAGATTCACCACTAATAAAGAACAGTGTTAAATTAAAAATAAGTGGTAGTTATGAACAGTGATTTGTAAAATGAAATAATCAAATTAGGTAAACAGTTTACTAAACTTCAAAATTCCGAATTAAAGAATGCAATGCTAAGGAAAACACACCCCGAGTGGGCACAGGTATATTATGAGACTGCCTTCCAATACCAATTAGCTGCAGAAGCCTGTTTAAATTATAGAAAAACCCAAAATTTGCCGAAGTTCTTTCATGAAATAAAGAAAATAGGATTCAGTTACTTTTTAAGGATATTGAAGGATTATATAAAAGATCCTGATATATTAAAAGAAATCGTGGAAGAGGAAGAGAGAGATAAAGAGATATTGAGAAACAGGGAGGTTTTAGTGTAGGATTTATTATGGAATTATTAATAAGAGAAATGTATGAAGAGTTTTTGATGTCCGCAGCCTGTTCCGAGTTTTATGCATATGAAGGTCAAGAAAGTGAAGCGCAGAATATTATATTGTTTTTAAATTATATGGAACATGCGGAATTATGTTTACTAGCAGCTAAATGTTGTAGCGAATATTTAAAAAATAAAAATATAGATATTTTAATATGTAAACTTCAAGAACTAGGATTAAATAATAATATTTCATGTATTAAAACAATGTTAGAAAATAAAACACATAATTTGTAATCAAGTCTTTTATTACATAAAAAAATTGTTGTAAAGGTAATAAACATTTGATAATGCACATACACATGGTATTTTTTGATGATAAAAGCAGCAAGGATCCATTTTCTTTAGGGTGGGTTGTTCATCAATCTCGATAACTGGTTTCATGGAATACTTCTTTACGAAATCTGCCTTTTCTTCCCCTTTTACATAAACATAGTCCACCTTAGCGCTTAAATCTCTTATGATATCTCCACATTTGTGTAATGGTGTAAATCCTTCACACCATTCAATGCAATGGTAATTTTTTATTAACCACAGAGCTTGTTTGTGTAAATAGGATGGTAAATGACCCATCGGAAATGGAGCTTTGAAAATAAAATGACTTGTCTTTTGCCCATCGTACGCTGCTAATTCCTTTACAATAAATTTATTATTTTCAATTTTGAATCCTTGAAGATCTAGAATAAGTTTCATATTTTCAAATATTTGAATTTCTTGATCATTTCTACTTTTAATTGATATTCACTTATTTGTTTTTTTAATTTCTGCAACTGAAGTTGAAAATCTAATACTCGAACTGAAATCTCGTAAGACATTATATAAATGAAGAATTCTGGTTTGGCTACGTTAATAAATATCAAAATTGACGCGTGCGCTCTTAAGCGTAAGTAGCGGTTTGTTTAAAAAGAGTATTTTATCTTAAGGAAATTGTATTACAACTGTTTCACAATTTTTGTTAATGGATTGTAACTGAAAACTTTATCATGAATTATGACACAATATGCCGCTGTTTTAGGGGGAATTTTTTCCTTGGTTTCAAATTCAATTCTCATGGTTACTGGACCTGTTTGTAGTAAATCTCTTTGATGTGAACAATTAATGTAAACTATAGGAGCATTTTCTTTAAATTCTTTCGGATTAAAAATTGGTTCCACTGGAGAGTTATAATACCCTTGACGAAAGTCTGTAAACATTTCATACAGAGTAGCAAATTTATTATTTTCAAAGTCAAGTTGAAGATCATTGTAAGGATATCTTTCTGAATTTAAAAAGACATTCATATTTCTTAAATTACAATGATCAAATTTACTCATATCCATTTTTAGATTACCACGTCTATTTTTCTGAAAAGCAATTAGAACATGACGTGGCGTTTCGACTTTTGTAGATGTTTTTACGGGCCAGTTGTGCCTCGTAGTTTCCAATAACTCTGGATATTCAACTAATTCCCAGCTTCGGAAGGTTATTAGTATATCACTATTTTTGTCAATAATTTTGGTAAGTGCTAATTCTTGCGGAATCGCTACAGTAAGATGAGGAACTCTCCAACACAACTTGGTAATTTTAACTTTGGGTTTTTCATCTTCATTACTGGATAGTAATGCATTTGTATCATCATTACTTCTTATTAGAATAAGTTCTTGTTGTGAATTAAGAATAATCTTATTATAATCTTCAAAAAATCCTGAATACATCTTTAATGGTATACATAATGAAACATTACCTTTGTCATCAGTCATAATTTTTTCTTTAGATTTTGTTTTCGGATACCAACCGGCATTTTCCAATTTAGCACTTTCATTTTGATTAAATGAAATATATCCCTTAAGAGTTGAAGTTATACCAATATCCCGAACGGAGTCAATAGTAACACCATTTAAAATATAGCGTAATTCTTTAAATAAAAATGCCGGAGCATTATTAATTAAAACAGTATTAGCTAAAGGGGAATCATCTTCTTTAGTTACTTGCAATTCCACATAAATTTCACTTTTGCAAGGTAAAGGTTATTTTCCTGTTTGTTGCAAAGCAATTCTGATTTCATCATTTGGTCCGAGTTTTGTAGGATTAAAAGGATCGAAAGAAAGAATTTCCCAGCTTAATATTGATTCATCAACCAATACATTTTCTCTTACATTTAAATAATCCATTTTTATTTAAGTTTAAAACCCAAACTTTGAAGAAATTTTCTATTAGAAGGTGTTAACCTTTGGAAGTTTGATTTCCTACTAAAGGAAGTTGGTTTCTTTCTTGTCTTATTAATGTTTTTATTATTAAATTTTCTAGTAAAGTTTGCCGATTTATTGTTATATAATATTACCATCTTTAATCTACTTTTTTAAGATGTAGTCTGATGGTTATGGTTTCTTCTCTAAAATTAACCAAATCACCTTCCTGATCTATTATTTTAATGGCTATTTTATCAATTACTTTAACGGTGACTGGGAAATATATGACGTTTTGAGGTGACTCAATTATTTTGAACCCTGGAGCAACGCTCGGGAAAAATTGGTGTATTATATGAACAGGTTTCCCGTTTAAATATGATCCCTCTGCAATACTGCAGTCTATATTTATTGAATTTACTTTAATTATTTCCGCGGGAAAATCTGATATATGTTCAATGTTGGCTTCCAATCGCCCATTTTTAAACCCTAATAATTTACCAATAGTTCCTTCACGAAAAGTTATGGGGGCTGAACATTTAAGATGTGTACGTAAAGTATTATTATTTGCATAAAGACTAAAACTAATTTTATCCTCATCCAAGTGTTTTTTTAAAAAATCTGTTATGTCTTCTAATTCGTAGCTACCTGGGGGTATGGCTATTTCTAAATTTTCATCATGAATTAATACATTATTCCCAACATCAATATTGGGAATTGCATTAAATGTTTCGAAATTTACAAGACCGATAACATATTCAACATCTTCATCTAAATATATTGGAGGATGTAACTCTGATGTTAAAATAGCGGAATTGCCGCTAAGAACAAAACTATATGACATTTTACTTTAAAAATATGTTTAATAATAAACTAAAATTAGGTGTTACATATGGTTATAAAGAAATTTTAGACACAATTGACCACAATTTGTTTTGTTAAAGTTTTGATAACTGTTATAATTATAATTAACAATATTATTATTTTGGTCGCTATAAAAATATTTAATTAATTCAGAAGGGGGTCGCAAATTACCATAACTATCAAAATATATTATGTTTTTTCCTTTTTTTGTATATGCTATCCAGTGAGTACCAACACCACTGTGATTATCTAGATTGACAATTGCACTTTCAATTAACTTTATCTTTTTTGGTAATTTATCCCTCATAAAAATACCACGAAAGTTGGGAATTTGTAAATATTTAGCGTATTTAAGTAAATCGTAATTTGTAAGTGCTTTTCGAGGTATATGTTTTAGCAGTTTTTTGAATAAGGTTTCAAGTATAATCCACATCCTGTTTTATAGGGTTTTAAATAAAGTCCACTTCCTTTTTTTCCTACCGCAATGGACTCCATCATTTGATTGTGTCGTTTAGATTCTTCTAATTTCGCTTTGGCTGCTTTTGCATCATTTACTGCTTTAGCAATACCTGCAGCCCCTCCTCCAAGAGCACCAAGAGCAGACAAACCAGCAAATAAAGGTATAAGTGGAAGAAATCCGCCAGTCTTTGGGATTGGAATTACCCTTTTCTTTGGAGGTAACACTTTACCAGTTTTTTTAATAGCTTTTAAAGCAGTTTGAATACTTTCATTTAGGTCTTTAAAACGTTTCCCCTTAATTCCTTTTCTAGCTTTTGAAATTACCTGAGATAATGATAGTCCTCGTCCTTTTCGAGTTTTTCGCTTGAACTTTCTTCTCGTTCGAAGTCCCATACCTAATTTTCTTTTAATTTTCATAGCACCAGTAATTCCTAGTGCAGCAGTTTTTTCCCCAAAACTAGAATCTTTAGCTTTGAACCTTGATAAAGCTTTGTCAGCTAATACTTTATCAGCTAAATGCCTTCTTTTTATATCATTTGATTGTGAGTAAGCAATATCGTGTTCTTTACAAGCCTCATCCAATAAATTTATACCTTTATCACCTCTTGACAATCGTTTTTCCAATTTTGTTCCAGGTCCACAAAAATTATAACCAGGAATATGCAATTCAAAGGGTAATTTATTTATTAATGAGTTTACTAAACCACTTCCTTTCCTTTTGCTGTTTGTCTTGTAAATGATTCGTTTATTATGTGATGGAAACATTATATATAGTTGCAATCCTAGTGATAACTAACCAGTTACATCACAATACTGAATATTAATAGTTTGTTTTATATATAAAATGAGAGTTGAGAAACAACCATACTCTATAACAATTAAGGATCATGAAAGTTCAGTGAATGGTTTTAGAAAACATGGAAAACTGTTTGAGGGAAATAGTAAAAGAGGGTTAATTATTGGCCCGTCAGGCTGTGGCAAAACCAATGTTATTATTAGTTTGATTGAAGATCCGAATGGTTTGCGATTTGAAAATCTGTATGTTTATTCAAAATCCTTATATCAACCAAAGTATAAATATTTGAAAACACTTTTTAAACCTTTGAAAAAAATTGGATACTATGAATCTGAAAATGAAGAAACAATTGTTTCACCAAAACAAGTTAAACCAAACTCTATAATAATATTTGATGATATAGTGTGTTGTAATCAGAATGTTGTAAAGGACTATTTTTGTTTCGGAAGACACAAAAATACTGATTGTTTTTATTTATGTCAAACATATTCTTCTATTCCGAAACAATTAATTCGTGACAATGCAAATTTAATTGTTATATTTCAACAAGATCGAACAAACTTAAAACATATTTATGATGATCATGTTAATGTTGATATGTCATTAAACCAATTTAATGAGTTGTGCTTAATATGTTGGAAAGATAAATTTGGATTTTTAGTAATAGACAAAGACTCTAATGTGAAATCTGGCCGATATCGAAAAGGATTTGATTCATATATTTACTTATAAAAATAAACGTTTGATGGTAAATTATACCAATCATGGATGAACGTTTAGCAAGAGAGCTAGTTAAATCAAGAAAAGCTGTTAAACAAAAATATCAGAGTTTAAAAAATGCGGAATTTGAGGCGCAAACTAAATTGGAGGAAATATATAAACCGATAACTCAACCCTTACAAGAATTAATTTCAACGATTGGTAAAATTGAACCTGTTGAAATAAAGGAAGAGCTACACACACCAATTAAAAAAATTTATGAAACACCACAGAAAAGATCAATTCAAACACTAACACCAAAGAGAAAATTACAATATGGAACATCAACACCAGAAAAAAGAAAGACGGGAAAAACTCCACTCCTTCCTACAGAAATACCATCGATTATTGACTGGGACGCGAGTTTAGCTTCAGCAAGTCAAATGCCATCTATACAACAAACAAGTATTATTGCAGAAACAAACCCTTCTTCAGGTTCACACTCCACAATAGGAAATCTTTCAGATATACTGGAACAAACACGGCAAACAGTTAGAACATTTGTTGATACAGATTTATATAAAGAATATTTATTAGGATTTGATGAATTACCTCGCCAATATATTGATAGCGGTGTAAAAGATGTTGAACATGAGTTTGATCACCAATATGGAATAGTTCATGATTTGGAAACCGAGAAATTCTTTTTGGGTTTAACTCAAAAACCTGTCGAAATTATTGGTAAAAACATCAAAATTGAAGGAATAACCTATACAGGTACACCAGGTTTATATGAGTTATTATTTAAAAAAGAACCAATAGGGTATAAAAAACAAGATTTGGAAAATTATATGGATATTTTAAAAAGAACCAATGCATACCGTAGAAATAATGATCCAAATGAGCAGGTGCAGGGGAATGGATCACATAAATATATTTCTATAATAGGACCTTATTTGCAAAGCAAAGGAATTACAAAAACTAAAACTCTAAATCCCGAATCTCAACAAGCAGTCCAGGGATTTTTTGAAAGACGCAAAGCTCCATATAGAGAAAGTCGAGTGTCTTCAAAAAAAACCGGATTTGGTATAACTTTAAAAGTTAATAAACCTAATACAGATTACATATATTGGGATAATGTAAACGAACTTGTTGAGAGACTTCGACTATTGGTAGCATCCATGCTTGCGGGACACACTGGTCATAACAATGAAATTATTTCCATTATTGAAGAACTAAGAGAAGCGAATATTATTATATAAAAGGACATAATAGATACTTTTAAACATTTCTAAAATGACCATCGATAAATTTGGTCGTCATATTTCAAAAAAATCTGCTCTAAACACATTATTATCACTAGAAAATAAAATATTATCAAATGTTGAAGAGAAAATAATAAAAATTTTTAAAAGCGATGTCAAATATATTGAAAACAAATTAATTCAAAATTTAGATCCCAGGTTGAAAAGCGATGTTAATAATTTAAATAAGAGAATAAATGAATATGATAACAATATACAAAATATTGCAAAAAAGATTAAGTTATTTGAGGATAAAGTTATTCCTGAATATAATGACAAGATAATTAATTTGAAAAATACTGTTGATGGAAATGATGAGGTAGTAGAAAAATTTTCTCAGAAAGTTTCTAAATATGCAAATGACTTTGACGTAGTGAAGTTAAAATATGATAAAGTTGATGATTTTGAAAATGAAATAAAAAATGAAATTACATCAATTAAATCAATAATTAAGGATACTTCAGCAATTGACAATGTCAAGAACAGTATTTCCAAGGAAATTACATCAAAGTTTCAAAATTTTACTAATTTGCTTAATGATAGAGTAGCAGAAGAAGTAAGGAATTTTAAGAAAATACATGACGTTATGGATAAAAATACACAAAATCTTGAAAAATCAATGAACACTCATTTCCTAATTCACAAAAAAGATACCGACAAAGTTAATGAATTTAAAGAACAAATTAAAGAATTTGAAATTAAAATCAATGCATATAAATCAAATTTACAATATTTAGAAGACAAATTGAAGGAGGATTTTCAAAACGAAAATGAAAAAATTGAAACAAAATTCAAAGATCAAATTACAAAAGATAATGAAAAAATCGAGGATATACTAAAGCAATTAAACAATCTGAAAACCAAATCTGAAACGTCTTTTGACGAGGGAAATTTTACAAAGGCAATCGATGAGAAATTACAAAAAGAATTAGAATCCTTACTAGAAGTAGTGCAAGCTATAATAGAAGTTTCTAAAAAGGATGTATTAATTAAAATTAAAAATAATAGTTCAAAAATCGAGGAGACTTCTTTACTCATAAAAGAACTTGAAACATCTTATACAGATATACTACACAAAGCTGAAAAGACAGCGTCAGACATAAAAAATATAGAAAAAAAAATTGTGAAAATGACATTAGATATTACAAATGCAGAATTTCAATTAGGAAAAGATATAAAAAATCTAGAAGATAAATTAACAAAAGAAATAAAATCTTTAAACGAATTAGTTCAAAGAGCTGCTGAAGTTTCTAGAAAAGAATTTAATGATACAATGAATTATGCAAGAGAAGAAATGAATTCAACATTAGGTGGTTTCAAAAAAGATTATACGTTATCAAATGTTCTTTTGGAAACTAAATTTAATGTAAAAATGTCTGATCTTAATAACAACATCACCCAAATAAATTCGTCAATAAAAGAAATTAGAAATGAAAATAACAAATCATTTGAAACAATGGAAAATAAATTTAATGTAAAAATTTCTGATCTTACTAACAACATCACCCAAATAAATTCGTCAATAAAAGAAATTATAAATGAAAATAAAAAATCATTTGAAGCAATGGAAAATAAAATTAAAGAACTTACTAAAAAAAACTGAGATGATTTTTTTATATTTTACAACATCAGCGATAAAGGGCTTTTATAAACGGTTTAGAAGGAGGTAAAGTTATTTGTGGGATTTATTTTCGTGAGTAAGGTATAAATTAATAATGAGTAAAATTAAGCAAGACGTTGTAAATGAATTACATAAACCGGCGAGAAGGCGATATAGAAGGAGACGAACAATTGTAAAAGGGCTTAATGATCTATTTCAAGCTGATCTGATAGAAATGCAGCCATATGCGAAATTTAATAGGGGTTTAAGATATATTTTAATGGTAATAAATGTGTTTTCTAAATTTGTATGGGCAGAACCTGTAAAATCCAAAACTGGTAAAGATGTAGCAGCTGCAATGAAAAAAATTCTATTAACTTTAAAAACTCCCCCAACAAATCTGAATACTGATCAGGGTAAAGAATTCTTTAATCAAGACTTTCAGAAACTTATGGAGCAGTTCAAAATTAATCATTACAACACATTTTCTAATATGAAAGCTAGTATTGTAGAGAGAGTAAATAGAACGATAAAAAACAAAATGTGGAAAAAGTTTAGTTTACTAGGTAATTATAAATGGATCAGCTTTCTTAAAGAAATAATTACAGAATACAATAATACTAAGCATTCAACAATCGGAAAAAAACCAAACGAAGTTAACAAAAAGAATGAAATGGAAATCTTGAAATCAGCTTATACTCATAGGAAAACTGTGGATCCCAGATCACCAAAATTTCGTGTCAGTGATAGAGTACGAATAAGCAAGATTCGCGAACAATTTTCTAAAGGTTACACGCCCAACTGGTCAAACGAAATTTTTCAAATAAAAAAAATACAACTTACTAATCCAACAACGTATTTGATTCAAGATGGAAATGGGATAGATATTCAAGGAGGTTTCTATGAAGAAGAACTTCAAAAAGTAAGACACCCAAATGTATATCTGGTGGAAAAAGTGTTAAGAAAGAAAGGAAACAAAGTATTTGTAAAATGGTTAGGATTAGATAAATCTTATAACTCTTGGATCTTCAAGAGAGATGTGATGTAATAGTAATTAATGCTGTAATAATAATTGATGTTTGTAATAAAAAAAAATGATTTTTTATATATATTTGTTTTATTTAAAAATAAGCTTATTACATAAACATTTTTTTAAATACAATATTCCTATAATCAGAGTCTAATATGGGATTTAAAATTTCTTCAGTCAATTTAATCCTTCTTCTAAAATGTTTTTGATTTATAAACTCTTCAGAAGTCATACGAGCTTTTCTGTAGGCGAAGTTCCAAGCAACCATCAGATGAATTTGGTTTCTTGATTCATCAATAGATACTGTCTTCTTCATAATAGTGCTTAGACTTTAATTTTTGTTCTAGTTCTTCGGGATGATTCAACAGCAGTTCCAGCATGGAGCACACATTTTCACTATTTAGATTTTGTTTTGGAGAAAGGACATTATATATTTTGTCAAAAGAATCTCCGTCGTAAAAATTGTTATTTCTAAAAACGTTGAAATAACGTCGAAAGTTTTGTTTTTGTAAAACATTTAGTCTATATTCTATAAGTGGAATTTGTTCCCATAGTCTGCACACAGTTTCATTTCCATAGTAAATAAAATCACAGCTTTTCACAATCTTCACTATTGGTAATTCACCAATCTTTTCAAAATGAATAGATAAATTTTGCAAATATATCGGTTCATTGAAAACATTTGGTGAAAACATATAATTTGTTATAACTCCTTGATATTGCAATAAGTTCTTCCAATCATCTTCATTTAATATCACAGACTGACCATTTTTACCACCAAGTTCAATGCATGGTAGAAAATCACTTTCCACCCACAAACCAACCGCAGCATATTTAGAGTTAGAATTATTTAAATTATATTTTGTAGAATTTATAATTTTTTTTTTTATTTTCTTTTTTAATGGTGAATTTTCAAATATATTTTTACTCTGATTACTGAACATTTTAAATGATGTATTTCAAAAACTAACTGGCTATCTGTTTGCTCTCAAAAAACTAACTATCAATCCGTTTGCTCCTAAATTTTATACATTTTCCCTCTCCTCTCAAGTGGAGGGGTAAACTTATTTTCCCTCTCCATTTAAGAGGAGGGGATAAACTTTAAATGTCTTTATACTAACGAGAATCAATAAAAAACAAAATTTATATTATTTTTTTAACATTTATTAAATATTTTTATAGATATTTTTTCATGAAATACAATAAAATTAAACATGTACAAATAAATATTGCTGCTGTAAATATAATAACAAATATATAACAACAGACACAATGACAAGATTCTTCTTTTTTATTATTGAAAGGAATCCAATCTGAATATTGTAATGGTTTGTTTGTCATGGAATATTTAATTTTTATGTATGTATTTTCACACAAAGCAGAATCAGTTACATTATAGGTAAAAAAGTGTGAATTTCCAACAAGATATGTCATTTTCATCTGTTTGTAGCAGTAGGTTTCATTTTTGAGGGCATTTATACATATATCAGCCCTAACTGTATAAGGAATGTAATTTACATATATCACATTTCCAACAAGGGAAACTAAAACTATTAAAGATGCAGCAGTCATTGTTGTAATATTACTAACAAATAATGGTATTTCTATACAATATATATGTTTTTGGATTCAGTTCCCCCTCCAACTTTTAAAGCTTCAAAAACGACTTACATAATTTATCATCATATAAAATGATGTCTTTATAAAGATGAAAAATTACTAGGAGTAGTTAATTCTAATCGCGGTTTTTTATTTTTAGATCCATTTTCGTTTCCAGAACTTAAAAAAGTTAGAGTATCATACATCATTTTCATATCTTTATCAAAAAAATCTGTTTCCAAAATATCCTTATGTCCCCATGCAAGAGTTTTTGTGGAATTTGGTATACAATATCTTTTATCATCATGAGTTGTTAATGCCAATTTATTTAACAAATTAGTGTATATATTATGCATATCTGACTTGAATACATACATGGTGCAGAATATTTTGTCACCTTTCTCAACAACATCTTTATAATCTGATAATGTTAATTGATTTTTTATACATGATCTACTAACGCCTTTTGCTTTTTTATCTACACTATTTTTGGATTTTATACAATATGCTTTAGCACCAGTTCCATAAAAACTTTCAATGGGAATCCCTTTGTACTCATCTTTAAATTTACCAACAACTGATGTTGTAATAGGCATGCAATGAATATTTTGTTCAGAAAAATTAGAAGTATCAAATTGATCCAGATTTAGCTTCATATCTTCATAAAAGTTTTGGGTCTGAACTTCAAGAATTAAGGAATCAGTATCCGTATATAATAAATTTAAATTATTACCATATTTTACTTTTAAATACCCATAATAAAAATTATACATTACAGTTTTTGCAATATCCAGAATACTCATCCCAACATAAATTGGTTTATTGTATTCAATGCAAACCTGTTGAAGTTGAAGAGCAACTAGATTTTCAGAGAAAATTTTAAAATCCTTTAATTGAGGTTTAGAAATAAGTTTTTCGGTACTAAATTTATTACCCTGTCTTTCCCATTGAGATACTAATTTAATATCTGCTCGCCTATCAACATTTTCCATGGTTTTACCGAAAATTGAATTATTTGCCAATTTATAACAATTTTTATCAAATTTATTTTTAGATAAATTTCGTAAATTTGTATTTAAATCTATATATTCCGCTAACCATGGTGATTGTGTAAACTTAACTGCTCTGTGTATTTTTATGATTTTGAGTCCAAATTGTAGACATTGTTTCAGATATCGGTAGTGAATGATATAGTTATATTTATTATGTAAGTTTGGAATTAATTTTGAGTGGTTTGAAATTGGTGGTGTATATTGTTCAGGACAAAATGGGAAATCATTATGACTATCATGTAAATAATTTGGATATTCTAAATCAACTTCAAATATGTATCCTATAGATGATGTATCTGAAAGTTCGGATATATTTAAAGTTTCTATTTCGAGCTTAGGTACCCAAGCAAAATTTTTTTCAGGCAAATATTGTTTCATAGCATAACCATACAAATTTGTGGCGTCTAAGTAAGCGATATATGTTGTAGGTCTTTCAGGATTAAAATTTTCTAAGAATGGATTATTTGCTTCAGATTTGCGTTTGGAACAAGTGCTAACCCCACCACGAACACCTTTTTTGAAAAAATGAAGCATATCTGGTTCCGTTAATAATTCTAATTCTACATTAGTTAATTTCATCATTGCATCCCAGCACATAGAAGGGCTAGTGACATAATTAACAGGATCTAACTTATAGGTTTTAATACATGTGGATCTATAATTTTCAAAAACATCAGCCAAAAGTAAAACATCTGATTTTAAGTAAATATCGGAATAAGCCCCTATTGTAGAACACTTAAATAGATTCCACACTTCTACAGCACGATTGTAGTCTTGAGGAGAGATATTTTCATCGGTTAAGTTATTATAAAATTTATCAATCAATGGTAGAGATTTCTCATTTAATTTTTCGTTGGAATCTATGTAAGAGTATGGAAATACCCCTTTTTGTCTAATGTATCGAAATTCATCAGCATTTGAGAAAAACTTTTTAATTTCAAAACATTGTGAATCTTGTAGAGTTTGTGATAGTGACTCTAAAGACTCTGGGAGAAATTGAAAAGAATCTATAAAGCGTAGTCGCAAAGCAACTGGTTTCCGCTTTTCTGACACATCAACGAAAATTTCCTTACTAAAAGAAATATACTTTTCTTTATTTTGAGCTATAACACTAATATTTTCTTTATTATAGCAAAGCGATTTAATAAATAGGTGAGAATCATAGTTTTTTAAATTATGCAATACTATTGGTATATATTTTGGAGGTTTAAAATGCAAATTACATATTGAGTGGGCGGCTCCTCGATATTTACCTGTAATATGACAATGATCCCTACACTTTATGAAATTTCCTTTTGAAAAAGGTTTTTCACATACATAACAAATGCTAGAATTTTCATATTCAATCTGTTCCACAGATGATAAATCTTTCAATGGTACTTGATATTTTAAATATTTTTTATAAATTTCTTTTACATCATTTTCAATGTATTCAATAAATTTTATAGCACAATCTGTACCTCTATAAAGTTTAAGACACACAACATTCTCATCAAATGATGATTTAATATAATAAGCAAATGAATAGGGTATATGTTCAGCAGTTTTAATAGTATATGAGGTTGTCGAATCAGGTGTAGATTGTTGGCACTCAATGTTTTTCAAATAACATTCAAAATCGGCATAAATAATAAAAGGAGCTTTATACTGTTTCTGAATATTTTGAAACTTTAATATATTTGCAGGAATATAATTGCCAAATTTATCCAAAATCAAATTATCTGAAGGAAGCTCAATTCGAACAAAACTACAATCACGTTCTAAATGTGTGTTAAGTTTTTCATATGTTCCAAAATATTGAAGGCATCCATCACATAAGTATTTTTTTATTTTCTTTTTTGATAATTGTTTGGATACCAAGCAACCTAAATCCTTTATCCAACAGTAGTGGTTATTTCCATCATCAGAACTTATTAAAAGCAAATTAATATGTAATTTTTTCTTTTCATTATTATAATGTAAAGGACCGACAATCTCATATACCTTTTTATTATCCCTAAAAATTTTTCAACTCCATATACATTTATGGACAAATTATTTTTTTCTTCAAACTTTTTTATATCTAATAATTTTACTGGAAATTCAATACCTGTAAAATCGAAAGCGTCTCTGAAGTCTGGATATGATGAGGTCTTTCGAGGATTACCGGTTGGCTGGTATGCTGCTGAAACCACTGCCCAGGCGAAACAGCAATTGTCCTCATTCATCACATTCACTATTGATTTAGAAAAGTGATGCATCTTAATGTAGGAGGAGGCATTCAATGGGTTGTACTTATTGATGTTGACTTCCAAATGCAGAATTCTTTGTAGAGCCCACCCTGTAATAGGAATTAAAAAATTAGTTCTGAATAATATTTGTTAGAGATGTACAAGTGATATTAAGAAAACTTAGCTCTTGAGATTAAATAATAATTACCTGAGTCTCTTTCCGGCAATTCATCTGCTTTGGTTTCAATAATCTTGAATAAATCATCGTAAAGCTGTTGTAGATCAGTTGTATGGGTTACAATGAAGAACGGTGTATTAAATGACTTAATTGAAGTAGAGGTTAAAGTTGGAGAATAATATATTCCAAATAATTCCAAATTTACTTTAGCACATGTAAATTCTTGTTGACGCTGGCGTATTAATGTTTGCACTTTATTACCAATATCTTGCTGAAACTTTTTGATGTCGATGTGATAATTCTGCGAATATATTCTGTAGGAAGCTATTCGACATTTAAATGCACTCCTGATAATGTCAATTCCATTTCCATATTTTATGCAGCTCCTGTTTTTATGAATATTTGTCCTCAAGTGTGTGCTCCAGGAATTAGATTTGACATTTACTTCACAATCTTGGCAAAATCGCATTGGAGGCCTTGAAAGTAGTTCATCAACTGAAACAATTATTATTTTTTAATTCCTCTGTAAACCTTTATTAATAATAAAAAGAAAAATTAAAAGGAAAATTATAGCTAAATATGTTATAAAAAAATACTTACGATTAATTATATAATCTTCCAAGTTAAAGGTGTTTTCGTTATTGACAAAATTTTCTCGAAGGTGGCGTACAATATGTGATTTTCTTTTAAATTCTCTTAAGCAGTGTGTGCAAAGGAGAGTCATTTTAAAATGGAATCGGTTAGGGCCGTGTCGCTTTTAAATAAATACAATTTTGATCTATCAAGACCCAATGACATAGAATAATTAGCAATTTTTTCAGCTCGCGCAATTTAGAAAACTTTTGGATTTACTTTTGAATTAACTTTTGGATTCACTTTTTAACTTGAAGAAAAACATGGATTTTTTTTAAAAAATATATTTCCCAAATTTAAAAGAAGATCGCCTTGTCGTTGAATACAATTTTTAACGTCTTTTAAAGTCGAATTAGATAAATTATTACATATATTATCTAAGTTTAAATAGGAATAAACCATTGACTTAAATCTAGATGCGGCACACCTTGTTTCATTCCTATTTAAGCTCGGCTTAGATTTCATGCGAATAAATTTATCTAATTCACTCTTATTTGCCGCCAGCTGTCGCTCTGACTGCTGTCGTTCTGCCTGCTGTCGTTCTGCTTGCTGTAGCTCTGCCTGCTGTCGCTCCGCCTGCTCTCGCTCTGCTTGCTGTAGCTCTGTTGCTGTAGCTCTGCTTGCTGTTCCAACCACGATGGCTATAGAACCTCTCTGTTTAATCTCAGAGTTTCGACCAAAAGGTCCACTCGTTGTCGCGCAGTTCAAAAATTAAAATTAGAAGTTGAAACTACTTCAATCGTTATTTGTTGATTTAACTTCTCCGCACACCCTTAAAACAGAACACTACTAAAAAGAATCGGAAAACCACATACTAAATTGGGGGTAGTTACCCTTACACGAAGGGTTTGCAATTTAAGCCTGTAATATTTCAACAATGATCGCCCACATACATAGGAATCTAACCCCAAAACTTCGTTAAAAGGCATCAAGTAATAAGCTCAAAATACGGCATCAAAAATAGGGGTGAAAACTACCCCAACCCAAAATTCTTGTTACTATTAAGTGGTTAGGTGAAAATGCCTCCTAATGCACACACTTAAATTCTCTCAGTGCAGCCCGCAACTCTTTTCAGTTATACACAAAAACTACCCTCTAGGAATATAATGATCATCTTCAAAACCTCCAACTACGATGGCTGAAGAATCTCTCTGTTCAACTCCAGAGAATCAGTCGAAAAGGTTCACTCCCTGTCGCACAGTTCAAAAAATAAAATTAAGGGTTGAAACTACCCCAATCGTTATTTACTGATTTAACGTCTCCGTATACCCTTAAAATAGAACACTACTAAAAAGAATCGGAAAACCACATACTAAATTGGGGGTAGTCACCCTTACACGAAGGGTTTGCAATTTAAGCCTGTAATATCTCAACAATGATCGCGCACATACATAGGAATCTAACCCCAAAACTTCGTTAAAAGGCATCAAGTAATAAGCTCGCAATACGGCATCAAAAATAGGGGTGAAAACTACCCCAACCCAAAATTATTGTTACTATCAAGTGGTTGGGTGAAAATGCCTCCTAATGCACACACTTAAATTCTCTCAGTGCAGCCCGCAACTCTTTTCAGTTATACACAAAAACTACCCTCTAGGAATATAATGATCATCTTTAAAACCACCAACCACGATGGCTGAAGAACCTCTCTGTTCAACCCCAGAGAATCAATCGAAAAGGTTAACTCCCTATCGCACAGTTCAAAAAATAAAATTAGGGGTTGAAACTACCCCAATCGTTATTTACTGATTTAACGTCTTCGCACACCCTTAAAATAGAACACTACTAAAAAGAATCGGAAAACCACATACTAAATTGAGGGTAGTTACCCTTACACGAAGGGTTTGCAATTTAAGCCTGTAATATTTCAACAATGATCGCCCACATACATAAAAATCTAACCCCAAAATTTCGTTCCGATTAGGAAATTATTAAATTTTTTCGAATTATCGTACATTATTTATAACGTTGTTTCGAAAAGTCTCTATATACCTACTCGATAGCCTGCCTAAGACCGAACGGCTTCGCTGCTCAAAGTAAAGTGCATGCATAACGATGCTGGAGAGGAACGAGATGAGGGGCGGAGCTAAATAAATAACAGGTGTAGTTTATGTAACCAATCAATATAGGAGGCAAACCTGCACTTTCACTATTATGAATAGTTGCACGAAACCATCAATATCTCGTTGGAATAAACCTTAACTAACTTCTGTACTCCTGATAATCGAAAAATTGAAACAGCCTTTATTTTACGCTAAAAATTCCATAAATATTGTTTTTATTCACAATGTCTTTTAATATTTGGCCTATAGAATATTCAAATTGCACTTTGAATATCTTATTTATGTTCTTTTGTTTTTAACCCTATGCAGGGATATTACTTTTGTTTTTAACCCTATGCAGGGATATTACTTTAGTTTATATAATCTTCCTTGTACACCCTGGTGCAAGTATCCTAATTTACTTACGAAAATCTTAATTTTCGCGAGTTTTCTAACAATTTCACCCAGAAAAGACACAAAAATTCGTAGTTTTCCGATTTTACACCGTACTTATTCAGTCTGTGGTATTATTATGATCTAAAATCCATTAATTAAATTTAAATTCCAAGACCATTCAGCTCTCAAAAATATGTCTGCACGGCTTCGCTGTTCGAACTGAAGTGCTTACATAATAGTGTTAAAGAGAAAAAAGACGAGGGGTAGAGCCAAAGAAAAAAGGTGTAGTTTACGTAACCAATCGATATAGGACTTCCACGACTAAGAAAAGTTGCAGAATACAATCTATATCTTTTTCTGATATACCTTCACTAATTTCTGTACTCTTAATAATCGAAAATTTAAAACAATTTTAAACACTGTAATGTTACCCTAAAAAAAAGACCACACAAATTTTTTAACACTTTTTCAGTCACCCGTAGAAAACAGCCAGATAAATGTTGTTTTAATTCATAATGTATTTATAATATTTGACCTATGGCCTATATATCCTGCACTTTGAATACCTTGTTTATATTCTTTTGTCTGGAACCCTACACAGGGATAGTCCCAAATATGCCAAGTTCAGAGACAAGAGTATAACAATAGGTCACGAAATCTTTCTTGTACATGCTGGTCCAAGGTGCAAGTTCCCTAATTTCCTTAAATGACATTCATTTTCGTGAGTTTTTTAACAATTTCACACCAAAAAGATACAAAAACTCATAGTTTTCCGATTTTGTACCGCACTTATTCAGTCTGTGGTCTTCTCAAGATCTGAAATCCATTAATTAAATTTCCATTCCAAGACAGTTCACTGCCACATAAGAGACGTCCGCACGGCTTCGCTATTCAAACTAAAGTGCATATGTAGTAGCGATGGATTGAAAAAAGATGAGGGGCGGAGCTAAAGAAAGAAGAAGAGTAAGAAGGAGAACGTAACATATCGATGTAGGGCTTCCACCACTAAGGATAGTAACAGCATACCATCAATGTCAGGTTCTGATATATCTTCATTAACTTCTGTATTCCTGATAATCGAAAATTTGAAACGGGCGAATTTCACCCTAAAAAAAAATAAAAAAAAATGGCCACACAAAATTTTTAAAACTTTTTTAATCCTGACCCATACAAAAGACAGCTATAAATGCTGTTTTAATTCACAATGTCTTTATAATATTTCACCTATGGACTATACATCCTGCACTTTGAATATCTTATTTATGTCCTGCTGTTTTCAACCCTATGCAGGGATATTACCAAATATGCAAAGTTCAAAGACAAGAGCATAACTTTAGATTACGTAATCTTCCTTGTACACCCTGGTTCAATGCGCAAGTTCCCTGATTTTCTTACGAAAATCTTAAATTGCATTCATTTTCGCGAGTCTTTTAACAATTCCACCCCGAAAACACAAATTTTCATAGAGTTTCTCGATTCTACATCGCGTCTATTCAGTCTGTGGCCTTCTCAAAATCTGAAAATGTTTCAATCGTACCCATTATTTAAATTTAAATTCTAAGACAATTCGGCTCCATAGAAGACGTCTACACCGGTTCGCTGTTCGAACTGAAGTGCATACATGATGGTGTTGCAGAGAAAAATTTTGATGGGCGGAGCTAAAGAAAAAACAGGTGGAGTTTACGTAACCAATCGGAATAGGGGGCGAACTTGGGCAGCCAATCAGAAACAAGGTCATTCTTGGCTGACCAATCAAAAAAGTGGTGGGGGGGTCAACTAGGAGCCCCCTATTCCCACTACTCGTGTGCATATTATGAAGAATACAACTTTTTCAACATTTTGCATCGCTGTATCTCCGAAAGGCCCTTAGATTAGTTTCCGTCCGATCATGGCCACCTAGATGCAATTTTAAAAGTGGCTCTAAAAAAATGAAGTAGACGTAAAAAGTTTTTAAAATGTCACATTCTGATCTAGAATTGTCTCAGAAATCCAAAAATGTTAAAATATACAGGGTGTTCCATTTAAAAATTTAAAACCGGGGCCATTTCAGGTGAAACCGGAAGTGGCCGGAAAGTGGAAAATATGCGAAAATTCTCCCCTTCACATACCATTTACCTGTACCAATTCTCATTTTGATACACATAATGACTTGTCTAATAGATTCGTTGACACGGTATATATATCTTCTCGGAATAAATAATTTTGTTGCGCGCTCCAATTTGAAGTTCGAATTTCAGAAGCACATCGTGAGAAAGCCGAGCTTCCCCCACCACTCGCTACAATGCACTTGCACAAATACCTTCACTTCGAAGGGCTATAACTCTACTAGCGATGCATGAATTTCATATTTATTGCATCATAAAATATAGGTCTTGGTTTAAAATCTGTGAAAATTTCAACTCTTAAAGTTTATAAACAAAAGAGATATGACTTTTTTTTTAAAATGCTATCTTATCTCCTATAACCAATAGGAAACTTAGTTTTCTTTTAAAATTCGTGTTTTTTCACCAGCTTTCAAGTCCACTTATTCACAAACTTGTATCATTCAAATAAACAAAGTTATTCCAATTATTTATACGTAAAAAAGGTACCCCTTCTTTAAACGGTTTTTTAACAACAATTTTTTTTAAAATAAATCTTTTTTTCATCTTCGTTTGTAGTTTAAACTTCAAAGAATCCATTCCGCTTTTGCAAATATCTGTAGAATCATCCTCTGGGAAAGGACAATTGTTTGAACATTCAGTGTCTGGAATAAACAATTAAGATCCCAAATAGCACACTTCAGTCCACTGGATATTCATCGTTTATCCAAAGCTGAACATACTGGGTATCCATGGGATGTCCAGAATTTGTCCACCAACATCCTATGGATATCCACTAGACTATACGTTTGTCCCACTCATGCACGTCTTTTTGGATTACATATATTGTCCAAGTATGGATCATTTTTGGATATTAATAGAACTAATTTTGAGTGTCCATATATTGTACATTCTTGACCCGATTGTGGACATATTATCCGATGGTATTGTGCTTTTTGGATAAACAGGTCATAATCTATGGTTCCCTCTTCTTGACGTTCCGGTAACGTGAATGGTAGATATTTTCAGAATTTGCTTAGGGTTCGAGAGCTTACAGTACCTAATTAATCTGCACTTCTGAAGACACAGACCACTCATGTCATCAAAACGTCGATAACAAGTAACCATAGATGGCCCTATTAGTCCCAAAAATTAAACAGATATAAATTATATTAGCGAACCAGGTAACAGGAACTGGATCCACATATTACACTTATTGATTACAATTGTCAAGTTTTTAATAGAATACTATATAAGAATATAAAATTTTATAATTAGTGGAATTGCAAGTGCTACAAAATATAGCTTCAATTGATTTAAATTGTTCAAGCTGTAGAAGGATTGCTATGAATAAGTTATCTGGTTCCATAGTAATAGGTACAATTTCAATTGGGTAATAGAAAATATACCAATTATTTAAATAAAGACTTTTTATTGTTACAATAATTATTTTTTTCTAGATTTATTTCTGTCGTTTAATCTCTTCTGCCATTGTCTAATCTCGTCTTCGGCTGTTTTTTTATCGGCCCCCCATTCTTCTACCGCAGCTGAAAATTAATAAGGTTTAACGTTAAATGATGCAGTATTTTATGGTTTTGTAGGAATTTAAATATCTCTCTCTCTCTCTCTATACATATATATATATATATATATATATATATATATATATATATATATATATATATATATATATATATAAAACCAAATGCATCGTTATTGCTTAGAGTGCTTAAACCAACAGACCAGAAAAAAAATTTTAACACACTTTTTGTCTGGGTATTATCAGAACAAGAGGATCTAGAGTTCAACGTGTGAAATCTGACACCTAATTTGTTCTTATTATTTACGAGTATGACAAATAAAACAGAGAGATTTTTTTCATCAAATTTTTATATTTAAGTGGTAACTTACCTACAAATAGTGAACATAAGTTCTTTAAAGGGCACTTTACTGTTCCATCATATGTATAATTCTTGGAAAGGCTATCTGTCACTGTTACAATAAAATATCTTTTAATAAGTTAATAGGTATAATTTCCTCCAATTTTCGCTAATTGTAAAACCTAAAATTATATTACTTTATTGAGATAATTAAACGTTAATTCCACATATGCTAACCTAAGAATATTTTTGACTTTAAGAATCAAAGCAAAAAAATATATATAAAATAATCCTGTAAATTAAGTTTTTTTTTTATCAATAGACTCATACACATAAAGAAGCATTACTCGAATAAGTTTCAGCTTTTATTTCAGGAGAAGTGTAATAAACTTACTGCATCTTTGAAGTTTAAATTGTCCTGAAGATCTTATGTGACTTGAGGCAGCTGATTATTTTCTTAAGTAAAAGGATAGTTGAACTCCTGCAGAAAATTCTTTGTAGATACTTGTTGTTTTTTCCCTATTTAAGATTACCTGAATATCCTCTCTAATTTGGTACAAATTGGCTTTCATATAGGAATTTTATTTGGACCAATCTGTGGAAAATTCATCTAAAAAATAATTAAAATAAATTAAATTATAAGTCTAAACATAGAGTCGAACTGTCAAAACTTTATTATATATTTTTAAACAATTATACTGCACAAAAATACACATCAATGTAAACTTTTACTAGCGTTTAATCCAAAATAGTCATAAAAAAATTAATATAATTATTCAAATTTGCTATAGCTTTTATTCCATTATAAATTTTGATAACATTTATTAATGCCAGCAATCTTATTAGACTGATTACTCAATAATGACTTTATCAGAGAGAATTTTCTCTAAAATTTACATTTTTATTATTACACAAATTTACAACTCTATCTGTGCTCCATTTTAACCAACAAGATACAAAATTCATTGGCCTATCAAAATATTTGCACTTATTTGTAGTAATTTCCATTTAAATAAGTAATTGTATGAAAAAGTATAGCTACAAAAGCTATATTTTAACATACGTGTTTTGATACTGAATATTTTGTTCACTTTCAAATTTGTGCGAGTTTGATACTAAATTATCAGCTTTTCGTCGGGCATGTCTGTAGTTTCGTTCGGTAATTTTTGGTATAATTAAAAAAATTAAATTAAAAATAACTATACTTACCTTTAACGGTGGCATCTTCTTCAAATAAAAAGCACACTTGATTTTAGCTCAACTAAAACTCCAAAGGTCTTTTTTAGCTCGACGTCAACACAATAATGGGCACAAAATATCTGAAGGGATATTTTGTGATCATGGCGGGCCGGCGAGTTAAGAAATGACAATTCTACAGGCCGATATAACAGTATCCGATTTTACCGACAACCCGAAATGTAATTAATGGACGTCTGATGGACTTACACTGGACATCCAGATATGGACGTCCATATAGATACAGGTCATCACATCTAATGGACATCCATAAACGGTCCATGGACATACAGAACATTATATGTACCTATTCTGGATATCCAATGGAAATCTTGTACTATCTGGGATTATTCATAAACCACCAAACCAATTTGGTCCAGCTTTCGCACAGTTATAAAGGCATATAATGGCCTTATCATCAAGGGATTATACATCACTTTCGGCCTTTTTTGCAAAAGTTATTAACATTTATATAATAGTGCAAAAAAATGGTTTTTCGTCATTATCTTGATAAATTACTTATCGATTTTGACGTAAAAAAAAAACGAAATTAAAGGTCTTTTCAATACCCTCCACTTTCATTGGGATAAGTTGATTGAAATTTTTTTTCTTAATAGATCTTCAAAATATAAAACAATACAAACAATTTCCATTAAAATTGAGCATTGTATCTTAATTAAGAAAGCGGAAAATTGAGGTTGAATTTTCAAATTTGACATCGAATTACTCGGAAAATAAAAAACTCACAGATTCCGGGTTTGACATATTTTTTTAGGATAATAATACCTATATTTATGTTAAATTTTAAATCGGTAATTTGTTAATAAATCTTTCTTTTTTTAAAAAACAAAAACCGTAAATTTTGTCAAAAAAAAAATATATATATATATCTCGATAACTAGTAGCGCCACCTATAACTTATATTACATGAATCATGAATTCACTTTTCGAGATAAACTCAAAAAACCGAAAATCGTGACCATTTTTGGTCCGCCATTTTTTTTTTGCACAGGTCTTTCAGAGTTACCATGGAGATATGTTTTATAGGATGTCGAAATGAACACATTCCAGCAAAAAAATCAATGTTACATTTTTGTTACTGACGAAACTCTACTTTTTATGGAGTAAAAATATTACGACCCAGTATTCCAACACATGTCGCTAAATCAGCACGTTGACAAATTGGGTCAATAATTGCTAAAATAATCATATTAATTGTTTTACTTTTTTCACAATTTTATTGTAAATATTATTAAGTTAGGAAAATAGGTTAGAGATTTAATTTGTATATATACACACCATAAGTTTCGAGAATAAACTAGTATTAAACCAAAAGGGTTTTACTCACCACATCATCTATTTCATCCTATGGAATAGCAATTATAAAGGGTTGTTATCATTATAAGCAACTACCACAAAAACAATTGGTTAGTACCACCACTCTACTTTACATAAATATAGAGGGTTGCTGCCAACATTAGTTACTAAAATTAACACCATGACAACTATGTATGACATGGGTTTAAAAAATTTTTTATAAAAAAATTGAACCGACTTCTAAAAGTGCGCTAAAAAGTGAAAAATAACCATAAATTTTTATATGAAATTGAAATTTTTGAAGTCGGCGTCAAACTAATACCTGACAAAATGTGATTCGCATAAACAGATTAAAAATCATTTATTTGTAATTGCTTTCTTACCATAATTTGTATATATATTAGCAGTTATTTATTTCATTTAGAAATAATTTAGCGCCGACTTCAAAGATTTAAATTTCATATAAAAATTTATAGTTATTTTTCACTTTTTAGCGCACTTTTAGAAGTCGGTTCAAGTTTTTTTTATAAAAATTTTATTTTTCGATTTTTAGTTTTGAATTCATTATTATATTCATAAATTATTTGAACTAAGTGCTACTCGAGATTAGTGTACCTTGCAATGAATGACTCCAAGGTGGCGAAAAAGTACCCATTTTATCCAGAATTGTAAATCACTCTAAAATGAACCACTAAAAATTCTTTGATTCTTAGAGTTCGCTAAATACCAATGAAATTGTGTCAAACAAATATTTAGTTAGTCTGTCATAGTAAATCCACTATCTTAAATTCCAAATTAATTTTAGATTGGTAATATAGGCCCCAAAACCTTCCCATATCGATATTTAAAGAATTTGAGACGTAAATTTCTTAGCCCGATATTTTATATTGTATGTAGAGTCTGTTATGCGCCCCAAGAACCTCACAATATCAATTTTATATAAAACCGGAAAATGTAAAATTTTTAGTCACTCATATCTTATTAACCTAATAGTTGTAAAAAATTAACTTCATATTCGTAATACACCACCCCCCAACCTCCTAATATCAAATTTGAAAAATGTGAATAAGCTAAAATTTTCTTCCTACCATATTGAATCCGCCATATTGAATTTCAAAAAAATAATTTTAACGTCTTAATCTAATCTAAATCTAAACCCTTCAAAGTCCTCTAGTACCAATTTTAGATGAAATCCAGAAATTTAAAATTTTTAAACGGTCATATTACATCTAACGTATTAGATTTTCTTAAAATAATTTTATCTTCGCTATTTACATCCTCAAAAACAATTCAGTTCCACATTTGAACAAAATCGAGAAATGTAAAATCTTTAGTCAGATATATTGCATTCGCCATATTGAATCCTGAAAAATACTATTAAATTCATAATTTACATCCTTAAAAACCCTATATATCAGTTTTGGAGAAAGTCGAAAAATGTAAAATTTTTAGGACACTATATTGATTCCTCCAGATTGAGTTTTTCAAAAATTATTTTAATTTCGTAATTAACACTAACAAAAATCCCCCAATACTGACTTTAGACAAAATCGAGAGATGTAGAATATTTAATCCGCCATCTTAGATCCGTCATATTTAATTTTTTTAAAAATAACATCAGATTCGTAATGTGCTATCTCTAAAACTCCCCCATATCAATTTTGAAAAAAATTAATTTTTTACCCACCATATTGGATCCGCCATATTGATTTTTTTTTAAATATCTTGAATTCGTTATGTGTGACCTCAAAAACTTTCCCATACCAATTTTGGAGAAAATCGAACAAAATTTTTTTTTTTTTCCGCCATATTGGCTCCGCCATATTGAATTTTTTAAAAATAATTTAAGATTTGTAATGTAAGACCTCGAAATCTCCCCCATATCAATTTTGGAGAGAATCGGACAAAATTGATTTTTTCGTCCGCCATGTTGTATCCTCCATTAAGAATTTTTTTAAAATAATTTTAGATTCGTTGGGTACAACCCCGAAAATTCCTCCATACTAATTTTGGAGAAAATCGAACAAAATTAATTTTTTTGGCCGCCATGTTGCAAGCGCCATCTTGGATTTTACTACACCAATTTCATCTAAAAAAATATGAGATCACCGCAGCAACTTCCTGAACGTAACGTAAAAAATTTCATTCAAATCGGTGCAGCCATTCCAGAGTAATCGGTGTACATACATCACAAACATGACATATAAATCTGGACTGCTCATGAAAATAATTTTTGACCCTCAAACCCTTATTGGTCGCCATTAGGTGCAATGATTTTTATGGCAACATTGAATTCCCTACTAGTTTCTTACATTTGGCGTGAATGTGTCGTGTATGAATGTCAATTCTATTATTCTAACTAACAGGTTTAGACTATAACTATCTCTTTCTATTCTATATCTAATACAATAAATTGTTCTTCCTTGTTTTACTTGACAGGTTAATTAAGTATATTCAATTAAAAAAAACAAGATAATTGTTTCTGTAAACAATATTTCATTTGAATTTCTACTTTTAGTTTCCTCAAAATTATAATTTTTCTGTTTAAAACAACTGCAATAAAGCTAATTTTTTTTAACTTCTTTGGAATGCCTAAATATGTAACAATTTTATTATTTTTAGATAACAAGCATGAAATGCCAGTTCTTATAAAAAAAATAGACTCTAAAGGGGATAGTATTAAAGCAGTTTATATTTAATTGTAAACAAAACAATATTTATTAAGATACTTTAAATATAAAAAAGCTTGTAAATACAAGAGACTTCTTACATTAATACAATCATTTTTAATCTAAATATATACATAAAGATTTACTAGCAACTTTTAATTTTTACACTAGGTCAAACTTTCCATTTATTTAACTGTTTGAGGATCTGGAATTGACTTTCCTACAGTTGAATTTTTGAAATGGTAATCAATCGCAGCTTCTCACTACTTTGACAAAGGATTTTCATGACACAAATTTCCTTACTATCTGAGCTAAAATCAAGAATTTTTGTTTTATTAATTAATAATATATTCAAACAATAGGTTATTATTTTATGTTTAGACAAAACAAATATACAGGGTGATTCAAAAATCGATCACGAAACTTAAGGGGGTGATTCTACTTGACAAAATAAGGGTAGAGCTTCATATAATTTTTTTTCAAAATGTCATTCGTTTTCGAGTTACAAGCCGTCCAAGTTCAAGTTTTTATTTTTTGTTTTTTGAATTACTCGCTTACAGGAAAACCGATTTGACTAATATTTGAAAGATAGGCTAAGTCTTCTGCGCTTCATCATTTTAGTAACAATTCACATTGATTGTTTGCCGCTAGAGGGCACTTTACCTACATTGAAAATTGTTTTTTTGTCATAATTTTTTAGTGTTGACAGCTACAGTAGTTTTTGGCATAATTTCTGAAAGACTGATGCCAGGCCTTTAAAAAAGGTGCTCTTTATTTACATCGCTAAACCCAACGGTTTAGACGTAAATCACCCTTAAAAATTAAGTGGTAAATTTACTTTTCTCATTTCATTACCACCAGCTACCAGGTAAATAGCTATCAAAGTATACTAGAGCTGTCAGTTTAACATCAAATAAATTCGCTTTTTAAACTATTTAATTTATAATCTTAAAATAACTAATAATGGCTAATCACCAATATTCAAGTATCGAATATTGTGATATCCATTTTTGTTATGGAAAAGCAAATGGTAATGCAGAGTTGGCAAGAAGATATTATATGGAGAGTTATCCGGAAAGAAATATCCCTCATGCTCAAACATTTTCCAGTGTGCACAGGAGGCTTGCGGAATGTGGTTCCTTTAAAAGTTATAATGGAAATAGGGGAAGACCTAGAACTGCTAGAAACGTGCAACAAGAAGAAAGAGTGCTTGAAATTATTGAAGATAATCCAGGTATTAGTACTAGAAAAATTGGGAATGAAGTGCGGCTCTGTCAGGCTAGTTCATGGAGGATACTAAGAGAAGAACAACTCTACCCGTTTCATTCAAAAAAGGTGCAGGCTCTTTATGACGATGATCGGCCGAGACGGTTGGAAATGTGCAATCAGATCCTAGCTAAGTATGAACACGATAATCGATTAATTGGCGTCATATTATTCACTGACGAAGCTGGTTTCACTCGTGATGGCATAACAAATCTACACAACATCCACACATATGCTTACGAGAACCCAAACAATGTGGTAGAAACGAAACATCAGCGTAGATTTTCACTAAATGTGTGGGCAGGGATAATAGGAGATTACCTTATTGGTCCTCATTTCTTTGATGGCCCATTAACTGGTGACTTATACTTAGATTTTATCCAAAATCGTCTCCCATTGTATCTGGAAGATGTGCCATTGGAAGTAAGGGCCAACATGTGGATCCTCCAAGACGGAGCTCCGCCCCACTTTAGTATACGTGTCCGACAGTATTTGAATGCAACGTATCCTGAGCGATGGATAGGACGAAGTGGACCATTGGCATGGGCAGCGAGGTCACCAGACCTTAATCCTATGGATTTTTTCTTTTGGGGTCATTTGAAACAATTGGTGTACGATATTCCAGTAATCAACGTCGAGGATCTTCGCTTCAGGATAATCGAAAAGTGCCAAATTATTAAAGAAACACCAGGAATTTGTCATCGAGTTAGGCGACATTTTTTGAAGAGTGTTAGGAAATGTATGGAAGAAAATGGGGGACATTTTGAGAATCTTTTTTAGTTTGTTTAGTACTGTTTCATTAATTTTTATCAATTAAATGTATATCGCAATAATCCATAATATGAATATTTACTGATTAGCCATTATTAGTTATTTTAAGATTATAAATTAAATAGTTTAAAAAGCGAATTTATTTGATGTTAAACTGACAGCTCTAGTATACTTTGATAGCTATTTACCTGGTAGCTGGTGGTAATGAAATGAGAAAAGTAAATTTACCACTTAATTTTTAAGGGTGATTTACGTCTAAACCGTTGGGTTTAGCGATGTAAATAAAGAGCACCTTTTTTAAAGGCCTGGCATCAGTCTTTCAGAAATTATGCCAAAAACTACTGTAGCTGTCAACACTAAAAAATTATGACAAAAAAACAATTTTCAATGTAGGTAAAGTGCCCTCTAGCGGCAAACAATCAATGTGAATTGTTACTAAAATGATGAAGCGCAGAAGACTTAGCCTATCTTTCAAATATTAGTCAAATCGGTTTTCCTGTAAGCGAGTAATTCAAAAAACAAAAAATAAAAACTTGAACTTGGACGGCTTGTAACTCGAAAACGAATGACATTTTGAAAAAAAATTATATGAAGCTCTACCCTTATTTTGTCAAGTAGAATCACCCCCTTAAGTTTCGTGATCGATATTTGAATCACCCTGTATAAAAGTAAAATTTATGTAATTTCCAAACATGCTTAATAATATTGAAAAATTTCATATTATATGCAATCATTTATTTTTAATTTAAAATGGCATATTGGTTTTTAAACGTATAATCATTTTAAATTTTAACACCATACCAGTTTCGACGTTCAGCTTTATGTGAGTGGAACATTAACTTTATGGTAAAACGATATTGGCTATATTCTTTTGAGTAATTATCAATTGATCAAAGAGAACAAAGTGAAACTGATAACTTCATGTTCTTTTGAATATGCATTTACTTGTCATTGGGCTGAAGTGATCATGATTACTTCAAGTGATCGAAGTGAAAGTGATTATGACTCAAAAGAATAACCCTATTGTTGTTGGTTGATGCACACCTAATTCAGGACTTTTTTTGTAGAGCCAGTGTATGTTATTAAGTCCAAGTTTAGTTGCTTCAAGATGTTTACATCAAACAGTGCTTCATAGTTTTTTTCAGGCAGTTTATTTGTAAGAAGCACAGTACAAACTTTTTGCCCATCTTCTTGTATAAAACTATTTTCAGAAAAATGCTCTGAACAGAGTTACTCATCTGGTGTATAAAAGAATTATGATCATGATCAATTTGCTTCAGCCCTTCAATTTGAAGATTCTTTTCTCTTAGAAAACTAAAATATTGATAGCATTTAAAAATTGTCATATATCATATCCATAAGATTAAACTTGTTATCTTTAGATTTACAATTTGATTCTAAGGTAAAATTTTATATAATTATTATTGAATGCTTTATAACTTACCAATTAAACAAATTCCAATTTACCAGATGAGGTATATGCATGTCTTACGATGAAGAATCACATTTTTTTAAAATACCAAAAAAAAACCTTAAAATTCACGTTCCTGTTTGAAATTTTCAGTAAAACGTTACATAAAATGTGATAAAATAAAAATAAATTATTGTCAAAATGAAAAGTATTCAGTCAATGTCAAAAATACACTTTCATCAATATAATAAAAACTTAGGGAATTCATTGTTGCCAAGGGAATTATTTGCACGTAATGGCACGGAGCATGGTGGCGTCATTTTTATTATAAGAGAGATATTATGCATGATCAGTCCAGTTTTATATATCAAGTTCGGGACTTACATAAAAAAAATACCTAGTCGACGAATTGAGAACCTCCTCCTTTTAGAAGTCGGTTAAAAAGTAGCAAAGGAAACATTTATTGTCAATTACTTTAAATGTAAAATGTATGATAAAGGTGTTTTTAAAAATAAAATAATGTTTCTCTTTTTACTGCACTTTATCATATGTAATTTATGTACGTTTATTGATCAAAATTTAAACGGCATATTTACCTAAAATTATTTTTAAAAAGGCATAAAAAAACGATAAAAGCGAATTAAAATTTTGGCTTCATAATCGTGTCAAGAAATGTCAATTCTATCATCAAATTACCCTTGTGTTGTGGAAATCTTTCGCATTTGATATAGCGCCATCTATTTGGAGGTGATCACACTATAGAGCTCAAAGGGTAGATGGCAGCTGAATTTTTACCGACTGAACCGCCAACCACTCGAGAACCCAAGCCAACGCGGTCCCCACCCCTTTTTTTTGTTTGACGCTCTTTTATAGGTCTGGAGTGGGGGAATTCATTGCTGAAAACCAAGAAAATTAAAAATTAGAGGAGTTACGGAGAACTACAAAAATAGGCTAAATGCCTAAAAACTAACTCAACATGCAGAAAATAAATGTCATAAATTGACATCAAGTGGCTATGTGGTGTAAGAGTAGAAAAGTAGTTCATAGTAAATTTGTAGTATGAGGTTGGCAATGTGAAAATCAGAAAACAGGGCAGGATTTTGAGAAAGTGCCGCATCCGGCGTATTCTTTGTATTTAATGTGGTCGTTTATCATCGTTCCGACGCTAAAAATTATCCTGATTTTTTTGTGTTGTGCCGTTAAATTTCGGAATTTATATTTGTGTATGTTATCAGACATTTGTGCAGACTTTTTATTTATAACAATGCATCAATGTGTGGTATTGTTTTGTCAATCTCGTTAACTGATTATTCTCGGTAAGTACGTTTTTTATATTTTGGTAATTATATACATTTTCGTAGATGTAGGAAAACGACGTTTTTTTTGAAAAAAATTCGGGAAAAAATTCGTACATTGTGAAATAATAGGAAAATGACGTTTTTTTGAAAAAATTTTGATACATACCTCCCATTTCGAGGCCGTAGAACCCGATTCTGACCTCGGTTTTTCCATAATTTTTCTTCAATTTTGCGGAAAACAGGGAAAATAACTTTTTACTTTGGGTTCATTTTTTTTTTACTAAATCGTTAAACTTTTGGGTAAAAATTTGCAAAGCGTGAAAAGCATGAAAATTATGTTTTTTTGAAAAAATTTCGATACTCACCCCCTATTTCGAGGTCCTAGAACACAATTCTGGCCTTGATTTTTCACTATTTTTCCTCACTTTCCCGGAAAACTCAAAAAAAGGTAAGCGTCACTTCACAAAGCACTTTCTTTTCAATTAAAAACCGAATTTACGTCTTTATTTTCAATGGAACTAGTTAAAAAATATTGTACGAAATATATTTTAATTATTTTTGCACAAATTTTAGCAAACCAATTTAGAAAAACTTATATTTTTAGCGAAAAATCAAAAACACGTCTCGGGAACGTCATCAACGGTCAGACTATCTAAACTGGCCGACGATTCACGTAAAAAGGTGCAACGTTGCCAGATTTAAAATTTCTTCATAATATAAACTATAAGATCTGTCTTTCTCAGTCAACAACATGGTTTAATTTTTTTTAATATTCAGAACAGTTTCTAAGTAAAAATAATCTTAACCCTTCAAAATTATTGGTTGGTTTTTGTTAAAATAGGTTAGTTCAGGTTTAGCTTGATTTTGGTTAATTTGGAAAACAGAAACTAACCTGAACTAATCTAAATTAACCTAGATTTAAAGTTTCCTGGTGTAAACTTTAAAATTTACCCATTACAGTTAACAACATAGTTTAATGTTTGTAACGTATAAAAAGGGGTACAATGAATCTTAACCTTCCAAAATTTTTGGTTAGTTCTGGTAAGTACAGGTTAACATTAGTCTTGGTTACTTTAAAAAACTGAAATTAACCTGAACTAACCTAAACTAACCTGAACAAACCTAAACTAACCTGAACTAACCTAAATTGACCTAGATTTATTAATTAAATTGTCCAGCAGAAACCTCGTGGAGGCGGGCAAGCTCTGCCACTCGACACTTTCTGCTAACGGGCATAAGCAACATGATCAATTCATATTATCTGTTTAAAACTACTGGTATTTGGAGGGAAACAAACAAAAGCAACTATAATCCTTAAAACCTTTAATATTTAGAGTCAAAATCGCACATCAAAGTACTGGTATTTGGAGGGAGACAAACAAAAGCAACTATAATCCTTAAAACCTTTATTATTTAGAGTCAAAATCGCACATCGAAGACATAGACATAAGAGTAATTAATAGTTCTTCAATAATCAAAGGAAAGGAAAACATTCTTTTTGGAACCTTTTCTTTCCAATTCAAACAGAAAGAGATTATTTAAAGAAATCGTTTTTGCAATCTGGCAACATCGCCGACTTCAACAGTACGCCATCTTTAGCGAACTATGCTAACAATTATTTTTGGGCGCCGGCGTTTTCTTTTGTTGTGATTTTTGTCGTGGTAATTTTTCGGATTTTTTCGATAAAAAAAGTGCATATTTTTGAATTTTTGTATAATGCAGAACCTTCTATCACTGTGGAATTCGTTGTTATAACAAAAGTTTAACGATTTAGTGAAAAAAATTGAACCGAAAGTGAAAAGTTATTTTCCCTGTTTTCCGCAAAATTGAGGAAAAATTATGGAAAACCGAGGTCAGAATCGTGTTCTACGACCTCGAAATAAGGGGTATGTATCAAAATTTTTTCAAAAAAACGTCATTTTCCTATCGTTTCACTCTTTACGAATTTTTTCCTATTTTTTAACTAGTTCCATTGAAAATAAATACGTAAATTCGGTTTTTAACTGAAAAGAAAGTGTTTTGTGAAGTGACGCTTTTCTTTTTTTGAGTTTTCCGGGAAAGTGAGGAAAAATAGTGAAAAATCAAGGCCAGAATCGTGTTCTACGACCTCGAAATAGGGGGTGAGTATCGAAATTTTGTCAAAAAAACATAATTTCCAAGCTTTGCACGCTTTGCAAATTTTTACCCTCTAAATTGTAATTTTTCCAATACACTAACTTAATAAAAGGTTACTCAAGTCCAGTCCTGTCCCCTAACCTACTGTGCAAGTGCAGTATAGTCCCTTTAAGGGGAGTACAGCTTTACATGCCTGACCGAATTTATTTTAGGGTGTTCCCCTCCCTTTTACCCCCTCCAACTTCCTTGCTGAAAACCAACGTGGTCCTCTTCACAAAGCATACCCTATCTTTATTGTTCTCTTTTTTCTTCTGACGGTCGCTTAAACAAGTATAGTAAATTTTAAAATCTCACACCCTCTCCGTATAAAATACCTCTGTGTGTGTGTGTGTACAGTGAAGCTAATTAAATCTTGGCAAGAATGCAGAGTCTCTAAAAACTCTGTTTTTGTTCAAGTCTACAAACAGGTATGTGTTTATATATATTAGAAAATGAATTCCCCAAACTTGGCGCAGCTGAAAGAGCCTTTCGCAGCATAATTTATATTATATATGTCAACAAATAAACCCTTAATAGGAATATTAAGGATAAAAATCTTGCGATAAAGCCTTGAAATATGTAAGAGCCGTATACCGAAAATAAATAGTTCTCCATTTTTACCGGTTCAGTAATAGAGTGATTTTTAACCGTCTTCCGAAAGATGTTTCTCAAATCCACCGCTATGTATTTTTTTATGTACGTACATCTATTACTCCGGAACGGCCACACCGATTTGAATTATTTTTTTTACGTTATATTCAGGCAGTTGCTGCGGTGGTCCCATATCATTTTAGATGAATTTAGTGCAGTAAAATCCAAGATGGCGCTGATAATAAGGCGGATTTTCTCCAAAATTGGTATGGGGAAATTTCTGGGGTCGTTCATAACGAATCTGAAATTATTTTTTAATAAAATTTTTATAAAAAAATTGAACCGACTTCTAAAAGTGCGCAAGAAATAGTGACAATTCTGTAGGGTTCGATTGTTTTATTTTCGCCACGCCTCGCCGTCAGGGCCAACTAATAACAAAACTTAAAGGCCGTATAGCATTTTCACAATAGAAAAATGTTGAATTGCCAATATTTTGAAAACTACAAATTTTTGGAATAGAGAACCTTATACAAAGCTACCCTTATTTATAATGCTTAATATGATAAAATGATAAAAATAGGTGCTTTCTACTTGAAATAAAAAATTTTTTGAAAAAATTGGACCGACTTCTAAAAGTGCGCTAAAAACTGAAAAGAAACTATAAATTTTTTTATGAAATTGCACTTACTGAAGTCGGCGCCAAACTAATACCTGACAAAATGTGATTTGCATAAACAGATTAAAAATACTTTATTTGTAATTGTTTTCTTAACATAATTTGTATATATTAGTAGTTATTTATTTCACTTAGAAATAATTTGGCACCGACTTCAAAAAATCCAATTTCTTATAAAACTTTATGGTTATTTTTCGCTTTTTAGCGCAGTTTTAGAAGTTGGTTCAATTTTTTTATAAAAATTTTATTTTTCTATTTTTAGTTTAAGAATTCATTACGATATCCATGAATTATTTGAACTAAGTACTAATCGAGATTAGTGTACCTTGCAATGACAAAACGGCAAAAAAGTACCCATTTTATCCAAAGTGGTAAATCACCCTAAAATGAACCACTAAAAAATCTTTGGTTCTTAAGAGTTTTCCAACTACCAGTAAAATTGTGTTAAACAAATATTTAGTCTGTCATAGTAAGTCCACTATCTTTAATTTCAAATTAATTTTAGATTGGTAATGTACGCCCCAAAACCTTCCAATATCGATGTTTAAAGAACCTGAGATGTAAAATTCCTAGCTCGATATATTTTATACTGCATATTGAGTTTATATACGTCTCAAGAACCCCACAATATCAATTTTGAAGATTTAAATAACCTGAGATGAAATTTTTTTAGCTCGATATTTTTTATACTGCATATTGAGTTTGTATACGCCTCAAGAACTCCACAATATCCATTTTAGACAAAATCGGAATATGTAAATTTTCTGTCCCTCATATTGTATCTTTTCAACCTAATAGTTATAAAAAATTAACTTCGTATTCGTAATACACGACCCCGAAAAACCTTTAATACCAAATATGAAAAAATGCGAATAAGGTAAAATTTTCAACTCACCATATTGCATCCTCTATATTGAATTTCAAAAAAATTATTTTAACACTTAATCTAATTTAAATATAAACCCTTCAAAGCCCCCTAGTACCAATTTTGGATGAAATCCGAAAATTTCTAGATATATTCGCTATTTACATCCTCGAAAACGATTCAGTCCCACCTTTGAACAAAATCGAAAAATGTAAAATTTTTAGTCCGCTATCTTGGATTTGTCATATTGAATCCTGAAAAAAATACTTTTAAATTCATAATTCACACCATCAAGAACCCCCTATATAAGTTTGGGAGAAAATCGAAAAATGTAAAATTTTTAGGACAATATATTAAATCTGCCAGATTGAGTTTTTCAAAAAATATTTTAAATTCATAATTAACACTAATAAAAATACCCCAATACTGATTTTAGACAAAATCGGGAGATGTAGAATCTTTAATCCGCCATCTTGGATCTGCCATATTGAATTTTTTAAAAATAATTTCAGATTCGTTATGTGCGACCCTGAAAACTCCCTCGATCCAATTTTGAAAAAATCTGATAAAATTGATTTTTTTGTCCGCCATATTGAATTATTTAAAAATAATTTTGGATTAGTTATATACAACCCTGAAAACTTCCTAGTACCAATTTTGGAGAAAATTGGACAAAATTGATTTTTTTGCCCGCCATATTGTCAGCGCCATCTTGGAGATTACTGCATCAATTTCGTCCATAAAAATATGGGACCACCGCAGCAACTTCCTGAACATAACGTAAAAGATTTCATTCAAATCGGTACCTCCGTTCCGGAGTAATCGGTGTACATACATAAAAAAAATACATAGTCGAAGAATTCAGAACCTCCCGCTTTTAGAAGTCGGTTAAAAATTCAACATGGCGTACAAAAACAGTTATTTTTTATGATTTTCTCCAAAATTCGCATGGGGGAGTTTTCGAGGTTGAACATAACGAATCTAAAATTAATTAAAAAAAATTTTAATGTGGCAGATTCAATATGGCGTCTTAAAAATTGTACATCTTTCGATTTTCTCCAAAATTCGTATCGGGACGTTCTTGAGGGTCAGAATTACGAATTTAAAACCATTTTAAGAAAATTTAATGTGTCAGATTCAATATGTGTCTAAAAATGTTACATTTTCGGATTTTATCCAAAATTGATACTAGAGGGTTTTCGTGGGTGTATATCACGAAGATGATATATAAAACTGGACTCAAAAAATACAGATAGAAAGAAGGGTAACCCCGTGTTAAACAAACACAACACGCATGACATTTGTCAAACCGCCATTATGCCTGGCACTCCTGAACTACTCCAATCTTGCTCTCAGAGTGAAATATATCCTTTTCTAACTACAATAATCAAACAAGGACAACCTCTACATTAGAAATAAAAGAATACACCATTTGGAGAGGTTTCCAATTTTTAATTTTTTTCTTATTTCTGATACCACAAAGTGGTAATAAACACAAAAATCTGTTTAAAACTTCGAATTTAGTTCAAGTATATAAGCTAAATATTAAAATTTTAAATAGATTCTTGAGTTTTATATACCACTTTAAAACGAATATTTTAAAAAGATGTGAAAGCAAAAATAAAACATCAAAAATTAAAGATTTAAACAGTTTTATTAGAAAAAAAAAGTAGTTATAAATTTCTCAAATAAAAGAATAAATGAAAACCATAAAGGAACAGGCATACATATATAAATAAATTTATTTTGAAGAAATAAACTAAAATTTAGTTTCGAAAGTTATTACGAGTTACTTTTTGTAATAGCAGGAATTTGTCACTTTATATTAATACAACTACCTTAGGCGAGAATTCGTATAGTCCTGTTGGTACTCACAGCTAGTTAACTTCTATGAAACTAGTAACCATGGTTTCTTTGAAAACTATATTTTTAAAGTACGAACAAATCTTAGTATTAATAATAGTTTCAAAAACACTATTTGTTTCCATGAAAGTCACATAACTGCTACTGCTAAAAGTACGTTAATAATTTTTACATTTAAAATGAACACGAACAATTTCACCAATTTTCGAACAAAGTTATATATTTGTTATTAAATAAGAGAGGGTATTTTCAGATCCAGGCACTAAACCTAGCCATCAGTAACACATGTAATTTGATCTAGGCCTTTAGTACTATATACCAAATTAATAATATTTCCTACACGGACTAGTGGCTATTACAATCAGTAATATCTATAAACTATAGAAAGAAATGTTGATAATACTTTAGGTATTTTTCTACAATAACTGTCAATTTATGTTTAACTATGTGTATGTTACTTATCAAGTGAATATTGGGTTAGGTTACGACGCTAAACAACTTAAATATTACTCCTTGGACAAAAAAACTAAAATACAACTAATATTCTAAAAACTTGCTGCTTGCTAGCTTTTGGTAGGCAACTGGATCTATAGTTGTTGGTTTCATGTCTTCCCAAATAGGTGCATGTTCTCAATTTTAAATCATGGAAAAAGAAAAATTGGTTAGTACATTTCCATATAAAAGTTATCGTCATAAATCAGTACATTATCACAGATCAGGTTTTTGTCACAAATAAGAAACATTATGTCTTTGGTTATTATAATACATTATTATAAATCAGGTACATCTATTTATTATCTATCTACTTTATAATAAAGGGACACTTAGGGTCTTACTCAGGTACTAAATATTTTAGGAGGGATAATACCACAGACAAAAAGTTAAAATGCTAAAATATAAAATTTAAATTTAGACATTTTTAAATTTTTTAACATTGCTTTTATAGCCTCGACTTAAATCTTGATTATACTTTGAATTTTGAAAAGATTTTTTTACACATTTAAAAATACGTAAACGAATAGTTTTATTAATAATATTATCCAAATGATTATGCATTTGACAGACTTCATATTTTTCAAAACATTTAGAATATCTTTATTTAAATTTATTTTCTGAATTGTCACTTGTCCCAAACTCTTCTAAAAAGTCAAATAACCTACTATCTACTGCCTCTAGTAGATTAATAACATTTTCATTAACATACCTGTCTGAGAATCATACTCTTTAGAGCTTACAAAAAGATGTTTATTAGATACATCTGGTGTAAAAAATTGCTTACAACTGTCACATTCTATATTGGGATTTACTTTTTTTAAAAGATATCCTACAACATGAGCATTGGCGCGATTGGTTTCTATAAATTACCGATCTTCCAAACTAGAGTCAAGGTTTTCATTAATACCATTGGTCTGTTTTGAAGACTCGTTTTTATCCACATTATTATTGTATTTTTCTAAAAATTTACTGAAATCCCCTAGAGTGCTACAAAAATTTTCCTCATAATTACTATTTTTAGGCAGGGGTGAACTAAAGTTGGTTATTACTAGTGTTTTAAGAGCAGCTTTAAACTGAAAACAGGTTGGATTAGTATTAGTAATGCCATGTTGAGGAAATTAACCAAAAAAATTTTCTAGTGGATCTTGATTTAAATTTCTTAACCAAAGAAATTTAAAACTCTTTTCTTTTAAATTTTCCCAAAATAGCATGACAGCCCTGATTGTAATTTGCCACCCTTGAACAAAATGAAAATCATTTCTAATTTTCCCATCTTTATTGTCCCGAATGTTCCATTTATTTAACTTTGACATTTCTGACCAAAACTCTAGGTGGGGAGACCCATCAGATAAAAATGGTTACTATTTAAAGAGTCAAAAAGGTTATCTATAGTATGAATAAATTCAGCAGTATGAAAGGACTCGACTTCAGAAATGTATCCAAAACAATGAAAACTTTCAATAGCTGCTGCCATGGTATGGCTTAATTGACGAGCAGCTACTGACACCTTCATTTTCATAAATGTACCTTTCATGTTAAAATGACAATCATTTAATTTAAACATCTACAAGTTCTTTTAGTTTTATCTAAATTATATGTGTTTAAAATATGACTAAACTTTGTAAAATTACCTAGGATCTAATTAAAATTACATAAAATCTGGAATAAGTCTTCACATTAACAATTACACTTAACATTTACAGAGTTACCAGTTATAATCAACAAAAGGCTACAACATTATGCTACATCAATTTTTTAAAGCTTTATTACTATTTATTATGTAAAACACATATTATTTTATTGTCATTCCAACTGAGAGTGGAATCGTAATACTCCTGAAGGGAATAGAAGGCGATATCAATTAGAAAGTTTTTAATTTTTTTTTAAACATAATTTGGCTTAGGTTGCTTACCCCTTCAGGTACCTTGTTATAAAGTTTTACAGCATGATACCCCAGATCATTTGGCATCTTTGCAATCTATGGTAGATAGCTCTGAAATTGTGTCTATTCCTTGGATTGTGATTGTGCACATCAGCAAAACAGGTATATCGATCACTGTGTTCTTTAACATACATAAGATTTTGTAGTATGTACTCTGAAGGTAATGTTAAAATATGGTTAGTGATAAAGGCTTGCAATCATCTTGATAGTTCAGGCCCCCTACTAATCTGACTGTCCTCTTGTGCATTGAAAAGACCTGCTGAGCACCACTTGCACGTCCCCAAGCCAGTAGAGCACAACTCAAATGGGAGTGAAATAGGGAAAAGTATATAAGCTTGTTTTACTACTTTTGGCGAGACACACAATGTGTTGGTCCCCTGCCTATTTCTCCAATATTAGTTTCAACCTATATATCCTGGATGTCTCCAACAGCTGACCTAAAATAATTATATTCAATAAATACCCTGTCACTTATGAAAATCACAACCAAGGTGATAATGTATACAATATTACAATAAAATTCCTTCAAAATGTATGTGGTATTTAATCATGATACTTCCACAAGGTTTTGAATATGGTTTCCCTCTGTAAATGGGTACATGAGCAAATTGATACATTTTTTTTTAACATATATATTGTTTAAGAGTTAAAAAATATACATATTTTTGCCAAAAAATGTATAACATATTAAAAAAAAAAACTAAATGATTAAATAATAAAGATACATATTTATTTCGTGCTTTCAGAGGGGAAAACATTTGTTGTTCTTTAGCTACTTGATGCACAACTTTAATAGAACTCTAGAATTCTATGATTTTAGTCTATTTTACTATTTACTTATAAGAATTTTACCATTTTCACCCCTCTTAATGTGGCTGTAATTTTGACGCCAATAATTTACATGACGCCAAGCAACTATTTGACTTTTTTTTTTTAAATTGCAGCGATTTATTAATAAAACTATATAATAAATTGATCAAATATCTTATCTGTAACAGAAAAACACATGTTTTAAATAAAAAATTAGTGAAAATAAGTAAAACCTGAAGTAAAATCATAATATGAAGCTACTACTTACCTCTACCAAACTAGGTTATGGACGAAATGCATACCAACATAATTTGATATATAATAAAAATTCTCAGTGCCACTCCGATTATAGTTTTGTTTCTCTTTATAGCGGTTATTAAAAAGAAAAAAACATAACAACGTACTTATGAGCATAAACAAATTATTTTGTCTGTGCTGTTGGCAATTCTGAAATTGCCTGGCATGGGTCACGTGACCTCAATGTTGCGCTAACTCTCATAGGAAGATTTACGGGGCTGACTGGACGTTCTTTGAAGACTTCGATGCCTTCAGAAAGATCGTCGTGGTTGGTGTATGAAGGTACTGGAACTGGTAAGCGTTACGGCCGTTGCTTGTTGTACTTCTGATGGATGTTGAATCGAGAAGAGCGATGCTTGTGATCGACGTGTTTTATAGTAACTTTTAGGCCACGCCTTTAAAGTTAAAATAAACGAATGAGCATGCTGGATTTTGTTCCATAAGCACTAATGCTTTTTGAACTGTAAATTTGAAAAAGGAAATCGTATTTGAAAATTGGTGAAATGGTGTTTTTCACGTGTAATGTGATCCATGGTGATCTGATAAATATCCGTTTTTGAAGTATTGCAAACAGATATGTACAACAAACTTAAAACCCAATTTTGAACAAACACGTATAAATAGCTTAATAAAATATTAAACAAAAAAAAAACAAATAAAACGCGAAAAAACAGCTATTTATATTAGTTAATCGAACCGTATTAAAATCCCGAAATGCCCCATTAAAATAACACACGATAATCCTTTAATTTCCCAAATTAAACAAAGATAACCTTTTTCCCCGACGATTATACCCGTGACGTAATTATTCTACGGCACTGGTACTCACGGTACCGTTCTAACAACATTCACACTGTGACTGACTTTTACTATTTCTTAAAAGAGTGAATTCGGATCTTACACCCCTCGACACCCCTCTGTTTCCCGTTTGTACCTATATTACCCGATGGAACCTGGTAAACGTCAATTTCTTTCCCTTAAAGTTCGAAGATTTCGATCATAGACATAGTAGAGAATGGACCAGGCTAGTCATTCATGAATATGAAATTTATAATCGCCAACATGTTTGTAGGCCAGGGGTTAGAGGGGTGTCATAGCTCACAATCTATCATACGCCAGCGGCGTAACAATTTTAAAACGAATAAAAATATCAATTAATATTTTATGATGCTTTTATTTGCAGAATTGAAATATATATTTTTTCATAAGAAATAGTTAATTACTCTATCAATATGTCGTGATACGGAAGTTGTTGTACTTGAACATAAGTCAGTATTCAATATACAAATAATCGTAATATTCATATCATTTATCTTTTACGACATTAATGACTTGAAATAACCTTTTTTTATCCAAGGCACTAGTTATTATTTAAAACAGAGTACCATGTAAGAATTATCCAAGTCCAAAGTAAAAAATTGCGTAATATTTTGCCGGATTTTAGTTAAGTGGCTAATTAATGCCTACAATTCTAAAACCGACAAAAACTTTGTTTCTTGAACATTACTGTGATTGAAATTTTTTTTCTAAATTGTATGGACTCGCTGTCTATTTTTATTATTCCTAACAACGTGTCTATGCCGTACAGACACTCGCATATGAAATTTAACGTCAGCCATGAACATCGTAAAAAAGTAGTCTTACCAAAGTTCTAATGTCTCAAATATTGAAGTGCAATACTGAATAAATGTAACGACGTCGCGGTATGCAAATGACTACTTTGACGTTTGGTTAGTATACCAATTATTTATAAAAATAATAACACTTGTACAAAATTCCTAAAACGAGAAAATGAAGATATTTTTTGTAAGTTAATAAATGAAGCAAATTAAAAATGGAAATATTTAACAAATATATATTCGACGGTGTATGTGTTCAGGAGAAAATAGAGTATTTACAACTTCATTTTCAAGAAATAACCTGTTAATATTTGTATATAATTTCAATTATGATTTGAAATATATATGATAGACTGTTTCAATTTAGGTATTAATCTGAAAGACTTGTTACAGTTAAACCTGTTTTACTGAGCAGTCCCCAAACTCCAATCATAAGAAATTGGTATATAAAGAAATACAATAAAACAAATTAATAAAAATAACTATTAAATTTGTTTGCCCATTAAATTTTGGCAGTACTATTGTTGAAAATTTTTAATATATCGAATCGACAATCTGTCATGTGTTTCTAACGGAAATTATTTATTTTAATATGATTAATGTATTTCTTGATTTTCACTGTTTCTAGTATCCTAAAATATTTATGACAAAATATACCGATAAGGATGGGATAAAAATAAGTATATGCTATTATTAAATATATTACTTGTTGGTCATATTACAATTATATATATATATATATATATATATATATATATATATATATATATATATATATATATATATATATATATATTTATTTTCTTGATTCTTGAACCATAGATTATATGATTTTTCTTAATTTTGTATTTTCTTGGGTTTAGGTTCTATAATTAATAAAACACAAAACGATTGACGTTTCGCCCTTTATTCAAGGCATTTTCAAAATTTATTCCTTGACATTTTGCTGTTCTGTTTCTAAAATTTTATGAGTTTTTTTTGCAGATTTTGTAATATCTTGGTTAAATGAAAATTTTACACTTTTACAAGTAATAGGGAAAACAATAATTAAGGAAAAAATTGTAAAAAGATAGGAAAAGCGGTACTATTTGGTGTAATATTACAAGGGAAATGTTAATGAAAAATAATAGAAAATGGTGGGCTTCTATTATGTTGGTCTCACTGTAAAACACGAACACCATCAAATCGATAATAGAAATCGTTTGGACCAAAATGTTCACTACAGATACGAAGTGACTTGGGCAAGATTTTATCTTGTAGTCCTAATATATTAATCCAAAGGTCTCGGCGGTTAGAATCACTGGGAAACCTATAAAAAATCACTGATAACAAAATCTAAAATCCCAAGTTACCCGCCTATGATACCAAACTTAACCTAACCTACCTGTGAAAAGTTAAATTTGGAAATAAATAATCCAATTTTCGGCAAACTTGGCAATGATTGACTATTTCGTCACCAATGAATAATTAGTCACTTATAAAAACACTTTTGGAATCACAAAAAATTAAAAAACGATCCAAGACACACAACGTCAACCACAAAAATGTCATATGCCAAAATTTTTATGAATGGACCGGATTCAACCTTGATCGTACGATAGCGTAAAAGAAATTTGCGAGGTTGCCAGATTTCATAGTTTATCACACTACTTAGAAATCTTGAATTTTCTGGGAGTTAAACTGACGCATTATAAAGCATACTATTTTAAAGATATTAGTTTACTATTGTAGCAATAAATTGTTTATAAATATTATATGAAATATATTATCATAATAATTTTTTTTTTCATAAAATTGGGTATTAACAAATTATATTGTTTTCCCTTATTTTTTTCCAAAACAGTTGGCAAATTACTACTGATTGTGACCCATTCGTGGCGTTTTGTTTTTGTAAACATTCCATGTCCAGACGTCCATGATTTCGATGGTTACGTGCTGAGGGCGTTAGCTATTCTATACCGGATGCTTGATTCCCGAAGTAGCCTCTGAGCATCTTAATCTTAATTTTTATATAAACACAATTAATAAAACTATTCTATTACTTTCTATGACTAAAGGAATAAGATAATTTAACGTCTGTGAAAAAACCTGAGTGCCCTTTTATTCATATTACTGGTATTTAATTCATTCTTCCTTGCAATCAGGAAAAACAGTCGCCATATTAGATCCCTTACACAGGTCAAACGTTATATTACAGTATAATGAGTTTATTTGATTATTTTTTTATTTCCTAATAATGGGAAAATCATTCAATATTTTAATACATTTTAACGGTATTTCATATACCATATGTTAAAAAATACCCTTAACATGTCTGGTTTTGCTTACATAATCAGAGTAGGATTATATCGACAGATTTATAGCCAAAACTTAGAAAGGGTCTCTTAGTTTTATGACTTCATAAATTTACTGAGTTTATATATTTTTAAGAAAACATTTAAACGACAAAGTGTCGTATTATTCACTTAAAATTGACAAAAAATATAATTAATTATAATTTTAATCAAAAATTTTGCTCAAAATAAGACAAATAAAACATCCTAAATCATTTATAATAGCATATGCAAGCTCACGCAACGCAAATTTAATTTAAAAACGTGCTCAAAGTGAACAAACGCCACCTCCTCTCACGTGATCGTTCCGGTCGCTCGGATTGGTAGTAGGCTCGACTATAAAGTAAAATTTCAACCGAGGATAAGGCGGATCCCAAAATCCGACCTCAAAATCATATAAATACGGTACAAAATTTACAGTCTCTCTCTTCTAGATTAGACCTGTCAACGAGGGACTTCATAAGTTAGCCGTAGGTCTAAAACGGTTCTTCAGTCGTTCAGACTAGCTCCACGCATTTTAGCTGGCTAGTCATCGGGTCGCGAGATCGCTATCGTAGACTAAGTACCTATCAGTTGCACTTTGATAGCGAACGGTCTTGGGGATCTTCAATCGCGGGGCTTTGCGTGGGTAATTTCTGCCACGAAATTATTCACCAATTCCCTTGCAGAAGCAACAATTAATTCTGACGACGGCCGCGAGTAGGGCAGTATAAAAAATAAAAACTTTCAGGCAAAAAGGTGACCCAAATATTCCCGCGCGAATATTTGTGAATTGGTAAGCTGGGGAGATCGGTTTTATTTCCCTATATTTGTAATTACCGCCGAAAAGTCCTGAAGTTGTTCTAATAGCTTCATTCGAGGTTGGCTAACCGTAGTATTTGGTAAGTGTCCTTTACTACGGGACAAACCGCCATTAGAATCCTTTCTAATCCATAGACTCTTTTAAACAAAAAACTTGTTTAGACCAATAAACTCTAAAGAACTGTTATATCAACTCTAAAGACAATTTTTCGTGAATCTCGTAATAAGTGACAAGCGCGTATCAGTGAATTCATCTGAATTTAATTCGTGAAATTAACTCTTCACATTTAAATTTATAAATAGTAAAAAACATTCAGTTTATTAAACATTCAAAAAACTCAATTAGTGAAATTAAAATCATTTACAAAATTAAATTGTGATAAATTAAAACACACGTGTAAAAAGACTAAATTTGGGAAAAACCCAGAATACGACATTGAAGACTCCAAAGCTTCCGGTCCATCTTTTGTTCAGCGGCGCTTTTGATCGGCGGCATCATAAACCCTGTCTCGATCGCCGACCGACCCGACAGTAATAATAGAATAATAATCCTTTGTTCAGATTGCATACAAATAGATATTTTCTAAAATAAGAAAACGCAATTTGGTGAGAAAAAACAATCTACTTATAAAATAACTCGCTGGTTAATTACATAGTCGTGAAAAAATTTAAGCATTGATATCTAAATACAACTAACTAAGAATAAATTTTTATTTCCACTTGTTTACGGACAATTTTTTTTATTATAGAATCATTTTTTTTTGTTTCATTTATTTTCTTTTATTTTATAGTTGTATTTATATCTAATACCTGCGTTTGTTGAAATAAATTAAATTTAAATTTCACGGATCATAATGCATAATTATCACACCCTAAAGTAATTAACCAGTAGGATTATTGACCATTGTTAGGTCATAAATCTATAAGATAAAAATTAACCTGTAATGTAAGGGAGCAAAATATTCCCATAAAACCATCAAAGATATTAAATATTGTAGCAATATACAGGGTGATAATTTATAATATTTGTTAGATTTAAAAAATATTAACAAAAACTGTTGTTAAAGCTTAGAGTTAAATAGCTTGCTATATAGTTATAAGAATTAGTTAAAAGAGAAAACTTTTCTAAAATAATATTTGTTAAAACATTTTGTTTTTAAATTCTTTAGTAAGTTAAATATATATTGTACAGGTTCTATAGGACGCTATAGAAGCCTAATTATTTTCAATTATTATTAATACAAGAGCTCGTTAGGTCGCATAAGAACGGAATAATCAAAGGCCTTAGAAAAAGTAATTTTCTAAATAGTAAAAAATCTCGGACTTTAAATTTAAATTTTATTAAAAGACCTTTCTTTTTCTTTTCGATAAAATAATAAATTCCATTACATATTACTCGCGTAAAACTAATTGACATTAAGACAGAATACCATATATACAATAACTACAGAATTTTCAATTAAAAAACTTCCTCACTTAACCATTTCCCGGTTAAGAAATAATAATCCCATTTTCTAAATAAATAAAAAGTAGCCCTCCGTGAGTAATAACTTCTTGCAATTAAAATTCCAATTGATTAATAAAATAACAGTACTGAAATTTTCCTTCGATAAAAATGTCCACTCCCTTAATAGATTTCAAGTCCGTGTCAAATGAGGCGGGCGGTCTTCCAGACTTCCTGGGTGGTTATGGCGGGTCCTCCGCGCCGATTCTGATCGGTGCGCCAAAAGACATGGCAATTAATAAAAATATATCTTCCCCTGAAAAGACAGATGACTCATCGGTCCTATTCGGATCGATAAAAAACCTAATAAATTTCTTTGAATCGACTAATATAAGTAAATCGAATAGTGATAAAAGTAGGGAATCATTTAGAAATAAGTTATACACTAATAGAACCAATAAGAGCGCGGAGTCAACAATATCCACTTCTCAACCGAATAAAAAATTGTCGCTTAATTTACCAGATCCTTTAAAAAAGAAGGAACTAACGGGGACGTCGCTTGAAGCTGTCCAGAAGAACTTTCAGGATGACGCAGCTTCATCTAAAACTAAACCTTCAATTACAGCTCCTATTTCGCAAGTTAATCGGCTTCGCAATCCTAATTTCGAAACGCTAGTTAAACTGTTAAAAGAACGTGCGGGGAAAAAGCAAGCCGATACCGAAGAAAAGGATGGCGCCCAACGACGAGACAGCGAAGCGTTATTGCGACAAAAGATAATAAAAATTAAGCTCGATAACTGATTTATTTTTCCTTTAGACTTTCGTGGATAGTGATAAAAAATATAACTACCCTATTCCCACGGGAAATCTATTCACAGAGTGATTATTTAATTATTTATTTTAACAGAATATAGTTGACATTGAACAATGAAAAATAATTAACATTTATTCCATTACATACTGTAAAAAATTTTCAGATTTTTCCTAATTATAGTTTTCCCACAATCGATGGATAAATTTCCCAGAGAATCAGAAAAATTTATTGGATTACCAAAATTTTTACACAATTTTTTGTTTTAGCTAGCTACAAATCAAGCTAATTTAGAAGTTCAAAAATGGTTGAAATTGGAACACTACTACCACGAGAAATACTGGAAAAAAACATTTGTTCTTTTTGCAAGAAATATCTCTCATATGGTCCGATAAAAGTATATCAATCTGGAAAAATAAGCTGTGGAAGATATTGTCGTGGTGACGAACCTCCAGGGTACTTATCATTTTTTGAAAAAGTAGCCCCTTATTTAGTTTTTCCCTGTATTTACTCTCCTCAAGGCTGTGCAGAACAGTTGCCCTACAACAAGGTGGAAGAGCATGAAAAGATTTGCCCCAAGAGTATTTTTCAGTGCCCGTCATGTCCAGTAACTCTAAAATACACCGAGTGTTTTATTACTAAACTAATAAATCATTTTGAGTGTATTCACTCTAAGGATGTATTAAAGGTTCCAGAGGTGTTTGTGAACGTAAATAATTACGAAAAAGTAGAGAGAAACTTTTTTTTTCAGCAATGGGAAATGTTATTATTTGTCAAGTTTGATGCCCAGTGGTTGTACTTAAACATAAGCATACCACCAGGTTATGGCCTAATAAGATTCCAACAAGACGTAAGCAATCTAAAAATGCCAAAATATTGTAGTCGCTTGGGGGAAAACACTGATAGTTACAAATTCTTTATTCCTCAATCTATAGATTGTATTGTAAGAATTCGTTTTAGAGTTGAACGAACGGATATGATTAATATTTCCATAAAACTTCTTCCTAGACAAATAAGCTATGGCCATATTTCCAGAATCAAATCTCAAGTCGAGTCATTTACTGTGCCTAAAATGTACTATGATGATGCATTGAAAAAGTACTTGGAACTAAGATTCGAAGACTTCGATGTTAAATCTTTTACTCTTTCTGAAGATACTTATATCAGTAAAATTGTAAGTAAAAAATATAATGTTACTTGGTATCTTAAATGTTATCTTTGTCAAACTTACATCTGGGAATCACCTTCAGAATATACTTGGAAAAAAGTGTATTATTGTGATCACTACATTGTTTGTAATGTGTGTACATATGACGTTGGCTATACGACGTGTGAATTGGATGGTGATAGTTTAACATGTGGTGATTTAGATTTTCCAGATTTTAAAGTGTTCTGTCGTTACAATTGTGGAGAATTTTTTGACGTCTTACAATTTCCTCTTCATGAAAAGACCTGTAAGTATAATATTTTGAATTTAGTCTCACTTAGAGAGTATGCCCTGTTATGTTTTGGATTATCATTTCAACTAAATTCAATGGTTCGAAGGGATGGTGGATATATTCGGTTCGAATACGAGTTAGGTATAAAGAGAAGTGTTTTAATTGTAACTCATGAGAGTCACAAATGCATTTTACATTATTTACCTAATGATAATAGTGATTATTTTGAAGTTGAACACGAATATGATAAAACAAAATATTCAGCTGTTATTCGACTTTTCGATCGAAATGGGTTTGCAGGAAAAAAAATTAATAATTTTAGTCGTGATGAATCTAATGAAAGATATTTTCGTAATACCAGCTACTCCTCGTTTTTTTTTTGTGTTATAGTATTTGAAAAATTAAAAAAAAATTATTATGAACTACAAATGCATTAATTTTTACAGGGTGTCTGGAATCAACATCAGGAAAGGATCTAGCCGCTTAAGAATGTTAAAACTGCCCCCCTCGGTAATAAAAAAATAAAAAACATCCGGTTGTTCTACATCAAAAAGTACCCACACAAAAAAATTTTAGCTACTTTTATCGTCACATAACCACAAAAAAAACGTCTTTTTTCGTTTTTTGACGATATCTTTGGTTCCAATAATCGTAGAAACGTCTTTTTTATATGCCAAGCTATATTCATGAATTTTTTCAGATTTTTAAAAGTGGTAAAACATGGTCAAAATCGCAAAAAATTGCATTTATTGGCATTTTTATCGAGTTTTGAAGCATGGAATTTTCTTATAAATCCTCAATATATATAATTGGTTATTTTCTTGGGAATTGGTTCATTTTATATTGAAACTACATATATAAAGTATAGGTTTTTCATTAGAGAAACAAAGGACAATAATTTTCTTTCTGACGTTTCGCTCTACATAGCGAGCTTCTTCAAAAGAGCTTGGTATATTTATTTTACATCTACAAAAATTACAGAATTTTTTATATAATAAACATATATCACAGTAATTACACTTTTATATTTTTAATTTAATTAAAATTAATAAAAACAAAACAGATTTTAAAATAGTCTTAAAGTTTAAAATTTAAAACAATACAAACAGGTTAAAATAGTGAAGATTATAAAATAGTACATACCTTGAAAGTAGTTTTGTGTGTATGTTTAAAAATAAATTCAATTATGATCTTTGGTATGCAATTTGTATGGATAGATTTATTTTTATAAAAAGCAAAAAATAGGAAAAAAGATTATTATTTATTTTTTAATGACGTTCTTTCACCTGTATGAGTGTATATGAAATCGTTCCAAGCATCATTACATTATTTCTCATATTTATTATAGAGTCGCTTCAAGCATGTTTTATTCAAAAATCAAATTATAGTATATCTGACTTAAATTTTTGACATCTTGCTTGTCATTTACAACATTTTTATCTTTTTTATGTGTATCATTTCTTTGATGACTAATTTATGATAATTTCTGTCAGTATCTAAAATATGGGTGTTTTTAAAATCAAATTCATGCTTAGATGTTTGTTCATGCTTATGTAAAGATGTCGATGCGTTTTTAGTATACTTGTGTCCATTCACTCTATTTTCATTATACGAAGTTAAAAAGCAAAGTTCCCACTAAAAAAAGATCTAACGTAATATATGCAATTCCATGCCTAAATTGTCCTAAGAAATACATTGGCATGACGACACAATATATTGAAAATAGAGTGAATGGACACAAGTATACTAAAAACGCATCGACATCTTTACATAAGCATGAACAAACATCTAAGCATGAATTTGATTTTAAAAACACCCATATTTTAGATACTGACAGAAATTATCATAAATTAGTCATCAAAGAAATGATACACATAAAAAAGATAAAAATGTTGTAAATGACAAGCAAGATGTCAAAAATTTAAGTCAGATATACTATAATTTGATTTTTGAATAAAACATGCTTGAAGCGACTCTATAATAAATATGAGAAATAATGTAATGATGCTTGGAACGATTTCATATACACTCATACAGGTGAAAGAACGTCATTAAAAAATAAATAATAATCTTTATTCCTATTTTTTGCTTTTTATAAAAATAAATCTATCCATACAAATTGCATACCAAAGATCATAATTGAATTTATTTTTAAACATACACACAAAACTACTTTCAAGGTATGTACTATTTTATAATCTTCACTATTTTAACCTGTTTGTATTGTTTTAAATTTTAAACTTTAAGACTATTTTAAAATCTGTTTTGTTTTTATTAATTTTAATTAAATTAAAAATATAAAAGTGTAATTACTGTGATATATGTTTATTATATAAAAAATTCTGTAATTTTTGTAGATGTAAAATAAATATACCAAGCTCTTTTGAAGAAGCTCGCTATGTAGAGCGAAACGTCAGAAAGAAAATTATTGTCCTTTGTTTCTCTAATGAAAAACCTATACCCAAGAAAATATTTAACAAAAGGTTTAAGATACAAAAATAAATTATATATATATATATATATATATATATATATATATATATATATATATATATATATATATATTTTTTTTTTTTTTTTTTTTTTTTTTTCAGAACGTTTCAATTCTTTCGAATCTTTTTCAACTGACGGTTTCGGCGAATGCATTAGGAACAGAGATTTTTGTGTTAAACAAAAATTAATTACATCACAAACCAATTATAATCACACACTCTTTCGTGTATTCACTTTTCAAAAGTATTTTTAAAGTCCAGTTAGAAGAATGGACACTACATTTTTAACCCTATAACTGCCTTGACTTGACTGAATGTGGAACCCAGATGGTGTATGTTTTAGGTACTTTAAGTGGCGTAAAAAGTTTGGGTCTTTGAATTGAATTGATATCTTTCTGAAAAAATATCGTGATTCAATTTAGGAGAATTGAAAGCGGAGAATTATCCTTATTTATTGTTTTATTTATTTTAGAAATTCCATTATATTGGTTTATTTTAATATGTTGAAATAAATTTGATTTAGATTATTGATGTCTGTTTTATCGTTTATGGCGTTCGGATTTTTTTTATTGCAATCATTTCGTAAAATTCTCGTTTTCCTTTGTTAGTTTCAGTTTTCAAGATTTTTGTATTTTCATAATCAAAGGTGTGCTTGTGTTTCATTTCGTATTTTTTTAGGGTTGTAATATTTTTTTTGTCATATTTATGCCCATTTAGACGATTTTGCAGATACCGACTAGTTTTGCCGATATAATTCGTTGGACAATCCTTGCAGGGTATTTGGTAGACAACATTTGATTTTCTGTTTTTTGGAATGTCACTTTTTAATTTGCTGAAATTGCTTTTAAGTAAATTATGGCCCTTATGACTAGTGGTTATATTATGTTTTTTAAAAAAAGTTTGAAAGTTTTCGGAAAGTTTTGGTATGTATGGCAAGGAAAGATATTGTTTTTTAGTTTTATTGTGTTCTAAATTTTCTGTTTTAGCGTTTCCATGTTTGTATTTTTCTAGCCTTTCTTTAAAAATTTTATTAATTAGTTTATTTGGGTAAGAGTTTGTCATAAGGACCTCTTTTGCTTTTTTGATGCAGTTGTTTCTGAATTCGGGACTACTAAGGATGACGACTTATTTAAGTCGCAATCGGGAATGTCTAAATCGGGTACTTCGCTATCAGGTTTTCTTTACGCAATTTAATTTCCGCAAATTATTTTATTTGTAGAAGCCGGTGCGTGAATACTCCGTATATTAATTATTTTAAACAGTTTCCGCAAGAATTTTGAAAAAAAATCGGCGTTGAAATATTTTTAGAGAAGCTTATTTTTTCCGACGGCGCTGAAATTTTACTAAAATTTACGTTTCACGGCTTTTATTTAACTGAAGACTTTATTTTGAGGTTCCTCCGCTAGCACTGAACTGTTATCAGCTACTAGAGTTCGCCTCTAACAAATTTCCGCCTAACAGACGAGGTTCCCTGGCCTTTTTAGTATCGCAATCTTCTTATCTTTTTTCTTGAATCGAATTCTTGATCGTCTTATTAGGACAATTAAGAACCTCTCTTCTTAAGCCGTCGTAAGCAGAGCGGCCTCCCTCGTTGCACTAACGTAAACAGCTTAGTGATCCTCTTGATGCCGAAAGGGGCGCTCCAGGAAAACCTCTAGGAAATTTAAAACTCCCTATTCGCGTGTTGATCTGTTTAATTTTCTTCTGGAAGGGAAACTGATAATAATGTCTTGCGAGATTACCGACGAGTGGCCTTTCTCTGACGTGGTGCAAGTGCCAGACTAATTGCAACGGCAGAGAATCTCACGTTTCGCCTGAGAAAATGCTTCAAAATACTTAGATACTCGTATGCGCGTGTGTGAGAAAAATTTGAGAGATCTGTGCTCTTTAATATCATATTTTCAGAGATATTTTTGATCATTATGATTTTTTTTTATTATTTAGGACAATTTCTTCAGACTGAGATTTTATTCTCTGACTTATTTCCAACAAAAAAAAATCATAATGATAAAAAAATATAGATTTATAAACAATATAAAACAAAATATAGTAGTGAAGTCATCGTGGCGGTAGGGCCGTTCACAATGCTACTTTTTAGGTTACTTTTCTACCGAAAATGCACGTTAAGATAAAATCTTTGATTCAATAATAATAGTTAAGTACTTATTTGTTCTAACGCATATAAAAGGATTTATGATTAAGCATATATATATATATATATATATATATATATATATATATATATATATACATATATATATATATATATATATATATATATATATATACATATATATATATATATATATATATATATATATATATATATATATATATATATATATATATATATATACATAGTTTTAAGACAACTGAGGATTTACCGATAAAAACGCTAATAAATGCCGTTTTTTGCGATTTTGACTATGTTTCACCGCTTTAAAAAATCTGAAAAAATTCATGGATATAGTTTGGCGTCTAAAAAATGACATATTTTTTTTTTCGGGGCTGTTATTGTACTAGTTTTTATTTTATTGAATTTAAAAATTTTCAAACACCCATAGAAATTTGAATTTCGCACCAAAAATTTTTGTAAAAATATCTTGTAGGCAATAAAAAACCTACAAAATGAAAAAAAAAAAGAAGTTTTTACGATGATTAAAACCGAAGATATCGTTAAAAAACGAGAAAAATACGTTTTTTTTTTGAGGTTATGTGACGATAAAATTGGCTAAATATTTTTTTGTGTGGGTACTTTTCGATGTAGAACAACCGGGTATTTTTTATTTTTTTATTACCGCGGGGGCAGTTTCGACCCTCTTAATTGGTTAGATCCTTTAGAGGGGTGATTTGATATTTTAAAATGGAAATTGCAAGTTCCGCATGAATAATTTGCTTTAAAAAATATGTTCAACATAATCTCTTTATACAAAAAAATGCATAACTTAAGCATAATGTAAACTTTTTCTAATTTGAAATTTAAGAAGTGAGGTAGAAGAGCAAATATTTTCAGAACTACTACTGTTCGAACTATAAGTGAACCTATCAAATTTAAGCCTTAGTTTATCCCTTCGATATAATAACTCTAAAAGGTAGACTATCTACAAAATGAAAATTTATTAAAATAAAAAGTACACAAATCTTTAAATAGTTTTAAAAACAAGAATTTTTATTTAGTCGAATAACAAATCTGGTCTGATGCCCTTTTCAGCCATGTTTGGATTGAAATTTCCTCATTCTTCTAATTTTTAGCCAGTCCTGTTGTCTCTGTAGATCCTAATAACAAACTGATTTAAATTTTATAGAATAAAGTTTATCATTTGTGAGTAAATTTTTTGATATTTTTGCGAATTTTTATAATTGTCCTCTACTATATAATCGTGACTCATGTTATTTCAAGCTTAATATGCATAATGAAAGACATAACTTACTCATAATAAGTCTAGCCAAGTTGCAATCGTAGAACTTTCTCTTTCCTTTTCGTACTAATCAACTGTACATGGTAATTTTACAAGCTCGCTTTACAAAGTCATAAATGCTCCAGTTTTGAAATTTCTAAAACCGTAAACAAAATTACTTCTTGTAATTAACAAAACTCTATTTTCTATTATCTTTAAATATAACCAATCATCAGGAACAAAATAAATCTTACAGGTTTCATTAGTGAAGCACTCCATAAACAAACATTTCGCCTTCCACTTCATTAGTAATATTTCTTGTAATATTTAGGACCGGGTCTGGATGAGCTGTGCAAGCATTTTTCGCACAGATAATATTTTTGAAGATTTCATTTCATACTTCTAATAACATAGAGTTACTACAAAAATATAAGTGGTAAAGCATTCGGAAATTTCCTGTAACACAACCTATAAATAACGTTACTGTTTTTCCTAAGTACATATGATTCTCGATCTTACCTTAAGTATTACATAAACACGAATAAAAAAGATTTTCAGAGGCACATAGATATATCAACTATATTTAATAAAATTCTTTCAAAAGCTAAATTTTCAGAGACGGCACACCAACAACATTAAAAATGAATAACGACATAACGAAATACAAAAACAAAAATGACAGAGTTGACAGAAACAAAAGGCGGGTTTTTTAAAGTTAGTTGGCATCATATTGTTATCGGTACATCAAACAGTTTGTGACAAAAAGCACCAAAGTATTGATAAAAAAGATCACGCAAGAGTTCCATTAACCAAGATCGTAGTGAGGCTACTAAAAATTTGTCGTTCGATCAAATATTTTAACCTCAACTTGTATTCAGCTGAGCTCTGTGCGGCGTTGCAAACTTTTTACCCAACTGCAATAAAATCCATAGGGAAGGAAATGCTTTTTAGTTTTTATCAACTAAATTATACACAACTGTATTTATTTTCATATAAAATGTTGTATGTAGACTTTTAAAAGATATCTTAAAGACGTTGTATATAGACGTCTTATGGACGTCTTTAAAACAACGTCTATAAGACGCCTTATTTATGTCTTAAGACGTTCAGATATAATATGGATATAAAAATGACGTCCATAAGACGTCTAGTGCTGTGTGGGTATATTCATACTTTGTTTTCAGAATTGACATACTGATGATACTCGTGTAAATAATGCAATTAGAAAAGGATAGCATAAAATCGGTATGTCTGTACTAAGAAATTAAATATCTACTGTTTATCAACACTTTTTCAAAATATAAATAAAAATATTACGTTCTTTAGCGTTCAGACAACCGGGCCCTAGTTCTGATCTTCGAACATACCCCTGTAGAAGTAGCATAACGTCAGAACTAGGGCCCGGTTGTTTGAACGCTGAATAACGTAATAATATTTTTATTTATATTTCAAAAAGTGTTGATAAACCTTCGAACATACCCCTGTAGAAGTAGCATAACGTCAGAACTAGGGCCCGGTTGTTTGAACGCTGAATAACGTAATAATATTTTTATTTATATTTGTAAAAGTGTTAATAAACAGTAGATATTTAATTTCTTGGTACAGACATACCGATTTTATGCTATCCTTTTCTAATTGCATTATTTAAACGAGTATCATCGGTACGTTCTTCGAACATACCCCTGGGTATGTCCATTCTGAAAACAAAATATGAATATATGGTTGCCTAAATTTTTATTATTGTTATTTTCAATATGTAAACAATCTAACAATATTTACCGATAAAAATAAGTTTTTAAATCCTCTTTTTGTTAATATTAATTGTAAACTTCCCATTTATAGTAATTTCTAACACTTAAAAACACCGAAAAAAGTCACGACAAGCAATTAAACTGAAAGACAAGATAAGTAAATATGTTTATGTCTGTCAAACATCAAAAAAGCGTCTCCCCCACCGACCATAAACAGCCTTCAGACAAATCTATTGTTGTTTAAATCTAGAGTATGATCGAAGTGATAAAGAGTAGATATTTAATTTCTTGGTACAGACATGCCGATTTTATGCTATCCTATTCTAATTACATTATTTAAACGAGTATCATCGGTACGTCCTTCGAACATACCCCTGGGTACGTCAATTCTGAAAACAAAGTATGAATATATGGTTGCCTAAATTTTTATTATTGTTATTTTCAATATGTAAACAATCTAACAATATTTACCGATAAAAATAAGTTTTTAAATCCTCTTTTTGTTAATATTAATTGTAAACTTCGCATTTATAGTAATTTCTAACACTTAAAAACACCGAAAAAACTCACGACAAGCAATTAAACTGAAAGACAAGATATGTAAATATGTTTATGTCTGTCAAACATCAAAAAGGCGTCTCCCCCACCGACCATAAATAGCCTTCAGACAAATCTATTGTTGTTTATATCTAGAGTATGATCGAAGGTTCTGATGTTATGCTACTTCTACAGGGGTATGTTCGAAGATTTCGGCTAACAAGTGTCCGCCTTTGGTCTCGTTCCTTCTGTGATATGTCAAAGTACACCAAAAAACATCGACATGTATTTTTTTAAGTCCTACAATGTATTTCCAGGGGGCTTCATTTTTAAAATATGGTACATAAGGGGTAGTTACCCCCGTACTATATTTTAACGTGAAAATAACTGGTACACTTTATATTTTTTAATTTCATAGAAAACGAATTATTTTTTAACCATCGTAAGTTAAACGAAATATTTATTACACGAACAAATTTAAAAAAAAAATCATCTTTATCCCTTTTTAAAAACACAAACCAACTCCTTTTTGAGAATATGGCATGTAAGGGGTGTCCTATTTTCAACACTTTTAGGGGCTATTGGAGTTTTTTTTACATAGAGTTAGTGGCGCAGTCAGTATTTTTCTAGAAAGTTTAGTTTTTGAAATATTAACCCACCTGTATATTATTTTAGATATTGATTAAGTATAACTTAGGCTTTTCAAAAATACATAAAGTATTTATTTTTTTTCTTGAAAAATAATGTCAAAATTCGATATTTTTAATATTTACTTTATTTCAGTAGGCCATGGCCAATTTATAATAAACAAAAGGCAGATGTTCAGAACTTCACAGTTTTGTCAGATTGTTATTATTTTTGTTACGCAATATTTTTGTTATTTTTTATTTATTTTGCATTTACAATGGTCGTTTATGATAATTATTAAAAGTATGATATGTTAGTATGATTTTACAAAGCAATGAAAGTCTCCAAGGAGCGTTTGAATTATATTTCAACTGGTAATGTATTTAAAGCGTTAGTATTAGGATAACTTCTTATATCTGGCGATTGTTTTTGTTCATGTCAGTTATACAGAAAGAAGGCAACCCTTTTCAGACATATTTGCACGTTTGAAAAGAAATCTAGTTGAATACGGATCTTTTATTCAGTCGCGTCCCAAAACATACGTCAAAGAAGACAGGGAGAGAAAATAAATAAATGTGTTATTTTACGCAGTAGTAACAACTTCGTCATTCCGTAGAAAAATAGAGGAAGAAGTCGGTGTGGCAAAATCTGACGCTGAAAAAATTTTGTAAAAGTACAAATACCATCCATGTAAATTTAAAATAGTGTAAACCATACAACCCGGAGTTGATGAGCGCCGAGTAACCTTTCGTCAATAGTATTTAGAACAAATTTGCACCAACGAATCTTTTGGCAGATTGGTCATCTGGTCTCACGAATGTTATTTTTCAAGTGCGGGAATTTTTAATTGTCATAACACGTTGGTCTGGCAGAAAATCACCATTTAATTTTGGAAAGTGCACAACAAGGGCGCTTCGGGGTTGGTGTCTCGTGTTTTATTTTGGGCCGACGCATAGCCTACAGGATGTATGAAGGGAGTCTCGCAGTACGAAGATACCTAGAAATCCTTAAGGAAATTATATTACGGTGCTCCGACCACAACTCTGAGGCGTTAAGGCAATTTCCGGGCAATAACTTTCTTCAAGGATGGATAGGTACCAATGGGTCAGTGAGATGGCCCTCACGATCTCCCGATCTTTTATTTTTGGATTTTTTTTGTGAGGTTTTATGCAAAATCAAGTGTATAAAACACTACGTGAATCTATAACGGAACTTCGTGAGTGAAAAACATTAAAATTAACTTTTAAAGTATCTAACCTTTGGTAGAGTCAAAATTTTGCATTTATGTCTTATAAATTGGCCATGGCCTAGTAAATTATTAAAAATATCGAAATCTGACCTTGTTTTTCAAAATAAAATAAAAACATTATAGTCCAGTTATCTTAGGATTTCACCTCGGAATCTAATGGAACAAGCTGAATTTTTGCACTAACTTTTATTTTGGTGTTATAAACAATGTCCCAAAAGTCACAATTGATCACGTGTAAGGGCGCTTAGATATTCAAGATCAAACGTCGCAAAAATCAGTTTTTCGGGAATATCTCGTTTTCTCTACATCCAATCGTATTTATGTTTATTATAAAACTTGTAAAGGACTAAATTCTCTACAAATTTTGTTTCAGACCTTTTTTCGTACTATGAACCATTCTTGAGATAGAGGGCGCTGAAGATGGAGCGCTCAGTCATACGTACCTTAATGCAAGGTCAACAGTGAATCTCAATCGATTATATTATATTTTTTATCTTCTGCGCCCTCTATCGTATTTGTATGCAAAAGGTAAATATTATTAAATGACAACTTGATTTGTAAGAAATGTTTATAAATATAAAATATTAAATAGTTAGTTAAGTAATATTTAATTAATAATTAAGTAAAAGAACCTCATAATCGATTTAGATTCATGGTTAGCCGTGCACTAAGGTACGTATGACTGAGCGCTTCATCTTCAGCGCCCTCTATCTCAAGAATGGTTCATGGTACGAAAAAAGGTCTGAGACAAAATTTGTAGAGAATTTAGTCCTCTACAAGTTTTATAATAAACACAAATACGATTGCAGGCAGAGAAAACGAGATATTCCCGAAAAACTGATTTTTGCGACCTTTGACCTCGAATATCTAAGCGCCCTTACACGTGATCAATTGTGACTTTTGGGACATTGTTTATAATACCAAAATAAAGGTTTGTGAAAAAATTCAGCTTGTTCCGTTAGATTCCGCGGCTGACCACTTTTTTTTGACTAAGATGACTGGACTATATATATTTTTGAAAAGCCTAAATTATATAAAACTTCAAAATCATGTCCTCTAGAATTTCTGTGAGAATATTTAGATATTCGACGTATGACATTTGGCTATTTTTGTGCTATATCTATGTTGGACCGATAACTTTTCGAACGACCCTTGTAACGGTGGTGGCTAATGCCTTATGACCAGGGGAGGGGGCTAAACTGCGAGTGAGGAATTTGTTTATTTATTATTTTTTTTATATAAATGTATTACTAGATTAGGAAGTTATGAGTGATCTTTATTGTATAATAAATTTTATTTTTTTGGTATTTTTAAATTTAGTAAGCTAGTGCTAAGATACTCACAATATGTTTAGATGACAGTTACCTTATGTTCACGGTTTGAATTTGTAGTCAGTATCTGTTTGTATGTGTATATTTTTTGGACAGTATCCTTCCTGAAGTTGATGTGAATCTTCTTTGACTGAATTAGAACTATTTAAGTTAAATATAAACATATATTTGTCACTTCTTTAGTTGGCATAATTCTATCTTAACTGTATATATGTTGTTTAATATAATAAATACTATTAAAAATTGTTGTTTTATTTATAACATAAAAACGCAATATTTCTAGCAGCGTTTGGGTTATATATATATATATATATATATATATATATATATATATATATATATATATATATATATATATATATATATATATATATATATACCGGGTGTCAACGAATCTATTAGACAAGTCATAATTTCTAGAGTATTATGTGTGTATCAAAATGAGAATTGGTACAGGTATATGGTATGGGAAGGGGAGAGTTTTCGCATATTTTCCACTTTCCGGTCACTTTCGGTTTCACCGGAAATGGCCCCGGTTTTGAATTTTTAAATGGAACACCCTGTATATTTTAACATTTTTGGATTTCTGAGACAATTCTAGATCAGAATGTGACATTTTAAAAACTTTTTACGTCTACTTCATTTTTTTAGAGCCACTTTTAAAATTGCATCTAGGTGGTCATGATCGGACGCAAACTAATCTAAGGGCCTTAGGTGATGTCAAAAAAATAGAATCGCAAAGTTTTAGTGACTAGTAAGAAAGACCGGAAAAGACAAGTTGACAAAATTACGTTTTCATTTCTAACTATTAATTTTCAAACGGCGACCCCTTGTTGACAACTACTTTTCGAAAAAAGCATTCTTTGACGAATCTAACGGTACTAATTTATTTGCGATTGGATTAGACATAAGAACAGAAATTAAATATTATTAAGCAAAATACTGGATAATTTATTTACTTATGACAAGTGCGCCATGGACAGCCATGATGCATAATAATTTCCAACTGTTTTTATCAAGTCTTCTTTGGAAAACAAAGCACTCACTTAAGTAGATAATGACAGTGACATACGCTCTAAGAACAGACGTAAAAGTTTCTTAATTGTCGTTAAGTTTAGTTTAAATTTTCGTTAAAATAATGTATACTCGGCAGCATTCCTTGAATTTCTATGACACTCTCCAAATATTAATAACATATCCACTTTTTCACTTTGAGTATGTATTATTTTAACGAAAATTTAAACTAAACTTAACGAAAATTAAGAAACTTTTACGTCTGTTCTTAGAGCGTATGTCACTGTCATTATCTATTTAAGTGAGTGCTTTGTTTTCCAAAGAAGACTTGATAAAAACAGTTGCAAATTATTATGAATCATGGCTGTCCATGGCGCACTTGCCATAAGTAAATAAATTATCCAGTATTTTGCTTAATAATATTTAATTTCTATTCTTATGTCTAATCCAATCGCAAATAAATTAGTACCGTTAGATTCGTCAAAGAATGCTTTTTTCGAAAAGTAGTTGTCAAAAAGGGGTCGCCATTTGAAAATTAATAGTTAGAAATGAAAACGTAATTTTGTCAACTTGTCTTATTCCTGTCTTTCATACTAGTAACTAAAATTTTCCGATTGTATTTTTTTGACATCACCTAAGGCCATTAGATTAGTTTGCGTCCGATCATGGCCACCTAGATGCAATTTTAAAAGTGGCTTTAAAAAAATGAAGTAGACGTAAAAAGTTTTTAAAATGTCACATTCTGATCTAGAAATGTCTCAGAAATCCAAAAATGTTAAAATATACAGGGTGTTCCATTTAAAAATTCAAAACCGGGGCCATTTCCGGTGAAACCGGAAGTGGCCGGAAAGTGGAAAATATGCGAAAACTCTCCCCTTCACATACCATTTACCTGTACCAATTCTCATTTTGATACACATAATACTCTAGAAATTATGACTTGTCTAATAGATTCGTTGACACCCGGTATATACACGACCGTTAAGAAAGGGGACAGACAATATTCTCTCATCAGTGGAGCTGTAACGAACCCAGAACAAAATGCACAGAAAACGACTGTTTACTTAAAATCCCCATATCGTAAAATATCGTCAGGATATAAAATAACTTTTCCAAATACACAGACCGTGAAATTCTTTATTTTTAATAATTTCGTACCGCTCCGGGGTATATTCAGACGTTCGTTTGTACCATTTAAAATAACAGACCGGCATCAAGTTCTGCGGGTAATATCCTACCGATATTTTACGATATGGGGAGTTTAAGTAGACAGTTGTTTTCTGTGCATTTTGCTCTCGGTTCGTTACAGCGAAGTTCGCTCGTAGACGCCATACAGTGAGCTTTGAAAATGGTGAATGAGATTTCACTGAAACGTCAGCTGCCTTACAGTCCTGAGAGGGATTCTGCACATACACGGGATGCCCGAAAACCTTCGATTACACATCACACCCGTGAGAATATCCGACATAACATATAATATATATATATATATATATATATATATATATATATATATATATATATATATATATATATATATACAGGTTTTTACGTCGTTGCCAGACCAATTTCACTTTACAGACCACCTTAGACCACCCAGAAACAATTATATTAGAAGCAAATAAATATGCGTTGTACGATTATTTTTATTCATGAAATCAATTACTATTGAGAGGGGTAAGCAAATTAAAAAATGTTTTTTTTCATATTATATTAGCCACGTTCATGAGCCAATTGCAACTTATCTCGAACTAAAGCCCAGTATATCAAATTTGTATCATTTTACCAGTGATTCAGACCCGCCAGTGTTGCCGTTTTTACGCCATGTAAAATATTAAACAGCAAAGAATAATGATATAAAATCTTTGTGTAGAAATATTCCTTTCTCTTTAAATCTGGTCATTTTGATTGGTATTTTTTTACATTTGAGCATTTTATCTAAATTTTTAAATTGAAACTAACAGTTTCGTTAACTTTACCTTTGTAGAGAATGCAATTCTGTATATAACACTCACTCTGAAGAAATAAAAAATGCAGTCACTATTGCTCAGTATTTACTATCTCTTAATAAAAAAAACAATTGATTTTAATACAATATATACTATAATTGAACGGAAGCTTGCGGTCAAAAATACTGTATTCAAACGTTTGAGCAATAGTTGTATACATTAATTCAGCTGGTCAAATTTGATTAGTAATAAATTAAAAAATGTTGTTACTCGTTAAGGCGCTTTTCATACTGTTTGCTGTGCAATTTTATGCCTCAGCAAAATATGGGGAAGTTGTGGCATAAGAGATATGCTAGCCGAATCCAAAGTTTTTGCTGGAAATACCGTAGACAGAATTTTGGAGGGGTCGTTCGAGAATTAATTTTAATATATGATAGGCTAATGCATTTATTGATAGAACATTTTTTTGATCAACTAAAAAAATAATAAAATAGAAACTCTAGCGGTTCTGATAAAAAATATCGAAACGTTTACAGTAGTTATTCAACGGGTACATATAAGAAATATGGTTTAGAAAAACTTTCTTTAGATAGAAGAAATACATTTATGACATTATTTGACAAATATAGAAAAGAAGGAAGTGAAGAATCTGAAAATTTTCAATTTTGGTTTGAATCTTAAATTCAAATTTAGAGTTATTCGAGCCGATAGAGCCGATACGTTTCCACTCACTTATCTATGCTTCATTTTTTCTTTATTTGCGATAAACCGAAGTACGATGTGAGACTTTTTGTGCGTTGAAATTCTCCTTATGCTACCAACCGAAGCCAAAGAACAGTTTTTAAAGGGATACTTTAATGTTAATTTCACTAATGAAGCATTTCGGGATTATTCCCAGATGTAACAACTGAAATGACAGTAATCAAGAGTACAAAATCAGAGACTAGAATCACAGAAATGACTCAAAAAGAACTTGCTACTTCAAGATGAACTATGACTACAAATGTCTTAGGTAGTTATTCTGATACTGAATGGAAACGATGAATTACACCATTTTGATAATTGAATGGTAATTTAACCAATAAAATTATGAATGGATTATTACACAGATTTGATCGAGTAGATAAAATTCACTTGATTTATGGTCGATACGACAGCACAACGGTTAATCCAGAACAGTTGGAACGAATTCGGAGGTATGGAAATGATAGCGGAAACAAAGAATATATAATTATTGGCGGTCAATCTACATGCAACTTTAAAAAATTCTGCAGTAATGATACAAGTAAATCAAATTTAGTGGAATTTATTGAAAATTATATAAAAAAAACTATTCGGTTACCAATACAGAATAAGTTGATCATTTCTGGAGCCGTTGAGCATATGTTATGATGGAAAAAGATCAATATTTCGATGCATATTTCTTGTGTGATCATACAGAAGCAGATACCAAGATTGTATTTTATGCTTGTCAGTTACAAGAGCTGGATTCCGATAAAAAGTTTAAAATTATTTTTAAATCCCCAGACACAGATGTGTTTATCTTATCATGGATTCTTAAAGGAACTTCTTTTATGGTTTAATACTGGAAATGTTTTCTCGATTTATTCCCGTACATACTATTGCAAACGATATTGGAAAAATTCAGTGTGACAGTATTTTAATAATCAATGCTGTGATAGATTAAGTTTCATATATGACGTTGGAAAAAAGAAGGCGTACAAAGCTTTAAATAAACCTGCAGGTGATGGACTTAATACTTTGACAGTGTATTTATCAAAAATATGACTCTCAGAATAACTTTAAAGACTGTTGTGAATGTATAAAAAAATTAAGATATAATATCGCGTTGAAAAAAAAAATATATCTGATGAAAATTTGCCACCTTCTAAATCGGCCTTAGTTTAACATTATTTAAGAGCGATATGCTACAAAGATATGTCTATTCATACACTGGAAAATGTACATAAAATTGTATCTGTGTATCCTTGAATTTAGAATGCTGCGCAGTATACGCACGTTTATAACAGAATTGTATGAATGTTAAACAACATTTTATGGAAGACGATGATTTTTACCCGACAAATCGGGTTATTGATGAAAATAATCATATTATTGGAGGTGAAAATAATGAATAATATAAAATAGAGCGCTATCTTTAGACAATAAATAAAATAACAGATTATATATTAGTTGCAATAAAGTAATATCATAGTAAATAAAAATCGTCGACTTGAAATAAAATAATTCAAAAGGTAAGAAAGTGAAATATGCCCTCATAGCGCGCGTCTGTGCGGCCGCAACCACCATCTTGTGTGTACGCTCACGCAACACGTCTGAAACAGGTTACTTTTGAGTCCCACTTTCAGCGTCACAAACTCCACTTGCTCACATCAAAAAAATCTCTGTTGATGTTGAAGGTTCAAATTTCCAAAAATAACGAATTTCGTATTTTTTTGCATAAAATTGTAAATCTCTTGGCAAGGAAGCATTTTCCGAAAAACTGTTAAAAGATAAAAAATATTTTGACGTGTTTTATTTAATAATTAATTTTAAATCTTTTTTAATTAAAAAAATAAATTCAATATTTCAACCTCATATAAAAAGAATAATAATAACAGCCAAAAAAACCAGCAGGAAACTGAATTCGAATCATCGACGTGAAATTTCAATGCTAAATAAAATTTTTATAAAAAAATTGAACCGACTTCTAAAAGTGCGCTAAAAAGGGAAAAATGCCTAGAAATTTTTATATGAAATTGAAATTTTTGAAGTTAGCGCCAAACTAATACCTGACCAAAAGTGATTCGCATAAATAGATTAAAAATACTTTATTTGCAATTGCTTTCTTCCATAATTTGTATATATTAGATATTTATTTCATTTAGAAATAATTTGGCGTAATGTAAAAATGTATAGTTATTTTTCCCTTTTTAGCGCACTTTTAGAAGTCGGTTCTATTTTTTTATAAAAATTTTATTTTTAGATTTTTAGTTTTGAATTCATTATGATATTCATAAATTATTTGAAATAAGTGTTAATCGAGATTAGTGTACCTCGCAATGACTCCAAGGTGGCAAAAAAGTATCGATTTTATCCAGAATTGTAAATCACCCTAAAATGAACCACTATAAATTCTTTGATTCTTAGAGTTCTCCAAATACCAATGAAATTGTATCAAACAAATATTTAGTCTGTCATAGTAAATTTACTATCTTAAATTTCAAATTAATTATAGATTGGTAATATAGGCTCTAAAACCTTCCAATATCGATATTTAAAGAATTTGAGACGTAAATTTCTTAGCCCGATATATTTTATATTGCATATTGAGTTTGTACACGCCCCAAGAACAAAGCAATATCAGTTTTTGATAAAACCGGAAATTGTAAAATTTTTAGTCCTTCATATTGTATCTTATCAACCTAATAGTTGTAAAAAGTTAACTTCATATTAGTAATACACCACCCCCCAACGCCCTAATATCAAATCCGAAAAAATGTGAATAAGGTAAAATTTTCAACCCACCATATTTAATCTAATCTAAATCTAAACCCTTCAAAACCCCTTAGTACCAATTTTAGATGAAATCCAGAAATTTAAAATTTCTAAACGGTCATATTGCATCTAACATATTAGATTTTCTTAAAATAATTTTATATTCGCTATTTATATCCTCAAAAACGATTTAGTTCCACATTTGAACAAAATCGAAAAATGTAAAATTTTTAGTTCGCCTTATTGAATTCTGAAAAAATACTATTAAATTCTTAATTTACATCCTCAAGAACCTTCTATATTAGTTTTGGAGAAAGTCGAAAAATGTAAAATTTTTAGGACACTATATTGAATCCGTCAGATTGAGTTGTTCAAAAAATATTTTAAATTCGTAATTAACACTAACAAAAATCCACCAATACTGACTTCAGACTAAATCGAGAGATGTAGAATTTTTAATCCGCCATCTTAGATCCGCCATATTTATTTTTTTTTAAATAATATCAGATTCGTAATGTGCTATCCCTAAAACTCCCTCATATCAATTTTGAGAAAAATCGGACAAAATTAATTTTTTATCTACAATATTGGATACGCCATATCGCATTTTTTAAAAATAATTTTGGATTCGTCATGTATGACTCCGAAAACTCCCACGTACCAACTTTGGAGAATATCGGACAAAATTGATTTTTTCTCCGCCATATTGGATCCGCCATATAGAATTTTTAAAAAATATTTTAAATTCGTTATGTGCGACTTCGAAAACTCCCCCATACAAATTTTGGAAAAAATCGGACAAAATAAAATTTTTTGGTCCGCCATATTGAATCCGCTATATTCAATTTTTTTAAAATAATCTCAGATTCGTTATGTGTGACCCCGAAAACTCCCCCATACCAATTTTGAAGAAAATCCGACAAAATTGATTTTTTCGTCGGCCATATTGGATCCGCCATTTTGAATTTTTTAAAAATAATTTTAGATTCGTCACCCCGTGACCCCGAAAACTCCCCCGTATCAATTTTGGAGAAAATTTGACAAAACTGATTTTTTGTCCGCCATATTGGATCCGCCATATTGAATTTTCTAAAAATATTTTGAATTCGTTATATACGACCTCGAAAACTCCCCCATTCCAATTTTGGAGAAAATCGCACAAAATTAAATTTCTTGTCCGCCATATTGGATCCGCCATTCTGAATTTTTTAAAAATAATTTCAGATTCGTTGGATATAACCCCGTAAATTTCTCCATACCAATTTTGGAGAATATCGAACAAAATTAATTTTTCTGGCCGCCATATTGTAAGCGCCATCTTGGATTTTACTTCACCAATTTCATCTAAAAAAATATGGGACCACCGCAGCAACTTCCTGAACATAACGCAAAAAATTTCATTCAAATCGGTGCAGCCGTTCCGGAGAAATCGGTGTACATAAATAAAAAAAAACATACATACGCGACGAATTGAGAACCTCCTTCTCTTAGAAGTCGGTTAAAAAAGCATTTTCTTTTAATGCTCCCCTTTAGCCTTCATAGGATCACGATTTGAAGTCTTATTATAGGCTTTTAAACTACGAAAGTCTCATCTAAGTGGGTTTAATGTCATGTGGCAGTAGTAGAAACAAATAGACAAAAATTTTAAAGAAATCATTTTGCATTAACAAATCTCCATATGGTCGCTTGAAACCTGTTTTTTAAAAATTCAATTAGACCGGAGGCCAGATTCTGTAAGCATATGTTTTGACATTCCCTTTCCTTTAAGGACAGTGACATACTTATGTGTTACTACAGACTGAACAAAGATGGAAGATCCTTATTATGACATTCTCTTACCCTATACTTTTATAAAATCGCAGCCCGGGAGTTATCGACAGTTTTTTTCAATTTGCATTAGCGTGAAAGTATATTTAGTTATCTATTTTATTACGAAAAGTCTGTACTGCACACCTAGTTCAACAGTGAAAACTGGGGTCGAGAGTATATAAAAAAAATACCAAAATATTTATCTGCATCATGCTGAAACTTCGCCCGGTATAAATTTTAAATTTAAGGAAATGTGCTCGGTGTTCAACTTTTTTACATGTATCTGGCAGCAGTAATTTGAACTGTCAACGGATTGGCAGCGGTTTTTTGTCATTAATTAGACTGAATGTACATTAGTAGCACTAACTTTTCAGGTTAAGAGTGATCATAATAACCAAAACAATACACTTTTACACTGATGCAAATGGGACACAAAAAACTCGCTAGCTCCAGTAGTAAATATATACATCGTTTATAAATTTTATAAAAGACTAATTATGGTATACCAATTTCCAAAATTGGATAACAGTAATCTTTAAACATAATAACTTTTTTCTTTAATATCAATAATATTATATAGAAAAAATGGCCACCTCTTCCTCTATTTTTTGTAAATTGACCAAAATCGTATTTTTTAAAAACGTTTCATGTAATAATAATATTCTTTGTACTTTGCAAATAAAAATAATTTTGAGAATTATTTTCGAAAGTAAAAATGTTACTTTCCATTCTTTCGCAGAACATTAAACTGGAGAAATAATTTGTATGATTGATATTATATTATCATTCTAGTTAGTCTATGGCCGTCGGTAAAGTACAATTGGTCTAACAAAGTCAGTAAAACCAACAGATATATTGATTGTTATACAAACTGCGTGGTTGCCAATTTTAGGGGCTTGTGCACGTTGATCTAACGAATCGAATTACATACTATATACGGATCAGACGCTAGCGTCCTCTACACGATAGATTTCGGAATTAAATCAATATATAATTCGATATTCTACCACAATCTTAGGCCCAGCTAATATTTTGTCCCTAGCATCTTATGACTCTCCTGATTACGCTGACAAAAGGAACGTTTTCAAGCCCCAAGCCCGGGCTTGAGAACGTTCATTTGGCTTGTGTTCGTAATAAGTATGTAACGAGTTGGGATTGTATAAGCGGTAAAACCAATATATATATATATATATATATATATATATATATATATATATATATATATATATAAAATTGTCCGTAGCAGATGAAGAGACATGGCTTGCCAAGGTTAGAAATATTCACTCGTTTAGGTATAGGTTTTTAATAAAAATAATACATACTTACCTGTAATAAATTATAAAACAATAATTTATAGCTTTTATATAAAACAATCTTCTGCTTTAAATTTACTTGAGTCATCAAAATACCTAAAAAACACAACCTAAATAAAATAATGTTTTGATTGAAATCAATAGAAAGTTTGTATTCATAAAACGAAATGACTCGTTTGTCTTTTTCTGTCTAACTCCACCCATAATGTCAGATTTTCTCGACGTATGTTTTGGATTATAAGAATGATATTTTGTTGTCCGTCCTATTATTATTTCTATGTAAGTCAAGATGAACAAGTCTCAAAACTGTCTTTGGTATGTTCGTAGATTGATAACGCAAGGGTATTCTCCAAGAAAGTTGGAAGGGGACTAAATCTATCTTAGGTTAGGTTCTAGAATGTATATTTTCGATGACGCTTAATTAATGCCATATCACGATTGGACGGTGTTCGACTATCATATTATCTCACTTAGTGCTGCACCTCTTATACCCCAACCACTACAGATTGTATACTAACTTTAAACGAGGTGAAGGTATTTCCAAAAAACACATTTTACTTTTAATATTTTTATTTATTTCGTTATTTTATATTACAAACAAAAATTTTACAAACGCCCAAAAGCCTAAAATGAAAAGCAAATCATTTTACCCTTTTGGTAAACCTTTTGCAAAGGAAAAAATCAACTACTTTACAAGGTAGAATTGTACATTCCATAAACCTGTCAAATTGAAGTATTTACAAAATTATACTGGGCAGAAATATTTTCAAGAGATCTGTACAGTCGACATTATATTTACTGGTTTTTTACATATCATTTTCCGTTTCTAAAACTAAAAAGAGACATGATAAGAACTTTGTTATGTGAAAAAATAAAATGGAAAAAATAGCCTATAGAAGGCTCAAGGGCCATTTGCTTGTACCTAGCTGAAGATATTAATAAAAGACAATAATGTAGAGCTTTTCATCTATGAGAAATAACGTGATCTTTAATTTTTAACGGCAAAATGTTATAAAAAATTACGACTTTAAGGATTCAATAAAATTTTATACAGAAAACCAACATTTTGTTGACCAGGACACTGAGGATGAAATTAAGGATGGAAACTTTAATTTTTGAGAATAAAAAATCATAAGCCGATGATTGTACGAGCAGCTATCGCCTTTTTCAACGTGTTACTGTTTTCCTGATATCCCTTTGGAACTAGTTTAATTTATTTTCAGAAGAAAAATGTCCTTTTCTTTCTAGGAATATGATTTTTAAACGAGTAGTTTACGTATAGCGTAGAAGCAATCAAATTTTTCCTATTTTAAAAACGAAAGTAATAAAAATGACCTTAATAAAGTTGACACCGTTAACAGTTATTACACCACGAAGAATAAGGGTCCAGTAGCAGCAATACAATTTAACTATTTCCTAAAATAAAAAGAATTTAAATATCTGTTGTGATGACCTGAAATGTAAAAAAAAGCTTCTAGACTTATTTCTAAAACGTTTAGACAGATATTGTGTAACAAATCCACAGTACACTTAAAATGACCAGTAGGTTAACTCAATTTCACATCAGCTTAACTTCCGTAAATTGTCAGGTGATAATATTGTGAATTTTAATTAATTCCTTAAATTTGTCATGTAATGCATTTTAGGGCCTACGTTGCGAAAATGGATATGAAAGATTTAGTTTACGAGATATTCCTTTTTAAAATGTACATACTTTGACAGTTAAGTCTGTCAATATTTTATATATAATATACCCTTCATTGCGGTTCTGTTATTGCTAAAAATCATAAAATTACATCATGTGATGTTTAAGACAAGAAATTTTAGATCTTAAACGACCACCATCATGCAAAAATTCTTCTTTTTTTGTTTGTTGGCGTAACTACTTTTAGCGCCGAATTTTTGGTTCAATGCGGCGGCGGTCGGGTAACGGAAAGCTTAACGACTTGGTAAATAAACTTTTGTGATAATAACCTACTTGTCATTTGTTATACTCTGATTAAATAATAGCATAACGCTCATGTAAATCGTAAAAAATTTATTTTTTTCAATTAAAATCAATATTTTACTATTTTTAAACAAATCTTAAGTCATAGTTTAGGGCGAACCTTAAGGTGACTTGCCTCGGAACCTCTCTTTTTTCGACTCGAGCGCTGCACAACACCCGTCAAAAATAAATTTAAAAATTATTATTACTTTGTATAAATCACTTTTCTCTAATTCTATCACATGATCGCCGTTAACTACGATTTTTCGGCGGTTTTATCCGCCATTATGGCCTTAATATCTTCGGCGTCCAACGTTTCGTATTTCATGAGGGCCTCGGCTAGTGCCTTGTGCTCTTTTGCGTGAGATTTCAGGATGTGCTTCGCTCTTTCGTAGCTCTCAGTCATTATTCTCTTTATTTCATTATCCACCTATAAAAAACGATAAAAAAAATTAGCGAAAATTATAAATAGCAGAAGTAACATCTTTGTTTAATTAATAAAGGCGAAAACAATGACATATCTGAAGATTTTTGTGGCGAGTCGGGAAAAATGTGGTTGTATCTCGGAAGAGTTACAAAAAAATCCAGTGTGGCTTCAGTCAGAGACTATATTACTAGGAAGGCACATATTTAAAATGAGCTGGTGGAAATAACACAACTGAATATAGTAGGTAATACTAATTCATATCGAATAGGGGTTGACAGTAATTATTATGACTTATTAAATAATTCAAATTTTTGGCCAACCCACGTAATGTAAGATAAGATAAGATAATTTATTAGTAATAATATACAAATAGTACTTTTACAAGTCAAATAAATAAAATATTAAAATTTTGTCAATTAATCATTATCATTAATACAAATAAAACATTACACGATATTGATTCTTCCTTAAGAAGAAAGTTTTGGTAAAAAAAAGCTAAAAGAAGCTGACAACAGACAAAGACAATACTACAGATTAAAATTAGATTCGAAATACTCCTCGAATGAAAAAAACGCGTTCAGCACAAGGTAGCTCTTGATTTGTTTTTTGTACTGATAGAAGTTAAGAGCTTTAATTCTAGCTGGCACGCAGTTGTAGAACTTTATTGCTAAATATCTTGAACCATTTCTGGATCTCTCAAGCCGGCCAAAGTCTGGTACAAGATTGTTGTTGTTTCTTGTTGGATAGTTGTGAATATCTTCGTGTGATCTGTATAGATCAAGATTTTGTTTAACGTACAACAAACACTGCATAATGTACACACAAGGTAGAGTTAAAATTTTTAAATTCTTAAACGAATTTCGACAGTCTTCTCTATAACCAAGCCCAGAGATAATACGAATGCATTTTCTCTGTTGTCCAAACGCCTTATCAGTATGACAAGAATGACCCCAGGAAAGAATAGCATAAGCCAAAAGAGAATGAAAGTTACTGTGATATGCTGTCAGAAGAGTTTCTTTGGAAGTTACCCGTACAAGACTCCTGAACAGGAACAGTTGTTGGGATGTTTTTTTGAGAGATTAACAAGGTGTTGTTCCCAGGTTAATCCTGCATCTAGGTGTACTCCCAGAAATTTGACCTCCATTGCACATTGAGGTAGAAAGGACTGTACAATTTCACTGTTATTCCTTAGAGTAAAGTTAATATTTTGTGATTTGGAGTTGTTCAAGGATAGGCGATTGGCTCGAAACCATTGAAATAGTTCTCTTTCTGAAGTTTTGTAATCAAGACTGTCAATCTCTGAAGGGTGATAACTTATATAAAACGTTGTGTCGTCAGCAAACAAAACAGTATTGACTCCCTTGCCGTTACAGTATGCCAGGTCATTTATATAGATGAGGAATAAGATGGGACCTAATACCGACCCTTGAGGTACACCATACCTTAGGGATTGTTTTTTAGAATTACACTGCCCAAAGTGAACATACTGATCACGATCCGATAGATATGAATTAAGTAGTTGAATGGCATCAGCCTGGAAATTGTAGAATGGTAGTTTTTTTAGAAGAATGCTATGTGTAACGCAATCGAATGCCTTTGTGAGGTCTAAAAAGGATGCAAGAGTGTCAAGATACTTTTCAAAGCCCTGTAAAACATTACTAGTAAAGTGATCAATAGCTAAAGTTGTGGTCCTGTTCTTTCGGAATCCAAACTGGTTCAAGGCAAACAATTTGACTCAAAGTGATCATTAGCCTGATTTTTCAAAATTCGTTCATAAACTTTTGACAAGATTGGTAATAAAGATATGGGGCGATAATTGTTGCAGTCATCAATGGAGCCCTTATTCTTGAAGAGGGGTACCACCTTTGCAGTTTTGAAAACTTTAGGAAATGTACTGCAAGCTATAGATTGATTTATTAATATTATTAGGGGTTGAACTATTATATCCTTGATTTTTTTAATAATTTTTGTGTTAATTCCGTCAATATCTTTGCTGTTACTATTTTTTATTTCTGAAATGGCCTTGTCGACATCACTAAAACTAACTGATTGAAATTTAAAGGACGGGATGTTTTTCAGTGGCATAGATTTTATGTAATCTTCAAAAGGCTGTTGAGAACTTTCAAGTTTATTCATCACATATTCAGCAATTGAACAAAAGTGGTTTTTAAAATCATTTGCATTTGGTTTTGAATTAGAGTCAGAGGTATTATTGTTGCTTTTATTATTAATAAGTTTCCACATAGCTTGTTGAGGGTTACTGGATTTTTTTATAAATTCATCATTAGCTTTAATTTTTGCAAGCCTAATTGATTTTCTGTAATTTTTTCTATATTCAATTATGGTACTCGTTGGCATGGTAATAGAATCTCTTTTATTTAATGCTATCATAAACTGAAGTCTATTATGCATCTCTTTTAAGTTATCATTGAACCAGTTTACTCCTTTATTGGGATAATTTTTATTGAATAGTCTTGATTTTTCTGGAAAAGAGATATTTATGCAATGTGTTAACGCGTCAATTAGCATTTTGAATTTGAGGTCAATATCCAAATTATCATCATTAACAAAATTAAAATTGTATTTGAGCATGCTTTGGTATAGATTGGAGAGGCCATCTTCTGTTATTGGCCTATAACATACTCTAGTTTGAAAATTTGTGGATGAATAGTTAGTCTGAAAAAAAATACCTTTGTGGTCTGAGATGTGCGTGAGATCTACTGGTTTTGCAATACCATCAATATTTGTGAAGATATTATCGAGACATCTATCACCACGAGTGTTAAATTTAACTTTTTTTTTGAGATTAAATGAGCGGAAAAAATTACAGTTTTAGAGCTCTAATGTCTTTTTCATTAAAATGAACATTAAAATCTCCTGCTATGATAAGAGATTTGTGTACATCAATTTTTTTAAGAGTATTTGCCATTATGTTAAAGAACTTGTTCAAATCACCATCTGGTGTACGATATGCAGTGATAAGTTGCACATTTGAATTTTTTAACATGTAACATGTAATGTTTAGACTTTTCATTTTAAAAGAAATACTAATAAAGAATATATATCTCGTATAACAGCAAATGAGCCACTTCAGTCCCTATCAAAACCGAGTTGGAAATGATAGCAATCGTTATTATAACCAAATGAACCATAATACACGCGGGAATCGTGGAAGAAGGGGTAACCGAGAGCAAGGAGCTCGAAATTATGAAGAAAGCTATCAATTAAACGGATTATAAACGGATCTGCCCCTATTAAGCTATATTACCAGAACGTTCGGGGCCTTCGCACCAAGTTGCAGATATTAACTACATCGACTGAAATTGGTGAGTTTGATATAGTGATCTTAGTTGAGACATGGCTTCATAATGGAATATATAGTGCTGAATTGGCTATGGATGAGTTTATGGTGTATCGGTGTGATAGATCCTCAAACGCCAGTTGTAGTAAGCGTGGTGGTGGAGTCATGATCGCAATAAAATCATCTTTTAGTTCAAGGCTGATTTTAAGTACTGCAGAAAATGTTGAAAATTTATTTGTTCTGGTGGACTCAGGGGGTACAGGGACTTTGTTTGGGGCTGTTTACATTCCACTTGTATCGGTGTGATAGATCCTCAAACACCAGTTGTAGTAAGCGTGGTGGTGGAGTCATGATTGCAATAAAATCATCTTTTAGTTCAAGGCTAATTTTAAGTACTGCAGGGAAGGACAATTCCGGTGGCTGAGAGTGTTGGATTTCTGGGTGTTACCTTGGATGCTACCCTTAGTTGGGAGCAGCATGTTGCGACTCTACAGCCGAGACTTAATAGGTTTTGTGCTCTGGTACGTCGATTGAGGCGATCACTGGCTTTGCAATCGCTGCGACAGTTTTATTTTGCAGAGGTGCAGTCATTGATATCTTATAGTGTGATGTTTTGGGGATCATCTTCGACTGCTCAACAAATTTTTATTACACAAAAAAGAATTATCCGAGTTATGCTGGGGTTGCGCCCTGGAAAATCATGTAAACCTCATTTTAAGTCTCTGAATATCATGACTGCACCATCATTGTATTTTCTGTCCCTGGTGATGTTTGTCAAAAAGCATCATGACCTCTTTGCTGTTAACAGTGATCACTATAGCACTGAAATGTTAACTGTCACAAGGGGCAGAGGGGATCTAAGGGTCCCAGCCCATAGTTCAGCATATTTTGAAAAAGGGCCTTATTACATGGCTGTCAGGGCCTATGGCCTATTACCATAAAAAATAAGGTGTATTGAAAATAGTTTAGGCTTCAAGCAAGCCACAACTCAGTTCTTACAGAATAAATGTTTTTATGATTTTAAATTTAGATTTTAGGAAACCTATTTACTATTTTAGTAACTGTTGTATATTTCCATTTATATATATATATATATATATATATATATATATATATATATATATATATATTTTTTTAGCGTAGATTTGTTTCGCTTTTGTGACGTTGCTTTGTCAAATTTGATTTGATTTAGTTGGCAATAAAGGAATTTATTATTATTATTATTATTGATTTACAAGCCAGACGGCTTCGCACTCCCTCCAGGGATTATTCACTCATACCAGGCACACAAAGGTACCAGAAGTATGAAGCTCTGTGGGAACCCTTTCCATGTTATCGGGTCCTAGGTGACGTGGTCTGCTGTATTTCCCATGAACTTTCGGACTGTTCGCGCGGTTGCTAGGAGAGTTGCTTTCTGCATCGGTTTATACAGATGCTCACTAAGACCCAGTCCCTTGATGTTCTGCAGGAGGTTCTTCGGTATCACTCCAGTTGTTGAGAGTATTATGGGAATCGTTTGGACGCTGTTCATTGCCCATTGTCTTCGGATTTGCACCTCCAGATCTCTGTATTTGGCGATCTTCTCGTTGTATTTTGGTCTTAGGTTGTTGTTGTTAGGTACAGCGATGTCGATTAGTGTAGTTCGCCTAGAAATTTTATCTATTAGTATAATATCTGGTCTATTATGAGCAACTGTTTGATCCGTCAGAACCGTTCGGTCCCAATATAACTTGAACTGGTTGTTTTCAAGAATAGGCTCCGGATTGTACTTGTAATAAGGCACTTTTCCTACCTGTAATAAGTTTAACTTTTCTGCTAACTCTTGGTGGAGTATCTTAGCGGCTGAGTCGTGTCTTTCCTTATATTCGGTTGCGGCAAATGCTTGGCATCCTCCAGTTATGTGCTGGACTGTCTCCGATGTTCGACAGCCATATCTGCACTGGTCATTCTCTATTGAGGAATCTCTAATGATGAACTTCCGATAGTTCTTCGTCGGAATAACCTGGTCTTGGATAGCTAACAAGAAGCCCTCCGTTTCTGGAAACATCTGTCCTGAAATCAACCAGTAGTTCGACGCTGAGTTGTCGACATTGTCCTGATTGACCTCATTTGGATGGCGTCCATGAAGTGGCTTCCGTAGCCAGGTTTGTAACTTCTCTTGGTCTGTTTGGTGGTGAGAAGCAATATCTTGTTCCCTCAACTGTAGCGGTGTTGAATCGTCCACCTCGCATATTGCTCGATGTAGTGTGGAAGAGTCCGCCAACCTGTGGAAATATGAACGTAAGTTTATTATTTGTTGGTCGAGCTGCTTACCAATATCCACCAATCCTCTTCCTCCTTGGTGTCTTGGAAGCATTGTACGTTCAATAGCACTCCGAGGGTGATGTTTTTGTGCTTTTGTTAGGAGTGTCCTTATTTTTCTTTGCAGGTTTTGGATGTCCGTCCTGCTCCACTTTACAATTCCAAAAGAGTAGCTCAGCGCAGAGCAAGCATACGTGTTGAGCGCCTTAAACAAATTTCTACTATTTAAATTAGTTCTTAATACCCGCCTTACCCTCCTGACAAATTCGGCTGTCAATTCGGCCTTCATAGTGCCATGATCAATTCTTTTAGCCTGTTTCATACCTAGATATTTGTATGTTTGGTCTGCTTCCATTGCAGCTATAGTTTCACCGTTCTGCATTTCAAAAGCCCCCGGTTGTATCTTCCCTTTAACGATGTTCAAAATACGGCACTTGTCAAGTCCAAATTGCATTCCGATATCCCCGGAGAACTCCTCCACAATTTTAAGCATTTGTTCCAGCTGGCTTCTGGTAGCAGCCATCAGTTTAAGATCATCCATGTATAGAAGATGATTCACTCTGACTATCTCTTCGTCGTTGTTTCTAACACTAAAGCCATGTCTGGTGGAGTTCAAACGGCGTGATAATGGGTTCATTGCAAGGCAGAACCACAATGGGCTGAGTGAATCGCCTTGAAATATTCCTCTTCGTATCGGAATGGTGTTAGTTTCGATGGTGTCACTGGATGGCACTTGCAATTGGATCCTAGTTCTCCAGGTTGACATGATGCGTTCTAAAAAGGAAACAAAATTATTGTCGACCCTGTACATTCTTAATATAGTTTTGAGCCACTCATGTGGTACTGAGTCGAAGGCCTTCTTATAATCCACGTAGGCAGCAAAGAGGTTTCTTCGGTTGGTACAGGCTTGGTTACATATGACAGAGTCGACAATCAATTGTTCCTTGCATCCCATTGCTCCCCTCGTGCATCCTTTCTGTTGAGTTGCAATGATGTTATTTTGCTCACAATGTGCATAGATGCGTTGGGTCAAGCAGGAGGTGATCACCTTATACAGTGTGGGTAGGCAGGTGATTGGCCTATACTTAGCTGGGTCCTGTGTGTTGTGTTGGTCCTTTGGTAGGAGGTACGTAATACCTTCGGTCAAGAACAATGGCATTTTTGCTGGGTTAAGAAAAACATCATTAATAAGATTAGCCAGCTGATGGTGCATACACCAGAACTTTTTGAGCCAGTAGTTCTGGATCCCGTCGAGACCTGGAACTTTCCAGTTATGGGATTCCTTGATTATTCTTGAAATTTATTATTATTATTAAAATGTTGAAAATCTATTTGTTCTGGTGGACTCAAGGGGTACAGGGACTTTGTTTGGGGCTGTTTACATTCCACCACATTCAACGGTTGAAATCTACGAAACCTTTTATTCAGCTTTGGAAACTCTGATTGAGGAATCTCACTGTGATAGATTGGTGTTATGTGGAGATTTTAATTTAGCAAACGTCAGATGGGTTGCTGACGGCTATGGATCTCACGCAGAGGGCAGTCTGTCCCAGCAGGTAAAACTGTTATCGGATATGTCTGCATTTCAGAATTTGCAACAAATTAATATAATTTCAAATTTACAAGGAAACTACTTAGATCTTATCTTTTCCAATTTGTCAAACTCATTGGTGGAATTGGCGATTGAACCAGTGTTGCCTTGTGATATTTATCACCCAGCTTTGATGGCAACTTTTGTCATTAATGAGTTGCTAATCCCTACAATAAACTATGACTTTGAATATTTTGATTATAAATCTGCGGATTTTGTGGCAATCAATAATTACCTGACATCATTTGAATGGGACGGATTGCTTGATGTTGAGAATGATGTGAATGCATGTATGGATATTTTCAGCTCTGTTGTTCAGGATTCTTTGCAATTGTTTGTACCAAAGCGTAGATCAATAAAACCCAAATTTCCTTGTTGGTATTCAAATGAACTCAAAGACCTTATTTTTAATAAAAAAAAAAATTGCTCACAAAGAATACAAATTATCAAATAGCATTAATGATTACAATTTATTTTCGCAATTAAGAAATCAAAGTAAAATATTATCAAATCAATGTTATCTAAATTACATAACTTCTGTGGAGGAATCTATAATAACAGATAATAAATGTTTTTGGAAATATGTCCGTCAAAAAAATAAAAATTTTGAAATACCAGCAGGTATGTCATATAATGGGGTTGCAACAAATAATTCCCAGGATGTTGTAGACTTTTGTGCTGATTTTTTCTCCACCGTTTACAGTGATAAAGTTTGTGATACAAATCTGTTCTCCGTTCCTAATAGTATTATTATAAGTAAATGTGATATAGATGTGATAGATGTGTATTATGCAATAATGAATTTAAATTATCATTTTTAAAAAATTGTGTCTTTATTCTATCTTATGTACTGTGGTAAAATTTTTAATCGGTCTCTATCTAGTGGAGTATTTCCCGAGGCTTGGAAGTTAACATTTATAACTTGAATATTGAAAGATGGAGATAGATCAGAAATATCAAATTACAGAGCTGTCTCCAAATTTTCATTAATATCAAAGGTATTTGAGCAAACAGTAAATACAAAATTGGAATCCAGGCTTCGTGGGAATTTTGATTGAGAACCAGCATGGCTTCACTAAGGGCAAATCAACGACTACAAATCTACTGGTGTATGAACAAAATATTGCACAATCCTTGGAATCTAAGAATCAAATTAATGCTATTTATACAGACTTCGCCAAGCATTTGATAAAGTTAATCATGGAGTGTTATTGGATAAGCTTTATGCTACGGGCGTTGTTGGTGATCTACTCAAGTGGTTTAGTAGCTATTTAACAAATAGGTCTCACATCGTAAAAATAAAGGGCTTCCAGTCAAAACAAATTCATGTAAAGTCTGGAGTTCCACAAGGGGCACACTTATCTCCCAAACTTTTTAATGTTTTTATTAATGATATCTGTAATGTTGTTAAGTACTCTTCTGTACTTCTTTATGCGGATGACTTGAAAATATTCAAGTGTATTAAATCTGTCGAGGACTGTAGGGAACTTCAGGAGGACGTGTATAGCTTGGAGGACTGGTGTCACAAAAATGGAATGGAATTCAATACAAAAAAATGTAAAATAATGCAACTTTATAGAAGAAAAAATATCATTAACTTTCAATGTTATTAATAATGAAAATTCAGAGAAAGTGGAATACATAAAAGACCTAGGTATATATTTTGATACAGAATTAACTTTTTATTACCATGTTAATAATTATATTACCTCCAAAGCTCTGAAAATGTTAGGATTTGTGAAGCGTATTTTAAAGGATTTTAATGATTTAAATTGTTTTAAAGTATTGTATTGTTCTTATATAAGATCTATTTTAGAATATCCATGTCAGGTTTGGTCACCATTTTATAAAGTTTATATTCAGCAGCTAGAACGAATTCAGAGAAAATTCATAAGATTTGTTGCATTCAAACTTAGAATACCTGTTGACGAAATTAATTATGTAGATATTATGAAACTGTTAAATGTACCTCCCCTCGAACAAAGGAGAGAGTTTTTGGATCTTTGTTTTCTTTTTAAACTCATTAATTTTCAAGTTGATTGCCCTGACCTGCTGGGACTCATCAGTTTTAAAGTACCACAAAGAAACTTGCGCACCGGTAATACTTTTGGAATTGATTATCATAGAACCAATTATGGATTGTCATCTAGCTTAGTTAGATCATGTAACTTAGCCAATAAAGTTTGTAAAGATATAGACATTTTCAACTTGGGTGTAAATAGTTTTAAACAAAAAGTACAAAAAAGAATTTTTTATACAGATTTACTTGTCTAATGTATCTGTCTGTCATTTGTCTTTTTGTATTTTCTCTTAATTTATATGTTAAATGGCTGGTGCGTCACTAAAATATTTATTTAATTTTTGCATTCAATTTTACTTACTACTTCACTTGTAGCAGGTCCCAACTGTTCAGCATGAAAATTTTTAGGATTGTCTGATATCGTCCTGAGCCCCACTTTTTCAGACATACCCCAATCTTTGACCATGTGCGTTGCTATCGACGTGGCTTGTTGCAGATCAGAACTTGCTCCTAGAAAGAGACAACTTTTCATCATAAAACATTATAAATAAAATGTAACTCCTAAGTCTACTTTTATGCTTTAAATTTATCCACCTTTAAACCTAAATCATCACTTAAAAAACCGATTCTTACCCGACGTAATTTTTTCTGGTCCAAAGACTAGTTCTTCAGCAGCCCTGCCACCCATCATGGTGTCCATCATTGCCAACAGTTGCGTTTTTGTTACGTGATACCTATCTTTCTCCGGAATGTAGGCTGTGTGACCTAAACTGGGACCCCTCGGTATAATTGTAACCTGGAAAATTATAAATTAGCATTATACTGCGATTAATTCAATAATTGGGTATGGGTTCGCTTCAGTGGCTAGACCGTTCCACATATGATCACTGAAGAGAAACGGTGACGGGCGCGGTTAGGTTAATCTCTCAAAGGCTTTGGATAGCTTCATTATCAATTTTATCAGATATAAGCTTTCCAACTTAGGTATAAGGATGAGTGTGCTTGATTGGATTGTTAGCTTTTAATCGGATCGAAAACTGTTTGTTCTTTTATATGACTGTAAGTCCAGTGAGTTGGATGTTGATATGGGTGTCGCTCAGGGTTCTATACTAGGGCCACTAATTTTGACTCTGTTTATGAATGATTCGCCTTCTTGTATAATTAGTGGTGGTGAACTATGTAGATAATACTTCAATAGCTCTATCAGAAGCAACTCCTGAACAATTTGGAGCATCCATCAAGCAGGTCGTTAGTGACATGTCTAGGTGGTGTGAAAAAAATAGACTCATATTAAATGTAAATAAAATTAAATGTATATATTGTAACAAGAATAACTGAGCGATTCCAGGAATTTTGTGTCCCTCCTATGGCAAGTTTTGGGTCTCTCAGTGGATAGCGGTACTAGGTGGGAGTTAACATATCGGGGAGGTTGCCAATAAACTCAATAGGGCATATTTTGCTCTTTTAATTCTTCAACGTGACTTATCATGTACTACATTGCTGCAGGAGTCCTATGCTTTGGTATTCTTGGTGATGTCTTACCATGTAATTATCTGGGGAGCTGCATTAAATACAGATAGAGTATTTCTAATACAGAAGAGAATTATTATACTTATATTTAATTTAAAAAGGAGAGAATCATGTAGGGATGTGTTTAGGAATCATAAAATACTAACTTTTGTATGTGAATATGTTTTTGAATGTTGTCTTTATGTTAAAAGCAACATTATACGTTTCGAAACGAGTTCGACTTACCACCAGTATAACACCCGAAATGCAAATGTTCCACTTTACATCTAGTACAATATGACTCATTTTGAAAGATCTGTCAATTATTACCCTATTTGTATATAGAACAAATTTCCTCAAATTATCAAGTTAGCCAATAACTACAATAGCTTAAAAAATAAGTTACGATATTATTTAATTGGGAAGGGCTTCTACTCACTCGGGGAATATTTTGAGGATTCTTGAAGTGATAGGATAATTGACTTAAATTGTGTTCCATTTTCATTCTTTGTTTTGTTATATGTAACTAGGTGTTAATTTTTAATTGTTCATGTATATTGTATAATTTTGATATGTATCTGATCATGTGACGTCTTCTACGTCAATCTTAATTGATGTTAAAGGTGAATAAATATTTGAATTGCTAATAGTGACGATAGCTTTAAAGGTGTGTTAATAAAGTTGTATGTCCTCCTTTTTGTTATTTATTCTTGCTTAATACTGTGTAACTAGTTTTTAATTCTTTCACTCCTTCTTGCTAATGTTATCTTACTATATATTTGGATATGTGATGTACCTCAATGTCAATGTAAATTGATTTTAAAGGAGAATAAATAAAGTACAGTAGTACTTGGTTGGGTGATTGGGAATACCGAGTGATCGTGATTCGGAACTCACGTTAAACTGTAGTTTCAGTTACCGACGCGACTTTAAGTTCAAAACGAAGAAAAAATTCAATAATTGTAGATTTACTTAACATTTTTTTGAAGTCGACGTCAAATCCAGCCAGTATTATATACAAATAAAAATACCTTCAGGGATTAATCCTACCTTATGTAATGGATGACTATCTTTTGTGAAATATGCGACAATAGCATGTCCACCCTCATGGTACGCTGTTATAAGGTTAGCTTCTTCATCTGGTATTCTAGATTTTCTTTCGGGACCCATTAACACTTTGTCTCTAGCAGATTCTAGATGTTTCATCGACACATATTCGGCGCCGTCCATAGCAGCTCTGAAATTAATAATTTTATCAACGATTCTCGCGAATAATGATTATTCGATGTTTATACAGAAAATAAATAGAAAAAATAATGAATCGGGTATAAATTTACTAATGTTATAAGATTCGTAGAGTTAGACTATTTAAAATTATTGTATCGTACACTGAAAACACTAAAAAAACAACCCCAAAATGATCAATTCAAAAAGTAGTTATCTAACACTTTAAAACGTTATAAACACTAAAAACGTAAAAACTATTAGGGAAATTATAGTATATCCACTGCGTTAAATTTTAAATCAGTGTGCAGATTAGCACAATTGTTTGATTCTGGCAAAGCTTGCGAAGTTTGGTTTTACTGATCAATTTATACGGTTTTTTAAATCATATTTATTTAATAGATCTCAGTATGTCCAATATAATGGTTTTCAATCACAGTGTTTTGCGGCCTCTTCGGGGGTACTTCGGGGCTCAAATTTGGAACCTCTTTTATTTTTAATGTTTATAAACGATATTGTTGAATTTTGAGATGATTTAAAAATGTATGTCGAAGTTCGGTCGAAGGAGGATTGTGATAGATTGCAAAATAGTGTTAGTGCAGTCCAGAGGTAGTGTGTGAGTAATCAATTGTTATTGAATGTGAGCAAATGTTAGGTAACGTCTATAACTCGTAAAATATCTCCAATTCTATATAGTTATCAAATAAATAATGACCTACTTAAAAGAGTTGATGCAGCTACGGATTTGGGTATTGTATTGGATTCTAAACTTAGCTCAACATTCATTATAGCAGAATAGTGTTTGAAGCTAATCAAATGTTGGGTTTAATTATTAGAAACTGTAGATTATTTAAAATTATTGTTTACAGCAATAATTATAAGTAAACTTGAATACTGTTCACTTGTTTGGCCTCCAATTTATAATAAATTTGTTTTGGCTATGGAGAACGTTCTGCGAAAGTTTATGAAGCACTTGTGGTTGAGAACTGAGGGAGTGTACCCACCGATCGGGATAGACAATCGACTGTTGCTGGATAAAATTAGTTTGCAAAGTCTAGAAATGAAACGTAACTTACATTCAGTTTTATTTTTATACAAGCTGGTCAACGGTCAGATTGTTAGTCCTCAGCTTTTGGGCGAGCTAAATTTTAAAGTGCCACGATTGACAAGTAGGCAAGGTGTATACTTTCATTTAAGGATACCTAGGACTAATGTATATTGTATTTCGCCAATATATCGAATGTGTTCTGTGTTTAATTGGGAGTCGCAATCGTGGGATATGAGTATGAGTTATACCCAGTTTTTACGGTCCTGTTCAGTATTATTGTAGGTCTGGGACTGCTATTGGGATATTATTTCTATTTTTTTTGTAATAAGTATATTCTTTATGTTATATTTTATTACGCGATATTATGATATAATTTCTGTTATTTTATAATAGGTGTTTTTTTTTTGTTATATTTTATTATGGCTCTGTTGTTGGACTTTGATGTTAATAAATAAATAAACTTTCCAGAATATATCAAATTGCCAAGGGTGGTGCCTATATTTAAAAAGGATGGTTGTGAAGGTGTGGACAATTATAAACTGGTATCAGTGGTCCCTATATTTGGTAAGACCTCCCAGATTATGCTTAAAAGACAGCTAGCTAACCTATTATCTAGAATCTAATAACATGTTAATATTATATGGTTTTTTTTAACTATTCTCAATTTAGCTTTTTAGTAACGTTTCTGCGTCAAGAAGCATTAATGATCTTCCCTAACGAGTTTTATGCAGAGCTGTTTTGAGGATAAGAAATAAGGTGAAGCATGTTTGGCTTTTAACTATGTTGCTCTGATCCTACTTGTCGGATCTTGTTCCTGTATTGTTCATACTAGGAGAACATGTCTTCCAAACACTTTATTAAGTATAGTGTTCCACAAAGTTCTGTATTAGGCCTTTTTGTTATATATCAACGTCATGTCTCCCCGATGGTAAGATGATGTACTTGCAGATGATACCGCTAAATTCGAAAGTACCGATAACTGCCAAGAGAAGCCAGCTTAGATCAAATAAAGTGCAAGCCTGCGTGAGAGAATGGTTTGCATCAAACAGGCTTAATATGAATGGGTTTTTTTCTTTCACTATGCAGTTTAAAGATGGTCCCATGTATACCAAAGATTTACATTGACACCAAATTGATCCAGGAAGAGCAAGTATATATTGCCGGGAAGTTGAGCCAAATAACTTTTGTTTCGAGACATGTCGGAAGGAATATTTCTGATACTCCTTCCATAGGTTATATTTTGTTCAGGTCGTTCCGCATATCTCTCGGGAGTTTTCGCAGTTCAAAGAAGGCGTCCGACGGTAGTTCTGAGACTTTAAATACTATGGGTGCGTTCCACTAAGCACCCACAACGATCACGCTCATGATAGCAGTTTTTCCCGTTCCACTAGCTTGTGAGCATTCTAATCATAAACCCAAGTGGAATGGGATTGTGGACGTCTTAAGCGTTGAGTTAAATATTACAAATGGCGGATTTGAAAATAAATCAGTAGCTTGAAAAGGTTATGTTATAATGTTTAAGCTTTAATATTAATAATTTGTTATAATTATTGGTTAACTTGCTTTATATTAAAGAAAAATACTATTTAGTTTCTTATATTTTATTTTAGTGGAATCTTTAAGTAATTTACGTTGAAAAATATTCAAAATATCTTTTGTGGTGACAGTTGGATATTTAATGGTGGATCGTAATCATCCTTCAGAAAGTACTTCATCTAGTCCAGATGAAGAATGGAATGCAGTTTTACAAAGTCGGGAAAAGCGAAAACTTAGGCCACGTATTATTGATTATGAGAATGTTATTAATCGTTATTCAGATAAAGAATTCAAGTCATTTTAGGGTAAATTTTATATAATTACTACATTCTATAAATGTGCTTGTATATAATTACTACATTTTTTAAATGTATTTTTCAGTAACACCTTTTGTGGATTGGACTACATCATCTAATTCAGTGTATTTTGAATCTAAACTAAATTATACTTATTTTTTTCTCATATGTTACAGTGTAATTTTGAAACTCTTACATTCAATTGTCTTTAAATTTAAAAAACCGCGCCAAAATTCTGAACGTCCACTTTGACCCACCTTTTCAGATGGGTCGTTGTGAGCTTGGCGTGAGCGAGAAGAATGACGTCATTAATGACGTTTTCGCCGCGACCGCGACGACCGTAGTCGTTATGTGGAACGACTGAAGGAATATTTTGAGCGTTGTGAGCGCCTAGTGGAATGCACCCTATGTGTCGATGAATGACTGTCTCGCCGATGTTGATTGGTATTCTGTTTTCGTAAATAAAGGTTCTAGCGAGTCTATCAGCGCGTTTTGCAGTATAATTTATGATGTTATTAGTTCGTGTGTTCCACGTAAACATTCCAAGACTTCAACATTTCCAAGATGGTTTAATTTACATCTGAGGAAGCTGATTATTACAAAGAAAACGGCGCATGTTATTACTCAATACAATAACTAATAAAAACACAAAACTCAACTTTTATATGAAATTTTTGCTAATCTTAGGGACGAATGCAAGCAGCTTCCTTAAATTTACTATCAAAAATATCAAGGTAACATGGAAAATAATCTTAATTTTAACTGTAAACGCTGTTGATCGTTTGGAGATCATAAGATTGACTTCTCTTTACCAAGTTCTACGTGTTTTGATGGTAAGTCTATAGTTGATGAGTTATTTGATATATTTTTGGAATTTTCTAAATAATTTTATGTGTAGAGTATTCCAAATTATTAACCAAATTTCAAAAATCGCATTACACAGCAAATTTTTCGTTGCAGAATTTACATTTTTAGGAAAAAATCAGCTTAGTCCTCACAGAAAGACCATTAAAGTTTGTAATCACCAAATAATTAGCACACTAATGAACACATCACAAGCACATGCTACAAAAATTGTCCTCAAATTCAGTTCTGAGGCCTCCGACTTTTTAGAAGAATATGGTAACCCTGTCCAAAGTGGAAACACTCCTACTTTCGGTTGCTGAAAAGTATTGAAAGGGTGCCTAGATCGAAATTCCCTGACAGCGGTTCCACCTGCGCCTCATTAATGGTAAACCTGAAGCTTGAAATGCAATTTATAACATTACAGAAATCACAGATGACCTTTATTTGATTTCTTTTTGGTTCAAGTCAACAATATGATTGAATTCAGTACCATAGACGCACTATATACTTCACATGGCAACATATTAGATTTAGTGTTTAGCAGTAGTTCAGATGTTAAAGTTGTCATTTCTACAGAACCCATTACGCGTTGTGATGTTTATCATCCAGCTCTATATTTAGAAATTCCGCTACCGACAAAATTGGATGAACTTAATTTTGAATATTACTATAATGATTTTAAACACTGCAATTATTTGGAAATGAACTTTTTCTTGGCAAATTTTGACCGGGCCTCATTAACGACACAAAATAATGTTGATATAATATTAAATACGTTTTATCAGTGTTTGAATTCTTGCTTTGATATCTATGTCCCAAAAGCTAAAGCAAAAAATAAAAAATTTCCGCCATGGTTCAGTCCAGAATTGAAGTGTTTGATTTTTTTAAAAAAAGAAAGCCCATAAACAATATAAAATTTCCAATTCCAATTCTGATTACATTTTATTTTCAGAGTTACGTAGGCTATGTAAGTGCACATATAAATACAATTATCAAAACCATATATCTGGCATTGAAGACTCTATAAAGTCCGATAGTAGGTTTTTCTGGAGGTATGTTAATGCCAAGAATACGAAATTTTCTCTTCCTAGTAGTATGTCACATAATAATGTTAGAGCGGAAGACTCAACCGCTATAGCAGAGTTCTTTAAAGCTTTTTTCTCCACAGTCTACACGCATGAGCATAGTGAGACCTGAACTTTTAATTACATGAAAACTGTAAACCTTAGTTTCCTTCAAGTTGAGCTGGTGGACGTGTTCAATGCAATAAATCACTTTGGGTACCGAACCCGACGGGATACCAGTCATATTTGTTAAGAATTGTCAGGGTGTTTTGTCTGCAGTGTTGGCTCAGATTTTTAGTATTTCTTTATCAACGGGTGTTTTCCCAAAAGTATGGAAAACCACTTACATTACGCCAATCCATAAGAATGGAGACAGAGCTAACGTCGAAAATTATCGTGGAATTTCGAAATTCTCACTATTTAGTAACATTTTTGAGGGTATTGTTTACCAAAAGATGTCCTCTTTTTAGGCATGTGTTGGCAACTTCACAGCATGGCTTTCTGGCAGGTCGATCGACTACTACTAATCTGCTTGTCTATGAGCAGTACTTGGTGGAGACTTTGGAGGGGAGGTGTCAGGTGGATACTATTTACACTGACTTCTCCAAGGCTCTCGACAAGGTTAACCATCAACTTCTTATTTACAAGCTGGAAGGCTTGGGCATCCACGGATCATTTCTACAATGGATAAATAGTTACCTGTCTGGTAGAATACAGCGAGTAAAAATTAATAACTGTGAATCATCTGATATATGTGTTACCTCTGGTGTTCCTCAGGGTGCTCACCTCGCTCCGCTCCTTTTTAACTGCTTTATTAACGATATTGAGGACATCATAACTTTCAGTAGATGTGTTCTTTATGCAGATGATTTAAAGATATTTCGGCTTATCAGGAGTAGCAACGATTGCGAGGGCATTCAACAGGATCTAGCTCGATTCTCTGAATGGTGTAAGTTAAATTTTATGCACCTCAATGTTAATAAATGCTCCATTATAAGTTTTTATCGTAAAAGGGATTGGATAACTTTTGATTACTTTCTTGATAATAACATGATTAATCGCGTTGAATGTGTGAAGGATCTGGGTGTTACATTTGATCGAGCCCTCTGCTTCGATACACATATTGATAATATTGTGAACAGGGGTTTGAAGATACTCGGGTTTGTGAAGAGAATGCTTACAGATTTTAATAGTGTAGACTGTTTTAAAGTGATATACTGCTCTGTAGTTCGATCAATCTTAGAATATGCGTCCCAAGTTTGGTCACCTCATTATTTTACATACAAAGAAAAAGTAGAAAGAGTACAAACAAAGTTTTTAAGTTTCATTGCCTTTAAACAGGGAATGTAGCAGGAGCGGTCTGTACATGATGAAACGGCCGATGCTTTGGGGTTGTTACTGTTGTGCTGGAGACGCATATATCTTGACCTCGTTCTACTTTATAAGATTGTTAACTCTTGTATTGATTCTCCTGAACTACTCAATAATATTGGATTATCGGTTCCTCAAAGAGCTTTTAGAGCACACAATTTATTTGATGTGATATATCACCGAACGAATTATGGCATTAACAGTCCTATTTCTCGAATGTGTAGGGAAATGAATTCAGTTGCTACCGAGATTGATATTTTTCGTTTGCCAATTAATGTCTTTAAATTAAAAATTTTACAATTCTTGAAAAACTAGTTAATGTTGTCAATTGTCAATACTTGTCTTTTGAAGCACTTTGACGTATATTTAGATTTGTAGTTTTTTTTTTATTTCTGTTTTAAATAGTGTTTGTATTTTTTATTTTTGAAATGGAAATTGTCAATACTTGTCTTTGAAGCATTTTAATGCATGTTTAGATTTGTAAGTTTTTTAATTCTGACTGTTTTAAATAGTGTTTGTATTTTTTATTTTTGAAATGGATTGTATTTATTTGATCCGTTAATATACTATTATTATATTTATTTATCTTAGTAGATGGCAAGTATTGTTCAACAGACCAGTGAACACAGGCATAAATTAACGATTGTCAGCGTTCTCTCGAACTCGCAAAGAAAATAAAACGCTAGGTAATCAAAACTTATAACGTATAGCATTCTTCATGATTTAAAACAAGTGGATACGACCAGAAAATCATCTTTTTAGTAGAACAGAATCAAACACACCCGATCGTGCCCAGATACGACACAACTTAAATCTTTCTAAAAATATCAAATATTTTTACACATACACTTTCTGAATATGCGGAACCAAATTTGGGGCGCCCTGTGCAGTTGTTCATTAACATAGACAAAAATTTAATCAAGTTAATTCGATTACCTGAGTGCAGCTTGATTAACCATATTTTCCAAATCAGCCCCTGTAAAACCAGTAGTACCTCTCGCCAGTAATTCGGAGTCAATGTTTTTCGCCAAAATTTTACTCAGATAGAGGGTAAGTATTTCCTTTCTTCCCGTGTAATCGGGAGTTGGTACAGTAACCTAAAAGTAGGGATTTTCAGGATATAAAACAATTATGTTGTCTGACTCTTATAAATCTGATTTGACCAAAACATGTTTAAAGTACACATAAACGCAAATTTGTCCAATAATTCAATAACAAATAAGTTCTAAAAATGTTGCATACTTTTTTTGGATACAACGGAGTATTTACTAACCTCAACGTCAAATCTTCCTGGTCTCAATAGCGCCTGGTCCAAATCTTCTCTTCTATTGGTAGCTCCCAGAACGATAACTCCTTCGTTTTGATGAAATCCATCCATTTCGCTAAGCAGTTGATTGATGGTTTGATTTGCATAAGGATGCAATACGCTATTAGTCCTTTTCGAACCGACTGAATCGATCTCGTCAATAAAGATTACGCAAGGAGCTCGTTCTTTGGCTGCCTCTGAAAATGAGAGCGATTATTAATTTTTTTCTCATTATAAATATTCTCTTTTAAACTCTTTACTAGATCGTAGATTTAAAAAAAGATTAAACATCTATCACTACATAGTATAAAACAAAGTCGCTTTCTCTGTCCCTATGTCCCTTTGTATGCTTAAATCTTTAAAACTACGCACCGGATTTTGATGCGGTTTTTTTCAATAGATAGAATGATTTAAGAGGAAGGTTTATATGTATAATAACATCCATTAAATAGTGGAGAAATACTGTTATTTTTGAGGTTTCTAATGTGATGTCGTTAATTATCATATTTTTTTCCGCTTACATTGCAAACGCAGGCTGAACCCTACGAGATTTATCAAAATAATGTACTAATTATTTGTACACATTGAAAAGGTCTACAGAAAACTCCGCGATGGTATATGTCTATCTCTCATGGATATCCCACAATAACATTTTTTTGTCATTTACTTTTTACGACAAATAATGGAAAATTTTGAAGCGATTTTAACCAATACAGCATTAATCCTTATCCAATTAAATAGCTTAAATACATTGTTGATTTAATATAGATCTATATGGTCCTTTACAGCACAAGATTTAAATGAATATTTTCGAAGATATTACAGATTTAAAATTGCGGGAAGTAGCGCTTGCGGCGGTACTGGCCGACCGGGGCGGCCGCAGCGTGCCTATAAATAGCGCGTCGGAGGCCGATGTAATAATTGTTGTAAAAATAAAATAAATAGTCACAGTTTTTCTGTAGTGTATTTAGTATCAGCATTGCACCCGTGCGAAGCCGGGGCGGGTCGCTAGTTGACTTATAAGTGAAAGTTTATATTCCAATTTTCATGTCTATGATGCTACCTATGAGAGCGATAGACGTGATGGTAAAGTTGACATAAGGAATGAATCTGGTGTACGTTTCAACAGTTATCTTGAAATGGCTAATTTCTGTAACAACTACTATGCTAACATAGGGGTTGAAATGGAAAGGGCCATTCCCCCACTGCACCAAGAATGCCATATTGATCCATCTGTGAATGCTACACTCTTTTTTCACCCACTTACAAAAAATGAATTAATAAATCATATTGGGTCTCTAAAAAATGAAAGCGCAGCAGGTTATGATGGAATTAAAGCAAGTATCATAAAACAGACACATCTAGAAATATTGACGCCTTTGTTACATATTTATAATTTAATATTTGAAGAAAGACTTGTGCCATCTCAGTTTAAAACATCAATAATTACTCCAATATACAAATACCGTATAAAAAGTGTTGTTGGTAATTATCGCCCCATAAGCCTCATTACTAACTTTGCAAAGCTTTTTGAAAAGTGCCTTAAGAATAGAGTGATGACTTTCATAAAGCGATTTCAAATTTTGTCTGAGAATCAGTTCGGATTTCTCGAGGAGTGTAGTACTATCGACGCCATGCATACGTTAATAACGGATGTTGTCAATAATTTGAATCTAAATAAAAAATGTTTAGCAGTCTTTTTGGATTTGGCTAAGGCGTTTGATACTATACCTCATGACAAACTACTTACAATTTTGCACAATTATGGCATAAGGGGAATGACTTATAAAATGTTTGAAAACTATCTTTCAGAACGTGTACAAATGGTTAAAATTAACAATATTTTAAGTGGCAAAAAATTTGTGAAAATTGGTGCTCCTAGGGAACTGTTTTAAGCCCAATACTTTTTATTCTATATATTAATTCTTTGCTTAATTTAAAAACAGAGGGGCTGATGGTTTCTTATGCAGATGATACAGCAATGGTCATTTCTGGGGATTCATGGGAAAGTGTAAAAAATAAAACTATAAGAAATTTATCAAATATAAAAAACTGGTTACAATCCCAAAAATTAACATTAAATTTAGAAAAACCATATAAATAGCTTTCTCTCTGACAAAGGCAAATAGACCTTTATATAATAACATAATGATTAATAATCACGTCATTAATGAGACACCACACACCAGGTACCTGGGTTTTGTAATCGATTCTTACCTTTTTCGTGCTATTAGAGATGAATCAGATGCGAGGGCTCTGCAAGAGGATTTTAATGCGGTTGTGAGATGGTGCAAGGAACATGATTTAAATGTAAATATAAATAAATGTGTAGTAATGTCTTTTACATGTAAAAAGCAAATAATTCATTTTAATTATTGTATAAATAACACGCCGTTAAAAAGAACTGATTTACATAGGGATCTTGGTGTTTATTTAGATACGAAGTTGAATTTTGGTAGGCACATTGATAATGTAACTGCAAGTGCAGTAAAAATTCTTGGTTTTATTATTAGGAGCTGTAAATATTTCAATAATATCAATACAATGATTGTCTTGTATAAGTTATTGGTGCTTGCTAAGCTTCAATATGCTTGTGTAATTTGGGATCCACAGTATGAAAATAAAATTTACAGCTTAGAGGTGGTTCAGCGGAGAATTTTAAAGTTTTTGCATTACAAGGCATTCTCGGTATACCCTCAAAGAGGAACTGATCAGAAGCTTTTGTATTCTTTATTCAACTTTCCCAGTTTGAAGCACATGCGTATTGAAGCGGGTGTTGTGTTTTTGTTTAAATTGATTGGGAACACTATTGATGATAAAGAGTTTTTAGAACAGCTTCCATTTAAAATAGGCCGAGTTAACACCAGATCCAGAAATTTATTTTATATTAATGCCCCTAGGACTAACCTGTATAAAAATTCCCCATTAATAAGATTATGTTCATATTTTAATAAGTATTGTGGTGCCATTGACATTTTTAACCTAAGTTGTAACAGGTTTAGAAGGGAAGTGAGAAATGAGTTATGTAGGCAATTGTAGTGCCTTTTTATTTAGGTTCTAATTTAGATTGTAGTCTTAGTATATTAAGTTTAGTTGTATCTGCAATTGGCTTTGTAAAAGTTGTTGATACAATGAATAAATAAATAAATAAATGGCAACCACACGTCAACTATGTTTCAAAAAAGATTCGTGGCTTAGTGCATAAATTTTATTTATTAAGAAACTTTCTGGACCGGAAAACTTTGATTATGGTCTATAAAGCCTTGGTTGAATCGATTTTAAGGTACGGTATTTAAGTGTGGGGAGGACTATATAATAATGCTTTGTATAAATTAAATTTAGTTCAAAAATACCTATTAAAAATTAGATTTCACAAAAATAAATTATACCCCACTCATTTACTCTTCGATAAAAATATACAAAATGTAAGATCAATTTATGTTTCCCCTGTCTGTGATTATATATATCGACATCCAAACTTACAAACTTTTATTGATCACGATTATAACACAAGAATAAAAACAGACAAGTATATACAGATCCCCTCACATTTTAGCACGTACAGATGTTTAATTATCTAGGTGCTATTATTCTGTTCTTATAAAAATGTTATATGTTATAGGAAAATCTGTTGAGTTTGTGAAAATAAATTAATTAAATAATAGAAATGAATTGAATAATGATTAAATTAAATAATATTATATATATATATATATATATATATATATATATATATATATATATATATATATATATATATCACTACATAGTATAAAACAAAGTCGCTTTCTCTGTCCCTATGTCCCTTTGTATGCTTAAATCTTTAAAACTACGCACCGGATTTTGATGCGGATTTTTTCAATAGATAGAGTGATTCAAGAGGAAGGTTTATATGTATAATAACATCCATTAAATAGTGGAGAAATACTGTTATTTTTGAGGTTTCTAATGTGATGTCGTTAATTATCATATTTTTTTCCGCTAACATTGCAAACGCAGGCTGAACCCTACGAGATTTATCAAAATAATGTACTAATTATTTGTACACATTGAAAAGGTCTACAGAAAACTCCGCGATGGTATATGTCTATCTCTCATGGATATCCCACAATAACATTTTTTTGTCATTTACTTTTTACGACAAATAATGGCAAATTTTGAAGCGATTTTAACCAATACAGCATTAATCCTTATCCAATTAAATAGCTTAAATACATTGTTGATTTAATATAGATCTATATGGTCCTTTACAGCACAAGATTTAAATGAATATTTTCGAAGATATTACAGATTTAAAATTGCGGGAAGTAGCGCTTGCGGCGGTACTGGCCGACCGGGGCGGCGGCAGCGTGCCTATAAATAGCGCGTCGGAGGCCGATGTAATAATTGTTGTAAAAATAAAATAAATAGTCACAGTTTTTCTGTAGTGTATTTAGTATCAGCATTGCACCCGTGCGAAGGCGGGGCGGGTCGCTAGTATATATATATATATATATAATAAAATTAAATTAAACAGTTCAAGAGTAAATTAAAACATTTCCTCATTTCTGAGTGTATTTATTCTTGGGATGTGTACAAGTGTGTATTCACTGCGAGATGTACTGTGCTAGTGTGTTCTACATGTCTACTGTAACACGTGTTCATATTGTATTTTGTTATTTTTTTGATTTGTTTATTAATTATTTTGGTTATTTTAGTTTATTTAGTAAGATTTTATAATTGTGACTATTCCTATACAATTTGTTATTGTCATACAAAAAGATGAATAAATAAATAAAATAAATGTCACCAATATTGCCTTTAATAAAAAAATTGGAACCTACTTATAAAAATAACAAAACAAATACCCATAAAAATATGAATTTAGAAAAACTAACCAAAAAAGTTATTAAATAATTTTAAAATCAATAGATAATTAATCAATCATTTAAACTGATTTAAAGTTAATTTTAACTTTTACTTACTAAACAGATCCCTAACTCTTCTAGCCCCCTGTCCTACAAGCACTTCGTCAAATTCAGGACCTGCTGCATGGAAGAATGGCACTCCTGCTTCTCCTGCTACTGCTCTGGCTAATAATGTTTTACCAGTTCCTAAAAATATATAATTATTGTATTGAGTGCAATCAAGATCTGGTGATAAACTATAAAAAAAAACATTTATTTTAGAAATCCACCCTACTTTTTCCTTAAGTATATTATTGTAAAATGTCTTATAGCTGGAAATAGTATCAATAATAACTGCTGAAATAACAAATTAAGTTAAATAATTGTAGCCCCTCTTAACAATTTGTTATACTGTGCCAAATATTTTGGATTAGAATATGATCTATTTAACAACAGCATTTATTTTGGCAAACTAAATTATTAGTTGAATTTTCTACAAAAAAAAAACAACTCTATTGTGTTCTTGATATAAAAGATGTTAAATCTATTGTATAGTTTCTGAATTTTCTTGAATATCTTCTTTTTTTATTATCTGTATGAATTGTATAATAATATTAATGGTTTATTAACGGCAATAAATCAGACAAATTCCATTTTAAATAATACGTCAAATAAGAATAAAAAATCTGTAACGAAACAATCACAAAATATCACAAGTCACATCAGTACTAAAAGAATAACAATCAACAAAAACAATAATACTGTCACTACAGTCTATTATGTATAAAATTCAATTACTTAAAAATTCTATAATACAACCCTTAAATGAGTTCAGAGAGAGTATAAATGGGTCAACAACATTCCTAGGCAGTGAATTCATTTCCCTACTCATTCTGGACATTGGGGTGTTAAACGCATAGTTTGTCTTATGGTATGGTTCGTTAAAAAGACTATGAACCCAAAGCACCCTCTGAGGTAATGAGAATCCAACAGCCCCCAACAATTCAGGGGCATCAACCATAGAGTTTATGATCTTATAAAATAATATTAGGTCAAGATAGATGCGTCTATTACATAATGATAACAAGCTCATATAATCCCGTATTACACTGAATGGGACATCCTGCTTAAAAGCAACAAATTTCAAGAAACGGACCTGTACTTTCTCAATTTTATTTTTGTGTATTTCATAGTTTGGAGATACATACTCCAAGACTGTTCGAACCATTGAGCAGTATACAGATTTAAAACACTGCACACTGCTGAAATCAGCTAGTGTGCGTTTAATAAAACCAACATGCCTCAAACCACAGCTCGAAATACTATCAACATGCAGGTCAAAAGAAAGACCCTCATCAAATATCACCCTAAGATCCTTTATATGATCTGAGTGAGTCAGCAATGTATTGTTCAATGTATAATTATAAACTATCCTATCTTTTTTCTTTGAGAAAATAATGGCAGAACATTTTCTTAAATTAAGTTGCATGAAATTGAGGTCACACCACTTAGTAAAACTATCCAGGTCACCCTGCAAGGCCACACAGTCCTCTATAATTCTCAACATTCATCTTATCAACACACTTATACATAGGGGTAATATAAGTAACCTTCCAAACATCAGGAAACACACCAGTGGACAGAGATACATTAAATATTTCAGATAATATTGTAGAAAGAATACACTGGCAACTTTTGATAAAATAAGGTGAAATACCACCACACTAATGTTCTGGTTTGTTAGTTTAATTATAGTTTATTCCAAAAATAGGAATAATGGCAATAAGAGAATTGAAACAAGGATGTGTGGTTGTCAAATGTACAGCAAAAAATTATGTGGAAAAACTAAGAGAAACTGCAGAGAGCTGCCTTGATGGAAATTATATTATTGGGATCCCTAAACTATACGGCAAGAATGAAAACTGTTGGTTATACTGGTGACTAAAAGAAAGCTGAATTGGAGAGTATGCTAAGACAATGAAACGAATGGATTGAAAAAGACAATAATTTTAAAATAACTTATATGAGAAAGTCTAAAAACAATCATATTTTTTGAACGTTGATCAAAACTCCATTGGAAAATGATATAACATACCAAAGTGTTAATTGGATAGAAGAGATATAAAGTGTTTGATAATAAATAGATTTTATAAATGTTTCATAAAGCTGAAGATTGTAAAAATAATGTTAATTACAAATGGAATTATCACATCAATTAAGCACAGGGACAGAATGAAAAGAAAATTGTTGCAAAGTAATAATCCTGATCTGGAAAGACAACAATGCCATAATTATCTAAATAAGTTGATAAGCAGAAACATAACAATTGTAAAAGCCAAATAAATGAAAATAAAAACAATATAAAAAAATATCTGAAATAATTACAAATTGTAAAAATAGGAGTGCCACAGGGTACAGTTCTTGACCCTACCTTGTTTTTAACATATATAAACAGCTTGCCAAGTCTAGATATAAAGGTTCAAATAGTGTTGTATGCTGATAACACTGTTTTGATTTTTACTTTAGACTGTCTTTAAATTTGACAAAGACATGGCTTTCTCTCTAACCCTGGCTAACAAACCTGCTAAGTATCTAAAGTATCTTAGTGTGATTAATGATCTGTTTCTAAAATGGCATTCATATGTCCAATATGCTTCAAATTGTATCTATTTAGACAAGTTTTTACTTTAAATATGCTGATAATTGTATGTAAACATAGAATCTTTAATCAGAAATGTCACACAGAAATATATATCAAATATATTATATAAAAAGTATACACTGTATTTAGCAGGATATCTATTCAGTCTAAACATTTATAAGAACATTATATGTAGTGACTGCAGAATCATTAATATATAAGAGACATTTTGTAAATATTGTTAAACATAAGTAATAAACCATGATATAGTTATTCCAATACATTATAGTAATACTAATTTAAAGAGTGTGGCATATTTGAGAACCAAACAGTATAATATGATTCCTGGAAGGTTCAAAAATGCAGAAAATCTTAATAAATTTAAAAGTTAATGCAAAAGATATATAATGAAAAATGTTCAGATTTTTGAAAGAACGTTAGTATAAATTTATGGTAGTTTTTTAAATGTTTGTGTTGAACTTATACAGTTGGGTTGTATTACAAAACTGCAAAACTATGTTGGTATGATATACATGTAATATAAACTAACTGTAATCAAAATGGTAATCGACAAAAAATTGCCGCTAATAAACTACCATGGTCTAACTTTAGAACTAGTATAAGCTGAAATTTTACTGTAAGTACCGTACAAAATTGAAATTACCTGGTGGTCCTACAAGTAATACACCCTTAGGTAGTTTTCCACCCAAATTAGAAAACTTATCAGGATTCTTAAGAAACTCAACTACATCTTTCAGTTCTTGTTTAGCTTCATCTACTCCTTTAACATCATCAAAAGTAACATGGATTTCTTCTGGATCTACCTCAACTTGATTACCTAACTGAATTCTAAAATAAAATGAACATTATTTTCAAAATACAATATTTATATAGGGGGAAAAAATATGATCTTATTTTAAGTTTTTTCCTAACCTGAACACTGATCCACTTGCACTTGCCATTAAACTGACTATAATAGCTAAGAAAATACCTATTGTAAGTATTTGCTGGGCTAATCTAAAATATTTAGAAGCTTTTCCCCCTTTGGGTGCATTTGTATTTCCTAGCAAGTAACCTTCAGCAAAAGCAACCTTAATTCTTTGCTTTTCACTCTCAGATAAAGTAGAATCATCAGTAGCAAGTAGTTTTTTTAGTTGTTCTGGATCTGGTGCTGCATTTCCATTTATATTTCCTATCGCCGCTTTATTACTAAATTCATTTGAAGCACCTAAATTATTTTTTAATCGGCTCATAATCGGAGGATTTCGTTCTAGATCAGCCTGTATACTTCTTTCAGTCTTGAAACCCCTCGTTTGAACGTTGAAAGTAAACTTATTTTCTGTTAATAATCCTTGTACAAGCTTCTGATAGAAACCTTGTGGAATTTGTAGTTTTTTTGATGAATTCCTAACGACAAGGGTGGGTACATCAGTTCCAAGTTGTGCTTGTGAAAATCCATGCTTGTTTTCAAAAAAGCTGTCGTTGGAGACGTACGAAACATTAAAATTATTTAGAAATGGCTTGTTCAACACGGAAGTCACGTTCAGGTGCTTTGCAAATGAAAAGTCGCAATTTCCCAAAGTTTCAAGGAAGCTATCTGAACACAGCAGTTGCTTGGCTTGTTTTGCTTTATGTTGAGTTTTTTTGTGGAAGAATGAACCCGGTGTCGTCGTTATTTTAGCAGTGATTTGCGTCAATGTCGCGAAGGCCTGTGAAAGTTGCACAAAGTTTAAAATAAGTTGCGTAAATAAACCTTTTGGAAAATAAACTTACCTGATTTTGGTTTTGTAGAGAGAACATGATGTATTACATAAATGGGGACCAGTTATGTCTGTGGGAAAGGGGAACAAACTACAAATTTTTGGAAAATGAATGAAAATAGTTTTTTTTTTTAAGATAACCTTGTTGACAAGTGACAAGTGATAAAGGAAAATCGAGAAACTAGTTATACCAACATAAAAATTTTAATAGATAAATACATCTTCGAGCATCCCGTACTAACGAACTCGACATATAAAACCCAGAACAAGAACGTTCCATATTCGTGCCCGTACTGGAGGCGGCATGCAATGCTCCGCGCGCGTTACACAATAAAAAGAGACTGCTAATACGGGTTTATGCTATCTCTCTCGCTCTGAACGTTTAGTTTTTGTTCACCCTTATAAGTGAGCGTCGGCCAACCAGGTTCGGAGCAAGACAGGTAGCATGATCCCGTATTCGGCTCTCTCTCTTTCTCTGTATCGTATAACAGCGCGATTCATTGTATGCTGTCTTTCTTGTTCTGGAAAGTGCAGTCAATCTTAATGCAAGCTTTCAGCTGGCCATTCTTTTAAAAATTTCAGAGACGGCAAATTAACGCAAAGTTGAGGTGTTGCCCCCAGTTAAAATGTCCTAATGGTAAATAATATTGCAATACATAAAAAATCCCATAACTCTCAAAGACAATTCCTCTTGTCATTATGGAAACTTTAGGAGCACCGTTGAAGCCCACCTCGAGTGACGAACTATAGGTTCATGCCTCAAGCAGAGTAATCTTCGAGAACACCAGAGTACCCTCGAGTATTAATTGAACTTTTTCTTGTGGAGGTTAGCAGCACGAATTTGGAATATAAAACTGGACTGATCATGCATAATAGCTCCCTTATAATAAAAATGACGCCACCATGCTTCGTGCCATTACGTGCAAATAATTGCTTTGGCAACAATGAATTCCCTAAGTTTTTATTATATTGGTGAAAATGTATTTTTGACATTGACTGAATACTTTTCATTTTGATAGAATTTATTTTTGATTTTGCTGTTTTATGTATTTTATCACATTTTATGTAACGTTTTACTGAAAATTTCAAACAGGAACGTGAACTTTAAGGTTTTTCTGGTATTTTAAAAAATGTGATTGTTCATCGTAATATGTGCAAATATCTTATCTGGTAAATTGGAATTTATTTAATTGGTAAGTTATAAAGCATTCAATAATAATTATTTAAAATTTTACTTTAGAATCAAATTGTAAATCTAAGGGTAATAAGTTTAATCTTATGGATATGATGAATGATAATTTTTAAATGCTATCAATATTTTAGTTTTCTAAGAGAAAAGAATCTTCAAATTCAAGGGCTGAAGCAAATTGGTCATGATCATAATTCTTTTATACATCAGATGAGTAACAACTGTTCTGAGCATTTTTCTGGAAATAGTTTTATACAAGAAGATGAGCAAAAAGTTTGTACTGTGCTTCTTACAAATAAACTGCCTGAAAAAAGCTATAAAGCATTGTTTGATGTAAACATCTTGAAGCAACTTAACTTGGACTTAACATCCACTGGCTTTACAAAAAAAAAGTTCTGAATTAGATGTGCATTAACCAAGAACAATATCGTTTACCATAAAGTTAATGTTCCACTGACATTTAAACCTGAACATTGCAACTGGTATGGTGTTAACATTTAAAATGATTATACGTTTAAAAACCAATATGCCATATTAAAATATAAGTAAATGATTGCATATAATATGAAATTTTTCAATATTATTAAGCATGTTTGGAAATTACCTAAATTTTACTTTTGTGTATTTGTTTTGTCTAAAAATAAAATAATAACATTTTGTTTGAATATGTTATTAATTAATAAAACAAAAATTCTTGATTTTAGCTCAGATAGTAAGGAAATTTGTGTCATGAAAATCCTTTATCAAGGTAGTGAGAAACTGCGATTCATTACCATTTCAAAAATTCAACTCTAGAAAAGGTCAATTCCAGATCCTCAAACAGTTCAGTAAATGGAAAGTTTGACCTAGTGTAAAAATTAGAAGTTGCTAGTAAATCTTTATGTATATATTTAGATTAAAAATGATTGTATTAATGTAAGAATTCTCTTGTATTTACAAGCTTTTTTATATTTAAAGTGTCTTAATAAATATTGTTTTGTTTACAATTAAATATAAACTGCTTTAACACTATCCCCTTTAAGAGTTTAATTTTTTTTTTTATAAAAAGGTTTAGTACATAATGTTACTTTACTTCCTTTAAATTAAAGCTCCGTTATTATGAAGGAAATGTCAATATTATTATGAATGTTGTTAACCCTATATAAATACCTAACATATCAGTTCCCTAAAGCAGAGAAAATAATTTTAACAAAGACCTAATCGAAGCTATATTTAAATGTTGAAACTCTCTTACTTTGTAATAGATTATGTGGGCATTTCGATACCTTACATTAAATAATATACTATATTAATTTGATATAAAATTTTTAAAAATAAATACCTTAGTACTTTTTTTCGTTAACTTATACTCTACGTCTGAATAAGGATGTAGATTATATTAGTTATTTATAAAAATACCCACTAATTTCCACAATTTTTTCTAAAACAGATATTTAAAAAAAATAGTCTCGATTTGTTTTTGGCGCATATTTCACATTTTAGCGATTTTGCCAAATAATAGTTTTATTGTAAAAAATAAAATATGTAAACAGTCATAGAAAAAGCATTTTCATTTATTTATAAGAACTGACATTTCATGCTTGTTATCTAAAAATAATAAAATTGTTACATATTACGCTGTTCCAAAGAAGTTAAAAAAATTTGCTTCATTGGAGTTGCTTTAATCAGAAAAATTATAATTTTGAGGAAACTAAAAGTAGAAATTCAAGTGAAATATTGTTTTACAGAAACAATTCCGATTCTGTAAGTATATTTCTTGACATTCTTTTTCCTTATCTCTTTTAGGACAGTGACATACTTATGTATTAATACAGACTGAACAAAGATAGAAGATCCTTATTATGACATTCTCTTTCCCTTTACTCTTATAGAATCGCAGCCCTGGTCTTTTTTATTGTATATTCTCAATTAACATGTCAAGTAAAACAAGGAAGAGCGATTTATTGTTTTAGATATACTATAGAAAGAGATAGTTATTGTCTAAACCTGTTAGAATAATAGAATTGACATTCATACACGACACATTCACACCAATGTAAGAAACTAATAGAGAATTCAATGTTGCCATACAAATAATTGCACCTAATGGCGACTAATAAGGGGGGGGATCAAAAATTATTTTGATGAGCAGTTCAGATTTATATACAATGTTCGTGGTTAGCAGTAATGTCACCAGTGCTGAAAAGTTAGAAATAACAAAATTCACTAGTTATTTAGCGTTTGTCAATCCGCCATTTTTAAATCAGCCATAAGTCTTCTTGTAGTGGTTTTTTACCGCGTCTATATGCATATTTAATAAATTTTTCGCTATTTGTGAAGTGTTTTATTATTTTTCTGGTGATAATATTAAAAAATCGTAGTTTAAAATGTCCGACACAGAAGAAAATTCCCCTGGTAGGTACCGATACATAAACCTTATACTGCTTTTAGATTAGAAAATCTTGAAATTCAAGTTTGTGATTTGGGAAATTTACATTTTCTAAGAGATATATAAATTTATTTTATTTCACCATAAGTATTTTTACTATTAAGCTTCAGCTATGTTTTCCCTCTTTAGTCCGAAAAACTCGTTCAGGTAGAGCTGTAAAGACTCCTGCTAAGCCCAAAACAGCTACAGCTAAACCTGCAGGACGTAAAACACGTAAGAAGGTTGTTGTAATGGAAGTAGAAGTAACAGATGATGAAGACACTGAGCAAAGTGAAGATCTTGCGGAGCCAGCTGAAAAGAAGGTTGGTTTCAGAATTAAATTATCAAGAATTAAGAAAAATGTTAAGCTTCAAATTACTTCTTAGTACTTTATGAAACTTTGCCTTTTTTGTATATATGATATTTGGGAAATTAAGTTGTTTTTATCTTCTAGGTCAAGCTTGATGAAGATAAGATTCTTGATGCATCAGATGGTGAAACTACTGAAGAAAACAGCAAAAATGAAGATGCATTGCTCAATAGTGGGGATGAAGCCGATAAAAAGGAAGAAAGTTCAGAATTGGTAATTAATTTTTATATTAATTTATGCTACTGAAACTTGTATAAATTTCAGTAGTGGTTTCTCTAGGTTTCATGTGAAATTTCATAACAATTTATTGGTTGCTCTATTATTACACTTATCATTTTTTTAACAAAATAGAAGAAGCAGTTTTTATACAATCTTTGAAAACATAAATGCTTTTCAACTAAACTTCTTTTCACTTAAGAAATTTTGGATATCAGTTCTTTATATGCTTTGGCAGTATGTTCTTTTGTTTTAAAAATGCAACTTTGAAGAATTATAACAAATCATTCTTATGAAACCCATAATAAAACTTACAAATACATTATCGTTCCTAGTAGTAATAGAAACCTTAATCTAGCTAGTTGGCACTATAACTTTTCAATCTTATACCCATTGAGATCAAAAGTATTCTCAGGTTTAAGTTATTAGCAGAGGTAGAAATATTAATTATAGTACTATAAATGATAAATTATCCCTGATAAACTGGAACTATAAAATATTTGATATTAACTTCAAATACCACTACTTTTACTCAACTTTGAAGAACATTTTTAATGATATGGCACTAGAAAGAACTGTTAAAATATATCCAAAATACAAGGAATGGTGCAATGACAGAGTTAAGGCTGCTACAAATGCCAGAGATGTTAGTTATAAGCGGTATGTCAGTTCTGGAACATCTGAGGATTTGGAGATCTACAAACAAAAAAGAAATATTGCGGTGAAAGTTATGTGCCAGAAAAAAAGAGAATATTATAAAGACAATAACCGAAAATAAAAGTAATTCCCGTGCATTGTGGAATATTTTAAAAACTTTGCTTCCTAATGAAGGTAAAACTAACAGTTATTTGCAACTGAAAATTGATGATGAAATAATTTCAGATCCAAATGATATGGCAAGTTCATTGAACTGCTTTTATGTTACCAGTATTGGAGCAATAGTCAGGGACATTGATAAATCTAGACCAGATTTTCCAATTTTAGACATGGGGGCGCGTTTTTGGAGACCTTTAAGCTTGTTACTGTTAAGGAACTTAAGGAGATTGTTTTTGACCTATCAAATAAAAATGGATCAGATGCTATTAATGCTGTTTTTTTAGAGAGTTGTTTTGATAATATAGCTCTACCATTTCTTAATTTGATAAATTCGTCATTTTTAGCATGTAAAATTTCCGATCAATTAAAAATATCGACTATTGTTCTGGTTCCTAAAGTAAATAATTCTCACAGGGCTGTTGATTTTTGACCTGTTAACATGCTTAGTTGGGTTGAAAAAATAATGGAAAAAGTAGTGATGAAACAACTGTAGAATTCATAGAAGCCAAAAAAATTATAAATAGTATGCAATCTGGTTTTCAGGGTAAGCATAGCTGTGAAACTGCAGTGCAGTATGTTCTTAATGACTGGAAACACAGTTTCGATCAAAATCTTATTACGGGTGCTGTATTCTTGGATTTGAGAAGGGCCTTTGAGACTTTAGATAGGGGAAGACTACTTAAAAAGTTAGAAAGCATCGGTATAAGGGGTGAAGTGTTGAAATTTATGAATAATTACTTAATTAATAGAAAGCAAAGATTGAAATTGAATGACATTGTATCTGACGAGATTGAGAGCAGCATGGGTGTTCCATAGGGTAGTATGCTAGATCCATTATTATTTCTTATATATATTGACGATATAGTGAATACATCTGGTGATTGTTGTATACATCTTTTTGCAGATGATGTTCTTTTATATTTCGCATGTTCTGATGGTATTCAATTGGTTGACACACTTAACTCTACATTACAAAATTTATATTGGTGGTGTTCTTGTATTCAATTAAAAATAAATGTGGAAAAAACCAACTTTATGATAATCTGCAATGAGAATGATTACAGAAATTTTCCTCGTGGAGATCCTATTATTAAAGTAGGCAATGAAACAATTGAAATGGTGGAAAAGTTTAAATATTTAGGAGTAATCATAGAGAGACAACTTAAATTTAAAGAACATGTGAATAACGTAATAAAAATAATCTCTTATAAAATTAGCTATATTCAAAGATGTTCTAATTTTTTGACACGGTGGACTAAAACAATTCTGTTTAACACTCTGGTATTGCCGCACTTTGTTTATTGCTTCACAATTTTGTTCCTTCTTAATCAAAATGAAAAGGCAAGATTTCAAAAATTGCAAAATAGAGCCATGAGAGTTATACTCTCAGGTACAAGAAGAATTTCAATTAACTACATGTTGAGGGAAATGCAATGGTTGTCGGTGGAGGACCTTTTTCACTATCAAACATTGATCTTTATTTTTAAAATCAGATCGGGTATTTCTCCTATATATTTACAAAATCATATTAATTATAATAGAAATATACATGCATATGACACTAGATCGAAGGAAGACTTTTATAATCCTCCAGTATTAAAGAGACAGACACAAACCTCTGTATTCTTTAAGGGTCTAAACAGTTTTAATCAATTGCCCACAAATATTAAATGTTTAAAATCTCTAAATAAGTTTAAAAGGTGTCTGAAGCAGTATTATTTTAATAGGGTCTATTCTTGAGACATGAACTTGTTTTTTTTTTTAGATTTGTGTCAGTTTAATTTAGTATGTCATTGTTCTGCAAAGCTTGACGATGTTTGATGGTTGTTTTTAATTTCAAAATATGAATTTAGTTGTTAAGATTTATGTGTAATTATATTAGTCTCTGACTAAATAAAGGATTTATATATATATATATATATATATATATATATATATATATATATATATATATATATATATATATATATATTAAAAAAAAGGTATGGGGAATGTATGTTGCCATTCATATCAGACATACATATACTCCAACATACACATAATCAAATGTAATTTTAATCCTGTTATATCACTTGCTTGTTGTTGATCATATTCATTAAGCACATCCAGATGTTAAATCATCTAGAAGCTTTTTACTCACTTCCATGTAAATTGTTGTTATTGCTGTTTGTGTGTATTGAGTTATTGTTAAGAAAGATAAATTCCTATTTAAAAAAATGGACAATACTGTGGTTTCAGTGTTAATTATGTTTCAAATTTGTATTATTGATAGGAATTTTGTAAGCTGATTTTATTGTTAAAAATATTATATTACTTTTTTGTTGATTTATGTTTGAAATACATAAATAATGTAACGCTTTAGTGCTTTTTAAAAAATAATTTCTTATTTGACTTTTGTTACGAGAAAAGTTGATGTTTCTTTCTGAAATTTTTGAATACTTTCCAATATTTCCATACTTTGTGTGACCAAATTTATAATTTTTTAAAAATTAATGAAAAAAAAAAAAATTTAAAGTGCCCCAAAACCTGGAAGATATGAAGTTTTTTTTATATTCTATAAATGCAAAAGAAGTAAAAAAAAACTTTTTATCCTCATGTTAACAGTTATCCATTCTGTTTTCTCTTTTGATACAATTCATATTTTTATTAGTCTTGAATAAATATAGTATTTTAGTAATATGTGTCTTATTTTTTAGATAATGAATGATGTAGAAATGTTGGAAGAACCAATTCCTAAAACTGACAAAATTCAGGAGAAGATTGAAAAAAAAGATGAACCTCCAGTTGAAAACAAGAATGGCGAGTGTGAAACTACTGAAGAAAAAACAACTAAGGAAACAGTTGAAGATAAAAAAGAAAATGGTTTAACTAAAGATGAAGAAAAAATAGTCACGGAAGAAAAATCTGAAGTAAATAAGTCAGAAGAAGTAAAGATAGCTGACAAAGAGGTTGCAGAAATAGAACCAAATACAGAAGTAATTAAAAATGCACCAGAACAAAAAGAGACTGAAGAGGTGAAACAAAAGGTTGTTGAAGTTGAAGAAACAGAAAGTGTTACAGATGTTAAGAAGGATGAAATAACTGAAACAGTTGAAGAAAATAAGGAGCCTGAAAAGCCTGTGAAAAACGATGCCAAAGCAGACATTCCAGATAATGCAAAGGTAAAGAAAAAAAAAATAGTACAGTAATTGTAATCTTTATTTATTGTAAATATATGGTTTTTAGAATGGTGATCCTGAAGCAGAAAATATTTCAGATGATGAGTTGCCGGGTGTTCAAGTTGCTAAAGTTCCAGAAACTGAAGAAGTCTCTGACGAGGAACTTCCTGGACCAAAACGGGCGGAGTTACCGGCAGATACAGAGGTTAATAATTTAAATGCTGTGGGTGAATCTTTCCTTTTCAACAGAATTTTATATAACTGTATTTTTTGCATTGGTAAATTTGTTCTCTAAAATATATTTGTGTTTAAAGGTTGTGTCAGAAGATGAACTTCCGACAACTAAAAAAGATGCGGAAGATGAAGAATCTATTCAGACTGATAAGAAAGAAGGTGGTAAAAGAAAGCTTTCTGGTGGCGACTACGATCCCACCTCGCCAACTTCAGAAAATGAAGCACCTTCTAAAAAATCCAAGGAGGATAAAGATGAGAAAGACAAAGAAGGTATGTTTCCAATGTAAATAAATAAATCTTGTGAAAATGTTGACTTTTTCTTTTTGGTCAAATTGACAGGGTGTCATTTTAACTTTGACACTCAAAAATTTTGGAAGATATGTGTTTCCAAAAAAATACAAGATAATTTTTTTTTTTTTTAATTTTAAGAGGGCTAAACATTTATGACCTTGGTACTGACCTTGAATTTGTGTTTCAAAGTTAACCTTATTTTTTCTTAATAGGAACTACCATTTTTTTTGTTACAGAAATGCAAAGCACAAAATATTCCCCATCCAACGATATAAATATGTCATATGTTAAACACACATGTCTGACTAAAAAACATAAAAAAGCTTAGATACCAAACAGTTTAGTGACAAAAGACACCTTTCTTTATGTTAAAAGAATGTTTAAGACTTTCAAATTGACCTTGGACTTGCATTTCAAGGTCAACCATTTTTTCCCCCTGGATGTGAAAAAATATATGATATATTTACATCTTTGGAAGAGAAATTTTCTCTACTTTCCATTTATGCAATAAAAAATAGGAGTTCCTATTTAAAAAAACAAAGTTGACCTTGAAATCCAAGATTAGTTTCAAGATCATAAAAGTTTAGCCCCTTAAATTAATGAAATTTTTGTTACTTGTGTTTTTTTCAGAAAACTCTTAATTTTCTAGATTTTTGAGTGTCAAAGCAAAAATGGGACAACTAAAAAAATTTGCAGAGTCGCGTTTTCATGAAAAACGTTAAATTGCAGTATTTTTCCCTGGCCATCTCTTGGCGACCTTTGCTTTGAGTTGGAAGAGACCTCGAATTTATTTTAAGATTAAGTTGATTTTTTAAATGTGACCTCTCTTTTTTATTAAATGATAATTATTACAAACAACGATGGAAAATTTTTCGTTTAGCGATATAATCGCTTGGTTTTAATTTACATACATATATATATATATATATATATATATATATATATATATATATATATATATATATATATATATATATATTAAAGAATATACTTTAATTATATTTAATGTTTGGACCTTAAAAGGTTCAAAAATACTTATTTGTTACTTCATTATTTTCGTAATTTTAATGATTTTTTGCTCGTCGTTTTAAGGTGGAGATTCTAAACCAGGTAAACCTAAAAAATTGCCCGAGTTAGACAAATATTGGAAAGCTGTCAATGATGACCCTACAGATTTTACCGGATGGACTTACTTATTACAATATGTGGACCAAGAAGTAAGTGCCTGTTCTTTAAGATCAACCAAGAGAGCTTTTTAAACATATGGTGTGTCAAAAAAGTATAGACCATTTTTAGGAAGTTTTATTCTCCATAGAGGTTCTGTATGTTGCTAAACTTTTTTGTGAATAATTTTGAGTGTTGCCGCGGTAAAATAACTGCTTTATATAACATTCTAAAAATATTAAAGGTGAAAACTCAAAAAGAGTGATCAAATTCGTTCAATTTTTTTTACACTGCAGTCAGGGACGATTTAAAAAATGTGTTAAATCAAAAAATAGTACCCAAGAGTGCTGTTTAAATTTTTTTTGTCGTTTTTTCATTCATTTTTAGTCACTGACGTTTTTTTTACTTGGTATTTAGTGTTTTTTGTAGGGTGACAATGTACAACATAAAAACACATATAGTACATTTTTCTACATATTCCCTTGGCCTAGAAATACGTTTTTCTCAGCATATTGACTGATTGTTTAGCATAGAGATTGGGGTTGTGTCTTCAGCTATTGACACACATATGCTTCCACACCATTGTCCTCGTCAAATCGTTGGCTTCTCGATGCTTCTTTTAGTCCAGACTATTGAGTGGTGTCCAAAATATTTTCTCCAGTTTTTCACTTGTTATAACTTCAGATGGGGCTGAATATTGTCGCTTGTGGCTGTCATTTTTTGGAACTTTAAATCAGCTGTGATAATGGCTTAAACACTTTATAATTTAATCTAACCCGTCAGGTTACGAACGACTTCCATTTTGCTTATCCATAGACCTAGTCTGCTCCCAATTTATTTACATTCCCACCTATTATGTTTATATAAACTAGTCGCTATGTGAGCTTTTAAGAATTAAAATCCGATTTATACAGGGTGTCAAGTTTTAAAGTGGGTATATATATATATATATATATATATATATATATATATATATATATTGGGTGAGAAAAAATTATGTAGATCCTTGAAAATTTCAAAAACTAAGGGTTATGGAGAAAAACTTTTCTGATAAAAGATTTAGGAAATCAAACTGTGCCTTTGATGGTGATCTTGAAGTTGACTTTAGACTTGACTTTGGGGGTCACTTTAACGATAAATTGATTTTTTTAACCCCCAGCCGATAACTCAATAACCTAAGGGTAGTGGAGAAAAATTTGTCAGTTTCAGGAAGTCAAACAGGGCAGTTTATGGTGATCTTGACTCTAACCTTAAGGGTTCATTTAAACATAGTTCCGCAAATGCTTCCATAAGCCCTTGAAGATAGTGTCATAAAAGTGGTTTTTACTTATTTTATAAGGATCTACTTACAATAGGGGAATGAACTTTTAGTTATAAGTTAGTGTTATTAGAGGTGACTTTTTAAGAATATCAGGTGACCCATTTTGCAACTAGACTTGGGACCTAAGCTATGATTAATTATTCATAGTCATATTTTTGTCGCCAAATGTATTCTTGTTGTGTTTTAAATAAATTGTGATTCCTTGAACATTTTTACATAAAAAAAGATCCTCTAGGTTTAAGTTGATATAGTCGACCGTTCTTTGAGAGAAACAGACTTCAAAGGACAACTGTAGTGCGTATAGGCAAATGAACAGGTTATGTAATAAAAATATGAAGGTGTTTGAAAGCTATTTTAAAATGTAGTTACACCCTTAAATTCACCTGCAGTTCCACCAACAACGTTCTTTGATATTTTGTTTTAATTTGTTGGTATTAATAAAAAATATTTCTTAGTAAAGCCTATTTATCTCGAAACAGTCAACTATATGACCTTATATTTAGAGGACCTTTTTTAAGAAACCACAATTTTTTAAAAAAAATAGTAAAAACACTCAATGAAAAAAAAATGGTAGCAATATGGCTCACCTGGTATTTTTGAAAAATTACCTCCAACTAAAAATTCATTTCTCTGTAGTAAGTAGATCCTACTAAGTTAAATTAAAACAACTTTTGTGACAATATATTCAAAGGCCTGTAGCTTCCTATGAAAGTATTTGTGGACTTTGTTCCATATTTTTTTTTATGTTGAATTATATCTGAAAGTTTATCATCGTCATTTTCGGACACCTTGTGTTTAATCCACTCTCATAAAATTTGAAGTATTTGTAAATTGTTAAATATTTCTGTTTTTTTTTTTTTGTGCTAGAACGACATGGAAGCAGCACGTGAAGCTTACGACGCATTCCTCTCTCACTATCCATATTGTTATGGGTACTGGCGAAAATATGCCGACTATGAAAAGCGCAAGGGCAACAAAAAGAAGTGCGAAGAGGTACGTAGAACTACTTTCCTAATAAAATTTAATACTTATTTTTCATCTACACTAATATTTTGCACTGAACATTTTTTTCTTTTTTAGTATCTTATAACGGTTTTTGGTGATGCATTACTTAGAGGTCTGTATGTATAGATTGGAAAATTTTACTGATTTCATTTAAGTAAAAGTAATCATTGTGATACTTTTTAAAATTGGATATTTTTGGTTGAGATTGCAAAAAGAAAATTGAAAACTGTATTTAAAATTATTTTATTAACTATATATTTACGATCTCATATAATTTGTATTGGCAAAGGTGTAAAATAATTATATCAATGGTGCTGTAAAATGAATATCTTTTGGTGAGATATCAGCCAAGGTTGGATGAAATGCATTGTTCCAGAAAAGAATTCATCCGAATAAGGCAGTGACTGTATTTGTTACTATAAGCTACTAGGATTTTGTGTTGGTGTTTTTTTTTTTTTGTTGAATTTATTTAATATTGATGACAAATAAAAGATGTAACCGCAGTAGCTATGTGGCAGTTTATAATAGTTTTATAATGAGTATAATTGTTTTGTTATAACGTGACACTGTAGACAAAGATACAGTTCCTTGTGCGCAAGTGAAGGAAACATTTCTATACGGCTGGACACTTCTTTAAGGAATTTTATGTCGACTCTCCTTAAGGTACTTCTAGATCTCGTAGATTATTATTAATTATATCAGTTTTCTTTATAACCATCAAAATATTCGTATTTACAGTTGACTTCTTCTCTTTTCCGTCTTCATCTATCCACTGCTAGTTATAGGCTTCTTCCAAATTTATTCATATTTCTGTTTTGTGCAAGTTGATACCATCTATTTCCTGCCATTTGTTTAATATAATTCGACCATCCTTTTTGCGATCAGTCAACACATCTTGGTCTCCATTGCAATATTTTAAGGGCCGTTTGTTGACATCTTATTTAGCCACGTGACTTGCCCACCTCCATTTCTAGGGAACTATATTTGAAACTATATCTAGGACTCTTGTTCTTTTCAGACTTTTGGGCTGTTATTTTTTTGGCATTTTTCTGCGTTATAATGTATGTTTCGTAAACGTTTGTTTTTAGATTATTTGGGTTATTTACGTTACGGAGGATATGTTTTAGGTTTCTGAATGCTGCCCAACTTAAATTGGTTCTGCATGTAATTTCAGCATTTCGGTTTACCGTTCAATTGATCTAGATATACAGCTTGTTTCATTTTAAAAGTTGCAGTTGAATATTTTTTTACGAAACATTTTCATAAATATTTATCTCAATAAAAGTTATTAAATATGACCTTGAGAGTGACCTTGGGGTTATTTTAAATGGGATGAAATGGAGAGTAGGAAAAATTACGCATCCAACCATATTTATGACTTATAGGTTTTTGTTTTATTTAAAAGACATTTATAGGTGAAATTTATTAAATCTCGTTCAAATAAGCATACTTGAACATTGAAATTATCCAAATAAAGGTTGATTGATTATTGTTTGTTTAACTCAGCTGTGGCCTTAACCTTGACCTTCGACCCCCCCCCCTCCTTTCCAGTTCATCTTGTCGAAAGCTTTTTCACAATATCAGTTCTTAAGAAGTGACCTCTTGTGGGCATCCAGGACGCTCAGCATCAGGTGTACTCGTACGTCCACAACATAGTTCAGTAATTCACTTGTGAACCATTCTATGCATTGGAGCATATTCCTCATGATACTTAAGCTTTTCTCCAGTTTCTTTGATGGCTTTTCCTCGCATAAAGTACTGTTTAATAAGCGCACAAAACGATGTTTCTCTATGATCTTGAAAATACCCTTCCACACCGACTTAAAAAGACTGTAAATTTGTGATTGGAGCGCCACCTTGTCACAAATCGGACTTATCAAACCATCCGCGTAGACTTCGTGCGTTATATTTTTATCTATATCTTCCTTATATAGGATTCCATGACTAGTGTTGTTTTAAATAGAGGAAAAAGTAATAACAATATAGAATATCATTTTTTCATCATAATTTTAACATAGAGCCTTTCCCATAAAAATCATCGATTATTTTGTGAATTAAATCACATTTATCGAACTTATGTAATGGAACTAACAATAGGATAAGTTTTAGAGTTTATGGTGCTTTGCTAATATGGTGTAGTGAGTTTATTGTTGAAGGTATTTACATATAAAGTGATATTGAAAAATATAGAAATTGTCATTTGTATTATGTTTTTAGCATTTTTTATAGATTTAAATTGGATTTTTTAAAGTGATGTTATTTTGATGATGTTTATATTTGAATAAGTTTATTGTTATTTAATGAGATGTATGAGGTGGTTTGACCAGGATGGGCGGAAAATTTCTTTATAATGTTCGAGTAGATTTTGAACATATTAAGTGGAACTTTCTCAATCTCATTGATTTTTATACCTTTGACGCGTTGGTAATTTTTGGTAATTTTTCATTAAAAATAAATTTATGGATACCATAGTAACTCTACTAGTTTTAAAGATATTGTATGCGTACTTCGTAGGAATGACTGCTTCAATATTTTTGTCATTATTTTTTCTGTTCTTAAAAATTCATTAATACATTCTTGTAGAAAATGTTGAAGATTGACTAAAATGTGATTGTCGGATTTGCATTGCCTTAATTTTTGTTTGTTTGTATGACGTTTGGGTTAGGTTGGATCTCTTATTGTTATCAAGAATAAACCGAAGTTTATACTTGATAATGATTAGAGACACTACCTATTCTAAACGTCGTAAAAACAAAAATAAAGACAATGCAAGTTCAGTAACAAAATTTTATCATTTTCGAGGATGTTGCATTTAAGAAATCGAAGTTTTTTAATTAAATATTAAATAACAATTTTAAAATATGACCTTTGTTACTTTAACTTGTACTAAAAATATTCAAGATCTACCTTACTTACGAGGTATACTTTTCCACCTCATCTTGGTTTCACCATCGTATATTTTGTAACCGTTATTTTATCAACTTATAAAATTAAAGATGTTATAATTATTAAGATGCTATATACCAATTACATGAGAAAAAATTCCATCTCCAAGTAAGAATGTGCTATATTTTTTTTGCAGTTGTCAGTTTTATTGAAGAATTTTTAGAGAAGTCATATATTTAGTTACGCCTTTAAGAAATAACCACTATATTTTCTAATTTATAGTAATTACAAACCCCTAAAATGCACCCAAAAACCAACTCATTATTGCCTAGCTAAAACTGATTGTTTTTGGTACCCCACAGCTCGTCGCCGGGCAACCAGGTTACCAACACTCTAATAGTGCTTTAACATGTCAAATACCATATATGTATTATAATGTTTTGTATTTTACTAGCTTAAGATCTACTGTTGTATTTCACATTGTGAATTGTACTTTTATGTATCTATTGTACTTATAGTATGTAAGATATATTGTAACAGAGTGTACTTGTTAACCTAACAAAGAATTGAGGGATTTTTGGGTGGTAAAATGTAGCTCAAGACTTGGTGTTTGAAGGGGAAAAGTTGCAGCCTCGAAAAACGGAAGATGAATGCCGGTTGCTGATTATGGCTATCTTTCTTTGTACAAGTAGTGTCGTCTCTGTCACCCTGACTTAGACGCACTAGCTCAGTCGTCGAAAATGTAAGGCTTCCTTAAGATTAAGGCAAATAAAATACATGTACTTTATATTGATAATATTTTTATATCTAGGGTTAAGATATATATACTGTGAAATATTGTAATAATGTTATATAATCAGTTTTTTTTCAGTTTGAAATTAAGGACGGTACAATCGGGTCTGCTGGATCATTTTTGGGAATTTGCAGCTTAATGATTTTTAAAATTTTTTTCTTAAAAGTATTGTGCTTGCTTGAGTGTTTATTATTGATTTAACAATTTTTATTGTAAAAGAAGTTAATTCATCGAACAGGTAACAGATGGAATGCTACTTATTACTCTACAATTTTGTAATTTTGGTGATTTATTGTGTTGTGGCCGCTTTGATATAAATATTTTCTCTGGAGGTAGGTTCAGGAGCAACAAGAAGACATTCCTCTAGGAGAGTTGCAGCTCCAACCAGAAGAGGAACATTATCAGCTGTTATTTTGAAAAGGCGGTTTCAAAATTGCAGAAGAGTTGAGAAGATGTCTCGGAGGATTAGACTAAAAAGATAAAGAAGTAGTTGGAATATACTATTATAGAAGGAAATCTACTGAGAAGTATTCCAAAGTCAAGAAGATGGTGTGTGACTTTTTGATGAAAACATTAAGCTGTATTAATAAAGAAAATGTCCTTATGTTACTATAAAACTCTTCAGAAAACCGTTTTCATCTCGGTTAGAAATATACAAAATAATTAATAAAACAAAATTCTTTGTTAAACTTATCACTTTTATTATTAAATTGGCGTGACCGCGATTTCTTAACACTGTTACATTCTCAAACGCATTGCCTTAAAATATAGTGATTGACATCATTTTATAGGGCTTTTTTTAGCTTGCACATTTTTTTTACTACTATTATTTAAGTACTAAAGGTAGAACATCAAACAACGAAGAATTTCGTAGGTCTGATGACCAATCATACCTACGAAATTTTATGTTGTTCAATGTTGTACCTTTGGTACCTAGATAGTAGTAATAAAAAAAAGTGCGAACTAAAAAGCTCTATAAAATAATGTGAATCTCTAGTTTTTAAGATATTGCGTTTGAGAATGTAACAGTGTTATGAAACCGTGGTCTTATCAATTTAATAATAAAAGTTATAAGTTTACAGAGTTAATTTTGTTTCATGAATTATTTACAATGTATTATCAGGAAGTAACACTGTTCAATCAAATATTTAAAAATATACTCTCATGGACTTAATTATCGAATATTTATAAATTTTCAGAATTTCTTTTCGAGAAAAATAAAGAACTATGAACAAAATCAATGGGAGGTTGATCTCGGTGGATTCACTTCAAATTTAACTCTTCGATTGACTGATAAATTGATCGCATAGTCCAAAGTCGATTTAAAGCAATCTTGGAGATCGAGGAGTCTTGAATGGTGGACATTTAACTATCAAAAACTGAACATTGATTGATTATATTTTTTCGTTGGGGAAGACTGATAGAGAAAAAAACTGAATACAAAAGTGGCAGGATTTCCAGTGAGGCACCCGCAGTTGACCTTCAACGTCGCCCTTATGAGCAAGGTCAAGTCGTTTTTTAAATAGTAACCAATATTTTTGATCATGAAAGTAATATAGCGGAAAATATTCGTTTAGAGCTGTGAAATTAACCACAAGGTCATTTTTAAATGTCAATTATGGCCATGTTGGGTGGGATTTAGAAGCGCGCAGTAATAAATAGTGGGGCATCGGTATGCGTAGAATTGTAAGGTCTGATATAGGAGTGTGTAGTAGCAATTAGCTGGGCAGAGACATGTTCAAAAAGATCAAAGGATATATAGATATTCACAATAGTAATTGGTAAATAGCTTTCAAGATTGGACAATGCAGAAAGAAGGGAAAAATTAACAAAAAGTGACATTTGAAAATGACCTTGCGTTCAATCTCTCAGGCTTAGAACATTTTTCCCTTTATTAACATATTGGTTATTATTTAAAAAATTAGTTAAGCTTCAGATGACCTTAATCGTACCCACAAGATCGGGACGGAGCTCTGCAACATTGGTAATTGACTTTTCCTCTATCTCGCTTCCCCAAGGAAAAAATATGCTCGATAAATATAAATTTTAAACGTCCACCTTTCAAACTTTCTAGATCTTTAGGATCATTTAAAATCGACTTGAGACAACGAGAACATTTTATTAATTTCACTCAGAAAATAGATTCCTAAAATTTCGAATGAGTTCTCCGATATCAATATTCCATTGATTTTGTGCATGATCCTTTTGATGAATTAAGTTATTTAAATCCTTTGGGTTAGGAAAAACAGTTTGTTTTACCAATTTTTCGTGAACAATAATTGGTTTTAATAAGAAAAAAGTCATAAAAAAAATCATAGCTCAATGTTAAGAAAGTTCAGGATATTTGCTTTAACAATTGTATTGAGTTTGCCGATACTTCGAATATATTCTTGATAAAGCTACCGTGTAGTGAAACATGTTGAATATTTTTTATTCAAGTTTCAATTAAAGTGGAATTTTTAAGTAAAAATCGAGTATATATATTTCCTTTAAACTTTAATGATATTGGGACTAGTTCTTTGTTTAAATAGAGCAGAGACAGTAACAAGTATTCTCACATCTAAGTCTAGTTAATATTTGCATCCTTCACAACATGCTATTGAGTAAAATTTGAATGTATTCTTGTGAAATTGTGTTTCATTCATGTTAAGCAACAAATCGGAGATCTTCTGTTGTACTTGTAACAAAAATGTTTTTGTCATATGTGACTTTTTAGCTGATCCCAATGATACTTTATTGGATTTAAGGCTGAGCTATACTGTGGCAAAAAAAATTTTTGAATCTGCGTTGAGGTAATTCATCATTTATCCAGATCATATACATGATGAATAAATCGGATTTTAAAAAAATAGTACAATTAACGTCGATTATATAGAGTTTGGTATATACAGTCAGAGTTCCTTATTCGTGGAGGTAAGTTCAACAAGTGTACATATATAAGTTTACGGCCCGAATTTAAAACTATTCGTGAAAACAAAAAAATTGTCGATAATTTTGTCCATGGTGGTAGATTTAAGAAAGACCAATTTTCTGTCGCTCAAAATTCTCTATTATGATCATGTTCACGCAAAATGTTTTTCTGAACAATCCAGGTTTTTTTGGACTAAATTCCTTACACGACGAAAAGTTGGTTTTCGCGATGAAAACCTCAACAACAGAATTTTATTTCAGTTAAAGAGTGTGGCACCCTCAAATATCGTCGAGCCTTATTGTATGGTAACAAAAAAAAAGGTGGAAGTTTATGACCTGATGAATGATTAAAACATATGTAAAATATGAATTTGTATTTAAACAAGTATATATTGTAAACCTGCTTTTTATAATATATTTAAAACATTTTAATTGAAATTCCTTAATTGTAGAAAAAGAGCGATTTTTGTGGCAATTTTAAGGTCCAAGTAGAATCAATAATTACGTTTAATATTTATTTCTTCTTAAATTGGGGCACCACGCACTTAGTGTAAAAATAATTGCTGTTTGATGATACTTGCTACATCCAAATGAATATTATAAAAAATCTTTTTTCATTAAAATGATTATAACCATCGCAAAAGAACGAATAAACAAACAATGAAATGTAGTATCACTCTTCTTAGCTTGAGTAAAACGGACTTTTTAAGAAAGGTAGAGTGGCAGAATCTATATGTTTTGTGTGCTGCTTTCTATGTTCTACTTAGTTATTTTAAAAAGCTGGTTCACTAAATATTCCTTTGTTCTGTAGAATATGTTATTTATTACCTTTTATGTACCAATTAGTAACATTTTTTTTTTGTATAAAATAGCATTCCAAGTGTTACATTAAAAAAAATAAATTATATATTTTGCTGCTGCTCTAGTAGGCACAATGCACAATACGTGTAATCTATAAGGTTATTGTTAACAGTAAATTTGTGAAACTTTCAAATTTTGTATCGAAAAATTACGATAATAATTTAAATCTCTGGTATTGCAAAGCTGCTTTTCTCGAAAAACCCGGCGCCAGGTCGTGTTGTCTGTCTTTTTTTTAGCAAATTGTTTTTCTCACTTGTCGCCTTTTGGGTTCTTTGCTTTTTCTAAAGGTGTTCGAGCGTGGTCTCAAAGCCATTCCTCTCTCCGTCGACTTGTGGATCCATTATTTGATGTATGTGAAGAGCACCCGGGGAGAAGACGAAGAGTATGTAAGGTAAGAGAACTTTTTATGTACCATTTTTATCATATATTTAAATCGTACTTCCTAAACAGATAATTCCTAATTAGTTAACACGCAGAATATATTGACATGTACCTTAATGCAAGGGTCCACTGATAAGTGTTTAACTCTTTACTGCAGACTTACCATTTGGCCAGAAGAACTATCGCTACTTTTGCGGATCACAATTGGCTTTAAGGAATTTACGAACTTCTCTGAACACCATTCAGAGATGGTTCAAAAATGGAAAATTAAGGCGAACGTAAATTTTTAAACAATCAAAATTTCAGTAAGAAATAAAGAAATCTTTCTGCCGTATTTAAATAGTTTGTTATATATGTAATTCTCCTTTCATGCAGAGAATATGAAAAATATATATACAAACAGTTTATTTCCTGCAAATATCGCTCTGGTCCTCTCTCCATACGCGTTTCGATCACCTCATGATCTCGTCAGTGGAGCTGTATCGGACCGAGAGCAACATTAGCAGGAAATAACTGATATTTGAACCATAAATTTCAAGGTATGTCGGCAGGATATTACACCTGCCGTATACAATCGAAGTTGGTAGAGGGCAGGTGTAATATCCTGCCGACATACCTTGAAATTTATGGTTCATATATCAGTTATTTCTTGCTAATGTTGCTCTCGGTCCGATACAGCTCCACTGACAAGATCATGAGGTGATCGAAACGCGTATGGAGAGAGGACCAGAGCGATATTTGCAGGAAATAAACTGTTTGTACATATATTTTTCATATTCTCTGCCTGAAAGGAGAATTACATATATAACAAACTTCTTCTTTAGGTGCCGTCTTCGTTCCGAAGGTTGGCGATCATCAGAGCTATACGTATTTTCGAGACTGCTGACCTAAACAGCTGGTTATTGCTGCAATTATACCATTCTCTTGGATTTTTTAACCAAGAGTTTCGTCTTCTTCCTACAGATCTCTTTCCCATAATTTTTCCCTGCATAATAGTTCTCAGTAGTTGATATCTTTCTCCTCTCGTAACGTGTCCCAGGTATTGTAATTTTCGTTTTTTAATTGTAAGTATGACCTCCTTTTCTTTATTCATTCTCCTCAGTACTTCAGCGTTTGTGATTTTCTCCATCCATGATATTCTTAACATTCTGCGGTACATCCACAATTCAAAGGCTTCCAACTTGGTAATATCGATCTTTTTAAGCGTCCATGCCTCCATTCCATAAAACAAAACTGACAGTACGTAACATCTTGCCAGACGAACCTTTAATTCAAGACTCAGGTCTCTGCCACAGAACACTCTCTTCATTTTCGTGAATACGGCTCTTGCTTTCTCTATCCGGATCTTGATTTCTTCAGAGCTATCGTTGTTTTCATTGATGACGGTGCCTAAATAGTTGTATTTTCTGACGTGTTCTATATTTTGGCCCTGTATGAGTATATCTGGGACATTTTGGGTTGATTTGGATATTAACATGCATTTTGTTTTTCTTATGTTTAGTGACAGTCCATATTCTTCACTGACTGTTGCTACTCTATTGACTAAGGTCTGGAGATCCTCGAGTGTTTCTGCGATAAGTACTGTGTCATCGGCGTATCTGAGGTTGTTTATTAAAATTCCATTTATTTTAATACCAACGAATTGGTCAATAAGTGCTCTATTCATTATGTCCTCAGAGTAAAGATTGAACAAGGTCGGTGAAAGTATACACCCTTGTCTCACTCCTCTTTTTATTTCGACTTCTTCAGTCGTCTCTTGCTCCACTCGCACTACTGCTTTCTGATTGTAATAAATATTCGATATAATTCTGATGTCTCTTTTATCGAGGTTCTTTTCCGTCAATAGACTGATAAGGTGATCATGTCTCACTTTGTCAAAGGCCTTATTGTAGTCTATGAAGCACATATATACATCTTGATTTATATCAAGGCATCTTTAAGACACGACATTCAGTGCAAATAACGCTTCTCTCGTTCCGAGTCCATTTCGAAATCCAAATTGGGTATCGCTAATATCTATTTCCAGTTTTTTATGTATTCTAGTGTGTATAACAAACTAGCGAACGTAAATGTTAGATTTATTGTCTACCTGTTTATTCAAATAATCGCCAAATGCTATAGACTGCGAACTTGCATTCTGACCGATAATGTGGAAAAAACATATATTCATCAAAAGAAAACGGCTCGGATTTAAACTACACTAGCTGAACTAGGCTATAGACAGAAGCTCAACTGGGGGCATATTTTGAGGCGCAGCAAATATTCGTAAGCTGAAAACTGCAGAGATCCCAAAATAAATTTCTAGGTAGTGTGTAGGAAAATGGTGCTTATATAGCCGATATTTAGTGATTTTTTTTTAGATTGTCTTGAATCTGCTTTTGTAAATCATATAAGAGGTGATCTAAATAGTTGAGCAATATTCCAGAATGATACAAAAAAGAGCAAGTTAGCGCTCTTGTATCATTAATATGTTTCAAGTTTTTCTTAATACCTTGATACTGTATATGTGTGCATTGAATTGTAAATCCCTCTGGAAAATAACTCTCAAGTCATTCATTAATTCAACGGTCTCAATGAGTTTGACTTTGTGGTATGAGTGAAGAATTGGATGATCTAACCTATAGAAACTGTCTGATTTGGATAAGTTGATTTTGAGATTAGAAGCACACCAGTTAATGAAATTATCTAGATCAGCTCGAAAGGAATTAAGACCGGAGCTAACTTTGCTATAAAATTTTAGATCATCGGCGTAGAATAGGACGTCAGAGGAGACGAAATAGGTGATGATGTCATTAATGGACAAAAATAAGATAGACCCTATATGGGACCCCTGAGAAGCACCAGAAAGGGCCCGTAACTCACCTGACGGTGCACCGCATACCTCCACACGCTGACGTCCATTGCTGTCATAAGATTTGATCTAATTTAGATAATTCCTTGAAATTCCAATTTTAGGCAACTTCTTAAGTAGCAGTAGGTGGTGAACATTGTCATAAGCCCTAGACAAATCGGTGTAAATTGAATCAACCAGATGCCCTTGTCCAACGGATGTGACTAAAATTCTATTAAACTGCAACGTTAGTTACAGTAGAACGTGCCTGGTATAAATCCTGCTGTTCAAGATTAATGTATCGTTTGTAGTTAAAGATTTCATCGGTCAGGATTGATTCCAGAAGTTTAGGGATAACAGCTAAAATTGAAATTCCGCTTTAGTTTGCTACATCGTATTTATCTCCGGACTTAAAAATAAGTATGAGCTAGGAAAATTTCCATGTTATTGGGAAATAACCGGAGTTTAAGGAGTGCTAAAATATTTTTTGAAGTAGTAATACAAGCGCAAATATTTCAAAATAAAGTTCTACGAACAATAGTTAACAAGCCATTTATTATTTAATAGGAGATTAGCCCTAAGTCAACGAGAATTAACATTTAGATAATATTATATTAAACGAAATAAATAACCAGATGTAATAAATAGTTTTTATTTGATTTTTCAACAACGTACACAAAAAAAAAAAACGAAAAACAATTTAAAAATTATAATCATATTAATCCTCGACAGTGAGTCCTTGAAAATATCACAGTCCACATAGAAGCGGTTATAGTTAACTCTAAGCTGTTTATGAAGGCGGATTGGCCGTAGTTGGTGCGATGGTGACTTTCCTGGAATAGTTTTTTCAGCCTACTTTACCTTAGTGGTGCCTTCAGAGGAATCGCACTCAGCAACATCTCACAGTCGATTGAGCTGTTAAATATTTTAATCAGAAACAAAAACAGTTTTCTTTCTTCTGTGCTACAGATTTTAAAGCACACACGATATCAGCATTGTCTCAAAAGCTGGGTTGTGTGAAGAGAAAGGATGCTTATATAGCACAGTAAATTTATTTTGGACTCTCTCGAGCCTGCTTTTGTGAGTCCAAATAATTGATCAATATTCTAGTATGCCGCGAACAAGAGAGTTATATAAGCAAGTTAGAGCTTTTGTATCATTAATGTTGTTAGTTTCTTTTAATAGATCGTAGCATTTTGAAGACCCTTGATGATAATACTGTCTTATGTGTGCATTGAATTGAAAATCACTCACAATTCAATAATTGATTCAACAGTCTCAATGGGCTGACCTTGTATTGTGGTATAAGTGAAGAACTAGATGATCACATCTATAGAAGAACACCAGTCAACGAAATTATCTAGATCAACTTGTAAGTGTTTATGATTAATGATAAACAACATTTAATATAACATACATCAACAAAGATTATCTCGTCACAGTTAGTACAAGTACAAGTGGAGCATCTACGAAAAGCACGTCACACGATGTTTTGATTGTGAGATATTATTTCATTTCTTATATGTTTAAAGCGTGGTAGGATATTACAGAAAGTCAACCAGTTGTCGAGGGCAGTACAAGCTCGAAAAAAAGTAGCTTTGTGGCCAAATTTGGCTTTAGACTTTGTTGTAGAGTCGGTAGTGACGACGAACATAAAAGAGAGAGTTAAGTTGTTCCAGGAGATCATTATAATTAATTCTGTTGTTACATAATTTTTAAAGAAAAAGCAAGAAATGATATATCGCTGCTGTTGGAGGGATGCGTTGATCTAGTTTAAATGAGAGCTATTTTAAAAATCGCCGTATCGGTGTCCCAACAAGTGTGGTATCATTTGCTTTAACTTGATAAATGTACTATACATTACTGTCAGACTAGTAATATTTTGGATAGTTCTGGTTGAGCACAATAGGAACCCCAGCGTTTTAAGACACATTGGACAGTTTCATTTGTAGTGATTGTCGCAATTAGCAATCCCCTGGTGGTAGGGACATGTAGTTAGCGATCTATTTTCGACCACCCTAGTAAATGTATGGATGTTTCGTTCCGATACCGGTGGTGGATTCATCAGTGGGATCCACCGGTATCTTTCCCAGACATCCTTGTACTTTCCACAAACTTGGACCTCTATTTAAGTCCAGTTTTGCCGGAAAGCGGTGGTGAGATGTTATGTTCCTCGACATGATATAAAAGAAAGTTTTTTTTTGTTGTTGTCATTTAAAAAATGTTTTATGAAGTCTAACTCTGTGGATGTTGTGACAGTAAAAATGACATTTATATATTATTTTTTACATTTATTGCCATGAAGTAATCATTTTTCGAGAGAACAATTTTGTTTTAAATAACATTTTTAGAATAATGTTCTAGATTAATTCATCTAATTTAAGTTCTCAATTGTAGATCACAATTTGAAAGAGCGTTGGCAGCATGTGGATTAGAATTCAGATCGGATCGACTATGGGACTCTTACATCAAATGGGAAACGGAGGGAAAAAGGTTGCAGAAGGTGACATCACTCTTTGACAGGTTGTTGGCTACACCTACGCAGGGATATACTACACATTTTGACAAGTAAGTCTTTTATAATGAGCATAAATCCAAAATTGGCATCTCTCACAATTTTACACGTTTTAATTTTAACTTAAGAGGTTTATAGGAACCTTACATATTCATTTTTACTAAAATAACACTGTAAAATCTCTTAAAAATTTTTATTTAAGCCATTTTAATGTTCATTTTAATGAAAAAGACATTAGAGCTCTAAAACTGTGTAATTTTTTCCGCTTATTTAATCTCAAAAAAAAAGTTAAATTCAACACTCGTGGTGATAGATGTCTCGATAATATCTTCACAAATATTGATGGTATTGCAAAACCGGTAGATCTCACGCACATCTCAGACCACAAAGGTATTTTTTTTCAGACTAACTATTCATCCACAAATTTTCAAACTAGAGTATGTTATAGGCCAATAACAGAAGATGGCCTCTCCAATCTATACCAAAGCATGCTCAAATACAATTTTAATTTTGTTAATGATGATAATTTGGATATTGACCTTAAATTCAAAATGCTAATTGACGCGTTAATCCATTGCATAAATATCTCTTTTCCAGAAAAATCAAGACTATTCAATAAAAATTATCCCAATAAAGGAGTAAACTGGTTCAATGATAATTTAAAAGAGATGCGTAATAGACTTCAGTTTATGATAGCATTAAATAAAAGAGATTTTATTACCATGCCAACGAGTACCATAATTGAATATAGAAAAAATTACAGAAAATCAATTAGGCTTGCAAAAATTAAAGCTAATGACGAATTTATAAAAAAATCCAGTAACCCCCAACAAGCTATGTGGAAACTTATTAATAATAAAAGCAACAATAATACCTCTGATTCTAATTCAAAACCAAATGCAAATGATTTTAATAACTACTTTTGTTCAACTGCTGAATGTGTGATGAATAAACTTGAAAGTTCTCAACAGCCTTTTGAAGATTACCTAAAATCTATGCCACTGAAAAACATCCCGTCCTTTAAATTTCAATCAGTTAGTTTTAGTGATGTCGACAAGGCCATTTCAGAAATAAAAAATAGTAACAGCAAAGATATTGACGGAATTAACACAAAAATTATTAAAAAAATTAAGGATATAATAGTTCAGCCCCTAACAATATTGATAAATCAATCTATAGCTTGCAGTACATTTCCTAAAGTTTCCAAAACTGCAAAGGTGGTACCCCTCTTCAAGAATAAGGGCTCCATTGATGACTGCAACAATTATCGCCCCATATCTTTATTACCAATCTTGTCAAAAGTTTATGAACGAATTTTGAAAAATCAGGCTAATGATCACTTTGAGTCAAACAAATTGTTTGCCTTGAACCAGTTTGGATTCCGAAAGAACAGGACCACAACTTTAGCTATTGATCACTTCACTAGTAATGTTTTACAGGGCTTTGAAAGGTATCTTGACACTCTTGCATCCTTCTTAGACCTCACGAAGGCATTCGATTGCGTTACACATAGCATTCTTCTAAAAAAACTACCATTCTACAATTTTCAGGCTGATGCCATTCAACTACTTAATTCATATTTATCGGATCGTGATCAGTATGTTCACTTTGGGCAGTGTAATTCTAAAAAACAATCCCTAAGGTATGGTGTACCTCAAGGGTCGATATTAGGTCCCATCTTATTTCTTATCTATATAAATGACCTGGCATACTGTAAGGGCAAGGGAGTCAATACTGTTTTGTTTGCTGACGACACAACGTTTTATATAAGTTATCACCCTTCAGAGATTGACAATCTTGATTACAAAACTTCAGAAAGAGAACTATTTCAATGGTTTCGAGCCAATCGCCTATCCTTGAACAACTCCAAATCACAAAGTATTAACTTTACTCTAAGGAATAACAGTGAAATTGTACAGTCCTTTCTGCCTCAATGTGCAATCGAGATCAAATTCCTGGGAGTACACCTAGATGCAGGATTAACTCGGGAACAACACCTTGTTAATCTCTCAAAAAAACTATCCCAACAACTGTTCCTGTTCAGGAGTCTTGTACAGGTAACTTCCAAAGAAACTCTTCTGACAGCATATCACAGTAACTTTCATTCTCTTTTGGCTTATGCTATTCTTTCCTGGGGTCATTCTTGTCATACTGATAAGGCATTTGGACAACAAAGAAAATGCATTCGTATTATCTCTGGGCTTGGTTATAGAGAAGACTGTCAAAATTCGTTTAAGAATTTAAAAATTTTAACTTTACCTTGTGTGTACATTATGCAGTGTTTGTTGTACGTTAAACAAAATCTTGATCTATACAGATCACACGAAGATATTCACAACTATCCAACAAGAAACAACAACAATCTTGTACCAGACTTTGGCCGGCTTGAGAGATCCAGAAATGGTTCAAAATATTTAGCAATAAAGTTCTACAACTGCGTGCCAGCTAGAATTAAAGCTCTTAACTTTTGTCAGTACAAAAAACAAATCAAGAGCTACCTTGTGCTGAACGCGTTTTTTTCATTCGAGAAGTATTTCGAATCTAATTTTAATCTGTAGTATTGTCTTTGTCTGTTGTCAGCTTCTCTTAGCTTTTTTTACCAAAACTTTCTTCTTAAGGAAGAATCCATATCGTGTAATGTTTTATTTGTATTAATGATAATAATTAATTGACAAAATTTTAATATTTTATTTATTTGACTTGTAAAAGTACTATTTGTATATTATTACTAATAAATTATCTTATCTTATCATTACAAAAATTTCTACTTTTATTTATTCTACTTTTTTTAAATTTTGTTACTTTTCAAAATCGTTTATCGTTTGTGTAAGGGAAACTGATAGGAGCATTTCCATGATACTTCCTTTTACGTGGTAAATAATATTGAAGGTACAAAATATTTACAGTTTTTATTTTAAAGATTGAATCATTGTAATAATGATAGCGATTAAAGTAACCGAACAGATCGTTTGTAAAGCCATTAATTATCTTTTACCAATTAAAAAAAAAGATGGTTGCTGTATTTTTGAAAGGAATGTTGTTTTATCGAAATATTAAACTGGTATTTTTCCCCTTAGCTTCCAAGAACACGTATCTTCCAATCCACCAAATAAAATCCTCGAAGTCGACGAATTTCTGGCATTCCGCAAAGAAGTCCGCAACTTACTAAAAGATGACGAAAAAGCGGCAGATAACGCCGACTTGCCTCCCGGTGATGAAGACTCGAAACTTTTTAGGTAAGCGTTTGAAATTGATGGAATTTCTGTTTTTCAAAAATTAAAAAAGTGTTATGTTAATAGTTTTTTTTTATTATTATTTATTATCGGACGACGACGTCGCGGCATTGTTTATTTGGAGAAATTTGTGTATCAATACGATGTTATGCTTCTTCCGAGAGATTTTCAATGGACTTAAAGTCTGGGGATTGTACCGGTCATTGCATAACCCGTTAAATTACCTTACTTTTTACACCTACCACATAAAAGCTGACGAATTTTTAAATTTATGTGAAGAATGGGTAATTTTTTTATTTGTGGCTGTATTAAAATTAAAGCTTTAACCTTGTAAAGCATTGTATTGACCAAAAAAGATTGAGGAACCTTTCTTATTAGTGATTTTCAAACCACTAACTTGAATTTCTTTTCCATCTGCAAAGATGTTTGTTATAAAGATTTGTGTTGTATTTATTGTACTATTTTCCTTTTTTCTATAGTTCAGATGAAGAAACCAAATGCATCAGAGAACGAATCGTTTCTATAAGGAGGAAGCTTCATAAGAATACAGTAAATGCAGTTACGTCGAGGTGGAACTTTGAGGAAGGCGTAAGAACTTTTTTTCCTTATTATGTTGTTTCTCAGATTCTAACATTAGTGACTTCAAAATTTATTGATCTAAAATAAATTGGTAATAATAAGGAATAGGGGAAACATCGAAATTTTCACTGATTTTGGAATACAAAGTTTTGGGATAGTATCATACCAATCTTGTATAATTTTTCGCCATGTTCTCCATTCTCTTCTTTTAAATTTTCACATTTCTGCTAAACTAATTTGGAAATTTTACAAAAAGTCGCATCCGGTTGAAAATGGTAATGTTCCGAAATATGGTCGACGTAAATCTCATTTTCCTGGCTATTTACACGATAGCAGATAAGCCAAGAGGTTGAGTACCTAGGTATAATCCTGGATGCAAGGTTTGCAGAAAAATTACTAAATATAAAATGACCATTATGGTAACAAAAGGTCACTGGGCAACACACGGGAATTAAAACCACATATTGTACACTGGTTGGTGAAACCTATGGCTCGGTTGTATAGTGGACAAAAACTGATAATTATCTGGAAAGAAAGGTAATAGTAAATTCTTCAATAGTAAATGCAAAGCAACACAATATAAATAGGGGTCCGACAGTGATAATTTTGTAGTGTAAGAATGTACCAAAATTCAGGAAGATAAAATAACCGAATTGGGAAATAATAAGGAAGTAGAACTACGAGGGTTCTTAGTAAAAACAAAAATGCAACTTACCAACGGACGTGGAAAATTCAGTGTTTCCCTTATTCCGAATAGCTCTTTGTAGACCTTGTGGTCTATCCTATAGGTATACAATAATTTTACGTGATGAAAAACTTTAAAGAATTGATTTTACCTGGTGTTGGTGAAATCAATACCGAATTTCTTTGAGGAATACTCGCAGTGGCCATCTGAATCTTCTTAATATACATGTTATTAATATTAGAATTTACAAGTTTTCTTTTTTAATAATCTATGTTTTATTTTAGATAAAAAGACCTTATTTCCACGTTAAACCGCTGGAAAGATGTCAGTTGAAAAATTGGCAGGAGTACCTGGATTACGAAATAGAACAAGGCGACCGTGTGAGGATTATTGTGCTCTTCGAGAGATGTCTCATTGCTTGTGCATTGTATGAAGAGTTTTGGTTGAAGGTTAGTTCAAGCTGATGAAGTGTTTTATAATTTTCGATCTGATTTAGTTTAATAAATAGGAGTTTACATTCAATGCAAGAGTAATTTAGTAATAGCTCAGCTGTAATAAATCATACCAAAATAAAAAAATTCCTGTATCAGCTGATCAGTTTAACAACTTCTTTAGTGGCACTTCAGATGAAATACTTTCAAACTTGCCTGAAAGTGATAATTCTCCATTGAACAATCTTAATTTTTTATCATATGATACCCAGAAATTGGCTCCATTTATTTCGTTAGTCCTATAATGAAAATGTATTTTTAGTTTGTTAATTATTTGGAAAGCTTAAAAGATCCCGAAGTGCAACCGAAAATAAGAGACGTATACGAGAGAGCTTGTACCATCCATCACTTGAAGAAACCCAATCTTCATTTACAATGGGCGATATTCGAGGAAGCTTCTGATAATGTCAACAGGGCGGCTGAGATTTTGGTTAATCTGGAGAAACAGGTTCCTAATGTACTGCAGGTTGCTTACAGGAGGTAGGTAATATTGTATTAGTTTGAAAAGAATTTTTTTGTTCACAATCATGACGGTTTTTTGCCTATTAAAAATTTTAAACTTACATTTACGTTTCGGTGTGTTTAGAAACTCCCCAGTTTTTTTTTTATGAGGATGGTATAACACCCCTTTTTAATTTTAATAATTTTCTTTAGAATTAATTTGGAAAGAAGAAGGTCGGATAACGAGAAGTGCGCCCAATTGTTTGAACATTATATAGGAAACTCTAAGAATAAAATGATATCCAGCACCATCGCTATCAAGTATTCTCGCTTTTGCTTAAGGGTACTGAAAGATTTTGATAAAGCCAAAGAGGTAAGATAAGTTTTATTGATAGACATTGAAATTTTGCAAGATATTGAATTGCATAGAAATTCATTTAGAAACCAGAAAATAACTTAAAATATTTGTGTATATATATATATATATATATATATATATATATATATATATATATATATATATATATATATATATATATATTTATTTATTTATATTCAAATAAAAATATAATTTTGTCGCGAAATGGTAGTTTCCATAATAGAAATCCTAAAAAAAAACAATATTTTTAAGGAATTAAATCATTGCCGTCAAAAGCTACGTTGTTAGATTAGCCTTATTTATGATGATTTCCGTGCAATTTCTTCGAAATATGCTTACTACTTCCTTTGAAAACGATTCTAACAAAGGCCGGCTAGCTGAAGCCACATTTCCCTATTATTTTCCAAACGTCGAACATTACTAAATAACTTTTCAGGTGTTTTAATTGTAGTACTTGTACACTGAGGTAACGTACAATTCTTAAAATAATTTATAACTCATCTTATATCACAAAAATTATGAAAAACTTTATATCTCCGTGTCAATTTACCAGTCTTTGGCAACATGTGACGTCAGAGTGGTCAAGTCACATGTATTGGCTTTTTGGAGGTATGATTTTTAAAGTATTAGTTGTATTAAAAAAATAATATTAAATATTTTGGGCTACATTAGGTACCTATGCATGGTTTTAAACACTTTCCTAAAAATCGTCAACATCCTTATTATGTGGTCCAAAAATTGAGGATTGTCTTGTATCATTGTTAATATAAATTCGTAAAATTGTACTCTTTTCAGCAAACCAGTATCTCTTAGCTGTTGAAACAAATATATTAAGTAAGGGTGGAGTTGGATCAGATGACAAGAAATGTGTATTTTGCCCAAATTGAATCATATTTGCTGTACAGAGTGTGTGTTTCTGGGGCTCATGTTCGAGGCTATTTTTTAATATATTTGTAAATCGAAAAAGGGCGTTGCGATTTATGTCAAAGCTCACAAAAAGAGGGTCATGTAGACCGTATTTTCGCCGTGAAAAGTTCTTGAGATTGCTTTGCATATTCGTTCTGGAGTCAGCCTGCCTAATCTATAAAAGATTCGGACATGAAATATGGGAATGTTCAAATTACAGAATTCGTAATACACTGCAGTGTACTTCTAATTCCAAATTCAGCTTTCATCAGTTTTTTTTTTTAATTTTTAATGGCAGAAAAATGTTTAATCACTTACCTAAAGGAATAAGAAAGCTTGCCTGTAGATGGAAGTTCGAAAAAGTTGAAGGGTTGCTGCTAAATAAAACGTACCAACCGTATAATTTTTTGACGGAAAGATTTTAATCTATTATTGTTTAGTGATTGAGTGTCTTTTTTCCTTTCAACACCGACCGTATATATTTGTACTGGTGTGTTTTTTTGTTCCTTTGTCAATTAATGTTGATATTAGTTCCACACTATTATTATTATATGGTTTTTTTTGTTTGACCATGATATTTTATGATATGTTTGATGATTGTTTTCGATAATCTAAACAGTTTCCCATACACTATTTGTTTAATCTATGGTTATATTATCTCTTTAAATATAAGTAGTTTTAGAACTGTTTTATTTATATTTTCTGGTAACAATAAAGCTGTATGTGATTTGATTAATTTGATTTGAAAACACTCAAAGGAGTCACAACAAGCAAAAAATACTGGAACCAAAATTAAATAAATGTGTTATTATCAAACATCAAGAAAGTCTCTTTGCCACTGACCATAAACAACGTTTAAACAAATTTATTGTTATTTACATCTACTGTTGCGTTCGAAGGTAAAAACTAGAGATATAAGAAAATTTTTCATATGGTGCAGACTTTTCCGCAGGCACCGTATATCAAAATATTTATGTATAAATTGGAAATATGGGTCAAGTGGATTCCGAATTCAAAACAAAAACTGCTTTATGTCAAATGTCTTTTTTTTTTTAATTTAATTTAACTACTTTTGGTGTTTTTATCTAGGCGAAAGGTCAAAAATTAATTGATTTTTTTTGTTTTTAGGCACTGAAAGCAGCGATATCAAAAGACCCGAATAATCCTCGATTATATCTTCAACTGATTGATCTGATTCTGCAAAAACCTGACGTGAATGAGGAAGACGTTTCCGCGGTCATAGACGAATTTTTAGAGAAGGAGACGGCAGATCCTGATCAAAAAGTAAGCAGTTTTGTTCTTGTATTTATATAGTTTGCAAGTTGATCTATTTTTAAAACCTATTTTTCTGTCTACGTAAAGCCTTTTTAAATTTGAACAGCCTGTACCTATATGTTATGTTATTTTTGATTCTGTGATAAATTTAACACTTTTCATAATACATAGAATATGTTTCAGTTTTTCAATTTTCGAAATATTACTGTTTAAAAAGTTAATTATTTTGCTTTGTCAGTTTCAAGTTTTAAATAGTGCAACTGATTAAATCGAAGATGTGACAACAATAGGTGTCATTTATTTTCTTTAATTTTGTCTACCGTCTTGCTTCCTGTGTCGATATATACGAGGTGTGGCTATAAAATAACGAGACTGATGCTTCTACAGAAGGAGTATGTTTGCGCTAAAGGCGAACGACTGACAGTTGTGCGGGGTCAAGCCTTTACTTTCGAATGTAGGTCTGTATAATCTGGCTGTGCCCTTCGATTGTATAAGAGTTGTTTTTTTTTTGCTTTGCTATTGCAACTTTTATTAAAAGAAGTGTATGGCAATGAAGGTTTTTTATGTGCGCAACTTTTTGAGTGGTTTAAACATTTCCAAGATGGCCGAGAGGACATCGAAGATGATTCACGCCCCTTGATTGTTTTTTTCGATAATCATTCGATATTCATGGGATTGTGTACCTTCTTTGGATTCCTGAAGGTCAAACAACCTTAAGGTTTTTGTTCAATTCGATGAAAGAATAAGAAAAAACTACCCGAATTGTGGAAGAACAAGTCGTGGGTTCTTCATCAAGACAACATGCCGGGTCATTCTGTATTGTCTTGTCAAGACTTTTCTAGCCAAGTGTTGGACCATCTGCCTTTTTTACCCGACTTTGCACTATGTGACTTTTATCTGTTTCTCAGGGTCAAATCTGCATTAGAAGGAACAAGATTTCAGTCCATTAAAGTTGTGCAAGAAAAAGGCACGTAAAGGAGCTCAGAAGATAACTTCCAGCACTGTTTTGAACAATGGAAAATTTGCATGGAGGGTTGTAGAGATGGAAGAGGGGTGTATATTGGAGATGATAATAAGTAAATATGTATAAATTAAAAATAGAATGTTTTATAGCACACCTCATTATTTTATGGCCATACTTCGTAAATGGGATATTACTCATTTAATGTGGCCAGATTCTTGGATTAAACCAAGTTAATACTCCATTTTAATGCGCGTGGATGTCGATGTGTGATTTCGTATAGAATCTCTTTTTTTCTATCTTCCGTTATGTAAAGCTGAAGGAAGTTGGAGGGAATAAACAGAAGGACAGAACCATGCAATGAATTCAGTTGGAGGTTTAAAGCTATACTACCCTAAAAGCGGCTATACTGCACTTGCGCAGTAGGTCTGTGGACAGGACTGGTTGTGTTAACATAACCAGAATTGTTATGTTATAATCAACGTTTAAAATCGTGAATTTTCTCATAGATTAAAAAAGTTATAAAATATTTCTTTGAAAATAAATCCCATGATCGTGCCACGGGATTTACAGAACAACTCCATACACTGATGCATTGTTTTCAAGAAAAACTTTTCACAAATGTCTTTTTAGCATACATAAATACTAACTTAGAAGTTACACTAATGGCACTGTACGAACAACAAAGAAAAATCAACTTAATTATAAGTGAGAATTCGCCGCATCTACAAAGCCTACTCTTGCTTTCCAGTTACCATGTTGCCAACCTCATACAACTTGAATATCAAGTTTATTATAAAATCTTTTTGTGCGCCAAATCCATCATATAGCTCCTTTATGTCAATTTATGATATTTATTTTCTGTACGTTAGGATAATATTTGAGGCCTTGGCGTATTTCTATAGCGTCCCGTTACTCCTACCCCAATTTCCTTGTTCCAGTTTCTACGTGGCAGCATACTGTTGTTTTTAATAGGGGAGGAAGTTAAAAGTGAATTATCCATTTAGAAAATAATGGTTCTTGGAATTATTATCCGACGTTTCGCCTACGATTGTACGAGGCATCTTCAGGGATCTTGACTCTACGAGATTAAGCACTGAATGCCTATCGAGGAGCAACAGCCCGGTATTTATACACGACTGGTGCTCAGCAAACCGTGATCCAGCGTTACAGTAGATTTCTACGTGTGGTGTAGACTGTAACCCACTTCTCTATTAATATTCTGATATTTACAAATTTCGATTGATCGATGAGCCGTGTGAAGTCCACTGTTTCGACTGTTCCTTGGTCTCTGGTATGTACTAGTGGATCCATGTTGCGTTGACGGTCACGAAACGTCGCAGAAACTCCTTCGGATTGCGCTTAAACAGCGTCAAACACTGCTCTGAAGTGTTCTCACGGTTGCGCTTGTTCGAAGTGAACAAACGCGGCACCCATCGCGCCGACAGCTTTCTCACGCCCAAAGTTTCATGCAGGATATGACCTACGCGGTCTTTTGAGATGTCGAAACCTACGAGATCGTAGATTTTTGTCACGTTATCCTCCGTGGTAGCCGTTTTCAGGGCACCTAGGCGTGGCTCATCAAAAACCGACGTGCGACCACGTTGAAACTCGTTAAACCAATTTTTGACGGTCACCATCGAAGGAGAAGAGTCGCCGTACATCGCATCCAAGCGCTCTTTGATTTCGCTGCGCCATTTGCCTTCCAAAAACAAGAGTCGAATCACCGACCGATATTGCTCGTTTTCTATTTTTGTAAAATCCGCGGACACGCCCGCGGTCAAAACAAAACTGCGAGTCCAATTCGGCTGAAATTTCGACAGAACCTGTCTACCGAGAATGTACTACACGATAGTAAATTTCTCTTGCGATAATGGCGCCATCGGGCGGTGAGGCTAAGTACTTATCGGACCGCCCTCATAGTTCCTTTTACATTAATAGTGTAATCTGAGCAGTGCTGGTGTTCAGCTACTGCAGATTGTACAATTTGTTTCTTTTTTATACATCTTTCCTTAAACCTAGTGGATATAGATCGTCCTGTTTCACCTACATCCACTTTACCACAAGAGCAAGGTATCTTGTAAACGCCTTCTGTTTGAAATGGAATTGCTTCCTTTGGAGACTTCAAACATTGTCCAACTTTCTTACGTGTTGAAAATTTTCGAAATTTCATTTTCGGAGCAATCTGCCAATCTTGTCGGTGGTTCCGTGTATGTAAGGTAAGACAACACTGTCCAATAAGAGGTACATTTATGACATTTTGTTGAGGAGTTGGATTTTTATATATATTAATAGAACGTCTTATATCTATATCAAGAACCATGATTTTCAACTTGACCAAAGCCATGAAAGCTTTCGTTCTTTATTATCCATTTATTTAATTCACATAAATTTTTAAATCATTTGATGATTTTTGTGTGATAAAATGCGCCGGAGGAAATAAGCAACATTAACATGAATTAAACATCAATATTGTCAAAACAAGGGAATATATCCGCCTTCTAGATGAGTAACATCAGCACATGTAGATTTAAGGCTCTAATTTAAAATGATTTTATAAAAAATATTTAATCCATGAGTATATCGCTTTTTATTTGCATTTAGGCCCTTTTCGCTCAAAGGAAGCTAGAGTATTTAGAAGATTTCGGTTTAAATGTCGAATCTGTACGAGCGGCTTCCGAACAGTACCAGAAATATCAGAAGCTGAGTAAAGAATCTTCCAAGAAGAAAGAATCTAAAAGGTAATTAAAATACGCCTAAAATCTTAATTATTGAGTTTGGATGTTTCATTTTGAAAAAGGAAAATTGTTCCAGACCTGTGTGATCAATGCCATTTTCGCAGTTCTCTTTTTGTTTTGTTACGTTTTTCTTTTTATAATTTTTAGTGATAATTCATCATCAAACAAAAAAGAAAAACCAGCATCGTCTTCAGCGTCGCAATCCGCGTCCGCATCGTATCCTAATTACAACTATGGCAGTTCTTCCGCCCAGCCTTCGTATCCATATTCTGGAACCCAACAAGGACAATACAATTACCCACAGTATGGACAAGGTAAATTAAATTTTTACTTTATTTATATACGATGCAAAGTACTATTTTAACTTTACCGGGACATGATAAATATGACGTTATATCTGTTTTAAAGGCCCGCCCTAAATTGATTTTCACATTTAATTCTTTTCAACACACCTTTTTGAGGCGGCGTTTCTTTTCATTTTCAACATTCTTGGGATTCTAATTGGTTCAAGAAGAATATAAAAATATCATGAAGCTTTCTTTTTCCGAAACAGCGCCTCGTGCCGGTGGCTTTATTAAAAAAGTCCGATAGAGGAGATGGAGTCCCAATAATCGGTATACATGCACAACTAACCAAGAGAAAACTGGGGGTTAGTAAAATGTCGAGGACCGTAGTTCGGAACTTAGATTAGACTGAAAGTCCAGGCGCCAAATGGTCCCCGTTACCGATTCGACTTTAAGCTAAATGAACTAGTCGACCAACAGGAAAATACGTACTTTAATTACCCAATAATATTTTAAAGAACCCTGGACTATCCTTATGGAAAATAGCTTTTGGTCAAATTTTCTCAAACTCTAAGTAGTAAAATAAAACCTTTCACGAGCATGGAGTTTAAAACTCGATAGTTTTTGAAATACAGGTTGGGTCATTTTAATCTACGAAATCAATTTTCTCTGTAAGTAAGCCAGACAGAAAAATGGTTCAGATGAAACTTGTTTAGGACAATGGGGTCCTATCTGTGCTAGCTACTTTGACCTCGAGGTCAATTTACAAGGTCATTCGAAAATCAAGTTGAGTTTTTATAAATAGAAACGTCCATTTTTCATTAGAGAAATGGAAAGCAGAGAAAATTTCCTATCCAACAGTACAAATAAAATCGCATGTGAAGGTTAAATGTTCTTATACCATGGATTAGTATAAATTATCCAATAGCTCAACATCTAAGAGTAATGAAGAAAAACTTATCTTACGAAAATTTCAGAAAATCAAACTGCATCTCAAGGTGACCTTAACCCTTCAAGGCCATTTGAAGGCCAATTCGTTTTTTCAACGGAACTCCATACTTTCGAGGTCGGGAATGGAAAAAGGGTAAAATTTGACATTCAGATATGATTGAGTTTCAAAAAGTCCGCTAAAGATTAAAGGGAGTTTCAAAAAGTTATCACAAGATCAAAGGGGGGAGGGTCACTCAAGTCATATTTGAATTTAAAATTTTGCGCCTTTTCCATTCCTTACGTCGAAACTATGGAGACCCATTGAAAAAACTTACTTGACCTAGAAGGTCAAGGTCAAATTTAAGGTCACCTTGAGATGTACCGTTTGATTTCCTGACACTTTTATAGGACAAGCTGTTAGTTGTCGAGTTATTGGATAATTTACACCATGGTATAGGAACATTTGACTTTCAAATGCGATTTTTTTACCCCTATGTTATTTATACTGGTGAATAGGAGATTTTCTCCGCTTTCCGTTCCTGCAATGAAAAAGGGGGTTTTCTATTTAAAAAAATCAACTTGCCCTTCGGATGATCTTGTAAATGACCTTAACTAGCGCAAATAGGTGATCCCCATTGGCCTAAACAATTTTTGTTTGAACCATTTTCCTATGTCTGACTTACATGAAATTTAGGTGTATAAATTAAAATGGCCCACCCCATATATGAACTTGAGGTTATGATTTTTATGAGAATTTTGGTGAATTATATTTATGAAAATTTCGAAAACTAGGTCTTTTAGAGAGAAATTTTAAACACTAAAGTTGTGGCATTTTTCCTTGGGCGTGTTCTAGCTACCTTGAGTTTGACCTTGACTTTCAAGGTGATTTTTCAAATGATGATCCTCTTTTTCATTGTGGAAGTGAAAACTACGGGAAATTTTACGTTCCATGGAAATTACTGATAGGTTTTCATGCGATCTAAAGGTCATTTAAAGGTAAAAAAACGTGTTTCTCGCATGAATTACAAAAATTAAGGAAACTGGAGAAAAACTTTGGATACAAAAATTATAGTATTTTTCCTCGGGAATCTTCTGGTGACGTTAAAGGTCAAGGTCGTCAAAAGATTTTAGAAGAAAAATACTGTAACTTTTGTGTTCAAAGTGTTTCTCCAGAATCTTTAGTTTTTATGATTTATGCGAGGAACACGTTTCTGACGTTCAAATGACGTTTAGATCGTATGAAAACCTTTAAAGTATTTTACATAGAACGTAGAATTTTTCGTATTTTTCATTTCCACAATGAAAAAGGGGGTCCCCCATTTAATAAAATCGACTTGACCTTGAAATAAACATAAGGTCGAGGTCAAAGTCAAACTCAAGATCGTTAGAAGAAGCTCAAGGAAAAACGACTTAAAATTTTTCAAAGAACCCTTCATTTTCGAAGTTTTCATACTTGTGGTTCACCAAAATCCTCATCTAAATCGTCACTTTAAGTTCATATCTCTCAAAAGCGACGAGTTGTTGAGTTCTGTGCCCACGAGAGCTTCTCTTTTCTCCTGGTTCGAGCAAATTTGATCAAGAGCGTTTTCCCATAAAAATAGTGCAAGAGTTCTTATTATTTATTTTTCATATTCTATTGTATATTCGCATCGAATTGAGAATCTCCTGCTTCTTTTTGGGTATACGTTCATTTGTTCTTAAGTTAATATTTACTTACTTCTAAGTTTGATATTGATTTTTATTTTTAGGTGACCAGTATCAATATCAAAACTGGCAATATCCTCAAGGAGGCTACGGAGGCTATAATCAGTGGGGAGGATATGGAGGGGGTTACAGTTACTAAATCATTAAATAACTTTTTTTTTTTGTTATTATTCGTGTACCTTCTGAAGGAAAACAAAACTTTTTGTTTAACTTTTCGGTTATGACTTCAAAATTTTTTTGTAAATTTTTATTTTTTAACTTTTGATGTTTAGGTTGTAAGCTCGTATTCAGTTTTTTAGGTCAATAAATATGTTGTAAGATAGAATACTTAGTTTTTATTATTGCTGGTCCAAATTCATACATAAAGTCGAGCTTTCTAAGACCCGGAAAATCATTTGGCAATCATAAATTGAGGATTGTGGTTTGTGTTTATAGGGAAAAAAAAGCTAACATTTTTTTTATGAAATTTTACTTAGATCGTGTACAGCAAAATATTACAATATACACAATAAAAATCACAAAGTATTCCAAGAAGCAAGGAAAAACTCAAAGATAATAAATATTAAAGCTTTGGTCCTATAACCAAAATGTGTATACTTAAAAAAAAACTAAAATATTGGCTGAATAACTGAGAAAATAAATAAAATATCACAATAAGGTAAATAAATTATATAAAACTAAAAAATAAATACTTATACCGCTGTTCAAAATAAAAAAGCAGTGTACGTTATAAGTGACTCAAAAAATCTACATTTACAGAATCAAACAGCGTCAAAAACTCAATTTTGAAAAACTATTAATTACTGCTTATTTATTTTGGACGGCACAGCATATCAGATTATCAGAATAAATTAAATTGATTTAGATAAGGAATAAAATTGAATTTCTTTACATGATTTCAATGAAAACGAACTAGTGAACAAATTTTTCTAAACTATGACGAAAATTTCCTAAACACGAAGGGAATTAAAGTAGTTTTGGCTCATTTTTAACTATACAAAAAATTTAAACGTTGATATAAAAAAAATACAACCAACTACTTTTATAACCTTTTTCATCTACGTAATAACAATTACTTGACAAATTAACTAAATCATGTCATAAGCTCTGGTTTTTAAATATTTTCTATTACAGCGGGGATTTTCTTGCCGACATCACAAAACATACTTCCTTAGAAAAAAATTTAAATGTCCAAAGGTTCAAGTTATGTGAACAATCATAAAATGGCCTGAATGCAGCGTTTTAAATTTATTATTTTTCCTGTTTTTGAGGCTTCAGTTTGCTATTTGTATTTTGAAAACTTAAAGTCCGATTTTTTGAGATTTTACGCTGTAGTTTAAGGAAAAACAGTTTTATATTTCTTTGTGCGTAAAAATCCATATATGCTGTTAATCTGATTAAATAGCATAAATAATTCTTCATTATTAATAACATGAGTCAACAATGAAAAAACTTTTTCAATAATTTTAACTAATTCTTGTCTTATTTGGTGTGCTGCTTCCGAATATATAATAAAGTCGTATTACCCACCAATTTCTCACATTTTAATATTAAATAAAAATGAATTGTATTATTCAAAACGCATAAAAAATGTTTTTATTCATTTAAATATTATTAAGTTGGCAATAAAATTAAATGTTATTAGGTCGGTAATTCTGATAAATTACACAGATGTTTGTTTTCTTACAGTTAATACGGCTTCAATGGGGTAGTGACAGCGTCTCAAATAGCTTCTCCTACTCAACCGTCAACCTCACCTTCTCGCTGGTGAACCCTGTTGATACAGATGAGGCTCTGACGACCGAATATAGGCGGTATACCCTTAGATCGAGGATAAAGGAAATGTTATCTTCTATGTCGTCGAAAGTAATGGGAACCTACGACGAACACAAACAAACAAAATTCCCCAGGACGTTAATTGTCCATCTATTCTCTTTATCATGGCAAGAAACCTCAAAGCAATGGCCCTCAGTCCCGGGCAGGTGTTAAATCGCCAGAGGGTGCTAAGAATCCCCCGGCTTGACATGATGAATATAAAAAAGCGAATTGGAACTTGGAATACACGAACTCTCTTTGCAGCTGGAAAACTTGATAACGCGGTTCAGGAAATGACACGGATGAACATCGACATTCTTGGTATAACAGAAACAAGATGGCCAGGTACAGGATCGTGTAAGAAGAATGGAGCAACATTTTATTACTCTGGAAACAACGAGCCAGATCATAGAAATGGAGTTGGTTTTATTGTATCGGGAGACTTGGACAAATCCATAAAAAACGTGATAGCATATTCAGACAGAATTATACTTATACAAATAAGCTCCAAACCAATTAACATCAATGTAGTACAAGTATATGCGCCTACAGCAGATAAAACAGACATCGAAGCTGAACAGTTTTATGAACAAGTTCAGGAAGTCCTAAAGTCATTAAAATCTCAAGAAATCACCATAATGATGGGCGATTTAAACGCAAAGGTTGGCAAAGGTACTGTGGATGGTGTGACTGGTATGTATGGACTGGGTAATAGAAACGAACGAGGTGAAATGCTAATTCAATTTTGTCGTGATGAAAATTTGGTCATCAAGAACACCTTCTATAAACTTCATCCTCGAAGGCTTTATACTTGGAAATCTCCACAAGATCAACAAGGGAACGTTGTGCGTAATCAGATTGACTACATTATGATTAACAGAAGATACCAAAATAGCATAACACGTGTTGCAGCATACCCAGGAGCGGATATCGGCTCAGACCATAATCCTCTGGTTGCTGACTTCTGGTTTCGTTGTAAATTACAACAAACAGTGGGGAGTAAAAAACAGAAATACAGTATTCTTGACATGAGACACCCATTAATACAAGACAACATGAAGGCAGAATTAGACAAGCTTTGCCGAGAAAATATACCCAGCCAACAAAGTGCGTCCAATGATATTTGGAATACGCTCAAAACAAATATACAAACAGCTACTAAAAATGTTTTAGGACAACAAAGACGAGAAAAGATTAAACCATGGATGACGGAAGAGATACTGGACTTAATGGATGAACGTCGACTTGCCAAAAATCAAATGGATAAATATAAAATACTTGATCGTAAAATAAAGAGATTAATAAGGGAAGCTAAAGAGATATGGACTCAAGAACAATGCGATGAAGCAGAAAGACTTCATAAACTGCACGATTCGTTTAATTTCCATAGAAAGGTGAAAGAAATAACTGGTATAAAGAGGAAAACAGCTCTACCATCCATGAGAAATAGACAAGGAAGGCCGATATTGGATACGGAAGAACTGAAGTTGACCTGGTTGAATTACGCGGAGACCCTATTTAATGACCAGCGTACAAATAATTATAGGAACAACACGGAACATATGAGTGGTCCAAAAATCCTTGAGTGTGAAGTCAGACACGCAGTAAATAAAATGAAATGCGGTAAAGTTCCAGGTCATGATCAAGTTTATGCAGAAGTTTTAAAGCTAGTTGATATTAAACAGCTTACATATCTCTTTAATGTAATATATGACTCTGGGCAAATTCCATTGGATTGGCTAAAGTCGACCTTTGTCGCAATACCAAAGAAATCAACTCCCAAACTTTGTGAAGACTACAGACTTATCAGTTTGATGAGTCACGCGCTTAAAGCATTTCTAAGGGTCATTCATTCAAGGATATACAGAAAATGCGAGGATATGAGTGGCAATACACAGTTCGGATTCATCAAGGGACTTGGCACTAGAGAAGCACTATTTTCTTTAAAATTACTTGTACAAAAGTGCTATGACCAAAGACAGGATGTTTTCATCTGTTTTATTGATTACCAAAAAGCCTTTGACAATGTTAGACATGGGCCACTTTTGGAGAGATTGCAGGAAATTGGTATTGACGATAAAGATATAAGAATAATAAAAGAACTGTATTGGAACCAATCAGCAGAAGTCCGCATTAATACCGATCTGTTAACGGACACTTTTGGCATATTAAAGGGAGTCCGACAGGGGTGTATTTTGTCCCCTATTTTATTCACTATTTATGTTGAGGAAATCTTTCAACTAGCTTTGGAAGAAGAGACACGAGGTATCAAAATTAACGGCATACCAATGAATAATATTCGTTACGCAGACGATACCACAATACTAGCCAATAACATCGAAGACCTTCAGGCAATGTTGAATAGAATTAACGAATCCGGTGAACAGTTTGGGCTACGAATTAATATTGCCAAGACAAAGATGATGGTGATTAGTAGGCATCAACGCAATACTCCCCTCAGTATCAACGGGAACATAATTGAACGCGTCACGAAGTTTACATATCTCGGAAGAAGTGAAAGGACGAATAGGCCGAGCAAAAACAGCATTTTTTAAAATCAAGAATTTTCTTCTTTGCAGGCATTTACCACTAAATACCAGAATACGTGTTTTGAAATGTTATGTATGGCCTATGGTATTGTATGGCGTTGAAACATGGTCACTTAAAGTTAGAACACTGAATAGGATCGAAGCCTTCGAACTATGGACACTTCGTCGACTGCTACGTATTCCCTGGACTGCTCATCTCACAAATGAAGAAGTTTTAAGAAGGAGTGGCGTAGAAAGACAACTGCTGGACACGGTAAAGCAGCGTAAAGTGTCTTACTTGGGACATATGTTGAGAGGATCCAGATACTCCATACCAAGGTTGATTTTGCAAGGAAAAATAGAGGGAAAGCGCGGACCGGGCAGAAAACAACATTCTTGGCTACGAAATATAAGAGACTGGTGTGGAATATCGGACGCCGCAACTATATTTAGACAGGCCGAAGAGGGTGTCCTAGCCGTCTTATAACTTTAGAAGAGGAATGGACATTTGATCGCCGACGTGTGGCTTTGCACATGGCACCAGAAGAAGAAGAAGAATACGGCTTCTTTTAAGTCATTATTACTTTCAGTTCTGTCACTTGAAATGATCATGATCACTTGGACCTAATGACAAGTAAATGCATATTCAAAAGAACATGACCTTACCAATTTCACTTTGATCACTGATAATTTACTCTAAAGAATACAGCCAATAAAAACTCGTATTGCAGTGTTTATGTGCTTTTTATTCACGCTTTAATATGGCTAATCGTGGTTGTAAAAACTCCCCAAACGTTTTTTTTTGTTATATATGTGGTGACCTTGTAATTAAAATATATTAAAGGAACATTACTGACTTTGTAAAACAAGTATACTTTGCATATTTAGATGTCGAAATCGGTCATCAAGACAAATGTTTGATTCCTCACAAAGTGTGTTATGTGTGTGTCGAGGATCTTAGGAAATGGTATAAGAAGAGAAGAAAGCTTTTAAATTTGCAATATCCATGATATGAAAAGAGAAGAAAAATAATTCAAATGATTGTTATTTTTGCAGCAGAGATGGTTCTGGAATCAACTTTAAAAATAAGGAAGTATTGTCTATCCTAACCTTCCTTCGGTTGATCGACCGGTAGGACATGGACCGGGACTTCCTGTTCCTGTGCCACCCAAGTCTATTGATGACGTTTTACAGTCCAGTCCCGAATTTAATGAAAGTGAACCGAGTGATGAGTTCCAAAGTTCTACAGAAAATTTAAAACCACAGTTGTTTACAGAAGCTGAGTTAAATGATTTACCTAAGATTTGACTAAGGAGAAGAAAAATATTTATTGGAATCTGGAACATCTAGTTACTATTATAGAACAAGAGATGAACAGATTGCTCAATTTTTTAGACAGGATGAGGATTTAGTTTATGAATTTGGATGCTGTGTGATGATTTAAAAGTTGTCTTCATGCTCCTTGGTGAACAAAAGGGATTTACAAAGTTTCCCTGTTTTATATGTGAGTGGAACAGCAGAGTAAGGCATCTACATTGGTCCAAAAAAACAGTGGCCTGTAAGAAAAACTTTGATACCCGGTGAGAAGAATATTTTGCAAAAATATTAATAGACCCCTACACATAAAGTTGGGCTTAATGAAACAATTTGTAAAAGCTTTGCCTAAAGATCGTGATTGTTTTAAATATTTGTGTAGATATTTATTAGAAGCTAAACTGAAAGAAAGGATTTTCGTTGGGCCTAATATTCGTAAATTGATATTCGATTCCAACTTCGAAGTAACGATGAGCACAAAGGAAAAGGAGGCTTGGATATCATTTGAAAAAGTTGTGACTAGGTTTTTGCGCAATGTGAAGAAAGCCCCTAACTATGAACTTATCGTAGCTAATATAATAGACAAATTCAAAAATCTTGGTTGTCTGATGAGCTGTAAAGTCTACTTCTTGCATAACTATCTTGACTTTTTCCTGAAAACTTAGGTGATGTGAATGAAGAGCAAAGGGAAGGGTTTCATCAGAACATAAAAGAGATGGAGAAAAGATACCAGGGAACATGATGGGTGATTACTGTTGGTCACATCGGAGAAAAAGCTATGCAAGAAACTTTACAGAGAAAAAGGAGGGAAAAATAAGCATCTAGTATTCGCATTTTAACAATTTTATATTACTCTAAGTAAAAATTGTAAGATTAAAAAAAATTATGATTTTTAATTTTTATATATCAAATTTTCCTTATTTTTTGAAACATATAATCGACGTCATATTGTGAGAAAATTGTGGATGATGAAATCTGATACCAAATAAGATTAAGGCAAAGTAGTAGATATCTGTGGGATTTCCATTGTCTTTATTTTTTGTTGAATATCACGACGTTTCGGCTAGTAGTTATCTCTAGCCGGAAAACGGCTAGAGATTACTAGCCGAAACGTCGTGATATTCAACAAAAAATAAAGACAATGGAAGTCCAACAGATATCTACTACTTCGCAAGAAACATCATTGTCTATGACCTTCAAACAAGATTAAGGCAAATTGGTTAAAAAAGTTTTTACAAACATTTTTTTTATTGGCCTTTGTAATGGTTTAGAGAAAAAAAAATAAAAATGCGAGGATATGAGTGGCAATACACAGTTGGGATTCATCAAGGGACTTGGCACTAGAGAAGCACTATTTTCTTTAAAATTACTTGTACAAAAGTGCTATGACCAAAGACAGGATGTTTTCATCTGTTTTATTGATTACCAAAAAGCCTTTGACAATGTTAGACATGGGCCACTTTTGGAGAGATTGCAGGAAATTGGTATTGACGATAGAGATATAAGAATAATAAAAGAACTGTATTGGAACCAATCAGCAGAAGTCCGCATTAATACCGATCTGTTAACGGACACTTTTGGCATATTAAAGGGAGTACGACAGGGGTGTATTTTGTCCCCTATTTTATTCAATATTTATGTTGAGAAAATCTTTCAACTAGCTTTGGAAGAAGAGACACGAGGTATCAAAATTAACGGCATACCAATGAATAATATTCGTTACGCAGACGATACCACAATACTAGCCAATAACATCGAAGACCTTCAGGCAATATTGAATAAAATTAACGAATCCGGTGAACAGTTTGGGCTACGAATTAATATTGCCAAGACAAAAATGATGGTGATTAGTAGGCATCAACGCAATACTCCCCTCAGTATCAACGGGAACATAATTGAACGCGTCGCGAAGTTTACATATCTCGGAGCTACCTTGAATGAAAAGTGGGACTGTGATGAAGAAGTGAAAGGACGAATAGGCCGAGCAAAAACAGCATTTTTTAAAATCAAGAATTTTCTTCTTTGCAGGCATTTACCACTAAATACCAGAATACGTGTTTTGAAATGTTATGTATGGCCTATGGTATTGTATGGCGTTGAAACATGGTCACTTAAAGTTAGAACACTGAATAGGATCGAGGCCTTCGAACTATGGACACTTCGTCGACTGCTACGTATTCCCTGGACTGCTCATCTCACAAATGAAGAAGTTTTAAGAAGGAGTGGCGTAGAAAGACAACTGCTGGACACGGTAAAGCAGCGTAAAGTGTCTTACTTGGGACATATGTTGAGAGGATCCAGATACTCCATACCAAAGTTGATTTTGCAAGGAAAAATAGAGGGAAAGCGCAGACCAGGCAGAAAACAACATTCTTGGCTACGAAATATAAGAGACTGGTGTGGAATATCGGACGCCGCAACTATATTTAGACAGGCCGAAGAGGGTGTCCTGGCCGTCTTATAACTTTAGAAGAGGAATGGACATTTGATCGCCGACGTGCGGCTTTGCACATGGCACCAAAAGAAGAAGAAAGTAGTGCGAAAATAAAAGATTCGAAGCAGTTTTTCTTTGTAGACATGAAAAAGGCCTAAAAATGACTTAAGCTGTCGCTGTAAAATGTAAGATAAGGTCTGTATCTTTCGTACAGAAGTGGGTGAAAAGGTATGATCAAGAAAAAAATGTCAGTGATTTTCCAGATCGTGAATTAACACTTGTGATTACAAAATAAAAAGACTGTAATTATTCCAAAGTGTTCCAAAAGAATCCAGATTTTAATCTGCGACAAGGACAGAGTATTTTAATGAAAATGGCATTCGGTTTGTTTTGTTAAGAAAGTTTGGTCGCAACACATAATTATTCAAAAAACGTTACTCTGTTAAAGTGAATGCCTCTGCGACTGCTTTTCTTTCCATTGTCGTTTTCCTGAAAACCTAAACGCAGCGAAAATGAAAATACTTTATGAAATACGTTTAATAAAGTTTGTCGAACGCTTGTTTAGAAATTATGACTTGTGGATACTACAAGAAGACAATGGCCCGAAATACACCGTAGTAGTAGTAAAAAACGTATATGCACTTTAAAGCAACTAAGAGTAGAAATATGTAAAAATGGAAAAGTTTCTCATAGGAATACGCAAAGAAGTTGGTTAGAAACAGTGGCGATTGGACCCTGTTTTGAGGTGGTCGCAGTGGCGTAGCATAGAAATTTATCATGGCGCTGATTTTACCACAAACTCTCGACACTGCAGTTACGTTTCTAAGCTGATATGTTTTGTGATTGCCGTGAATACTTTTTATTTTTCTAATTTAATTTATTTGCAACAAACTTGATTTCAAAATCTTAAAATCAATGTAAGCAATGAAAATCCTCCACTGAAAAAGGACTTGTACAATCTTGTTCAATTACTTTTTAAATTACTTATATTGGGCGTCCATTGAGTCCCTCGGAATCTGTTAGATAATTTCAAGCACATTGAATATTTCCACAAAGCTGAAGGACTTAAACTTATTTGTTAATATTTAGATTAATTTTATATTCCCTACACCTAAATTGAGCAGGTTCCGAAATACTGACATTTGAAAAGGGTAATAGCCGGGATTACAATCCGCAGTTGCCTAATACTTGAAAAAAAAACCTGCTAGTGGAACATCAACCACTAATAGGTAGCAACACGACCCCAAACACTAGCAACAAGTCCGGTGATATGTAGCAAAATTTGCAACCTGATTGGCCAAAACCTTACACACAGACGCCGTACAGTGAGCCTTGAAAATGGTGGATGAAATTTCACCGAAACGTCAGCTGCCTTACATTCCTGAGAAGAACTCGGCACACACAGGGGATACCCGAAAACCTTCGATTACACATCACATCTTTGTACATTTCTTCTAAATGGCAATGTAAATAAACCAAATTGTAGGTAATAGAGTGACGAAAACCCGCATATTGTTCGAGAGGGGCATACACAACGACCACAAAAGTTAATGTTTGGACTGGTATTCTTGAAAATTGGTCCTTTATTTGTTGAAGATAACTTCACAGGCGATCTGAACCTTAATATGCTTGAAGGGACTATCGATTCTTTTATAAGTCATTAGCGAGAGACCCCAATTGATGCAGCAGGTAATTTAGTTTTACAGGAAGATCTGTTACATTCCCAGTAACACTTCATTATTTTTTTTTGCATCCGACAATGGTTAAATGAGAGATTCCCGGATAGATGGATTGGCAGAAGAGGAGCAACTGAATGGCTTCCGAGATCATCGGATTTAACTCCCTTAGACTTGTTTGTTTGTTTATAAAACACAACCTGCTGATTGATTATTTTAAAAGGCGAATTACTGCAGCAGGTCGGTCAATTACCTTCGAAGTTTTTGGAAATTTTAGAGAGGAGAGGAGACCGTTGCAAATTGGAGTTATTATCCGACGTTTCGTCTATGATTGCACGAAGCATCTTTAGGGATTAAAACTAAGAATTAATCTCGTGGGGTAAAGATCCCTGAAGATTCCTCGCGCAATCGTAGGCGAAACGTCGGATAATAATTCCAATTTGAGACGGTCTTCAAGAACCATAATTTTCAACTTGACCAAAGCCATAAAAGCTTTCGTTCTTTATTAATAAATTAGGATATTATTGGAAAGAGAATTAAACGACGTTTAAAAACTTCTCCAGCTTTCTGAAACATCAAACTGCATCTTAATTCATCAATATTTTTTTAAGTTTCTAGGTTTTTTACCATATGCACTCACTGAACACCCTTTGGAAACACCTTTGCATACAGAGTGTTCCAAATTTTAACATATTACCCGGTAATTAATTCGACGGTTACTGCAATATCCTAAGAAAAACTGAATGATAAAATTAGCTTTTTTGTGATTTGTGAAATAGCTTAGTCCGTTAGGACATATACTGTAAGTTGCTGAGATAACTACAAAAACCCAAAGTTTCAATTATTTTTAGAATAGTACAGTAACTGATGGAAACCATATAAATATTGTGACCATGATTTTTAATTTGAATTACCGAGTTACCTGTACACATATCTGTATGCAAACCTTCCATTATAATAAAATTTAATAAATGTAATAAAAACAATATAGAATTTTTAAGAGCTCATGACTGAGTGAACACAAAAAATAAACGAAATATACTTTTGTACGTAATTCACTACACAAAAAGATATAAATAAAGAAATATTGAGCACTCACTGGGAAGAATTAGAAAAATACTATATAATAAACGTACTTTTGTACATACACCATGTAAATATAGATTGTCACAATATCGAGACAATTTTTTTTATATTAGAATACTTGTTCTAAGGACTTAGAGGTACAATTAGCAAGATTTTCTTATATCTTGGAGATGTATCACAATAATTACTTCTGTAGTATGCCTCGTATGCAGCGCAATTTCTCTAAGGCCTGGTTTTCTCAGAGCAGACTATCTATTTTATCAGCCTCTTATTTTTATCTTTGATTTAAAAAAGAAAGAATTTTCGTATATTTACATCAAATGAATCTTTCAATTCATCTTATAAAATAATAATTTGTTAAATTTTGACGCTTTGTCTATCGAAGGTGCCCTACTTACTGCTCACTCTAAAATGTGGAATATTGGCTATGCTATAACTATCATTTAGCTTTACCTAGTAAACTGACTGGGTTAGTTTATGTCATGCTGACAAAAAAACACTGCATTCGAGCACTAACTAACTGAAGTAAGCCCCTTAAAAGTCTTAATAGTTTCATATTTTGATTCAACGTTTATAAATAGATTTGATTATGTATATATTCTAAAAACGGGTAGACCAAGTGTAAAATGTTTATAAAGATATGGAATAAAATGTAAATGTTATTTTACAGTATGTCTATAGACTAAAGTACAAACAAAATAACCTCAAACCATTCAAACTTTTTAAGAAACGTAACTTTCTCTTTAGAGCGCATTCATGTCATAACTAACTAATCCTATTTTACCAACTTATTTCCATTTATTAATTCTATTAATGAATCTTTTTAAAAATTGTGCCGAAACCCAAAATATACTGACTTTAGCAAAGCTTTTGACAAAGTCAATCATTCTATTTTTCTCGCAAACTCGTCCTGCTTTGGATTCTTAGGATCACTGTTTTTTCAACTGGAATCATATTTGTGAGATAGAAAATAGATACTGGAAATTGATGGTTACTTGCATGTAGTTCTGCAACACCTGATGTATCCCAAGAATTTCATTTAAGACCTTTATTATTTAATGTGTTTGTACATCTGTGCTTTTAATACTGAAAATGGTTTTATCAACAGCTCAGAATATCTTCATTTTTTTAACTTGCAAACCGTCCAAATGTAACAAGACCTTTCCTCACATTTCCCACTATCGATCATGGTATTTACTTTATATTCTGGTAAACAGAATATCTGTCAATGTAAATAAATAGGTGGTGGTGTTTTTTTAGCACTACTTCCTTAAGAAATTTGTTTTGAAAGGTCTCAAAATAAACCCCTGTTTGTTTCATTTTAATATCTTCGGAACAGTATCTCGTAAATTAAGCTGAAAGAGGAAAAATGATTCTGACACAGGCTGTTTGAATTGGAGGGTAAGTTCGGGAGAGTTGCCGTTTTTGGGGAGACGTCACACCCTTTGTCATTTTGTTCACGTGGAACAGAGGACGTCACAGATAATTTTAATCGATGTAGATAAATATATTTCAACGCATTATTCTGTGCCATGTGAGTTTAAACAAACGGCCTACCCTTGAAAAAGCCTATCTAAATTCATTTCCTGGAAAATATATTGTAAGAACAGATCAACCCCAAAATGTAAATTGGTTCAACAGCGACCTCAGGGAAATGAGGGATCATCTAAACTTTTTATCAGCATTTAATAGGCAGCATAGGAAATTCATATAACTGAGGCATATAAACAATTTAAAAAAGAATACAAATGTACAGTTCAACACGCAAAAACCAATTCAAATGATAACTTCACTAGAGGTTCTCGTAACCCAACAAAAGCCATGTGGAAAATAAACAGTCAGCGAGACATACAAAAAGATACAAAAAAAAACAATATAAATCCAAAACAATTTAATGATTTCTTCTCAAACATCGCCACTAATCTCGTTAAAGATGTTCCCAATGCTAACCTAAACCCAATGGACTTTGAATGTACTAAATCAGTTTTCTCTCAGGAAAACTACATTTAATAACATACGGGATACGATTAATAATAATAATAAAAATAGCAGTGACATATTCGGAATGTAGTAGAGGGCACCTTCCCCTCAATTCTTAAAAAGGCGTATGTCCGATATTTAAAAAGGGACATAAACTTGCCTGAGAACTATAGACCAATATTGTTGCTTCCTGTTGTCTCAAAAATTACGGAAAAAAGCATGGCACTGCAAATAGTCAAATTCTTGGAAAGGAATAATTGCTTTACTGAATGTCAATTCGATTTTTGAAAGGGCAAGAACACTGTGTATATTGGATCTGGTATCCTACATACTGGAATCATTCTACCGAATTCATTATAGCTCAGTCCTCTACGATCTTAGTAAAGCTTTTGACTGTGTAGACCATGGTCTCCTCCAGCAAAAACTTGCAAAATATAACTTCTCTTTCAACAGCATTAACCGTATTAGATCTTATCTAAAAGACTGAGTCCAAATCGTGCGGGTTGGTGGGGTATACTCGGTGGAAAGTGTGTTAAATATAGGAGTTCCTCAGAGCTCGATATTGGGACCAATTTTGGTATATATAAATGATCTACCCAGAATAGATTCTGGGGCGAAATACACACTTTTTGCCGATGACACCACAATATCCTGTACGGCTGGTACTGCGGGGTGGTGCTTGAGGATACTGTGGAGGACAACAGAGAGCAATAATAACAAAACCATCTTCTCACTAAAAGATCTGGGAAATATGAATGAGGGACTAGATGAGAAAGATATTAGGATTCTGGGAGTGAACTTGGACCCAAAACTACTTTGGAAACCTCACATCAAGCTATTATGCAAAAAATTAAATAAGTATCTTTTCCTTCTGCGAAATCTCTGTAACAGTGCGTCTCGGGAGACATTGATGATTGCGTATATCTTTCTATTCCACTCTCATTTGTCATATTCTATTTTGGCATGGGGACACGCAGCAGACACCAAATGAATCTTTGCCCTTCAACGTAAGACAGCGAGAGTTTTAACAGCTCTCGAGTTTAGAGATGACTGTCGTGAGGCATTTAAAAATCCTAAAATCTCGACAGTTCCAGCACAGTATATTTTTGAAAACCCCCGTTATTTAAAAAAATATATTATGACCCATAAAACTCACCATGACATTCACATATATGAGACTAGACACAAACGAAACATTGTTCCTGTCTACTGGAGGTTAAAGAGGTGGCAAACTGGAGCAGGATACTGGGCAATAAAATGTTTCAATATATTACCGGAAGTAGTTAAATATATGGATGAACGTGACTTTGAAAAAACCATAAAGAGTATTTTAGTTCAAAATGCGTTTTTATGACACAGAAGAATTTTTGAATTATCACTTTATCTAAATTACTTTCAATCCACGATACCTTGTGCCATGTGTGTATATTTTATTGACGTTTTTCTTTTGTAACTTGCATCTTGTACGCTTTCCTTTAATCATGTCATTTGTGTAATTTTAATCTTTAAACTGTATTTGTATTTTTAATCTATCTTAAAATGTATGTCTTTGTTTTCAACTTTTCTTTTTATATAGATTTTTATCATACTTATTTTATATCATACCTTTGACGTATGATACACTTGTTGTGACTAACATGAATAAACTATTCTATTCTATTCTAAAAAATTGTTGTCGGTTTAGTTTATAGAAAAAAAGGTGTTTATTATAATGTTGGCATGTTGGCTGGTTTAGTTGTTGTCCTAAGTTTTTTTTGAAACTCTTTTACCATGCCGAGAATAATGGCATGTGGCGTCTCTCCCTACAAAAAGGATAGACGCCACTCAGGAAGTTGGTATAGATGCCTACAGGAAGAACTTTGGTCATGCCTTTTTTTTCACAAAAATCAAATGAGCAATGACATGAACGCTCCTTTTGGGGATTTCTTTAGATGACCTTAGACGGTATAATTCTTAAGTCTCATCAAAATCGGTGATGACAAGGTCACGACCTTCTTTTGTAAGATGGGCGGCACGTTTCACTTTTTAAAGAGCCGTCTCTCCCTACGAAAAGGCAGAGGATTTTGTTTCATATTTTATAACGGCAACTTCTGCAAATTGTTTAGATAATATTTTTACAAATATGCAATATATAGAAGCAGTAACACTGGAGTATTTTATATCAGGGCACAGAAAATCACCTTTAAATTACAGTTTAAAACAGAAAATAATCTCAGTTATAATCGTATTTTCTCCGAAGAAAATAAAAGTGATTTTTTATGCAGTTTACGGGAACAAAATTGGGAAAGGGTATATCATATCGATAAATCTGAACCTATTTAATCAGAGTTTCCCGTTAAGGTTAAAAGGAAAAAAACAAAAAACGCTAGTGTACAAAGATGTAAATATTATAGAATGTAAAAGTAGGCTAGATATCTTATTAACATTGTCAAGTAATGATCAAACATATAAACAAATGTATATTAATGAGAAAAAAAACTATGATAAGTTATTAAATGAAGCTCGAACAAAACATTACGAGAATCGTATAACAAAGTCGGACAATAAATCTAAGTGTATGTGGACAATATAAAAAGAAATTAATGGGGCAGACACTAATCGTGAAATAAAAATAGAGGGTTCGTCTGAGATTATTGCCAAGGATTATAATGACTTTTTACTTTCAGTTGTGCCGAACTTATTAAATAGCTTAATTAGGGTTCCTTTTAGTAGCAATATAAAAAATAACACAAAATCTATATTCTTAAATCCTGTAACATCTGATGAGGTTTGTAAAATAGCTCAAAAACTAAAAAATAAGCACAGTAAGGGAATAGATGAAATTCCGACAAGTGTATCAAAATATCGGCTACTGAGCTAAAAAATGTGTTGTGTTATGTTATAAATAACTCCTTTATTTTTGGAATATTCCCTACTAATTTAAAGGTAGCTTTAATTAAAGCATGCTACAAAAAAGGTGACCCTGAAATAATGAACAACTATAGACCTATTAGTTTGTTACCGGGGTTTTCAAAGATTTTTGAATATGCAATGTACACCAGATTAATTAGTTTTTTTTTAACCAAAATCACTTATTTAGTCATTATCAACATGGCTATTTAAAGGAAAAATCAACCCAAACGGCAATTTTCGATTTTGTTAAGAATATTCTTGAGCACTTGGAAAATGGAAAAACAGCTCTCGGTATGCTACTGGATCTATCCAAAGCATATGATTGTCTGCATAGAGACTTATTAACTTTTAAATTGGAAAAATGTGGTATAAGAAGAAATGCGTTAAAATGGTTCAAATCATATATAAACAATAGAAGGCAATCGGCGACAGTAACAAAAAATGGTAAAACTGAATATTCAGAAATCTTGCCTAATGACATAGGAATAGCACAGAGAAGTGAACTGGGTCCAATCCTGTTTATAATTTTCGTAAACGACCTGTACCTGCTGATAGATTCGTCGGATCGGCATGTTGTAAAATATGTTGACGAGTCTAGTGGTTGGGGGGCAAGAACTTGCAAGAGCTAAAGTTCAAGGCAAAAGAATTTTTTGATAAGGTCACTAATTGGTTTAGTATAAATAATTTTAAATAAAGAAAAAACAAATGCCCTCTTGTTCAGGACCAAACAATCTAAAATTGTCAAGCCGACACATATGGAATTTGATAACAACAATTTGGATATTATGCAACATACAAAATTTTTGGGCGTTTACATAGATGAACATCCGGATTGGTCATATTAAATCTCTACCTTAATAAAAAAATTAAATTCCATCTGTTACGGTATAAGAGTAGTAAGTAAATATATGAATGAAAATTCTCTTAAAATATTATATTTTGCTAATTTCGAATCGGTTCTTAAATACGGAATTATCTTTTGGGGAAGGAAGAGCATCATGGAAAATATTTTTATAGTCCAGAAACGATTAGTAAGAATTATAAAAAACATGAATTACCGTCAGAGCTGCAGATCGATGTTTAGAAATAACGGTATTATGACGGTTTATGCTGTATATATTTAAGAAAGTCTGATGTTGTTCGAAGCCAAAACAGAAAAAAAATACAACACTAGAACGTTAGATTATAAATATGTAACACACAGACTTACACTTACTGAGCAAGCACCTCTTACATGTGTGTCAAACTGTTTAATGCTCTGCCAAACCAACTAAAAAGTATAAACACCATAAAAACATTTAAGATACAAATTTAAAAAGTTCTAATAAAGTTAGAGCCATATAGTTTAGGAGATTTTTGTCCAGATCTGTAGTTGTGATTTAGATTGTACTTATATGATTTGAAATAAAGAGTGTATTTATTTATTTATTTTTTGTTTGTATAAGAGCTTAGTTTTTTTTGTGCAGCACTTACTCTATTTATACCGAAATTTTTTGGCTTGTTCCCGCCGCAGATGTCAACTTTCGTCTGAATAATTTTTCCTCTTTTTTGCTAAGTTTACAAGCTGTGAAATTTCTTTTCTAATATAAAATCTACTGAAATTTAATTCCTGTGGCAAGTGGTCTAATATAAATTTCGCCTTAGTTCTTTGGAGTTTCCCAAAAAATTAGATCATTAGTACGCTTGCAAAACTCAATCTGTAAACATACTGTAAAATTAAAATAGAGTTTAGGAAGAAATAAACTAAAAAGCATGTAAAACTAAATAAACACAAATTAGAGTTTTATAAATTCAGCGCTCTTCATTTGGGACTTGAAATAATACGAAGAACAAGAGATTCAAAGAAACCAATTCTTTATCCAATTTAAAATTAACCTTTTTTTATGTTCCCAGCATTTTTTTTATCATTTTCAAACCATTTCTTGATGGTTTACCTTTGGTCTACTTATAACAAACATATTTTTCCTATAAATTTACCTACATATAACCTAGGAACACTGTACATCGATTGCTAACTATTGGAAGCAGCTATCCTTTGTCTGTTGTACCCTGTACTCGGATGGAAGACTTTATAATAGAGCAACATGAATATTATACCTACAATGAATGGGATCACGTTTAGATATATTATGGGTTTGTAGTAGATCATTTCCTGGACAATTTTGTCAGCGTTGTAGATCCAAATGATGTTAGCGATTGTGTTTTCAGCGAATAGTATTCCGTAGAAGATAAGGTATTTCAGAAACGTCGGGCCTTCAACTAAAACAACCTGGAGAGAAAAAAAAAATAGGGTTATTTTGAATTTTTTTCTATTATAGGCACATCTCCTAATTACTAACGCCATCATTGGCATGTCGTTTATTACAGTAAGAAACCAGCTAAGCCAGTAACAGAAATGTATTACGTTGAGGTTTCAGAGCAGTTATTTTTTCCTCCCATTTTTATCTTATTTTTTTAATATACTGCGCTAACTTAAAATTATTTTTAAGCAAAAGCGACGGCAAATAATATTCAATCATTTTGTCTACGGGTATATTTTCAATAGATACTAAGACAATAAAGGAAAAAGGAAAAAACAACTGTTACAGAAACTTAACGTTGATCAAAACAATAGTAGCGCAACACTAAACTTGCTTTTTTTGTTATTTCAGCTAAAGAATCATTGAAAAATTTCTAAGAATCCTTTATACATACTTATAATCTAGTCATGAGACATAATTACCTGAGTAAAAATATACACGGCTCCAAAAATAGAATAAAACAGAAAATCGTAAAGCTTGTGATGATCACAAAAATTGTTCTCAGAACTGGTGGCCGACAGCCAAATTGTCATGACGAACCAGTGGAAGACTAGCACCAAAATTGTTTGGGACGGGTAGACGGACGCTATAACACTTATACAGAGAATTCTTGATACTGAAAAGAAATATAAAAAATAAAATTGTTTTTAAATTATAATTATGCGGAATTTTTCCGTTAATTTTTTGCATTTTTTCGTGGTACAAAACGAATCAGAAAGTGTTTTTTTTTTGCGGTTCTAATTAATTAAATATAACATGGGGATAAAAGAAAAGCAAATTTTAAATGCATGATAATGCATTAAAAAAAAGTTCTTGTAGTTAATAATGTTGATTTTACTAATAAGGAAGGTACCTGAAGTGTCCGACTCTGATTTTAATGTAACTTCAATATGTTGTAAAAGGTACAAAAATAAAAGGCACGCATTTTTTTATTTGCGGAAATTCATTATAACGGGGTAAAAGCCGCACCTAAAGTTTACCCCTGAAAACAGTATTTTTCAAATATCTTAGGTTCTAAGTGAGATATCTTTACAAAACAAAATGAAAATTACTTATTGTTCGAAATGATGTGAAACTGTAATATTTTCACCTCCAAGGATATCATTCCTTATTTTTTATTAGGGTAAACCATCTATTCGCGCACGTAATTTAATTCAAAAAATTAAAATCCCTTAAGCTTAGTGGATATAGACCATTCTGTTTCACCCACATATACTTTACCAAGGTACCTTATAAACGCCATCTGTTTGAAATTGAATTGCGTCCTTTGAAGACTTCAAACATTGTTCCACTTTCTTACGTGTGTTGCAAATTGTCCGAATGTTTGATTTTCGGAGCAATCTGGCAATCTTAAGCAAATAAAAATGAATCCAGAAGGGTTGTAGTGAACACTAACATGCGTCAGGGCAGTGTTTTCTTACCTATATTAATAAGCTTCCATCGTTCGATTTTAATTTTGTTAATGATGATAACTTGGATATTGACCTTAAATTCAAAATGCTAATTGATGCGTTAACACATTGCATAAATGTCTCTTTTCCAGAAAAATCAAGACTATTCAATAAAAATTATCCCAATAAAGGAGTAAACTGGTTCAATGATAACTTAAAAGAGTAATAGACTTCAGTTTATGATAGCATTAAATAAAAGAGATCCTATGACCATGCCAACGAGTATCATAATTGAATATAGAAAAAATTACAGAAAATCAATTAAGCTTGCAAAAATTAAAGCTAATGACGAATTTATAAAAAATCCAGTAACCCTCAACAAGCTATGTGGAAACTTATTAATAATAAAAGTAAAAATAATACCTCTGACTCTAATTCAAAACTAAATGCAAATGATTTTAATAACCACTTTTGTTCAACTGCTGAATGTGTGATGAATAAACTTGAAAGCTCTCAACAGCCTTTTGAAGATTACCTAACAATCTATGCCACTGAAAAACATCCCGTCCTTTAAATTTCAATCAGTTAGTTTTAGTGATGTCGATAAGGCCATTTCAGAAATAAAAAATAGTAACAGCAAAGATATTGACGGAATTAACCCAAAAATTATTAAAAAATTTAAGGATATAATAGTTCAGCCCCTAACAATATTGATAAATCAATCTATAGCTTGCAGTACATTTCCTAAAGTTTTCAAAACTGCAAAGGTGGTACCACTCTTCAAGAATAAGGGCTCCATTGATGACTGCAACAATTATCGCCCCATATCTTTATTACCAATGTTGTCAAAAGTTTATGAACGAATTTTGAAAAATCAAGCTAATGATCACTTTGAGTCAAACAAATTGTTTGCCTTGAACCAGTTTGGATTCCGAAAGAACAGGACCACAACTTTAGCTATTGATCACTTTACTAGTAATGTTTTACAGGGCTTTGAAAAGTATCTTGACACTCTTGCATCCTTTTTAGACCTCACAAAGGCATTCGATTGTGTCACACATAGCATTCTTCTAAAAAAACTACCATTCTACAATTTTCAGGCTGATGCCATTCAGCTACTTAATTCATATCTGTCGGATCGTGATCAGTATGTTCACTTTGGGCAGTGTAATTCTAAAAAACAATCCCTAAGGTATGGTGTACCTCAAAGGTCGGTATTAGGTCCTATCTTATTCCTCATCTATATAAATGACTTGGCATACTGTAAGGGCAAGGGAGTCAACACTGTTTTGTTTGCTGACGACACAACGTTTTATATAAGTTATCACCCTTCAGAGATTGACAATCTTGATTACCAAACTTCAGGAAAAAAACTATTTCAATGGTTTCGTGCCAATCACCTATTCTTGAACAACTCCAAATCACAAAGTAGTAATTTTACTCTAAGGAATAACAGTGAAATTGTACAGTCCTTTCTACCTCAATGTGCAATGGAGGTCAAATTTCTGGGAGTACACCTAGATGCAGGATTAACCTGGGAACAACACCTTGTTAATCTCTCAAAAAAACTCTCCCAACAACTGTTCTTGTTCAGGAGTCTTGTACGGGTAACTTCCAAAGAAACTCTTCTGACAGCATATCACAGTAACTTTCATTCTCTTTGGCTTATGCTATTCTTTCCTGGGGTCATTCTTGTCATATTGATATGGCATTTGGACAACAAAGAAAATGCATTCGTATTATCTCTGGGCTTGGTTATAGAGAAGACTGTCGAAATTTTATCTTGTGTGTACATTATGCAGTGTTTGTTGTACGTTAAATAAAATCTTGATCTCTACAGATCACACGAAGATATTCACAATTATCCAACAAGAAAAAAAAGTTTTTTAATACTGTGTCAACCCTTTAACATGTATTATATTTTATTGAGTTAGAGTATTCTGTTTTAAATTCTTATATTGTGTAATTTTAAGCTTATTTTTGTAGACTTGTAAATAATCCAATACATTGTACTTCGACATTAGTCGAAGGAAATATATGATTTGATTTGATAACCAACAATCAAAATGTAACTAACTGATTACACAACATTATGAATCTATTTTATAAAAAAATATATTTCTATTTTCTCAAAATGTCCATTCCATATGTTACTTTTACATACTGGTGATGTAATGAATATGAGCAGGTTTATCTTAAAGTCTTAATAATCAGTCAGAAAAGTACATTTCTGAAAAATGTGGTTGGTAAGTGTTTTAGTATACGTGTACGAATTGTTATCAATTCAGCTTTAATAAATGACAATGTCAAAATCTTAATGTCAATGCTTGCTTTGAAAAAACTGAATATTCTTTACATCACTATTGCATATACGTTATCTTACCTGTGACTAAAAAATGCCACATAAATTGTACAATTGTAGCGGGCCATGAAATGTTGTGTTTCGTTTTCAGTGAGACTCTTAACAGTCTTTGGTAGGAGGCCATGGACCATGCCATACTAACAAAAGAACTTCCTATAGACAAAAGCTGATGGATTACTGAAACAATTAAAAAATATGTTAAACAAATTTTCTTGTATACTCCAAGTATTAGAAGAACTAGTCAATTTGACAGAAAAATGACGTGAAAATGACATCAATCTTATGACATAGGCAGTTCAAAATTTCCCTATATCAGTAAATTATAAATCTGGGATTTGGTCAAACCTGGTTAATAAAACGAATTATTGGGAAACTTAAATAAACAAACAGATTTGTCAGCATATTTAAATACGTACCAACTGAATTCATTTCCGAATGTCTCGGGCAACATATTAGATTTGATGTTTAGCAGTAGTTCAGTTGTTAAAGTTGTCATTTCTACAGAACCCATTACGCGTTATGATGTTTATCTTCTTCTTCTTCTTCTTCTTTAGGTGCCATGCCTGTATTCAGACGTTGGTCGTCATCATGTTTACAATTTCCTGAAATCTTTCTCTATCGGCTGCTGCGCGAAATAGTTCTTCTACCGTGCAATCACACCACTGCCTGATGTTACGCAGCCATGAAAGCTTCTTTCGGCCTATCCATCTTTTTCCTTCCACTTTTCCTTGTATTATAAGGCGAAGTAGCTGGTATTTAGGTCCTCTAATTATGTGACCGAAGTATTCTGTTTTCCGCTTCTTTATAATGTTCAAGAGCAGTCGATCTGTATCCATCATTCTGAGAACATCCTCGTTGGAAGTGTGCGAAACCCATGATATCTTTAGGATTCGACGGTAGCACCACAATTCGAATGCTTCTAGTTTGTTTAGCGTTGTGGTTTTTAGTGTCCATGTCTCGCAACCGTATAATAGAATAGACCATACATAGCACTTCAGGACCCTCTTACGAATATGCATTGATAGGTTCCTGTTGCATAGAACTCGTTTCCATGTCATAAAGGCCTTCCGCGATATTTCTATCCTAGCTATTATCTCTTCATCTGAGTCCCCATTTACATTCAACCAACTGCCAGGGTATTTGAAATGGTTTACACGCTCTATCCTCTTCCCATCGAGCCAAAGTTGACATTCATCTACAGTAACCTTTCCAACGGCCATCCACTTTGTTTTTGAGATGTTGATTTTAAGGCCTCTTCGGCAGCTCGCTTCATTGACTAGGTTTACTAATGTTTGGAGATCCTCGATGCTTTCCGCAAGAATGGCCGTATCATCAGCAAATCTAATATTGTTGATTACTTCTCCGCCTAGTCTTACTCCTTCTTGTCTGTCATCCAAAGCCTCCCTAAAGATTTCTTCAGAGTATACATTAAAGAGACAGGGTGAGAGAACGCAACCCTGTCTTACTCCACGTTTGATGGGTAGGTTTTGAGTACGACTGTTTTCAATTTGGATAGAAGCTACTTGATTGTAATATAGATGTTTTAGCAGTCTTATATCGTAGTTGTCTAGACCTGCTGCTTGTAGGCACTCAAAAAGTTTATCATGTTGTACTCGGTCGAATGCCTTTTCAAAGTCGATGAAACAGACGTAGATGTTCTTTCGGAATTCACAGCTCTTTTGTAGGAGAACGCGCATACAAAATAGTGCCTCTCTTGTTCCTAGACCATTTCTAAATCCAAATTGCTTATCACTCACTCTATTTTCGCATAAAAGGAATATTCGGTTCTGTATAATTCGTAGCAGTATCTTAAGCGTGTGGCTCATTAAACTAATCAGCCTAAAGTCGCTGCATTTGGTGGGTCTACTTTTCTTTGGTAATGTTATAAACAGCGATTCTAACCAATCATCTGGTATTATTCCTTCGCTGCAGATTTTATTAAAGAAAGTGGTTAGGTAAGAAATATTTTCCTCATCTAGAAGTTTAAGCAACTCAGCAGGGATCTGATCTGGTCCAGGTGCCTTATTATTTTTGGCTTGCTGTATTGCTTTCCCGACTTCCGACTTCAACATACTGGGGCCCCTGTCTATCTCGCTGCTGCATATAGTATGTGTATGTGCAGCGTTTTCTCGAGTAGCATCGTCAAAAAGGTCACTGATGTATCTCTCCCATTCTCTGCACTGTTCTTCGTGATTATAGATTCTTCCGTCGGCGTCCTTGAGTAAATGAGCATTTTTTGGTTTTCTGATTCCGGAGGTATATTTAAGTTTCCTGTGGAGATTGAAATTGTCGTTTTTTTTTGGAGGTTCTCTATTTCTTTACAGGAATTTTCGAGCCAGAGTTCTTTGGCTTGCTTAATTTTTCTTTTTATGAGTTTATTGACTTCACTGTATTTGTCAGTATCTATATTTTTACATTTCCGTCGTACCTCCATAAGGTCAAGAATTTCCTGTGTCATCCACTCATTTTTTGCCATTCTTTTAGGTGTTTTCAGAGACTCTTCCACTTCTTTCAAAATCGAGTTTTGTATATCGTACCAACATTCGTTAATGGTTCTGTTTCCGTTTGGTATTTTCGATATTTTGTGCATTTCGTTATTAATTCGCTGCGATATGTGTTCACGTGTTTGAGGATTTCTGAGGGGGTCGAGGCACATCCTGTTTTGTTTAGATGGCTTTGTTAATTTCTTTAATGTATTTTGGAGCAGAGTAAGTTATGGTTTGAGTTTATATCAGCGCTGGGGTAAGTTTTTACATCTTTAACATTGTTACGAAATCGGTGGTTTATTAAAATGTAGTCTATCTGGTTCCGTACTATTCTGTCATGTTGTCCGTCTTGAGGGGATTTCCACATATACAGACGTCTTTCTGGAAGTTGAAACCAGGTATTTGTAATGACAAAGTGAGCTTCCTGGTAGAATTCGATTAGACGTTCACCTCTTTGGTTTCTCTCTCACAAGCCACAGTTTCCGGTGATGTTATGCGTTGCCTTCCGTCCAACTTTAGCGTTAAAATCTCCCATGAGTATAGTTGTTTCGTGTTTCTTTGTTGTTTTTAGCACTTCTTCTATTTGGTGGTAAAATTCTTCGATTTCCCTTTCATCCTTGTCAGCAGTAGGAGCATAAACTTGAACAATGTTTATATTTACAGGTTTGGCATTTAACTGTATTAGTAATACCCTGTCTGACAGTGGTACGAAGTTAATGACATACTTATTAATATGTTGTTTCATAATTATTGATACTCCATTTCGGTGCATAGGGTCTTGGTTTCCAGAAGAATAAACGGCATATCCGTGTGATATGTATTTTCCTGTGTTTTACCATCTTGTTTCACTTACCCCCATGATAGTGATATCTAGCTTGTCCATTTCCAAGAGTAGATTTCTACATTCCATGTAGCTATCCTATACGGGTGATGTAGTTGTCATTTCTACAGAACCAATTAGGCGTTATGATGTTTATCATTCAACTCTATATGTAGAAATTCCGCTACCGACAAAATTGGATGAACTGAATTTTGAATATTACTATAATGATCTTAAACACTGCAATTATTTGGAAATGAACTTTTTCTTGGCAAATTTTGACTGGGCCTCATTAATGACACAAAATAATGTTGATATAATATTAAATATGTTTTATCAGTGTTTACCAATAGATGTGTCCTCTTTTTAGGCATGTGTTAGCAACTTCACAGCATGGCTTTATGGCAGATCGATCGACTACTACTAATCTGCTTGTTTATGAGCAGTACTTGGTGGAGGCTTTGGAGAGAAGGTGTCAAGTGGATGCTATTTACACTGACTTCTCCAAGGTTTTCGACAAGGTCTGACCTGTCTGGTCAAGTACAGCGAGTAAAAATTAATAACCTTAGGATGCTTACCTCGCTCCGCTCCTTTTTAACTGCTTTATTAACGATATTGAGGACATCATAACTTTCAGTAGATGTCTTCTTTATGCAGATGATTTAAAGATATTTCGGGTTGTCGGGAGTAGCAACGATTGCGAGGGCATTCAGCCGGATCTAGCTCAATTCTCTGAATGGTGTAAGTTAAATTTTATGCACCTCAAGGTTAATAAATGCTCTATTATAAGTTTTTATCGTAAAAGAGATTGGATAACTTTTGATTATTTTCTCGATAACAACACGATTAATCGCGTTGAATGTGTGAAGGATCTGGGTGTTACATTTGATAGGTCCCTTCGCTTCGACACACATATTGATAATATTGTGAACAAAAGTTTGAAGTTGCTCGGGTTTGTGAAGAGAATGCTTACAGATTTTAATAGTGTAGACTGTTTTAAAGTGATATACTGCTCTGTAGTTCGATCAGTCTTGGAATATGCGTCCCAAGTTTGGTCACCTCATTATTTTACATACAAAAAGTAGAAAGAGTACAAAGAAAGTTTTTAAGTTTCATTGCCTTTAAACAGGGAATGCAGCAGGAGCGGTCTGTATATGATGATACCGCCGATGCTTTGAGGTTGCTACCATTGTGTGTGAGACGCTAATATCTTGACCTCGTTCTACTTTATAAGATTGTTAACTCTTGTATTGATTCTCCTGAACTACTCAATAATATTGGATTATCGGTTTCTCAAAGAGCTTCTAGAGCACACAATTTGTTTGAGGTGATATATCATTGAACAAATTATGGCATTAACAGTTCTATTTCTCGAATGTGTAGGGAAATGAATTCAGTTCCTACCGAGATTGATATTTTTCATTTGCCACTTAATGTCTTTAAATTAAAAATTTTACAATTCTTGAAAAACTAGTTAATATTGTGAATTGTCAATACTTGTCTTTTGAAGCACTTAGATTTGTACGTTTTATAATTCTGATTCTCTTTTTAAATAGTGTTTGTATTTTTTATTTTTGCAATGGAATGAATTTTTTTAATCCGTTAATATACTATTATTATTATTATTATCATCAATTTCCTGTATTTGTCTACGTTTCGACCCATGAAGTCATCCTCAGGAGTATATCTATAGAATAAGGAATCTTATTTAGTGATATTTAAATTACAATATAAATTTAGATTCAAAATACAAAATCTACACAATAATTTAGTGATAAATTGTTTTTCTACGTTCTTATTAATATTTTTCTTTAATTATATTACACAGAATATTAGAAAGCATAGACGTTTGGTTTGAATCAAATTGTTGTTACCAGATATCACAATGTTCAGCTAGAGCCATTTTATTCCTGTTATTAATCAGGTTTGCAGGTCTGATACTTCGTTTGTGCTCTGTTATTTTAGTTTCAAGATATCTATAAGTTTAACTTATATAAACCCCTTCACAGTCCAAAGATTGAATTTTATCAACAATACTGCTTTTAAAATCTTTTGTAGTATGAGTTTATAATTTTTTAAATTCTTTCTAGTGATAATTTTATTTCTAAAGGCGATGGTAAGGGAGTCACTTTTAAGTTCCTTGGCATGAAACTATAAAAAAGACTTATGAGCAAAATGAAAGAAATTAAGAAACACAAGAATAGTATTAACAAAAAACAGAACATTGACACTCTGAGCACTTCATCTGTCAATATAATAAATTTTAAAGAACATCCTGTTGATTAAATTTCTATTCCCTAGTTGCTTTCTTTCACTACTTAACAAACATAAAAGGATCTAAAATAAAAAAAAATATTTCTACAGGTGTGCATGACTTCATATTTTATTTGGATCTGACTCCTTCGTCCCCATTTGTGTAAATAGAATACAATAATCCTATATAATATTTCTTAGAAATGTTTGTACAGGTGTGCTCTGCTTTTGTAAAATTATATAAATAAATAAAATTGATTTTATTTATTATTATTGTTCTATAAAGATAATCATTTTATATTCTGTGTAATATAATTAAAGAAAAATATTAAGAACACAGAAAGAACAATTTCTCCCTAAGTTGTTGTGTATATTTTGTATTTCGAATGTAAATTTATATTACTAATGCATATTGGCTTTATGTGCCTCAGAGAAATAGTCGATGGGTTGAAGTGTTCTCTGTGGATACTCACAGAACCAACTACTTCACTTATATAATAATAATATAATAATATCCTTTATTTGCCAACAAAATTATGATCACATAACAAAGCAACGTCAGAGAAAGAAATGTTTAACATTAAGAATTGTAAATATATCGATCTAACTACAGTTAATATAAAAACTAATCGACATTTCGATAGAAACTTTACACAAAGGAAAACAAAAAGAGAAAAAGACAGATACAAGATAATTTAAAAAAGTAGTAATAAGAGAGTCAGTTTAAACTGAACAAAGTTTTACAGATTGCAAAATAAGATATTCCAATTTAAAAGGAATAAAATTTTTACACACAAAACAAATGCATGAGAAAAAACCCACTAAACAAAAAATATTAAGTTAAAAATATTGACATTACAAAAACTATTCATTAAAATTGAAAGAGTAAAAACACCTATCAGAAAGCCATTCATTTATACGTCTCTTAAAGCAATTAATCGACTCGGTAAGCCAGATTTCTCTTGGTAACATCCTTACGGCTTTAATCGCCATATAGTACGGTCCTCTCTCATAGAAGGTGGAGTTATGTAAAGGTACCCTTAGGTCATTCGCCCCTCTGGTAGTCATAACCATGTTTCCCCCATAACGCTGTCTATTCAGCGGAAATAATTCCGTATTCCTTCTGATCAGCATGACTAAAGATCTAAAGTATAATGAGGGAACAGTAAGCAACTTAAACTGAGTAAAAAATGGTCGACATGAAGCTCTTGGATGTAGGTGAAAGATGCATCTTATTATGCGTTTTTGAATTTTAAATATATTAATAGCCTTTCTTGATGATCCCTAAAAGGAAATACCATAAGAGACAAGAGATTGTATTTGCCCAAGATAGAAAAGCCTAACAGTTTCTGCAGTGATGACGTCACGAAGCCTTTGGACTACACCACACAAACTGCTAAGCCTAGCCCCAAGAGCTGAGATATGATGTTCCAAGTTTAAAGAAAGGTCCAAATGAACACCCAAGAACTTAACCTGTTCCAAAGTAGGTATAGATCTACCCCCAAGTCACACAAGCAGTGACTCAGACCTTGTTGCATGCTTTGACAAAAGAATGAGGCCGGTTTTATCTACGTTTAGAGTGAGGCCGTTATCAGAACACCACTGCTGCATTTTCAATGCGGAGTTTGTGCACTTTCGAGACAGTCCCGCCATAGAAGTGTCCGCCAGAATCAATGATGTGTCATCAGCAAACTAGCAAGCGCTATTTGCGGCCAATCAATCCCCCAGATTGTTCACATATATTAAGAATAATATGGGCCCCAAAATGGAGCCCTGAGGTACCCCCTTCAACAATTTAGTTCTATCTGAAAAGTAATGATGATTATTTTTAGCAAAGCAGACTGTTTGCTGCCTATCCGATTAGTAGGATTGCAGCAAACTGGCAGCAACACCTCTGACCCTATACGCACCAAGCTTTGTCAAAAGCAAGTTATGATCCACAGTGTCAAAGGCCTTAGACAAATCAAAATATAGGCCTGTCACTTTATCATTTGTGTCAATTCTTTCATTTATATAGGAAATTGTGTTAAATATCGCCATTTCAGTAGATTTATATAGGAAATTGTGTTAAATATCGCCATTTCAGTAGATTTGTTAGGTCTAAAGCCGAACTGATTTTTACTCAGGATATTGAGTCTGTTTAGATGTTCAAATATTCTAGTATATATATATATATATATATATATATATATATATATATATATATATATATATATAACTTTTTCAAAGACCTTTGACACTGCTGAAAGCAGGGAGATTGGTCTGTAATTTTTGATGCACTGACGATACCCTTTTTTAAATATAGGAATCACTTTGGCTGTCTTGAGATTAGTGGGAAAGATCTGTGTGGCAAAACTTTCATTAACAATATTTGCTAAGGGATTACTTATGCAGTGTGCGACAAATTTTAAAACATATACGGACACGTCGTCCAGTCCCGCTGAAAATTTATTAGGTAAACTCATAAGTGTTTAAAAAATTTCATCGGAATTAACTGGAGATAAAAATATTGTAGGATAATTAACTTCAGTTTGAAACGTAAGGTTACGATTTGAATTATTGTGTATATTGAACTGTCTGCTAAATAGTTCAGCAATATCTTTTGGGTCACTATGAATATGATCATCTATTTTTAGGGTTATGTCGTAATTCTTTTTAATCTCATTGCATTCGGTTTTAAGAATATTCTAGGCAGTTTTAATTTTATTTTTGGAATTAATAATCCTACTATCATTTAAATTTTTATGATAATCAGATAGGTATTTCCGATAAATCTTTCTTTCTGACCTATATGTTCTATACACAGCTTGACTTTTTGTCTGCTTGTACCACACATACAGGTCTTTGATGTAGTTTGAAAAGTTACGGATTTCGGTATTTACCCAGGTTGCTTTATGATATTTGATTCTACTTGTACTGGTTGGGAAAGAAAGGTCAAAATAATAGTAGAATATTCGAAAAAATGTGTTATAATAATAATAATGGTTTATTAACGGCAATAAATCATACAAATTCCATTTTATATAATATGTCAAATAAGAATAAAAAATCTAAAACGAAACAATCACAAAATATCACAAGTCACATCAGTAATAAAAAAATAACAATTAACTAAAACAATAATACTGTCACTACAGTCTATTATGTATAAAATTCAATTATTTAAAAATTCTTTAATACAACCTTTAAATGAGTTCAGAGAGAGTATAAATGGGTCAACATTCCTAGGCAGTGAATTCATTTCCCTACTCATTCTGGACATTGGGGTGTTAAACGCATAGTTTGTCCTATGGTATGGTTCATTAAAAAGACTATGGACCCGAAGCACCCTCTGAGGTACAGTGAATCCAACAGTCCCTAACAATTTAGGAGCATCAACCATAGAGTTTATGATCTTATAAAATAATATTAGGTCAAGATAGATGCGTCTATTATATAATGATAACAAGCTCATATAATCCCGTATTACACTGAATGGCACATCTTGCTTAAAAGCAACAAATTTCAAGAAACGGACCTGTACCTTCTCGATTTTATTTCTGTATATTTCATAGTTTGGTGCCCAGACTGGAGATGCATACTCCAAGACAGTTCGAACCATTGAGCAGTATACAGATTTAAAACACTGCACACTGTTGAAATCAGCTAATGTGCGTTTAATAAAGCCAACAAGCCTTAAACCATGGCTCGAAATACTATTAACGTGCAGGTCAAAAGAAAGACCCTCATCAAATATCACCCCAAGATCTTTTATATGATCTGAGCGAGTCAGCATTGAATTGTGCAATGTGTAATTATAAACTATACTATCTTTTTTCTTTGAGAAAGTAATGGCAGAACATTTTGTTAAATTAAGTTGCATGAAATTGCGGTCACACCACTTAGTAAAACTATCCAGGTCACCCTGCAAGGCCACACAGTCCTCTATCTCTCCAACAACCTTAAATATCTTTAAGTCGTCAGCATATAAAAGACATCTGCTTGAGATTATAGGATCCTGTATGTCATTCACGAAACAATTAAAAAGAAGGGGTGCCAAATGTGCACCCTGTGGGACTCCAGAAGTGACAGGTATATCAGCAGATTCAACGCCATCAATCTTCACCCTTTGTGTTCGATTGGAAAGATAACTTTCAAACCACTTAAGAAAAACTCCTTATGACTACTAAATAGAATGTGCATTTTGGCTAATAAGTTATCCCGTGATCAAATGATCTGGACATCTTTAACATGTCCTTAAATAGTTTAAAAACTTTTTTAAAAGGATATTTATAATGTTAATTTTAACTTCTTACTATTCTTCGTGTGGTCATAAATTATGAGCATACTGTAGTTCAATGGATCCTTTGGATTTGTTCGTTTATTGTGTGGTATTTTTGATCTGTCTGGAGGCTTGTTTATAAGTTACAAAGTGTTGTAAATTTTAAATTGGCTTAACCATTAATAAAATATTTATTTATTTACATTGTAATTCGAATATTACTAAAAAAACTCCTTATTGTATAAATGTTTATTTTAAAGTCCTGAGGATGACTTCATAGAGATCGAAGCATCAACAAATACAAGAAGTTGATCCTATAAGTTGGTTTATTCCCCTGGTCCAGCCAAATCTCAGATTTATGATCAGGTGAAGTCATTAGTATTTGGAATAAAATCAGTAAATTATTGTAGTGTGCTATACTAGACCAAAGTCCTTGAGATCATTATTTTCTTATAGTATTTTGAACTCCTCAATAATTTTATGTGTAAATATATAAATAAAAGTTGGTTTTTCCAACATTTTAATCTTTTATTTTAGCTATTTAAGGTCTTTAAATGGAATAATTTTATATAAAATGGTAAAAGAAGTTTAAAGTCCAATCCTGAAGTTTATGCCAACCTGATAGTAACCAATAAAAATTATATAAACCAGAACCGCTCAGGCCTATCACTAATGTCTTATGTCCTTTTAAGTTTATTTGATACTTTGACTATATCAGTGGTAGCATTGTTATGTTAGAAGTATTTTATATTTTATAATTTTTATTTAAAAACCAGTAACCACGAAGATGCTAAAAATATTTATGGAGACCACTATATCCTGTCTAAATTATTTCTGGAAATATTAATCCGACCTGTAAATGTAAATCCATTGTTTTGTTAGAATTCTATCTAATCTTAAAATACAATTTAGGTCAACAACTTAACCAGGCAATACAACTTAAATGGTATGACTCAGACTACCCACACTATTTTTATATTATTAAGAACAACTTCAAGAAAACATGATTAAGTGTTTAAAAACAACTTACTAGTTTAATCTAATTTAATCCCATATAATACCTAGCTTATACATATCTTATATTAAAAAAAAAAACATGATAAGGACTCACTTGTAAATGTTTCTTTAATATCTTGTCCATGTGTAATGAATATAATGGTCACCTGTAAAATCTGTTGGGGTGCTGCCTCCAAAAAACATTCTAATACTCTTAATAATGCGACATCAGAGTCTTCTTTAACCATCAATTCATAATATTTTCTTTGATTTTCATGGTCTCCTTGTTTCTCAGCTTTTTTAGATTTAATTGCATATTGAAGAGCATCAAAATACCTTAAAATGGGAGCTAATTGGAACAGCAAAACCAATATGCAACATAAGCGCCTTCTTGTAAATTTTTTGGTTAATGTTTTGCCTCTGTGATTGTTGTCTTGATCTAGGACATACATTCGTACACTAAATCCTGTGTTTATAACAGCAGGAATTAATATAAAACCTAAAGTTGTAAAGAAATAGCCTAGATACCCATTTTCATAGTATCGATACGCCAAATTACAATCAAAAAATACATCTACAAGATGACTTATAATCGATATCACAAAACCTGCAATATCCCAGTTCGTAACTCTATCTGTGGAAGGTAGTCGATCGATCTCATCTCTATCTCTGTCGTTGTCATTGCACATTTTTTTCTGGTGCAAAACAGTCATTTGGCCTTTTTCTTGGTATCCAGAGGCATTTGATTTCAATTCAGTCTTATGAAGAAAACTTGTATAAAAAATAGTTTCGATAATTGTGTTATTTCTTACAATTAATATAATACTTTGGCAGATGATTAAACATATTTGAAATCAAAATCACTGAAATTAATTGATCGAGGCACTTTTTTAAATTTTACATCGGTAGAACTGTTATAAAATCAAAAACAACAAAGAGAAAATATAACCTTAAAATTTTTCTTCTTTTCTCAAACGTCACTATCCGAATTCAAATTTTAGAATTTATTTTCTTCTTTAAAAAAAGTGCTTCCAGTACTTTACTATATAGCATCAAATAAATGTACTAGTTTCCATTCTGTTAAAATCGAGCAAGGACTATTGCATTATTGACAGATTTGAACCGAAATAATGAGTAAGCTATTGTCACAGATAGAATTATAAAAATCTTCTGATTATTTTACTTATACCTTCGAGCGTACACTACCGGCAGTAGCCTATAATGTCCCGCATGCATTGCGAGGCAGAGAGAGGGCTAATACAGGGCTATACTATCTTTCTCTCACTCAGCAACGTGATTAGCGGGCGTGCGCTTCGAAGTCCTGAAAGCGAGAGACATAGCATTACACTATATTCGCTCTCTCTTTGCTGTGTAACGCGTGGATTATGCTACCTCCTAAGGACTTAAGTCGCTGCTACCACCAGTAGTACATGCTCGAAGTTTAAACTATATAGTCCCTACTTATTTCATCTATGATATATAGGGTGTTTATTTTACATGTCAGGCCCTGTTCTGTATGCATATTTTTTGATATTTGCTTGTCTTCCTACAAACAGTAAATATGCCAGATCCTTATTATGATATTCTACTTCCCTTTAATTTTGTAGAATCCCAGCCATTTTTTTCTTTTCACTTATGTATAATCTTTTCATGTTCAAAGTATTTGAGAAAACACAAAAAACAAAATCATCTATTTGACAGATAAATGACATCGATCATGTGATATAGGGAGTTCGAAATTTCTCTAGATTAGTGAATCATTGTTTTGCGCTTTATTAGTACACAAAATATCCCTTCAGGATCTTTTGTGTACAGTCGCTTAAATTATTGCTTTATTTCAGTAATTATTCTAAATAAAGTTGGTTTTTCCTGCACGTTAATCTTTTACGCTATCTATTTGATGTCTTAAGTGGGAAAAATTGCCAATATATTAAATATAAGCAATTCCACATTATTCCGATTTTCAAAAAGAACCCGTTGTATCCCTGCCATATCTAGCGAGTGCAGGCTGCGTAAAGATTTTTACGAGTAGATATTTTAAATTATATCTCAATTTTCCCTTTTTTTATCTCGTATTTTATTTACTGATGAGGGAAACTTTTCAAAATAAACCTTAAGAAATTTTCACAATAATCACATTTGGGCTGAAGAAAATTCGCATTCATTTTTTAAAGCCAATTATTTAATTGGCCCATGTTTTCTTCTATTAAGATTAAATGGCGACCAGTACTGTCCCTTTCTTGAGGAAGAGTTATCTGCCCTTTTTGCAGAGGCTCTTCAAGATAAGAATTATTGTTTATGCATGATGGCGCTCCAGCACACTTCAGTATCAATGTACGCCGTCACTTAGAGGCATTGTATCCAAATCTTTGGATAGATCGAAGAGACACTCGACACTAGCGTTCCCGATCTTCGGATCTGAATTCTTTGGATTTTTACATCTGGGGTTTCCTTAAATCTTTGGTTTATGCATCTCCTGTTGAAGATTTGAGAAATTGCATTATTGCGAAAAGATAAGAAATACTCCAGGATTATTTCAATGAATACGTTCTTCAATGTAACGAAGATCGAATTCTTTCATTATGGTTTTTTCAACATTTGTAGTAATTTCTGTTATTAATATTTTGTTACTGTTGTTCAAATTCTGTTATTATTATGTTTTATTTTTTTCTTAGGCCCTGTTAGTTAAAATAAATAAAAATGAAAATTAATTAAAACAAATGCATTATGGTTTTTTTACTCATGTATTTTTTTTTTGTGGAAATCAATTTCAATTTATTTCACAAATATTAAGTTACAATATATAAACAAATAGTACATTAGTCTTGATAATAATTACACAAATCACAGAGTTTATCTTGCACCTAGGTACAGTGCTGTCAAATGTTCCACAGAAAAATACTGGCAAGTTTTATATTTATTCCTGGCAATTCCTGGCAAAATGCATGCGATAAGAAAAAGCTGATATTGCTCAATTAAACTGAATATTAGAGAAAGACAGATGATAATAAGGTTGTCCATCCTTTAAATTTTAGACTGCAAAACCATAAAATAAAGAAAAAATAACTACATGTGAGAAGCAAAAAGAGATAGTAGAGAGATTGAATTTTAAAGACGAGGCATCTCACCAATTGTATGTATATTTAGCCTTAATATTTTGTCAATTTCTGAGTACAAGATATCTATTCCTGGCAAATTCCTGGCATGATAGTATTCCTGGCACAGCTAATTATTCCTGGCAAATGCCAGGAATTACTGGCAAATTGGCAGCCCTGCCTAGGTATGAAATACCTGTATGTGCATTAATAGTAAACATAACCATATACAATTTCAACATGACTGCACATTCACCAATCAGTCCTATCAACCACAAGGACACACGACAAAAAAAATATAACTGCCTAGTATACAATTTATTGGTGGATATTAATCCCTACACTAGTTAACAAAGATCCACATAATTAGATATACACGTCAATCAATATAAACAAGACAGAAAATTACAAAAGTGCAAATATAAAAATAAATATTAAAATTACTAAAACTCTAAAACAAATATTACATTATTAAAATACATTTATCATTTTAAAAGGTATTCAAAAAGAGATGACTTTTTGAGAAGTAAAATGTCCTGAACACCTTTTTAAACTGTTTCCTTCCTGTAATATTACGTATATTAACTGGTATGAGATTATACAATTTAGGGCCAATATAAGAAACAAAATGATGCCCCTGGTTATTTCCACAATATTTGGTGTTAAGTAAATTATTGGTGTTACCCCTCGTTCCATACACATGAGATATTACTAATTTCGCAAATCTTTCGTTACGATGTATAAAATTACAAACTGTCATAATATACAGGCTCTTCAAGTTACAAATATTCTCATCATACAACAAATCAGTGGGGTACAATCTTGGTTTTTTCAATACAATTTTCACAATATAGTTTGTGTAATTGCTAATTGTTTTTGATGACAGTTACATGCCCCTCCCCAAATCAGTGCGCCATAGCTCAACAAAGACTCAACAAGTGCTCTATAAATCATTATTAAATTATTTTTTGATAGAAATTCTCTCAACATATAAAATTTATAAATTAAACATCTTATCTTTTTAACTAGATAGAGCAAATGTTGATCCCACTTGAGATGTTTATCAATCACTACACCAAGATATCTAGTACTAGCGCTTTCTCGCAGAGCTTCACTTATACCCTCCAAGACTATCTGAGAAAAATTTGGTCTATTGGCTTCGGTTAGGGAAAAAGCAATATAATGTGTTTTTTTGATGTTCAAACTTAATTTAATGGTATCTAAAAGGTGCTTTATTATTTTAAAGCCTGATTTTAGCTTTTCTCTTACATCTTCCCATGTTTTAGCAAAAAAGACCACAGCAGTATCATCAGCATACGACACTATTTTCCCCTCCAATGCAAGACCGCAAACATTATTGATATATAAATTAAAAAGAACAGGTCCGATCACAGTTCCCTGCGGTATGCCATGCTCAACTATTCTAGCTACGCTGATAGTTTTCCCAATTTTGACTCGCTGGGGACGATCCCTGAGATAATCTCGGAAGACCTCAGATACGATTCCCCTCACTCCACATGCATCCAACATTTCAAGAAGAAGAGCATGGGAGACCGTGTCAAAAGCCTTCGCCAGATCAAGGAAAAGAGCAATACACTTATCTCCACCGTTTAAATGTTCCATGACGCTATTTACTAGCTTGAACACTGCATCCGTTGTACTGTTACCCTCTCTGAATCCAAACTGGTTATTTGACAGTACAGCATTTTTATTGAAAAAATCTACAAGACGCGTCTTTAAGCATTTCTCAAATATTTTCGCAACATTAGAGACCACACTCACCGGTCTATAGCTTCCCACACAATTCTTATCACCGTACTTATAGATCGGAGTGACAACAGATGCCTTAAAATGGGAGGGCACCCTTCCAGATTTAAAGATTAAGTTTATTATATGAACAAGAGGCATTCTAATGTATTCATGCAGAAACTTAAGTGTCCTGGCCGAAATTTGATCACAACCTGAGGAGCAATTGTTCTTTAGGCTGTTTATATGCATAGAAACCTCGTCTGAATTTGTAGGTCTCAGAAACATTGATGAGTCGGCAGTACTCTTGATTTTATAAGGGTTTTCTGGACAATTTATTGCCTCTGACATTGTTTTTCCGATGTTTATAAATCGACTATCGACTTTTAGAGGAATACATGAAACAAAAAAATTTCACAATAAGATGGTCAAGCTAACAGAGTAATCTAATCGAGCCAGTGGCGCCCGGAAAAAAAATCGAGAGGGTAAAATTTTACAGATCCAGGAAAAAGCATCACTCTGTATCAGGCACGGATCCAAGGGGGTACTATAGTTTATTCAAGAACTACAGCGAGTAATAAATCATTTTTTACTCTTTTTTTTTCTTAGCAAACTACCTGTGTTCTTTAGTCCGGTGTCTTTGTCAAAATCTGTTACGACATATATTTTTCGTAGGAATGGGTTTGAAATTTTATAATCAGAAATACATAATAATGGACTATTTGGGTTGGATAGCAATAGATATTTGGATGTGTGAAGTGTTAAAAAGTATTTTAATCCTTATCATAAGCGTCGGAAGGAGATTTATTTTATTTATCACTAAGTATGTATGGCATAGAATATTATTTCAGTAATAAACTTAAAATAAAAAGTTTTTATAATATAATTTTATTTCTTATGATTTCTTACTAATTCACATACATTAGAAAAAATAGACAATTTTGACATATTTAACACAAATCACAACTGTATTTTTATTATTTTAAATTTTGGCATAGAAACCGTTTTAGGCTCATTCAGACTAAAACGTAGCCTTTTTCTCTCAAAAAATTCTAAGTTATAATTTAAATACTTACAAAATACCCATTGTCAAAGATACACAAAGTTAAACATATATAAAATAATAAATTCGTCCATATAATATTAAATTTTTTTTGGGGCTATCGGTCATTTTATTATTAATTAAAAACATTTTTAGGACATTTGACGTTTCAGTTTATTTATTTCTTAAACCATCTGCAGAATTACAATTAAACGCTAAAAAGGGATTCAAATGTAATTAATTTTTATATGTTACAGAAAATTTAAACAATAAATTGTGTTTACGCTGGTAAACATTACTTGTCTAATTTGTAATCAAAGTCAGTGAAGCTATCTTCGCTCAAATTAATTATAATTGGTTCCTCTATCTCACCGATCATGAGATCGAGTTTCCATATTTTCTTTTATTCTTTAATTATATGGATTTTCCCCAATTTTCTGCAGTAGCTTTATTCAAAAAAATCTTTTAAAAGTTCAGCTAAATTACTAAATTTATGTTGTGTTATTTTCAGCAACTCTCTGAGCAATTTCCAGAGCTCAGTTCTTTTAATTTCAGGTAAATCCCGATATTCATTGATTTTAGTTACAATTTTGTCGACGGTTGGGATCTGCTTCTCATAATAAAATGTATGTACAACTCCTGTTATTGCAGTTTATATCTCTTCTTCCAACGAGGTTTTTCCTCTGCCTGTGATCGAATGTGGCTTGGGAGTACTAACACTTTCAGTCGTTTTTTTCTCCTTCAGTATTCGGTACATAGTAAATTTTCCAACTCCTGTCATGTTGGAACACATCTCAGCAGAGTTTTTAACATTATAATCTAGATATTGATATCTTAAGGCATCATAAACATTCATCGTAATAAGTTTTTCGTTGAGGAAAAAATGCCCTGGTTTAACGATTTTGGAATAAATATAGATGTGGAAGTCATATCTTTTGGGTATCTCACTAATCTCAAATAATATATAAAAACAAGCACAAACAAGATAAATTACCAAGGACATACTATAAGGTGTACTTTTCTCACTGACAGAATTTAAATTGTACTATCAGAAATTTTATTGTTGCAGTAAATTTATAAAAGCTTATAATATTCAAATATAATTAGATTTATGGCAGTCTTCAGTTACCTGCGGCACTGGAGCAGGTGCGTTGGAGGTTTCGGTAACAGTTTTATTACTCTCTCTAGTTCTTGAATAGAGTATATGAATGTGTATGCTTGCGCTCGCCCCTCCCCTTCCAAAGAGCTTCGAGTTCAAGAAAATAGAACCGATTTTGTCTTTTGTATTAGGAATGTGTACGCTGCTGGCACTCCTCCCCGTTGACAATTTATTTTTTTGCTATAGCCCTCCCCCCCTCCAAGAGCTTTGAGTTCAAGAAAATAGACCCGATTCTTGCAATCTCACTTGAAATGGGAATGTTGCTGGTGCCCCCCCCCCCCCAAAGAGAGAGGTTGGATCCGCCCCTGCTCTGTATATTATTTCACATAATAATAATTTTTTTTAAGAGAACTGCAAAAATTGTTGTGTTCCAAATTTGACTTAATTATCTTTAAAAACAACTGATAATAAATTTTAACACCCTGTTTTAAAAACTAAGCATTACCAGACATATTTTTATAAGCACTTTTATGCTTAAAATTAATTCAATAATAACGCTTTAAAATTTTTCGCACTTATTTGGAAACACCCTTTATAAAAGGAGGAAGAAAGTTAAATGTCAGGTCCTGAAGTATAACCCAATCAGAAGAAATTATTTCTAAGCAATAATAAAACTCTTTTATAAAATGTACAACAACCTTTTTATTTCCGAACCACAAAGTATAAAGTATGTATACATATAAAAATCTGATTTTTACATAACAAAACATAAACTTACAAAATAACTTCATAAAAATAAATTTTGAGGGTCACCCCTGTTATATTCTAATACCATAAAAAATACAATAAGTAGAAAAAAATAATTAGGTATAAAAAAATCAACTGGTTGCGTCTTGTATCTAATTATAAATTAAAAAGTAAAAATATAAAAGAAAAAAGGTCCTATTCGATACATTGCCAACCAAAAGTTTAAACACACTTACGTATAATTTATATTTAACAGCAAATTTTTTAAACGTTGCAAGTTTTTGTAAAATACAATTTATAAACGTGTATCTAAAATTTTGCTTAGCAGTGTATGTTAGTTTGTGCTTCTTTTAATACAGGAAAATGTAAAAGTTCCCATTAACCCAAATCAAATATAGAGTAAAAAACAGAAGTAACTACAAAGTAAAGGATCAACTATCATAGAAAATAGCTGCTATTGCAAATGGATAAAATTGTGGGATATTACGTAATTTTCACAATTATTAGTAATATAATTTTCAAAGCTTCTTTTTTCTAAATGGGAATTAAAAAAAAAACTGAAGTTGTGTGTGTTTTGCGACACACTCAAGGAAATAAATATAAAAAATTATAAATAGGTTTCGTTCTAAATCTATAAAATTTACATTTTGAAAATAGAATTCTTCTTGTGATATTACCACAAGCTTGCATATTGCATGCCACTGACTATATTTCTGAAGTGATGATTTTTCGGTCAATAAAGCGACTAAAGAATAAGAATATGCAGGGTTCTGATGGAGCGTTATGATTGAAAACCACTCTCATATCTTTAATCCAGCCATCAGAACATGCACATCTCTAGGGGTTTGCAAGGAGGCTAGGATAACTACAGTCTTTCATCTATCGGACTATGAATTTGCTCAATGCAATCTCTAGAGACATTGATATTTATAGACTTTCTTCTACTCAAATTACCAAAATATTTAAGAATAAGTGCCAACCAATTCTATCTGTCCCAATTGCTGTTGCAGGAAAGCAAATTTCAAGAGCTGCGAATTGTGGTGGGATTGACAGGACATTGTCACCTGAGGCATCATCATCATAAGATTGGTGTCGTAGACAACCCAACGTGTCTGGAGGAGGATGAAACTGTTGACCATGTCCTCAAAGAATGCCCAGCACTCAACTAACTGAGGCAGAGACATTTCATATATACAATTTTGTCACCGGAAGCCGTCATGTTAGTATATTTAATGAGGCTGCTTCAATTCGCAGACGATTGGCCACGAATGACCTGCAACCATGGTGGGATGTAAAGAGGCCTAGGCATCGATGATCAAGTATCATCATCATTCATTTATTCATTCAAGTACCTCATTTGTACTGTGCAAAGTTGTGTCAAATTGTCTAATGCATTTCTGTTAGACAATAATAATAATTACTTGTCTACTTCTTTGCTACAAACGTGGATTATAAGAAGGCCTTCGACTCAGTACCACATGAGTGGCTCAAAACTATATTGAGAATGTATAGGGTCGATAATCATTTTGTTTCCATGACGCATCACGTCAACTTGGAGAACTAGGATCCAATTGCAAGTGCCATCCAGCGATACCATCGAAACTAATACAATCCCAATACGAAGGGGAATATTTCAAGGTGATTTACTAAGCCCATTGTGGTTCTGCCTTACATTGAACCCACTGTTATGCCATTTAAACTCCATCAGATACGGCTTTAGTATTAGAAATAACAACGAAGAGGTAGTAAGATTGAATCATCTTCTATACATGGATGATCTTAAACTGATGGCTGCTACCAAAAACCAGCTGGAGCAAATGCTCAAAATTGTGGAGGAGTTCTCCGGGGATATCGGAATGCAGTTTAGACTTGACAAGTGCCGTATTTTGAACATCGTTAAAGGAAAGTTACAACCGGGAGCATCTGAGATGCAGAACGGTGAAACTATAGTTGCAATGGAAGCAGAACAAACATACAAATACCTAGGTATGAAACAGGTTAAAAGAATTGACCATCGCACTATAAAAGCCAAATTGACAACCGAATTTGTCTAAATAATAGAAATTTGTTTAAGGCGCTCAACACGTACATATGCTCTGCACTTAGCTACTCTTTTGGAATTGTAAAATGGAGCAGGACGGACATCGAAAACCTGCAAAGGAAAATAAGAACACTCTTAACAAAAGCACACAAACACCACTCTCGGAGTGCTATTGAACGCACAATGCTTCCAAGACACCAAGGAGGAAGAGGATCGGTCGATATTGGTAAGCAGCTCGACCAACAAATAATAAACTTACGTTCTTATTTCCACAGGTTAGCTGACTCTTCCACACTACATCGAGCAATATGCGGGGCAGACGATTCAACGCCGCTACACCTGAGAGACATTCATCGATTACTACTTACTGCTAAAAACGAGTATTCATACCGGTAATTTTGAGTTGTATAAATTCGCATTATCAAAAATAGTTAATTTATATTTTGCTTTTAATCAACCAAATTACGCGCGTTATTTGGTAAAATATCTCGATAATTTGATGAGAATTGACGAGACGTATCCAGGATTACGTAAGAACTTTGAGAAGGGATCATTTGGTATAAAAAGAACAACAAAACCTTTTTCAAAACAAGCGATTGATCTCACTCTTGAGCAAACTATTAACGCTGATGCTGCGAATAAGCTGACTGGAATTTCGCACATTACCAATTCTATATCAGCTAGACAGCGATTGTGCCACAGCCATACTATTCGATCTACTAGCATTAGCCACACAATGAAGGAAACTGATCTGACTAAATTACAAAATGTTACAGCAGATCTTCAAAATCGCAAGATAAAAGGAAGTACAGCACAGCTTCACAAACTCATCGATGGCATTAAGCGTAACATCAATCCGTTTGATGATAATTTAGATAAAGATTGTTTGTACAACATTTCCACTGGCGAAGCAGCACCTGAAGCCGTTGAAAATTTCTTGCAGCTGACGTTCATGAGGTTTCATGGCACAACTGTCTGAAGCATTTCACAAGTTATCGCCCAAGAGGAAATTGGTCAGGAAAATCTGTTGCTGGCTTGTATACTATATCGGAAGTTCATCATCAGACATCCCTCAATAGGAAATGACTAATGTAGATATGGATGTCAAACATCGGAGACCATCCAGCACATAACTGGAGGATGCCAAACGTTTGCCGCAACCGAGTGTAAGGAAAGATACGACTCAGCCGCTAAGATACTCCACCAGGACTTAGCAGAAAATTTAAAACTATTGCAGGTAGAAAAACTTCCTTACTACAAACACAATCCGGAGGTGCAAATCCGCAAACAGTGGGCAATGAACAGCGTTCACACGATTCTCATAATACTATTAACAACTGGAGTGATACTAAAGAACCTCCTGCAGAACAGCAAGGGACTGGGCCTTAACAAGCATCTGTATAAACCGATTCAGAAATCAGTTCTCCTTGGAACCGCGCAGACCGTCCGAAAATTTGTACGAAGTACAGACGACGACACCTCCTAGGACCCGATAACATGAAAAGGGTTCCCACAGAGCTTTATATTTTGGGTGTCTCAATAATCCCTGGAGGGAGTACGCCGTTTGGCGTGTGAATCTGATTATTAATATTAGTTTGCCTAATTCATATGGACGCCGTGTAAACATACTTTTTAAATGCATTAGACAGAATAACTTTTGTTTATAAGTAACATTAATGTTATCATTACTCATTTTATCTCTTTTTTGTCGAAAACGTGAAGATCTATAGCACAGGATATCCTAGTGATAGGGATGTTTTGCAGACAGATAATAATATCGTTTGCATTTGGCCTGAAATTAACGTGCTGAATTTGATTGCCAAAAAGTGTAAGTATGAGAGCTAGGTAAAGCATATGATCAATTTACAAAATGACACTGAAAAATCAGAAGTTCATTGTTCTAAGACTTTTGACGAGTTTGTGATAATAACACAAATAAATAAATAAATTTTGGTAGGTTAGTCACGCGATAAAAAATGATGTAATACCAAAAATTGTAGATTCAATGCAATGTGATAATGATTAGAACATATAATAGTTGTTTTTCTTCGTATTTACTTCTATTTTATAATGGAAAGTAGGAGGAAACAAAGCGTCCCAAAAATCACGACACAGTTTTTAACAGCCATGTAACCTAAAAATATGTAGAACTGTTCAATTTTTTTTCTAATAATATGTAAATTTCGGTATACTCAGTGGCAAAGAAAATAGAACACCCAGTAAAAACTCAATAGAAATTCGTACATATGTTTGTTATTGTAAGAGTAAGAGACCACGTAACATTTCAATGTTATTGGTCTATCGCTTTTACATGCAAATATGTAAAAGTAAATAGAAAAAATAATTGTATATGCTCAATCAAATCGGCAATGGTGCCAGTGTTTTCACACCTTCACTCAGCCGATTACACGCCCGTCAGGAAGTAGCCTATATTTCGCGGCTCTGCGCTTTTTTATAATTTTTGAATGTCAGTAAAGTATGTACAGTACTGCAATAAACAAAGAATATTTTGGACTCATAAATATAACAATTTTTCCATATACTTTTACGTTTGTGTCGGTATTTTTGAAACACCTTACTTGGAACATATCTATCTGTCTGTAAAAATTAAGTCCAATCACCTGATGCAATTTCAAATACAAAATATAAATCACATGTTATGACTCACACCACAAGATCATTAAAATTAACCTTACTTTCTTCTAATTACCCATTTATTCATAATAAAACTAGCTACCAAAGGCCATATTATCATAAAGGCTATAATTTGCGGTTGGAGACCGCCGAAGAATCCTTTTTTCCTTACCAGGACTTTCTTGGTCGACGTTTCCAATATCGCTACCTAAAAATTAAAACACCGTTTCAAAATTGAAAACTGACACATATTCCCCCTTGCCTACTTTTACTATTTTATTAAGTTCTATTATACACTCACGAACAAAAATATTGCATATTTAATTTTTAAGAATTTGTTTATATTCATTTCTTTTCCTTTAAATCGTTATGTATTTTCATTGTTAAATTTCTTATGCTACGGCTTTTTACTTTTATTTACTTATTTATTTATTTACAAACCCTACAGATTTACATCCAGTTACAGAGTGGGACAAGAGACTTAGTCTAAACAAATAAATATTAATAATAATATAAACATTGCTAAACATTAACATTCCACTGTATCACTTATATTATATGATACAGCAATGCCCTAAGCCTATTTGATATGCTGATATCACAAAAATCAAATCTTGATAGTATTTGATTATATAACCTACACATTACCATAACAGGTGAATTATTGTAATAGTTCGTACGAGTATTATCAACATAAAGAATAAGTGGATTTCTGGTTCTATATGGCGGAGCATAAAAGTTAAGTAAGGCTAATAAGTCAGGAGCATTTATCATACCGTTCAACAATTTATATAAAAAATAGATAGATGATACCTTCCTTCTACTTTCAAGTGTTTTAATGTTATGATTATTCATAATATCTATTGTTCGTATATGCATTTGATATATGCTCGTTTCTTTGTAATAGAACTTATTCTGTATTTTTTCTATTTTGTAAATATGACTCTCATAACATGGACTCCATATTATTGAACAATATTCCAAAATACTCCTCACATAGGCGACATACAACAACTTAATACACTTAATACACTTAACATTAAACTCTAGAAGCCCTACTAGTTATATCACATATATGATCTTTAAATGTCAGTCGAGTGTCAAAGGTGACTCCAAGATCCCGCATTTCGCCAACTCTAGTCAATGCTCTCCCATTCATTTCATAAACATGATTTAGATAATATTTTTTCCTACTAAAACTAAGACAAAACACTTGTCAATATTAAAATGCAAATTATGTTTGATTGACCATTGATATAGTATGTCCAAATTTTGTTGAAGGACCTGACACTCATTGTAATTATTAATTTTTATATATAATTTAAGATCATCAGCAAACAATAGTACTTTAGATGCGTTAATTTCATCAACCAGATTACTTATAAACAGGAAGAGCAATGGACCTAGGTTAGAGCCCTGCGGTATACCTGATGTAGCAAAGAAATAATCAGAATAATAGCCTTTAATAGTCACCCTTTGTGGTCTGTTTTGCAAATAAGATTTCAACAAATGTACAAGGTTGTCATGAAAGCCAAATTCCCCATGTAATTTCTGTATAAGTATGTTATGCGATACCCTGTCAAAGGCCTTGGCAAAATCTGTATAAACAACGTCAACCTGGTTCTTTTTATCAAGGTTTTCAGCTATATATTGGGTTAGTTCACATAAATTAGTGGCCGTAGATTTTTTACTTAAAAACCCATGTTGTCGATTTAATATTTTATTTTCAACAAAATTGTATACAAATTTGTATAAAACAGATTCAAATATCTTTGTCGGACATGACAATAGGGATATAGGTCTATAATTTTTTACATCACTGTTATCGCCTTTCTTGAAAACTGGGCAAATTTTAGCCTCGTTCCAAATTTGGGGAAATGTATTGGTTTTTCAGAGAAAGGTTAAACAATATTCTAAGAGGTTCAGCCAGAAAGCCGACCATTCCTTTAAACACAAATGCAGGTATATTGTCTGGACCAACTGCTCTATTAACTTTAAGGCTCTTGACAGTATCACACACATCCCCATAGGTGACTTGATTAATACACAAAGAATCAAAGACTCGAAATTCATCCACAACAAGGTCATCGAGATATCCAGAGTCATCAACAAAAACAGAGCTGAAATATGAAGCAAATGCATTTGATATCGATTTCCCATGAATATACTCAACATCATTTAGACGCAGCTTGTTTGGAACACCAACAACACCTCTATTACTATTAATATATCGCCAAAATGACCCTGAATCCTCGCAGATGTCTGACATATATTACAATTTATACAGATAAAACAATACTTAGACATAGCCTTTATATGCATAGGATGCCTTGGCGACTAAAAATCGTTTTGCTTTATTTATCGATTCTGTAGTTTTCTTGCTAAGATGCCATATTTTAGCGATTTAGTATGTGTAAAATTGTTACTTTAGCCAATGAGGGTTGCAGACAAGAAGATATTGCGCGGAGAGTGCGTATCCATCAATGGATTGTTTCCCGTATAGTAAAGCGATGCAGGGAAACTGAAGAATACCAGAGGCATCCCTGTCAAGGACGAAAAAGATGTACAACGCCAAGAGATGACCAATATTTGAGAATTCAATCTTTGCAAAATCGCACAATTATAGCTCCGCACTTCAAAAATGAATTACAAATCACAAGACAAGTTAATGTAAGTCGAAACAGTAATAAGAAGACTTACAGAGGTCGGTTTAAATCCAAACGTTCCTAGGCTTCTCCCACGTCACAAAACTGAACGGTTACAATTTGCAAGAGCTCATGCTAACTGGAATTAAGACCAATGGGAATTAGTTCTTTCAATACATGAAACCAGGATACAATTATGGAAGACAGATGGACGTGGTAAAGTATACAGAAGGTCTGGAGAACGTTTTGCAAAATGTGATCTTGAATAAACCGTTAGCTTTGGTGGCGGTTCCATTATTCTATGGGGTGGCATTAGTTGGGAGAGTCGTACGGAACTTATTGAGGTGAATTTAAGAATGAATGCTGACTGGTACATTCAGAACATGCTTCAGGAACATGTTTTACTTTATGATAATGCTCGTGCACATGCGGCAAGAATAGTAGTCCAGTATCTTTAAGTTATTGGAATTGTGACTCTGGATTGGTCACCAATGAGTCCTGATGCAATCCCATAGAGCAATTATGGGACGTCTTAAAGCGACGTATATGGGCACGAAATAAAATAAATAAATAAATGTTTTATTAACGATTAAATCATTTAAAAATTTACAACACTTTACAACTTACAAACAAGCTTCCAAATAGATAAAAAAATACTAAACAATAAACAAACAAATCCAAAGTATCCGTTAAACTACAGTAAGCTCACATTTAAGACTACATGTAGAACAGTGAGAAATAAAAAATTTGCACTATAGATATCGCTTTAAAAAATTTTTAACACTATTTAAGGACATGTTAAAAATGTCCAGATCAACGTGATCACGGGCTAACTTATTAGCTAAAATGCACATTCTATTTAGTGGTGCATAGGTGGAGTAGTTGGTTCTATGAGTATCCACAGAGAACACTTCAACCCATCGACTACTTCTCTGAGTCACATTGAAACCAATATGCATTAGTAGTTCTGGAGAATTTATTATACTATTAACGATTTGAAATAGATACAGCAAGTCAATGTATTCCCTGCGATGTTCAAGAGGCTTCAAATTTAATTGGAGTAGTAAATGAGGGTAGTTGATATCTTCTTTAGGAACACCTAATTTATAAGCTACGAATCTTAAAAAGCGCTTCTGCATCCTTACTAGCTCCAATTTGTGTACATTGTAGAAAGGTGACCATATTGGTGAGGCATACTCTAATATAGAACGCACAACACTGCAATAAACATTTTTAAGACAAATAATATCGTTGAAGTCAGATAGATTTCGTGTAACAAATCCCACTAATTTCATTCCCTTATTAGTGATATTATGTATATGCTCTTTAAAAGTTAACTGACTATCCAATATTACACCAACATCAGATATAGAATCGGTCAATTCCACAGACACATCGTTAATCTTATAACCGTACTCAATTAAAGTCTTCTTTCTACAGAACCGCACTGTCTTGCACATTCCAACGTTAAGGTACAACCTGTTAGTAGTTTACCGTACACTAAATGCATCCAAATCAGACTGCATATTAATGCAATCTTGCAGAGATCTAAAGCACTTAAAAAATTTCAGATCATCAGCGAAAAGCAGTGCCGTTCCATGCGAAAAAGACTTGACGACATCATTCAAAAACAAGTTGAATAGAAGAGGGGCCATATGCGCTCTCTGAGGAACCCCAGATTGTACCCTAACTTCCAGCTCCTAACTCAATTCTAGAATTAAAAATTGCTGCACAGGAAGAATGGAATCGGATTCCGCAAGAAACGATTAAAGACCTTCTATATACCATGCCTAAGAGGATACAGGCTATCGCTAGACCTAGAAGTGGAAATACTAAGTACCAAACTGTTTGATGTATTAAAAATTTGTTATTTTGTCGTCATTCTTGTTCTTTCTATTTAAATTATAAACAAAATCAGGCTATTTTATTAATTCCTCTTTACATATATTGTAACGTTTCAATATGTAAATTAATTTGGATTAATATACGTTTTATACTCTGGCATTTAACAATAAAAAAACAGAACGTTGTAAAGGAAAACAAATCAATACAAAAAAAGACTTAAAAATAAAACACAATATTTTTGTCTGCGAGTGCATTTTATTACAATTAGTTCTACAAAAATGTGTATTTGAAAACAATACTTCTTGGGGCTTGTTTACTTGATATGTCCAAGATTCGAGGCTCTTAATTACTAAGCGCTGACAGCGATGACAGTCATTTGCTGGCCATTCGCGTTTATCAGGCATATTCATTATTTATTTATTTATTTATTCATTTATCCAATTACATACACTACAGAATGATACATTCTAAATGGTATGGCAAATGACACAGAACAAAAAAAAAACAAACAGCAAAACAAAACTCAAAAAGAAAAAAAGAAGAATGTACAACAAAGATATCATTTAAACATAATAATCGTTTTAATCCTTCGCTGTGAGTCCTTGAAAATGTCACAGTCCATAAAAAATCGGTTATAGTTAACCATTAATCTATTTATGAAGGTGGGCTGGCCGTAGTTGGTGCGATGATAGCTTTCCTGGAACAGCCGTTGCAGCCTAGTACGCCTTGATGGGACCCTAAGATTAATCTCGCTCAGCAATATGCCGCAGTCAATTATGTTATTAAATATTTTGAACAGGAACTAAAATATGGCTTCTCTTCTTCTGCTCTCCAGACTCTTGAATCCACATAACATCAGTCTTGTTTCATAAGCTAAGCCGTGTGATGGAAAATGGTGCATATATAGTAGATATTTCATGAATATATTTTGTACTCTCTCGAGTCTGTTTTTGTGGGTGACATAGTTGGGAGTCCATATAATTGAACAGTATTCCAAAATGTTGCGAACAAGCGAGTTGTATAAGCAAATCAGAGCTCTAGTGTCATTAATGTCTCGAGTTTCGCTTAATAAAACTCAGCATTCTTAAAGCCTTGATTGTGACGCTGTCAACATGAGCGTTGAATTGCAAATCTTTCGTGAAAATTACTCCCAAGGCATTGATAGATTCGACGGGTTGACCCAGTATTTCATATGAATTAACAATTGGGTGATCGCACTTGAAGAAGCTAATACATTTGAATTTGGAGACGTTGATTTTTAGATGATTTAAAGCACACCACTCGACGAAACAATCTAGATCAGTTTGTAAGTGGTTATGATATAAGTTAACAATGCTGTAAAATTTCAGATCATCGGCGTATAATAGGACCTGAGAGGAAACAAAGCAGGAGGTAACGTCATTGATGAACAGAAGAAACAGAACCGGTCCTATGTGTGACCCCTGAGGGACACCAGAAGTAGCCATTACTTCGCTGGATAGAGACCCGCACACCTCCACGCGTTGTCGTCTATCGCTGAGATAAGACTTGATCCAGTTTAAATAATAATTTCCCGACATACCGACCTCAGACAGCTTCTTGAGTAGCAGTAGATGATGAATGCTGTCAAAGGCTTTAGACAAATCGGTGTAAATTGCGTCAATCTGATGCCCTTGTTCAATGGATTTGACTAGGAAATTCTGATAAATTGCGAGGTTCGTTACAGTGGAACGTCCCTGATAAAATCCGTGCTGTTCAGGATTGATATATTGGTCAGAATTGACTCAAGAAGTTTAGGAATTGCAGACAACATTGAGATTCCACGATAGTTTGCTACATCACACTTATCACCTGATTTAAAAATAGGTAGAAGGATGGAAAATTTCCATACCGTCGGGAAATAGCCGGAGTCTAATGAGCGCTGGAATATCCTTTGCAGTGGTGCGGCAAGAGAAGTTGAGCAGTTTCTTAGCATTATAGCAGGAACACCGTTGGGACCAGCTTTTTTAGATATATCAAGCAGATTTAGTTTTTCTGAAATTTCCTCAAGGCAGAAGTGGTGCTTAGAGAGAACGCCGGCAAAACCAACCGCGCCAGCACCATCCAATCTCGCATCAATATTACTCCCGGAATATGCCAACTGGAAATGTGATGCGAAGGCCTCAGATATGTCCTCAGGTCTGTCCAACATTGAACCATTGTACCTCATCTGCACAGGCAGACCCGAGTCCTTTCTCAGGTTGTTAACAAATGACCAAAAGCGTTTAATATTTTGTGGTTTAAGGTGTTCGGTGTTAGAAATATAAAGGAGGTAACACATATCGGTCTTGAACTTGACTTCACGTCGAACGTTCGTAGTCAGATTGAAGCTGCGAATATTTATATTTCCTGTATAATTTATTTTTAAGCGCTATGGATTTACGAAGATCATCGTCGAACCATTTTGGATATTTGTCGGTTAGCAATGTCTTTTTAGGAACGAATAGATCGATAATGAGTGTGAAATATCATAAGAGTATTTCTGCACAAAAAGTAAGATAATCTGTATCTTTCATATAGAAGGGGGCGAAAAGCTATGATCGATCGGGAAAAAAATGTTGATGATAGAATTATTATTGAAGCGTTTCAGTAAAATCCACATCTTAATCTGCAACAAGGACAAAGTACGGTCAAAGCCCCTTATTCGCGGGGGACACGTTTCATAAAAATTTCAAACATGTTTTAATTGAAGTGGCAAAAGTTAAAAGGGGAATGTGGCGTCAAAGTGAACACGATTTTACTTTTGGAAACTGTCCAAAAATTTATAAATCATATTTTTTAAACGAATTTTTTTCATTTTCTTTTAATATGATTTTATTTCCTTAGGAAAAAATCCTACTTACACGCCTAGTCCGCTAGAAAATAAAAACTTGTTAGTATCACTTACTTGTTTCGATAATCTCAGGACATCAGCTTTCAAACTCTCGACAGTTTTGGCAATTTCTTGTGATATGTCCACGTGATTGCTTTGTGAACGTGTACGCGATCGTGATACGTGCTGTACCTGTACTGTACTATTCGAAAGATGTTGGTGGAGCTGCTCGGCTGGAATGGGTTGTTTAGATTCTGGGCTCTAAAAATCAACGAATTTGGTACATATGTCTGGCTTATAGATAAAATTTAACAAAACACTATATTTACTATAATATATAGAATTTTTAGTATATTTTAGATTCTACAGGGTGCGACAAAAAAGTATGATAGCAAAAACTAATTTTTTCCAAACAGGACACCCTGTATGTGAATCAATTTCTTTATTCTACATGTAATCTTAAGATTTCTATATTATAAGAACTGTTAATCAAAATGGAAAATAAATTTTAATAAGTTCGCCTATATATTCTGTAGAAGAAAAAGTTTGTCGATCACTGTTCTAGAGCGATGACAAGTATAGTTTCTTTCATCTATCTATGAAAACGTACGCTCAAATTTTTTAATATTAAATTGTCAATAGCGGTCGATTATGTCCACCAAAATGATCATGTAACTTGCAAATCACTACTGCAAAATAATAATTTATTTCGTTCTGGGACACACAATTTACATCCTTATCATTACCTATTTTTTTCTAATGTACAGGGTGAGTCAACGATTGGAAGAAGTAGGTTTGTGCCTTTTCGGTGAAATTAACAAAGAAACTATATTTATTGTTTGATACAGTTTATTTTTACGCAGATTTTAAAAATATTTAGGACTCTACAGGGTGAGCCAAAAAACTAGGACAGCATAAAGTTGTATTTTTTTAAATAGAACACCCTATATACGAATCGTATTTTCGATTTAGCTTATAATTTTAAATCTTTTTTATTAAGGGTTTACTATAACAAAACTTTATAGTTTCTGAGATAATTAAGTTTAAAGAAAAAAAGTCACATTTTCAAACATCAATTCAATCCTAAATAACGTTTTCAATTTTGTGACAAATATATTCAAATTTGTAATTTAGCAAGGCCAAGGACAAGTTAACATAATTTTTACCTAATATTTGCAATAAAAGCTATAGGGTGTTGAACACATCGGCTCAAATTTGAACAAGTTTAAATGAATAAATATCTTTTTTTTTTTAAATGGTACACCCTGTATATTTTCATGTTATTTAATAGAGTAATGAAAACCCTAAAAGTTTTGTTCAATATATCCTATACCTATTTATAATAGTTTTTGAGATATTTCAGTTTTTCTTATTTTCCATACTTTTTTACAGAAATAGTCTTCATTATCATAGTAGCCATGCCAAAAACAATGTAAAAGAACATTTTTCTGTGTGTCAAAGTTTTTATGTAGTGTAGTTTGTTTTTTTTGCATTCATCTTATATTGTAAAATGAATTTTCCAAAGAATGAGTTAATAGATATGATTTATACAATAAAAGAGGCTCAAAAAAATTGTCTTCTTGCTCAAAAAATTTACAAAATGAAGTATCCTGATCGACGCCAGCCTAATACCCATACTTTTCAGAACTTAATGCAAAGATTTGATTCTTCTGGTACTGTTGATTATCCAAAACGTAAAGTGGTCAACAAACCAGTAACTAATGAAGAAAAAGAACTACAAGTATTGTTAAATGTTCAGGAAAATCCTTATATTGGTAGCCGTCAGTTAGCAGCATTATGTGAAACATCACAATCCACCGCTAATCGTACTACCAAGAAATATAGGTATCATCCATATCACATGGAATTACACCAAGAATGGCATGGACAGGATTTTGAAAGTCGTGTAAACTTTTGTCGTACAATAAATGCGGAGATTCAATTAAATCCAAATTTATTATGCAAGGTAATGTTTAGTGATGAAGCTACTTTTAGAAGTAACGGTGCCGTAAATAGACGCAACATGTATTATTATGCCACAGAAAACCCATTTTGGATTAGAGAGGTGCAACATCAAAACCACTGGTCATTAAATGTTTGGTGTGGTATTCATCATAATCGAATTATTGGACCCCACTTTTTTAATGAACCACTAAATGGCCATAGTTACCTGAACTTTCTACAAGAAGAACTACCCCAACTGCTTCAAGGTCTCAATAGGGATGAGCTCGACAGTATGTGGTTCCAGCACGATAGTGCGCCTCCGCATTACCATCGTGAAGTTCGTGCGTTTTTGGACCAACGATATCCGCAAAAATGGATTGGACGTGGGGGTTTCATTGAGTGGCCACCAAGGTCTTGCGACATCACCCCATTAGATTTCTTCCTATGGGGTTATATTAAAAATAAGGTGTATGTTAATCCATCAACAACAGTGGAAGATATGCGAAACAGGATTAGGGATACCTGTAGAACAATAACGCCACTAATTTTGTCCAGGGTCCGAGAAAATCTGCAAAAAAGACTAAATTTGTGCATTGCACAAGAGGGTCGTTTATTCGAACACTTATTAAACAGAAATAATTAATCTCAGTATTTAATAGGTAATTTTTTGTTTCAATTTAGTATAAAAGTAAATATGTATTTGCCTTGTCGTTATTGTTGTGTTAATTTTTTCACATTATGTTTAATTAAACTATTGCCGTTGTAATATAACGAATAATGTATTTCATCATATTTAACCACATTCTGTTTGTTTCTGTAGTTTCTTTTTATTATTTTACATGGCTACTATGATAATGAAGACTATTTCTGTAAAAAAGTATGGAAAATAAGAAAAACTGAAATATCTCAAAAACTATTATAAATAGGTATAGGATATATTGAACAAAACTTTTAGGGTTTTTATTACTCTATTAAATAACATGAAAATATATAGGGTGTACCATTTAAAAAAAAAGATATTTATTCATTTAAACTTGTTCAAATTTGAGCCGATGTGTTCAACACCCTGTAGCTTCTATTGCAAATATTAGGTAAAAATTATGTTAACTTGTCCTTGGCCTTGCTAAATTCCAAATTTGGATATATTTGTCACAAAATTGAAAACGTTATTTAGGATTGAATTTATGCTTGAAAATGTGACTTTTTTTCTTTAAACTTAATTATCTCAGAAACTATAAAGTTTTGTTATAGTAAACCCTTAATAAAAAAGATTTAAAATTATAAGCTAAATCGAAAATACGATTCGTATATAGGGTGTTCTATTTAAAAAAATACAACTTTATGCTGTCCTAGTTTTTTGGCTCACCCTGTAGAGTCCTAAATATTTTTAAAAGCTGCGTAAAAATAAACTGTATCAAACAATAAATATAGTTTCTTTGTTAATTTCACCGAAAAGGCACAAACCTACTTCATCCAATCGTTGACTCACCCTGTACAACATTCGTTTTTCTAAAAGGTGTTAATTTTAAAGCTAATTTAAAATTATAGGAACATACCTCGATAGTATCTATGTATTCGTCATCACTATGGTCAGTATCTTCAGTTCGATTGGTTGGAGATGCTGAACGAGACGACGACAAACTCGAAATAATCCTAATGGGAGATCCTTCTCTTGATGCTAAAAGTAAAATAATGAAAATTAGAACTCAAATTTCAAAAATATACGGTGAACTACAGTCCTTACCTAAAGGAGAATTAGGCATAGACCTAATTTTTTCTAGAACATCTCCAGCTATCAACTCCAAGTCGTCAAAATTAATTCCTTCCAGTTCGTTAGTTGGAGCTTCCAGGAAATTGGCCACTTTGTCAGAATAGCTCATGGTTTCAACGATTCTGAAGATAGAAAATAAAGTTCCTAGATAAATTCAAATTTTAATATACACAGTACGTTCCAAAGTAAACAGACATTTTAAAAATAGCGCGTTCTAGTGGCGCCATGTATTGATGGCTGCCTAAGTTGAAAGCAACATCCTTCATTGACGTTCGTTCAAAATTTCATGACGAACGGACGATTAGAAGCCGAGTTATTGGTTTGGAAGTGACGGTGTGCAAAAATGAATACTGAACAAAGAGCCAACATTAAGTTCTATTTTAAACTGGATATCTGGATTCAGCTCAGTACATTTGACACTAATGTAATAATTGGCAGCGTATATATACCTCTCCACTCACCAAATGAAGCTTATATCTGGTTTTCCAACACCTGTGAGGATCTACGTAACAAATACCCAAATCACGAGTTCTTGATTTGTGGAGATTTTTAACTTTCACACGTCAAATGGATTTATGAAGAAGAAACTTTGATACCAGTAGAAATTAATATCCAAAACGCCGAAGCTATCATCGATACAATCTATTTTCTTGAACTTGAGCAAATCAATTCGGTATATAATGTTTTGGGTAGACCGTTGGACTTAATAGAGCCATTGTGACCCGCTGCTCACTTCCACTCCTATCTATCGATTCCTATCACTCAGCAATAGAAACCTTACTGCACTTTCAATCTATCAAGAAGCTCAGCAATAACAGCAAAGTAACTGTTTATCAGTTTCGTCAAGCGGACTATGCTGCTTTGAATCATTTTTTTTTTGATTGTGTTGATTGGTCTTTTATCTCTAATACCGCTGACATCGATACTATTATTCGTCATTTCTATGACACCCTTTTTGAAGGAATCGATCTCTTCGTTTCTAAGACAATGTCAACCGAGAAATGTCCGAAATATAAATATTCGCAGTTTCAATCTGACTACGAAGCTTACGCGAACATTCGACGTGAAGTCAAGTTCAAGACCGATATGTGTTACCTCCTTTATGTTTCTAACACCGAACACCTTATACCACAAAATATTAAGCACTTCTGGTCATTTGTCCACAACTTGAGAAAAGACTCAAGATTGCCTGCGTAGATGAAGTACAATGGTTCAATATTGGGCAAACCTGAAGACCTATTTGAAGCCTTCGGCATCATATTTCCAGTTGGCATATTCCGGGAGTAATATTGATGCGAGATTGGATGGTGCTGGCGCGGTTAGCATTGCCGGCGTTCTCTCTAAGCATCACTTCTGCCCTGAGGAAATGTCAGAAAAACTAAATCTGCTTGATATATCTAAAAAAGCTGGTACCGACGGTGTTCCTACTATAATGCTAAGAAACTGCTCAACTTCTCTTGCCACACCACTGCAAAGGATATTCCAGCGCTCATTAGCCTCCGGCTATTTCCCGACGGTATGGAAATTTTCCATCCTTCTACCTATTTTTAAATCAGGTGATAAGTGTGATGTAACAAACTATCGTGGAATCTCAATCTTGTCTGCAATTCCTAAACTTCTTAAGTCAATTCTGAACGATGAAATCTTTAATACCTACAAGCGATATATCAATCCTGAATTGCACTGATTTTATCAGGGACGTTCCACTGTAACGAACCTCGCAATTTATCAGAATTTCCTAGTCAAATCCGTTGAACAAGGACATCAGATTGACGCAATTTACACCGATTTGTCTAAAGCCTTTGACAGCATTCATCATCTACTGCTACTCAAGAAGCTGTCTGAAATCGGTATCTCGGGAAATTATTTAAACTGGATCAAATCTTATCTCAGCGATAGAAGACAGCGCGTGGAAATGTGCGGGTCCCTATCCAGCGAAGTAATGTTCACTTCTGGTGTCCCTCAGGGATCACACACAGGACCGGTTCTATTTCTTCTGTTCATCAATGATGTTACCTCCTGCTTTGTTTCCTCTCAGATTCTATTAAACGCCGATGATCTGAAATTTTACAGCATTGTTAACTCAGGTCATAACCACCTACACACTGATCTAGATTGTTTCGTCGACTAGTGTGCTTCAAATCATCTAAAAATCAACGTCTCCAAATGCAAATCTATCAGCTTCTTCAAGTGCGATCACCCAATTGTTAATTCATATGAAATACTGGGTCAACCCCTCGAATCCGTCGAATCTATCAATGACTTGAGAGTAATTTTCACGAAAGATTTGCAATTCAACGTTCATATTGACAGCGTCACGATCAAGGCTCTAAGAATGCTGGGTTTTATTAAGCGAAACTCGATACATATGAATGACACTAGGGCTCTGACTTGCTTATACAACTCGTTTGTTCGCAACATTTTAGAATACTGTTCGATTATATGGAGTCCCAACTATGTCACCCTCAAAAACAGACTCGAGAGAGTACAAAATATATTCATGAAATATCTACTATATAAGCACCATTTTCCATCACACGGCTTAGCTTATGAAACGAGACTGATGTTGTGTAGACTCAAGAGTCTGGAGAGCAGAAGAAGAGAAACTATGTTTTTGTTCCTGTTTAAAATATTTAATAACATAATTGACTGCGACATATTGCTGAGCGAGATTAATATTAGGGTCCCATCAAGGCACACTAGGCTGCAACGGCTGTTCCAGGAAAGCTATCATCGCACCAACTACGGCCAGTCCATCTTCATAAACAGATTAATGGTTCACTATAACCGATTTTATATGAACTGTGACATTTTCAAGGACTCTCAGCGAAGGATTAAAACGATTATAATGTTTAAATGATATACTTTGTTGTGCATTCTTCTTTTTTTTTTTTTGAGTTTTGTTTGACTGTTTTTAGTTCTTGTTCTGTCATTTGCCATACCATTTAGAATGTATCATTCTGTAGTGTATGTAATTAGATAAATAAATAAATAAATAAATAAATAAATAAAATAAAATAAACTTTGTAAAACTTTTACTATGTGGTGATGAGTGTTTATCCCATAGTAAAATCCGCGCTTTAAAGATGGCCGTGAACACTTAAATGATGACCAACATGTTAGTTAATCGAAATTTGTGATAACAGAAAATACCATCAAAACTGTACGTGAATTCATCAAAGATTGCCCGATTTCTTCTTCAAAATTAATGGAAATGGAATTGAAGATGTGCAAAACATCAATTTCTTGCATTTTGACTGAACAAATTGACTGATGAAGAAAAACTGCTCACAATTCAACATTCGAATTACGCCATCAATAACTCAAAAAGGAACCCAAACTTCTTGTCCACCATTGTGACTGGTGTTTTCAATAAGTGCAGCATGGAAGCAGTCAGATGAATCTAATCCGAAAAAGAGTCGTTTGTAGAAATCAAAAATTAAGACAATGTTGATTTGTTTCTATGATTTAAAGGGAATTATTCATAAGAAGTTCGTTTTGCCTAGCCATATGGTTAATGCTGTGTTTTATCTCGGTGTTTTGAAGCGTTTGATACGGCGTATTCGGCCAGAATATCGTGTATCTCATCGATCGACACTTGTGACTGATTTTTTGACTAAACATTGCGTTTTTATTATCAACCACTCGCCTGACCAAGCACAAATTGAATTTGTCGAAGAAAGGAAAATGTTATACCGATGTGGAGGCCATTCAAAAGGCTTGCACCGATATTTTCAAGGTTATCTCTACAGACGACCTAAAAAATTCGTTCGACATGTTTCTTGATCATGCAAATCGCTTTATAGAATCTCAGAGTATTTTGAATAAAATAAAAAAGTTTTGTTAAATTAATAAGTCTACTACGTTCTCATTTTTAACAAGTTTTATTAACTTTGGACGCATTGTGTACATCAGAACTTGCTTGGTTTTCAAGGGCTTTTGTATGTCAAACGTTTACTTACATGAATCAAATACAGGGTGTAAAAAATAGTATAACAAACCTACAAAGTAGATAGTACCTATTAAAATATGCACAATGTTTTCTTCTAACTTCATTTATATAAAAAAGCTTATAACACGAAAAATTATTGGTTTTGGCACTTTAGTGCTACACTTACGCATGTAACTCGTCGACATATTTTGTCATCGCGTCGTTCTTGGACATGTCCCCTAATTTTTTCCATGCGTCAAACTTGGCCCGTCCCACCACGTCCCAAAATGCCGGTCTGCTACCTGAACAAGGTCCTTGCGTAGCCTGTTTAAAGTAGCCGTAGAAACGAAGCATAAGCTCGTTGCTGGGCTGGTATGATCCTGAAATAGAAACAAACAAATTTCTTTAAATGGTATATGCAAAGTATTGAGCGAACTCGTCGATTTGATAAACAAGTTACGTAAAAATTACATTTATTATGTGAGGTAGGAAGTTCGAAATTTCCCTGAAGAAGAAACCACAACAGAGGTAACCTGCGCTGAAATAACCCTTCGAGTATATATTACCGTAGGCAGCACTCGGACCACTAAATGCTGACTCTAATACTCTATGCCTGAAAAACTAACTCGACTTAATCGATAATATTAATATCCATTTATCGAGTTTCGAAATCTGAATAATTAAGAAAAAAAAACAACTAAATCTGGAAAATCTGCAACTCTTAAAACAATACTTTGATGAATATATGATATTGGCAATTCGAAAACAATTAGAATGGTATGGTAATAAGTATCATGGACATGTTAATGCTGATGATAGAACAAAACAGAAGCAATTTTTATAGTAGACTAGCGACCCGCCCCGGCTTCGCACGGGTGCAATGCTGATACTAAATACACTACAGAAAAACTGTGACTATTTATTTTATTTTTACAACAATTATTACATCGGCCTCCGACGCGCTATTTATAGGCACGCTGCCGCCGCCCCGGTCGGCCAGTACCGCCGCAAGCGCTACTTCCCGCAATTTTAAATCTGTAATATCTTCGAAAATATTCATTTAAATCTTGTGCTGTAAAGGACCATATAGATCTATATTAAATCAACAATGTATTTAAGCTATTTAATTGGATAAGGATTAATGCTGTATTGGTTAAAATCGCTTCAAAATTTGCCATTATTTGTCGTAAAAGTAAATGACAAAAAAATGTTATTGTGGGATATCCATGAGAGATAGACATATACCATCGCGGAGTTTTCTGTAGACCTTTTCAATGTGTACAAATAATTAGTACATTATTTTGATAAATCTCGTAGGGTTCAGCCTGCGTTTGCAATGTAAGCGGAAAAAAATATGATAATTAACGACATCACATTAGAAACCTCAAAAATAACAGTATTTCTCCACTATTTAATGGATGTTATTATACATATAAACGTTCCTCCTGAATCACTCTATCTATTGAAAAAAACCGCATCAAAATCCGGTGCGTAGTTTTAAAGATTTAAGCATACAAAGGGACATAGGGACAGAGAAAGCGACTTTGTTTTATACTATGTAGTGATGTTCGAGATGTCGACCATCCATTTCCAAATACTTACATATTCTTTTTTCGAAACCACAGCTAACTCTGGACAACATTTGCGGGGTTACAGTTTGAAAGGCGTCTCTTATGCGTATTTTCATATCTTGTGGTGTTGTCGGGAGCGCATTGTAGAAAATTCCATTTATGTATCCTCATAAAAAGAACTCTGGTGGAGTTAAATCCGTCTCTCCCAATCCACCTGTTTCGAAAGTTGACATTTAAAAATTGCCGAACCTCGCGATGATAATGAGGCGGAGCTCTATGCAGTTGAAGCTACATAGTTATTCTAATATTTAAAAGGACACATCTAATAACACTGTAAGTTGGTGTAAAACAAAATCGCGAAACATCAAACCATTTAAAGATCCTTCAAAAAAGTAGGGTCCAATTAAGTATGGACCCAGTATTCCTCCCCACACATTAAGCGACCACCTATTCTGATTTCTTTTAATTCTGTATTTATGCAGATTTCAATCAGAATAGTAATGGCAATTGTGTCTATTCACGAAACCATTGTTAAGAAAAATACGTTCATCACTAAACAACATATTATCAAAAAAGTGTTCATTTTCTGTCACTTTATCTAACACCCACAAAAAGAATTCAGTTCGGTTGTCAAAATCATTTCCTTGGAGCTCTTGACAAAGCTGAATTTTATAAGGATGGAACCTATATTTGTTAAGAATCTTTGAAACACTTGCTTGGCTAATGTTAGTATTTTCGGATATATGATTCTGACAGTATTGGAATTTTTGATCACTGAACCAAGTACAGTAAAAACATTTTCTTCAGGACTGTAAGGCAGCCTTACAGTCCTGAGAGGGATGCCCGAAAACCTTCGATTACATATATATATATATATATATATATATATATATATATATATATATATATATATATATATATATATATATATATATATATAAATATGTAGATAAGTTTTTGTCCGTGTAATTTAAAATAAAATAGAATAAAATATTGGCGAAGCGGACGTGAAAATTTGTCAATCTACATGATTCTCGTATTAAAAAGTGCGGAGCACTCCAAAGTATGGAATAACTCCGGGTCCGACAGATGGCGACAGCGCTGTTTCGTCCTAATATGGGACTCGTCAGGCCATCGCAGTCGGTACAAACCATCATCTCGCCTTTTCATCGTATAAGCCATACTTATAATCAAAATACGGCAAATAAGACGACAAAGGCGACATCTCGATGGTCCACTTGATAATACAAGAACCATACAGATTAACAAAGTTTGTAAGAGAACCGTCATATGGTGGCGCGACGGTGAATTAAAACAGAAATATGTAAAATCGAGTACACGAAACGCGCTGCCCAAAAGATAGGGGTCGCATTTTTCGGTACTGGCAAGCAAGCATATCGCTATTTAAGCAGCCAAAGCCACGTGCCGCACCAACCGATCCCACCATGAGAGCATCGTTTAGCGTGTTTCAAAGCCAAACAAGTAAATAAATATGTAGATAAGTTTTTGTCCGTGTAATTTAAAATAAAATAGAATAAAATATTGGCGAAGCGGACGTAAAAATTTGTCAATCTACATGATTCTCGTATTAAAAAGTGCGGAGCACTCCAAAGTATGGAATAACTCCGGGTCCGACAGATCGCGACAGCGCTGTTTCGTCCTAATATGGGACTCGTCAGGCCATCGCAGTCGGTACAAACCATCATCTCGCCTTTGCATCGTATAAGCCATACTTATAATCAAAATACGGCAAATAAGACGACAAAGGCGACATCTCGATGGTCCACTTGATAATACAAGAACCATACAGATTAACAAAGTTTGTAAGAGAACCATCATATGGTGGCGCGACGGTGAATTAAAACAGAAATATGTAAAATCGAGTACACGAAACGCGCTGCCCAAAAGATAGGGGTCGCATTTTTCGGTACTGGCAAGCAAGCATACCGCTATTTAAGCAGCACTTTTTAATACGAGAATCATGTAGATTGACAAATTTTCACGTCCGCTTCGCCAATATTTTATTCTATTTTATTTTAAATTACACGGACAAAAACTTATCTACATATTTATTTACTTGTTTGGCTTTGAAACACGCTAAACGATGCTCTCATGGTGGGATCGTTTGGTGCGGCACGTGGCTTTGGCTGCTTAAATAGCGGTATGCTTGCTTGCCAGTACCGAAAAATGCGACCCCTATCTTTTGGGCAGCGCGTTTCGTGTACTCGATTTTACATATTTCTGTTTTAATTCACCGTCGCGCCACCATATGATGGTTCTCTTACAAACTTTGTTAATCTGTATGGTTCTTGTATTATCAAGTGGACCATCGAGATGTCGCCTTTGTCGTCTTATTTGCCGTATTTTGATTATAAGTATGGCTTATACGATGCAAAGGCGAGATGATGGTTTGTACCGACTGCGATGGCCTGACGAGTCCCATATTAGGACGAAACAGCGCTGTCGCGATCTGTCGGACCCGGAGTTATTCCATACTTTGGAGTGCTCCGCACTTTTTAATACGAGAATCATGTAGATTGACAAATTTTCACGTCCGCTTCGCCAATATTTTATTCTATTTTATTTTAAATTACACGGACAAAAACTTATCTACATATTTATTTACTTGTTTGGCTTTGAAACACGCTAAACGATGCTCTCATGGTGGGATCGGTTGGTGCGGCACGTGGCTTTGGCTGCTTAAATAGCGGTATGCTTGCTTGCCAGTACCGAAAAATGCGACCCCTATCTTTTGGGCAGCGCGTTTCGTGTACTCGATTTTACATATTTCTGTTTTAATTCACCGTCGCGCCACCATATGACGGTTCTCTTACAAACTTTGTTAATCTGTATGGTTCTTGTATTATCAAGTGGACCATCGAGATGTCGCCTTTGTCGTCTTATTTGCCGTATTTTGATTATAAGTATGGCTTATACGATGAAAAGGCGAGATGATGGTTTGTACCGACTGCGATGGCCTGACGAGTCCCATATTAGGACGAAACAGCGCTGTCGCCATCTGTCGGACCTGGAGTTATTCCATACTTTGGAGTGCTCCGCACTTTTTAATACGAGAATCATGTAGATTGACAAATTTTCACGTCCGCTTCGCCAATATTTTATTCTATTTTATTATATATATATATATATATATATATATATATATATATATATATATATATATATAATATTCATATTCTTTGGTTTTATTTTGAAGTTTCGTTATAGGTTTGAGGTTTCTTTCACATGCATTTGGGCAGATGGTGAGAATCTATTATTAATTGATGATGAAATTGATCGTAGAAATGTTTTCAAAGCTGCTTAACTTAACTTTCTTTTAGAACCCCTACAGCTTCTACAATCCTTTCTTACATCTGCATGCTCTGTCCATGTTAGACGCTCATCTATTTTGTAATGAGCAACAATTAACAGTAATTTATTTAATTGGCTTTAAATTTCCTATATTTTTTCAAAATTTTCTAATAAAACCAATGAAGTTTGACAACACCGGCGTACTACATAATTTATTCGGTTTAATATGTAAGTTCATATAACTCGAAGTCATGGGCAACGTTTATTCATCAATTATTAATAAACAATAATAAAATTTTTTAATATTCCTTTATGGATCAAAGTACCACTCATTTTTTAATGTCATGCTTAATTAAGAAAAAATTTGAACCTATTTTTATATATGAATAACAATAAAGACTAATTTAACTAACTTTAGCACATTACAACATTACAGAATAAATAAAAAATAATGAAATGTTTATATTATTTTTGTAGCTGTTTATTTTTCGTAACCGATAATTTAAGAAAGTTATGTAAGGTAAACGTACGAATCATAAACAAGAATTGTGGTTGGCGCCATCCCCAATTTAGAGGTTACATAATTGAAAATAAGCGCGAAATCTTAATCTAGGTCAAAATGTATAACAGAACATCGTACTGTAACATGTTCCGGAACCTCGTCGCATATTAAAGTCGCACATTCTCGTGAAGTTTTTACAGTGTTAACTGACCGACATTTTAAAATGAGTAGAAAAATACTGCATCTATGTTGATTTCTTTTAAACAGAGAATACGTTTGCCACCAACGCCATTGTGCTCCTAGGGGAAGGATACATTTTAATTATTCTTAGAATTCAGTATTAAAAATGCTGATGATTTAGTAACCACCAAATACCGATTACATGAAAATCAATTCTCCGTGGCTTTTCATTTTTTCGATTTTTTTTTCTATTAAAATATGTAGGAAATATGATTATTTAAATTTCCCACCTAGTATGGTATACAAACAATTAATAGATGCCGCTTCTGTTACTATAAACTCTATCATTACAGTTACCTTTCCAAGAGGGTGTTTTGTGGTCAGTTTCTCAAGAAGAAAATATTAGTTATAATCTGACACATGAAAACTGACATGAGATGCCAGGAAATGCAACCATAAAAATAGTATTACGTAAGGACCAACACAACACACATGACCCAGCTAAGTATAGGCCAATCACCTGCCTTTCCACACTGTATAAGGTGATCACCTCCTGCTTGACGCAACGCATCTATGTACATTGTGAACACAATATCATTGCAGCTCAACAGAAAGGATGCACAAAGGGAGCACTGAACAACTGATTGTTGACTCTGTCATATGCAACCAAGCTTGTACCAACTCAAGAAATCTCTTTGCTGCCTACGTGGATAATAAGAAAGCCTTTGACTCAGTGCCACATGAGTGGCTCACAAATATATTGAGAATGTATAGGGTCGACAATCATTTCGTTTCCCCTTTTAGAATGCATTTTGCCTACCTGGAGAACTAAGATCCAATTGCAATTGCCATCCAGCGACACCATCGAAACTAAACAATTCCAATATGAAGGGGAATATTTCAACCTGCAATGAACCCACTATCACGCCGTTTAAACTTCACCAGATACGGCTTTAATATTATAGAAATAACAACGAAAAGGTAGTAAGATTTAATCATCTTCTATACATGGATGATCTTAAACTGATGGCTGCTACCAGCTGAAATAAATGCTTGAAATTGTAGAATTCTTCGAGGATATCGGAATGCAGTTTGGATTTGACCAGTGCCGTATTTTGAACATCGTTAAAGGTAAGATACAACCAGGAGCATTTGAAATGCAGAACGGTGAAACTATAGCTGCAATGGAAGCAAACAACAAATACCTGGGTATGAAACAGGCTAAAATAATTGACTATCATACTATGAAAGCAGAACTGTTAGGACGGTAAGGCGGGTATTACGAACTAACCTAAATAGTAGAAATTTGTTTAAGGCGCTCAACAGGTATGCTTGCTCTGTGCTAAGCTACTCTTTTGGAATTGTAAAATGGAGGAGGACGGACATCCAAAACCTGCAAAGAAAAATAAGAACACTCCTAACAAAAACACAAAAACATCACCCTCGGAGTGCTATTGAACAAACAATGCTTCCAAGACACCAAGGAGGAAGGTGAATATTGGTAAGCAAATCGACCAACAAATAATAAATTTATTGCAGATAGGAAAAGTGTCTTATTACAAATACAATCCGGAGCCTATTCTTGAGAACAACCAGTTCAAGTTATATTGAGACCGAACGGTTCTAACGGATCAGATACTTGCTCATAATAGACCAGACATTAACAGATAAAAGTTCTAGGCGAACTACACTAATCGACATTGCTGTACCTAACAACAACAACCTAAGGCCAAAATACAACGAGAAGATCGCTATATACAGAGATCTGGAGGTGCAAATCCAAAGATAATGGGCAATGAACAGCGTCTAAACGATTCCCATAATTTTATCAACAACCGGAGTGATACCAAAGAACCTGCTGCAGAATATCAAGAGACTGGGCCTTAGTGAGTATCTGTATAAGCCGATTCAGAAAGCTGTTCTCCTTGCAACCACGTCACCTAGAACCCGATAACATGGAAAGGGTTCCCACAGAGCTTCATACTTTTGATATATATATATATATATATATATATATATATATATATATATATATATATATATATATATATATATATGGTATGAGTCAATATTCCCTGGAGAGAGTGCGAAGCCGTTTGGCTTGAAATCATAGGTATTACATAATATATTTGGCAGCCAGGCTATAGACGTGAGCTAATAACTAGGTTAAACAAAAAAATTTGGTTAAAATAAAATGTAGTTATATTAAAAACTAGCGACCCGCCCCGGCTTTGCACGGGTGCAATGCTGATACTAAATACACTACAGAAAAACTGTGACTATTTATTTTATTTTTACAACAATTATTACATTGGCCTCCGACGCGCTATTTATAGGCACGCTGCCGCCGCCCCGGTCGGCCAGTACCGCCGCAAGCGCTACTTCCGGCAATTTTAAATCTCTAATATCTTCGAAAATATTCATTTAAATCTTGTGCTGTAAAGGACCATATAGATCTATATTAAATCAACAATGTATTTAAGCTATTTAATTGGATAAGGATTAATGCTGTATTGGTTAAAATCGCTTCAAAATTTGCCATTATTTGTCGTAAAAAGTAAATGACAAAAAAATGTTATTGTGGGATATCCATGAGAGATAGACATATACCATCGCGGAGTTTTCTGTAGACCTTTTCAATGAGTACAAATAATTAGTACATTATTTTGATAAATCTCGTAGGGTTCAGCCTGCGTTTGCAATGTAAGCGGAAAAAAATATGATAATTAACGACATCACATTAGAAACCTCAAAAATAACAGTATTTCTCCACTATTTAATGGATGTTATTATACATATAAACCTTCCTCTTGAATCACTCTATCTATTGAAAAAAACCGCATCAAAATCCGGTGCGTAGTTTTAAAGATTTAAGCATACAAAGGGACATAGGGACAGAGAAAGCGACTTTGTTTTATACTATGTAGTGATTTGCCGAACAGGCCATAAGCGTGAGCTAATAAGTAGGTTAAACAAAAAAATTTGGTTAAAATAAAATGTAGTTATATTAAAAATTATGATTTGTTTGTTTTTTCAAATACTATACATGTATGTTAATCCAAAAGAAATTAATTTTCTGTGTCTGCTTCGCCATCACTGTCAAAAAAATTGTCTTCACTTTCACTTTCTGTACCTAAATTAATTATAATTCTTCTATGTATTGATCTTTCTCTCAGTATTATTTTTTTTTTTTTTAATATGTTCACGTACTTTTAGCAAGTCATCTGAAGAAATTGCATTTTCAACAATGCTTTTTAAATCAAAAAATTATTCGATAGTAAATTTCCTTTTAGTGTTGCAACTTTTCATGTAACATTTTAATGTGAACCCAAATTTATTCAACTGGGTTAAATTCACACATGTAAAGAGGTGTGAAAGGGGACCATGTCCCATACCTTGTAATTTCTTCATCTGGTGTGGGTTTACAGAGAGAAGATATAATTCATACAGTTCCATTTTTCTTAAGCTAGGATCATGCAGAATTCCTTTTTTAATAGGTGTTTTGGATAATATTGTGGATTTTATTAAGAGACGGCATCACTAATACATTTGTGGGTATATGCTAATGACATCTATGGCGTTTCAAAAGGTAAATATATGTCATGAAAAGTCAGTTTGTTATCAATTCTCATTGTACAAAAAACATAGGTTCGCAAATGTAGAGCTTTGTATTAGGAAAAAAACGAAATCATAAAGGACCACGATAAATATTTTTCCAGACCAGTTTATATGACCCAGGGTATTCCGCGGGGCCTGATTCTCGATCCTGTATTGTTTTTGTTGTATGTGAATACTCTCAGATGGAATGCCTGTTGGCATACTCCATCACTATGCTGATGATACGTGTTTTTGAATGATGTCGTCAAGTCTTTTTCGCACGGAACGGCACTGCTTTTCGCTGATGATTTAAAATTTTTTAAGTGCATTAGATCTTTGCAAGATTGCATTGATTTGCAGTCTGATTTGGATGCATTTAGCGTATGGTGTACTACTAATAGATTGTACCTTAACATTGGAAAGTGCAAGACAGTGCGGTTCTGTAGAAATAAGACTTTAATTGAGTACAATTATAAGATTAACGGTGTGTCTGTGGAATTGACCGATTCTATATCTGATGTTGGTGTAATATTGGATAGTCAGTTAACTTTTAAAGAGCATATACATAATATCACTAATTAGAGAATGAAATTCGTGGGGTTTGTTACACGAAATTTACGTGACTTCAACGATATTATTTGTCTTAAAAATGTTTATTGCAGTGTTGTGCGTTCTATATTGGAGTATGCCTCACCAATATGGTCACCTTTCTACAATGTACACAAATTGGATCTAGAAAGGGTGCAGAAGCGCTTTTTAAGATTTGTAGCTTATAAATTGGGTGTTCCTAAAGAAAATATCAACTACCCTCATTTACTACTCCAATTAAATTTGAAGCCTCTTGAACATCGCAGGGAATACATTGACTTACTTTATCTATTTAAAATCGTTAATAGTATAATAAATTCTCCAGAACTACTAATGCATATTGGTTTCAATGTGCCTCAGAGAAGTAGTCGATGGGTTGAAGTGTTCTCTGTGGATGTTCATAGAACCAGCTACTCCACCTATGCACCACTAAATAGAATGTGCATTTTAGCTAATAAATTATCCCGTGATCACGTTGATTTGGACATTTTTAACATGTCCTTAAATAGTTTTAAAAATTTTTTAAAGTGTAATCTATAGTCCAAATTTTTTACTTCTCACTGTTCTATATGTAGTCTTAAATGTGAGCTTACTGTAGTTTACCGGATGCTTTGGATTTGTTTGTTTATTGTTTACTATTGTTTTTTTTTATCTATTTGGAAACTTGTTTGTAGTTGCAAAGTGTTGTAAATTTTTAAATAGTTTGACCGTTAATAAAGCATTTATTTATTTATTGTGCTAGCTGGGGAGGCACAGGTGGGATTGGTGTGAGTTGATGCTAAATTATGGGAAGACTGGTTTGGTGTTGTTCAGGAAAAATCATCAATGCTCAGAGTCACTCTAAGTGAACTAACACGGAGAGATGATTCTAGAGACTGCCCAGAAAATTTTTATTACAGAAAAAAGGATTATCTGAGTTATGCTAGGGTTGCACCCTAAAATAACACGTAAACCTTATTTTAAACCTCTAAATATCATGATTGCACCATTATTATACTTTATGTTTTTGTTAACAGTGATAACTAAACCATTAAAATTACTGGGCATTAATAAAAAAAACCTTGCATGATTTTAATAACATTGCTTGCTTTGTAACATTATTTTGTTCCTATGTTAGGTCAGTCTTGGAATGTGCTTGTCAGGTACGGTCTTCTTACTATGGGCAGTAGATTCAACAGATTGAAAGAGTGCAAAAAAGGTTCATTAGATTGTGGGTAACTTGTTGTAGTATATATATTTTATATTTGCCCGCCAATACAATACAATGCCTCTTTGTTTTAACTTTTGTGTTTGTAGGATTATATTATACTCTATTTTATCTATATAGTACTTCTTTCAGTTTATATATTTTTATATTTGTCTAATTATCCTACTATTTGTTCAATGTTTCATTGTATGTTTCTGTTCATGCGTGTGCTACTATGGATTTTTTTATATTATACTTATGTATTGATTTTTTTCCTTTGTAAATGGCTGGTCCTTCAATAAACATTTATTTATTTATTTATAGTTCTGAAATTTATTTATTTATTTATTCATTGTATCAACAACTTTTACAAAGCCAATTACAGATACAACTAAAATTAATATACTAAGACTACAATCTAGATTAGAACCTAAATAAAAAGGCACTACAATTTCCTACATAACTCATCTCTCACTTCCCTTCTAAACCTGTTACAACTTAGGTTAAAAATGTCAATGGCATCACAATACTTATTAAAATATGAACATAATCTTATTAATGGGGAATTTTTATACAGGTTAGTCCTAGGGGCATTAATATAAAATAAATTTCTGGATCTGGTGTTAACTCGGCCTATTTTAAATGGAAGCTGTTCTAAAAACTCTTTATCATCAATTGTCTTCCCAATCAATTTAAACAAAAACACGACACCCGCTTCAATACGCATGTGCCTCAAACTGGGAAAGTTGAATAAAGAACACAAAAGCTTCTGATCAGTTCCTCTTTGAGGGTATACCGAGAATGCCTTGTAATGCAAAAACTTTAAAAATCTCCGCTGAACCACCTCTAAGCTGTAAATTTTATTTTCATACTGTGGATCCCAAATTACACAAGCATATTGAAGCTTAGCAAGCACCAATGACTTATACAAGACAATCATTGTATTGATATTATTGAAATATTTACAGCTCCTAATAATAAAACCAAGAATTTTTACTGCACTTGCAGTTACAATATCAATGTGCCTATCAAAACTCAACTTCGTATCTAAATAAACACCAAGATCCCTATGTAAATCAGTTCTTTTTAACGGCGTGTTATTTATAAAATAATTAAAATGAATTATTTGCTTTTTACATGTAAAAGACATTACTACACATTTATTTATATTTACATTTAAATCATGTTCCTTGCACCATCTCACAACCGTATTAAAATCCTCTTGCAGAGCCCTCGCATCTGACTCATCCCTAACAGCACGAAAAATTTTATAATCATCCGCAAAGATAAGGCCCTTGGCGAATTTTACATTTACACCTATGTTATTGATAACCAGTAAAAACAGAAGTGGCCCAAGATTGGAACCCTGAGGCACTCCTGAGGTGGGTACATAGCTTTGAGACTTATACCCCTTAAGTTCAACAAATAAAGTTCTATCATGCAAATAAGATATCAGCAATGAAACAATGTTTGGATCTACAGAAAAATCTTGGAGGGCGAGTACTATTTCACCAAAGTTCACTCTATCAAATGCCTTCTCCAAATCATTAAAAATTACATCAACCTGACATCCTTTCTGAATTGATTCCTGAACAAACTGAACAAAGTTTACTAAATTTGTAACTGTTGATCGATGTGGCAAGAAACCATGTTGTTGGTTTAAGATTCTATGTTTACAATCATTATATACTCTATTACAAAGAATTAATTCCAAAATTTTTGAGTAAGCTGAGACAATACTAACAGATCGGTAATTAGAAATTTCATTTCTATCACCACTTTTGAATATAGGAATAACTTTGCTTTCTTTCCATTTTGAGGGACAAATACATTGTTTCAAACAATGGTTAAAAATATATTTTAAAGGTGTTATAAATGAATCAATAATACAACCTTTAATAACGTAGGCTGGCACATTATCAGTAGCTACTGATCTAGTAACTTTCAGTTTTTTAATGGCCTCTTTAATTTCCATTTCGGTAATTTCTTAAAAGCAAAATTTCCCATAGTTATTAGAAATTCTTCTATTAAACTGGTTGCCACCAATGTATATGGAACTAAAGTATTCACCAAAGGCATTTACTACATTTTGAACACCCCTAATTTCTTGCTGATTTAAAAACATATTTTCGGGAATATCGGAAATATTTTTCTGATTATTTATAAAATCCCATTCAATGCAGATTAGTGAGATACTCAAAAGAAATGTCGACTGTCACAAGAGGCAGAGGGTATCTAAGTGTGCCGACCTATAACTCGGTATATTTCAAAAAAGGGTTTTTTTACATGGCTGCCAGGGCCAGTAAAAATAAGGTTTTTTCACAATATCTTGAGCTTTTAGCTAGTAATCACTCGGTTCCTATAAAATAAATGTTTTGAAATTCAGATTATAGGAAATTTATTTACAATAATGACCACTGAATATTTTTTTTGGCATAGAAATATTTCTCTTTTATGACGTTGTTTTTGTCAAATTTGATCTGATTTTGTTGGCAATAAAGGAAGTTTTTTGTAACTTGGGACCCTAACGCCGGTAAACTGTTATATATTTTCCAAAATTTTAAAAATTCTAATGAGGTAGATAGACTTCTTGCTAAACTCTAAATTGTGAGAAAATCCCTGAATAATAAATAAATAATGGGATGTATATATAACATAAAGGCCTCCAGAAAAATAAATGATAACAGTGATATAACTATATACACTAGCCAGAGAGGGCCAACTCTGCTGTGTTTAAATATAAAGAGTAATGCCTTATTTTTTTTATTAAAAAATATTATTTCCTTAGATAACAAAAACCTGATATCCTATAGAAAAATTATTACTGTTTTTGTAATGAGCTTCATAAAATATCAAGAAAAAGTCCTTAAACCTAGAAAACTGACAACATAACATTTAAGGACTAAACTTTATGACTTATAGTAATATTCTAGAGGAAATTACAATTTTTGGTTTAACCTGAGGTATTTTTAATGTTAATTAATAAAATTGCCACTGATAAATTTTCGACTTTGAAATATCAGAATTTTTAGGAAATAATTTGCGATGTGGCGTTCGAAATTTCAAGTGTGTAAAAGGAAGATATAGATAATATAATTTTTTAAACATGTTTATCTGTAACACTGGCTTTTACAATTGACCCAGTTTACAATTGAAAGGAAAGAACTTAATAATTATATGCAATCCCAAACGGGTTTCAAACGTTCCATCATCACTAATTAATTACGTAAATCGAATTAAACATGAAAACAAAGTCCAGAAATTAAAAACAACTTACCATTTTTTGGCAAACTTCGTATCACGTTAACAGCAGCATTGAATTTTTCTTCTGTAGTCATTTCTATGTGTTTCTGTCCCTCGCTTTAATAGTAATAGTCTTATTTTTTTAATATCACAGTCAAAAAGTAGCCCCAACACCATAAACAAACTAATTATTGAATATATAAAATTTAATTTCTGTGAAAGTGACAGATTATGTCAGAAAAAAATTGCCCATGCCGATAGGAAAGAAATAAATAGATTTCTACATTTTAGGATTTCGATAGAATAACCAGTTTCATGGTGTTAACGCTAATACAACAAAGTTGAAGAATGTACTTTCTGCCAAAAAGGTTACAAAATTTATAAGAAGAAGATAAAAATCATGTGCATGTGCAAACGTCAATAATAAATTAACCTCTAAAATTTTTTCAATAATAGGTCCTTAAAAAAAAGCTGTTGTTATGAGCGTTTTTCACGACGAAATCGAAATCGAAGATTTTGAGTACGACGAGGAGGAGGAAATTTACTATTACCCATGCCCTTGCGGTGATAGGTTTCAAGTTTCTAGGGTAAAGTTACGTCAGATAAAAAGAAGTGCGTAAAACTCTAAATGGGGCTTTTTTTTAGGAGGAATTGCTTGCCGGCGAAGAAGTAGCTACGTGTCCCAGCTGTTCTTTAATTGTAAAAGTAATATACGATAGGGTAAGTCTTCAATTAAAACTATTATTTAAGATTTTATAACGTTTCATGCATGATGATAATTTATGATTTATAGTTCTATTACAGTGTTAAACTTTATATTTGTCTTTGCAGGAGGCATTGGAGAAGGAACAAACTGAAGTTCAGTCATTAACAGAAGATTTAAAGAAATTACAAGTCGTCAAATAAATTAGATTCAAGATGAGTCGTGGAAGGGGTGGTGCAAGAGGGGGTAGAGGTAAGAATATATTTATTTGGATTAAATAATGTATCTAAAGTTTAAATAAGGAATATGTACTACTTTATTATGCCTTTTGTCAATAAAAATGTGTTGAATTTGATATGTTGTACATTTAGTATTGGTATTTAAAGATATATTTATTTTATAGGTGGTGCTCCCAAAGTGTTTAATCGTGAGCAGTTGAGTGCCATGGGTATAGCTAGCAATGAAATGTTACCGACTCTTGTAACTCAGCCACCTCCTTTGTATCCACTTATGGAAAGACATCCTGTACCACTCACAGTAAGATTTCATTTTGGGGCTTTTAAATAAATAAATAATTAGATATTTTAGGATTTCAAATGAACAAATTTAATTTTTCTATGAAATTTAAAAAGTTCATGTAATTCCTAGTTCTTCTCTCTTACTTATAAGGGTTGAAAATAATAATAGTTTTGAAATTGAAAAAAGGTTTGGTACTTTTAATAACAAACTTGTGTATATGAAGAAATTTGAGAATGCAGCACTAAAAATTTATAAAAATAACAATCTTTTAGCAATCACTCGAAACTGATTACCTTCTCATTCTTCGTCAAGACTTCATAGACCACATGGAACTTTCAGCATCATACCTTAAAATGCCTGAAAACACAATAAACCGACCTGAACAAGAAATAGATAAGCTTGTGGCTCAGTTGCCAAACACCAAAGAAAAATATGATTGGAGTCTGTTTCCAGCTGAATTGAGACCGAAGATATTGGCTAAAAGAATTAAGAAGACAGTAGTGGAGAAGAAAAATGAGGTTAATATTGAGGAAAAGTAAGTGCTATTTTTAACTTACCAATACTTAAATTTTCAGTATTTTGGCTGCTTTTTTTTCATTCTGTATAAATATTATATTAGGTTAACAAAATTAGAAAAATTGGAAGAATCCAAGAAAGCCCCACAAATTATAGAGGACACTGAAGTAGTAGATGATGAAAATGAGGAAGCAGAAGAACAGGACGAGGAAATGGATGATGGAACGGACTATGCCAACAACTATTTCGATAATGGAGAGGGCTATGAAGATGATGACGATAATATGGATGAAGGACCTATTTATTAAAATTTGTGATATTTATTATTAATTTGGAATAGAAATATATAAACTATATTTATTTAAAAGCTTTTTTTTTTGTTCTTGGGTACTTCCTAGCTACAAGTTTTGAACTATTGGATTTTGTTATTAAACCAAAAAAACTGTATTTTTTAACAATATTTATTTGTTTATTGTTAAGATGAATTTTTACAAAGTTCTAATAGTGTCAATAAATTTAGATGTATCAAAACAATGTGAACCGCAAATGTACATGAAAAATAAAAACCAACGGTACAGTTTTAAGAGCTTAATATCAGCTAGTTAAATATTCATTATTTGTGTGTTAAGTCCAAATGATTTGGAAGGCTTATTAAAAATGGAGCTACTACAGGAACATTATGATTTATTTGAAGTTTGTAGACAATGTTAAAGATTGAGTGAAATGTGGTCGCCGCACTTGCATCGTCTTTGTTTATTTTTTCACGTTTCGATTAGAGTGTATCTCTAATTGTTATGAAGTATAAACTGAATGTTTTGTTTTAAGACTAGAAGCCTATTTGGGGACTGCGGTCATTGAGGCGCAAAGTTTTGCTTCACTGTACACACTTCAATGATTTGATGTTATGAAGTAATGGTTGCCAAAGATTAGGTATCCAAACACTGGGTTTACTGAAGATTCCATTATTATTTTTAATGTAAGCTACTTCTATAAATTTTCTTTTTTTCATATTGGGTTCCGTATATATTGCCGCAGCCTCAGACTATTTTATATGGTGTTGTTTATCCCAAGCTGGTTCTGCAATACTGGATCTCGACGTTTCCCTTTTTTGTGTATGAGATTTATGTTCTTTAATTCTAACTTCTAGTGGTTCGTTTCTCCAATATATATTTCACTACACTGTGTGTTTATTTAGTCAATGTTATAACTAGAATGAGTAAATGCCCCTCGTGGGACTCTGTATATGGTTCACTCAGTTCTACTGTCTTGGTGTTTTTATTATCGATGTATTTTTTTTCGCACATCGATATATGAAATCGAAATATCCATACATTTATTAGCTTAGTGGAGGCATAGATTTTTTTGTTATGGAAGCTCCAGAACAAAAAAGTAAGGTGAAAGAATTAAAGCCAATTTTTTTAATTTATATATTTTATTGGTAAATGAAAAAAAAGTTTTTAGGGAGAGGTTTCTTAAAAACTATTTCTGAAACCAACCATTTCTCGAGAGAAGTATATGGTCAATTATTATACGACAAAGAACGATATTCTACAAATTCGATATCCATATATCGGATTGAAAAATATTCCTCAAAAATATTTTCAGCCAGATTCACTAAGAAGATTTAAACCCGATCTAGTAGCCGTGGAATTTAAATCTTATAGTGGACCAGTTTTGTTTTGCATATGATATTGTCATAATTTATATTAGATATGTCAACAAATAAAAGCTTATATAGGGATATTAAGGATAAGAACCTTGCGATATAGCCTTGAAATATTCAGGAGAAATAGTTGTATTCCGAAAACAAATAAAGTTCTCCATATTTGCCGGTTCAGTAATAAAACGAAATGATTTTTTATGCTTTTATTTTTAGGGTTTAAAATTTGCTTGACTTACTGTTGCATTTGTCAATTTAAGACCTCAGCTGTTAATTTAGGGCGGTTTTAAATTTAAACCATGTTAGTGAATCCGGCTGTTTGATTTTAGAGAAAATATATCGATGTTAGGGCTATTCTTTTGAGTCATTATCACTTTCACTTTTATCAGTTGAAGTAATCATGATCACTTCAACCCAATGACAAGTAAATGTCTATTCAGGAGCGTCTACTCGCAGTTATCCAACGTTGCCAGATAGTCTGTATTGGGAACATTAATTAATTTCCGCATCCTTACAAACTTGTCTTCGCACCTTATTTGAATCGTGAAATGTGCTTGTTGGAATGATTCAATTCCTACGCACGTATTTTAGAAACCAGATATTCTTTAAAAATCGATCAATATGTGGTAATAAATACGTTAATAAATAAAATTAATTATTCATTATTATAATTGAGACAGGTAAAGTGCTTATATACACGATAATCAATTCTTTATAACTTATTATTTGTTTTTATTATTTATGTTTCTTACTTAAAATCTGAATAAAAACCTAAAAATTATTAAAAAAAAAATATATTTTTATTGCAACATTCATTTTCACAAAGGCAACAACTGCTTTTTTTTATTACGTTTTGTATTCATTTCCATTGTAGTTATTCATTTGGAAATTTATTTTTAATTTGAATACATAATTCAGTGGCGGATTTACGGATAGGGGAGGTTCAGGTTCAACATTTTATGAAGATTTGAGCTTGATACAAAACCCCCATAAAATCGTTTTAACGTCCACACTCCCTCATGTGAAATCAAATGAACGTTTCTTTGATATCGCAGCTATATAAAGAATATTTGCCTATGAATTTTGTTTCTTGATTTTATTGCTAAATGACTAAAAAGTACTTTATTTAGAAAATATTGAAGGGAATAAAAATTCCCACTTATTATTTTTTAAAATTTTTATTTAACGCAAATATGTAATTACAGACAGACACTTTAATGTTAGATAAAGGTAAACACAGAAACAAACTTTATAAAGTGTACTTAGACAAAATTTAATAAAACAGATAAATCTACAGTGAGTGTAATAAGCTTTTTATTAATTAAAAAACAAAAATTAAAAACAACTCTTAATAATATTCATACCAACACCTAAATTTCTAAATCTATTAAAAACAAATATCATATCAATCATTTCTTAACCTTCATATTGCTGACACAAATACATAAACTGTACTTGGACAAAACTTAATACAATATATAATCCTACAGTTACTCTAATAACTTCTGTATTTATTAAAAAACAAAAATTAAAAACACCTATTTATATGAATACCAACACCTCAATTTACAAATCTATTAAAAACAGATCTTCATATATACTAAAATAAATAAATACACCCAAAACTTGGTTTTCCGTACAGCAGAAAGATGAAGATAACTATGAAAAAGAACAAACTGTCATATTATGTAGTTTTAAGAAAACCCTTTTATTTTTTTAGAAAAAAAATTGTTTTTCCATACTCCTTTGTCTAGTTATTTCATTTCTTTTCTGTATCATATCTATTCTCTCAAATCCTGTAAATTCAGTCCCAAATTTCTGATTTTCATCCCAACCTTGGCAGTAGCTATATAGACATTTCTTCTTTTGCAATCTATAATTTCACATTTCCTAATAAACTTCTACTTTTCTATACCCAATTCAAAACAAATCTTATACCTCACGTCTTTTTTCAAAATCTGTTGATTAATTAATACTAGCATTAAACCCCTCAATAAAATTACATAGTTTATTCTAGTAATGCAGTTTGTTTCTTCTTTTTTTTTATCAATATATAAGGAATCTTCTAACTCTCTTATGGTGCTTTTTATTTCAATAATAAACTATTATATCCACAAAATCAGAAAAAATTATTAGAACAGCCTGAAAAAGAAGGGTTCATGAATCTGAAGCTTTAAAATAACAAGTTTAGGTTAGGAAACAACTATTGGCGGGAAATGATATGACGCCCATTTGAATAAATGCTCGAGTTACAGACTATCTGGCAACGTTGGATAACACTGCGAGTACGCGCTCCTGTCTATTCAAAAGAACATGAAGTTATCACACTTTTTTCACTTTGATCATTTGATAATTACTCAAAAGAATACAGCCAATGTTCAACTTTTCAGCGGCTTGCTTTAAATATGGCGGAAAGTATTTATTTTTACTATGAACATAGCCTATGTTTTCTTTCAGAAGTTTGTTGTTTTATTTATTTATATTTTTTTATTTTGCGAGTTTTGAGATAATGAATATTTATGAACTATGTTAAATTGTTTTAATTTATTAAAAATGCTTGTTACCGAAGATCATTACTGCTTGTTCCTCACAAAAAAAAATAATTCATGTTAATTTTTTTATTAACTATGTAACAATTACAATAATATGGTTGTTCCTTATAGAAATTAAAGATTATGAAATAAAGACCGTTATATAATACAATTTCCATTCAACGACAATCTCTGATATCAAGACACTAATCCACGGATATGCCTTTAGCTATGGTTATCAGATTTCCTAACAATATCCCTGACTTGAATTCAGTGTTCTAATCTCGTGGAGTAAAGATCCCTGAAGATGCCGCGTACAATCGTAGGCGAAACGTCGGATAATAATTCCAATTTGACATGTTCTAAACCCAAGAACCATGATTTTTAAAGTTGACTTATATTTAAAAAGTGATAGAGCGTTTTTAAGGAGTAGTACCTTTCTTTCTAATGGCAGAGCTAAGAACGATACTCCAAATTACATTGGATGTTTCTGTCATCTGAACGAAATTAAAAAGAGATGTATTACTCCTTAAAGACGTTCTATCTTTTTCCGCAGTCTACATCATAGTCTACATTTTATACTCTTATATCTATAGTTGCTCTGATAGGCAACATAACCTTCTTGTTGAAAACAACAAAATTTCAACAGTTTTTTTGAGTTTTATTAACATTTTTTAGGTTCACTGTATCTCAATAATATGGTTCTGATATTGCCACAAAAAGTACTAGAAGATCAGATCTGTTCAGTGTGTAAAAAATACCTTTCCTGTGGACCAATTAAAGTTTACCCGACAAATATCGTAAAATGTGGACGATGCTGTGAAAAAAAAGACTTTGGAACTCCTTCAGTTTACGACAAAATAGCCATACACTTCATTTTTCCGTGCGTTAATCGATATGAAGGATGTAACCAATTGTTGGGGTATGGAGAAACCGCAGAACATGAGAAAACCTGCGTTCAACGTCGGTACCCATGTCCTCTATGCTCTGAAGATTTGTATCCTTGGAATTCCTTATTGTACTTGTTAAATCATTATAAAAGATCTCACACCAATAGGCTTCTAACTAAACCTGAAATTAATCTCAGCTATAATTCGATCTTAGAAAGCTCTTACCTGTATTATGATAATACAGAAAATCTTTTAGTTATTATTTTTGTGCTGTTTAATGGTAGTGATCTTTTGGTTAATGCTTCAACAGTAGGCAACCGAATCAAAAATATTAGACAAAGAGTGAAATTAAGTGTTAATGGTGTAGAAAAGGTTAAAACTAAATTTAGACCATGTTCAACATTTAATTTTAATGTGAAAATGTTTCATTTAAATTATAAAAGATTTTCAAGTGATGAGGCTGTGTCAAAATTTTTGTTAACATTAGATTTTGATACCTCACAAATACTCAATTGTGGTATTTTATCAAGTGATACTAGTTCTGCATTTAGGTTATTAAATAAATCAAGTCCTAAAAAAATTTTGATTGAAAATTATGGAACCCTTCTTGGACCCACATATGAAGAGGCCAATATCAATAAGAAATTTCCTGATATATATTTTTCAGAAAAACTTAAGCAATTTGAGTATGAAATAAAACAAAATACATCGGGTATTTTCTATCTAGCATCTTTGTCTTCTGGGTCAGATGATGACATACAAATGTTTTGTAATTTTTGTGAACATTATTTTATATCGGAGTCATCAGAACTTTATTGTAAAATATGTGACCAAGTTCTGTGTCCTTATTGTTGGGATAAAGGAGTTAAAAGTTGCCCATTTTGTTTTTCACTTGAATCAACAACTCCTACAATACAGAGGTTGTTGCTTGGACGCGAGTTTGCAGTGCGCCATAAGATTCCACTAATAAATCGGGCTTATATTTCATACTACTGTCAATTCGGTTGTTTTAAATTTTTTAGAGCTAGTGAATTACAACTTCATGAAAAAAAATGTTATTTAAATAAAGACAGGCTGTTGTCAAGTCTCGAGTTTGTACAAAAGCACTTTAAAGAATATTTTGTTGAAAGTTCTGAAGGAAGTAAATCAATTATGACGCGAACTAACAGAGTACTTTTGAATACATCGAATTTAGGGTCCAAAGGGAAAATTTATATTGTTACAAATTCTAATTTTCAGTGCATAGTGTTTTATGAAAAAGATGGTAATTTATATCGATTTCGCGTTGCACATAAATATATACCGCGAAAATATTATATTTTAAATAAAATTTTGGAAGCTGGACAAGTTAGAAGTGAACCAAATAATTTTTCAATTAGTGCTTATTCTAAATCAGTTTTTTTTGTTGTAATACTTTGTCAAACTAAAGAATACAAACAGGAGCTAATAAAAAAACAAGAATCGGAAGAGAGCAGGAGGAAAAAAATAAAAAAAGTTATATATATTTGTGTCATTACTATTACTCTTTTGTTTTATTATTTTTTCTTTTGGAGAGCTGTTGTTGCTTTTAAATCGGTAACAGTTTTTCTTTTCAGATATTTTCTAGGCTATTTTTAACTTTTCATTACTGCTTATAATTATTATAATATTTTTTTTTTGTTTGCTAATAAAATCATGAATAAATTATTAATTAAAGAGAAAATATGATTTAAGAAGGTTTTACAATACACATATAGGGGGACAATTTTAATCGGTAACCTAAATAGGCAAATTTAAAAAAACTATTTTAGAGAAAAGTTGTAGAGTACGGAGGGGCACATCCAACGGTAACCTTGACTTTGATCTTGAAAGTAATCCTTAAGGTTATTTCAAGGTCAAGTCGATTTTTAATTGCAGAAATAGAAAGTACGGAAAATTTGACCTTTAACCCTATAATGTCAAATGGGGGTCAAGTAAACTCGGTGTAAAATCAGCCGGTAACTCGAAAGTTAAGGGCATTCGAGAAATATGACAAGTACAAAAGTGACATTAAGGTTGACCAAGATCAAGTTGATTTTTTAGATGGATTGTAGAAATGGAATGTACGGAAAATACCCCGTTCAAGGTTGTGGATTAAAATTGGCCCACCATCTTATATCTTTTGTACCTAAGAAAATACTCTTAATACAAACATAAAACTTGAAACTGTTTGACAAGTGTTTCGATTAAATAAAAATAAACAGTTTGTCACGTGTAAAAATCAAAAGTTTGGGTCATTTTTTACTAAATAAGACAATGACACACTTCAAGTTTCATTAGCAGTAGTGATTGCGCATTTACTATTGTTATATAGATTTTATGAGAGGTTTCTCTATTGTTTAGAATGCTGGGAGATGGCGCTTCTTGTATTGTACTTTTTATTTAGTTCGATATAGATTGTGTAAAGGATTCATTTTTGGTGGTTAGGTGCGCTTGCCAACTCTGTACTACAATTCTTCGAATTGCAGTGCTTTTTTAGTTTTCTCATATATATATATATATATATATATATATATATATATATATATATATATATATATATATATATATATATATATATATATATATATATATATATATATATTGTTGTGGAACATAACATCTCACCACCGCTTTCCGGCAAAACTGGACTTAAATAGAAGTCCAAGTTTGTGGAAAGTACAAGGATATCTGGGAAAGATACCGGTGGATCCCACTGATGAGTCCACCATCGGTATCGGGACGAAACATCCATACATTTACTACGGTGGTCGAAAATAGATTGCTAGCTACATGTTCCTACCACCAGGGGCATTGCTAATTGCGACAATATATATATATATATATATATATATATATATATATATATATATATATATATATATATATATATATATATATTCATTTTGAGATTTAAAAATTTTGGAACCTAAGCATTTTCAGAAAAAAAAAACAAGAAACAAGTTTCTTTATTTTAAAGGGGCTAAAGGCGTATGACCTTGAAGCTGACCTTAGGCTTTTATTTTACAGTCGTTTAAAGGTCAACTTTGATTTTCCAAATGAAAATTCCTATTTTTTATTGCAGAAATAGAGAGTAGAGAAAATTCCTCATCCATCGATATAAATATGTTATATGTTTTTTCCATATCTACAAGATCATTTCAAGGTGAACCGCACTTGTCTGAAAAATGCAAGAGGGCTTAGAAACCAAACGGTTTAATGACGTGATACATACATGACAATAACATTGTTTTTTTTTTTGCTGAAATGTGTTCATTTCGGCATCTTATAAAACATATCTCGATGGTATCTTTGACAGACCTGTGCAAAAAAAATGGCGGACCAAACATGGTCACGATTTTCGGTTTTTTAAGTTTATCTTGAAAAGTAAAAGTTGTATCGAAAAATATTTCGAACTAAAGTTGTAGGGAATTAAAAAACTTATCGATTCATATAATATAAGTTATAGGTGGCGCCACTAGTTGTCGAGATATTTTTTTTTTCGACAAAGGCTATATTCTTTTGAGTAATTATCAATTGATCAAAATGAACAAAGTGAAACTGATAACTTCATGTTCTTTTGAATATGCATTTGGCTGAAGTGATCATGGTTACTTCAAGTGATAGAAGTGAAAGTGATAATGACTCAAAAGAATAGCCCTAAAATTTACGGTTTTTGTTAAAAAAAAAACAAATTACCGATTTAAAATTTAACATAAATATAGGTATTATCATTCTAAAAATGTATGTCAAATCCGGAATCTGTGAGTTTTTTATTTTCCCAGAAATTCAATGTCAAAGTTGAAAATTCAACCTTAATTTTCCTCTTTCCTAATTAAGATACAATGCTCAATTTTAATGAAAATTGTTTTATATTTTGAAGATCTATTAAAATTTTTTTTTAATCATGAGCCGAGAAATTTTGCAAAAACCAATTTTTCCACCAAAAAAATTGCGATAACTTTCACCGGATGGTAGAAAGAGATAAAATGACAGTATTACGTTATAACCTTACTCAGCTTATCCAATTTGTGTCAATTGATTGTTATGTGTGGACGTCTGTCATACTATTGGTCGGTTGTAAAAATAAATTAAAAATTTTTATTATATTTTTGGTTGTTAAAAATAACTAGTCCTTAAAAAAAGCAATATGTTGACGAACCGTTTCTTCAAAACGATTTATTTTTTGAAAACACAGTTGATATGTTAATTAGGTAGTACCCCGTTATTTTCAGTATTTTCTAATTAAAATTTCCTTAGAAAGTTGAATGTTTCGCAAATTTCAAGTAAATTTGAGATTATAGACATACAAAATTATTACACTAAATTCTGTTCATATCTCAATAGTATAACCGTGCTGTTTAAAAATTGTTTTTCTACGGCTAGTTCTAATTATGGATTTAACATAAACGCTTGTGTCCCTATATCCCCAAACGGTCGAGTATCTTACTTTGAAACAGTTAAGTGTAACATAATTGTTTTCATCAACACAACTTATAAAAAATTTGAGAAGTAACAATTTGTAAGATATTTAAAACTTTTATTTAAATAAATAACATTAAATTTTATATTCAAATAATGTTAAATGCAACATTTTTCTTCCTTAGGCTGTGTTAAACACTATACTACACTACAACTAAATAAATATTATTGATTATGATTTATTAAGACATATAAATTTGAACCATACGAGCCAACAAACGAGGTCCTGCAGAATAAAAAGCATATTTATAGCACGTTTGGTCTTCAAGCCCCTACAAATCTTCACAAACTAATAAAAAAAGTATATTAAAGGTTGAATAGTATCATTAATGGGGGTCTTCGGGCTGGCCTATGGTTCTGGCCCTTGGTCGTACACAGTTCCTCTATCACCGGTCAAGTTTCAGGTTTTCTTTCAAACTTATTTGTCAGGACAGGAAGTCTTGCAATAATCGGCTAGATGTTTAGTGAATTCATACAATAATTGAATGGTGGATAGCTAGGACGATGGATTTTAGTAATACTACTTAGAGCAGTGGTTTCTACCCTTTCAAGTTTTATGAGTGCTGGCATCCTGCAATTACTGTATATAGGATGTATGTATTCCTATTAAAGTCAGTACATTGCTTTGTATATATGAGTTGTTTTTCTTGATATGCCTTTTTCTTTGTATATTAGACTCCTAAGGTATTTGGCCCTTTGTATACATTTTTTGTTTAACAGTTCCAAAGTGCCAATTTAAGATAATTTTGTGGTCTATATTTACACTTAAATATTTGACTGATGGCTTTGACGGTTAATTTGACGTGCCAAAATGCCACTTTACCCAAAATGGCGCAGAGCATACTCCGGACATTTTTCGTTTGACAGCTCCATTACCACCTGTCATCCATTTATTTTCAGAAATTCGTGGTGCAACCATACAGTAGGAAGAAGCAATATATAGGTTATGTAACAGTAAATTTAGTAATGTCAAGTTTCAGTTCAGAAAAGTTTTGTTAATTATTTTTTTTTTCTAAGCAGTAAATAAATGTAGTGTTGTGTTACGTGTGTTCTCGTTATTACATCCAACCTCAAGCGAACTAAAATACTATTGAAAATGTAGGAAATCTAATGGTAGAGTCTCGGAGAAATCCCCGCCACAACGTCATTTTTTTTTTCAAAAATTCGTAATGGCGTGGCAAATGAATATTAAGGGCTCAGATTTGCAGAAGATGCTTTTTAATACTTTTACTTTACCTGTGAATTTTTTGGATCCAAGAAATACACTTTCATACGATCTGTGAACCTTCGAAAATTTGGCCGAATCTAATCGAAAATAGCTGCTGCAGGCAGGTTGCCATAGTTCAGGCGCATTATTCATTGGCGCTTCAAGGAAACTTATGAATCACAAGTAATATTTATAATATTTATGTTGTTTTATTAATTTATATGATAGTAAAAATTTGTTTAGTGATATTAATTATTAATTTGTTTATTAACAAAATTTTTACAAAAAAATTATAGAGAAAATCATACAAATATTCAATTAAATATTACATATTATACTGTTTTTTCCTTTATATTATTATTATTACCTAATAGTTTATTAACAAAATCATATAAATATTTAATAATACATTAATAATTTATTAACAAAACTATACTCTTTAATTTTATAAGTTTGTATTAGGACAAATTAATATCATTGGTTGCTAATTATTTTTGTATTTTTGGCGCGTTAGAAGTAGATGTATAAACCGGATATATAATGACTGTGGTTGTTCTGCGCAGCATCCATTTTGGAGCAATTCGGAGTTGACGTATTATATATTATTATTATATTTTTATATGATTTGCTTACAGAAATTTTCGTAAAAATTTTGTTAATTAACTATTAGGTAATAATAATATAAAGGAAAAAAAAACAGTAGAATATGTAATATATAATTGAATATTTGTATGATTTTCTTTATAATTTTTTGTAAAAATTTTGTTAATAAACAAATTAATAATTAATATGACTAAACAAATTGTTACTATCATATAAATTAATAAAACAACATGAATATTATAAATATTACTTGTAAAACATAAGTTTCCTTGAAGCACCAAAGAATGCGTCTGAACTATGGCAACCCGCCGACAGCGGTCTGCAGCAGCTATTTTCGATTAGAATCGGCCAATTTTCGAAGGTTCACAGATCATATGGAAGTGTATTTCTTGGATCCAAAAAATTCGCAGGTAAAGTACAAGTATTAAAAAGCATCTTCTGCAAATTTAAGCCCTTAATATTCACTTGCCACGCCATTATGAATTTTTGAAAAAAAAAACTTTTTTTTCATCCAAAATTATTTTTTTTTGATGTCGAAAATGATACATCTAAATCTAATGCACGCATTAAAAAAAATTTTATCTCCATCCGGTGAAAAGTGATCGCAATTTTTTTGGTGCAAAAATTGGTTTTGGCATAATTTCTTGGCCCACAATTGAAAAATTTTTTTTTCTTAATAGATCTTCAAAATATAAAACAATACAAACAATTTCCATTAAAATTGAGCATTGTATCTTAATTAGGAAAGCGGAAAATTTCTTTCAGAGTTACCATCGAGATATGTTTTATAGGATGCCAAAATGAACATATTCCAGCAAAAAAAAACAATGTTACATTTTTGTTACTGACGAAAGTCTATTTTCCATGAAGTAATAACTGAAAGAACCAATCTGCTAGTCTTGATTTTCAAGCTAAAACCGATTACTTTTAGTGCCAGAACAAACCAGTCGGCTATCCGTACAAAAATTCGGTCATAAAGTTGCTTGATGGTAACATTACTTATATTTGATTGTACTTTTCAAGCTTTTCAGTACACCTGTGTATACATAGATGTCGTTTGAGTATTGTAAAATTACACTCTGGCATCTAAATGTCTGCAGGGGTAACATCTTACCGGCGCAGAGCAAATTGGATATTTTAAATAGACAGTTTTTATTTGTGAATCTCACTCTTGGTTCGTTACACCTCTTCTAATGAAACCGCGCATAGAGAGGAAACCAGAGTGAAATTCACAGGGAATAAATTGTTTACATTTTCTTTAATAGTTTCCTAAAATAGAATATTTTGTTGCCTTCTAATCTTCGGATACCTAAATGTAATTATTAGAAAAGATAAATAAAACTAAAAGTAAAATTCACCTTTGTTTATTTTCGTTTTTGTAGTTGTAACCTAACCTAAGCTTTCTTTACAAAACCTTTTTTTTCTGTTTTGGGTAAAATCATTTTCTTGATGTTGATTCCAGGTTGTTCGACAGCTAGAGCACAAAATATTCCTACCGCAAAAGATGTTACAAGGTCAAATATAGTCCATATGGCCTAAAACAAGATTATTAACTATTTAAAATTCTTACAAAAATATTGAACCGACTTCTAAAAGTGCTCTAAAAAGTGAAAAATATCTATAAATTTTTGAAGTCGGCGCCAAACTAATACCTGATAATATGTGATTCGCATAAACAGATTAAAAATACTTTATTGGTAATTGCTTTATTACTGTAATTTATATATATATATATATATATATATATATATATATATATATATATATATATATATATATATATATATATGTTATGTCGGATATTCTCACGGGTGTGTTGTGTAATCGAAGGTTTTCGGGCATCCCGTGTATGTGCTGAGTCCCTCTCAGGACTGTAACGCAGCTGACGTTTCGGTGAAATCTCATTCACCATTTTCAAAGCTCACTGTATGGAGTCTACGCTCGTAGACGCCATACAGTGAGCTTTGAAAATGGTGAATGAGATTTCACCGAAACGTCAGCTGCGTTACAGTCCTGAAAGGGACTCAGCACATACACGGGATGCCCGAAAACCTTCGATTACATATATATATATATATATATATATATATATATATATATATATATATATATATATATATATATATATATATTAGTAGTTATTTATTTCGTTTAGAAATAATTTGGCGCCGACTTCAAAAATTTCAATTTCATATAAAAATTTATACTTATTTTTCACTTTTTAGCGCACTTTTAGAAGTCGGTTCAATTTTTTTATAAAAATATTATTTTTCAATTTTTAGTTTTGAATTTATTATTATATCTATAAATTATTTGAACTAAGTACTAATCGAGATTAGTGGTCCTCGCAATGACTCCAAGATGGTAAAAAAGGACCCATTTTATCCAGAATTGTAAATCACCCTAAAATGAACCACTAAAAATTCTTTGATTCTTAAAGTTCTCCAAATACCAGTGAAATTGTGTTAAAGAAATATTTAGTCTGTTATAGCAAATCCACTATCTTAAATTTCAAATTAATTTTAGATTGGTAACGTAAACTCCAAAACAGGCGCTAAATGGTCTGAGTTACTGATGCGCCTTTAACCTTTAAACTAACTAACTAACTAAACTCCAAAACTTTCCAATATCGATATTTAAAAAACTTGAGACGTCAATTTCTTAGTCCGATATATTTCATACTGCAATATTGAGTTTGCATACGCCCCAAGAACCCCACAATATTAATTTTAGACAAAATCGGAAAATGTATAATTTTCAGTCCCTCATATTGTACCTTATTATCAACCTAATAGTTGTAAAAAATAAAGTTCATATTCGTAATACATCACCCCGAAAATCTCCTAATACCAAATCTGAAAAAATGCGAATAAGATAAAGTTTTCAATCCACCATATTGGGTCCGCCATATTGAATTTCAAAAAAATAATTTTAACGTCTTAATCTAATCTAAATCTAAACCCTTCAAACCCCCCTAGTACCAATTTAAAATTTCTAGACCGTCATATTACATCTGACATATTAGATTTTCTTAAAATAATTTTATATTCGCTATTTACATCCTCAAAAACGATTCAGTTCCACCTTTGAGCAAAATCGAAAAATGTAAAATTTTTAGTCCCCTGTATTGGATTCGTCATAGTGAATCCTGAAAAAATGCTTTTAAATTCATAAATTATACCCTCAGGAAACTCTTTTATCAGTTTTGGAGAAAATCGAAAAATGTAAAATTTTTATGGTGCAATATTGAATCCGCCAGATTAAACTTTCAAAAAATATTGTAAATTGGTAATTAACACTAACAAAAACCTCCAATACTGATTTTAGACAAAATAAAGAGATGTAGAATTTTCAATCCGCCATCTTGGATCCGCCATATTTAATTATTTTAAAACAGTTTCAGATTCGTAATGTGCGAAAAAAATCGAACAAAATTAATTTTTTATTCAACATATTGGATACGCCATATTGAATTTTTTAAAAATAATTTTAGTTTCGTTATGTGCGACCCCGAAAACTCCCCCGTACCAATTTTGGAGAAAATCGGACAAAATTGATTATTTTATCGGCCATATTGGATCCACCATATAGAATTAAAAAAAAAATTTTTTTTGGGTTCGTTATGTGCGATTCCAAAAACTCCCGCACATCAATTTTGGAGAAAATCGGCCAAAATTAAATTTTTTGTCCGCTATATTGGATCCGCCATATTGATTTTTTTTTAAATAATTCCTGATTCGTTGTGTACGACCCCGAAAATTTCCCCATACCAATTTTGGAGAAAATTGGACAAAATTAATTTTTTTAGCCGCCATATTGTCAGCGCCATCTTGAATTTTACTGCACCAATTTCGTCCAAAAAAATATGGGATTACCGCAGCAACTTCCTGAACAAAATGTAAAAAATTTCATTGAAATCGGTGTACATAAATAAAAAAATACCTAGTCGACGAATTGAGAACCTCCTCCTTTTAGAAGTCGGTTAATAAGCTCATCCATTATTTTTTTTTGTGGAAAGTGGCAGAATTTTCACCAAAATCTTATTTGGTATTTTTTGTGCTTACTGTTGCCATAATATGATAGACATACTTACTAATCTTCCTGATGTTAGTTCTACCACTGAGGTGTTGTGGGCTTCTTTCGCAAAAACTATGCCAAAGTGGAAAATATATGTGGTAAATGTGAAATTTCCCAGCAGGACTGCGTATTTATTTTCGCATATAGATTTAGCCCAACCTAAAACAAGCTTTAATAAAATTGCGAAGTATGTCCGAGTTAATTTTTGAAACAGGACATGTATGAACAACTTCTTTAAGGCTCGAGCATACACTAGTTATTATGAATGTGTAAGCTGATGTTGCTAAATCATTTTCATTAACGGCTGTTCCCACAGTAATCGAAATATGCTCTATAAATTTCGCCCAAAAATAAAATCACATATTTTTCATTGTCAGTTAAATACTTGTATACATTGCCAACATATGTTAAAAAACAAGCCTTTCATTAATATGAGGATCGGTTAAAAATTTATTACTAATGCCTTTTGCTCTCTCAGGGTGAGGCAATATAAGAGGACCATGGTTTCGTAATTATTTGCATGCTCATGGACTTATCCTTTTAGTATAATAACTACTTTTTATTTTTAAAAAATCAAAATTTCAATAAGAAATAAAGAAATCTTCTGCCGTATTTAATTAGTTTGTTATACAGTGCCTTCATTTCAAAACGAACCATCCTTAATAACTTTGTTAAATAGAAAAATTTAAAAAAAAGAAAAAACACGTCAATTTAGATATACAGGGGGAAGTTTAATTTTGCATTTGTTAAAAGTCTGTCAATCACCTCCTCACCTCCAGCTAACCTCACTTTGATATGTCAAATGGGAACCCCGACCTTGTGACACATCATTGTAAGCAGCATAAAATTGTCTATCCAACCGTATAAAAAAAATTAAATCGGTTGACGTACAAGCGAATAGTGTGCAAAAATGTCTTGTAATAATGCATAATATATCGGCCTCGAACTTTGGTATGTCAAATGATTACCCTATAGTGTGATACATCATTTTAAAGGACGTACGATCTGCTATCCAACGATGTCAAAAAAAATTAAGTTAATAGACGTTATAGGCAATTAGGATGCAAAAATGTGTGTTAAATATAAGCAGTTTATTCAGTTTTATTCAGTTGAAGAAAATTATTTTATTAAATGTTCAAAATGTGCGCCGTTATTAGCGAGACAATAAAAAAGCCTATTTTGAAATTCCCCACGAACATTGGCAAGGGTTTCTCTGCTAATTCCTCTACATTCCCGAACAATTCGATCTTTTAAATCGTCAATATTTTCAGGTGGGGTTTTATAAACCTTGCTTTTTAAATACCCCCAAAGAAAAAAGTCTAGAGGGGTTAGGTCTGGAGACCGTGCTGGCCATTCAATTGCACCACGTCTGCCAATCCACGTCCCTGGAAAATGTTCATCAAGCCACTCTCGAATTGCCAAAGCGTAGTGCGGGGGAGCTCCATCTTGCTGGAAATGCAAATTATTTTCATTTAGTACCATAACAGCATTTTCATCCACTTGATTTTCTAAAGATTGCACAATGGCAGGGTATATTGTGTTTTCTAAAAGGTTTAAATAAATTTGCCCAGTTAAATTATCTTCCAAAAAAAATGGCCCGATGATTTCATTGCCATAAATTCCTGCCCACACGTTAATTTTTTCGGGATATTGAGTATGCCCTTCTCGGAAAAGGTGCGGATTTTCATTATCCCAGTATCTGCAGTTATGTCTGTTAACCAGTCCATTTAGAAAAAAAGTTGATTCATCACTAAAGCAGATATTCTTAGGTAAATGGGGGTCCTCGTCAATTCGTTGGCACATTAATTCGCAAAATTGAATTCTCCTATCAAAATCGTCTTCTCCGAGTTCTTGAAGAATTTGAATTTTGTAGGGAAAAAACTTATTTTGTTTTAAAACTTTATGCACAGAGCCAGCAGAAATGTTGGTTAAATCTGCGACCTTTGAGATGGATAAAGTTGGATCTATTGCAAACTGTCCTAGTACCTCGATTTGGCATGCTTCATCTACAACCCTTTTCTCAATATATTTTTTATTACAAACGGATCCCGTTTCTTCAAACTTTCGTACCAATTCGAGTACATATTTATGGCCCACGTTTTTGTCTTGATGCCTCTCGTTAAATGCTCTGGCGGTTCTACGAGCGCACCGATCTTCAGCTCCATAGAGAAAAATTATTTCTATTCTTTCGGCTAGCGTATACACCATTTATATTCACGTTTCAACTAGGCGTCACAATGACAATTTTAACAATAATAAACAACTGGTGTTTAAAGATCTTAAAAATTTTATTTATTGCAGTGATTTTTTGTACCTATCAGGTACCGCAAAAAATATCATTGAAATAAATACACTAGATTGATTAGACTGCAATGAATTTTGCGATGAATTTTAAAACAGGCTTAGTTTTTTTTCTCGCAAATATTTTAACTGTTTATTATTTTAAAAAAAAAATTTATTTTAAATTTAAAATAATATTTTACTCTATGAAGTAGCCATTTGACATAATAAAGTTTAATGTGATAAGGTGTCTATTATTACCACACATCTTTTCTTACTATTCGCTTGTACATCAACAGATTTTGTTTTTTTTTATTGGCTAAATAGGAGATAGTATGCCCTTTAAAATGATGTATCACACTATAGGGTAATCATTTGACATACTAAAGTTCGAGGCCGATATATTATGCATTATTACAAGACATTTTTGCACACTGTTCGCATGTACGTCAACCGATTTAATTTTTTTTATACGGTTGGCTAGACAATTTTATGCTGCTTACAATGATGTGTCACAAGGTGGGGGTTCCCATTTGACATATCAAAGTGAGGTTAGCTGGAGGTGAGGAGGTGATTGACAGACTTTTAACAAATGCAAAATTAAACTTCCCCCTGTATATCTAAATTGACGTGTTTTTTCTTTTTTTTAAATTTTTCTATTTAACAAAGTTATTAAGGATGGTTCATTTTGAAATGAAGGCACTGTATATGTAAATTCTCCTTTCAGGCAGAGAATATGAAAAATATATGTACAAACAGTTTATTTCCTGCAAATATCGCTCTGGTCCTCTCTCCATACGCGTTTCGATCATCTCATGATCTCGTCAGTGAAGCTGTATCGGACCGAGAGCTCCCAAAATATGCGCAAGAACACAAGCTTTACCTTACCCTTACAAGAGGTTAGTTTAGGTTAGTTGCACGTTTGAAGAAATTTCTTTTATTTTTTTAATACTGTATTTATTTCTTACCTTGAATAATATTTCTCGACATTCCATATAAACCACAGGCGATACCAAAAGCATATAACGGCTTTAATAATGGTCCAACAAGTATTGATACTAATTGGTTAGCTTCCAGTGTACCGATTAAAACAGCTGAAATGGGAATAACGGCAAAAATTGGGCCACATAGTTTTTCGAGAGCCTAAAATAAATCGATAAAATCACAATTAGATTGTTGAAAATGAGCGTGCCCCTGGACTAGAGGGAATTCCATATTACTCCATGGAAATTAGGTCAAAAAAGAGCTGTTTTGTTAACAAAAATGTTACATTGGTTTTTTTTTGTTGGAATGTGTTCATTTCGGCATCCTATAAAACATATCTCGATGGTAACTTGTGCAAAAAATGCCGACCAAAAATGGTTTCGGTTTTTTGAGTTTATCTTGAAAAGTAAAAGTTGTATCGAAAAATGTTTCAAACAAAAGTTGTAGATAATTAAAAAACCTATCGATTCGTATAATATAAGTTATAGGTGGCGCCACTAGTTATCGAGATATATTTTTTTCGACAAAATTTACGGTTCTTGATTTTAAAAAAAGATATTTATTAACAAATTACCGATTTAATATTTAAATAAGTATAGGTATTATCTTTCTAAAAAAGTATGTCAAACCCGGAATCTGTGAGTTTTATATTTTCCGAGTAATTCGATGTCAAAATTGAAAATTCAACCTCAATTTTCCGCTTTTCTAATTAAGATACAATGCTCAATTTTAATGGAAATTGTTTGTATTGTTTTATACAGGGTGTCTCAAAAGAAAGTTCACATTTAAAAAATCGATTTAAAAAAAAGTCAGGACTTTATTGAAAAAATGTTTATTACATACTAAAATACATTGGGAATTTATTTTTTAAAAATGATATCGTCCAAATGTAATCCGTTGCGCTCACGGCATTCATTTAATCGAGCACTAAAATTGCCCATGACGGCTCGGCAGGTATTCTCCGTGATGTCTGCCATTTCGTTGCGGATATATTCTTTTAATTGTGCCAGGGGAGTCGGTTTGTTGGCGTAAACTTTTGATTTGACATAACCCCATAAGAAAAAGTCCATAGGTGATAAATCAGGACTGCGTAGAGGCCAACTTATGTCACCTTTTTTTGAGATCAATTTGCCAGGAAAAATTTCACGCACTCGTGGCAGAGACATGTTGGACGTGTGTAAAGTTGCTCCGTCTCGCTGGAACCATGTTCTTTGGTTATAGCCAGGAAAATTTTGCAGTTCAGGCACGAAGAAGTCGTCTAACATCTCCACATACCGCTCTGAAGTCACTGTTACTGTGCGTTCCCTTTCATCTTCAAAAAAGTACGGGCCGATAATTCCTCGCGCCGACATCGCAGCCCATACAGTCACTTTCGGCGAATGTAGAGGTTTCTGATGTTTGTGTTTTGGATTGTTTGCACTCCAATAGCGGCAATTTTGTTTCTTTACATGACCATTAAGATGAAAATGGGCTTCATCCGAAAAGAAGATGTTGGTAAACGTTGAAAAGCGTTCAGTCATCTGGTTTACGAAGTCAAGCCTCTGACCAGCATCCTGAGGCTTTAATTCTTGCACCAACTGAATTTTATAGGGGTTCAGCTTTAAATCTTTGTGTAAAATGCGGAATAATGATGACCTATGCACATTTAAAGCAACAGCACGCTTACGAATCGAAACGTTTGGGTCGTCACGAACAGACTGAGTAACACTCTCTACATTTTCGACCGTTCTCGAAGACCTCGGACGCCCGGATCTTGGTTTATCTAGTGTTGAACCGGTCTCTGCAAACTTCTGGACCCATTTTCCAATAAGCCGAGCGCTTGGCGCATCATTTAAGTGACGAATATGTCGAAAATTGCAGAATTTTCTACGCGCTACAGTCGCCGAATTACCGTTTTTGTAAAACTCACGTAAGCACAAAGCACGGTCCGCTCCCGAGAAACGCTCCATAGCGACCAAATTCCCAAGAGCCAGGCTACGGATTAACATACCCCCCGCGCCGCTCGGAATAGTTGCGTTCACGCAATAAGCAAAACAAATGTGTACTTTATTTTGAGACGCCCTGTATTAAGTGGAAATCGTTGTCCGAGAAATATTGCAAAAACCAATTTTTGCACCAAAAAATTGCGATAACTTTTCACCGGATGGAGATAATATTTTTTTAATGCGTGCATTGGATTTCGATGTATCATTTCCGATCTCAAAATTTTTTTTTTTTAATTTTGGATGAAAATTACCTGTGAATTTTTTGGACCCAAGAAATACACTTCCATGCGATCTGTGAACATTCGACAATTGGGCCGAATCTAATTGAAAATAGCTGCTGCAGGCCGCTGTCGGCGAATGGATTATTCATGGCGCTTCACGGAAACTAATGAATCACAAGTAATATTTATAATATTGATGTTGTTTTGTTAATCTATATGATAGTAAGAATTTTTTTAGTAATATTAATTATTAATTTGTTTATTAACAAAATTTTTACAAAAAATTATAGAGAAAATCATACAAGTATTCAATTATATATTACGTATTTTACTATTTTTTTCCTTTATATTATTATTACCTAATAGTTTATTAACAGCATTTTTATGAAAATTTCAAAAATTTCTGAAATGTAGAGATGTGTGTGAGTACTGACGGACAGTGCGATAATTGCTCTCAAAATTTTATTTCTTGCGATTCAGGAAACGATGATGATAATTCAGTGGATATTAAAATATGCGTGAGAATGATTTTGACTATGAAAATGTTAATAATGATGAGAATGATATGTACAATGAAATTAAGAATGATGAAAATGGTATGTGCGATGTAAGTAAGAGTAATAATTGCGATGATGAAATGGACGCCGATTGTATAGAAGTAATAGAAAAAAAAAGAAAGATAAATGTATAATTGATATATTGTTTTGTATGATGTTCGCACGTAATTTTAATGTATTATTAAATATTTATATGACGTATTATATATTATTATTATATTTTTATATGATTTGCTTATAGAAATTTTCGTAAAAATTTTGTTAATAAACTCTTAGGTAATAATAATATAAAGAAAAAAAAACAGTATAATATGTGATATATAATTGAATATTTGTATCATTTTCTCTATAATTTTTTTTGTAAAAATTTTGTTAATAAACAAATTAATAATTAATATGACTAAACAAATTGTTACTATCATAAAAATTAATAAAACAACATTAATATTATAAATATTAATTGTGATGCATAAGTTTCCTTGAAGCGTCAACGAATAAAGCAGCGCGCCCACTGGTTCGGTTCGGTTCAGACTGCTCGGCTCCGCACAATCGGCCAGTTTTGGTTTACACGTAAATAAACGAGAGCCCGCTCACTGGTTCCGACCGGCCAGAACGCTTCAGCGCTTTCAGCATCGGAATCAGTGAGCGGGCTCTCATTTATTTACGTGTAAACCAAAACTGGCCGATTGTGCGGAGCCGGGCGGTCTGAACCGAACCGAACCAGTTGGCGCGCTGCTTTATGCGCCTGAACTATGGCAATCCGCCGACAGTGGCCTGCAGCAGCTAATTTCGATTAGATTCGGCCCAGTTTTCGAAGGTTCATAGAGTGTATGGAACTGTATTTCTTGGATCCAAAAAATTATTTTTTGATTTGAGCCCCTAATATTAATTTGCCTTGCTATTATGAATTTTTGAAAAAAAATACGTTTTTTTCATCCAAAATTTTAATTTCTTTTTTTTTGAGATCGGAAATGATACATCTAAATAAAATATACGCATTAAAGAAATTTTATCTTCATCCGGTGAAAAGTTATTGCAATTTTTTTGGTGCAAAAATTGTTTTTTGCAAAATTTCTCGGCCCACGACTGAAAAAAATTTTTTTAATAGATCTTCAAAATATAAAACAATGCAAACAATTTCTCGGAAAGTAAAAATTTACAGATTCCAGCTTTGACATTCTTTTTTAGAATAATAATACCTATATTTATGTTAAATTTTAAATTGGTAATTTGTTAATAAATTTTTTTTTTAAATACAAAAACCGTCAATTTTGTCGAAAAAAAATATATCTCGATAACTAGTGGCAGTAACTATGACTTATATGACTCGATAGATTTTTTAATTCTCTTACTTCTGTTTGAAATATTTTTCCATACAACTTTTACTTTTCGAGATAAACTCAAAAAGCCGAAAATTGTGATTAGTTTTGGTCCGCCATTTTTTTGCACAGGTCTTTCAGAGTTACCATCAAGATATGTTTTATTGGATGCCGAAATTAACATACTCCAGCAAAAAAACTAATGTTACATTTTTGTTACTTTTCTATATATTTTTCACGGAGTAATATATATAAAGAATGGGACTATGAAACCACATGATCTGTTGACCGAATTATTTAATAGATTCTTAAAAGGAGATAAAATCCAAGACAGCGGAAAGAAAGGATGGATAATTCGAATAGCAGCCGTATGAATTAGGGAATAAAGGTAGTAATTTAACAAAAAGAGACAAAAGTAATACCTAAAAGTATCTGCATTTTCATACATTCCAAAGCTTGGGCAAAACATGAGAATATTACATAATGAAACAAAACTCATAAATTACTCAAAAACATAAAAAAAATACCAAAAGATGAAAAGAGTAATGTCATATATAAAATTTCGTGAAACAACTGTAGTTCGATGAAACCAGGTTTTGCCCCAATAGCCCCTCTCTGGGTCCGCCCTTGGTCTATGTTATTATTTTGATGTGAAATTTCAAATTAAGTTAGGATTAAGTTAATTAGTTTTTATAATGACAGGTTATCAAGGTAACATTTGTTACAGTGCTTGTACCGAGTGAGTCAACGATTGGATGAAGTAAGTTTGTGCCTTTTCGGTGAAATTTACAAAGAAACTATATCTATTGTTTGATACAGTTTATTTTTACGCAGATTTTAAAAATATGTAGGACTCTACAGGGTGAGCCAAAAAACTAGGACAGCATAAAGTTGTATTTTTTTTAAATAGAACACCCTATATACGAATCGTATTTTCGATTTAGCTTATAATTTTAAATCTTTTTTATTAAGGGTTTACTATAACAAAACTTTATAGTTTCTGAGATAATTAAGTTTAAAGAAAAAAAGTCACATTTTCAAGCATCAATTCAATCCTAAATAACGTTTTCAATTTTGTGACAAATATATTCAAATTTGGAATTTAGCAAGGCCAAGGACAAGTTAATATAATTTTTACCTAATATTTGCAATAAAAGCTACAGGGTGTTGAACACATCGGCTCAAATTTGAACAAGTTTAAATGAATAAATATCTTTTTTTTTTAAATGGTACACCCTGTATATTTTCATGTTATTTAATGGAGTAATAAAAACCCTACAGAAATAGTCTTCATTATCATAGTAGCCATGTAAAATAATAAAAAGAAACTACAGAAACAAACAGAATGTGGTTAAATATGATGAAATACATTATTCGTTATATTACAACGGCAATAGTTTAATTTAACATAATGTGAAAAAATTAACACAACAATAACGACAAGGCAAATACATATTTACTTTTATACTAAATTGAAACAAAAAAATTACCTATTAAATACTGGGATTAATTATTTCTTTTTAATAAGTGTTCGAATAAACGACCCTCTTGTGCAATGCACAAATTTAGTCTTTTTTGCAGATTTTATCGGACCCTGGACAAAATTAGTGGCCTTATTGTTCTACAGGTATCCCTAATCCTGTTTCGCATATCTTCCACTGTTGTTGGTGGATTAACATACACCTTATTTTTAATATAACCCTATAGGAAGAAATCTAATGGTGTGATGTCGCAAGACCTTGGTGGCCACTCAATGAAACCCCCACGTCCAATCCATTTTTGCGGATATCGTTGGTCCAAAAACGCACGAACTTCACGATGGTAATGAGGAGGCGCACCATCGTGCTGGAACCACATACTGTCGAGCTCATCCCTATCGAGACCTTGAAGCAGTTGGGGTAGTTCTTCTTGTAGAAAGTTCAGGTAACTATGGCCATTTAGTGGTTCATTAAAAAAGTGGGATCCAATAATTCGATTATGATGAATACCACACCAAACATTTAATGACCAGTGGTTTTGATGTTGCACCTCTCTACTCCAAAATGGGTTTTCTGTGACATAATAATGCATGTTGCGTCTATTTACGGCACCGTTACTTCTAAAAGTAGCTTCATCATTAAACATTATCTTGCATAATAAATTTGGATTTAATTGAATCTCCGCATTAATTGTACGACAAAAGTTTACACGACTTTCAAAATCCTGTCCATGCAATTCTTGGTGTAATTCCATGTGATATGGATGATACCTATATTTCTTGGTAGTACGATTAGCGGTGGATTGTGATGTTTCACATAATGCTGCTAACTGACGGCTACCAATATAAGGATTTTCTTGAACATTTAACAATACTTGTAGTTCTTTTTCTTCATTAGTTACTGGTTTGTTGACCACTTTACGTTTTGGATAATCAACAGTACCAGAAGAATCAAATCTTTGCATTAAGTTTTGAAAAGTATGGGTATTAGGCTGGCGTCGATCAGGATACTTCATTTTGTAAATTCCTTGAGCAAGAAGGCAATTTTTTTGAGCCTCTCCTATTGTATAAATCATATCTATTAACTCATTCTTTGGAAAATTCATTTTACAATATAAGATGAATGCAAAAAAAAACCAAACTACACTACATAAAAACCAAAAGAAGCGATTGCGGTTATAAATTTGACACACAGAAAAATGTTCTTTTACATTGTTTTTGCCATGGCTACTATGATAATGAAGACTATTTCTGTAAAAAAGTATGGAAAATAAGAAAAACTGAAATATCTCAAAAACTATTATAAATAGGTATAGGATATATTGAACAAAACTTTTAGGGTTTTTATTACTCTATTAAATAACATGAAAATATACAGGGTGTACCATTTAAAAAAAGAGATATTTATTGATTTAAACTTGTTCAAATTTGAGCCGATGTGTTCAACACTCTGTAGCTTTTATTGCAAATATTAGGTAAAAATTATGTTAACTTGTCCTTGGCCTTGCTAAATTCCAAATTTGAATATATTTGTCACAAAATTGAAAACGTTATTTAGGATTGAATTGATGCTTGAAAATGTGACTTTTTTTCTTTAAACTTAATTATCTCAGAAACTATAAAGTTTTGTTATAGTAAACCCTTAATAAAAAAGATTTAAAATTATAAGCTAAATCGAAAATACGATTCGTATATAGGGTGTTCTATTTAAAAAAATACAACTTTATGCTGTCCTAGTTTTTTGGCTTACCCTGTAGAGTCCTAAATATTTTTAAAATCTGCGTAAAAATAAACTGTATCAAACAATAAATATAGTTTCTTTGTAAATTTTACCGAAAAGGCACAAACTTACTTCATCCAATCGTTGACTCACCCTATACAATGTTTGAAAAAGGCTAAGAAATTGGTAGCTGAAAGGTTATATTAATATGACATTGACATTTAGACCCGGGCTTATCTGTTTTTAGGTGGATGTGAAATGGAACATGGAGATTTTTGCATGAGAGCCTTCAGAATAACCTGAGTAACGATAAATTTGATATGCGTCAATTCAAAAAGTTGGGCAACATTGTTTTTATCATAAAAATATAAAATTAACGAAAAAAAAAACGTTTTTTTTTCAACTATTCTCTCGTGTAATTTTGAAGGTATTCATTTTAGGGGAAAGTTGAAAAAGAAAAAAAGTTTTGTAATTAAATTCACCATAAGATAAGGTTAGTCGGAAATCTCAAAATATATTTCCCTTCTTGTAAAATAGCAATAATTAAAAAAAAGGTAAAAAAAAACAATTTTTTAATCAATTTTTTTCGACCATATAAATTTCTCTGAGGACCTTTATATTAGAGCAAAGAAAACTTTATGCCATGATAAAATAACACGCTAAAATTCGTTAGGATCGAATCCATAGTTTTTGCACAATAATTTTGCAATCCGATTTCGTTTACAAAAATTGACCATTTTTCAAGTTTGCCTGAGTCCAAAATATCACGTTAACGTATTTAAATTTATTTTCGACATATAGTAGGGAACTCAAGTTTTCCAACGCTTTTTTCAGAATCAAAGTCGGATGATTTGAACGCCCTCAGGAATTGTTTAAAGGCGTTGATATTTTTGCTTGTAAACAAATAGATTATCTCGGCGAATTTTCATTGGATTTTTTTTGCAGTACATGGTTTGAAAGTATGGAGAGACGCTTCTTTTCGTGAAAAAAAATTTCAAATCCGTCAATTGGTTTCCGAGATACAACCTGTCAAAGTTGACAGCCTGTTACGGTGAATCTATGAACAATACAGACCTGATTCTTGAACCAAAAACTTTGTCTTGTCGAGTTCTTTTTTGATACAAATATTCGCATTTTATAACCAAGGAAAAAAAATATGCAAATTTTTATTAATTGACGCAGACTTAAGAAAGGAAGCTTTAATTTTCAACCAAACTAATTCTTTCCAATATGAAATAAAAAATGCGGGCTTAAAAATCATAGCTGGTGGGAAAAGAAGCATTAATATAAATTTAAATGAGCTGCGCTGCTTGTATTTTAGGAAGGAAAATAGAAAGAAAAACTTTAATTTGACCCAGTTCCCAGCGACAGACATTACTACAGAGTTTACTATCGGGTGCAGCAATGGCTTGGTAATAATGAATTGGACCCAAAACACTGGGGTTGGAAAGTGCAGAAAGAAATCATGTTTGGAACCAGTTGAAACCACAGATATACTGTTGTCAGACAGTCTACTGAAAAAAATAAGCTGTAAATGTATAAAAGAGTGTTTCAAAATATGTGGCCGTATTAAGTATGGATTAAAATATACATATATATATATATATATATATATATATATATATATATATATATATATATATATATATATATATATATATATATAAATGATTACTGCTCAAACTTCAAAGGACAAACTTACAAAAATGCACAAAGCCAATATATTGACGTAGAAGAAATTTCTGAAAATTGATTTTGAAAAAGTTGACAGAGAAATAGAAAAAGGACTGTCTCGATATCGATATACGATTTGATGATGAAGATTTCAATGAAAATGATGATCCGGACATTCTACAGCCCAACAGAGCCCGATTCCAATGAAATAAAAATTTTCAAAGTTAAAAAAAAGGTTTTTCTGCACTCTCTAAAGTTTGTAATATAATATTTAGTGTTAAGAGTGCTTTGTTGAACTTTTTGAACATAATTTATAAAAAATTGCTATTTTATTTTTATCTGTATTTTACGAATAAAATAATTTAAAATCAAAATTTTTTTCAATTTGTTTAAACAATGATCGTTTAAACAATTTTGATAATTAAAGTAAATTTATGTCGTTATAGTATGTATAATTATACTAATAAACAAAGATTCGCTTGGAAAGTCCAACACTATAGGGTGCAGTATGCTGTAAGTATGATGCATAAATAACGTCATTTGTTTATAACAAAATTAATGTATGGTGGGCACAGGGCATTATGATATTTGAGCTCCATTATTTGCGGTACATCAATTTAAAAAAAAATGATTAAAATTGCTCCATTAGAAGCCGAGAAAATGAAAATTTTTTTCAAATATGTATTTTGAATCTTCGAATTTAAGTTTAAAATGAGAGCTCCCCACCTCTCTTTTTTTTCATTTTTCACGCGCGCGGGCGATATTCTTTTCGTTTTTATTAAAGTTTCCGATAACATAAACATTTAAATATTTGTATCAAAAAACAACTCAGCAAGACAAAGTTTTTGGTTCAAGAATCAGGTCTGTATTGTTTATAGATTCACCGTAACAGGCTGTCAACTTTGACAGTTTGTATCTCGGAAACCAATTGACGGATTTAAAATTTTTTTTCACGAAAATCAGCGTCTTTCCAAGTATTTTCAAACCACGTATTGCAAAAAAAAATCCAATGAAAATCCACCGAGATAAGCTATTTGTTTATAAGCAAAAATATCAACAATGTCTTTAAACAATTCCTGAGGGCGTCCAAATTATCCGATTTTGATTCTAAAAAAAGCGTTGGAAAACTTGAGTTCCCTACTACATATCGAAAATAAATTTAAATACCTTAACGTGATATTTTGGACTCGGAGAAACTTGAAAAATGATCAATTTTTGTAAACGAAATCGGATTGCAAAATTATTGTGGAATTACTATTGATTCAAGTCTAACGAATTTTAGCGTGGTATTTTATCATGACATAAAGTTTTCTTTGCTCTAATATGAAGGTCTTCAGAGAAATTTAAATGGTCGAAAAATATTGATTAAAAAACTGCTTTTTTACCTTTTTTTTTTTAAATTATTGGTATTTTACAATAAGGGAAATACATTTCGAGATTTCCGACTCACCCTATCTTTTGGCGAATTTAATTACGAAACTTTTTTTCCTTTTCAACTTTCCTCTAAAATGAATACTTTCAAAGTTATACGAGAGAAAAGTTGAAAAAAAAAACATTTTTTTTTCGTTAATTTTATATTTTTATTAATAAAAACAATGTTGCCCAACTTTTTGAAATGACGCATATCAAATTTATCGTTATTCAGGTTATTCTGAAGGCTCTCCATGTTCCATTTCACATCCACGAAACCCCAATATTTTACAGATAAGCCCCGGTCTAATTCCAAAACAAGAAAAACTATTTTAATTATAAAAGAAAGACTGAAAAGTTCATTCGGATAAAAAACTGTATTGTTTGGATCTTGCAAAAACCGAAAACTTTGCAAGTAAAACAGTAAATAGCTCAGAATGCTGAGCTTACAACGTGTTTTGGAGTCATGAGGACTGAAGGGACCTTTTTTTTTTAAATTTTTTATAATTATTGACACGGGAATTTCAGGATACGTATTTAGAGTTCTTACTTACCTCGGTTTTAGTACTTTCTTTATTTTTGAAATAAAGATATCCAAACAAGATCCCTATTAAACTGGAACCTATATTGATCCAGAACCCAAAATAATTTATTTCCAGAGCTTCGTCGTTGAAAAAGTCAATGCGTTTCGCAAGTCTAAAAATAAAAAACTTTTATGTTGCAAAGCTTTTTCCTCTCTTTGGAGATTGCGGTGCTCTAACGCAGTGATTCTCAAGTCATAATCCAATGGGGTTGCCGTGGCTTTTTAGGGGTTTGGTGATAAAATATTAATAATTATATGCCTGGTGAGATCCGACTGGGATAAGCTAGCTGGGTAGTTCGCAGATATAGCGATGTTCCGTTGGTTCCCGAACAAACCTGTCAAAGCGATAAGTTTCAAGAGAACCTGATGGTCCACCGAGCTGAGACTAATCGAGGAAGTACTCCTAACCGATAAGCGATGAGCAAAGCTGTAGGGATATTCAACAGCGAGTTTAAATTTTCGAATATAAATATGTGACGAGATAAGTTGTCGCGCTCGGTATAGTTAACTCGTTCTGGTGTTCTTTTTGTCGTTTGTAAATGAACATATCTTTATTAGTTTTATTTGATCATAAAAAAACGTTACAACACTACTGATAGCCCGTCACAATTTGTCTTCGATATAATCCATGGAAATTAAATTAAAAAAGAGCTGTTTTGTTGTTAACAAAAATGTAACATTGTTTTTTTGCCGAAATGTGTTCATTTTAGCATCCTATAAAACATATCTTGATGGTAAACTATCGATTCATATTATAAAAGTTATAGGTGGCGCCATCAGTTATCGAGATATATTTTTTTTTCGACAAAATTTACGGTTTTTTTTTTTTTTTTTTTTTCTTAAGAAAGACATTTATTAACAAATTAGCGATTTAAAATTTAACATAAATATAGGTATTATCTTTCTAAAAAAGTGTGTCAAACTCGGAATCTGTGAGTTTTTTATTTTCCGAGAAATTCTATGTCAAAGTTGAAAATTCAGCCTCAATTTTATGTTTATTGTTCCAGATTATGTCTCTTAGTTGACCTGATATCATGGCCGCTTTGTTGGCCTGTGTGCGTACTTCTTCCGTTACTGCCCTGTTACTTGTTATATGTGCTCCTAGGTATTTAAACTTCCCAACCTGTTCGATATGTTTGTCATCAACCATTAGTTTGCATCTTACCGGTTCTTTTGCTATTACCATTGCTTTGGTTTTCTCCACAGATATCTTCATATTATACTGTTCGGCTGTTCGATTGAGATGGAAAAGCGTTCTTTGTAAGTTGTCCTCGCTATCTGCTGTCAAGGCAACATCGTCTGCAAAGCATATAATTTGAACGGTGTTGTGTCCCATTGGGTACCCAATATTTGTGCTTTTTACCTCATCAATGATTTCGTCCATGATTTGTTTTAATTACCATGGTGTTTTTGAAATTCAGTTCGTATATTGTGCGTATGATTGCTTCGTCTACTTGTTTTCTTCGCAGTAATTCTGTTATGTGTACCAGTTTGACTTGGTTGAACGCTTGTGTAAAGTCCACAAAACAAATGAACAGCTGTTTATCGTATTCGATAGATTTTTCAACCAGCTGTCTGATAATAAATATACCGTCGATAGTAGAGCGGTTATTCTGGAAGCCCTGCTGTTCTTCGCACGCCCCTAACTTATCTACGATCCGTTGTGACAGTATTTTGGTTAACAATTTGGCTGAACTGTTCAGTAGACTGATTCCCCTGTAGTTTTCGGGTTGCTTCTTTGATCCTTTTTTGTGGATCGGAATTGTGATGCTTTTCCGCCATTCGTTAGGTACTGACGTTGTGCGGAGTATTTTTTGAAATAGAACAGTGAGCTCTGTGACAAGGCTGGGGCCTCCGTACATTAGCATCTCATTCGTAATTTGGTCGGTACCAGGTGATTTTCTGTTTTTTAATTTCTTAATAGTCAGGTGCATCTCTGCTTCACTGATGTTAACATCTGTTAGTTCTGTGATTTCTTGTTGGTTTTCGTCTACGTTGTTTTCTGTAGTTGGTGTCTGGAATAAGTCCTTAAAATGGCTGACCCATTGTTGGCTGTCGATTGGACTTAGTTGAACGTATTCATTGATTGGTTTTTTTCTGTTCCTCAGCATGTTCCATATTTTCTTTTGTCCTCCATATAGGTTGTGTTCCATGGCTTTTGAATACTTTTCCCAGTATTCTTTCTTTAGTTGAGCTATTTGACTGTTGATTCTGTTTCTCACCGTTTTGTACTCTTCGAAATGGTTTATTGTTTTGTGCTGTCGGTATTTTGTAAATGCTTGTCGTTTTTCTTTTGCTAGTATTTTCACCTCTTTTGTGAACCATGGTTTTGTATTGCTTCGCTTGTTCGTGCTAACTGTTCGTGTTCCGATAGCCTCCCTGGCGCTCTCTTGTATATTTCTTTTCAGTTTTTCCCAGGCTTTCTCCACTCCGTCATTTTCTAGGATTGTATTAGCTTTTATTTTCTCCGAGAGTCTCTGCTGATACAATACTTTTGTGCTATCGTTAGCGAATGATTCGGTATTGTATTTAATAAAGGTATCTTTCTGTTTGTGTGTTCTGTTTATACTTTGTTGGGACCGGTATTTACATAATACTAGTCGGTCGTCGTCTTTTCCCAGGTCTGACGAATTCAGAGTTCTGACATTGAGTATTTGGTGGGGTAACACTTTTCACCGAATGGAATTTTTTTTTTAAAGCCTGCATTGGATTTAGATGTATTATTTCCGATCTCAAAAAAAATAATTAATTTTGGATGAAAAAAACGTTTTTTTTTTCAAAAATTCTTAATGGCGTGGTAAATGAATATTAAGGGCCCAAATTTGCAGAAGATGCTGTCAAGGCTAGGAACAAGAGAGCCACTGTTTGCACTTAATATCCTGTCGCAAAGATGCCTAGATATAAATCAGGACCTACACGTCTTTGATAAAGTGAAACATGACCAACTTATCGAAATATTAGTAAGAAGAAGGATAGACCTCAGAGACATAAGATAGTCCGGTCAAAGTAGACATTCAAGGTTACCAAAATCCGCATAGAGCTGAAAATTTGTACAAATGTTCGGAACACCATTACAAATAAGTTGTTAAAATTCCCCAACGATCCTATGCCTGCAAAAAAATTTATTCAAGGTCAAAGTGGGGAAAAATGGGTTTTTCGCGTTTTTCAGCCAAACGGTAAGTTTGTAGTTTGAAGAAGAAATTCGTTTGTATTAAAAATTATTTATAAAGATTTTAATTGATAAGCTTTGATTGTGCAGCGCAGTGTATATATTATTATTATTATTTCTAATAAGACTTACTTTGCATTTATCCATCTTAACAGTGGGAGTTCCTTTTGATAAAATATCGCAATATTAACGATGTATGAGAAAATAAACATGAATGTTAAACATTTTTTAATATCCCATTTGTAGTTGAGAAATACATACAAAGTCATAATGCCAATAATATAGAATTGTGTGTCTACAGAAAGGGACCACATTCCCGGGTTACACTAAAAATAAAAATATTGGATAAATATTTTTAAAATGTTTCCCCAAATCAAATACCGGAGTGTTAAATACACACCCTGTGTATGTAAATACTTACTACTTCATTTATATTAACAAGATTGGTTACTTGAAATAAAGTAGCCCACCAATTTTTGTTGCATGAACGGATTAGAAGATTTGCTATTTCAATGTTTCCGGGTCCATTTGCTAGATTAGAAGTCAAAGACATTTCAAGAAATATCATGAATAATAGTGGCATCCAAAACCTAGAAATAAAAGGAATCAAAATGGTAATACATTTTTTTACGAATTTGTCTACGGTTTCATAATGCATCAAATACTCTAGTCAAATAAGCGAGAATAAGACCTAGTTGGGGACATTCATTCATTCAGGCAGAGATCCGGAGCCTTATCCTCGAACTAGGGAAGGTGAAGTGAACGGTGAAAGGGTGGCGAACGCGTATTCTTGAAATGTTCATCACTCATATCCCCGTTCGCCCGGTGAAAGGCAAGCGAAGGGTGAAACATGCGCAAATGAAATGTCAGCCGCTAAATGACATATTTAAATAATTTGCATTTCCAGCAAGATGGAGCTCCCCCGCACTACGCTTTGGCAATTCGAGAGTGGCTTGATGAACATTTTCCAGGGACGTGGATTGGCAGACGTGGTGCAATTGAATGGCCAGCACGGTCTCCAGACCTAACCCCTCTAGGCTTTTTTCTTTGGGGGTATTTAAAAAGCAAGGTTTATAAAACCCCACCTGAAAATATTGACGATTTAAAAGATCGAATTGTTCGGGAATGTAGAGGAATTAGCAGAGAAACCCTTGCCAATGTTCGTGGGGAATTTCAAAATAGGCTTTTTTATTGTCTCGCTAATAACGGCGCACATTTTGAACATTTAATAAAATAATTTTCTTCAACTGAATAAAACTGAATAAACTGCTTATCTTTAACACACATTTTTGCATCCTAATTGCCTATAACGTCTATTAACTTAATTTTTTTTTGACATCGTTGGATAGCAGATCGTACGTCCTTTAAAATGATGTATCACACTATAGAGTAATCATTTGACATACCAAAGTTCGAGGCCGATATATTATGCATTATTACAAGACATTTTTGCACACTATTCGCTTGTACGTCAACCGATTTAATTTTTTTTATACGGTTGGATAGACAATTTTATGCTGCTTACAATGATGTGTCACAAGGTGGGGGTTCCCATTTGACATATCAAAGTGAGGTTAGCTGGAGGTGAGGAGGTGATTGACAGACTTTTAATAAATGCAAAATTAAACTTCCCCCTGTATATCTAAATTGACGTGTTTTTTTTTTTTAAATTTTTCTATTTAAGAAAGTTATTAAGGATGGTTCGTTTTGAAATGAAGGCACTGTATATGGTTTATTTCTATAAGCCTATATTACCTGAAAATTCGGGTCTCTGCCTGGATGATTGAGTGTCCCGGCAAAATGCTTGTGTGAATGATGTAAAATAGGTTGGTAACTTTCTATGTAAATGTATAAATTTATATATAAAGCGTAATTACAGCGCTTTCTCTTATAATACTTTTTCTGGAGTTCCATTTTCCCAAAGTATCTAGACGCTTACCTGGCGATTCTATGAAGAAAAAGAAGAAGTCCATCTCTCACCGTAAATCTACCATTTCTTTTAAATATTTCCAGTACTTGATTGGTTAGTAACCAGGAAGATATTACAAAGTACGTTTGCATAACGAACAGAAGAAATACAGTAAATTCACGAAATAATGGATATAAATACAGCTGGAAAATATTAAGGATTAGTATATTTTATCTTCCCCAAAATGCATAATTTATATATATATATATATATATATATATATATATATATATATATATATATATATATATATGAGTTTGTGTTTATCCGGAAATACATCCGTTCGTTAGCTATTTCCATAGTTGGAATTTGCAGACGTTTCGCCAAAGTCTCATTTGGCATCTTCAAGTGCTCGTGTCCGTAGTTGACGTCAACTACGGACACGAGCACTTGAAGATGCCAAATGAGACTTTGGCGAAACGTCTGCAAATTCCAACTATGGAAATAGCTAACGAACGGATGTATTCCCGGATAAACACAAACTCATACTTCTCCATCCGTGAAACACTAAAAATTAACATATATATATATATATATATATATATATATATATATATATATATATGTATATATATATATATATATATATATATATATATATATATATGTTTTTTCTTAGATTTTTCTATTTGTATATTTTTTAAAGTTTTTGATTTTCTTGGGTGTAAAATCCGATTTATTAATAAAACTGCATATATTTTATTTGTTATGCATATCTTTTGACGTTACAGACATACCGCTCAATGAATTTCAAAACGCAGTAGAACAAACGCTTACATCAACCTACTTTCTCTACAATGATAAATTTTATAAACAAACAGAAGGATGCACCATGGGTGCCTCAATATCTAGTGTTATAGCCCAGCTAGTGTTGGAGGACCTCGAAGAAACGGTTATATCCAATTTAGACATCAATATACCATTTTTTTTATAGATATGTAGACGATTGTATAACAGCAATTCCAAAAAATCGTAGTGAAGATATTCTCAATAAATTAAATGCCTACCGCCAAAAATTACAATTTACCATAGAAAAAGAAGAAAAAAATAAAATCAATTTCTTAGACCTCACAATTTACCACCAAAATAATGTCATTAAAACTCAGTGGTATACAAAACAACATGGTCTTCTAGATATTTGCATTATAATTCTCAATATCCTCTATTCCAAAAAAAATCGGTAGTAATAGGAATTGCAGACCGAGCCATAAAATTATCCGATCCAGAATACCGAAACGAAGCAATTCAAAAAGCAAAGGAAGCCTTATTACTAAACAGTTATCCCCCTAAAATTATAAATAATACCTTCAAAAAAATAATACACAAATTTTACAATAACAACAACCAAAACCCTCAACACCAAAAAACAAAACAAAATCAATATGTTTCCATACCATATATACCACAACTCTCAGAAAAACTTCAAATTGTCCTCAAAAATCATAATATTATTGTTAGTCACAAAGGACACAATCTAAAAAAAAAACTTTAGTAACTTAAAATGCAAAATACCGAAAGACAAAAAAATACACGTAGTATATGAGATCCCATGTACAAATTGTGATGGAGTTTACATCGGTCAAACCAGTCAACATCTTAAAAACAGGATTAATGGACACAAATACGACAAACATAATAAGACCGCATTGATAAACCACATTACAGAAAAACAACACACTTTTGATTTTGAAAATGTAAAAATTCTCAAAACAGAAAATAATAAAAAAAACGTGAATTTTATGAAATGATCGCAATTCCAAAAAATAAGAAATCTATAAATACAAAAGCTGATACAAAACACCTAAGTAAAATATATTACAACATCCTAAAATAACCCCCCAAACAAATTACACAAAATGATTTCAAAAATAAATCACTCCAAAAATACGAAAAAAATAATAGTCAGGCAAGGACCCTTAAGGCGAAAAAAATCCAAACCCTTGACCACCGGAACCCATAAAATAAAATTCAGTTTAAATAAAGATGCGACACAAAAAGCAAGGTTTTTGTAATATCTTGTCAAAAAGTAAACCATTATTAATTTTATGTTATAATATAGCAAAAAAAATTTTTCTGTTATAGTTATAAAAAATCATTCTGAAGAAGGTCAAGTGTGACCGAAACGTCAATAGATATGCATAACAAATAAAACATATGCAGTTTTATTAATAAAACGGATTTTACACCAAAGAAAATCTATAATATATATATATATATATATATATATATATATATATATATATATATATATATATATATATATATATATATATATATATAATGGAATATTATGGAACAAATTTTAATATTATGGAGAATCGAATTAAATATTGTTTTACGTAATATATATTCCACTATATATATAAATATAAATATATATATATATATATATATATATATATATATATATATATATATATATATATATATATATATATATATATATATATATATATTGGTTACTATCAATTCTTATTTTTAATTTGGAAACTTTTTTATTTAGTTTTTTCTGATTTGCAAATATATTTTATCGATATCAACTATACAGTGTGTTGCAAAACAATAAGGGCTACGATAGTTGGTTTAGTTTATTAGGGTAAAATATATTTGGCTTAGGTTTTTGATATCTTATTTGTCATTGATTGCTTGTATTTCTTTTTTTATATGTAGCATTTCTTTTATTTGAAGTTTATGGTAGTTTCTTTCCTGGGTTAGAATCTTTGTGTTCGAAAAATCAAATTCATGTTTAAAATTTGTGTCATGTTTGTATGATGCTGTCGTTGCGTTTTTTGTGTATTTATGTCCGTTCAATGTGCTGTCTAGATTTTGTGTTGTCATTTCGATATATTTCTGTGGACAATTTAGATATGATATAAAATAGATAACGTTAGATTTATTTTTATGGGTCACCTTACTTTTTAACTTTGTAAACAGTGGTGACAAGTGATTGTATATTATGTGGCAAACTATAATATCGTGCTGTTTGAGGATGTGAGTAACTTTTTCTGACAATAAATTAATGTATGGTATTGCACCATATGTTCCTGAATTGCTATTATTATTATTTTGTGTAAGGACGTTCATATTATACAGTTTGTAAGTTCGTTGTTTTATTATTCTGTTTGTGTGTTTCCGGGAAATTATTATCACTTAGGATAATAAGTCAGACAAAGACTTTCTTTAAAAATAATGTAAATTATTCACGATTTTAGGTACCAAATCATTAAATTTAATGTAGAATGGACAAACTTGTATTAAATTTAAGGCTGTTTTTAACAGTGCACCTAATATTTTTAATTCGAACAATTTTATGTAAAATTGTGAAGGAAATTTAAGGTCCTGTCCTGAACCTTATATCAACGTGCTACCAACTTAATAAAGTTATATAAACTAGAACGATTCAGACCTGCCACTTTCAGAACTTTGTACCTATTTAGTAAATATAACTGTTTTTGTTTTTTACCTCTTCGACGAAGGATGTATTTTTTATAGGCAGCTGAGCCACTGTCAATATCACGTGACATAAAATAATGAGCGTAGTTTGGAAAGTTCTAATGCCCTGTATAAATTTCAATCTTTGAAAATCTGGATTTTTATCGCTCGTTAATTTCTTCCAATTTGATGTAAGAGAAAAGCAGTTCAGCCATCTACCAACTAAAATATGTTATAATAATTATTATATTATACATGTGTAATATATTATTTTAAAGTGCACTCTTTCCGTCTCTTTGTAACTTACTTTTGTTATTCGTATTACAAGTTTGGTCGTATACCGTAGCCATTATTATTAAAGCTATGTAAATGAAAGACGCAGATCTAGAAAATAGAAAAAAATACAAATTCTCTTAAGTGGACAAATTTTAAGTCATAACGCCAAAATTAACCTTTTTTCAGAATTGGGACGAAAAATAACGAAGCTATAAAATGCACTTCCTTGGAGGTTAGGCTGTTTAAAATATTTCCTATAAGATAACTTTATTAAACTATTGTATGCTATAACAAGCAACAACCAAAGACTAACAGAAAATAATTTTCTTTAAAAAATAACCAAATATTGCTTTACATTACATTATAATTATGCCTACGCTGCAATAATTCGCAGAAAGAAATACAACTCGTGATCCTAAAAGTTTCCATACTTTTTTCCACCACTGTACAGGGTGAGTCAACGATTGGATGAAGTAGGTTTGTGCCTTTTCGGTGAAATTAACAAAGAAACTATATTTATTGTTTGATTCAGTTTATTTTTACGCAGATTTTAAAAATATTTAGGACTCCACAGGGTGAGCCAAAAAACTAGGACAGCATAAAGTTGTATTTTTTTAAATAGAACATCCTATATACGAATCGTATTTTCGATTTAGCTTATAATTTTAAATCTTTTTTATTAAGGGTTTACTATAACAAAACTTTATAGTTTCTGAGATAATTAAGTTTAAAGAAAAAAAAGTCACATTTTCAAGCATCAATTCAATCCTAAATAACGTTTTCAATTTTGTGACAAATATATTCAAATTTGGAATTTAGCAAGGCCAAGGACAAGTTAACATAATTTTTACCTAATATTTGCAATAAAAGCTACAGGGTGTTGAACACATCGGCTCAAATTTGAACAAGTTTAAATGAATAAATATCTTTTTTTTTTTTAAATGGTACACCTTGTATATTTTCATGTTATTTAATAGAGTAATAAAAACCCTAAAAGTTTTGTTCAATATATCCTATACCTATTTATAATAGTTTTTGAGATATTTCAGTTTTTCTTATTTTCCATACTTTTTTACAGAAATAGTCTTCATTATCATAGTAGCCATGGCAAAAACAATGTAAAAGAACATTTTTCTGTGTGTCAAATTTATAACCGCAATCGCTTCTTTTGGTTTTTATGTAGTGTAGTTTGGTTTTTTTTGCATTCATCTTATATTGTAAAATGAATTTTCCAAAGAATGAGTTAATAGATATGATTTATACAATAGGAGAGGCTCAAAAACATTGCCTTCTTGCTCAAAGAATTTACAAAATGAAGTATCCTGATCGACGCCAGCCTAATACCCATACTTTTCAAAACTTAATGCAAAGATTTGATTCTTCTGGTACTGTTGATTATCCAAAACGTAAAGTGGTCAACAAACCAGTAACTAATGAAGAAAAAGAACTACAAGTATTGTTAAATGTTCAGGAAAATCCTTATATTGGTAGCCGTCAGTTAGCAGCATTATGTGAAACATCACAATCCACCGCTAATCGTACTACCAAGAAATATAGGTATCATCCATATCACATGGAATTACACCAAGAATTGCATGGACAGGATTTTGAAAGTCGTGTAAACTTTTGTCGTACAATAAATGCGGAGATTCAATTAAATCCAAATTTATTATGCAAGGTAATGTTTAGTGATGAAGCTACTTTTAGAAGTAACGGTGCCGTAAATAGACGCAACATGCATTATTATGCCACAGAAAACCCATTTTGGATTAGAGAGGTGCAACATCAAAACCACCGGTCATTAAATGTTTGGTGTGGTATTCATCATAATCGAATTATTGGACCCCACTTTTTTAATGAACCACTAAATGGCCATAGTTACCTGAACTTTCTACAAGAAGAACTACCCCAACTGCTTCAAGGTCTCGATAGGGATGAGCTCGACAGTATGTGGTTCCAGCACGATGGTGCGCCTCCGCATTACCATCGTGAAGTTCGTGCGTTTTTGGACCAACGATATCGGCAAAAATGGATTAGACGTGGGGGTTTCATTGAGTGGCCACCAAGGTCTTGCGACATCACCCCATTAGATTTCTTCCTATGGGGTTATATTAAAAATAAGGTGTATGTTAATCCACCAACAACAGTGGAAGATATGCGAAACAGGATTAGGGATACCTGTAGAACAATAACGCCACTAATTTTGTCCAGGGTCCGAGAAAATTTGCAAAAAAAACTAAATTTGTGCATTGCACAAGAGGGTCGTTTATTCGAACACTTATTAAAAAGAAATAATTAATTTCAGTATTTAATAGGTAATTTTTTTGTTTCAATTTAGTATAAAAGTAAATATGTATTTGCCTTGTCGTTATTGTTGTGTTAATTTTTTCACATTATGTTTAATTAAACTATTGCCGTTGTAATATAACGAATAATGTATTTCATCATATTTAACCACATTCTGTTTGTTTCTGTAGTTTCTTTTTATTATTTTACATGGCTACTATGATAATGAAGACTATTTCTGTAAAAAAGTATGGAAAATAAGAAAAACTGAAATATCTCAAAAACTATTATAAATAGGTATAGGATATATTGAACAAAACTTTTAGGGTTTTTATTACTCTATTAAATAACATGAAAATAATCAGGGTGTACCATTTAAAAAAAAAGATATTTATTCATTTATACTTGTTCAAATTTGAGCCGATGTGTTCAACACCCTGTAGCTTTTATTGCAAATATTAGGTAAAAATTATGTTAACTTGTCCTTGGCCTTGCTAAATTCCAAATTTGAATATATTGGTCACAAAATTAAAAACGTTATTTAGGATTGAATTGATGCTTGAAAATGTGACTTTTTTTCTTTAAACTTAATTATCTCAGAAACTATAAAGTTTTGTTATAGTAAACCCCCTAAAATTATAAGCTAAATAGAAAATACGATTCGTATATAGGGTGTTCTATTTAAAAAAATACAACTTTATGCTGTCCTAGTTTTTTGGCTCACCCTGTAGAGTCCTAAATATTTTTAGAATCTGCGTAAAAATAAACTGTATCAAACAATAAATATAGTTTCTTTGTTAATTTCACCGAAAAGGCACAAACCTACTTCATCCAATCGTTGACTCACCCTGTATTTGTCTACTCTGAAAAGGTGGCTAATTTTGGCGTCATAATTTAGCTCACAATCCTGCTTAAAACTTACATAATCTTTGTAGTGTCAGAAAAAAAAGGTTCATTTTCTTTACAATCTATGCTAAACATTATTGCGCTTAGATTGTATATTTTCAGTTCCTCATTAGTTTGATTTTCTACAAATCCTTTTTTTGCTAAATAATCTTCATATTTTCTAGGTATACAAAGCGTCCGATGAATAATGCTGCGATTAAAATGATTCCATGGTGTGCTCCATTCCTAAAAATTTCATATTCATTTCATTCAAATGTTAGTCTACGGAAAACCAATATCTATAGGGACAGTGTCTTTATTATAAACGGTGTTTTTTTATAGAGGTATAGAACTTTTAAATGGAATAAAACAAAGATGAATTTTTTAAATTGACATGAAATTTACTTTATTCGAAAGATAACCTTCTGGCATTATAATTTAAATATGACTTCTGGCATATGACCGCCACGGCTGGCTCGGACGTAGTCTAATCTGGAGGTCCAATTTTCGATGACTTTTTCCAACATTTGTGGCCGTATATCGGCAATAACGCGGCGAATGTTGTCCTCCAAGTGATCAATCGTTTCGGGCTTATCGGCGTAGACTAGCGACTTCACATATCTCCACAGAAAATAGTCTAGCGGCGTTAAGTCTCACGATCTTGGAGGCCAATTCACGGGTCTGAAACGTGAAACTATGCGGTTACCAAACATTTCCTTCAATAAATCAATTGTAGTACGAGCTGTGTGACATGTTGCGCCGTCTTGTTGAAACCACAGCTCCTGCACATCATGGTTGTTCAATTGATGAACGAAAAAGTCAGTAATCATGGCTCTATAGCGGTCACCATTGACTGTAACGTTCTGACCAGCATCGTTTTTAAAGAAGTACGGACCAATGATTCCATCAGCCCATAAAGCACACCAAATAGTCAGTTTTTTTGGATGTAACGGTGTCTCAACATACACTTGAGGATTATCATCACTCCAAATACGGCAGTTTTGTTTATTGACGTATCCATTCAAACAAAAGTGAGCTTCATCGCTAAACAAAATTCGCTTATGAAAATCGGGATCAACGGCAATCTTGTTTTGGGCCCATTCACCGAATCTACGCCTTGCTAGGTGATCGTGTGGCTTCAATTCTTGCACGAGTTGGATTTTGAAAGCACGCAAACCAAGATCTTTCCGCAAAATCTTCCATAAAGTGAATGGACACATATCCAATTCCTGTGCACGATGGCGGATAGACTGATTCGGGTCTTCCTCGACGCTACGCTCTACAGCAGCAATGACTTCTTCTGTACGCACTGTACGACGTCTCTGTGGATGCATATTATCTTTTAGAGTAAACGTGGTGAGAAAACGTTCCATAGTTAATCGAATTAATTGCTCTGATGGACGATTATATTGACCGTAAAATGGACGTAGTGCGCGATACGTATTTCGAACAGAACCATGATTTTCAAAATAAATTTGCACAATTTGGAAGCGTTGTTCAGGCGTCAGTCTATTCATGTTGAAATGCCAAACCAAACTAAACATAAATCACTTGACAGCTGACAAAATGGCCGCCAGTTAAAAAAGTGTTGCCAACTTAAAGTTTTATACTTCTATAACAAACACCCTTTATTTCAAATCATTGGAAAAATATTAGTGTAAGAAAACTAGTGTAATGTAGGAAAAACCCTGTCGAGAGCAGGAGACTAAAATGGTTTGGTCATGTCTTGAGAATGCTTGAGTCCTGATAACTGGAGAGGTTCTCGAAAAGGAGGTGAAGTAATCACCAGAGCTAATGAACTGATACGCACTAGATCCTGTTCAAAGCCATACTGCACACAAAATTTATTGGGGATGACTTTAATATCGCAGTATTATCACGGTTCGAAAATAAAACAGTAGCAATGACTATTATGCTGCCTGGGGGTGCTCGTGATGATGAAGCTATTACTCTTAATGGTAGACCAGTGCGGTTTTCGCAGTCCGTAACATTGCTGGGACTTAATATTGTCGCTTGTACTGGTCTGTATACCGGGTGTCAACGAATTTCTAGAGTATTATGTGTATCAAAATGATAATTAGTACAGGTAAATGGTATGTGAAGGGGAGAGTTTTCGCATATTTTCCACTTTCCGGCCACTTCCGGTTTCAACGGAAATGGCCCCGGTTTTGAATTTTTAAATGGAATACCCTATATATTTTAACATTTTTGGATTTCTGAGACAATTCTAGGTCAGAATGTGACATTTTAAAAACTTTTTACGTCTACTTCATTTTTTTAGAGCCACTTTTAAAATTGCATCTAGGTGGCCATGATCGGACGCAAACTAATCCAACGGCCTTAGGTGATGTCAAAAAAATACAATCGCAAAGTTTTAGTTACTAGTATGAAAGACGACTAGACGAAAAAAGCATTCTTTGACGAATCTAACGGTACTAATTTATTTGCGATTGGATTAGACATAAGAACAGAAATTAAATATTATTAAGCAAAATACTCGATAATTTATTTACTTATGATAAGTGCGCCATGGACAGCCATGATGCATAATAATTTGCAACTGTTTTTATCAAGTCTTCTTTGGAAAACAAAGCACTCACTTAATGGGCTGGATGTTGCCGATTCGGATATCTATGAGCATACAACTCGGCAGCATTTCTTGAATTTCTATGACACTCTCCAAATATTAATAACATATCCACTTTTTCACTTTGAGTATACATTATTTTAACGAAAATTTAAACTAAACTTAACGAAAATTAAGAAACTTTTACGTCTGTTCTTAGAGCGTATGCCACTGTCATTATCTACTTAAGTGAGTGCTTTGTTTTCCAAAGAAGACTTGATAAAAACCGTTGCAAATTATTATGCATCATGGCTGTCCATGGCGCATTTGTCATAAGTAAATAAATTATCGAGTATTTTGCTTAATAATATTTAATTTCTGTTCTTATGTCTAATCCAATCGCAAATAAATTAGTATCGTTAGATTCGTCAAAGAATGCTTTTTTCGAAAAGTAGTTGTCAAAAAGGGGTCGCAATTTGAAAATTAATAGTTAGAAATGAAAGCGTAATTTTGTCAACTTGTCTTATTCCTGTCTTTCATACTAGAAACTAAAACTTTGCGATTGTATTTTTTTGACATCACCTAAGGCCGTTAGATTAGTTTGCGTCCGATCATGGCCACCTAGATGCAATTTTAAAAGTGGCTCTAAAAAAATGAAGTAGACGTAACAAGTTTTTAAAATGTCACATTCTGATCTAGAATTGTCTCAGAAATCCAAAAATGATAAAATATACAGGGTGTTCCATTAAAAAATTCAAAACCGGGGCTATTTCCGGTGAAACCGGAAGTGGCCGGAAAGTGGAAAATATGCGAAAACTCTCCCCTTCACATACCATTTACCTGTACCAATTCTCATTTTGATACACATAATACTCTAGAAATTATGACTTGTCTAATAGATTCGTTGACACCCGGTATATTGATGTTAAGCAAAAAGTGATCTTTTGCTTCTTGCGGCCTAAAACTCTTTTTTCATTCAAATTTACGATATGGAATTATTCACTGGGGCAGTTTAAAGGATTTTAAAGAATTTTCATATTGCAGACGTATGCAAATGCGAATAATGTTCGGAGTTACGAGAAGGCAAAGCTATTGAGGTGTATGTAGAAAACTTCCTGTATTAACGGCACCTGCAGTGTACGTATATGAGACTGTTTGTTTTGTGAGGTGTAATATCTATATATTTCAGCAAAACATTATCGACTAAATTCATGAAATGCGATGCAAAGTTATCAGAAACGAGAGATATTTAAACAACGGGTCTATTTGTTGTTTTAAGGAAAAATTTAAAAAATACCTAAATAATTTAGGTCCGTACACGGTGGATGAATTTTTGACTTACCAAAATAATAATTTATTAGTTATTTTGTTTGGTCGTTATAGCACGTTCACGTTATGACATGAATGTTGTTTTAAATTTTTATTATTGTATTTAGTTTTTGTTTTATGTTATCATTTTATGACATGCGTTTGAGTTGTTTTAAATATTTTTAAATATATGTTAGTTTTATAATTATTAACTTTTTTAAATTTTTAGTACATTCTTTGTAGTGTTAAGATGACATATTTTCTATGTACAGGTTTTTTGTATTTGGTACCATGCCTAGCGGCTTTATTATAAGAGATGGAAAAAAACTTTAAATACGAAAGTTGTAGAATTTCTTTCATATTATCTTTTAGTTTTATTTACGATAAAATTTTTATAAAAAAATTGAATTGACTTCTAAAAGTGGGCTAAAAAGTGAAAAATAACTATAAATTTCTATATGAAATTGAATTTTTTGAAGTCGGCGCCTAACTAATACCTGACAAAATGTGATTCGCATAAACAGATTAAAAATACTTCATTTGTAATTGATTTCTTACCATAATTTGTATATTTTAGTAGTTATTTATTTCATTTACAAATAATTTGGCGCCGACTTCAAAAATTTACAGTTATTTTTCACTTTTTAGCGCATTTTTAGAAGTCGGTTTAATTTTTTTATAAAAATTTTATTTTTCTATTTTTAGTTTTAGAATTCATTATGATATCCATAAATTATTTGAACTAAGTACTAATCGAGATTAGTGTACCTCGCAATGATTCCAAGGTGGCAAAAAAGTATCCATTTTATCCAGAATTGTAATTCACCCTAAAATGAACCACTAAAAATTCTTTGGATCTTAGGGTTTTCCAAATACCAGTAAAATTGTGTCAAACAAATATTTAGTCTGTCATAGTAAATCCATTATCTTAAATTTCAAATTAATTTTAGATTGATAATATAGGCCCCAAAACCTTTCAATATCGATATTTAAAGAACCTAAGATGTAAATTTCTTAGCTCGATATATTTTATACTGCATATTGAGTTTGTATACGCTACAAGAACCCCACAATATCAATTTTCAATATTTAAAGAACCTGAGATGTAAATTTCTTAGTTCGATATATTTTATACTGCATATTGAGTTTGTATACGCCTCAAGAACCCCACAATATCAGTTTTAGACATTATTGCAAAATGTAAAATTTTCAGTCCCTCATATTGTATCTTATCAACCTAATAATTGTAAAAAATTAACTTCATATTCTTAAAACATGACCCCGAAAACATCCTAATATCAAATCTGACAAAATGCGAAGAAGGTAAAATTTTCAACTCCCCATATTGGATCCGCCATATTGAATTTCAAAAAAATAATTTTAACGTCTTAATCTATTCTAAATCTAAACCCTTCAAAGCCCCCTAGTACCAATTTTGGATGAAATCCGGAAATTTAAAATTTCTAGACGGTCATATTGCATCTGACATATTAAATTTTCTTAAAATAATTTTATATTCGCCATTTACATCCTCAAAAACGATCCAGTCTCACGTTTGAACAAAATGGAAAAATGTAAAATTTTTAGTACGCCATATTGAATCACGAAAAAATATTATTAAATTCATAATTTACACCCTCAAGGACCCCTTATATCAGTTTTGGAGAAAATCGAAAAATATAAAATCCGCTAGATTGAGTTTTTCAAAAAATATTTTAAATTTATAATTAACACTAACAAAAATTCCCCCAATATTGATTTTAGACAAAATCGAGAGATGTAGAATTTTAACACGTCATCCACCATATTTAATTTTTTTAAATAATGTCAGATTCGTCATGTGCGATCCCAAAAATTCCCCCATACCAATTTTGTAAAAAATCTGACAAAATTAATTTTTTATCCGACACAGATTGGTTGTGTGCGACCCCGAAAACTCCTCCATACTAATTTTGGAGAAAATCGAACAAAATTGATTTTTTTGTCCGCCATATTGAATCCCCCATATTGGGTTTTTTAAAAATATTTTGAATTCGTCATGTGCGACCCCAAAAACTCCCACACACCAATTTTGGAGAAAATCGGACAAAATTAAATTTTTTGTCCGCCATATTGAATCCGCCATATTGAATTTTTTAAAAATAATTTCAAATTCGTTGTGTATAACCCCGAAAATTCCCCCACACCAATTTTGAAAAAAATTGGATAAAATTAATTTTTTTTGCCGCTATATTGTCGGCGCCATCTTGGATTTTACTGCACCATTTTCTTTCATAAAAAATATGGGACCACAGCAGCAACTTCCTGAATACAACGTAAAAAATTTCATTCAAATCGGTGCCGCCGTTCCGGAGTAATCGGTGTACATACATAAAAGAAAAATACATACTTGACAAATTGACAACCTCTTTCTTTTAAAAGTCGGTTAAAAAGACAAATTGTCTCATATTTTTCTTCTTCTTAATAGCTCAGGTCAAAACGTTTATTAGTCAATATAATATGTCAATATAATAAGTATTCGAAACCATATTAAAACTTTACATTGAAAATTAAAATAAAGCATTTTTTTTTCGAGGCTTCCTCATTTTTTAATATAAGTTTATTAATAATTTAATCTTAAATATTTAAATAAAGGCTAGTGTGAACACTAATTTATTATACATTTTTAAATTCAGAAAGGAAAAAAACTTTGATTTTCCCATATAAAAAAATTTAATTTATTTTGTTTCTCAACTTTGCGATCCGCCACTGTTTCTGTAAATGAATCTAGAAGATAATATAACTTTCGTATTTAAAGTTTTTTTCAATCTCTGCCTGATTCAGGCATAGTTGCATTGTGATTGTGTTAAGTGTATGCAAGAGAGGAACGAAAATTCTGCTCAGAAATAGATCTTAGTCCAGAGTTGGGACTCTAGTCACATCCATTATTTCATCTCTGTATTTTTTCCGTGTTGGATTTTACAATGATGATTGTCGAGTTAACATTTCTTACACTCTTAACGAGTAATTATATTCAATGTATTTCTTACCTGCATTTTCTTCCAGGATTCAGATCCGAAATCTGTGGGAACTAAATTTATATTTGCGGTGCAGTACGTATTGCCTTCTTGTTTTGAACATTCATAATAGTCATCCATATAAAAAATATTTGGAAAATCATCTGGAACAAAGTTAATAAAATAAAGTTTTGGACAAAATTAAGGGACACTGATAATTGAAAACTTAATAAAATATAAAAATAACTTTGAAGTTGTTAAGTGAGTTTAACAAGTTGCCTTTTACTACTTCAAACCGTTAAAAGAATGATAGAAAGTTTATTTCCTGCAAATTTCACTCCGGTTCTCTTTTACTAAGAAGGGAACCACCCTAACACGACCTCACGGATTTTTGGATATGTTGTAGTGCTTGAAAAAATAATAGATACGTATTTTTTTATCGGCTAACATACCCTTTTAAGGGGTGAAATTCATCCTCAAAGTTAATATGTTTCAGCGTCTAATGAATATTTTGGAATAATACAGGGTGTCTCAAAAGAAAGTTCACATTTAAAAAATCGATTTAAAAAAAAGTCAGGACTTTATTGAAAAAATGTTTATTACATACTAAAATACATTGTTTGGGAATTTATTTTTTAAAAATGATATCGTCCAAATGTAATCCGTTGCGCTCACGTCATTCATTTAATCGAGCAGTAAAATTGCCCATGACGGCTCGGCAGGTATTCTCCGTGATGTCTGCCATTTTGTTGCGGATATTTTCTTTTAATTGTGCCAGGGAAGTCGGTTTGCTGGCGTAAACTTTTGATTTGACATAACCCCATAGGAAAAAGTCCATAGGTGATAAATCAGGACTGCGTGGAGGCCAACTTATGTCACCTTTCTTTGAGATCAATTTGCCAGGAAAAATTTCACGCACTCGTGGCAGAGACATGTTGGACGTGTGTGAAGTTGCTCCGTCTCGCTGGAACCATGTTCTTTGGTTATAGCCAGGAAAATTTTGCAGTTCAGGCAAGAAGAAGTCGTCTAACATCTCCACATACCGCTCTGAAGTTACTGTTCCTGTGCGTTCCCTTTCATCTTCAAAAAAGTACGGGCCGATAATTCCTCGCGCCGACATAGCTGCCCATACAGTCACTTTCGGCGAATGTAGAGGTTTCTGATGTTTGTGTTTTGGATTGTTTGCACTCCAATAGCGGCAATTTTGCTTGTTTACATGACCATTAAGATGAAAATGGGCTTCATCCGAAAAGAAGATGTTGGTAAACGTTGAAAAGCGTTCAGTCATCTGGTTTACGAAGTCAAGCCTCTGACTAGCATCCTGAGGCTTCAATTCTTGCACACTTGAATTTTATAGGGGTTCAGCTTTAAATCTTTGTGTAAAATGCGGAATAATGATGACCTATGCACCTTTAAAGCAACAGCACGCTTACGAATCGAAACGTTTGGGTCGTCACCAACAGACTGAGTAACACTCTCTACGTTTTTGACCGTTCTCGAAGACCTCGGACGCCCGGATTTTGGTTTATCTAGTGTTGAACCGGTCTCTTCAAACTTCTGGACCCATTTTCCAATAAGCCGAGCGCTTGGCGCATCATTTAAGTGACGAATATGTCGAAAATTGCAGAATTTTCTACGCGCTACAGTCGCCGAATTACCGTTTTTGTAAAACTCACGTACGCACAAAGCACGGTCCGTTCCCGAGAACGACTAAATTCCCAAGAGCCAGGCTACCGATTGACATACCCCCCGCGCCGCTCGGAATAGTTGCGTTCACACAATAAGCAAAACAAATGTGTACTTTCTTTTGAGACACCCTGTATTAAGTGGAAAATTTTGTTCGAAATCATGAAAAATCTTCCAGTATCTTATAATCAACCAAAATGTATTCGATCCGTAATAAAAGTAACCCATTATTTTATTAAAAATTGCAACCTTATTTTTATCACATTTTTCCAAAATATCACAAATGATCTCGTACAGATCAGGAGCTTCCCACAAATCAACATGTTTTTGTCGTCAAAGAGGCAGTATATGTCAAATCTTTGTTTACTCTTTCATTGTGTGTGAAAATAAAGACAGAAGTGTGTGATTAAGATGAAATAAATTCCAAAAAAGCAGATTTTCTTTGTCCTGGGGATATTTAAATAGAAAATACCTCTTAATTAGGAATTAATTTTGGTAATCTTCACTTACTTTTATGCACTTTAAAATCCAAATCACTCGAAACAAATAAAATTCGTGTTATTAGCCAAATAATGCAAGCTATTGCCTTGTTCATGTCTAATTTAATATATCTCGAACAACTAGATTTAAATAGTAATAAAGCAAGTGTTGGTAATTACTTTATTTAGTTTTTAATGTGTAGAAAAATGCAAGCTTTCAAATACATCTAGTTGGATTTTAACAGGTCAAAAATTGCGGTCGAGATTAATTTGTTAATATTTTAGAAGTACTCTTAATTAAATAATCATAGTCTTCTCAATGCTTAAGAAAAATCAAAAATGGATTTAAATTTTCAATAACTTTTGCAGAGTTATAAAGAATTATTATTTTCATAATTGTTATCTATTTATTTTAAAAACCATAATGGAATGTAATGGAACAAATTTTAATATTATGGAGAATCAAAATAAATATTGTTTTACGTAGTATATATTCCACTAAAAGGAGGAATTAAATAATCAATATATATATATATATATATATATATATATATATATATATGAAGTAAAATGCAAACAGTAATTGCAAACTTTGTTCCATCATATCCTTTCCGTGTTAGAGGTTGCACAATTTGAATGAATTGCTACAGAACACAAATCATCCCATGACACCACCATCGAGATGATGGCCTACCTGTACCACCATATCGAGAAGAAAGTCAAAACTTACCCTCCCCGCCATAGTGATACGGCAGAGGTACATGTTTCGTCTCTTCTAGACTCATCAGGGTACCGACATGCACCTGGGTGTGCAAAGAACAGATCGGAAGGAAGCATGTAAATACTGAACGCGGCTTCGCCGACCTCCCGCCGGATGGCGTATACATGTTTATGCGGCTTTCACGGATTCCTCCGTGTGAGATGCAATAGCAGTGGATACATCCACATTATGCCGTTGGAGTGCTGAAATCACATTCAGCAAACGTACAACTATATGCAGCTCCATATATGAATGAAGTAAAATGCGAACAGTAAGTGCAAACTTCGTTCCAACTATATCCTTTCCGTGTTAGAGGTTGCACCGTTAGAACAAGTTCCTAAGGAACACAATTTATCCCATTCCACCACCATCGAGATGATGGCCTACCTGTACCGCCATACCGAGAAAAAAGTCAAAACTTACCCTCCTCGCCACAGTGATATGGCAGAGGTACATGTTTCGTCTCTTCTAGACTCATCAGGGTACCGACATGCACCTGGGTGTGCAAAGAACAGATCGGAAGGAAGCATGTAAATACTGAACGCGGCTTCGCCGACCTCCCGCCGGATGGCGTATACATATTTATGCGGCTTTCACGGATTCCTCCGTGTGAGATGCAATAGCAGTGGATATATCCACATTATGCCGTTATAGTGCTGAAATCACATTCAGCAAACGTACAACTATATGCAGCTCCGTATATGAATGAAGTAAAATGCGAACAGTAAATGCAAACTTGGTTCTAACCATATCCTTTCCGTGTTAGAGGTTGCCGTATCACTGTGGTGGAGAGGGTAAGTTTTTGACTTTCTTCTCGGAATGGTGGTACAGGTAGGCCATCATCTCGATGGTGGTGGAATGGGATTAATTGTGTTCCTTAGAAATTGGTTCCAACTGTGCAACCTTTGTTACTATTATTAAATATTTTCTCCCAGTGTTTTAGAATTTTTAGATATCGGTTACTGTAGTTGCATGTAAAAATAAAGAAGGGAATATCGGATTAATGTTGAAGATACGCTAAAAAGCTGATTTTCTTTGCCCTAAATGCAATATACTACTTAACTAAGAATTTAGTTTGATGAAATTTACTTACTTTGATGTGGTTTTACATTCTGCTCACTCGAAACAGACATAATTCTTATAATTAACAAAACAGTGCAAAATACTGCCCTGCTCATGTTCAATTTAATGGATCTCGGACACCTAGAGAAAAAGGATGTTAATATTAAAATTATAATGATAAAACAAGTGTCGGTAATTGAATTAAATTCTTGCCCTACATCGAGCTTAAAATAAAGACCTTTTTTTATTATTATTATTTGGTAAAATAAAAAAGTTATGAGAAGAATAAACTTTAATATACAGGTAGAGTGCCCTCTAGTGGCAAGTTAGGAAGACAGTTTTACCTGTAGACAAAAGTGTCTATTATACTTATAATTCATGCCAAATATTTTTTTTTACTTTGTTTTTAGCTAGCCCGTATATACAGGGTGAGTCAACGATTGGATGAAGTAGGTTTGTGCCTTTTCGGTGAAATTAACAAAGAAACTATATTTATTGTTTGATACAGTTTATTTTTACGCAGATTTTAAAAATATTTAGGACTCTACAGGGTGAGCCAAAAAACTAGGACAGCATAAAGTTGTATTTTTTTTAAATAGAACACCCTATATACGAATCGTATTTTCGATTTAGCTTATAATTTTAAATCTTTTCTATTAAGAGTTTACTATAACAAAACTTTATAGTTTCTGAGATAATTAAGTTTAAAGAAAAAAAGTCACATTTTCAAGCATCAATTCAATCCTAAATAACGTTTTCAATTTTGTGACAAATATATTCAAATTTGGAATTTAGCAAGGCCAAGGACAAGTTAACATAATTTTTACCTAATATTTGCAATAAAAGCTACAGGGTGTTGAACACATCGGCTCAAATTTGAACAAGTTTAAATGAATAAATATCTTTTTTTTTAAATGGTACATCCTGTATTTTCATGTTATTTAATAGAGTAATAAAAACCCTAAAAGTTTTGTTCAATATATCCTATACCTATTTATAATAGTTTTTGAGATATTTCAGTTTTTCTTATTTTCCATACTTTTTTACAGAAATAGTCTTCATTATCATAGTAGCCATGTAAAATAATAAAAAGAAACTACAGAAACAAACAGAATGTGGTTAAATATGATGAAATACATTATTCGTTATATTACAACGGCAATAGTTTAATTAAACATAATGTGAAAAAATTAACACAACAATAACGACAAGGCAAATACATATTTACTTTTATACTAAATTGAAACAAAAAAATTACCTATTAAATACTGAGATTAATTATTTCTTTTTAATAAGTGTTCGAATAAACGACCCTCTTGTGCAATGCACAAATTTAGTCTTTTTTGCAGATTTTCTCGGACCCTGGACAAAATTAGTGGCGTTATTGTTCTACAGGTATCCCTAATCCTGTTTCGCATATCTTCCACTGTTGTTGGTGGATTAACATACACCTTATTTTTAATATAACCCCATAGGAAGAAATCTAATGGGGTGATGTCGCAAGACCTTGGTGGCCACTCAATGAAACCCCCACGTCCAATCCATTTTTGCGGATATCGTTGGTCCAAAAACGCACGAACTTCACGATGGTAATGCGGAGGCGCACCATCGTGCTGGAAGCACATACTGTCGAGCTCATCCCTATCGAGACCTTGAAGCAGTTGGGGTAGTTCTTCTTGTAGAAAGTTCAGGTAACTATGGCCATTTAGTGGTTCATTAAAAAAGTGGGGTCCAATAATTCGATTATGATGAATACCACACCAAACATTTAATGACCAGTGGTTTTGATGTTGCACCTCTCTAATCCAAAATGGGTTTTCTGTGGCATAATAATGCATGTTGCGTCTATTTACGGCACCGTTACTTCTAAAAGTAGCTTCATCACTAAACATTATCTTGCATAATAAATTTGGATTTAATTGAATCTCCGCATTTATTGTACGACAAAAGTTTACACGACTTTCAAAATCCTGTCCATGCAATTCTTGGTGTAATTCCATGTGATATGGATGATACCTATATTTCTTGGTAGTACGATTAGCGGTGGATTGTGATATTTCACATAATGCTGCTAACTGACGGCTACCAATATAAGGATTTTCCTGAACATTTAACAATACTTGTAGTTCTTTTTCTTCATTAGTTACTGGTTTGTTGACCACTTTACGTTTTGGATAATCAACAGTACCAGAAGAATCAAATCTTTGCATTAAGTTTTGAAAAGTATGGGTATTAGGCTGGCGTCGATCAGGATACTTCATTTTGTAAATTCTTTGAGCAAGAAGGCAATTTTTTTGAGCCTCTCCTATTGTATAAATCATATCTATTAACTCGTTCTTTGGAAAATTCATTTTACAATAAAAGATGAATACAAAAAAACCAAACTACACTACATAAAAACCAAAAGAAGCGATTGCGGTTATAAATTTGACACACAGAAAAATGTTCTTTTACATTGTTTTTGCCATGGCTACTATGATAATGAAGACTATTTCTGTAAAAAAGTATGGAAATAAGAAAATCTGAAATATCTCAAAAACTATTATAAATAGGTATAGAATATATTGAACAAAACTTTTAGGGTTTTTATTACTCTATTAAATAACATGAAAATATACAGGGTGTACCATTTAAAAAAAAAGATATTTATTCATTTAAACTTGTTCAAATTTGAGCCGATGTGTTCAACACCCTGTAGCTTTTATTGCAAATATTAGGTAAAAATTATGTTAACTTGTCCTTGGCCTTGCTAAATTCCAAATTTAAATATATTTGTCACAAAATTGAAAACGTTATTTAGGATTGAATTGATGCTTGAAAATGTGACTTTTTTTCTTTAAACTTAATTATCTCAGAAACTATAAAGTTTTGTTATAGTAAACCCTTAATAAAAAAGATATAAAATTATAAGCTAAATCGAAAATACGATTCGTATATAGGATGTTCTATTTAAAAAAATACAACTTTATGCCGTCCTAGTTTTTTGGCTCACCCTGTAGAGTCCTAAAAATTTTTAAAATCTGCGTAAAAATAAACTGTATCAAACAATAAATATAGTTTCTTTGTAAATTTCACCGAAAAGGCACAAACCTACTTCATCCAATCGTTGACTCACCCTGTACATGTTGAACCGAACACCACGCTTTTTTTGAAATTGGTTAAAAATGACTTTAAATCAGCATAAAAGGTATGAAAAGATAAAAAGCAAATGTAATATAAAATAGTTATTTGAAAAACATAATATTATTATAGATTAATTTCAAAATTTTATACGTAAATGAAACTTATTGACATCGAGTTTATTAGAACGTATCAATAACACAATAAAAAATAAAAAGGTGACGAGAAAATAGAAAAATCAAATAAAAGGGAAAGCAAAGAAGAAACTTACTCCAGCAATTCGTTGTTAGTCCGGGAGCTCAGTTAGTTTTCGTAGCAGATGAAGCGACATTGTCCCACAAAAGTGTTTTATATGTATTTTAACCTCCTCGTTACAGATATCGAGGGAGGAATCCCGAAAAATTGTCAGGTAATTTTTCAGAAACAAAAAAAATTAATAATTAAAATTTTTTTTGGTAAAAATTAAATAAGTATTTTCAAATTCCGCACCCACTAACTACAACCTGGGATTAATCGCAATACGGGAATATAATGCTTTAATTGCTTTTTAACGCGTGTCATCAATTATAAAGTGAGACCCTTTTTTTAAAATTATTATCAATTTTTTTTGTTTAAAACAACTTACCTGACAATTTTTTGGGAATCTTCCCTCGATATTTGTAATCAGCGGTAAAGCGATGTGTCTTTATCAGCTATGAAAACCCACTGGGCTCCCAGACTATACTATACTTGGAACTCTAACCTTGCTTCTCTTGCAGCACCGAAATTGTGTAGAGTAATAATAAGCTAGAATGCATTTAATGGTTTGCGGCAAAGTATTTTTATATCATCAATAATAATGGTAATTTAATTGAAACACAAAGCGATTAAATGTGAATAAAAGGGCATGGACCTTTTGTCTATTAATTACTGATAAGAGGTGAATAATATTGCTCGCTTAAGAATTCTGATGTTACTTTCGAAAAACAAATCTAATTGATTTTGATAAGAACGAAAAATAAGTTGTAATTTTAGGCACGTAAAAAATCAGAAGAAAATAAAGGGTCATTTATTTAAATTATATATATATATATATATATATATATATATATATATATATATATATATATATATATATAGTCAAGTCGAGCCGCCGTCGAGGAAGCATCATTTGAAAATGCCAGCTGAGATGTTGACGAAACGTCATGAAAATTTTTTATCGATGAACGGATTGAAAACCGGAAAAACGCCAGTGCACATTCCACCATTCGTGAAAACCTACGATACTACATATATATATATATATATATATATATATATATATATATATATATATATATATATATATATATATATATATATATGAATAGTTTGGTTATTCCGGGTTTCAATCCGTTCGTTCAAAAAATCGTTTTCACGACGTTTCGCCAAAATCTCATTTGGCATTTTCAAGTGCAGTTCGTCTCGTTACTCGCTGAGATCAGTTCTCCGGAAATGGCCCCGGGTTTGAATTCTTAAATAGAACACCCTGTATATTTTAACATCTTTGGATTTCTGAGACAATTCTAGATCAGAATGTGACATTTTAAAAACTTTTTACGTCTACTTCATTTTTTTAGAGCCACTTTTAAAATTGCATCTAGGTGGCCATGATCGGACGCAAACTAATCTAACGGCCTTAGGTGATGTCAAAAAAATACAATCGCAAAGTTTTAGTGATTAGTATGAAAGACAGGAATTGGATTAAAAATTTAACAAAATTAACAAAAAACTAACAAAATAAACTAATAACTTAGACGACGCACTTAAGTGCAATATTTGAAAGTACAGTAGCTGAATTTGTTAAAAAGTTTAGTGTAGTAAATGTTCAAAGTGCATTCCTTCTTTTTCACGACACATTTCAGCTCGTTCAATTGTTTCTCTCAACACGTTTTGTAGCATTTGGGGCGTTATACTTCTAAATGCCCGTAAAATTCTTTCTTCTAATATTTCAAGAGTAGCTGGAGCTGCTCCATAGTAAACCCTTTCTTTAACATATCCCCAGACAAAGAAATCGAGCACAGTAAGATTCGGTGAGCGGGCTGGCCACCGTACCGGACCATTGGCTGCAATAATTCGATTATTAAAATGCTCTATTAAATTATTAAGAACTTCTCTAGTATTGTGAGGCGGTGCTCCATCTTGTTGAAAGTAAATTCGCCGTAAAACTGCTAAAGGTATATCATTGAGATGATTTTCGATTTCATTTTGAAGAAAACCTAAGTATCTAACCCCTGTTAACTGACCTTGAAACAATATTGGCCCAATTATTCTGTTTCCAACGATACAAACCCAAACATTGACGCCAAATCTTTCTTGAAAACTGCCCTCTCTCATTTCATGTTGATTTTGTTGGGCCCAGTACCGAGTATTTTGCTTATTGAACATACCATTATTTGTAAATCGGGATTCGTCGGAAAATAGAATAAAATCGATAAAATTTGGGTTAACTCTATGATTTTGAAGCAGCCAATCACAAAACACTACCCGTCTATCGCCATCCTCAGTATACAAATGTTGATGTAACTGATATTTAAATGCTCGATATCCATGCTTTTTCAGTATTTTTCTTGCTGATTCATAACTTATATGCAGTTCTTGACTAATTTTTCTTAACGAAACTGTTTTATCAACCTCAACCATAGCAAGTACGTTAATCTCAGTCTCTTCATTTATGATAAACCTCTGTTCCGCCTCTTGATTTTCTATTTGCCTAAAGCGAGTCTCGACATACGGAAAATACTGATGGGCTGGATGTTGCCGATTCGGATATCTATGAGCATACAACTCGGCAGCATTCCTTGAATTTCTGACACTCTCCAAATATTAATACCATATCCACTTTTTCACTTTGAGTATACATTATTTTAACGAAAATTTCAACTAAACTTAACGAAAATTAAGAAACTTTTACGTCTGTTCTTAGAGCGTATGTCACTGTTATTATCTACTTAAATGAGTGCTTTGTTTTCCAAAGAAGACTTGACAAAAACATTTGAAAATTATTATGCATCATGGCTGTCCATGGCGCACTTGTCATAAGTAAATAAATTATCCAGTATTTTGCTTAATAATATTTAATTTCTGTTCTTATGTCTAATCCAATCGCAAATAAATTAGTACCGTTAGATTCTTCAAAGAATGCTTTTTTCGAAAAGTAGTTGTCAAAAAGGGGTCGCCATTTGAAAATTAATAGTTAGAAATGAAAACGTAATTTTGTCAACTTGTCTTATTCCTGTCTTTCATACTAGTAACTAAAACTTTGCGATTGTATTTTTTTGACATCACCTAAGGCCGTTAGATTAGTTTGCGTCCGAGCATGGCCACCAAGATGCAATTTTAAAAGTGGCTCTAAAAAAATGAAGTAGACGTAAAAAGTTTTTAAAATGTCACATTCTGATCTAGAATTGTCTCAGAAATCCAAAAATGTTAAAATATACAGAGTGTTCCATTTAAAAATTCAAAACCGGGGCCATTTCCGGTGAAACCGGAAGTGGCCGGAAAGTGGAAAATATGCGAAAACTCTCCCCTTCACATACCATTCACCTGTACCAATTCTCATTTTGATACACATAATACTCTAGAAATTACGACTTGTCTAATATATTCGTTGACACCCGGTATATATATATATATATATATATATATATATATATATATATATATATATATATATATATATATATATATATATATATGTAGGGGATTGAGACTAAGAGTGGACTGTATATAGGTTTAATTGCGGAGATGAGAAATTATACAAAATACGGCGACAGCGTGACACAAATACTAAAATGGCCTACCTTGTAGTCGAAATCACTTCACTAAATTCTTCTTGGTGGCCACCAGAATAATTCCAAGCTTCACCATACAGGAACCAGGAATCGGGGACACTATCACTGTATTTTGGAGTAGTTTTGAGGCGAGAGTCAATATATTTGAGAGCAAAACGATAAGCCTTTTCAATAAGGCGGGAGACGTGCAATACGTCGAGTACTATACGATACGACTATGGTACTACTACTGTTCTGTCCCTTTTTACATTTGTCCAAAGGCGCGAGGGCCAGTAAAATGTGTCACGTGTGAACACGAGTAAAATTGAACTAAAAAGTAATGAAACCTAAACAATATATATATATATATATATATATATATATATATATATATATATATATATATATACAGGGTGTCCAAGATAAGGATCCTAAGCATGGGGATCTCGGAAACAGTTGGAGATACGAGGTCGGTTAAATTAGAGAAAAGTTGCGCAATTTAGTGTTTAGTCAATATATTTGAGAGCAAAACGATAAGCCTTTTCAATAAGGCGGGAGACGTGCAATACGTCGAGTACTATACGATACGACTATGGTACTACTACTGTTCTGTCCCTTTTTACATTTGTCCAAAGGCGCGAGGGCCAGTAAAATGTGTCACGTGTGAACACGAGTAAAATTGAACTAAAAAGTAATGAAACCTAAACAATATATATATATATATATATATATATATATATATATATATATATATATATATATATACAGGGTGTCCAAGATAAGGATCCTAAGCATGGGGATCTCGGAAACAGTTGGAGATACGAGGTCGGTTAAATTAGAGAAAAGTTGCGCAATTTAGTGCTAAATTAAACGCAGTTAAAAAAATTAAAAAATTTCAAACACTTCCGGAGATTTCCGGAAAAAAACGAAGTTTGGCAAAATCGTTTTTAATTTTTGCAGGCTTTATTTAAAGAGATATCCGAAAATAAAAGGTAGATTCTCATTGCCACTTTTTATTTTTTATAATTTGGTCTAAACAAAATTTAAATCCGACGTTTCGTTTCTGAGATACCATCATGAACTTTCATTTTTTATATGGAACAAAAAAAAGTATCCCATGTATTTGATAGCATTTTTTATTACAAATTCAACGGTGTATCACACTTGCATATCAAGTGTGTAGTTCATTGGCTTTTATAAAACTGATATACCTTTCTCTCTCGCTCTCACGGAGCTCTTATGGAAAGTACTTGAACTACGTATTCGATATGCAAGGGTGATACACCGTTGAATTTGTAATAAAAAATGCTATCAAATACATGGAATACTTTTTTTTGTTCCATATAAAAAATGAAAGTTCATGATGGTATCTCAGAAATGAAACGTCGGATTTAAATTTTGTTTAGACCAAATTATAAGAAATAGAAAGTGGCAATGAGAATCTACCTTTTATTTTCTGATATCTCTTTAAATAAAGCCTGCAAAAATTAAAAACGATTTTGCCAAATTTCGTTTTTTTCCGGAAATCTCCGGAACTGTTTGAAATTTTTAAATTTTTTCAACTGCGTTTAATTTAGCACTAAATTGCGCAACTTTTCTCTAATTTAACCGACCTCGTATCTCCAACTGTTTCCGAGATCCCCATGCTTAGGATCCTTATCTTGGACACCCTGTATATATATATATATATATATATATATATATATATATATATATAATATATATATATATATAAATATATATTTGGGGGTGGCTCACCCTTTTTTACTAGTTATTTTTAGAAATCCCGAAACTCGTCAACTTAAGTTACTTATGGTAATCGTGAAAAAAATATTTTCAAACAATTATATTTAATTTCGTAATTTTTAGAATTAAATTACGTTTGCGAATACATGGTTTACCCTTATAAAATATAAGGGATGATATCCTTGGGGGTAAAAAAACGATAGTTTTACATCATTTCGAACAACAAATAATTTTCATTTTGTTTTGTAAACATATCTCATTTAGAACCTGAGATATTTCAAAAACACTGTTTAGAGGGGTGGATTTCATCAAGTGAAAAAAATACGCTTCTCTTATTTTTGTACCCTTTACAACATATTGAAGTTTCATTGAAGACGGAACCGGTCACTTCAGGTACCTTCCTTGTAAATAGAAATAATACAACAGTTAGTTTTAATACTTACGAATATAGCGCCCAATTCAACCAACATAAAAATATAAAAACGTGGGAAGGTAAAATACAAGAATAACTAATTTTTGTTTAAAAAACGCCGAAATCATTAAAAATAATATCACACATGATAATAAATTGCAGTGTCAAAATATTATCACATTGTTTAAAATTAAAGGGAATTAAACAATCACTGCTGCGAAAAGAGTAACTATTACATTTGTTCATAAACTGTTATTATTTTCTTGCATATTACATTTGCATTATTAAACGGTGCAAGGTTGCATTTTCCCACTCACTTATTTGAACAGTTCGACTGTCTTATCTTATGTACAGGGTTTCCGGTAAGTACCTCTTAATTTTTCAGGAGCATACAGGAAGGTCAAAATAACCCCTACTTTGTTTATATTTTATAGAGGCTAAAAAGACTTATTAAACCATACTACACTACATGTTTAAGATCATTAGAAAAGTCAGGAATGGACTTGCAGCCACACTCGTTGGACCTAATTTTTGACAGGTGTCATTTTACAGAACTGAAAACTGATTTCTTAAATACTTTAGTTATTTCTCTTTTAAAAAAAAGGTACTCTTAATTTATTTCGATAAAACTAGAGGTTTTCGAGATAAATCGGTTTTTATGCAAAAAATTTAAAAGTTACCTATGCTAAACACAAACAGGTAATACAATTTATATATAACTAGCGACCCGCCCCGGCTTCGCACGGGTGCAATGCTGATACTAAATACACTACAGAAAAACAGTGACTATTTATTTTATTTTTACAACAATTATTACATCGGCCTCCGACGCGCTATTTATAGGCACGCTGCCGCCGCCCCGGTCGGCCAGTACCGCCGCAAGCGCTACTTCCCGCAATTTTAAATCTGTAATATCTTCGAAAATATTCATTTAAATCTTGTGCTGTAAAGGACCATATAGATCTATATTAAATCAACAATGTATTTAAGCTATTTAATTGGATAAGGATTAATGCTGTATTGGTTAAAATCGCTTAAAAATTTGCCATTATTTGTCGTAAAAAGTAAATGACAAAAAAATGTTATTGTGGGATATCCATGAGAGATAGACATATACCATCGCGGAGTTTTCTGTAGACCTTTTCAATGTGTACAAATAATTAGTACATTATTTTGATAAATCTCGTAGGGTTCAGCCTGCGTTTGCAATGTAAGCGGAAAAAAATATGATAATTAACGACATCACATTAGAAACCTCAAAAATAACAGTATTTCTCCACTATTTAATGGATGTTATTATACATATAAACCTTCCTCTTGAATCACTCTATCTATTGAAAAAAACCGCATCAAAATCCGGTGCGTAGTTTTAAAGATTTAAGCATACAAAGGGACATAGGGACAGAGAAAGCGACTTTGTTTTATACTATGTAGTGATAAAAAAGTGCGGTAAAGAGTGAAAAACTATAAATTTTTATATGAAATTGAAATTTTTGAAGTCGGCTCCAAACTAATACCTGACAAAATGTGATTCGCATAAACAGATTAAAAATACTTTATTCGTAACTGCGTTTTTACCATAATTTGTGTATATTAGTAGTTATTTATTTCATTTACAAATTATTTTCGCTCCGACTTCAAAAATTTCAATTTCATATAAAAATTTTTAGTTATTTTTCACTTTTTAGCGCACTTTTAGACGTCGGTTCAATTTTTTTTATAAAAATTTTGTTTTTCGATTTTTAGTTTTGAATTCATTATGATATCTATAAATTATTTCAACTATGTACTAATAGAGATTAGTGTACCTCGCAATGACAAAAAACTACTCATTTTATCTAAAGTTGTCAATCACACTAAAATGAACTATAAAAATTCTTTGATTCTTAGAGTTCTCCAAATACCAGTGAAATTGTGTCAAACATATATTTAGTCAGTCGTAGTAAATCTTCTATCTTAAATTTCAAATTAATTTTGGATTGGTAATATAGGTCCTAAAACCTTCCAATATCGATATTTGAGACGATATATTTTATACTGCATATTGAGTTTGGATACGCCCCAAGAACCTCGCAATATCAATTTTAGGCAAAATCGGAAAATGTAAAATTTTCAGTCCCTCATTTTGTATCTTATCAACCTAATAATTGCAAAAATTAACTTCATATTCTTAATACACGACCCCGAAAACTTTTTAATACCAAATCTAAAAAAATGCGAATAAGGTAAAATTTTCAACCTACCATATTAGATCCGCTATGTTAAATTTCAAAAAAATAATTTTAACGTCCTGATCTAATCTTAATCTAAGCCCTTTAAAGCTCCCCAATACCACTTTTGGATGAAATCTGGAAATTTAAAATTTCAAGACCATCATATTGCATCTGACATATTAGATTTTCTTAAAATAATTTTGTAATCGCTATTTACATCCTCAAAAACGATTCAGTCCCATCTTTGAACCAAATCGAAATATGTAAAATTTTTAGTCCGCTATATTGGATTCGCCATATTGAATCGTGGAAAAAATCCTTTTAAATTTATAATTTACACCCTCAAGAACCCCCTATATCAGTTTTGGAGAAATTCGAAAAATGTAAAATTTTTTGTCCGCTGTATTAAATTCGCTATATTAAATTCTGAAAAAATATTTTTAAATTCATAATTTACACTTTCAAGAATCCCCCTATCAGTTTTGGAGAAAATCGAAAAATATTAAAGTTTCAGGACGCCATATTGAATCCGCCAGATTGACTTTTTCAAAAAATATTTTAAATTCGTAATTAACACTAACAAAAATTCCCCAATACTGATTTTAGACAAAATTGGGAGATGTTGAATCTTCAATCAGCCATCTTAGATCCGCCATATTTAATTTCTTTAAAATAATTTCAGATTCGTAATGTGCGATCCCAAAAATTCCCCCATACCATTTTTGAAAAAAATCAGACAAAATTAATTTTTTATCCGCCATATTGAATTTTTTAAAAATAATTTTAGATTCGTCATGTGCGATTCCAAAAATTCCCCTATACCAATTTTGGAGAAAATCGGAGAAAATTGATTTTTTGTCCGCCATATTGGATCCGCCATATTGAATTTTTAAAAATAATTTTAGATTCGTAATATGTAACCCCGAAAACTCCCCGGTACCAATTTTCGAGAAAATCGGATAAAATTAATTTTTTGTCGGCAATATTGGATCCACCATATTGAATTTTTTAAAAATATTTTGGATTCGGTATTTGCGTCCCCGAAAACTCTCCCACATCAATTTTGGAGAAAATCGGACAAAATTAAATTTTTTTGTCCGTCATATTGTCGACGCCATCATGGATTTCGTGCACCAATTACGTCCAAATTAATATGGACCACCGCAGCAACTTCCTGAATATTACGTAAAAAATTTCATTCAAATCGATGCCGTCGTTCCGGAGTAATCGTGTACATACAGGGTGAGTCAACGATTGGATAAAGTAGGTTTCTGCCTTTTCGGTGAAATTAACAAAGAAACTATATTTATTGTTTGATACAGTTTATATTTACGCAGATTTTAAAAATATTTAGGACTCTACAGGGTGAGCCAAAAAACTAGGACAGCATAAAGTTGTATTTTTTTAAATAGAACACCCTATATACGAATCGTATTTTCAATTTAGCTTATAATTTTAAATCTTTTTTATTAAGGGTTTACTATAACAAAACTTTATAGTTTCTGAGATAATTAAGTTTAAAGAAAAAAAGTCACATTTTCAAGCATCAAGTTTTCAATTTTGTGACAAATATATTCAAATTTGGAATTTAGCAAGGTCAAAGACAAGTTAACATAATGTTTACCTAATATTTGCAATAAAAGCTACAGGGTGTTGAACACATTGGCTCAAATTTGAACAAGTTTAAATGAATAAATATCTTTTTTTTTTAAATGGTACGTATATTTTCATGTTATTTAATAGAGTAATAAAAACCCTAAAAGTTTTGTTCAATATATCCTATCCTATTTAAAATAGTTTTTGAGATATTTTAGTTTTTCTTATTTTCCATACTTTTTTACAGAAATAGTCTTCATTATCATAGTAGCCATGTAAAATAATAAAAAGAAACTACAGAAATAAGATGAAATACATTATTCGTTATATTACAACGGCAATAGTTTAATTAAACATAATGTGAAAAAATTAACACAACAATAACGACAAGGCAAATACATATTTACTTTTATACTAAATTGAAACAAAAAAATTACCTATTAAATACTGAGATTAATTATTTCTTTTTAATAAGTGTTCGAATAAACGACCCTCTTGTGCAATGCACAAATTTAGTCTTTTTTGCAGATTTTCTCGGACCCTGGACAAAATTAGTGGCGTTATTGTTCTACAGGTATCCCTAATCCTGTTTCGCATATCTTCTACTGTTGTTGGTGGATTAACATACACCTTATTTTGTGTGATGTCGCAAGACCTTGGTGGCCACTCAATGAAACCCCCACGTCCAATCCATTTTTGCGGATATCGTTGGTCCAAAAACGCACGAACTTCACGATGGTAATGTGGAGGCGCACCATCGTGCTGGAACCACATACTGTCGAGCTCATCCCTATCGAGACCTTGAAGCAGTTGGGGTGTTCTTCTTGTAGAAAGTTCAGGTAAATATGGCCATTTAGTGGTTCATTAAAAAAGTGGGGTCCAATAGTTCGATTATGATGAATACCACACCAAACATTTAATGACCAGTAGTTTTGATGTTGCACCTCTCTAATCCAAAATGGGTTGTCTGTGGCATAATAATGCATGTTGCGTCTATTTACGGCACCGTTACATCTAAAAGTAGCTTCATCACTAAACATTACCTTGCATAATAAATTTGGATATAATTGAATCTCCGCATTTATTGTACGACAAAAGTTTACACGACTTTCAAAATCCTGTCCATGCAAATCTTGGTGTAATCCCATGTGATATGGATGATACCTATATTTCTTGGTAGTACGATTAGCGGTGGATTGTGATGTTTCACATAATGCTGCTAACTGACGGCTACCAATATAAGGATTTTCCTGAACATTTAACAATACTTATAGTTCTTTTTCTTCATTAGTTACTGGTTTGTTGACCACTTTACGTTTTGGATAATCAACAGTAACAGAAGAATTAAATCTTTGCATTAAGTTTTGAAAAGTATGGGTATTAGGCTGGCGTCGATCAGGATACTTCGTTTTGTAAATTCTTTGAGCAAGAAGGCAATTTTTTTGAGCCTCTCCTATTGTATAAATCATATCTATTAACTCATTCTTTGAAAAATTCATTTTACAATATAAGATGAATGCAAAAAAAACCAAACTACACTACATAAAAACCAAAAGAAGCGATTGCGGTTATAAATTTGACACACAGAAAAATGTTCTTTTACATTGTTTTTGCCATGGCTACTATGATAATGAAGACTATTTCTGCAAAAAAGTATGGAAAATAAGAAAAACTGAAATATCTAGGTATAGGATATATTGAACAAAACTTTTAGGGTTTTTATTATTCTATTAAATAACATGAAAATATACAGGGTGTACCATTTAAAAAAAAAGATATTTATTCATTTAAACTTGTTCAAATTTGAGCCGATGTGTTCAACACCCTGTAGCTTTTATTGCAAATATTAGGTAAAAATTATGTTAACTTGTCCTTGGCCTTGCTAAATTCCAAATTTAGATATATTTGTCACAAAATTGAAAACGTTATTTAGGATTGAATTGATGCTTGAAAATGTGACTTTTTTTCTTTAAACTTAATTATCTCAGAAACTATAAAGTTTTGTTGTAGTAAACCCTTAATAAAAAAGATTTAAAATTATAAGCTAAATCGAAAATACAATTCGTATATAGGGTGTTCTATTTAAAAAAATACAACTTTATGCTGTCCTAGTTTTTTGGCTCACCCTGTAGAGTCCTAAATATTTTTAAAATCTGTGTAAAAACAAACTGTATCAAACCATAAATATAGTTTCTTTGTTAATTTCACCGAAAAGGCACAAACCTACTTCATCCAATCGTTGACTCACCCTGTACATAAAAAAAACATACATACTCGACGAATTGAGTTTTAGAAGTCGGTTAAAAATAACGCAGGGTGTGCTGATGTACTTTAATTTATGGAGAAGCGCTGTCCCACTCTTTGAAGGCAAGAAGATGTTATGCTGAAAGATTTCCAGCCCGTACATTGTCAAGTTCAGAAACCTTTGAAAGGGTTGATCGGGGTTCAATGAATTTACAATGTCATTAAAATTCAAAAATAATGAACACGTTTACATGTTATTTTGGCTAATGTTCAATATGGGCTCCAGGTATTTTCATACATTGTCTTGTTCGTTGAATATTTTCTCGCTGCATTGCAAATAATATTTCGGCGTTATTAGGGACCTCGTTAGAATAATGTGCTATACTCGTTAATAGCCCTTCTCTAGTATTTACTGGTGTTGAATAAACTAGTTCTTGAAAATGTCCTCAGAAGTAAAAGTCTGAGGTATTTCGAACTGGAGATCTTGGTGGCCATAAAACAGGCCCACCTCGACTTCATCGAGGCCCAAAAACGTTAGTAAAGTTGCCGAGTCCAGTCGGAAAGCTAAAAGAAAGTGGTTCCTAAGGGATTGTGTAGGAATTGTGGGAGGTGGGTCGGGACAGAATGGTATTTAAAAGGTAGAGAAAGGACATGGTTAAAGGTCAGCGGACAGCTGGCGTTGCTGGCTGTACTGTCTACGCATTACAGTAGCGACAAGTAGACTGCTGGATGCAGCACACTGCCGGCCAGACACAAAACACTAAATTATCATTACATTTTTTATTTTAAACCACACTGTTATTATAAAATCAAAATATTGAAACTTGATTGCAAAGAAACAAGAACAACATTATTTCATAAAACTAAAATAGCAAAAACAAAAAGAAACACTGAAATTAAAAACAACTGAGGGTTTTTTAAAGATGACGGCCGTTTTCTCGAATGCAACGTGGGCACAGTTTTGTTACTCTTCTAATTGCACCTAAAATAATCAGAGGTCTATTATGAAGAGTTTGGAAGGCCAAACCAATTGTCTCACGAAGTTCCGCTATAGATTCATGTCGTGGCTTGATTTTACATAAGACTCCACAAAAAAATTCAAAACGGAAAGATCGGGAGGGTCATCTCACTGGACCATTGGTACCTATCTATCTTTGAGGAAACTAATCGTCCAGAAATGGCCTTAACAGCCCGGAATTTTCCCTCAGGGCACCGACTTGTTGAAGATAAATGGAATCTAAATGGCTCAATGGAACATTTTCAAGCAATTCTGGAATAATTTCCTCAAGGATTTCTAGGTATTTACGTGCCTTGAGACCCGCTTCATACATCCTGTAGACTATGCGTTGACCGAAAACAAAACACGACACACTAACCTTGAAGCGCCCTTGTTGTGCCCTTTCGAAAGTTAAATGGTGATTTTCTGCAGACCAATGCATCGTGTTGTGACAATTAAAAATTCCCGTACTTGAAAAATAACATTCGACAGACCAGACGAGAAATCTGCCAAAAGATTCGTTGGTGCGGATTTTTTCTAAATACCATTGACGAAACGTTACTCGGCGCTCATCATCTCCGGGGTGTAAATGTAACACTATTTTAAATTTATATGGATGGTATTTATACTTTTTCAAAATTCTTTCAGCGTCAGGTTTGGCTACACCAACGTCTTAATTTATTTTTTTTTACAGGACAATGAAGTTGTTGCTGTTGCGTAAAATAACACATTTGTTTCTTTTCTCTCCGTGTCTTCGTCTCTGGCAAGGTTTGCCTTCTTTTTGGATACCTAAAATGAACAAAAACGATTGCCAGATATGAGAAGCTATCCTAATAATAAAGCTTTAAATACATTACCTATTGAAATATAATTCAGAAGCCTCTTGGGGACTTCCATTGCTTTGTATAAAACATACTAGCATAATTTTAAAAAAATCAAAATTTCAGTAAGAAATAAAGAAATCTTCTGCCGTATTTAAATAGTTTGTTATATATGTAAATTCTCCTTTCAGGCAGAGAATATGGAAAATATATATACAAACAGTTTATTTTCTGCAAATATCGCTCTGGTCCTCTCTCCATATGCGTTTCGATCACCTCAGGATCTCGTCAGAGGAACTGTATCGAACCGAGAGCAACATTAGCAGGAAATAACTGATATAAGAAATATAAATTTCAAGATACGCCCGCAGGATGTTGCACCTGCCATCTACCGACATCGATGTCAGACTGAAAAATATCGCCAGTCGAACGACATCTATGAATCATTGGAGTAAACTGTTTGTGTAAATATTTTTCATTTTCTCTGCCTGAAAGGAGAATTTACATATATAACAAACTATTTAAATACGGCAGAAGATTTCTTTATTTCTTACTGAAATTTTGATTTTTTAAAAATTTCACATTACTCCAATGATTCATAGATGTCGTTCGACTGGCGAAATTTTTCAGTCTGACATCGAAGTCGGTAGATGGCAGGTGCAATATCCTGCCGACGTATCTTGAAGTTTATATTTCTTATATCAGTTATGTCGCAATTAGCAATGCCCCTGGTGGTAGGGACATGTAGCTAGCGATCTATTTTCGACCACCGTAGCAAATGTATGGATGTTTCGTCCCGATACCGGTAGCGGACTCATCAGTGGGATCCACCGGTAACTTTCCCAAACATCCTTGTACTTTCCACAAAGTCCAGTTTTGCCGAAAAGCGGTGGTGAGATGTTATGTTCCACAACATGCCCCCCCCCCCCCTAAGGCATTTGCTTTGCGGCTTAAACTGTCGGACAGTCCAAGCCGTTAGAAAGCACAGGCCTGAAAAGGAAGTGGAACGGACATAAATGCCTATATTCACGCCCCTCGTCCGATTTTAAAATATTTGCAATATTATTTTCGAAATTTAGATTTTTAGGAGCTTCATGTTCATTCACATTACTTACATTTGTATTTTGCCCTGTAAGGTCGTTTCTTTCGTTTCCTCCACCAGTGGTAGTCAGTAAATGAGTCACCTTGGTTTGTCTATTCACCATTGAGTTGAATACCACACTAGATGCTTGCTCTATCTGATTTCTTTCGTTAGAGTTATCTCGTAGACTAAGAATTTCATGATAATTCAATTCGGAGGGAGTGCTGGAGGCACCCCCCGAAGGGAGTGGAGAGGACCCGCCATGACCACCCGGCCGGATTAGAAACTCCGACCGCCTCACCTACTATTTTCTTTAAGGTCGTTGAGATTAGACATTTTGCAGATTAATTAATTTGAACAGAATTTGTCTTTGAGAAAAAAAAATTCTTCAAATTAAGGGGCCAAGGAGGGACGGTATTTAAAATATCAAAACAGTAATTAAAAATAAAAATCAAAACAAAATACACTCCAAAATATCATAAATTTCAAATCAAAACAAAATCCAAATAGAATTATTAATAACAATTCAACAATACATTTTAAATATATTTAAAACCCGTTTTTCATAGATTTATTCCATTTGTTAAAATTCCTGAGCAGTATCTTTAGCCACTCTCGGAATTAAATTTTATAATTACAAGTTCAAAAAATTTTTTATTAAAATTTCTTTTAAAAATTATGAATTTAAATATATTCGAAATCAAATAATCTATATCTATTTAGGGGGTAGTAAATATATTTAAGAAAAATCAAATCGAACTTTTTAAACAATAAAAATTATATCTAAAATTTACCAACGTAAATTTATATGAAAAATATAATTTTTTAAATGCGTAAAAATTCATAGAATTTAGTCTAATAACCAGTTCTTCAATGTTTTTCTCAAAAAGAAAAAATCCAGGTCTTTTTAGTCAATAAAAATGTTCCAAAACTTTCTGACTCTTACTTTCTGATTATATTTAAAATAATAAAATTAACTTATATATAATAGTTATTACTTTTCCTCATAGAACTTACATGAATAATAATAATAATAATAAATACCAAAACGATAAGTATAAACAAGAACGGACGATTTCTTTTTCCATCAATTTTATTTTATTAAATAAAATTTTTTTCTAAATATAGTTCAGTTTCCCATAAAATCCATTACTATTTATATTTTACCCAGTTTAAAGGTGCTAATAATAATTATTAATTGAAACCCGAATAGCTACCGGGTGTTTCCAAAATAATTCCACTTTTAAACTCGAAAAAGTTTTAAAGTTAAAAATTTTTTAATTACACAAAAGTAATTATTTAGTCTGTTAATCAAGAAAAATGTTTTCTAGTCCATAAATATAGTCACTATAAAAGGCTTATTATTCTAGAATACCTGATTCGGAAACTTATGGTAAAATAATCCCATTACCACAAATGCAAATCACAAGCACATCACACTTCGGTTGATCACTACAAAGGAATTACTTTTCCTTACTGTGGCGGCGAAATTATAAAAAATTTCGCAGTATTGTAGTAATTTGTTGATATTAATTCAACTCAGTGGCTGAAATTATGGAAAAAATTCGTAAAGAGTGAAATGATAGGAAAATGACATTTTTTTGAAAAAATTTTGATACATACCCCCTATTTCGAGGTCGTAGAACACGATTCTGACCTCGGTTTTCCATAATTTTTCCTCAATTTTGCGGAAAACAGGGAAAATAACTTTTCACTTTAGGTTCAATTTTTTTCACTAAATCGTTAAACTTTTGTTATAACAACGAATTCCACAGTGATAGAAGCTTCTGCATTATACAAAAATTCAAAAATATGCACTTTTTTTATCAAAAAAATCCGAAAAATTACCACGACAAAAATCACAACAAAATCAAAAGAAAACGCCGGCTCTGAAAATAATAGTTAGCATAGTTCGCTAAAGATGGCGTACTGTTAAAGTCGGCGATGTTGCCAGATTGCAAAAACGATTTCTTTAAATAATTTCTTTCTGTTTGAATTGGAAAGAAAAGTTTCCAAAAAGAATGTTTTCCTTTCCTTTGATTATTGAAGAACTATTAATTACTCTTATGTCTATGTCTTCGATGTGCGATTTTGACTCTAAATAATAAGGGTTTTAAGGATTATAGTTGCTTTTGTTTGTCTCCCTCCAAATACCAGTACTTTGATGTGCGATTTTGACTCTAAATATTAAAGGTTTTAAGGATTATAGTTGCTTTTGTTTGTTTCCCTCCAAATACCAGTAGTTTTAAATGGATAATATGAATTGATCATATTGCTTATGTCCGTTAGCAGAAAGTGTCCAGTGGCAGAGCTTGTCCCGCCTCCACGAGGTTTCTGCTGGACAATGACATTTTTTAATTATTAAATCTAGGTCAATTTAGGTTAGTTCAGGATAGGTCAGGTTAGTTTAGGTTAGTTCAGGTTAGTTTAGGTTAGTTCAGGATAGTTCAGGTTAGTTCAGGTTAGTTTAGGTTAGTTCAGGTTAATTTCAGTTTTTTAAAGTAACCAAGACTAATGTTAACCTGTACTTACCAGAACTAACCAAAAATTTTGGAAGGTTAAGATTCATTGTACCCCTTTTTATACGTTACAAACATTAAACTATGTTGTTAACTGTAATGGGTAAAGTTTATACCAGGAAACTTTAAATCTAGGTTAATTTAGATTAGTTCAGGTTAGTTTCTGTTTTCCAAATTAACCAAAATCAAGCTAAACATGAACCAACCTATTTTAACCAAAACCAACCAATAATTTTGAAGGGTTAAGATTATTTTTACTTAGAAACTGTTCTGAATATTAAAAAAAAATTAAACCATGTTGTTGACTGAGAAAAACATCTTATAATTAATATTATGAAGAAATTTTAAATCTGGCAACGTTGCACCTTTTTACGTGATTCGGCGGCCAGTTTAGATGGTCTGACCGTCGATGACGTTTTTGAGACGTGTTTTTGATTTTTCACTGAAAATATAAGTTTTTCTAAATTGGTTTGCTAAAATTTGTGCAAAAATAATTGAAATATATTATGTACAATATTTTTTAACTAGTTCCATTGAAAATGAAGACGTAAATTCGGTTTTTAATTGAAAAGAAAGTGCTTTGTGAAGTGACGCTTTTCTTTTTTTGAGTTTTCCGGGAAAGTGAGGAAAAATAGTGAAAAATCAAGGCCTGAATTGTGTTTTAGGACGTCGAAATAGGGGGTGAGTATCGAAATTTTTTCAAAAAAACATAATTTTCATGCTTTTCACGCTTTGCAAATTTTTACCGATATCTCAGACCCTGGAACAAAAAAGGTTAGTTTCAGACTGAGGATTTTCTCAAAAGTACCGCTTAGATGTCGCTAAGGTTCCTCAATAAGCTCCTCCTACTGGTTTCTAGTCATTTCTATGCTTGATATTATGAACAATAATTACTGCCCTCGATTCAAGAGTTTTAAGCTCAGGTGCATCAAACCCTGAGTAACTCCGAGCAAATCTGAATAAAGCGGTTAAAGTGTTAATTTGAACGCTAAATAACCTCCAATTTTTTTTTTAAATTTGGGGTTTTAATATGCATAGCAAAACATATTGAGGACAAAAAGGTAAAAATATTATTTTATCACTTATTAGTTTTGAGTTTTGTCTGGTGTCATGGCATTTTCGGCAATAAATATTTCGCAATTCGTTAAAAAAACTATGAACGTAAGTCCAATATCTTGTGAAATAATCTCATTTTTGTGTCTCCATTTCATGTATAAAATGTTTTTTACCCAAAAATAGCATCTAAAAATGATAACTGGTAGCTGCTAGGGATTTATACACCAAATATTTTTATTGGTGCTTGAGGGGTAAGGGGAAAGCAGATCTGACAAGCGCCGAGGCATAATGCACTATTTGAATAAAGCAAGGGCTTCTTGTACCTGTACAGCTCCGAGCTGTTCATGCCAATGAATCGAGGGCAGTAAATATATACCAATACAACAACATCCTCGGCGGTCCTCCAATGGCCGGGTCAGGCTTAATCAAAGGCAACGGCGGTTAAGACCCTCGTCTGTCGCCGTCCCTGCTCGGGCGCCATGTCGCAATTAGCAATGCCCCTGGTGGTAGGGGCATGTAGCTAGCGATCTATTTTCGACCACCGTAGTAAATGTATGGATGTTTCGTCCCGATACCAGTGGTGGACTCATCAGTGGGATCCACCGGCATCTTTCCCACACATCCTTGTACTTTCCATAAACTTGGACCTCTATTTAAGTCCAGTTTTGCCGGAATGCGGTGGTGAGATGTTATGTTCCACAACAGTTATTTCCTGCTAATGTTGCTCTCAGTCCGATACAGCTCCACTGACGAGATTATGAGGTGATCGAAACGCGTATGGAGAGAGGATCAGAGCGATATTTGCAGGAAATAAACTGTTCGTATATATATTTTTCATATTCTCTGCCTGAAAGGAGAATTACATATGTTGTACATATCTGTTTGCAATACTTTAAAAACGGATATTTATCTGATCACTATGGATCACATTACAAGTGAAAAATACCATTTCACCAATTTTCAAGCATGATTTCCTTTCAAATTCACAGTTCTAAAAGCATTAGTGCTTATGGAACAAAATCCAGCATTTTCATTCGTTTATTTTAACTTTAAAAGCGTGGCCTAAAAGTTACTATAAAATACATCGATCACAAGCATCGCTCTTCTCGATTCAACATCCATCAGAAGCACAACAAGTAACGGCCGTAACGCTTACCAGTTCCACTACCTCCATACACCAACCACGACGATCTTTCTGAAGGCATCGAAGTCTTCAAAGAACGTCCAGTCTTCGCTTCGTTAAACATAAAATCATATTCTCGGAGTCTTTGGGCGTTTAGTAGCTATCACTTGCACTTAGATAGTGAAAAACCAAAGATTCAAGAAGATTTTAAAGCGAAATGCAAACAACTCGGATTAAATACGGTGTCTGGGAATTCCCCTTGTATAAAACATAGTGTTGGACTTTAGGTAGTATCTGCATACGAACGCCTGGGTAAGTTTTCTCAACTACAGGGCTCTCAGACACTATAGTTCGAAAGTCGGGTGTTATTCGTAATTGTATACACGAACTGGTGTTGCAATTACGGATCACCGACACAAACTTCGCGATTTAATTCGAATTAAACATGAGTTTCCCAATACTCAATCAATATAACCTCAAATTCACAAATATGTTATAATTTCCTGTATCATATTTTTTCCAGAAAACTTCATTCAAATTTGTCCAAAACAAATTCACATTCATTCATTATAATACTCCTATAATATTATTACATAATATTATATTCAATTTTCGCTTAGATAAAATTTTCATATTTTTTCTAAGTCCACAGTTACTAGTACTGTTTTAGCACATTGGTTAACCATACATTTTTCACAGCGTTCTATTACCCATATTTATTTTCCGGAATTGAACACAAAACTTCTTTTAATCTGTTCCTTGTTACCTCTACATTTTTTAGCTATTTTCCGATATATTTCAGAACATGAAAACGCCTTGTTTTTGGGATTCTTAGTGTGGGAATACCCGGGAAAAAAGGTCGGTTTCTGAAATATTAATTTGGATTTTATTTTATCCCCCTTCAGCGAATTTAACTGCGGGAATTAAAGGCAACTTATGAGTTACGAAGAATTATAAGATGTATCCCTTGCGAGAGTTAAATGGACTGTTACATTTACGACGTTTAGGAATAGATTACAAGGAAAGATATGTACAGTTAGTTATAGTTACACACATCATACGTTAATTAAACACATGGGTAAAAAACAACGCTAAACATTTCATTGTGGAATAATTTTTATTCTCAATTTTCAAAATGCGCATTACCTTACATCCCTGTAGTGGATTTTATATACAGATTTATGCATAATTCTCATGTGGAACGTTGTACAACAAATTTCTTTTGCGGAAATTTTTATTACAAAATTTTTCTAAATTTTCTTTGCGAAAAATACAAACAAAACAAAAGGCCTATAAACTCAAACACTTGCAAGTTTCCCCTGGCTAAGTGTTATTCACCGTAATACTTAGTTTACCCAATTCTTGATTTTCTCTCAGAATCTCAACCTTGGAGCATTCTAAGCTCAAACATTCATCATGCTTTATGCATAGCAGACAAATGCTTATTTTTGGAAGCAAACTTTACTTCATTTTCCTGAAGTAAAAAGAAGAAACGAAAGCCCCTTTTATCATTCACTCCCCTTTGCCCCGGTGAACGAGAAGAAAGGTGAGGCGGCCAGATTCCCTATCTGGTCGGGTGGTTTAGGAGGGACTCTCACCGCACCCCCCTGCGTTGCGGTTCAATAAGGTAGAAAAACCTTAGAAACGACTTTTCACTTTCTAAATCTACCTTATAACAACGACAAATAGCGACCTGGTGGAAATGAACCACGATAGCGCTCGTTACAGGACCAGACACGCATTACGTTATGGTCTAGCGATATAAATTTATACTTGGAAACGCTTCGCCTACGATTGTTATGGTCCCTGCTTTATGAAGATATCGCACACTATAGCAATTTTAGGAACAACATCAGACAAGTCTGGCGCTTTCGACGACTGACTGAAATCCGGAAAGCTCGTATCGACACGCGTTCAGCAATCAAACCACACTCAAAAAAAAAGGAGGCGTTTCCTTAGTGCGATACATATATAACAAATACTAACATAATAATAACAATCTGACAAAACTGTGAAGTTTTGGACATCTGCCTTTTGTAGCTCATAAATTGGCGATGGCCTAATGTTACAAATAAAATAAATTATTGGAAATATCGAATTCTGACCTTGTTTTACAAAATAAAATAAACACATTACATATTTTTGTAAAACCTAAATTATACTTAATTAATATCTAAAATAATTTACAGGGTGCCCTATTAAGTTTGGTTAATATCTCAAAAACTAAACTTTTTAGAAAATACTGACTGAGCCACTGAAATCTACGTAAAAAACTTTATAAAATCATTTATTTTTGATAAATTAACGCATAACGGAAATACGAGATGTGCCTAAAATACGAGGATTTTGAAAATCACCCTGTAGAAATAAAATTAAGAAAGCCATGAAAAACTTGACACCGGAATCTTTCTTTCCGTTAAAAAGTAGGACACTAAAATGAAAACCGCCATACAATATCTTTGATAATAACTCGACTACTCTCTAAAAATGTCAAAAATGGGACACCCCGTATATATAGGGTGTTTTTTTTATAGAGGTTTAGAACTTTTAAATGGAATAAAACAAAGATGATTTTTTTTAAATTGACATGAAATTTACTTTATTCGAAAGATAACCTTCTGGCATTATAATTTAAATATGACTTCTGGCATATGTCCGCCACGGCTGGCTCGGACGTAGTCTAATCTGGAGGTCCAATTTTCGATGACTTTTTCCAACATTTGTGTCCGTATATCGGCAATAACGCGGCGAATGTTGTCCTCAAAGTGATTAATCGTTTCGGACTTATCGGCGTAGACTAGCGACTTCACATATCCCCACAGAAAATAGTCTAGCGGCGTTAAGTCGCACGATCTTGGAGGCCAATTCATGGGTCCGAAACGTGAAACTATGCGGTTACGAAACGTTTCCTTCAATAAATCAATTGTGGCACGTGTGACATGTTGCGCCGTCTTGTTGAAACCACAGCTCCTGCACATCATGGTTGTTCAATTAATGAACGAAAAAGTCAGTAATCGTAGCTCTATAGCGGTCACCATTGACCGTAACGTTCTGACCAGCATCGTTTTTAAAGAAGTACGGACCAATGATTCCACCAGCTCATAAAGGACACCAAACAGTCAGTTTTTCTGGATGTAACGGTGTCTCAACATACACTTGAGGATTATCATCACTCCAAATATGGCAGTTTTGTTTATTGACATATCCAAGTGAGTTTCATCGCTAAACAAAATTCGCTTATGAAAATCGGGATCAACGGCAATCTTGTTTTGGGCCCATTTAACGAATCTACGCCTTGCTAGGTGATCGTGTGGCTTCAATTCTTGCACGAGCTGGATTTTGTAAGCACGCAACCAAGATCTTTCCGCAAAATCCTCCATAAAGTGAATGGACACATATCCAATTCCTGTGCACGATGGCGGATAGACTGATTCGGGTCTTCCTCTACGCTACGCTCTACAGCAGCAATGACTTCTTCTGTACGCACTGTACGACGTCTCTGTGGATGCGTATTATCATTTAGAGTAAACGTGGTGCGAAAACGTTCCATAGTTAATCGAATTAATTGCTCTGATGGACGATTATGTTGACCGTAAAATGGACGTAGTGCGCGCGATACGTATTTCGAACAGAACCATGATTTTCATAATAAATTTGCACAATTTGGAAGCGTCGTTCAGGCGTCAGTCTATTCATGTTGAAATGCCAAACCAAACTAAACATAAATCACTTGACAGCTGACAAAATGGCCGCCAGTTAAAAAAGTGTTGCCAACTTAAAGTTTTATACCTCTATAAAAAACACCCTTTACATAACAAAAAAGAAAATACGTGGCTGTCGAATTGAGAATTTCCTTCTTTTTCAAGTCGTTTAAAAAATTAGAGTATAACATATACAACACAATGATAAAAAGCTGTTTAATTTATGGGGCTTAGAGACTTACAGAGAGTAATAAAAAACGAGTAGAAGCGACGAACAAAGCGACCTATGTAGAAAAGTGTAATAACCTTTTGTCTTTAAAATCACCTAAAGAGTATGATTCTTTTCCAAACAGTTAAAGCCTAAACGCAAGAACTTTGAAAGATTATCAGATCGCTTCATTCTAGTGAAATGTTTCCAAAAAAAAAAAACGCTTTTACTCTTACACAACTTATATTATTTATTGGAAAGTCTAGTTACAGCTCTTATATATATTTTGACTTAACTCCATTTTCTACCGCTTTAGTATTATTTTATTCCATTTTACCTCGATTGTTTGTAAATTTCTTTTCGTTTTTCTTATATTCGGGTACTTTAATTTGTGGAATGTACATCTTTTGTATTCTTAGTCCAGGATATTCTACAGTAACTGTCACAAATGGTCCCAGCAGAAATGACAGAGTGACATCTTGAACTAAGGCTATGACCTACAATTACATATATATATATATATATATATATATATATATATATATATATATATATATATATATATATATTTTAATTTCTACATATAAACAATTATGTATACGGGGTATCAAAATATACGTGTATAACGTTTGATGACAGACTTTTGACGTCAGAATAGGTCCATTTAAGCCAACTTATATACTGTCCATAAGGCGAAATGGACTCATTTTTTTGTCTACCCTTTAGAGGATTAACAGATCTAACTGAATTCATGAAAAGAGTCCATGGGGTCAACCCTGGCAACGCCTTCGAAAATTTGGAAAATTTATTTTCATTTGCAATAAAAAAGCTATTTTATCCTGATCTCAAATTGTCTGCCATTTAAGAGTAGTCACCCAAACTGAATTCACGAAAAAAATGGCAGACAAGTTGCAATGGTCGAGGGGTCATCTTGATTTATTTGCATCTTCCAATGAACAATATGAAAGATAGAGTAACAAATTGTGTGTAAAAAAATGGCAAACGGTTGCACATAATGAAGTCTTTTTTTCCGGTGGAAAATTATGAGAAAATTTCGACCAATTTACCATGATTGGAATCTACGTAAAACTGACACTTCTTATCATAAAATATTCATATCTATATCTACTGATAAGAACAGCGCGTCGCAAATTTATAAATAAATAACAAAGTTATTGAAAAAAAAGTGAAAATTTCCCTGATTTATTTTTGTCCGCCATTTTGTATTTCGATTAAAGGTTTCATAAAATGTTCATATTTACATTGGCAGACAAGTACAGCAAGTCGTAAATTTATAAATAAATAAAAAATTTGTTGATAAAAATTGAAAATTTCTCTTATTTATTTTTGTCTGCCATTTTGTATTTCGATAAAGGTATTATAAAATATTCATGCCTATATTGGCAAACAAGTAAAGCGCTTTGCAAATGAATCAATAGTAGGTTCTGTAATTAGTACAGAATATATACGTATAAGTAAAGAAATTTATTGTTTTTTAATGTTTTCATTTCATGTGTTTGAGTGTGTGATTTCAATTTAAATACTCAAAATTCATAGTCAATCTTTATCTACAAATAAAATTTTTATAAAAAAATGAAACCGACTTCTAAAAGTGCGCTAAAAAGTGAAAAATAACCAGAAATTTTTATATGAAATTGGACTTTTTGAAGCCGGCGCCAAACTAATACCTGACAAAATGTGATTTGCATAAATAGATTAAAAATACTTTATTTGTAATTGCTTTCTTACCATAATTTGTATATTTTAGTAGTTATTTATTTCATTTAGAAATAATTTGCCGCCGACTTCAAAAAGTTGAATTTCATATAAAAATTATTTATTTGAACTAAGTACTAATCGAGATTAGTGTACCTCGCAATGATTCCAATGTGGCAAAACAGTATCTATTTTATCCAAAGTTGTAAATCACCCTAAAATGAACCACTAAAAATTCTTTGGTTCTTAGAGTTTTCCACATAACAGTAAAATTGTATCAAACAAATATTTAGTCTGTCATAGTAAATTCACTCTTAAATTTGAAATTAATTTTAAATTGGTAATATAGGCCCCAAAACCTTCCAATATAGATGTTTAAAGAACCTGAGATGTAAATTTCTTAGCTCGATATATTTTATACTACATATTGTGTTTGTATACGTCTCAAGAACAACACAATATCAATTTTCAATATTTAAAGAACCTCTGATATAAATTTATTAGTTCGATATATTTTATACTGCATATTGAGTTTGTATACGCCTTAAGAACCCCACAATATCAATTTTAGACAAAATCGGAATAAGTAAAATTTTCTGTTCCTCATATTGTATCTTATCAACCTAATAGTTGTAAAAAATTAACTTCATATTCGTAATACACGACCCCGAAAACTTTCTAATATGAAATCTGAAAAAATGCTAATAAGGTAAAATTTTCAACCCACCATATTGCATCCGCTATACTGAATTTCAAAAAAAAAAAATTTTAAGTCTTAATCTAATCTAAATTCTTCAAAGCCCCCTCGTACCAATTTTGGATGAAATTCGGAACTTTAAAATGTCTAGACTAAAATTCGCTATTTACACCCTTAAAAATGATTTAGTCCCACCTTTGAACAAAACCGAAAAATGTAAAATTTTTGATTCGCTATCTTGGATTTGCCAAATTGAATACTGAAAAAAATACTTTTAAATTCATAATTTACACCCTGAAGAACCTTCTATATCAGTTTGGGAGAAAATCGAAAAATGTAAAATTTTTAGGACACTATTGAATCTGCCAGATTGAATTTTTCAAAAAATATTTTAAATTCATAATTAACACTAACAAAAATACCCCAATACTGATTTTAGACAAAACGGGGAGATGCAGAATCTTTAATCCACCATCTTGGATCCGCCATATTGAATTTTTTAAAAATAATTTCAGATTCGTTATGTGCGACTTCGAAAACTCCCCCTTACCAATTTTGAAGAAAATCGGACAAAATTGATTTTTTCGTCCCTCATATTGGATCTGCCATATTGAATTTTTTAAAAATAATTTTAGATTAGTTACGTACGACCCTTAAAACTCGCTTGTATCAATTTTGGAGAAAATCGGACAAAATTGATTTTTTTTCCGCCATATTGAATTTTTTAAAAATATTTTGGTTCCATTATGTGCGACTGCGAAAACTCCCCCACTCCAATCAGACAATATTGAATTTTTTTGTCCGCCATATTGGATCCGCCATATTGAATTTTTTAAAAATAATTTCAGATTCGTTGTGTACGACCCCAAAAATTCCTCCATACCAATTTTGGAGAAAATCAAACAACATTAATTTTTTTAGCAGCCATATTGTAAGCGCCATTTTGAATAATACTGCAGTAATTTCGTCCAAAAAAATATGGGACCACCGCAGCAACTTCCTGAACATAACGTAAAAAATTTCAATTAGCACACATTTTGGTTTCAAATACGAGGTCCACGATATTAATTAATTTTCACCGGTTGTTGCGGTCTTTCTTTCAGTTTATTTAAGTCGTAGGATTATATTATTGTATTAAATAGTGGCTATTACTTACTAAGATGGCCCTTGAGCAATACTTACAAAATTTAAACTGTTATAATGAACTAAACCTCGGTAGAGCGCTACTCTAATTAAAAGAACCAACAATGAAAGTAGGTAAGTGCAGTAACTAAAATTTCCCATTTTTACTGCGAAATTTGATTCCAATATTGTTTTAATTATTCCTGCAAGAAAAAAAAAATAGTTTTAATATATATATATATATATATATATATATATATATATATATATATATATATATATATATATATATAACATTTTTCTTAATTTTGTATTTTTTTGGGTTTAGGTTCTATAATTAATAAAACACAAAACGATTGACGTTTCGCTCTTTATTCAAGGCATTTTCAAAATTTTTTCCTAAAAAAATATATAATTAAAATACATCAAATAAAAAACATATTTTACCATTTTGGAAAACACACAAGACACTTAAAAACAGTAGTCAAAAACTTTAAAACATTTTAAAAATATTTAATTTTACCAGTACATATCTTGACATTTTGCTGTTCTGTTTCTAAATAAACTTTAAATTTTCATCGTTTACTGAGGATATGTGGAATGCGAATGTGTTTTATTTTTTTAAATATTTTTTATATTTTACAATGTATAAAAAAACAAATAAGGCATATGTTTGGTTTTATGTTTAAGAGGATATTCTATTTTTGATTCTTATTTGACCGGATCGAATACTTAATAGTTTTGTTTAAATTAGGTTTGCGTAAATGTGGCTCAAATTTCCCATATCTGTTCTGTCGTTAACAGTGTTTTTATCTTTTTTAATTTCAATCATTTCCTTTATCTGTAATTTTTGGTAATTCATATCTTTGTTTTTTATAATGGTACTGTTATAATCGAAAGTGTGTTTTTCGTCCTGTGTATGTTTGTTTAACGCTGTTGAGGCGTTTTTTGTATATTTATGGTCATTTAATCTGTTCTTCAGTAATTGGCTCGTCATGCCTATATATTTTTTGGGACAATTTGTGCAAGGGATCGAATATATTATATTTGATTTATTCATTAGAGGAGTTTTACTTTTTAAATTTGTGAATAATGTATTTAATTTATTATGTGACCTGTGGCATACGATAATATCATGCTTTTTTAAAATGTATTTTATTTTTTCTGACAGCTCACTAGTGTAAGGTAATGCCACATATTGCTGCTGTTTATGTTCTATGTTTTTTGTTTTTACGTTGTTATAAAACTTATATGTTCGTTTATCAATTATTTTGGTGATAGTCTTTTCGTTGAAATTATTATTTATTAGTGTCTCTTTTACTTTTTGAAGTATTTTTGGTCGGAATTCTGGAGATGTTAGGGAGATAGCACGATCAGATAGACCGATTATAACGCTATTTTTTTGAGTTTTTGAATGATTAGAGAAATAGTTTAGATATCTACCTGACCAAGTTGGTTTGGTGTACCATTCAGTTAAAATTTTGTTTTTTCTGCGTATAAGTGTCATATCTAGAAAATTTATTTTATTATTATTCTCTGTTTCGGACGTGAACTGTAATTTTTCGTTGAAACTGTTAAACTCTTGGAGAATTTCATTTATTTTATTTTGTGGTACGGCTGCTATGCAATCATCGACAAAACGTTTGAAAAATATTATATTAAAATTTAATTTTTCTAAGACTTTTTCCTCTAAATATTCCATTACTAGCTGAGCAATGGTAGATGAAATTGGTGATCCCATAGCACATCCATCGAGTTGTTTGTAAAAGGTATTTTCGTACTGAAAATAATTTATATTAAGAACGAGGTCAACAGCATCCATAAAATTATTTTTTGATAGCGTTGTATGTTTTTTTAAAATTTCCCATTTTTCTGCTAAATCCTCTTAAACATAAAACCAAACATATACCTTATTTGTTTTTTTTATACATTGTAAAATATAAAAAATATTTAAAAAAATAAAACACTTTCGCATTCCACATATCCTCAGTAAACGATGAAAATTTAAAGTTTATTTAGAAACAGAACAGCAAAATGTCAAGGTATGTACTGGTAAAATTAAATATTTTTAAAATGTTTTAAAGTTTTTGACTACTGTTTTTAAGTGTCTTGTGTGTTTTCCAAAATGGTAAAATATGTTTTTTATTTGATGTATTTTAATTATATATTTTTTAGGAAAAAATTTTGAAAATGCCTTGAATAAAGGGCGAAACGTCAATCGTTTTGTGTTTTATTAATTAAAGAACCTAAACCCAAGAAAATACAAAATTAAGAAAAATGATATAATCTATGGTTCAAGAATCAAGAAAATATATATATATATATATATATATATATATATATATATATATATATATATATATATATATATATATATATATATATATATATTGTTTTTCATCTGTAAATATCTGTAATTAGCGGCCATTTTTTTTCGTATATATTACCGTGCATGATCAGGAGACTCTTGTTGTTTGACTGATTGGTGATCTAGATGGAGAATGTATGGGATATATTTATATTTAGCGTGCTTGGTCCACCCTATAGTTGTTATTGTTGTATGCATGTAAATGTTGGTATTATAAGAAGCAAAAAGTGGAAAATAACTGGGATGTATCAAATGTAAGATTGCGTAGCCGTTCTGTGTGTAAACAATTAGCCTAGCCTAGCCTAGCCTTACCGAACTAAACTTAGTCCACCCTGTTTTGTCTCTTCCTTAGTATGTTAGAAAAGAACAAGATTTAATCTATGTAAGAGAGAGAGAGAGAGAGGTTTAAATAGATTATTGTGGATGTGTGTTTATCTCCCTCGTATATATGTATTGTATGTGTGCGAGAGAGATAGAAGTTTAAAATAGGATATTGTGTATATATTTATCTCACTCGTATATACTTTCAAATAGATCTATTATATGTATGCGAGGCAGATAGCAAATCTGCTAATTTGACCTTTCGCGTTATCAATTGCAACATATAATAGATCTATTTGAAAACATATACAAGTGAGATAAATATATACACAATATTTTCTCATCTAAGCTGTACTCCAGTCTGGATCAACGTCAAAAGTGACTCTCCGAATAGGAAACCATTCTCTTTGTTTCATTTTGCTGCATTCTTCCCTACATGGTCCCCGTTTCGTTACTAAAGAACTATGGTTAAGATATGTCCAGTATGTGTTACCTTCCTGTACACTCAAGTTTTAAGAGTTTCATTTGAACGGTTCGCCATGACATCTAGGAAGGGCAATTGATCACTTACCTATTTTCCATGATAAACTTATTTGTAGGTCGAATGGTATTTAGATGTTCTTGATCATTGCTCTTCCATGTTGATGATGTCTTCACATAAACAATATTTTTAAAACAGAAATGCGATCATTAATAATTTTTATTTGAATAACACGTTGTTACGTTTATGGTACCCCTTAAACGGTGATAAATTGCTTCACACGATCGGCTGTCATTACGAATCCACTCTCTTTTTTTTAAAATTTAAATGGCATTATTATAAAATTATTTGTTTAATAATTATCTCCATGTCTTGCAAGGCAAATTACTTATTTATTGAGTTTATTAGAAGACTGAGAATAATAAATTTTAGTTTAAAATAAAATTATTACCATGATTGTTCTGAACTAGCAAAAAAGTCGACGTTGTTTCATATTAATGTTTTTGGTGGAATTATTCTTACCTCCTAATCCGTTCGACATTCCCAAAATCCCAATTCCAAAGCCTAATGTAAATAATGGCTTTAATAAAGGCCCGATAATGGCTCTACTGATTCCATGGTACTCGTAGTTTGAGACGTATATAACCAGTACTGGAAGTAGTAAAAATAATGCGAGCCAGATCTTCTGTAGAATCTAAAAGTAACATTTTGTTAATTACAATTTTTTTTTTAAATCGTTATGATTGCGATTCATAAGATCATACAATGAGTCATGAAAATTCTTTCACGGGCGAAGTTAAGGCCTCAAATTACGATTATAATATTGATTCTGTTCTGGAACTTTCACTATCTCAAATGTGACTCAAAATTCGAAGAAAATAATGAAAAGCTATAGAAATAGGTTTAAAGCAAAAAAAATATCGTAAATTGACATGTATACAGTGTAAAAAAATGAAAAGCAATGCTAGTTACATTTTACTAAAGTAGATGCACGCAGATTTAAAACTTTATTGCAGCTTATTGTTGACCTCGTTCTAAACACAAATTACTTTCAGTATGAAAACACTTTTACAAACAGTTCGATGGATGTGCTATGGGATCACCAATTTCATCTACCATTGCTCAGTTAGTAATGGAATATTTAGATGACAAAGTTTTGGAAAAATTAAATTTTAATATACTATTTTTCAAACGGTTAGTCGATGATTGCATAGCACACAGGATAAAATCAATAAAGTTCTCCAAGAGTTTAACAGTTTCAAAGAAAAATTACAAATCACGTCCGAAGCAGAAAGTAATAATAAAATAAATTTGCTAGATATGACACGCAGAAAAAATTTTAACTGAATGGTACACCAAACCAACTTGATCGGGTAGATATTTAAACTGTTTCTCAAATCACTCAAAAACTCAAAAATATAGTGTTATAATCGGTCTGTCTGATCGCGTCATCTCTCTAACCTCTCCAGAATTCCGACCAACAATACTACAAAAAGTGAAAAATACACTAATAAATAATAATTTTAATGAAAAGACTATCACCAAAATAATTAATAAACATATAAATTTTATAATAACCTAATAACAATAAACATAAACACCAAAAATATGTAGCATTTAGCATATTAGTGAGCTGTCAGAAAAAATAAAACACATTTTAAAAAAGCATGACATTATCGTATGCCACAGGTCTCATAATAAATTAAATTCACTATTTACTGATTTAAAAAGTAAAACTCCTCTCATGAATAAGTCAAATGTAGTATATTCGATCCCTTGCTCAAATTGTCCAAAAAAATATATAGGGATGACAAGCCAATTGCGAAATTAATCTGCACGTCTTAGATAGGCAACTTCATATACGCTTCAATGGATTAGTTTCTATTGCATTAAAATTGCACACCAGCAAAACGATAACGTACTGTAATACAGAAAAATTATTAATGATATTTAGACGAAATAAATTAAATTATTTCAATAATTGACTACCGCTTGCGTATAATCTAGGTAAAAAATTGACCAAGTAATTTCAACGCGAAATTCATATTTAACAGCTTCAAATTAACCCAATTTATTTATTTTTATCGAAGAACCTTGCTGAACTAACCTGAAGGATTTCAACTTACCGGATTTATTTTAATATTTTTATTTTTAGTATGGAAATAAATTGCTCCCAAGGCGATACCGACACAACAAGTGTTCAAGTTTGAAGTTGGACTTATGTACAGCGCTTGGACGTCCGAAGACACGTAGAATTTTTTCATTGTCCTAAAAATTGTTATAATTTGAATAATCATTTATTTGAATAAATAAAAAATGCGATTGAATGAAGCTACCATACATAGAAAAATAAATGTAGTAAGTCATACAGCAAAAGGTCGAAAACTCAATATACCCGAATTCCATTTCAATACTTCTTAGTTTTCTTTTAGCACCAAAATTATTTTTGAATGTTTCGATTTTACCCAGTCTTCGATGGACGCTGGTAAAAGTATGGGCACATGGAACACTTCTTTCAGGATATGCTTCCAGATGCAAGCGGCCTGCTACTTCTGAATTTTTATGTGTCTGCTCATGCATTTGCTCTCCCATAGCAAAAATGCAGGTCACTATATTTAATATTTAAATATTCATGAACATATTTTTCGAGATCTTTGGTAAATGTAGCCTTATAAGCACCTAAATACCCTTTTAGTGATTCTTCTTTTTCTGCCCGACGTCGGAGTGAAGGAGCTGGAACGTATGTGTGTTTTTGTCGCCATCTGCTATCTCATTCCTTTGCTACTAACCGCTGCAGTTAGTCCCTCATGCTGCTTCATCTCAAGCTGCCTGACTGTTTTTCTAATGAATGGTGCCATTTTAAATTAAAAATGTAAATCTCTGTTGTTTATTATCGCTAAAAACTATTTTGCATAAGTAACTATTTTTAGCGATAATAAACAACACAAATTTGCCTTTTTTATTTTAGAATGGTAAGATGGCATACTCCGTATGCCATCTCACCCTGTACGCACATAACCGGGAAAAACATTACCTATCTATTAATCTAGAAGCTACATAAATCTAATTAATACATCATAATCATAACCCTTGGCTTTAAAAATACATTCAAACCTACCTGATGCATCATGCTGTAAGGGAAAAAAAGTTCATTATGATTTTTAATTACTTAACATTTATTAATTTTAAATAAATTCTACTAAATGCGGGAATTTACTTGAGTCACTCTGTATTAGGATTTGGAATGTTGCAATGTTTATCTTATGTCTCTCCAAAAATAGTTACATATCAGGGAAATATAAATCCGTTAACATACTTAAACTTAAAGTCAGTTTTATTACTTTTGGGGTAGTTAATTTTTTTCTAAAACAACAAGATCAACTCAGTCAATTTATGTGACACAATATCTAAACGGTTCTACCCTCTCGAAGACTTTAATATAAATCTGTCGAAGAAACTTAAAAGTTTTATCATCCACTTGGTTAGGGGTTTAAGGTTAAGCGCTAAAGATATTGTTGTATTGGTACATATTATTGTTCATAATATCAAGCATAGAAATGACTAGAAACCAGTAGGAGGAGCTTATTGAGGAACCTTAGCGACATCTAAGCGGTACTTTTGAGCAAAGCCTCAGTCTGAAATAGCATTTAAAAGAGAATACTTGCTGCCATTCAGTTGCAAAAAAGTCAGATTCAAATATTTAAATAGTAAATAATTTCAGCCAGTGAGTTGAATTAATATACACAAATTACTACAATACTGCGAAATTTTTTATAATTTCGCCGCCACAGTAAGGAAAAGTATTCTAGAATAATAAGCCTTTTATAGTGACTATATTTATGGACTAGAAAACATTTTTCTTGATTAACAGACTAAATTATTACTTTTGTGTAATTAAAAATTTTTTAATTTTAAAACTTTTTCGAGTTTAAAAGTGGAATTATTTTGGAAACACCCGGTAGCTATTCGGGTTTCAATTAATAATTATTATTAGCACCTTTAAACTGGGTAAAATATAAATAGTAATGGATTTTATGGAAAACTGAACTATATTTAGAAAGAAAATTTTATTTAATAAAATAAAATTGATGGAAAAAGAAATCGTCCGTGTTTGTTTATACTTATCGTTTTGGTATTTATTATTATTATTATCCATGTAAGTTCTATGAGGAAAAGTAATAACTATTATATATAAGTTAATTTTATTATTTTAAATGTAATCAGAAAGTAAGAGTGAGAAAGTTTTGGAACATTTTTATTGACTAAAAAGACTTGGATTTTTTGAGGAAAACATTGAAGAACTGATTATTAGACTAAATTCAATTAATTTTTACGCATTTAAAAAATTATATTTTTCATATAAATTTACGTTGGTAAATTTTAGATATAATTTTTATTGTTTAAAAAGTTCGATTTAATTTTTCTTAAATATATTTGCTACCCCCTAAGTAGATATAGATTATTTGATTTCGAATATATTTAAATTCATAATTTTTAAAAGAAAAAAAAAATTTTTTGAACTTATAATTAAAAAAAAAAATGTAATTCTGGGAGTGGCTAAAGATACTGCTCAGGAATTTTCACGAATGGAATAAATCTACGAAAAACGGGTTTTAAATATATTTAAAAGGTATTGTTGAATCGTTATTAGTAATTCTATATGGATTTTGATTTGTAATTTATGATATTTTGGAGTGTATTTTGTTTTGATTTTTAATTTTAATTACTGTTCTTGATATTTTAAATACCGTCCCTCCTTGGCCCCTTAATTTGAAGATTTTTTTTAAAGACAAATTCTGTTCAAATTAATTAATCTTCGAAATGTCTAATCTCAACGACCTTGAAGAAAATAGTTTTGATATGGTGAGGCGGTCGGAGTTTCTAATCCGGCCGGGTGGTCATGGCGGGTCCTCTCCTCTCCCTTCGGGGGGGGGGTGCCTCCAACACTCCCTCCGAATTGAATTATCATGAAATTCTTAGTCTACGAAATAACTCTGACGAAATAAATCAGATAGAGCAAGCAACTAGTGTGGTATTCAACTCAATGGTGAATAGACAAACCAAGGTGACTCATTTATTGACTACCACTGGTGGAGGAAACGAAAGAAACGACATTACAGGGCAAAATACAAATGTAAGTAATGTGAATGAACATGAAACTCCTAAAAATCTAAATTTCGAAAATAATATTGCAAATATTTTAAAATCGGACGAGTGGCGTGAATATACGCATTAATATATTCAACATGTGGCCGATCCGTGGGAGAGTTTTCTTTTACTTAAACTGAGCAAATTTTCCCATCATAAGAAAACAAAAGAATATCTAAATAAAATCACTAAAATGCAATTTTAGTATTTGTTATTATGTACAAAGCTCGCATCTGCTGCCCATTTTTCCCCCATTCGATGAAAATAAGAATAAAAAAACGTGGAAATGGATAAAACGAATGGTTTTTTTTATGGAGGTAAACACGGACTTTTATTATAAGCGTAGAATAGTTACCATTTACATTTGTTTAAAATAATTATTAGTTTGAGCTCGAACATGATTTAATATTAAAAATTTGCCGTATGGATGACATGCCATCTATGAACCAGGGGAGTAAAAACTTACAGACGCTCGAAAATAAAAACCAGCCTTCGCGGGCAGGGATGCATCGCTAAAGTACGTTCTATTGGGAGAAAGAACAAATGTCGGAACCAGGGCGACTAAACCGGGGGAGATTCCAAGGGTTTAAAGTTGAGTTTGATTTTCAGAAATTAATTAACGTCAGTGACGATTTAGATTCCGTCTAAGTCAGTTTGGCGTGTGTTTTACCAGTGTAGAGTTTTTCTTTGCTGCCTTTTCTGCTGTTTTTGTCTAGTTTTTTTTTTTTGATCTTCCAAACAGCATTACTAATAGCAAGGGGAAATTAGTTAGGGATTTTCTATTATTTCTAGTAGATTTTTTTTCCGGACTTATCAAAAATTTATTAATACTATCAGTTCGAATTTGGGAATATTTCACTAACGGGAATATCAGAACGACCTATAGAGCTAATTTTAAGTTTTTTTTTTAAAAATTATATTCCAAATTTACCTTTAAGTTTCTCAATTGTCATTACCGTCTCATTTCTCTTTTATTTGTTAAATAGAGATGTATTTTGAGACACTGTTTCTTCTTTTGTTGACAAAAACCTTCTTATGGGTCACACGTGTACCGAGAAGCATCAAAAGAATCCTGCTCTGGCCAGCTAGACGGCAATTATCTATGCTACCTAAAACCATCCGTTTGCAGTAGTTCACAATTGAATACTGTCACAATGCAGAATACTTTTAATCTTGGTTATTCTTTTCTGGAAAAACAAATTTTCATGAGGCAATTTTCACAAACCAATCCTCGAATTGTCCTCGTGTACTAGCGACAAGCAGGTCGCAAACTACTGCGATGGTGATCTACTCTTGTAGGTAGTGGCACGACTGTATTGCAACTTATGAAGATACACAGACTATATCATCTGAATCGCTATGCCATATGAGACCACATTTCCCTAAGTGAGCTCTGGTGACACAGTAGAGAAACATTTATATAAGAGAATTTTAGAAGTCATTAAGCATTGTTTCTGTACCAAATTCAACTTGAAAGTTTAAGAATTAATCGCAAGATGTTACCAATAAGAAAAAAAAATTAACTTTGACAGACAGTAATACAAAAATTATTGAGTTTTCGACTTTTTATTATATAATTTACTACCTTCATTTTACTATTTAAAATCACCTAGTCAAGAATCTTGACACATTTGTACGAAAACCCTATGTAGTCAAAATATACCAGGTACCGAATTCCTATAAATGAGATGTCTCTGAAACATCGATGGATAGGCAGAAATCGGACAGGTAGTGAAAATTTTGACAATCAGGCAACATGGGCGGTTCCTATAAGAAATGATATAATGCAAATCTCCCTAAATGAGGAAGGGACCTTTTTATCGAATTATATTTTTGAATAAATATAAGTTCACCTTACTTACTCTAGGTATGGTCTGCATTTAATATCTAAATTTTCCGAGTAAATAGTATAAGCATAATTGAACGTGGTGCCTATAAAAGTAATAATCAAAACTTTTTTAAGATCCAGTTTATATTTCAGTTGAACATACAGTATAATAATGGTTGTTACATACAAAACCATGTCTACAGAGATGTACCATATTCCCAACATACACTAAAAAAAATTTAAGAATTATAGACCGATTCCATTCAAAATCAGTAGTCTTCGCGTTTTCGCAGAATACGCCAAATAATCGTTTTCTGCACCATTTTGTACTTTTTGAATAGATGTTTTAAAGTATCTAGTTGTCTATGGCATTTGGAAATGACAGGTAGCTTACAACTATAAGAATAATAATCAGGAATATCTTTATAAATGTTCAAAAACTCGGAACGCGAGATATAGTCGTTCAGTAGGCTATAAGAGCAATACTGGTAATAACATATTGACGATAGTACAAAACAGAAGCATAATATTTATAGTAGATGTTTGAAATGTCGACCATTCATTTCCAAACACCTACATATTCTTTTTTCGAAACTACTGCTAACTCTGGACAACATTTGCAGGGTTATAGTTTGAAAAGCGTAACTTATGCGTATTTTCGTATCTTGTGGTGTTGTCGGGGGCACATTGTAGACAATGCCTTTTATGTATCCCCGTAAAAATAAATCTGGTGGAGTTAAGTTCGGAGATCTCGAGGGCTAATTTTGAAATTTTGACTATTTTCACTTCATGATTTTGAATGGAATCGATCTGTAGTAGTTATCAGAGATGTGTCAAAATTGATTTGCGAATGAAATCGGTTAAAAAGCTCGTTAATCAACAAATTTTTTCAGTTTTTCACCTCCACGCAATAAGGGACAACCCCGGGTAAGCCACTAGAACTTGCTATCGATTTTTAAAAAATTATAGGTGATAAATAATAAAAAAAATATATATCCGTCAAATTGATAATTTATTTTTTTTAATCAGTTAAAAAGAGTCTAATATGTAAAATACAAAAAGAAAATAGATATTTTGTATTTTGAATTCTCATTTTAAATAGTTTCATTTCAAATAAGTCACATTTTTGATAGTTTCTTCACCCAGGCACAGATACAGGATTTCGCTGAAGAGGGGACAATTTCTGTCGATGTTACCTGTCTTTAGAAAATTTGTTTCAAAATGATTAAATTATTTTGGTTTTGCTCGATTCAGAAGGAATAATTACCCCCATTTCCCTTATATTTGCGCCTGCTTTCACCTGAAAGTTAAGTGCTGCATTGCAAATCTTTTTCACAGCATATAAAGGATCGTTTATAATGACTATTTACAAAGCTGTGTTTCCCATTTGGGCAATTTAGAGCATGTTCATAGTAGCCTTCGCAGCATAAAGTATATGTACCACTAGAAGATGAAATAATTACTACATATGATTGAAAAACGCATACTTCTCGAGTAAGGTAATTAGGGATCAATGCTTCACTTGCATTTATTTTTGTCACTTTCACTAAGCCTTCTTCTCCACACCATTGTCTTCAATCTAATCATCATCTGTATCGTCGTCTTCGAACTTATTTTGATCAATCGTTATTAGTGAATCCCGTCTTGCGTGAAACTTTCGTCTTCCAGCCAAGTTAAAATAAGTAGTTTTATCTTTATACATTGACTGAATCGTTTCGTCGCAAGCAGAATGTAAAGTTACTTGTATTTGATCCATTTCGAAGAGTGTCCGATAAAGTAAATGTAAGAAACCCGATTCACTAGTTTAAGCTATTTTTTAATTTTGCAGCACTTTTTTATGGGTAATGGTGGGCTGTCTATTCCAAGTTTGTTGTAAACTGAGTGAATCGACGAATATTTTCGAATAATTTAATGGGAAAGAAAGCTAAGTCCCGTTCTTCAAAATCAGAAAGATTTTTTTGGTTATTCTGGTATGATTCGATCGTTTAACTGCTGTGGTGGATAGGAAGGAGGTAAGAGGCGGAGTTTACGTAACCAATCGATATAGGGGGCGAACTTGGGCAGCCAATTAGAAACAAGGCCATTCTTGACTGATCAATCAAAAAAGTGGTGAGGGGGTCAAGTAGTTGCCCCCTATATCCACTACTAACATGGCACATTAATCTTGAGATATTGATCCAAGGTTGAAACTCATACGACTCTTTGTTACAGTATTTTTTTGCTTTTATTTAAATTTGGGATTTCGCAAGAGATTATATGCCTGTCGCTCTCTACCGGCATCGTTCTTAACTGGAGTCGCGATGGGGTTTCTTTAGAAGTATCCTTATCGTTTTTGATGTCTGTCAATTGATTATCTGTTTCTGTTGCAGTTTTTGAATGAATAATATTGAATTTTGAGAAAACGTCTTGTCGAATATTTTTCCAATAATTAGGATAGTGATTTCAAAAATCTTTTGAAGGATTCTTGTTAAAAAGTCTAGTTTTGACATTTTGTGAATTCAGCCATTTTCTCTGTCATTAGTCAAACTTAGAGTTGTGCAGAATTAATGAGGAACAAAATCAACGATCATCCGTGTAATATTTTATTTGATTTAATTGATCTACACCCAAATCAGGTAACTATACTCTATATTTTTCGTTATAATCGCTGAGTTCAATCGAATAAATTATTACTATTTTATGCAAGCCATAACCTTTAAAATTTGCGAGGTTAGTAAGAAGATGCTTTTTGTGTGATGGGTTTATAGAAAGATTAATGCCTTATGACAATTATGCTGGTGCACTATTGATAAGCATGTCTGAGGATATACGTCGCCATTGTCTTGTTAAAAATTTTATGGTAATATTTGTTAAAAAAAATCTAAATACAATTGGGATGTTGATTATATTCAAATAAAAATATAATTTTGCCGCGAAACGGTAATTTCCATAATAGAAACCATAAAAAACACAAAATTTTTCTTTATTTTTAAAGAATTCTATTTTTATTTAATAATCAAAATATAAGTAAATTTCCTTCAAGTCACGTGACAACGAACACCAATCAAATTAAATGACGTCAGTACGGTGTAACGTCATTGCGAACCTGACATATAAAGTTGTACCAAAAATATCCCCATCATGCTCCGTGTGATTACGTGCAAATATTCGTTTGGAAACAATGAATTCCCTTTTTTATTATATTGGTGGTGGTGGTATTTTTGACATTGACTAAATACTTTTCATTTTTACAAGAATTTATTTTTATTTTTGCTTGTTTTATGCATTTTATGTAACGTTTTACCGATAATTTCAAACAGGAACTTGAATTTATTTTTGATATTTAAAAAAATGCGATTCTTCATCATAGGACAACATAGTTAACATCCCAACTGATAAATTTTAATTGATGAGTATCTTAAGTTTATTTTAAGAGTAGTATTTTACTCTTAGAGATTTTGCTGATTTTATTTTTTATATCAACTTTATTTCTGTGTCCGAGACCAGACGTAAAAATATTTTGACGATGGGTTTAAGCAAGAAGGTTAAAAACTGCCAAGAATCTGTTGATGAGCGAACTTTGAACTACGCTATGTACCATATTCTTAATTTACGTACCATTTTTGAAAATGGAATTAAAAAATTGAGCTGGAGTATCGTGGCCCATCCGAAATTCCTGCAGTTATCCCGAACCACGTCAATTATGTCCAATACCATTGTTCCTTGAGGTAAGATTTTCAGAAGAGGAAAAACAAATAAAACACCTAAACTCATTGTTGGCAAAAATCTAGAAAGAGAAAATAAATTAGATACTTGCAGATCCAAATAATCTCATGCTTTATTATTCGTAATGTTTGTGTGAGGGTTTAATATATACTAAACACGATGAATTAAGGATTATTTTAAAAAATTTAATTGTAAAATTACCATGGTAGAAATTTCATTTTCCACACAGTATTTGGCACGCAATCAGGACTGAGATGTCGTTTGCGAGGTTCAGTTAAATGTGCGGATGCGGCTTTAAAAAATATTTACCTAAAAATCCGATTGACATACTGCATAAAACAATGGGTTAAAGAAAAATACCCATTTTTCTGGTGTAATTCGTATATTTGATTGGTTAGCAGAAATGTAGATATCATAAGGAAGATCTGAATTAGAAACAAGTCCATTTGCCATTTGTTTCGTATAAACTTGTTGTGGTAAGTCTAAAAACAAGTAAAAATATGTATAGATCTTAATCTTTCGATAGGAATAGACGTATTGTTGTTATCTTAAATAATTGATCCCTCAGGGGCTAGTGCAACTTATCTCTCTAGAACGGGTGTGACGACCCCGGGGCCCTAGTCATGTTGTGATTGTTTTGTGCCGTCCTTATATGTAAAACCCCAATAAACACTATGAAAAGAGTCAATAATAGAAAATTCGGAACCCCAGTAACGATCGGTAAGGTGGGTGATCGAGTGTCCCCCCCCCTATATAAACTCGTAGTATTGTAAATATCTGTTTGCAATACTCGACAACAAAACATTTACTCGATCAGCATGGATCATTCTACACGTGTAAAACATCACTTTACAACATTTCAAACAGTGTAGGGGATTGAGACAAAGAGTGGACTGTATATAGGTTTAATTGAGGAGATGAGAAATTATACAAAATACGGCGACAGCGTGACACAAATACTAAAATGGCCTACCTTGTAGTCGAAATCACTTCACTAAATTCTTCTTGGTGGCCACCAGAATAATTCCAAGCTTCACCATACAGGAACCAGGAATCGGGGACACTATCACTGTATTTCGGAGTAGTTTTGAGGCGAGAGTCAATATATTTGAGAGCAAACGATAAGCGGGAGACGTGCAATACGTCGAGTACTATACGATACGACTCTTGTACTACTACTGTTCTGTCCCTTTTTACATTGTCCAAAGGCGCAAGGGCCAGTAAAATGTGTCACGTGTAAATTGAACTAAAAAGTAATGAAACCTAAACATACCGCCCACCTAAAATGAGACATTTTATAAACAAAAAAAAAATATTGCTGTACCATCCAAATAAAAAAAAAAACTTAAAGTAGAGTAATAAACCAAAAAAAAAATATAATTTTAATTTTGAGGTAGGGGACATATTTTAGTTACAGGTCTTTTGAAATTACCCTGCGCGGTACGCACAGTCACAACGCGCGTAACTCCGTCCGCACCCGGATGCACCTCTAACACCCGGCCTAAATGCCATTTTAAGGGCGGCGCGTGTTCGTCTTTGAGCAACACGAGAGTATCTTTGAGAATAGGAACTGACGACTCAGTCCATTTGCTGCGTTGCATCAAAGTGTGTAAATATTCTTTGTCCCACCTTACCCAGAAATGCTGATGTAAGGCTTGTAGTAATTGAAAGCGAGATAATCGTCCGAGGTTGGACGAGGTTAAATCAGGTTCCAAAAAAGAGTTTAAGGGTTCCAAATTCAAAAAATGTTCCGGTTTACGAGCTTTAAGATCGTTTAAACGCAAACTTAAAAGGTGTCGAAAATTTACCAAAGCTTCAACTAAGACTAAAACCGTGTTACACTCTGTGTAAGAAAAAATCTGTGTACCAACAACGCGAGATAAATGAAAAATAAAACGAGCCTTAGGAATACCTTCCATAGTAGGCTGAGAAGACTTGAGAATGGTTGTTATATACTTGTAACAACGAGAAAGCAAGCGAATAGGTTTCTTAGGATATAAAATCCACAATTTTTGAGCAATCAAATGCAGTAGGGTTGGTTGGCCAGGATGTAACTTTCTAAAAGATAGATGGGAGTACGATTGGTGTCCGCCCACCCTCAGGATACCCGGTTCAACAAGCAATATAACATTTCGAATGTACTTAAATAAGCACATTAGAGTTCCGGAAAATGGTTCTGAAAGAGTACCTTGCGTTTTCTTATTCGAGATAAAACGCAGAACTCTGCACAAAATGCGTATTATTTTATCCAAGGAGGAAAATCTATCAAGAAGATTTAAAAAGAAGTCCCTAGGTGGAACTAAGGTGGACAAAACGGTCTTTCTTTGCTCTACAGCAGTTTCCGTGAACTTGAACGTTCGACAAGAATCTGGCCAAAGCTCTTCAGATTCAGAAAGAAAAAAGGGCCCCGCCCACCATAGCGAATGGTTAAGTAATTGAGAGGGTAATAAGCTTCGAGAACCACAATCTGCCGGATTGTGTTCGGAAGGAATATAAAACCAACGAGTAGGAGCAACCTTTTCTTGAATATGAGTAATACGATTAGAAACAAAAGTATTATACTTATGAGGAGACGATTTTATCCAGGATAGAGTTACAGTCGAATCTGACCACGCATAAATCCGCCGAAAATCAATCTTGTCTTCAAACGCAGACAAAACCGAAATCAAGAGATCTGAAAGGAGTACGGCTGCACACAATTCTAAACGAGGAACAGAAATCGTTTTCAATGGCGCAACACGAGATTTTGCAGCTACAAAAGAAGTTTTTATTTGATTTTGGGACGTTTCGTATCGAAAATATATAACGGTTGAATAGCCGTAAGAGGAAGCGTCACAAAATGCATGAATATCACAAAACAAATAATCGAGAGAGAGGAGAATACGAGGTAATTGAAAATTAGACAGTAGCGGTAATTCACCCTTAAATTTGCGCCACTTAATTACAATGTCTTCAGGTGGGATGTCGTCCCACTGAAGCCCAAGTGCCCAGAGTTTTTGTATTATAAGTTTACCGAAAAGGACAACTGGGGTTAAAAATCCTTCAGGGTCAAATATGCGAGCTAAATCTGACAAAATATTACGTTTTGTACAGGAGGTTTCACTAACACTTACGTTATACGTAAAGATATCCAATTTGGGTTGCCATTGAAGTCCCAGAATTTTCACCATATTTTCCTGATCATTATCAAATGAAAGAGGATCAATTTTCAGCCAAGATTGCGGTAAATGAGTCAATAACTGTGGATTGTTACTGGCCCATTTTCTCAGCTCGAAACCACCAAGTCGCAAGAGCTCGACGAGCTCCTGTCGAAGCTGTACAGCTTCGCTAACAGTATCGCAACTACAGATCAAGTCATCAACATAAATAGAATTTTTCAATGCTTGACAGACTAGAGGATAATTTGCCTGGTAATCACTAGCCAGTTGCTGAAGAGTACGAATCGCCAAAAATGGAGCTGAAGATACACCGTAAGTCACTGTTAGTAAACGATAATCTTTAATAGATTCGTCTTGGGAGAAGCGAAATAATATTCTTTGATAATCACAGTGACTTTTAGTAACCAAAATTTGACGATAGATCTGCTTGATATCAGCTGTAAACCCTACAGCGCCAAGTCTAAAGCGCAGTAGCAGAGTGAAAATATCTAACTGAAGTTTGGGGCCAACTAAAAGAGTGTCATTCAATGATATATGATTTGCATCTTTAGTAGAGGCGTCAAAAACGACCCTTAATTTAGTCGTCTGACTCTCTGGGCGTAAAACACAATGATGAGGAATATAGTAAGAGTGGGGTGCTTTTAAGGGATCTTCAATAAGTTCCATGTGTCCAGCTGATAGATATTCTTGCATAAAATTGCAGTAGTCTTGATAAATCGAGGGATTAGTTTTCAGACGACGCTCCAAGTTCAAAAATCTACGAAGAGCGATTTCACGAGAGTCACAAAAATTAGGAGAAGAGGAATTTTTGAAGGGCAGAGCTACTACGTATCGACCAGTGTGAGTTCTATCATGAGATTCAACAAACATATGTTCAGCAGCATTCTCCTCGGGAGAAAGCTTGGGGGTTTGAGCTACTTGATCTAGCTCCCACAGTCTTTTTATACAATTTTCAATTTGAGTTAAAGTACAAAACGTACCTATACGATAATTATTTTCAAGAGATACTTTGCCCATAAGTATCCATCCAAAAGAGGTATTAACAGCGGAGGGTTTGTGGTGATCAAAACAAATTGATTCACCTTTCAATAAAGAGCCAAAAACTTCAGCACCGATGAGCATGTCAATCGAAGAAGAAATATTAAAATTTGGATCAGCTAAATTTAAATTCAAAAATTCTCTAAAATGTTTTGCTGGTAAGTCAGCGCATGGCAAATCGGCACAGATTTGCGGTAAAACAACAAATTCTAAAGTTAAACAAGGTTCACAATGAAAATGAGGACGAACTGTGCAAGCAACACCTTGCGTAGCCTTGGTAGCCATAGGTCCTAACCCACCTATGGAAATATTTAGAGAATAAGAATCCAAACCCAGTTTTTTACAACACTTTTTAGTAACGAAATTAGCCTGACTTGCGGAATCCAGTAATACACGGACTTTTTGAAATTGTCCCCACGCATCTTTGACTTCTATGACCGCGGTGGACAAGAGAACAGTATGGTTACGAGGTAAATTAGCAACGTAAGAGTTAACATCTGGAGAATTATTGTTAGGCAAATTGTCTTTATCTGAATGTGACTGCAATGCACCTGTACCGAGAGAGCTTTCTGCCAAATGGGAAACTTGAGTAGGCGCATGCGTGGATGTATGAGAAACAACTTGAGAACTCTGAGGATGAGAAACAACAATTTGAGAAGATGAGGGCTTAAATTCTGAACCAAAATGTAAAAGTGTATGATGTTTTAGAGAACATTTACGACAAGTGCGAAGAGAGGTACATGAAGGCGAAAAGTGCCTTGTACCTAAACAATTTATACACAATCTTTTAGTTTTAACAATATTATACCGTTCCTGAGGGGATTTTGATAAAAAGTCTTGACAACTATAAATGGGGTGTAACTTATTACAAAAAGGGCATTTTTCTTTGCCATCGGTATTATTCAGAAATGTTTTTATTCTATTTTTAGGAGGTTGTACTTTTACCGAAGAAGAAGTAATAGAAACAGCATCTAACGCGTCACAATGTTTTTGTAAAAAGTCTCTCAAAATACCAAAATTATTTGAGCGATTTGCTGGGTTTTTTAATTCAGTATGACAATCAATTTCAAAACGTGTAGCTAAACTGTGATTTAACCGTTCCATTAATATATTAAATAGTACAAAATCCCATTGTTTGACTGGATAATGCAAATTATTTAAAGCAGCCAAGTTTTCTTCAAACTTGTCTACGAGATTTCTCAAAGAGCTGACCGAATAGTCATCAGACAGTTTTTTAGTACCCTGTATTTCTTGCCAGTGAGTTATAGCAATAAGTCTAGGGTCTTCGTATCTATTAACCAGAGCATTATAGGCAATTAAATAATTTGCATCACATAAAGGGGTACATTTAACTAGAGCAAGCGGGGCTTTATCAAGAGAATTTATCAAATAGCTAAATTTTTCCACGTTGCTCAAATTGGAATTAGTATGTATGAGCGAGTTAAATAAATCATAGAATGCTTTCCATGTTCGAATATCACCAGAGAAAACCGGTATTTCCAATTTGGGCAACCTACCATTATTTTGGGATGGCGCAGAATGAGAGACATTTAAGTTGACAAGGGGTTCAGATTCAAAAATACTATAATAAATAGCCTGAATTTCAAAATAATCAAAATCGACAAGTTCCCTAAAAGTGGCTTCGGTTTTTAAAAGAGCATCTTTGTTTTCCACGCTTGCTATTAAATCAACGATATTCGAATGATTTTTATCAAAATCATCCTTAATATTTTCTAACATTTTATAGCGCATTTTAAAATGTAAACGTACATTTTGATCTGTTTGAGCTTTTTCCGCGATATTCAATAATTCTTTGATGCGAGAATTAGCAGCATTTCTGCGAGCAATGTATATATCCAGTTTTGACATTTTCAAATCTATTATTTACTTTTCTAATCGAACAATATTTAATGAACAACAAATCAATAAAAGATATTATTATAATATTTCCAATTGAGAGCCAGTGAATAAAAATAAATCAGCAAAAAATATTACTATTTTTTTTTATTACTCTAAAATGAGGATTAAATACGCGATTTCAGTAATTTCCAATGCTTTAAAAATTCAAATATTTTATGTCGACAATTTGAAGATACTGATTCAGCTGATCAGCAGGACTAGTGGGTGCAATGGTATGGAGGGAGTACGACCATGAAATTGCGTGTGACAGGTGCGCCTTCGAGACTCTTAAAGGGCCAACGATAAAATTCTAAAAATGGCACGTTCTCAAAGAAAATTTTGCAAAATGTTAGTTAATTAAAGAAATTTTTAATTTTATGAATAAAACAATGAAAATCCGGCCGAAGTGGCCAAAAAATATGTAGGGGATTGAGACAAAGAGTGGACTGTATATAGGTTTAATTGAGGAGATGAGAAATTATACAAAATACGGCGACAGCGTGACACAAATACTAAAATGGCCTACCTTGTAGTCGAAATCACTTCACTAAATTCTTCTTGGTGGCCACCAGAATAATTCCAAGCTTCACCATACAGGAACCAGGAATCGGGGACACTATCACTGTATTTCGGAGTAGTTTTGAGGCGAGAGTCAATATATTTGAGAGCAAACGATAAGCGGGAGACGTGCAATACGTCGAGTACTATACGATACGACTCTTGTACTACTACTGTTCTGTCCCTTTTTACATTGTCCAAAGGCGCAAGGGCCAGTAAAATGTGTCACGTGTAAATTGAACTAAAAAGTAATGAAACCTAAACAAACAGGATTTCCATTTCAATTTCACATTTTTAAAAGCATTAGTGCTTATGGAACAAATCCAGGATTCTGATTAGTGGATTTTAACTTTAAAGGCGTGGCCTAAAAGTTACTACAAAATACGTCAAGCACATGCTTCTTCCCTTCCCTTCTCTATGATATATTCTCTAGGAAGCAACATGCAATGGCCGTGGCGCAAAACCAGTTCCAGTACCTCAAAACAACAACCACGACGATCTTTTTGAAAAGAGAACGTCCAGTCTTCGACATTTTAATCTTAAAATTAATTTTCTCGGGATCTTTGGACGTTTAGTAGCTATCACTTGCACCATGATAGCGAAAAACCAAAGATTCAAGAAGCTCTAAAGCAAAATACACAAAATCCGGATTAAATACGGTGTCTGAGGATTTCCCTTGTATAAAATATAGTGTTGGACTTTTCAGGTAGTATCTTCTTACGAACGCCTGAGGTAAGTTTTCGCAACTACAGGGCCCTCAGATACTATAGCTCTAAAGTCGGGTGCTATTCGGGACTGCATACGCGAACTGGCATTACAGTAACGGATCACCGACATAAAGATCGCGATTCTATTCGAATTAACAATGAGTTTCCACATACTCAAAACAAACATAACCTCAATTCACCAGAATATGATATGAATTCCTATATCATATTTCTTTCCAGGAATTTTCATTCAAATTTTTCCAGTTCAAAATTAATTTTCAATCGTTTTATTATTCCTATAATATTATTTCATAATATTATATCAAACCTACACTTAGAGAAAATTTCGTAATTTCGTTCACAGTTACTAGTACTGTTTTTAACAACATTGGTTAACCATACTTTTTTCACAGCGTTTACTTACCCATGCATGTTTTTCGATCTTAAACTTAAAACAGTTACTCATACTTGTTTTACGACCTTGCACAAAACTTCTTTTAATCTGTTTTCTGTTACCCATACATGTTTTACTTACTTTTTGCTAAAATATCCCTTATTTGTCTAATATATTTCGGAAAAGCGGTTGGTTTTGAAATATTATCTCGGACAATTTTCACATCCTCCTCAGCGAATTTAAGTGCGGGAATTGAAAGCAACTTATGACATGGTTTTCCGTGATAAGATGTATCCCTTGCGTGAGTTAAAAGGACTGTTTTGACGACGTTATGGAATAGATTACCAGGAAAGTATGAACAGATAGTTATAATTACACACATTACACGCTAACTTGCAAATGAGTAAAAATAAGGCTAAAAATGTTTAATTGCGTAATAAGTTTTATAACTGATGTTCATTCTGCGTATTACGTTACATTTCAGTAGCGAACTTTACGTTTAAATTTGCAAATTATTTTCATGCGACAAGTTGTACAAATTTTAATCATAAATTTTCAAATCATTTTCTTTGCGGAAAATAACAAAAACAAAAAGGCCTACAAACCCAAATACTTGCAAGTTCCCCTTGGCTAAGTGTTATTCACCGCAATGCTTAGCTTACCCATACTTTAGTCTTCTTTTACAATCTTAACCTTGGAGCATTCCAAGCTCAACCTTCATCATGCTTTATGCATAGCCGACAAATGCTTATTTTTGGAAGCAAACTTTACTTCAATTTCCGAAGTAAACCGAAGAAAACAAGAGCCCAATTACCATCCTCTACCCTTTTGCCCCAGTGAGCGAGAAGAAAGGTGAGACGGCCAGATTTCCTATCTGGTCGGGTGGTTTAGGAGGAATTCTTACCGCACCCCCTGCGGTTCAATAAGGTAGAAAAACTTAGATACGGTTTTTACGTTCTAAATCTACCTTCTTTCAACGACAAAAAAGCGACCTGGTGGAAATGAACCACGATTGTGCTCGTTACGGGACCTAACACGCATCACGATACGGTCTAGTAAGATAAATTTGTACCTGGATACGCTTCGCCCGAGGTTGTTATGGTCCCTGCTTTATGAAGATATCGTATACTGTAGTGATTTTGGGAACAACATCATATAAGTCTAGCGCTTTCGACAACTGACTGAAAACCGGAAAGCTGGACTCGACACGCGTTTAGAAAACAAAACCACACCTATTTTAAAAAAGGAGGCAATCCCTATCGCGATAGTAGTCTTAAACAAAACATTCAGTTTATACTTGATAACGATTAGAAAGATAACTTAATCGAAACGTCGAAAAATAAACAAAAATAAAGACAATGCAAATCCGACAACCACATTTTGGTCAATCTTCAATATTGTCTAAAACGTTCAAACAATTAAAAGTTATACCGTTGTGTTAGTTAAAATTAGCGCTAACTTTTTAAGTGTTCTCTCTTAATGGTACGGCTATAGTAATAAATTGAGAGGACTATTTATCCAATAATTACATCACAAAGCTACAGATGGCGCCATCAAATTGATCTTTCGGTAGAAGTAACTTCAGGGAGTGTTGTCTTACATTTTGCAGCAAGTGTATTTATAACTGCCACGACAAAGAGCTAGTTGACTCAGGAACTGTGACATTTTCATAGAATGGAAATTAACATCTTTACCTAATCCACTTTACTAACTTATTACCGTTTAACAATAAAGTAAGTAAGTTTATAAATTCAATGTCCTTTTCTACATACCTTTTCCAGTGCTTGAGGATTATCAAAGAATAACATTAAGAAGTAAATATTTGTATGCAAACTTATTATCAATAAATTGTTAAAAAATCGTATTCCCTGGATGGATTTTAATTTTTGGAAATCTGGATTGGCATTTCTAGCGTTGATTTTCTTCCAATTATCGCGTATGGAGAAAATTTTTAAATATTTTTCATCTGCAATAAAAAAAAAATTGTTATTAGGAAATAATTTTGTTAAATGTTAGATGGTTTACCATGATTTTGTTACTCCGTACATGGTGAGTAAACAATTGGAACATATATTAAAGTAAAATTCTACACTTATTTCATGTATAATGTTCTATACTTAAGTCTCAACGTTTCGGACATTTGTAAATTTTTATGTCATTTTTGACATAAAAATTTAAAACGTTTGCGGACCAAAACTTAACTATTAATTTTTCCTTTATTATTTAATTTGGGTTAGTTTTCTTGTAGACGAAGATCAACTTTAGTAGTATTTTTATATTTTGAAAATTATTAGTACAGAGTAGTCAAAAAAGAAGAATAATAATTATATTTAAAAAATGGTCAAAAGTCAATCTTGTCATATAGAAACCACCTATTTTTATAATTTTGTCATATTAAGCATTAATAAAATTTTTACAAAAAAGTTGAACCGACTTCTAAAATTAAAAATATGTCAAAAATAGTCAGTAATGTATATGACATTATACATAAAATGTGTCTATAAGTTTTCGTAGAATCTACAAATGAAACAACATATAAGATATTCGATTTACAATAAGCAAGAAGGCATCAAATTGTAATATACCGGAAGTGCCGAATTACCCCTATTTATTTTAGTACATTACCAAATTTTAGAAATTTTTCAGTCTATTTTACGAGAAACTGATCACGGCAGTTTGTCGTGGGACACACTATATAATGAACTAATATCATAATATAATAGCAAACCCTTTTATAATATTTTTTACTTACATTTCGGTGTGGAAGATCTTGGTTTTTTTCTAGATATTATGTCATATGCTGTTGCCGACAAAGTAGTAAAGTAGTATGCCAAAGCGAATACACTAAAAAATATAAAACTCCAACTAATTTCAGATATTACATATAATGACAAAAATATTCCTTTTTAGGGTTTTAGGAATCATGATATTTTCGTCACATTCATCCATTGATTTAATTAATTAGAGATGTGAAACAATTTTGCAGAAAAAAATTGGCTACCCCGCATCTTGCGGAAAGTTGAAGTAAAAAAGATTTTATTAATTGGAAATAATTTTTTGTATTTATTAGTAGAAGATAAAATGATATACTTTCAGATGATTTATATAAATAAATGTTTATATAGGGGAAACTAACAAAAAAACATTATATTGTAACGACAAGCATGCTTTTTTCTAGTTAGGAATCAAAAGCACTAGTTTAGATTGTAAAAAACTACCAAAATATATTGGAAACTTCTCTTATTGGCTGTGTACCGCTACTTGAAGACCGGTTTCATCAATACAAGGTAGGCCAGTACACCCCACCATGAAAAAAACAAATCCTATCATCAATACGTTTAAAACTGTAAAGCATGTTAAAAATGAGTACGACTTAGTGACTCCAAGCCTATGTATATAGTAGACGAAGAAGTGATCGTCAATGACGTTACACGTCCAGTGGTTGTTGAAAGCATCTCATAATGTGGCCGTACCATTTGAACAAGTTATCAACAAGTCTTTTAAACTGGGTGGTAGTTAAAAAAAAGCCTTAAAAATACTTTATGTGGATATTAAGGGAATGATTTTAAGGCGGAGGGTTTAGGGGGATGAGTTTAGGTGTGTTAAATTTAGGTGTTGTTGTTGTTGTTGTTGTTGTGTGTTTCGATTAGAGAAAGATGACGAATAAGAAGAACAAAGAAACTGAAAAATATATCCATCTACCTACCTATCTACCTACCTACCTACCTACTTACCTACCTACCTACCTACCTACCTACTTACCTACCTACCTACCTACCTACCTACCTACCTACCTACCTATTTACCTACCTAGCTACCTCTATCTGCTTTCCTACCTATCCATCTACCTATCTTCCATAGATAATATATTAATTTTTTCTCCTTCGTACTTTAATTGTTTTTTTTTTTAAATATTAATAAAGTATGTGTGTTAAAACTTGTCTATAGTGTTATGGTTTTACCATCAAAATTATTTAAATATTGAACAAGTAAAACGTGACATATTAGATTGATAAAAATTAGAAATATTTTTATATATTTTATTTATAAGACCAAATTTATTAAAATTAAAAATTCAACCTACAGTTAGATAAGTCTGTCTTACTTTCTAATAATTTGTGAGACAGCCTCCACGACAAAAGTATAATATTATTTTTGATTAAATTAGAACTATAATATAGTCGTTTATCCCACTTAAAAAATACATATTTTTTGCTCTCCTACTTTTCCATGCCTCCCTGTATAACCAAAAATAATTTAAAAATGAGATATATTAATTTTTTATAAAAAATATTTTTCCTTAGTGTAATAATAACGGAGCTTTGCCACACTATTTGTCTACCATGTATTTTTTACCATGCTCAAAAGATATTTGTTGACGAATCATTCGTATTATAAGTTTAGCAGATGTTTCATACAATTTGAAGAGACACTAAAAGCCAAAAAAACTTACCCAAGTAAGAGATCATACGTACTGAAACTTTGATTAACATTACAGTGATAGTGCGAAATTTCCACAGTTACATTATAGTCTCTTAATTCTTCTTCAATTGCTCGTCTCATATAATTTGTATCCATCAGTTTGCTTATATTTTCTTTTGGTATGCACATTAACCTATGTATTGATGATCTATGATATCTATAATGAGCTTCATGAGATTTCTGAAAAAAAAAAAACAATATATTTAAACTCGTGAACAATAACTTAAATCTATACTATTGTATAAAGAGGAAAGGAGTTTTTGTTTGTAGGTCAGCGGACTTAGTCTCATATGAGGTGATTTTGAAATTTATTGTTAGTAGACTTCTGATTACGTAAAAACCTTCAAAATGATAATAATAATTATGTAGTATCTTATGTCTCATTTTCTTTTTTGGGAAAATTATTTTATTTAACAATTAGGATGTGAAAAAACAGTTTTTTCGAGTTCTAGGAGAAGCTATTTTTTTTCAATAAAAAAGTTTCAAACAAAAATTGTGCACATTGAAAATACATACAAAATGAGCTAAGCCCATCTAAATCGAATAATTTGTTGGTTAGTTAATGCAAAAAAACCTTCCAAAAATGCTGTTCCTTCAATTGTTTATAAACAATAGAAAAATATATTGTATTAACTTTATACTGCAACTAATGGAGCATCTTGTTGCATAAAACAAATGTGAAAAATTTCAAGTAAAAATATTTAATAGTTTTTTGCACGGAGCATTTGTTTATAACTATTTATGTTTTTTTATTGTTTATTCTCAGCGATCTAGAGGTCGTACAGCAATCTGCGGGTACGCAAGTGAAAGTTCCAGACTTATACGTACAATAACACAAAAGAACGAAATTAATTGTTGATCTAAAATTTTTAAAACAGATAAACAAAATTGTGGTTCGTTTTTTCCTTATAAACTAATAACTCTTCGACAATTGTTGATATCGAAATGCCGATAAGTGGACTCGATAGCAGATATTTCGACGCCCATTTTGAAAAAAAAATTGTGTACGACCACTAGAAACTGAAATATCGCTGAGGAGTTGTTTATAAACATTAAGGGATTATTTTAGTGGGAACTCATAGGGAGATGGTTAAACTATCGTATGCAGCAGATTTCAAGTCAATTATTTCAAAATTGTTGATGTGGCAATAGTTTAAAGTTGCACCTACTTCAAGAGTCAGAAAGTGAGCAGTGGAGGGAGGCGTTCTTTCAGCCTGCGGTGCGCAGAAAAAACCGTGACTCAGACGCTTCAAATTCGAATAATCGATGATATGTTTTTGTGATCAAATCATTGTTAAACACAGCAATAAACAAATTGTTGCACTTTTATACATTTTATGGGTAATTATAATTGTGCCGTACTGACGTGCTTTTCCAATTGCGAAAAAATTGTTACAATGGTCAACAGTATATTATAAATTAAGAATATTAAAAATTAGATTGATTTTTATTGTACCATTAATATTTATGGAGTTATAGCATGAAACAAATAGTACTATTTGTTGATAGCATTATTATTTTTCGAGATGCAGAATAAACTACAGTTGATGATTATATTGTAAGCGATTATTCTATCGAGAAAAATTGTAATATTACTTTCAAAGACGATGAATGATTGTGATAACAATGATAACATTTAATTCGAAGCAAGAAACATAATGTATATACAGTAAATCAGAGAAAAATTGCTCTTACGCCACAAGATGACAAAAGGGTTGTTAATTATTTATATACAGATACGTTACCTTGGGGTTATCAAACAATTTAATATTTTTTCCACTTAAAATACATTTTTTTGTTTTAATTAACAATTTTTTAAGTTCCTCATCTCAAATATATTAAAACCGATCCTCGTACCTACACATCAACGAAAAGTAGAGAAAAAGCAGCTGGATATGATATAAAAAGTATAAATGATTGCATTGTTCCTGCTAGAGGAAGAGCAGTAATTGCAACTGGACTTAAAATTGAACTACCTAATAGCTGTTATGGCTGTATAGCTCCAAGATCTGGTTTGGCTGTAAATCATTGCATTGATGTAGGAAGTAATAATTTAAATTTTTTTAATTTACACTAAATTTAATAAAAATAAAAATATATAGGTATAACACACACATGACAGGTTCAGGCAGGTTTATACAGGTAAATTCAGGCAAAAAAAGTATAATCTTTTTGATAAAAGCGTATAAAAAAGACATTTCAGCTTGACACAAGCCTCGGGCTATATTGAAGTATATAATTCATATAAACAGTATCATATTCTAATGTTTTACATGCAAAATTTTATTAGCTTATCTACATGAATTTGACCTTTATTATCTTATAACGTGACCTCACAGTATATATTTTCGATTTAAATAAAATGTAAATACTTGACTAATGTCGTAAATCGTACATATATTTTACATCTTTTACTATTTACAAGTAAAAAAGAGACAAAAATATACGTAACATAAACTAAAATTCTCTTGCACCATATATATATATATATATATATATATATATATATATATATATATATATATATATATATATATACAACAATATCAAATTATCTCCATCTCTCTCGTTCTCATTTGTTCTTGTCCAACACAATATACTGGGGGAACTAAAGCTTTGGCTTTTGCTCTGGGCTGCTGCTGCTTCTGGGCTTAAAAATCGACTTTTTGATATATCGTGTACAACAAATATACACCTCTAACACTCTGTAACTATTTCAACAGCCACTGGACTTGTGACGTTATCGAGGATCACTTCAGCTACCCTATATACGTCTATAGGGACTTTTGATCTCCAGCCGCTTCTTTTGCCGCATGGTGACCGATCATGGATTCTGCGGATGGACACAGGCCATCCAGAGCCTTCAACTGTAACAGATCCACGTTAGTTACACTACTTAGGTATTTTCAATGCGCACAACTTTTCTTTAAAACTTTTTTACTGAAAAACAACAGCTTTTCCTAGAACTCGAAAAAACAGTTTTTTCACATCTTAATTGTTAAAAAAAAATATTCCTCAAAAAAGAAAATGAGACATAAAATACTAAAAAATTACTATTATTATTCTGAAGGTTTCTACGTAATCAGAAGTCCATTAACAATAAATTTCAAAATCCCCTCATATGAAGCTAACTTCGCCTGCCTAAAATGAAATATTCAATACACTTGTTAATCTTTCAAAAGTTTTAATAGAAATTTTTGTTAAAATTTTGATGTAAAAAGAAAATCTGTATGGATGCAAAACGGCTTTCAGTTCACAACAACGCATCAGATCAATAATAGTAAAAAAACTTACTTTAATCTCCTTAGCTAGTCTCGAATTTAGATCTTTGGGTGTTATAAAAGCTTCGATTTTACAGAATGTACCATTTTGTTTTTCACAGTTGAAATAATCTTCGTGTTTAAATAATGGTGGTAATCCATCTTCAAAAAGAAAATATATCATATTAGAATTCTAAGTCGAGCAGCCGTCGAGGAAGCATCACTTGAAAATACCAGTTAAGATGTTGGCGAAACGTCGTGAAGATATTTCTACTGACGAGCGGATTGAAAACCGGAAAAACACTAGTACATATATATATATATATATATATATATATATATATATATATATATATATATATATATATATATATATTGTCGTATTATTCAACATCTTCCGGTCAGATTTAACTTCAAATAAGAGATCCGAACATATACACGGGTGTCTGGGAAGGTGTTAATCACCCAAAGAATTTTTCCACGAAGCGCAAATTAGAGCCGGCAGGGGCGGGCCTAATTGCGACAATATATATATATATATATATATATATATATATATATATATATATATATATTGTAACAATTACGGTGGTAATCGCGCATGTGCGCTACGCACCCGCACAAAAAAAGCGCAAATTAGAGCCGGCAGGGGCGGGCCTAATTGCGACAATATATATATATATATATATATATATATATATATATATATATATATATATATATATATATATATATATATATATATATATTGTAACAATTACGGTGGTAATCGCGCATGTGCGCTACGCACCCGCACAAAATATTGCCCGGTTAAAAAAAAATTTTGGAAACTTTGTTATTATTTATCTCTGAATGTATTTATTTTTTTTCCAAAATATTGCCAAAATTTGATTAAAAATTTTAATATTTATTTGATGAGCGCCAAGTAAAAAATAATTATAATAAATTGTAACTATTTCTCAATTTTCAAAATATTCTATATAGATGTGTTCCTACTTGTTAATTGACTCCTTCTCAGATGAGTTCAGTTGTTTATAAGATCTCAATCAGACAATCAATACACAGAATGATTAAAACACAACATACAAATTTTATTTAACAATAAAAAACATATGGCACAATTTTTTATATTTCAAACAACAATATTTATAATCAACATCAGTAATTATTCACTTTTATTTACCACGCATTGTCTTTTAACAACCCGTAACATAAATTGGCAACGTTTTAGTTTTTAGTTTAGCCATCGTCTACTAGATGGCTATATTGCAGTTTAATAGGGAAAACGTGGTATATTTTACAAAACTGATATTATTTTAAACAAATTATCGTGTACTGTATTGTGATTCAAGTGGTTAATATTGTTTAACACCTAATATTGATAAATATTATTTATGTTCCAACAGGTTAGCATTGCAAACTATAACTTATTAATTTAATTAAATTTGTTTTAAGAAAAGTTAGGTTATTATAGATGCTAGTTTTCAGTGTCTACCAAAAAAAAATAAAATCTTTCTACTGCCTAGTCTAATATAAATACCTTATTTTATTTTCTGTTACTTGGTCCCAATATTATAAAACACAATTCCAGTTTTGTTTTTATTTATTTTCTTCTTTGAAATTCTTTCAAAATTTTATTGTCGCTTCTTGTAAAGTAGGGAATTGACAAATATTTATACAAAGTCTCGTTTCACTATATTCTTCTTTGCAAAATTCCAATTAATTTTACTTATATTCTTCTTATTACAATTTATCGTATTTGTTGTTGTCTGAGAGTTGAACAATTACTTTATAGGACAAAACTTAGAAACTTTACTAATTACTTTTAAATAATTATGAAATTCTTGTTAATTAATAACAAGAAAACACATAAACTCTTTTAAAAAACAACATTTTTTGCTTTTGTTTTCTGGTGACGTTTCCCTTTAAAACAATTGAAAATATGAGGTTATGAAAATTTTCGGGAGCACGAGAGACGCAGTGCTTTCAGCAAATTTCTACAATCTCATTGGTCAGATTTTATGACACCTGGCAACTTGATAAATTTTACTACTTTGAAAAATTGCAATTTATGACGGCTTTTGAATTTTATCAATTTTGATTGGAATTTTCATGTTTTAATTAATATATATATATATATATATATATATATATATATATATATATATATATATATATATATAGCTTCAACCCAAACTATTAATATTTATTTTCTTGATTCTTGAACCATAGATTATATCATTTTTCTTCAATAGTTTTATGTATTTATTAAATATAGAACCTAAACCCAAGAAAAGACAAAATAAAGAAAAATGATATAATCTATGGTTCAAGAATCAAGAATATATATATATATATATATATATATATATATATATATATATATATATATATATATATATATATATATATATATATATATATATAAATATGTAGATAAGTTTTTGTCCGTGTAATTTAAAATAAAATAGAATAAAATATTGGCGAAGCGGAATATGGAAAAAACTCCGGGTCCGACAGATGGCGACAGAGCTGTTTCGTCCTAATATGGGACTCGTCAGGCCACCGCAGTCGGTATAAACCATCATCTCGCCTTTGCATCGTATAAAGCTGCTTGCCAGTACCGAAAAATGCGACCCCTATCCTTTGTGCAGCGCGTTTCGTGTATTCGATTTTACATATTTCTGTTTTAATTCACCGTCGCGCCACCATATGACGGTTGTTTTACAAATTTTGTTAATCTGTGTGGTTCTTGTATTATCAAGTGGACCATCGAGATGTCGCCTTTGTCGTCTTATTTGCTGTGTTTTGATTATAAATTCAGCTTTATACGATGCAAAGGCGAGATGATGGTTTGTACCGACTGCGGTGGCCTGACGCGTCCCATATTAGGACGAAACAGCGCTGTCGCCATCTGTCGGACCCGGAGTTTTTCCATATTTTGGAGTGCTCCTCACTTTTTAACACGAGAATCATGTAGATTGACAAATTTTCACGTCCGCTTCGCCAATATTTTATTCTATTTTATTTTATTTTATATATATATATATATATATATATATATATATATATATATATATATATATATATATATATATATGTATGAATAAGTGATAAGACTCAATTTTACTTGAGATTGAAAGAAAAAAAATCAGACACAGGAGAGTTAAAATGCAGTATTAATGGGTAATAAGCCAGTAAATATGGTTTAGGATAGGTTAAAAATTATATTTAAGCATAGTTTAAGATGTTCTGTTTAATTTATAATATACATAAATATATATAGTCTTAAGAAACAGACAATATATTTATATTATATATATATATATATATATATATATATATATATATATATATATATATATATGTAATCGAAGGTTTCGTGAAGGAAAAGAACCTTATTTAATCGAACAACTTGAATTAAATGATCTAGTTCGGGAACTCCACTTGTCTAAAGTATTAGGGTCTAGATTACAACAATGGAATTTACTAGCCACTGGAACCAAAGTTACAATATTAAGGAACCGTAACCAGGAGCTATCCTTCCTTTTTACTCTGCAGGATAAAATGTGTGCTTGTGTTAATCGAAATAGTGTTATGGAAAAATTAGGATTTGTACATAACCCAGAGGAACGGTGCGGTTAGTGACGAGCAAAGAGAAAGGTTCTACCAAGACATATTAGCAATGGAGCAACGCTACCAAGGCAGATGGGATCCAGCAATGATCGAGGATTATTGTTGGTTTCTTATTGGAGAAAGCGGTCAGGAATATATACGAAAGTCAACATTTGCAAATAAGTTATATACAAAAGAGTTACTATAAATATATGTTCATATGTATTTTTGTAAATAAATCCTGTTGTTCTTCAAATATCTTGTTTTTTTAACCGACTTCTAAAAGAAGGAGGTTCTCAATTCGTCGTCTATGTATTTTTTTTATGTATGTAACCGATTACTCTGGAATGGCGTTACCGATTTCGATGAAATTTTTTACGTTATATTTAGGAAGTTGCTGCGGCGGTCCCATATTTTTTTGGACAAAATTGGTGCACTAAAATCCAAGATGGCGCTAACAATATGGCGGCCAAAAAAATTAATTTTGTCCGATTTTCTCCAAAATTGGTATGGGGGAATTTTCGGGGTCGTACACAACGAATCTGAGAATATTTTAAAAAAATTCAATATGGCGGACAAAAAAATTAAATTTTGTCCGATTTTGTCTATAATTGATATGGGGAAATTTTCGGGGTCGCACATAACGAATCCGGAATAATTTTAAAAAAATCACTATGGCATATCTAATATGGCGAATAAAAAATTAATTTTGTCCGATTTTTTCACAATTGGTATGAGGGAGTTTTTAGGACTGCCCATTCCGAATCTGAAATTATTTAAAAACATTAAATATAGCGGATCCAAGATGGCGGATTAAAGATTCTATATATCTCGATTTTATCTAAAATCAGTAATGGGGATTAACTCCGCCGCTGGTAGGGTTGGGTGGATTGAGAAGCTTAACAACTGCCAGTGCCGGTCCCAAGCCCGGATAAAGGAGGAGGGTTGGTCGTGGGGCTAACTACCCCACACCGGAAAAAAAGGACAAGTTTTGAAACAAAACGACAAGCCTCGGAATAGGACGGACCACAGGAGACGACGTAAGCAACGGACATGGAATATGACTTTGGGAACATGGAATGTACTTAGCTGGTATAGACCGGGTGCTGTTAAGAGAACCATACAACAGCTAGAAAAGTACCAAATAGACGTAACAGCCCTTCAAGAAGTTAGATGGTCAGACGAGGGCACAGTGACTATGGACGGATACACAATTTTTAACGGAGGGACCATGAACAACAAACATGAGTTTGGAACGGGCTTCGCAGTAAACACAAATTTCATAGGACAAATAATAAACTTTAAAGCAGTAAACCACCGAATAAGTAGTATCAGAATTAAAGGAAAATGGCATAATTACACACTCATATCAGGACATGCACCAACAGAAGATAAGGAGGAGAGCATTAAAGATGAATTCTACGACCAGCTTGAACAAACCATAGACCTAGTCCCGAAGCAAGACATGTTGATACTACTAGGAGATTTCAATGCGAAAATTGGAAGAGAAAGAACACTAAAACCGCACATAGGGGAGCACAGCTTACACGAACAATCTAACGACAATGGCCAACGTCTAACAAACCTGGCAGCGGCTAGTAATCTAATAGTAATGTCAACAATGTTCCCGTACAAAAACATTCATAACGAAACATGGGTATCCAACGATGGAAAAACAAGAAACCAGATAGACCACGTGCTAGCAAACGCAAGGTACTCAAGAAACATACTAGACGTAAGGAGCCAAAGGGGAGCAGATGCAGCGTCAGACCATCTCTTAGTGAGAGTGAAGGTACGTGCCAGGATAAAAACGGATATAAGAAAGCAAGAACAATCGGAACGAAAAGGATGGAACACCGAGATACTGAATCGGGAAGAAACACTCAGACAGAAATACCAAGCAGAAGTAAAATCACAACTGGAACAGAATAAGATACAAGGGGAAACAGGAGTAGACGAATGCTGGAGCAAGATTAAGACATCGATAGAGAATGCAGCGAAGAGAACTTTAGACAAAAATAAAACCATAAAAAGAAAACAGTGGTATGACGAGGAATGTCAACTAGCACAAGACAATAAAAACAAAGCTAGATTAAAAATGCTGCAGTGCCCAAATGACGATAACATCCAGCGATTTAACACACTGCGAGCGGACACAAGAAAACTTATAAGAAGGAAGAAGAGAGAAGCCTATAATAGAATCATAACAAATGTAGAAAAGGAATCAAATACAAAGAGCAGCCGGAAATTCTACAGGGAGATCAAGAACATAAAGAAAGGGTATATGCCACGGACCAGCATATTAAAGAAAGAAAATAAAGATCTCATAACAGATATAACAGAAATCCTACAAACCTGGCACGAATATTTTGACAACTTACTGAATATAAAAGGCACAGCTCTCATCACAAATACAATATACCAGGGAGCAGAGGAACAGGTAGAAATTCCATCACTGACAGAGATCAAAAAAGCAATTAGCCAACTGAAGAACAATAAAGCACCCGGGAGCGACAACATAACCGCGGAGCTTATAAAATATGGCGGAGATCAGCTACATGAAGCAATACAAACCCTTGTGGAGAAGATATGAGAATCTGAAGAACTTCCAAAAGAATGGAACGAAGGGATAATTATCCCAATACATAAAAAAGGAGACCGATCAGTATGTAAAAATTACAGGGGAATTATGTTACTAAACGTTGCCGACAAGGTGCTATCCAACATACTAAGAACCAGAATATCCCCTTACGCAGAAGAAAACCTCGGGGACTACCAATGTGGCTTCCGACCAAGAAGATCAACTGTTGACCAAATATTTACTATTAGGCAGCTTCTGGAAAAGAGTTGGGAATTTAACAAAGATGTACACCAGCTGTTCGTTGATTTCCGCCAAGCATATGATAGCATTGTAAGAGATAGTGTATGGATCGCCATGGAAAAGGTAGGCGTGCCAAAGAAGATTATTAATCTGACTAAAATATGTATAGAGAATGCAAGGGCGAAAGTCAGAATCGGTAAGCACACTACGGACATATTCTCTATTGCCAGTGGTTTAAAACAAGGCGATGGCTTATCGCCATTACTCTTCAACATAGTGTTAGATATGGCCATCAAAGAGGCTAACATAAAACTGGAAGTATTCTCAAACCAAGGCCCCGGAATGATCCTAGCATATGCAGACGACATCGATACCGTAGGAAATAGCACAACCAAAACAAAGGAAATGTTTATCAGAATGGAAAGGGAAACAAAAAAAGTAGGACTCAACATCAACGAAGAGAAGACCAAATACATGCACGTAAACCGAAGAGCAGGTAGGGATAGAATAGGACAGAATATAACTATGGACACATACAATTTTGAATGTGTGAAAGAATTCCAATATCTAGGGGCCAATATAACACACGACAATGATGTGAGCAGTGAAATACGCACACGAATACAAAAAGGTTTTAAGTGCTTTTATGCATTGCAGGAGATACTAAAATCAAAGCTGCTGTCCAGATCAGCCAAAATCCGTATATATAGAACAGTTATTAGACCGGTAATAACATATGGCTCAGAAACCTGGACCATCACAAAACAGAACGAATTGTTATTAAGACGTTTCGAACGCAAGATATTAAGAAAAATATATGGGCCTAGAGTAGATGAAACAACGGGACAATACCGCATCCGAACAAATGAAGAAGCTTGTATGATCAGCCAGGCATCATTAACGAAATAAAAGCCCAAAGACTTAGGTGGGCAGGACATGTTCATAGGGCCCATGACGAACGTCTCATCAAACGAATATGGGAAGAGAACCCGACCGGAAAGAGACCCTTAGGTAGGCCCAGACTAAGATGGAGGGATAACATCACAAAAGATTTAAATGTACTGGGAGTACGAGATTGGAGTAACGACATGATGGACCGAAGCAAATGGAGGCAGGTCGTGGATGCAGCGAGGACCCACGAAGGGTTGTAAAGCTACAGAGAGAGAGAGAGAGAGAGAGAGAGAGAGAGAGAGAGAGAGAGAGAGAGAGAGAGAGAGAGAGTAATGGGGATTTCTGTTAGTGTTAATTACGAATTTTCAATTTGGCGCCCTAAAAATTTAACATTTTTCGATTTTTTCCATAGGGAGTTCTTGGGGGTGTAAATTATGGATTTAAAAGTATTTTTTCGCGATTCAATCCAATATAGCGAACTAAATTCGTACTAGGGGACTTTGAAGGATTTAGATTTAGATTAGATTAAGATGACTGAAATTTAATATGGCCGATCCAATTTAGTGGATTGAAAATTTTACCTTATTCGCATTTTTTCAGATTTGGTATTGGGGGGTTTTCGGGGTCGTGTGTTACGAATATGAAGATAATTGTTTACAACTATTAGGTTGATAAGAAACAATATGAGGGACTGAATATTTTACATTTTCTGATTTTGTTTAAAGTTGTTATTGCAGGGTTCTTGAGGCGTATACAAACTCAATATGCAGTATAAAATATATCGGGCTATGAAATTTACGTCTTAAATTTTTTAAATATCTATATTGGAAGGTTTCGGAACCTATATTATCAATCTAAAATTAATTTGAGATATTGGATATACTATCACAGACCAAATATTTGTTTAACACAATTTCACTGAATTTTAAGAATCAAAGAATTTTTAGTGGTTCATTTTAGGGCGATTTACAACTTTGGATAAAATGGTTATTTTTTGCCACCTTCGAGTCATTGTAATAATGTATAAATAATTTATAGATATTATGGTGAATTCAAAACTGAAAATCGAAAAATAAAATTTTTATAAAAAAATTGAACCGACTTCTAAAAGTGCGCAAAAAGGGAAAAATAACTATAAATTTTTATATGAAATTGCAATTTTTGAAATCAGCGCCAAATTATTTCTAAATGAAACAAATAACTTCTAATATATACAAATTATGGTAAGAAATAAATTACAAATAAAATATTTTTAATCTGTTTGTGCGAATCCCATTTTGTCAGGTATTAGTTTGGCACCGACTTCAAAAATTTCAATTTCATATAAAAATTTATAGTTATTTTTCAATTTTTAGCGCACTTTTAGAGGTCGGTTCAATTTTCTTTTTTAATTTAATCTTTTTTGGTTTGAATTTATGTCTAAATGTTATATAAAAACGCTTGTATTAAATAAAAATAACTGACACAGTCTATAACTCAAAATCTGTACGTGGTGGAAAATTTTCGTTGTTAAATTTGCAATCAGGATGCTTTACGCTCCCACGGACAGCCATTATAACATCAATCGCAATTTTTTTTTTTGGTATTTGTTGCTTAATGTAATCGAATTTCGTCACTGTTCTCAATGATTTTATCATATCTCACCTTCTGAATATAGTTCTCTTTCGTGATCATATAATCCGTACCCACATTTTATGCACAATAAAAAAACTAAAACTGAAGACACTTCATACTTCGATGAAACCATTTCTAAGTACTATTTTACAGACACAAGCGTGAAAGCATATATGATGATTTTTTTTTAGATAAAAAAAACTTGCCTAATAATTTATGTGTAGAATTTTAGATGATGTTAATGTGATAATTAAATATTTAATAGATACAAATTTTGACTGAAAGACTGGCTAACCTTGTCACTAAAAACATTACACGTCACATCGTTCGTTGGGAGGTTTTTTGTCCAAAAATAAGATGAATAGTTCATATGAGCATATAAAATTACAGTAGACAACAAATACAAAAAAAATTGTGACTGATATTATAATGGTTCTCTTAACAACGAAAATTTTCCCCGCTTGTAGATATTGAGGTTATATATATATATATATATATATATATATATATATATATATATATATATATATATATATATATATATATATACCGGGTGTCAACGAATCTATTAGACAAGTCATAATTTCTAGAGTATTATGTGTATTAAAATAAGAATTGGTACAGGTAAATGTTATGTGAAGAGGAGAGTTTTCGCATATTTTCCACTTTCCGGTCACTTCCGGTTTCACCGGAAATGGCCCCGGTTTTGAATTTTTAAATCGAACATCCTGTATATTTTAACATTTTTGGATTTCTGAGACAATTCTAGATCAAAATGTGACATTTTAAAAACTTTTTACGTTTACTTCATTTTTTTAGAGCAACTTTTAAAATTGCATCTAGGTGGCCATGATCGGACGCAAACTAATCTAAGGGCCTTAGGTGATGTCAAAAAAATACAATCGCAAAGTTTTAGTGACTAGTATGAAAGACAGGAATTGGATTAAAAATTTAACAAAATTAACAAAAAAACTAACAAAATAAACTAATAACTTAGACGACGCACTTAAAATATTTGAAAGTACAGTAACTGAATTTGTTAAAAAGTTTAGTGTAGTAAATGTTCAAAATGCATTCCTTCTCTTTCACGACACATTTCAGCTCGTTCAATTGTTTCTCTCAACACGTTTTGTAGCATTTGGGGCGTTATACTTCTAAATGCCCGTAAAATTCTTTCTTCTAATATTTCAAGAGTAGCTGGAGCTGCTCCATAGTAAATCCTTTCTTTAACATATCCCCAGACAAAGAAATCGAGCACAGTAAGATCCGGTGAGCGGGCTGGCCACCGTACCGGACCATTGGTTGCAATAATTCGATTATTAAAATGCTCTATTAAATAATTAAGAACTTCTCTAGTATTGTGAGGCGGTGCTCTATCTTGTTGAAAGTAAATTCGCCGTAAAACTGCTAAAGGTATATCATTGAGATGATTTTCGATTTCATTTTGAAGAAAACCTAAGTATCTAACCCCTGTTAACTGACCTTGAAACAATATTGGCCCAATTATTCTGTTTCCAACGATACCAGCCCAGACATTGACGCCAAATCTTTCTTGAAAATTGCCCTCTCTCATTTCATGTTGATTTTGTTGGGCCCAGTACCGAGTATTTTGCTTATTGAACATACCATTATTTGTAAATCGGGATTCGTCGGAAAATAGAATAAAATCGATAAAATTTGGGTTAACTCTACGATTCTGAAGCAACCAATCACAAAACACTACTCGTCTATCGCCATCCTCAGTATACAAATGTTGATGTAACTGATATTTAAATGCTCGATATCCCTGCTTTTTCAGTATTTTTCTTGCTGATTCATAACTTATCTGCAGTTCTTGACTAATTTTTCTTAACGAAACTGTTTTATCAACCTCAACCATAGCAAGTGCGTTAATCTCAGTCCCTTCATTTATGATAAACCTCTGTTCCGCCTCTTGATTTCCTATTTGCCTAAAATGAGTCTCGACATAAGGAAAATACTGATGGGCTGGATGTTGCCGATTCGGATATCTATGAGCATACAACTCGGCAGCATTCCTTGAATTTCTATGACACTCTCCAAATATTAATAACGTATCCACTTTTTCACTTTGAGTATACATTATTTTAACGAAAATTTAAACTAAACTTAACGAAAATTAAGAAACTTTTAGGTCAGTTCTTAGAGCGTACGTTACTGTCATTATCTACTTAAGTTGGTGCTTTGTTTTTCATAGAAGACTTGATAAAAACAGTTGCAAATTATTATGCATCATGGCTGTCCATGGCGCACTTGTCATAAGTAAATAAATTATCCAGTATTTTGCTTAATAATATTTAATTTCTGTTCTTATGTCTAATCCAATCGCAAATAAATTAGTACCGTTAGATTCGTCAAAGAATGCTTTTTTCGAAAAGTAGTTGTCAAAAAGGGATCGCCATTTGAAAATTAATAGTTAGAAATGAAAACGTAATTTTGTCAACTTGTCTTATTCCTGTCTTTCATACTAGTAACTAAAACTTTGCGATTGTATTTTTTTGACATCACCTAAGGCCCTTAGATTAGTTTGCGTCCGATCATGGCCACCTAGATGCAATTTTAAAAGTGGCTCTAAAAAAATGAAATAGACGTAAAAATTTTTAAAATGTCACATTCTGATCTAGAATTGTCTCATAAATCCAAAAATGTTAAAATATACAGGGTATTCCATTTAAAAATTCAAAACCGGGGCCATTTCCAGTAAAACCAACCGGAAGTGGCCGGAAAGTGGAAAATATGCGAAAACTCTCCCCTTCACATACCATTTACCTGTACCAATTCTTATTCTGATACACATAATACTTTAGAAATTATGACTTGTCTAATAGATTCGTTGACACCCTGTATATATATATATATATATATATATATATATATATATATATATATATATATATATATATATACTTTCAAACGATAAAATCAAAATGGAATGATTTTTAAAAATTTACAGATATACCCACCGAAGAATTTTTAGTTGGAGGACAAAAATGAATATATTTTAAATATTTTCAACTATTATCATTCAAAACTCCGATTTACAATAGAGATAGAGACTAACAACAAAATAAACTTTCTTGACATGACACTACACCATAGTAAAAACAAAATAGACATGGCGTGGTATACAAAAAAAAACCTGGTCTAGCAGATAGCTAAATTACTTTTTACCCAAAAAAAATCTGTTGTGGTTGGTTTGGCAGATCGTGCTATAGGACTCAGTGACTCTCTACCACGAACTTGACATATAAAACTGGACTGCCCATGCATAATACCTCCCTTATACTAATAAAATTTTTATAAAAAAATTGAACCGACTTCTAAAAGTGCGCTAAAAAGTGAAAAATAACCATAAATTTTTAAATGAAATTGAACTTTTTGAAGTCGGCGCCAAACTAATACCTGATAAAATGTGATTTGCATAAACAGATTAAAAATACTTTATTTGTAATTGCTTTCTTACCATAATTTGTATATATTAGTAGTTATTTATTTCGTGTACAAATAATTTGGCGCCGACTTCAAAAAGTTCAATTTCATTTAAAAATTTATGGTTATTTTTCACTTTTTAGCGCACTTTTAGAAGTCGATTCAATTTTTTTATAAAAATTTTATTTTTCTATTTTTAGTTTTAGAATTCATGATATTCATAAATTATTTGAACTAAGTACTAATCGAGATTAGTGTACCTCGCAATGACTCCAAACTGACAAAAAAGTACCCATTTTATCCAAAGTTCCAAATCAACCTAAAATGAACCACTAAATATTCTTTGATTTTTTAGAGTTTTCCAAATACCAATCAAATTGGGTCAAACGAATATATAATCTGTCATAGAAAATCCACTACCTTAAGTTTCAAATTAATTTTAGATTGGTAACATAGGCCCCAAAACCTTCCAATATCGATATTTAAAGAAAATAAATTAATTTTTTATCCACCATATTGGATACATCATATTGAATTTTTTGAAAATAATTCGTCATGTGTGACCCCGAAAACTCTCCCGTACCAATTTTGGTGAAAATCGGACAAAATTGATTATTTTGTCCGCCATATTGAATCCGCCATATTGAGTTTTTTTTTAAATAATTTCAGATTCTTTATGTGAGGCCCCGAAAACTTCTCCATACCAATTTTGGAGAAAATAGGACAAAATTGATTTTTTCATCCACCATATTGGATCCGCCATATTGAATTTTTTTTAAATTATTTTAGATTCGTCATATGCGACTCCGAAAACTCCCCCATACCAATTTTGGAGAAAATCGGACAAAAACAATTTTTTTGTCGGCCATATTGGATCCGCCAAATTGAATTTTTTAAAAATTATTTTAGATTCGTCATATGCGACCCCGAAAACTCCCCTGTACCAATTTTGGAGAAAATCGGACAAAAATGATATTTTTGTCGGTTATATTGGATCCGCCATATTGAATTTTTTAAAAATTATTTTAGATTCGTCATATGCGACCCCGTAAACCCTCCCTTACCAATTTTGGTGAAAATCGGACAAAACTGATTTTTTCTTCCGCCATATTGAATCCGCCATATTGAATTTTAAAAAAATAATATCAGATTCGTTATATGCAATCTCGAAAACTCCCCCATACCAATTTTGGAGAAAATCGGAGTAAATTAAATTTTTTGTCCGCCATATTGGATCCGCCATTTTGAATTTTTTAAAAATAATGTCATATTCATTGGGTACAAGCCCGAAAATTCCTTCATACCAATTTTGGAGAAAATCGGACAAAATTGAATTTTTAAAAATTATTTTAGATTCCTCATATGCGACCCCGAAAACTCCCCCACACCAATTTTGGTGAAAATCGGACAATAAACTTTCAAATTTTAAAAGCTTTCCAAAGTCAATTTTCTTCAATCTACTTAGGTTAAAGTATTTTTGTACTAATTAATATAATTTCTGGTTACTAGTAACAATAACTTTACAACAAAACAGTTTTCGGAAAATTATTAAAACTCTACAGATAATCTCTAAAATTTCTTAATCCTAACGCCATGAAGATAAAGGTAATTCTTATTTAATAGAAAATATTCTTGAAGTTCGACTGGTTTCTGAAAACAGAATACTAACCCTATTTTAGCAGTTCTTTGAAAATAAAATGTTGTTTCACGTATGTTCAGTAGAAATTTTGAATAGATAACCTAAATCATGACAATGTATATATTCAAAATATATTAAACATTGCCTCCAAGATTGTTATTATCATTTTAGCTAAAAAATAAAATATCTAAAAAATACTTACATTACTTTGAATTCCATAAATAATAATTTTGCAAACCAAACAAAAGTCTTGAATATTTAATAGTGGGGAATTTCTGTGAATTAAATTAATGTATCTTTGGTTCTGTAAGATACGCCACTGGTGTTTCAGGATATGTGTGCGTGTAGTATCAACTTGACTTACACACTGGACAATGCGGCATATTTTTTCTTTAACCAGTTAACCTTACTTGTTGTTTAAATTTTTGTATCATGAACGAATAAATTTAGGTTGATTAACGACAAAATTATTTTTATTTAAACCTAATTAAAAGTGTTGGGCTTCTAATGTATCAAGTGATGTTTTAAATTACCTTATGTATAATTTGTATATATTAATAGTTATTTATTTCATTTAGAAATAATTTGGCGCCGACTTAAAAAATTTCTTCTTCTTCTTCTTCTTCCTCTTGTTATAGGCTTACAGCCTGTTTTTTCCAACTCAATCATTCATTTCTACCTATTGGTCTTCTGGTTTCCGGTGTTCCATCTCGGGCGATTCTCGCTATCCTATTTTGCGCCATTCTTCCTACGTGCTCATTCCATGCTCTTCTGCGCTTTCGTCCCCATCTTACTATATCCTGCATTCCATGTTCCTCGCGTATTGTTGAATTGCGTATGTGATCTCTTAATGTGTATCCCGATATTCTTCTTAGTACTTTCATTTCGGCAGTTCTTAGAATTGATTTTGTTTTTGTGTTGTCAGCTCTCGTCTCTATTGCGTACGTCATTATCGGTCGAATACAGGTCTTGTAGATTTTTGTTTTTGCGTCTTTGCTCATGTATGTGTTGTGCCATATTATATCCGCCAGGCTTTCTGAGATTCTATTTGCCTTGTTTACTTGGTTTCTTACTTCTCTCGTTCTGTCTTGGTTTGCGGATATCTCAACTCCTAAGTAATTAAAGGTCATGAGTTGTTCTATTGGTTTGTCATCCACTACTAGTTTGAATCTTAAGGGCACTTTGCTTATTACAATTGACTTAGTTTTATCGATGGATATTTTCATGTTGAATTGCTTGCTTATGGTGTGGAATGCAAATAGAAGTCTTTGGAGATCGTCTTCATTTTCCGAGACTATGACGGCGTCATCAACGTAACATATTATTGTTATTTCCCCGGTATTCATTCTGTACCCTGGTGCCGCTCTTTTGACGTTCTCAATTATTTGGTCCATTACTATGTTAAACAGTAATGGACTCAGAGAGTCCCCCTGTCGAGCTTCCAACGAACTGATCTTTGTCGGTTCGAACCCTTTTTCGCCGCCCGGCGGCAAAAGAGATTTATTGCATCTGGACGTTGTAAACCAATAAAGGGTAAAGAAAAAAATATTTAAGTTTTGATTATTTTCTTTATATTCCGAAATGAAATGTAGTTAATTTTTTCTTATTTTCCAAATATTTAATAATGAATCCCAAAATGAGCTTATGTAGGGTTCAACATAACTGTGCTGCCGGGACATTAGAAATAAATCTAATTTTTTAAGTGATTTTATTTACATATTATCTCCTATATTTATAAATAAAAAAGATACCTTTTTGTTGTACTTTTACAAGATCTATTAATAAATCTCGGAAATCAGCCTTTACATGAGTTTGTTTTCCCGTTCACTGGCCATTATTACAATACCTCATGCTGTCAAATTGGCTGAAATTTTTTTAATATCATATTTTCCTTATATCATTATATTCCGAAATAAATAAGAGGTAGTTTTGCCTATTATCGAAATATTACTTAAGTAATCTCGAAATTAGCTTATACGTAGGTCGTCAGTAATCTGTTCACGGTTCAATATAGCGGTTTTCAGGTTGCTAAAAAAGAACCTACTTTTTTCAGGAGTGTTATTTTCTAATTATATTTAATATTTCAAAGTAAGCGAAATTTAACCAGTTTGTTTACTAGTTTGTTTGGTGATGATTGTAGCGGCGAGTGTGGCTGCATCGATGCGAACTTCAATTACGTTTTTCTTTAATAACATAGTTAATGCCGTTTCACCAGTCCTCGCTGATATTTTTTTTAATGTATGTAAGAAATTAACGTATTCCTTATAGTTTACATTTTGGGTTATCCCGAGTTACGAATTAGTTGTGCCCATATAAGTTTAATGGATTTTAATTAATGGTTCGAAGCACAACATTTCCAAGTTCTTCAGCCCATTCGTCTATCACATGTTTCTTAAATTGTCTTTCTTTCTAATTTGCAATTTTTACAAGTTCCTTCTTTAGTAAATTGTTCATAAAGGAAATATATTTTTTTAATAACCAATTTGTAATATCGCTTTTTCAACTATGTTATTGGCAACTTTTCCACCAGTCTAGAATGATTACTGGCGTTATCCAAATCTACAACTGACCTCTCCTGAATCAATTGTATCATTTGATAAAAATATCTTTGAAAGATTTCCGGCGTCATTTATTCACGTTAATCTTTGGTAGATTTCAATTCAAACTGCTGCAAAACTCCAATAAATTTCCTCCAATATGAGTTGTAATGAGTTGGTGGCCCTGAGCGGTTTTAAATCTGTCGATAACCTTTCTAAGAATGCTTCTCGAAAAATTGCTGTATTCTTATCTTCATACATTTCTTGTACTATGTGTCCTGTACTGAGACAAATTACATCTACATGCCTTCCCTGTGGTATTTTCTAATTTCCCGCAAATACCGTTTTCTCTAAAAGTATTTCCTCTGTATCACTTCTGTTTTCACTTTCCCTACGAGAAATTCATTTTGTTAGCACTTTTTACAGATTGGTTTTTCACATTCTACTCTTGTTTCATAACTTTCAAAACTTTATCGAAACTTGCTTTTTATTTTCTAACTAAAAACTTTCTGATTCGTTAACGTGTCTTCTTAGTATGTTTTTGAAGCATTCTTATAATTTTTTCTTCTAGGGTACGGTTCAGGCTAGCACACAGTTCCACTTTTCCTTTCCTTACTTCACCTATAAGTTGTAGATTCGCTAAGTTTTGGAGTAAAAGTAGAAATTTTCAATAGCTAGCATTGGAAGTTGTAAGATAATAACATAGCAAGGCCTTACATTTATACACATCTGAAGTATACTTAAAAATGTCATTACTGTTAATTGCCCAATTGAGATGTATACTTCTAAATCTAATTATCTTTTAAGTATACAACTCTTTCCTCAAATACATACTTCAGACACATACAATATCTACCCCTTGCGTTATCCAGTCATTTCCAAAAGAAAAATATATTATCAGCGGCCCATTTCCATATGGCCGACGCACTCGAAATTTTCTTCTCGCTGGTCTCTGCGAATTTTCTGACGCAATTTCATTTTACGCATTTACTTCTTTTCTTCTCTAAAATTTTTGTCCATAACTCACAAATTTTGGAATTATTTTCAGGTCCTCTATTTTCTTCCGATCACTCCATATTCACTTATGAACAACTTTTAATCAATTAATGCTAAGTGATAAATAAATTTCATTTCATTAACAAAAAAATAAGAAAATCTCGTGTCTTCAGTCTCACTGCAAAGTAAATTTTTTCGAAAAAGCGTGTCATAAACCCGTCTCACTAGATTAAAAAAACCCTTTGAGTTCGCACCAAAAAACCGACAGAAAATGGATCGCTGCGAGTCTCGGTCGAGCTACTCAAAAACAATAGAACTATAAAAAAATTGACTTCTTGTGACCCAACTGCATTTATTATCTCATTTCAAATTTGCCGACGATGGCCCTCGATAACAATAGAAATCGGCAAAATTTCAAAAGAGTCTCGTTCGAAGCTCGAGGCATACTCGACTCGAGCTCGACTCGCCATATTTATACGCACCTTTTATACACCCAACTGCAAGTATATTATCCACGTTTGGTAAATATTGTATCGTTTGAGTGTTAATTTTAAGTCATGTGAGTGTGCGTTTGTAACCATGTTAGTTTTATTTTGCTTTTATTTTAAATTATACTTTTGAATAAAATTTTTATAAAAAAAATTGAACCGACTTCTAAAAGTGCGCTAAAAAGTGAAAAATAACTAGAAATTTTTATATGAAATTGAAATTTTTGAAGTCGGCGCCAAACTAACTTGACAAAACGTGATTCGCATAAACAGATTAAAAATACTTTATTTGAAATTGTTTTCTTGCCATAATTTGTATATATTAGTAGTTATTTATTTTATTTACATATAATTTGGCGCCGACTTCAAAAAGTTCAATTTCATATAAAAATTTCTAGTTTTTTTTTCACTTTTTAGCACACTTTTAGAAGTCGGTTCAATTTTTTTATAAAAATTTTATTTTTCGATTTTTAGTTTTAAATTCATTATGATATTCATAAATTATTTGAACTAAGTGCTAATCGAGATTACTGTACCTCGCAATGACTCCAAGGTGGCAAAAAAATACCCAATTTATACATAATTATAAATCACTCTAAAATGAACCACTAAAAATATTTTGATTCTTAGAGTTCTCTAAATACCAATGAAATTTTTTCAAACGAATATTTAGTCTATCATAGTAAATCCACTATTTTAAATTTGAAATTAATTTTAGATTGGTAATATAGGCCCCAAAACCTTCCAATATCGATATTTAAAGAAAATAAATTAATTTTTAATCCACCATATTGGATACGCCATACTGAATTTAAAAAAAATAATTTCAGATTCGTCATGTGTGACCCCGAAAACTCTCCCGTACCAACTTTGGCGACAATCGGACAAAATTGAATTTTTGTCCTTCCTATTGGATCCGCCATATTGAATTTTTAAAAATTATTTTAGATTCGTCATATGCGACCTCGCAAACTCCTCCGTACCAATTTTGGAGAAAATCGGATAAAAACGATTATTTTGTCGGCTATATTGGATCCGCCAAATTGACTTGTTTAAAAATTATTTTAGATCTGTCATATGCGACACCGAAAACTCCCCTGTACCAATTTTGGAGAAAATCGGACAAAATTGATTTTTTTGTCGGCCATATTGGATCCGCCATATTGAATTTGTTAAAAATTATTTTAGATTCCTCATATGCGACCCCGAAAACTCCCCCGTACCAATTTTGGAGAAAATCGAACAAAATTGACATTTTCGTCCGCCATATTGGATCCGCCATATTGAATTTTTTAAAAATTATTTTAGATTCGTCATACGCGACCCTGAAAATTTCACCGCACCAATTTTGGTGAAAATCGGACAAAATTGATTTTTCGCCCGCCATATTGGATCCGCCATATTGAATTTTTAAAAATAATATCAGATTCGTTATGTGTAACCTCGAAAACTCCCCCATAACAATTTTGGAGAAAATCGGACAAAATAAATTTTTTTGGCCGCCATATTGTAAGCGCCATCTTGGATTTTACTGCATCAATTTCATCTAAAAAATATGGGACCACCGCAGCAACTTCCTGAACATAACGTAAAAAATTTCATTCAAATCGGTGCAGCCGTTCCGGAGTAATCGGTGTACTTACATAAAAAAAATACATAGTCGACGAATTGAGTTACCATATATATATATATATATATATATATATATATATATATATATATATATATATAAAGCTGAGTTTAAAATCAAAAAACAGCTAACAAGACGACAAAGGCGATATCTCGATGGTCCACTTGATAATACAAGAACCACACAGATTAACAAAGTTTGTAAAAGAACCACCATATGGTGGCGCGACGGTGAATTAAAACAGAAATATGTAAAATCGAGTACACGAAATAGGAAGGTAAGCTTTGACTTTCTTCTCGGTATGGTGGTACAGGTAGGCCACCATCTCGATGGTGGTGGAATAGGATAAATTGTGTTTTATTACAGTTTATTCTAACTGTGCAACCTCTAACACAGAAAGGATATGATGGAGCGAAGTTTGCATTCACTGTTTCGCATTTTATTTCACTTACATCCGTGAAAGCCGTATAAACATATATAAGCCATCCGACGAGAGGTCGGCGAATCCGCGTTCAGTGTTGCATGTTTCCTTCCAATCTGTCCTTTGCACAGCCAGGTGCATGTCGGTATCCTGATGAGTCTAGTGAGAGACGAAACATGTATCTCTGCCGTATCACTGTGGCGGGGAAGGTAAGCTTTGACTTTCTTCTCGGTATGGTGGTTTTATTACAGTTTATTCTAACTGTGCAACCTCTAACACAGAAAGGATATGATGGAGCGAAGTTTGCATTCACTGTTTCGCATTTTACTTCATATATATATATATATATATATATATATATATATATATATATATATATATATATATATATATATATATATGATATATCTGCGAAGACGGGAGAAAGTGAAGAACCCATTGGAAGGTCGTCATTCTGAGCGTAGAACTTGTCCTTTACTTGGAAGCACTACGTAGGCAACAGTCCAAAAAGGCCCATCATCTCGTGCATTGGTAACGTGGTTTGATCTGATAATGTTACATCATCCGAAAGTCTAGTTTTGATTATGTCTAGGGATCCCCTAATGGCATATTAGTATAGAGACTTTCCACATCAAAACTTATTAACTTGTCGTCTGATTTTAGATTAACGTTACTTATAATATTCACAAAATATGTGGAATTTTTAACATATGTGTTCGTCTTACCTTCTAAAGGTTGTATTATTTTGAAAAGAAAATTCACCAGTGCACCTCTTGAGGATTCCCTGGAGCTGGTTATTGGTCTCAATGGCCAGTTGATTTTCTGAATTTTCGGTAGTCCGTGGTACATGGTCTTTGTATTTCTTTAGTTTCCGGTAGATTTTTGACTCTATAGATTTGGTTGGGTCACGAATTAGCTGTCTAAATTTTCCTTCTTCCAGAATATCCTGACTTTTTGGTCGTATGTTACAATGTCCATGATTTCCGTTGCATTTCCCTTATCCGCTGGTAGAATCTTTGTGTTAATAACGTTAAAAGAGTGGGTGCCATATACACATCAAACTACTCTTATTTTGTATAATTTTGTTCTGCAATAAAGAGAATTCAGAAAGTAAAAAATGTAATTTAAACTTTAAAATAAGAAAATCCTTTTATTAGATAAATCTTTCGCTGTAAAGAATTTCCACCCATCTTAAACTATAATTGGAAAAGTTTTCAATGGAACTTTTCACGCTCTTTTACTTTAAAGAAAGATCATTTTAAACAACGCCATATAAGTCATTTTTACAAAGAGAAAAACTATATTGAAATGAAGAACTCCTTACAGGTGTTTAAGTAATTTTGGAGAAATTCAAACTAAAAGTTGTCAGACTTTGTCTTTTGTATTAAAGGGAAAATTTGTAGTTTAAGATTAAAAATTTCTGTTGATAATAAAATAGATTTTAAATAACCAAAAATAGATAATTAACAGAGAATAAGAAACATCGTGAAACTTAAATATATTTACTAAATTCAATTCAATTTATTTTTCAATATACAAGGTGTCTTACGACGAACTGCTATAATCAATTTTTCGTAAAATTTAAATTCTTAAAATTGAGCAGTTTTCTAAGATCAGTGGGGGCATTTCGGCTACAATATTTTCCAGATGGTGGTACTTATGTTTATACTTGAAGTTGATGCCTTCTTGCTTATTTTAAATGGAACACCCTATATGTTATTTTATTTTTAGATTTCACGCATATTTTATGTATAATGTCCTATACCTAAATCTAACTGTTTTTGACATATTTTAAATCTTATGTCAAAAATAGCTTTTGCAGGCCTAAATATAACTATAAATTTGCCTTATATGAAAGTCTTAATTGGGATTCGTTTCCCTCTACAAAGGGATCTATTTTAGTGGGCTGTGTTGAAAAAATCGCTAAAAGTCAATTTTTTTAAGAGTAAACCCCATATTTTTATAACGTTATCTTATTGAGCCTTAAAAATAAGGGTACACAGTTTGGCCGTATGACGCAGATAACTTCCATAATTTTCTGGAACATCTAAACCAACAACACCCTGGCATAAAATTCACTATGGAAAGTGAATCAAGGGGTACCCTTTCGTTTTTCGATGTATTAGTACAAAGAAAAGATAATGAGAAATTAGAACATTCTGGGTACAGAAAACTAACCCATACCAATAAATATATCAATGCAACATCACACCATCATTCTTCTTAAAAACAATCTATCATTAACTCTTTGGTACTATTGTGAAACCTAATATTTCACTATTATTTGCCGACAAAACTTGGCTAAATAGGAATTCAAGTTTTGTAAAAAGCATGACAAACAGGATGTCTGGGAAGGATACCGGTGGATCCCACTGATGAGTCCACCACCGGTATTGGGACGAAACATCCATATATTTTCGGTGGTCAAAAATTAGATCGCTAGTCATATGTCCTTTCCATCAAGGGCATGATTATTTGCGACATGGCGACCGTGACAGGACGGCGAATATACGACTAATGTTCAACACCGCTCATGATGCGGATATAGGACAAGCGTCAAAAACCGCTCAAGGGCTTTCATTAAGCCCGGCCTGACTTTTGGAAGACCACCGAGGATGTTCGTTTCACATTCTTTCTCAGGCATATGCTTTCCTACGGCTTAGACTTCCTATCGTAGTCAAAGTCGGATAAGCAGATGCCTTGCGGGGGGCATATTGTGAAACCTAATATCTCACTATTATTTGCCGACAAAACTTGGCTAAATAGGAATCCAAGTTTTGTAAAAAGCATGACAAACAGGATTCCTGGGAAAGATATCGCTGGATCCCACTGATGAGTCCACCAGCAGTATCGGGACGAAACATCCATACATTTTCGGTGGTCGAAAATTAGATCGCTAGTCATATGTCCTTTCCATCAAGGGCATGACTATTTGCGACAGTACATAGAGCTCTTTCACCGACAAGATTGCCAAATTGTTCCGAAAATCAAACATTCGGATAATTTAACATATGTAAAAAAGTTGGACAATGTTTGAAGTCATCAAATGACACAATACCATAACAAACAGAAGACGATTATAATATACCTTGCTCTTGTGGTAAAGTATATGTGGGTGAAACAGGATGGTCCATATCCACTAGGTTTAAGGAACATGAACGTCCTTTCTGAGTCCAATTTTCAGAAATGCTGGTAAAAGAGATGTATTAATGATGACCATGTTTTTGCAATCCAATTATGGATTATATGCTGATGACTTAAAAATTTTTGAAATGATATGTAATGCTGAGGCTATGTGCAGTTTACAGAACGACATTAATAGGTTTTCTAGGTGGTGCAATGTAAATAAACTTTTTTTGAATGTTAAAAAAGGTAAATATATACAATTTTCCAGGTCAACTAATTTTAAACAGAATAACTATTGTTTGAACAATTATAAAACCGAAAGTGTTAAACTTATTCGGGATCTTGGGGTTTTCTTTGATAACAAACTTACTTTTACTCAGCATGTTGATGCTTGCCGTAACAAGGCTCTCAAGATGCTGGTTTTTATAATGAGAAACACTAGAGATCTTAATAATGTCAAGATTCTAGACAGATTTTGTGTATTATATCCTATACTTAAGTCTAGACTTTTTCACATATTTAAGTTTTTATGTCAAAAATAATTTTTGCAGGCCTTAAAATAATTATCAGTTTTTCCTATAAAGAAGCCTTTTTTATTGAATTTGGGTGAGATTCCTTGTTGTAAAGGGCCAGCTTTATTGGATCTTTATAACATTTTGATAAGCAATAATAGAGGGTGTTCAAAAAATAACATTAAAAATTAAATTGAAGGAATCGTCAAAAGAATTTTGCAGAACGTACCATGTTGTTTTTCGCAATCCAAAAAGCTTTCCTGTTTAAATAATGCTGGTAATCCATCCGCTAAATGATTGTTTAATCCATATCCAGATTTAATAAATATTAAAAAATATAAAGCTGAAAAAACTCCACACTTCACCGGAATCATCGTAAATTTTTAATACTATCTGAAACACTTAACCGTCAAAACTTGGATACAGCTTTTCTCTAAACCAAAACATAAGTTTTTCTTTGTTGAATATTGAATGATGAAAATAAGTAGGTTGACGTATATTTATAACAAATTTTTAATTTTCAAAGATTTATAACGATAAAAAAACGATAGCCTTCAAAAAAATATTTATAAAGTATGTGAGACAAATTCTTATTAAAAGGTGGTACACAATTAGCATCTAATTATGGGGATTAATTTAATATACTCTTATTTTTACCGCGCTAACAACTTCAATCGTCTTAATGCAGGTGTTTCAAACAGCACGTGTTATCGCTTATAGGGAGATCTCTCACATTAGTATAGGAATAAATTCCTATCAAGGTGGGTTCCTTCGATCATACTCTAGATTTAAACAACAATAGATTTGTCTGAAGGCTGTTTATGGTCGGTGGGGGAGACGCTTTTTTGATGTTTGACAGACATAAACATATTTAGTTATCTTGTCTTTCAGTTTAATTGCTTGTCGTGACTTTTTCGGTGTTTTTAAGTGTTAGAAATTACTATAAATGCGAAGTTTACAATTAATATTAACAAAAAGAGGATTCAAAATTTATTTTTATCGGTAAATATTGTTAGATTGTTTACATATTGAAAATAACAATAATAAAAATTTAGGCAACCATATATTCATACTTTGTTTTCAGAATTGACGTACCCAGGGGTATGTTCGAAGGACGTACCGATGATACTCGTTTAAATAATGCAGTTAGAAAAGGATAGCATAAAATTGGTATGTCTGTACCAAGAAATTAAATATCTACTGTTTATGAACACTTTTTCAAATATAAATAAAAATATTATTACGTTATTCAGCGTTCAAACAACCGGGCCCTAGTTCTGACGTTATGCTACTTCTACAGGGGTATGTTCGAAGATAGGTTCGCTCGTGCTACGTCAGTATGAATAAGCCCTGCTGTCTGGGCCTTCCATAACATTCCAGATATAATAATGTCAAAATACGCAATTATGAAATTACGAGATATGTTGGCTGAACTATTTCTAAAGTTTCGGTACATATAAAGGGTAACAAATAAAATTGTAATAATTAAAGATATATTTCCATCACTTATTTACTCTTAGTATGAGAAAATATTGAAAATTTTAATATGATAGGAAGAAATTCGATGTCATTGATACTAAATGATGAATAAAACTTTTATAAAAAAAAGTGCGCTAGAAAGTGAAAAATAACTATAAATTTTTATATGAAATTGAAATTTTTGAAGTCGGCGCCAAACTAATTCATGATAAAATGTGATTCGCATAAACATATTAAAATTACTTTATTTGTAATTGCTTTCTTACCATAATTTATATATATCAGTAGTTATTTATTTCATTTAGAAGTTATCGGGCGCCGACTTCAAAAATTTCATTTTCATATACAAATTTATAGTTATTTTTAATTTTTTAGCGCACTTTAAGATGTCGGTTCGTTTTTTTTTTAATTTTATCTTTCGATTTTTAGTTTTGAATTCATTGTAATATCCATAAACTATTTCAACTAAGTACCAATCGAGATTAGTGATGATTCTAAAGTGGCAAAAAAATGCACACTTTATCCAAAGTTGTAAATCACACTAAAATGCACCACTAAAAATTCTTTGATTCTTATTATCTCCAAATACCAGTGAAATTGTGTTAAACAAATATTTAGTCTGTCATAATAAATCCACTATCTAAAATTTCAAATTAATTTTAGATTGGTAATATAGGCCCCAAAATCTTCCAATATCGATATTTAATGCACCTAAGACGTAAATTTCTTAACCCGGTATATTTTATAGTACATATTGAGTTCGTATATGCCCCAAGAACCCCGCAATATCAATTTTAGACAAAATCGGAAAATGTAAAATTTTCAGTCCTTCATATCGTATCTTATCGACTTAATAGTTGTAAAAATTAACTTCATATTCATAATACGCGACCCCGTAAACTTCCTAATACCACATCTGAAAAAATGCGAATAAGCTAAAATTTTCAACCCACCATATTGGATCTGTCATATTGAATTTCAAAAAAATAATTTTAACGTCTTAATCTAATCTAAATCTAAACCCTTCAAAGCCCCTTACTACCAATTTTGGATGAAATTCGGAAATTTAAAATTTCTAGACGTCATATTACATCTGACATATCAGATTTTCTTAAAATAACTTTAAGTTCGCTATTTACATCCTCAAAAATGATTTAGTTCGACCCTTGAATAAAATCGAAAAATGTAAAAATTTTAGTCCGCTATATTGGATTCGCCATATTGAATCCTGAAAAAATACTTTTAAATTTATAATTTACACCTTCAAGAACTCGCTATATTAGTTTTGGAGAAAATTGAAAAATGTAAAATTTTTAGGACGCCATATTGAATCCGTCAGATTGAGTTTTTTAAAAATTATTTTAAATTCGTAATTAACACTAACGAAAATTCCCCAATACTGATTTTAGACAAAATCGAAAGACGTAGAATCTTTAATCCGTCATCTTGGATCCGCCATTTTTTCTTTAAATAATATCAGATTCGTAATGTATGATTCCAAAAACTCCCCCATATCATTTTTGAAAAAATCGGACAAAATTAACGTTTCATCCGCCATATTGGATATGACATATTGGATTTTTAAAAAATAATTTTAGATTCGTCATGTTCGACCTCGAAAACTCGGCCGTACCAATTTTGGAGAAAATCAGACAAAATTGATTTTTTTGTCCGCCATATTGACTTTTTTAAAAATGTTTTGGATTCAATATGTGCGACCCCAAAAACTCCCCTACCCCAATTTTGAAGAAAATTGGACAAAATTAACGTTTCTTGTCCGCCATATTGGATCCGCCATATTGAATTTTTTAAAAATAATTTCAGATTCGTTGTGTACCACCCCGAAAATTTCCCCGTACCAATTTTGGAGAAAATCGGACAAAATTAATTTTTTTGGCAGCCATATTGTCAGCGCCATCTTGGATTTTACTGCACCAATTTAGTCCAAAAAAATATGGGACCACCGCAGCAACTTCCTGAACATAACGTAAAAAATTTCATTCAAATCGGTGCCGCCGTTCCGGAGTAATCGGTGTACATACATAAAAAATACATACATACTCGACGAAATGAGAACCTCCTTCTTTTAGAAGTAGGTTAAAAATTATATGTAAGACTTAACATGCTATGCATAGTTTTTGGAGAAAAAAAATATCGTGATGATACATAACCTCAATAATAGGCCAAAATTGCGTTTTTGCACTTTTAGGTTAGAATATTTAAACAACTTGATGTGATAAAGCAATTCTAGATTTGAAATGAGCGACCAAAAATTTACAAGAAATGAATATTCTTATTCAATGAACAAATTTCACATCGTGGTGTGTTATAGGAGTTTTTCTAGAACCATATTATCAGAATTATAACAAGACATAAGATAATAGAACTGTACGACTAAGAGGGTGGGCCGTGACGTCATCGAGAAAATTTGTTTTAGCACGTAGCCCTCGTTTAGAAAAGTTATTGGTTGAATACACTGAAAAGGAAGGAATCAAACTTGCAATAAAAACAATTTTACTTTGATACACCTTATATTTGTAATATTTCTAGCTCCAACTCTTATTTATATTATGGGGCCTTCATCCCAATTTATTTTAATTTAATGCCGTTTTAACCACATTAACTCTATTTTATTCCATTTTAACTCCATTATCTGGAAATTTCTTTTCATTTTTCTTATTCTCGGGTACTTTAATTTGTGGGATGTACATTTTTTGTAATCTTAGTCCTGGATATTCGATAATTACTGTCATAAATATTCCCAAAAGAAATGACAGGGTGGCATGTCTAATTATCATTTTTACCTAAAACAACACAAACATTTTAATTTTTCTAATTGTCAGTGAAAAACTATTTAATATTACAGTTAAATTAATAACTGCAGAGGTACTTATTTAATTAGCATTCTCTTAAAGTCGGCGAAGCAGTAGACTAAGGGCTTATTTTTAAATTATTTCTAGGTAAATAGACAGACAAGTTCTTTTTGTATATATATATATATATATATATATATATATATATATATATATATATAGTAAGATGCGAACAGTAAATGTAAACTTCCTTCCATCATATCCTTTCCCTCCTCGCTACAGTGATATGGCAGAGGTACATGTTTCGTCTCTACTAGACTCATCAGGGTACCGACATGCACCTGTTTGGGCAATGGACAGATCGGAAGGAAGTATGCAACACTGAACGCGGCTTCGCCGACCTCTCGCCGGATGGCGTATATATGTTTATGAGGCTTTCACGGATTCCTTCGTGTGAGATACAATTGCAGTGGACATATCCATATTATGCCGTTGTAGTGCTGAAGTCACATTCGGCAAACATACAACTATATGCAACTCCGTGAATAGATGAAGTAAAATGCGAACAGTAATTGCAACTTTGTTACATCATATCCTTTCCGTGTTAGAGGTTGCGCAGTTTGAATGAATTGCTACAGAACACAATTCATCCTATTACACCACCATCGAGATGATGGCCTACCTGTACCACTATATCGAGAAGAAAGTCAAAACTTACCCTCCCCGCTACAGTGACACGGCAGAGCTACATGTTTCGTCTCTATTAGACTCATCAGGGTACCGACATGCATCTGTTTGTGCAATGGACAGATCGGAAGGAAGTATGCAACACTGGACGTGGCTTCGCCGACCTCCCGCCGGATGGCGTATATATGTTTATGAGGCTTTCACGGATTCCTTCGTGTGAGATACAACTGCAGTGGATATATCCATATTAAGCCGTTGTAGTGCTGAAGTCACATTCGGCAAACATACAACTATATGCAACTCCGTGAATAGATGAAGTAAAATGCGAACAGTAATTGTAAACTTTGTTACATCATATCCTTTCTGTGTTAGAGGTTGCACAGTTTGAATGAATTGCTACAGAACACAATTCATCCTATTACACCACCATCGAGATGATGGCCTACCTGTACCACCATACCGAGAAAAAAGTCAAAACTCACCCTCCCTGCTACAATGATACAGCAGAGGTACATTTTTCATCTCTACTAGACTCATGAGAGTACCGACATGCACTTGTCTGTGCAAAGGACAGATCGGAAGGAAGTATGCACAGAAAGGTGCATGTCTGTACCCTGATGGGTCTAGTAGAGACGAAACATGTACTTCTGCTGTATCACTGTGGCGGGGAGGGTAAGCTTTGAGTTTGTGTTAGAAGCTTTGTTTGATAAATCAAATCAAATAAATTATTATGCATAAACTCTAAAAGTTATTTTACAGATCTTTTAGCAATAACTAATAATAATTTTAAATAGAAAGTAATTGAAGTAAAAATTTCTTTATGTTGCGGGGGTCCTCTGACCTTCTTCTTCTTCTTAAAGTGCCTATCCTCTTTGGATGTTGGCTATCACATTGGTCCATATTACTTTATTCACTGCTGCTCTGAAGAGACCTGTTGATGTCATTCCAGTCCATGTTCGTAGGTTGTGCAGTCATGATATTCGTCTTCGATCAGCTGATCTCTGGCCTTCCATCTTTCCCAGCAGGATAAGTTGGAGCAGGCGATATTTTTCATTCCGCATGATATGTCAAAAGTACTCCAATTTTCTGCCTTTGACATTTGTAAGGTATTCCAGTTCTCCACCGATACGTTGTAAAATGTTTTCGTTTGATACGTGGTGTATTCAAGGAACCCTAAGCATGCGGCGGTAGCACCACATCTCAAATGCATCTATACGTTTACATGAAGCATCGGTAAGGGTCCAGGCTTCTGCTCCATATAAGAGAGTTGAGAGTACATAGCATTTCAAAATCCTGATCCGCGTATGTATATTGAGGGATAGGTTGCAGAGTATGTTGCGCAGCTTATTAAAAGTACCTCTTGCTTTCTCGATTCGGCTTCTTATTTCTCGAGAGTGGTCCCAGTCCTTATTCAACGTGCAGTCTAGATATGTGATCGTCTCGGCCATTGTGAGAGTTACGTTGTTGGCAGTAAACTGTATATTGCCGACGTCGTTTTTACTGACAATAATCGTTTGCGTCTTCTTGCAGTTTATCTTCATACCATATCTGTTGCAAGCTGTCACTATTCGGTCGATAATTCTTTGAAGTCCCTCTGCAGTATCGGCTATAAGAACGGTATCATCCGCGTATCTTAGGTTGTTTATTACTTCTCCATTTACAATAATTCCATCTTCTATGTTGCCCAGTGCTTCTTTAAAGAGATGTTCTGAGTATACGTTGAATAGAAGTGGCGACAGTATACAGCCCTGGCGTACTCCTCTGACCAGTCCCTCTTAATGTGACCCAATTCAAATTAATTAATTTATTAAAATAAATACTTACGAAAATCGAACCTTCATAATGTACCGAATCTTGATACAATGTTACTTCAGAGAATATAATGAACAAGTGAAAAAGATAAGTGCAGTAAGTAAAATTGCCCATTTTTACTGCAAAATCCGACTCTAATATTCTTTTAATCATGCCTACAAAAAACAAAACAAGAAAAATGAGGGGTCTACTTTAACAGCAGATATTACTGAAAATTAAGTTTTGTCTGTGACGGAACGATGACAGGTTCCATGCAGTATTGAATATACCAGCACTGATTCTGACTTTTATTTTTATATTGTTATTAATTTACTCTCTGAAGACTGTTGTAAAGTACTAAATTAATATTTGTCCATCTTTCTTGGTGATCGCATTTGAATTTAATATTTGAACTTTGGTAATAAAACTTAATAATTAATACTGAATCGCTAAGAACGAGCAAACCAAAAGTAAAGTTTAGATATATCAAAATATCAGTCCAAAATTTACATAAATCATAATTTATTGTCATCAAATAGAATATAAATATCAAAATTTTATCATAAATTGACAATTAGGAATCTATTTTGATTTTGTGTTTCAAAGCTTAAAATTACATCTTGTTGCCAAATCACGTCAGATGGCCGACCAATGAGAAAAAAAAAAATAAAACAAAAATTTATTCTGCGTCATCATTTACTATATAAGCCAAAATTCATTTTTTTTAAGTACAAGTTCATCAGTTGTACAGTAAACATCGATAGTCTGGTTTATAAGAAGTAACATAACTTCAATATTTTCAGTTGTTATTTTGAAAAGTGAAAGAAGGAGTGGATATTAATCGATTTTAGTGTAAAAATCGCTAGTTTTTTTTATTAACTGGACCATAACCTTAAAAATTTTCATTTGTTATTTTATAAAAAAAATATTTTAGAGGAAGACAGTGCAGATTAATTTGTGATAGAAATAACATTGCTGGTCTCATTCATTAAAATTTCTAAAAAAAGGGAAGAAACATAGAGCTTGGATATAAAAATATCTGGAGATTGAAAGTCAATTTTAAAGGAAGGAAAATAAGCTTAATAAATTAGTAAATAAATTATATCAATAAGCAAGTAGCTGTGAAAAATATTTAAATAGTTGGCAAAGGAGAAAGGATTTGTAAGTTTTCCTTTATAAAAAAAAAGGAAGGAGAAAATCTAAAACGTGGATTTAAAAAATTTCTGGAGATTTAAAAGGTATTTACTGTGTAAGATATAAGACTTTCCTGAAAATAATTTGATATAATAGATATATACTAACCTTATTATGAATAGTTATTGTTAATAATAAAATAAATTGTTTAATTTGCATTGTAACAAGATCACTTTTAATAATAAAGGCACACACTAAATTATTTTTAGATTGTGTAAAATAAAATCACAAATATTGAGACACTAATTTTTTTTATAAATATAAAAAATTTTGGTACAACGGATTATGCTTAGGTATAGTTATTTGTGCCTGGCACATATATATATATATATATATATATATATATATATATATATATATATATATATAATGTGCTGTCAATAATTTTTATTTCTCCAATACCAAACAAACCATTCAATTAAATTTATATTTTTTTTACGGGCACGTTGCGCAGTCGTGAATAAAACATAAAAAAAACTACAGAATCATCGCAATATGTACATATATATACATATATTTAAAACTACAACAAAACTGAGCCCGGAGGGTTGTGTGTTTGTATTCGTCTTTTGCTTAGCAAAATACATAAGAAATAGCTACAGAATTATATTTAAAAAAATTATTGCCGACCAGTATTATTGAAAGTACGTCCCCGTTCAGTAGTAACTTTATCAGTAAGTAAAAGATTTTTAGATCTGCGTTAGCAGAGTTCCAACGTGCTTTTTTGTAAATGCTACCAATATCGTTGTCTTGTGTGAGGTAACTGACAACTTCTCCCATCGATATCAGAAACTGATTATATAAAGGTCTCTTTAAATTCATTAGTAACTGCGAAGTATCAACAGGTTGTTAGTGTATCCGAGAGAGTGAAAATTTTCTCTCTTTAGGCTTGTGAGTAGGCACTCCATTAAGGTAGCCCACCGTAGTAGAGATAATATACCTTTCTATGGACAGCCCTTTTGTCAACCTTTCTCCTAATGGTCAGCTTGTTGTAAGTCTCGATGAATCTAAGTATTTGAATTCCAATTACAAAAGTTCAAAGGTTTTTTTTTCATTTTGCAACTCCTAATCATATTTTAATTCTTTTGTTATTGAAGCAAATTGGAATAGCAAAGAACCAAGATCTTACCTCCTAATCCGTTCGACATCCCCAAAATTCCAATTCCAATCCCTAAAGCAAATAATGGTTTTAACAAAGGCCCAACAATGGCTCTACTGATTCCAATATATTCATAAGTAGATGCGTATACAACCAATACTGGAAGAACTAAAAATACTGCTAGCCAAATCTTTTGCAGAACCTAAAATGGATTATAAAGTAATTTTAACTATTGACAACTAGAAAAACTACCAACATCATATAAATAGCAATTTGAAAATAACGTATAACAATTTGTTTATTGCTACGTTTAACAATAATTTGATTACACAAACATATCATTCATTGTTCATATCTCGTCAAGAAACCACAAGTTAAAAAAAATAAAGATTCTATGACTAATATTCGCCGAGATAATCCAAATTTTTCAGGTGAAACGAATGTGAAGCATCCGAGTCACGTTTATTTAGGTGCACCGCAAGCTGAAAGAACGCCCCCCTCCATTGCTCACTTTCTGACTCTTGAAATAGGTGCAGCTTTAAACTATTGCAACATTAACAATTTTAAAATAATTGAGCTGAAAGCGGCTGCATACAATAGTTTAACCATCTCCCTATGAGTTCCTACTTAAATAATTCCCTAGTAAAAAACAACGCGGAAGCGATTTTTTGGAAAAAAATTCTATCTCAGCTTCTAGTGGTCGTATAGAATTTGTTTTTTTTTCAAAATGTGCACCAAAACCTCATCTATCACGTCCACTTATCGGCATTTCAATATCAACAATTATTGAAGAGGTATTCTATCTATTTATAACGAAAAAACCAACCACAACTTTGTTTATCAATTCAACAATTTAAGATCAACAATTCATTTGGTTCTTTTTTGTTATTGTTAGTATAAATCTGGAACTTTCATTTGCGTATCCGCAGGTCGCTTTACGACCTCTAGATCGCTGAAATCATCTATCAAAAAAAAAAAAAAAAAAAAAAAAAAAAAAAAAATTCCTGTGCAAAAAACTATTGAATATTTTTACTTGAGATTTTGCACATTTATTGTATGCAACAAGAGACTCCTTTAGTTGAAGTATCAAGTTAATGCAATATATTTTTCTGTTGTTTGTAACGATTGAAAAAACAGCCATTCTAGCAATAACTAACGAACAAATTATCCGATTTGGATGAAAATGAAAGAAAATGAGACATAAAATACTATATAATTACTATTATCCTTCTGAAGGTTCTTGCGTAGTCAGAAGTCTACTAAAAATAATTTTTTTCCAGATGCTAATTTCGCTGGCCTATTACAGTAGAACATTGAAACATTTTCAACTTACCGGATTGATTTTTATCTTTTTATTTTTAGTATGGAAATAAATTGCTCCAAACGCTATACCCACAAAGCAGGAGTTCCAATTTGAAGACGGATTTATGTAAAGGTTTTGAAAATCTGCACATTCGGCGAATTTTCTCATTGTCCTAAAAAAGTTTCATATAATCATTTCACAGAAGTGATAAAAAATGATCAAAATATATGAAGATAGCGCTAACTTTTTCTAGATAGACACAACGAAAAATTAAGTGAATGTACATACAGGGTGAGTCAACGATTGGATGAAGTAGGTTTGTGCCTTTTCGGTGAAATTAACAAAGAAACTATATTTATTGTTTGATACAGTTTATTTTTACGCAGATTTTAAAAATATTTAGGACTCTACAGGGTGAGCCAAAAAACTAGGACACCATAAAGTTGTATTTTTTTAAACAGAATACCCTATATACGAATCATATTTTCGATTTAGCTTGTAATTTTAAATCTTTTTTATTAAGGGTTTACTATAACAAAACTTTATAGTTTCTGAGATAATTAAGTTTAAAGAAAAAAAGTCACATTTTCAAGCATCAATTCAATGCTAAATAACGTTTTCAATTTTGTAACAAATATATTCAAATTTGGAATTTAGCAAGGCCAAGGACAAGTTAACATAATTTTTACCTAATATTTGCAATAAAAGCTACAGGGTGTTGAACACATCGGCTCAAATTTGAACAGGTTTAAATGAATAAATACCTTTTTTTTTTAATGGTACACCCTGTATATTTTCATGTTATTTAATAGAGTAATAAAAACCCTAAAAGTTTTGTTCAATATATCCTATACCTATTTATAATAGTTTTTGAGATATTTCAGTTTTTCTTATTTTCCATACTTTTTTACAGAAATAGTCTTCATTATCATAGTAGCCATGTAAAATAATAAAAAGAAACTACAGAAACAAACAGAATGTGGTTAAATATGATGAAATACATTATTCGTTATATTACAACGGCAATAGTTTAATTAAACATAATGTGAAAAAATTAACACAACAATAACGACAAGGCAAGTACATATTTACTTTTATACTAAATTGAAACAAAAAAATTACCTATTAAATACTGAGGTTAATTATTTCTTTTTAATAAGTGTTTGAATAAACGACCCTCTTGTGCAATGCACAAATTTAGTCTTTTTTGCAGATTTTCTCGGACCCTGGACAAAATTAGTGGCGTTATTGTTCTACAGGTATCCCTAATCCTGTTTCGCATATCTTCCACTGTTGTTGGTGGATTAACATACACCTTATTTTTAATATAACCCCATAGAAGAAATCTAATGGGGTGATGTCGCAAGACCTTGGTGGCCACTCAATAAAACCCCCACGTCCAATCCATTTTTGCGGATATTGTTGGTCCAAAAACGCACGAACTTCACGATGGTAATGCGGAGGCGCACCATCGTGCTGGAACCACATACTTTCGAGCTCATCCCTATCGAGACCTTGAAGCAGTTGGGGTAGTTCTTCTTGTAGAAAGTTCAGGTAACTATGGCCATTTAGTGGTTCATTAAAAAAGTGGGGTCCAATAATTCGATTATGATGAATACCACACCAAACATTTAATGAGCAGTGGTTTTGATATTGCACCTCTCTAATCCAAAATGGGTTTTCTGTGGCATAATAATGCATGTTGCGTCTATTTACGGCACCGTTACTTCTAAAAGTAGCTTCATCACTAAACATTACCTTGCATAATAAATTTGGATTTAATTGAATCTCCGTATTTATTGGACGACAAAAGTTTACACGACTTTCAAAATCCTGTCCACGCAATTCTTGGTGTAATTCCATGTGATATGGATGATACCTATATTTCTTGGTAGTACGATTAGCGGTGGATTTTCCTGAACATTTAACAATACTTGTAGTTCTTTTTCTTCATTAGTTACTGGTTTGTTGACCACTTTACGTTTTGGATAATCAACAGTACCAGAAGAATCAAATCTTTGCATTAAGTTTTGAAAAGTATGGGTATTTGGCTGGCGTCGATCAGTATACTTCATTTTGTAAATTCTTTGAGCAAGAAGGCAATTTTTTTGAGCCTCTCCTATTGTATAAATCATATCTATTAACTCATTCTTTGGAAAATTCATTTTACAATATAAGATGAATGCAAAAAAAAACCAAACTACACTACATAAAAACCAAAAGAAGCGATTGCGGTTATAAATTTGACACACAGAAAAATGTTCTTTTACATTGTTTTTGCCATGGCTACTATGATAATTAAGACTATTTCTGTAAAAAAGTATGGAAAATAAGGAAAACTGAAATATCTCAAAAACTATTATAAATAGGTATAGGATATATTGAACAAAACTTTTAGGGTTTTTATTACTCTATTAAATAACATGAAAATATACAGGGTGTACCGTTTAAAAAAAAAGATATTTATTCATTTAAACTTGTTCAAATTTGAGCCGATGTGTTCAACACCCTGTAGCTTTTATTGCAAATATTAGGTAAAAATTATGTTAACTTGTCCTTGGCCTTGCTAAATTCCAAATTTGAATATATTTGTCACAAAATTGAAAACGTTATTTAGGATTGAATTGATGCTTGAAAATGTGACTTTTTTTCTTTAAACTTAATTATCTCAGAAACTATAAAGTTTTGTTATAGTAAACCCTTAATAAAAAAGATTTAAAATTATAAGCTAAATCGAAAATACGATTCGTATATAGGGTGTTCTATTTAAAAAAATACAACTTTATGCTGTCCTAGTTTTTTGGCTCACCCTGTATAGTCCTAAATATTTTTAAAATCTGCGTAAAAATAAACTGTATCAAACAATAAATATAGTTTCTTTGTAAATTTCACCGAAAAGGCACAAACCTACTTCATCCAATCGTTGACTCACCCTGTACATACAGATAAAACACACGAGATTCCGAAGCCGTATAAGTCCTATAAGACTCTTCTGAAGGAGTAGATGACCCTCTCTGTCAGTCAAGCCTTTAAATAAGAGGTATGCCAAGCATGGATTTGGAAAATTCTATATTGCTCGTTCCCAATGCCGGCCGTTCCCATAGGGCGAAAGAGGAAAAAGAGTGTAAGCAGTATAGTGTATTATTAGAAATCAACTAAAAAATCGGGTAAACATAGGACAGGTATAAATTTACAGCCGCACAGGCACGGAATAATTTGCAAATGCAGGTAAAATTCTAGGTATTATTTACATTTACTATGTATAATATAATTGAATCTGAACCGAAATAGCCAGTTAAAAGTGCGTGTTTAGTCATAGTACACGTCGTTATTTCGGATGTCATTTGCTACCGTAAACCTAATAATTATTTAGAAATGGGGCAGCCTTGGAGTTCTAGTAAGATGTGTGAAAGTGAAACAAATCGAAAAGTGCATCTGTCAACAGATGCTAAAGAAATTATTAAGAACGTGTTTCTAACCTTAATGGAGCGCGGTAATTTGTGCCTTGAGAAAGCTGTAGAGGAAACAGCTTTACTTAAAAAGAAAACTTTTTCCACGGTGTGGAAAATTACGCAAAACCCCATTTTAGAACCAAAAAAAAGTGCTGCTGGAGTTTTGAGAAAGTTAGAATGGTCTAACTACATAGAGCAGTGGTTTCTACCCTTTCAAGTTTTATGAGTGCTGGCTTCCTGCAATTACTGTATGTAGGGGGTATGTATTCCTATTAAAGTCAGTATATTGCTTAATATATATGAGTTGTTTTTCTTGATATGCCTTATTCTTTGTATATTAAGACTCCTAAGGTATTTGGCCCTTTGTATACATTTTTTGTTTAACAGTTCCAAAGTGCCAATTGAAGATAATTTTGTGGTCTATATTTACACCTAAATATTTGACTGATGGCTTGGTGCATATTACTTGGTTATTAAGTTATTTAAAATAAATTTAATCCAAGGAAAAACAAAGATTATTTCACAATAATAACAACAATGACACTATTTTTTGACTTTTGACGGTTAATTTGACGTGCCAAAATGTCACTTTACCCAAAATGGCGCAGAGCATACTCCGGACATTTTTCGTTTGACAGTTCCATTACCACCTGTCACCCATTTATTTTCAGAAATCCGTGGCTCCACCTTATGATGACAACAGAACACTGTCCTGTCACCGGCAAATATTTTTTTCCCAAATAAGGAGAGTTTTTTTAGGTTTTCTTTAGAAAACTAGTGTTTTATATTTACGTTTAACATATTTATTCTGGTAGTGGTAAACTTTGTTGATAGTTCTAACTTATAAAATTAGAAATATAGCGAAATGCAAAGTAAATTGGTAAGTAGCAAAATGCCAAGAAACTGGTGTGCACATTGGTGTAAATTGAATTATAATAGCACATTCTGCTAGCTTAATGGCTTTTCGTAGCTGAAGAGGAGACATGGCTTCAATAAAAAGTTTTATATGTATTCTTAATAATTAAAAAATTGATTTTTTTGTAAAATAAAAAAAATATTTTCGTGTTCTCCGTCGACTCTAAGAACTAGTGTCTCTGGTGATTTTTTTGTTCCATGCATAGTTTTTGGCATTTTTATCACTTTTCAATATGAATATCTGCCGTTAGAAAGGAAAAATTACATTCGACGAAGATTTAACTGGAAAAAATGTAACAGTAAATTGAACTAATAAATAATAGACAAAAATACAACCACCCACAGTCTAGCAAATGCCAAGCAAAACAACATAAATAGGAATCAAAGATTAATAATCAAATATAACTTAAAACCGTACTTTATAGTGTGAGAATGTAGCTAAAATTCTAATTCTAATTAAGACTACTTCATTTTACTTACTCAGTCTGTACTCTGTATATAATATCAGACTTATCCGAATAAATATTATAAGCATAATTTACCGTCGTGCCCATAAAAGCGATAATCAGAATTTTTTTAAGATCCAATTTGTATTTTAGTTGAACATACAATGTAATAATGGTTGTCATATAGAAAATCATGTCCACTGAGAGATACCATGTCCCCAACATGCACTAAAAAAATCAGTATTTAAATATTGTTAATTTTTTTCAAACTTTTGTATTATAGTTAATATTTGCTTTCACTTGACTTAAATTCCTAAATAAGTCATAAATATTGAATACTATCTTAATAATAATAATACTGTTGGTACAACTTATTAAATATCATATAGAATTTCAGTTTTGAAATTTTTGAGATCCTCTAAATGTATTACGGTTTGAGAAAAATGATTTTTATTACTATTGTAAATCTGACTTACTTAGAAATCCCAAAGATAAGAGCAACCTCGAAAATCACGGCATTTATAGCATTTCAGGTGCAGATGGAGATTAAACATACATAGGACGAATAAACAGGGGCATATCAGCAAGAATTCAGGAATGGAGAACTTTAGTTTTATTTTAACACCAGCAAACAACCGGACGTACCATCAATGGAGAAAAAACAAAAGAAATAGCACCAAAACCATGCTACAAAATAGTCACCATAAGAAAGGCTCTAAAAATCGAAACAGCAGGACAGCTGAATAAACTGAATGACGCTTTAAATATTCCAATTACGTGGAAAACAGTAAGAAAAAATTAAAAAACAAAACACCAAATATATCAGAGAACAGCACACAAATATAGCCTAAGGGACTTCCTTTGGTAAAAAATTTCGACGCAGATTCCGGATTTATTAATAAATTATAGCGGGAATGGTTATTGTATGAATGGTAATGTCCTGTGCTGCAACGCTGATGATTCTCTCTACAAGGAAGATGAAGAATACTTGCAATATTTGGTTGACTAATGAGAGCGGATCGTAATTGCTGTATCCATTTTAAAAATGTACTAAAGAAATTTCGATGTAATCTGCAAGGAATGAATTAGTAACGGTTGTATTGGGATAATGATTGAATGAATGAATGAAAAACGGGGTGGTGATACTAGATCACCGACGCCTAGGCCTCCGGGCCCTTTACATCCCACCATAGCTGTAGGTTATTCGAGGCTGATTGGCTTCGCGAATCCAAGCAGCCTCGTTAGTTGAACTTACCTAAGTGCTTCCGGTAACAAAATTGTATCTCCGTTGAGTGCTGGGCACTTTCTGAGGACATCCTCCTCCAAACATCATCTACACGTCGGGTCGTCTTCGACACCGATTCTATGAAGATGGCCCCCGAGGTGACAATGTCCTGTCAACAATCCCAACACAATTCGTAGCTCTTTCCTTCCCAAGGAGAGAAGCTCCTTAGTACGCCGTGCCCTAGGCCCAGTTATTATGTTCCTTAGCGCATCTCATTCTAGGAGCTCCCCTCCATGATTCATTTGCTTTCCAGCAACGATTTTAATTCCCTTTTGCCAATAGCAATTGGGACAGGTAGTATTTGTTGGGGTCCTTACGGTTCAGTTGCCGAACCCAACTTTGCTAGACTGTCTGCTTCTTTATTACCATGTATGCCCGAGTGACCCGGGACCCATACGAGTCTGACTATGCAGCCATTCCTTGTAATAGTATTTAGTACGTCCTTGCACTCGCGAAGTTACGACACTGGACTTCAGTGCCAATATCGCAGCCTTACTGTCTGAGCATATATTTATTACTCTATTCCTGTCTATTTCCCTCTGACAGAGATGGGCACACTGCAGAATAGCATAAATTTCCGATGTAAAGATTGTCGCACATTGTCCGAGAGAGTAGTACTCTCTGACCCCTGTACTCCTGTCGAATACTTCGACTCCGGCTCTTTCATCTTGTCGAGATCTATCAGTATACCACCAGGATCCATTTTTCGGAAGATCTTGTTCTCCCTCCTAATCCTCTCTACTTGGCAGAAATATCTCCAGGGAGAGGTAAATCTGTCTGCATGGGGAGTAATGGACACCTCTCCAACGCGCTTTCCCAAACACCTGAGTGGCCGCCCGTTCCAATTCCAAGATGTCCTAGGCAGCTGAGATGATAAACAATCTTTAGGGCCTCGTTCTCTATGTATACAATAGTGGCGTACGTTATCATGGGGCGGATCACCATAGTGTATATCCAAAATAGCACTTTAGGTGTCAGTCCCCATGTACACCCAAAGGCTCGTTTACAAGCCCAGAAAACATATGGCTTTCTTGGTTCGAATCTTAATATGATCATTCCATCAGTCGTGAGTCCAGAATTACCCCCAGGTATTTGACTGTCCCCTTGAATTGTAGAATCCTTCCCATCAATGTAATTGTGGGAAGTCTCCCTATTTTCCTCTTTTTTATAAATAGTACCACCTTGGTCTTGTTCGGGTTTTTTCCGAGCCCTTCCCCGTGACACCATTGTTCCGCGATCCGGAGGGGCCGCATCATTGGTCCCTCCCGGTCCCGGATATCACGACCAGGGCATAAAATGACCATGTCATCAGCTAGGCCTGTGTATACAAACCGGCATCATTCAGTTCACTCAACAGGTTGTTCAACACAAGGCTCCACAGGAATGGCGACAGCACACCTCTGTGTGGACAGCCCCTACCTGATAGTGTTTTAACAGTTACATTGTTAAGCTCCGCATATATTATTATCTGAGCTAACATTGCTCTGATCCATGTGACTACTGTCGGTTCAGAGCCTCGTCGTTATAGAGCATTGCATATCGAATCGTGAGACGTGTTGTCGAATGCCCCCTCGATATCGATAAAGGTACCTAAGGCAGATCGGTGTAGCGCCTCATCTGTGGATTTTCCTGCCTGATAGGCAAATTACAAAGGATGTAAGGGATTATTCCTTCCTTAATGTGTTGATCCACCAACCTTACCAGTATTTGTGTAGTCTGTTCTTCCTACCCCAGGAATAAAGAGGACTACTTTTGTTTCTTTCCACGCCATCGGTATGTATCCCAAGCTCAAACATGAGCGGAATAGTTTCACCAGGTGGCTTATTATAATATCGGAGGAATTTTGCAATAAAGTTGGAAATATACCATCCTTACCAGGTGACTTGAAAGGGACAAAAGTTTCCATTGACCATTTCACCCTTTCATATGTCACTATCGTTATAAATAACTTGTAGTCATGATGTGTTAAGGGGAGTTTTCGTTCTTTAGACTCACCCTCATATCGATCTGAGCCTGGAAAGTGCACTCTTAGTAGCTCCCCTGGGATAATGATTATTATCATTATTTTTGAGGATTGGTTAAATTAGTAAATTTTGAAAATCTATTGGTTTTGTATTCATGTTCGCTTGTATAAATCACTTTTTGTTGTGATAGGGTATGGCACGAGGCACTCCTGTATAAACTTCTAGCTCTCCACTCATTTCTTCTCCACTGAGTGGCATTGATGATGTCTTACCTAAGAGATAGAAATATTAGAGTTAAGGTTAAAGGAAAGCTGTCTGGGGAAATGTTTTAAAAGGAACTACTATGTTTTATACCACTAAATTTATTAAGAAAACAGTGACTGCAGTTTCAACTCACAGAGTCATTTTCAAACTGAATAACAAAGGTAAACTAAGTATTTAATACAAAAACATGAGAAAATTTAACAATAAATAAAAACTACCTGAGATATTTCATTATTACAATGGGGAGGTACGAAATTTTGGGAACTAATTATTATTTGGCGACAATAAATAACGGGAAAAACCCAAGTTCTGTCTGGTCATTAAGCAAATTTACATTTTTATTTTTACTATGTTTATATATTTCTAAAGCTTCAAGAATATTTAACTTTTGGCCCTTTGTTGAATAATGTAATATGTCAATGTTGCCCAAATCAGGAAAACTGTGGTTGTGTTCTAAGCAATGGTTGGCAAAGCTCGAGTCTGTTTTTTGTAGTCTATATGATCGGTGGTGTTCTGAAATGCGAGTTTTAAAGCTTCTACCACTTTGTCCAATATACAAGCTATCACACTCTGAACATTTTAACTTATAAACTCCTGATTTATCAAATTTATTAATTTTATCTTTAGCATTGTAAAGGATAGTGGACAGATTGTGTTGAGATTTAAAGACTACTTTTATGTTATGTTTAGAAAGAGTATTAGCTATGTTTTCTGATAGGGCACCACAGTATGACAAAGATATATAAGATGAACTATCTTTATCATTTTTTATTTTAGGATATATTGAATTAAAAGCTAGTTGTTTTTGTTTTTTAGTTATTAATTTCTTTATGGTTTGTTGGGAGAAATTGTTTGATACTGCAATCCTTTCAATGATATTTAGTTCCTCTTTTTTCTTTCTTTCTCCCAACAAACCATAAAGAAATTAATAACTAAAAAACAAAAACAACTAGCTTTTAATTCAATATATCCTAAAATAAAAAATGATAAAGATAGTTCAACTTATATATCTTTGTCATACTGTGGTACTCTATTAGAAAACATAGCTAATACTCTTTCTAAACATAACATAAAAGTAGCCTTTAAATCTCAACACAATCTGTCCACTATCCTTTACAATGCTAAAGATAAAATTAATAAATTTGATAAATCAGGAGTTTATAAGTTAAAATGTTCAGAGTGTGATAGCTTGTATATTGGACAAAGTGGTAGAAGCTTTAAAACTCGCATTTAAGAACACCACCGACCATATAGACTACAAAAAACAGACTCGAGCTTTGCCAACCATTGCTTAGAACATAACCACAGTTTTCCTGATTTGGGCAACACTGACATATTACATTATTCAACAAAGGGCCAAAAGTTAAATATTCTTGAATCTTTAGAAATATATAAACATAGTAAAGATAAAAATGTAAATTTGCTTAATGACCAGACAGAACTTGGGTTTTTCCCGTTATTTGTTGTCGCCAAATAATAATTAGTTCCCAAAATTTAGTACCTCCCCTTTGTAATAATGAAATATCTCAGGTAGTTTTTATTTATTGTTAAATTTTCTCATGTTTCTGTATTGAATACTTAGTCTACCTTTGTTATTCAGTTTGAAAATGACTCTGTGAGTTGAAACTGCAGTCACTGTTTTCTTAATAAATTTAGTGGTATAAAACATAGTAGTTCCTTTTAAAACATTTCCCGAAGATGATTAACTACCACATAGTAACGGCTACCAGCATCAACTTTTTAAAACTGTCTGGATCTAAAGCCATCAATGCTAGAGTCCTCGAAGGAACGGTATTATCCCCCATTCTATATTCACTGCAGATACGCCCACTTATCCAACTATGAAGCTCTATATGTATACGAATGACATGTTGTTGACTGGGAGTTCATATTATGTGGAGGTTGCGAAGAAAAAAATCCAGTATCATATAGATATATTGTTGTCGTATTGGGATAAATAGAAATTAAAGATAAACCCAATAAAAACTGAATCTATTTTTCTTATCAGGCGTTTCAACACGAACTAGACTATCATTCCAATACAAATTAAGAAGCAATCAGTGCTAAAAAAGTAGTGAAATATCTGGGAATTATCGTTGTAGCACGACCATAGTAATAATTAAGTTTTTGCCGCTTGTGCTTGTGCTGGGGTAGGGGTGCACACGCGCTGCTACAAACCTGCAGCGGTGTTCTCTTGCATACGATGGTGTGCCATGGGATAAACCTTTAGATAATTTGCGACCATTTTTGAGGGGGGCCTTTTACAGTTCACCTCCTTGAAAAGAGCTGCCGAATAGTAATAACTTTATTACACCATCTAACGAATGGCCTAAAACATAAAAAAGTTTTTTCTAGTTTATTTTTCCTTTGTCACTGTCACTATAAATATGTCTGGTTTGAGCGTAGGTAACATATATTGAATGCATGTGGAGGCCACAGCCGAAATCTTGCTAACCAATTAATTTAACCAATGCCGGGAGACAATACCGTCTAAGACCGACGACGGCTTATCCAAAAGCTGTATACTTCGTTGTTTGGGTAATTGCTGCCATCTTACAACGAATACCAAGTGTAATGTGTTAGTTGTGTAGTTATTATATTGCATAATGCATATACCTGCTGTATTAGAGCATTGTAAATAATGTATAATAGGAAATAAAGAGTTTTAAAATTAAGTAAAGTAAGTACTTTTTGTTACATTTCTTACTTTTATTACGTATCTTTTATAAAAGACGTAGAACCATACCCATAACTTACATACCATTTTTGACATAGGATAAAGAAAGTTCAGCTGCAGTATTGTGGCCCACCATAAATTGCTGCAGTTATCCCGCATCATGTCAATTAGGTCGAACAACATTGTTCCTTGCGGTATGATTTTCAAACCAGATGGAGTAGTTAAAACTATTAAACCTATTGTCGGTAAAAATCTACAAGCATAAAATAAAACACCAGTCTTTATTATTGTAATATTTCTGATATTGATGTTTAGAAGATGTTTTAATATAGTTTTGCTTTTTGTTACAAATACATACATACTAACATAATGTACAATCTAACAGTCATTTCTAACATATTTGTTTTATTAATAAATGTGTAGAAGTTTAATTGAATACTAAGCATCCTTTAATAAATTTAAATTATATGGAGGATTGGCTTCAAGAACTTTGGATAATGAGTGTAAAGTGTGTTTGAACATCGTTTTTATTTTTGACGCTAGTTAATAGTTGTATACCTGGGACTAGTTCAGGGGTGATATATTGCAGTCAGAGTTAGATCCAACTGTTTATGTAATAGGTATACATGATGTTTCTTCGGGAAATTTATCGAGAGAAAACTATAATTAGAAAGAATCTGAAAATTTGACAGTGTACTAACGTGCATGGGAGACAGCCGGCTAAAATATTTTCAAGATGGCCGCACTTCCAGTTATACCGTCAAAATTACTTTTGCGGACCAAAACTTAACTATACATTTTTCCTACCAGGAAGTCAAAATATTGGCAATTCAACATGTGTTTTTCGTAAAAATTCTATACGGTTATCAGTTGGCCATGACGGCGAAATTAAATCAATCGAAACCTACAGATTTGTCACTATTTCTTGCAATTTAACATTCATTAATAATAATCATGCCGGGGCGTTTAAATTATATGCACGAAAATTATTTAAACTTATTTATTATTTATGGACAATGTGATAGAGTTATTTCAAGAACATGCTATACATTCGCGATCCGATATCAGAAGAAACAGAAACCAATACTAGCAATAAAAGATTATAAAAAACTTCAAGAACTTTGGATCTATAAAAACTAAAAGAAATAGAAATAAACCACTTCTTAATAAAATAAAGTTACAAAAGTTATTAACCGACTTCTAAAAGAAGGAGGTCCTCAATTCGTCGACTATGTATTTTTTATGTATGTACACCGATAACTCCGAAACGGCGGTACCGATTTGAATGAAATTTTTTACGTTATGTTCAGGAAGTTACTGCGGATGTCTCATATTTTTTGGACGAAATTGATGAAGTAATATCCAAGATGGCGCTTGCAATATTGCGGCCAAAAAAATTAATTTTGTCCGATTTTCTCCAAAATAGATATGGAGTAATATTTGGGGTCGTACACAACGAATTTGAAATTATTTTTACAAAATTCAAATGGTGGACCCAACATGCCGGATAAGAAAATTAAATTTTGTCCGATTTTCTTCAAAATTGGTGTGGGGGAGTTTTTGGGGTTGCACATAACTAATCCAAAATATTTTTTAAAAATTCAATATGGCGGATCCAATAGGGCGGACAAAAAAAATTTTGTCCGATTTTTTCCAAAATTGGTACGGGAAAGCTTTTGGGGTCACACGTAACGAATCTAAAATTATTTTGAAAAAATTAAATATGGCGGATCCAATATGACGTACGAAAAAATCAATTGCGTTCAATTTTCTCCAATTTCTCCATGGAGTAAAAGTGCGATGATTAAATTTAGATAATTCAATTTGTTCTCATCTAGTGACGAGTAGTACATTTGAGATCTTAACTTTTTCGAAATGTTTTTTGTCCATATGAAAAAGTTATTCATAGTGCATTCACTGCGTCCGGTAGTAAAACGCTACGATATCTGGTACATTTACTGCCGCCACTTTAAAATAAATATTACTTACCTAAAGATTCGGTTGATGTATTGTATAAAGCAATGAGTTAACGAAAAATATCCATTTTTTCGGTGGAACTCGTATATTTGATTGGTTAGCAAAAATGTAGATATCACAAGAAAGATCTGAATTAGAAATATGCTTGCATGAAAGTGGATGCGTATTAATAGATTATTGAAATATGCCTAAAAAAGAAAAGAGTAAAAAATAAAATAACTCACTTGAATTGAGCCTAAAAAGTAGGGAAGCCTCAAATTAAATTTTTTTGAAATGGAACAATTACTTCTTTGATTCTTTATGTAATCTTAAAACAAATATATGATAATTATTGGAAATAGTGAATACACCGAATATTTTCGGGTCGTAGAATATAAATATGAAGTTTTTTTTGGTGATCTCGAAAAAAATGTTCATTTTCACTCATAGGCCTTGTACTACCTTTAAATTCTGGTCACTTACAGTAAAATTTACAACACAACACAGTGATCTGTGAAAATGGTGAATGAGATTTCACTGAAACGTGTCCTATATATATATATATATATATATATATATATATATATATATATATATATATATATATATATATATATATATATATATATATATAGCTCCAAAACTCCCTAAATAAAATAATCTAAATAATACGGCATACAGTGCTAAAACTACAATTCTTTGATTGCGGAGAAACCCAGAGAATAAACGACGCGATACCGGCTCTTTGTCGCGGTGCTTCCCCGAACTCAGAATGCGACGTCACCACTGTTATAAAAACGGAAAGGCAACGGCGTTATTAAGGACTTTACAGATTGCTTTTTTAGAGTCAATTTGTTCTTATTCCGATCGAGCTTAGCTCTCGGGGGCCATGTTAACTGCTCTATTTTTTAGGCAGCTCGTGGTTCTTAAAGTAGGTTGTCTTTGACAACATATCATTCTACAGAAAATAAAGATCGTGCACGTATCTCAATTCCTGAAATTGACATTGTCCATAAAAAGACGATGTCAGTGGCGCGTACGAGTTACTGAACCGACGCATCTTGACTTAAACATAATTACCAGAACGTGACCAAGTGGAGAAAACCTGATATTGATATCGCGACTAATAGTCAATTTTGTGTTGGCTATAAAGTTATGAATACTGATCTTGACAAATCCCGAACGTGACAGTGGAGAGAAAATAATCCCGAACTTAACTTACGGAAAACAGTACTGAATTAAAAAAAAACGAATAAAAAGTTAACTAAGTGTCAAGGACGAGGGTTACTTGATAACCTCTTCACTCATTTTCCTTCTATCCCGGTGAGCGAGAAGAAAAGTGAGGCGGCTAGAGTTTTTATTCTAGTCGGGAGATTTGACGGGACTTCACTAACAACCCCTGTTTGTGTTAAAACTTAAGTTTTACACAAATAATTGATAATGCAAAAAAATTCTTAAAATAAATTAGTCCCGACGGACACGAACTTCCACGTTTCCTGATGAAGGATAAAATTAATCCAATAATCCAAATCCGGCAAATGCGTAAATAGGTCCATATTCTCGGAGATGAGTACATACCAAATAATTGCGAAAGGTAGTTGAAAGAGACCCTTGGAAGAAAAAATTCAAAATTAAATTAAAAAAAGTCATCATCCGTTAATACCACAATATATATATATATATATATATATATATATATATATATATATATATATATATATATATATATATATATATATATATATATATATATATATATATATACAGGGTGATTCAAAAATCGATCACGAAACTTAAGGGGGTGATTCTACTTGACAAAATAAGGGTAGAGCTTCATATAATTTTTTTTCAAAATGTCATTCGTTTTCGAGTTACAAGCCGACCAAGTTCAAGTTTTTATTTTTTGTTTTTTGAATTACTCGCTTACAGGAAAACCGATTTGACTAATATTTGAAAGATAGGCTAAGTCTTCTACGCTTCATCATTTTAGTAACAATTCACATTGATTGTTTGCCGCTAGAGGGCACTTTACCTACATTGAAAATAGTTTTTTTGTCATAATTTTTTAGTGTTGACAGCTACAGTAGTTTTTGGCATAATTTCTGAAAGACTGATGCCAGGCCTTTAAAAAAGGTGCTCTTTATTTACATCGCTAAATCCAACGGTTTAGACGTAAATCACCCTTAAAAATTAAGTGGTAAATTTACTTTTCTCATTTCATTACCACCAGCTACCAGGTAAATAGCTATCAAAGTATACTAGAGCTGTCAGTTTAACATCAAATAAATTCGCTTTTTAAACTATTTAATTTATAATCTTAAAATAACTAATAATGGCTAATCAGTAAATATTCATATTATGGATTATTGCGATATACATTTAATTGATAAAAATTAATGAAACAGTACTAAACAAACTAAAAAAGATTCTCAAAATGTCCCCCATTTTCTTCCATACATTTCCTAACACTCTTCAAAAAATGTCGCCTAACTCGATGAAAAATTTCTGGTGTTTCTTTAATAATTTGGCACTTTTCGATTATCCTGAAGCGAAGATCCTCGACGTTGATTACTGGAATATCGTACACCAATTGTTTCAAATGACCCCAAAAGAAAAAATCCATAGGATTAAGGTCTGGTGACCTCGCTGCCCATGCCAATGGTCCACTTCGTCCTATCCATCGCTCAGGATACGTTGCATTCAAATACTGTCGGACACGTATACTAAAGTGGGGCGGAGCTCCGTCTTGGAGGATCCACATGTTGGCCCTTACTTCCAATGGCACATCTTCCAGATACAATGGGAGACGATTTTGGATAAAATCTAAGTATACGTCACCAGTTAATGGGCCATCAAAGAAATGAGGACCAATAAGGTAATCTCCTATTATCCCTGCCCATACATTTAGTGAAAATCTACGCTGATGTTTCGTTTCTACCACATTGTTTGGGTTCTCGTAAGCATATGTGTGGATGTTGTGTAGATTTGTTATGCCATCACGAGTGAAACCAGCTTCGTCAGTGAATAATATGACGCCAATTAATCGATTATCGTGTTCATACTTAGCTAGGATCTGATTGCACATTTCCAACCGTCTCGGCCGATCATCGTCATAAAGAGCCTGCACCTTTTTTGAATGAAACGGGTAGAGTTGTTCTTCTCTTAGTATCCTCCATGAACTAGCCTGACAGAGCCGCACTTCATTCCCAATTTTTCTAGTACTAATACCTGGATTATCTTCAATAATTTCAAGCACTCTTTCTTTTTGTTGCACGTTTCTAGCAGCTCTAGTATACTTTGATAGCTATTTACCTGGTAGCTGGTGGTAATGAAATGAGAAAAGTAAATTTACCACTTAATTTTTAAGGGTGATTTACGTCTAAACCGTTGGGTTTAGCGATGTAAATAAAGAGCACCTTTTTTAAAGGCCTGGTATCAGTCTTTCAGAAATTATACCAAAAACTACTGTAGCTGTCAACACTAAAAAATTATGACAAAAAAACAATTTTCAATGTAGGTAAAGTGCCCTCTAGCGGCAAACAATCAATGTGAATTGTTACTAAAATGATGAAGCGCAGAAGACTTAGCCTATCTTTCAAATATTAGTCAAATCGGTTTTCCTGTAAGCGAGTAATTCAAAAAACAAAAAATAAAAACTTGAACTTGGACGGCTTGTAACTCGAAAACGAATGACATTTTGAAAAAAAATTATATGAAGCTCTACCCTTATTTTGTCAAGTAGAATCACCCCCTTAAGTTTCGTGATCGATTTTTGAATCACCCTGTATATATATATATATATATATATATATATATATATATATATATATATATATATATATATATATATATATATATATATATATATATATATATATATATATATATATGTATATTGTTTGATCTTAGTCTCGGGTTTTTGTTGTGGTCTTCTCTTGTCTTTTTATGGTTTCTTTCATGTCTGATTGTAAGAAATCATTCCGTTCTGGACCTGTTGAGGTGTGTTTTGTTTCTTGTTTTGTGTGCCGTTCTGTTAGGCGCAGATATCTTGATATTAGTATATCGACTATTGCCTGTTTTTGAGAAAGATGGTGATGTGATTCTACATTGAGATATCTGTCAGTATGTTGTGGGTTTCCGATATACGCTAAATCCCGGATGTTGTTGGCTTTTCTAGTCAATAACAGGTTCAAAAGAACTTTTTTTGTCTTAGAATGAATTAGATTGTATGGTTTATACGAGGAAATCGTCTAGAAGTTCTTTTCAGTGTGGCCATATTATAAAAATGTTATACAAATAGCGTTTCCAAAATTTCTGTTTCAAAGGTGACTTTTGCAGTGTCTCTTGTTCAAAATATATCATAAATAGGTTGGCTAGAATTGATGAAAGTGAGAACCTAATTGGTGCGCAATCTGTTTGTTCATATATTTGATTATTGAACATAAAATAAGTGTTTTGTAGACAGTGTTCTGCAAGTTCGCATGCAATGGTATGCTTGGATATAGTAATTTTATGTCGAGACTTGCTAAGATGTCGTTTTCTTCATGATGATCATTGGTCAACATTTAAAAGGTAAACATTATTTTAAAAGAAGAATAAGGCAAAATCCGCAGACAATTCCTAGCAAGGAATATCGAAACTAGAATGCAACCCGAGCAGTAATTGAGGCTAAAGTTCTATTTATTTATAAGGAAAACATATCATCTTTTGCATTAATATACGAATTGTATTTAAGAAAAACCAGGTTTTTAAGGTTCAATAGCAGCTAGGAACCTCCATTATTTCGTAGTGTCCGTCGTTTTGCAATGAAATTTTGCAGGCAACATTATCTCAAAAACAGACCCAAGACAAAACTCGCTAAAAATTGTGGCACCTTTACCGGATGGAATATTATTGGATAGATCCAAACTTAAATATGTCGTATAATATTTTACGCTCTTTTACACGATATAGAGAAACTAGAATTATTTTTATAGTATAACTCTGAAATTACACTGTCTTATAATATTGGACATAACCTACAATATTCAGTATTTACACACGGACATTCCCTAGTAAACACTACTTGATAACCTTTACCACTATATAAATACCATTTTTTTTCATTACGAGAATTTTCATTTAAGAGAATAAAACCAACTAAAAATTATTTTACAATAATCATTGCATAAACAAAAAACAATTTTTTTTTGCATTTTTGCAGCAAAATATTTTAATAATTAAACTTCTTTGTCTATTAACAATACCTGAACTTTTAAATTTAAAGAGTCGTTTTCTGATATCTTCAAATACTTGTAGTTAATTATTAAACATAACCAACCGTCGCCAACTGTCATGTTTTTGTTCCTTTGGTAACCTCTAATAGTCGGTTACCTCTTACCCAAAAATGTCTAAATACATAGGGACAATTTTTTATCAATTGTACAGGGTGAGTCAACGATTGGATGAAGTAGGTTTGTGCCTTTTCGGTGAAATTAACAAAGAAACTATATTTATTGTTTGATACAGTTTATTTTTACGCAGATTTTAAAAATATTTAGGACTCTACAGGGTGAGCCAAAAAACTAGGACAGCATAAAGTTGTATTTTTTTAAATAGAACACCCTATATACGAATCATATTTTCGATTTAGCTTATAATTTTAAATCTTTTTTTATTAAGGGTTTACTATAACAAAACTTTATAGTTTCTGAGATAATTAAGTTTAAAGAAAAAAAGTCACATTTTCAAGTATCAATTCAATCCCAAATAACGTTTTCAATTTTGTGACAAATATATTCAAATTTGGAATTTAGCAAGGCCAAGGACAAGTTAACATAATTTTTACCTAATATTTGCAATAAAAGCTACAGGGTGTTGAACACATCGGCTCAAATTTGAAAAAGTTTAAATGAATAAATATCTTTTTTTTTAAATGGTACACCCTGTATATTTTCATGTTATTTAATAGAGCAATAAAAACCCTAAAAGTTTTGTTCAATATATCCTATACCTATTTATACTAGTTTTTGAGATATTTCAGTTTTTCTTATTTTCCATACTTATTTACGGAAATAGTCTTCATTATCATAGTAGCCATGGCAAAAACAATGTAAAAGAACATTTTTCTGTGTGTCAAATTTATAACCGCAATCGCTTCTTTTGGTTTTTATGTAGTGTAGTTTGGTTTTCTTTTGCATTCATCTTATATTGTAAAATGAATTTCCCAAAGAATAAGTTAATATATATGATTTATACAATAGGAGAGGCTCAAAAAAATTTACAAAATGAAGTATCCTGATCGACGCCAGCCTAATACCCATACTTTTCAAAACTTAATGCAAAGATTTGATTCTTCTGGTACTGTTGATTATCCAAAACGTAAATTGGTCAACAAATCAGTAACTAATGAAGAGAAAGAACTACAAGTATTGTTAAATGTTCAGGAAAATCCTTATATTGGTAGCCATCAGTTAGCAGCATTATGTGAAACATCACAATCCACCGCTAATCGTACTACCAAGAAATATAGGTATCATCCATATCACATGGAATTACACCAAGAATTGCATGGACAGGATTTTGAAAGTCCTGTAAACTTTTGTCGTACAATAAATGCGGAGATTCAATTAAATCCAAATTTATTATGCAAGGTAATGTTTGGTGATGAAGCTACTTTTAGAAGTAACGGTGCCGTAAATAGACGCAACATGCATTATTATGCCACAGAAAACCCATTTTGGATTAGAGAGGTGCAACATCAAAACCACTGGTCATTAAATGTTTGGTGTGGTATTCATCATAATCGAATTATTGGACCCCACTTTTTTAATGAACTACTAAATGGCCATAGTTACCTGAACTTTCTACAAGAAGAACTACCCCAACTGCTTCAAGGTCTCGATAGGGATGAGCTCGACAGTATATGGTTCCAGCACGATGGTGCGCCTCCGCATTACCATCGTGAAGTTCGTGCGTTTTTGGACCAACGATATCCGCAAAAATGGATTGGACGTGGGGGTTTCATTGAGTGGCCACCAAGGTCTTGCGAAATCACCCCATTAGATTTCTTCCTATGAGGTTATATTAAAAATAAGGTGTATGTTAATCCACCAACAACAGTGGAAGATATGCGAAACAGGATTAGGGATACCTGTAGAACAATAACGTCACTAATTTTGTCCAGGGTCCGAGAAAATGTGCAAAAAAGACTAAATTTGTGCATTGCACAAGAGGGTCGTTTATTCGAACACGTATTAAAAAGTAATAATTAATCTCAGTGTTTAATAGGTAATTTTTTTGTTTCAATTTAGTATAAAAGTAAATATGTACTTGCCTTGTCGTTATTGTTGTGTTAATTTTTTCACATTATGTTTAATTAAACTATTGCCTTTGTAATATAACGAATAATGTATTTCATCATATTTAACCACATTCTGTTTGTTTCTGTAGTTTCTTTTTATTATTTTACATGGCTACTATGATAATGAAGACTATTTCTATAAAAAAGTATGGAAAATAAGAAAAACTGAAATATCTCAAAAACTATTATAAATATGTATAGGATATATTGAACAAAACTTTTAGGGTTTTTATTACTCTATTAACTAACATGAAAATATACAGGGTGTACCATTTAAAAAAAAATATATTTATTCATTTAAACTTGTTCAAATTTGAGCCGATGTGTTCAACACCCTGTAGCTTTTATTGCAAATATTAGGTAAAAATTATGTTAACTTGTCCTCGGCCTTGCTAAATTCCAAATTTGAATATATTTGTCACAAAATTGAAAACGTTATTTAGGATTGAATTGATGCTTGAAAATGTGCCTTTTTTTCTTTAAACTTAATTATGTCAGAAACTATAAAGTTTTGTTATAGTAAACCCTTAATAAAAAAGATTTAAAATTATAAGCTAAATCGAAAATACGATTCGTATATAGGGTGTTCTATTTAAAAAAATACAACTTTATGCTGTCCTAGTTTTTTTGGCTCACCCTGTAGAGTCGTAAATATTTTTAAAATCTGCGTAAAAATAAACTGTATCAAACAATAAATATAGTTTCTTTGTAAATTTCACCGAAAAGGCACAAACCTACTTCATCCAATCGTTGACTCACCCTACTAATAATCTATGCACTGTTGTTGTATGTCGCATTACTTATGGGCCATCCTGTATAGATAAATGATTTCCCAGTACATTATTTCAAATCTTCGAAATGATTATCTACTTACCGTCTCAATGACTTCGGGGTTATCGAAATAATACATCACTGAGAATAGACTTGTGTGGACAGTTACTATCAGTAAAATACCAACAAATCTTAGTCCTTGGATGGATTTTAATTTTTGGAAATCCGGCTTCGGATTCTCTGCATTGATTTTCTTCCAGTTTTCATAAATGGAAAAAATTTTTAGATATTTTTCATCTATAATAAAAACAAATCAGTTAATGAATGAAACCAATTACTTCGGAAATCCTCAAATAAATCGGGGTGTATCAAGGAATTACTTACAATGCGCACCCAGTTTCATTTGTGAACTGTTGAATCAGTCGTATTTTGGAAGAATGAAAACTTAATACAAAATCGAGAAAATTTTGTTAAACCTTGAGATGAGATAAGTGACTTTTTACTAGGGGAAAGGAGGATAAATCCGAACGCAACGATTGTACAGGGTGAGTCAACGATTTGATGAAGTAGGTTTGTGCCTTTTCGGTGAAATTAACAAAGAAACTATATTTATTGTTTGATACAGTTTATTTTTACGCAGATTTTAAAAATATTTACGACTCTACAGGGTGAGCCAAAAAACTAGGACAGCATAAAGTTGTATTTTTTTAAATAGAACACCCTATATACGAATCGTATTTTCGATTTAGCTTATAATTCTAAATCTTTTTTAGTAAAGATTTACTATAACAAAACTTTATAGTTTCTGAGATAATTAAGTTTAAAGAAAAAAAGTCACATTTTCAAGCATCAATTCAATCCTAAATAACGTTTTCAATTTTGTGACAAATATATTCAAATTTGGAATTTAACAAGGCCAAGGACAAGTTAACATAATTTTTACCTAATATTTGCAATAAAAGCTACAGGGTGTTGAACACATCGGCTCAAATTTGAACAAGTTTAAATTAATAAATATCTTTTTTTTTAAATGGTACACCCTGTATATTTTCATGTTATTTAATAGAGTAATAAAAACCCTAAAAGTTTTGTTCAATATATCCTATACCTATTTATAATAGTTTTTGAGATATTTCAGTTTTTCTTATTTTCCATACTTTTTTACAGAAATAGTCTTCATTATCATAGTAGCCATGTAAAATAATAAAAAGAAACTACAGAAACAAACAGAATGTGGTTAAATATGATGAAATACATTATTCGTTATATTACAACGGCAATAGTTTAATTAAACATAATGTGAAAAAATTAACACAACAATAACGACAAGGCAAATACATATTTACTTTTATACTAAATTGAAACAAAAAAATTACCTATTAAATACTGAGATTAATTATTTCTTTTTAATAAGTGTTCGAATAAACGACGCTCTTGTGCAATGCACAAATTTAGTCTTTTTTGCAGATTTTCTCGGACCCTGGACAAAATTAGTGGCGTTATTGTTCTACAGGTATCCCTAATCCTGTTTCGCATATCTTCCACTGTTGTTGGTGGATTAACTAACATACACCTTATTTTTAATATAACCCCATAGGAAGAAATCTAATAGGGTGATGTCGCAAGACCTTGGTGGCCACTCAATGAAACCCCCACGTCCAATCCATTTTTGCGGATATCGTTGGTCCAAAAACGCACGAACTTCACGATGGTAATGCGGAGGCGCAGCATCGTGCTGGAACCACATACTGTCGAGCTCATCCCTATCGAGACCTTGAAGCAGTTGGGGTAGTTCTTCTTGTAGAAAGTTCAGGTAACTATGGCCATTTAGTGGTTCATTAAAAAAGTGGGGTCCAATAATTCGATTATGATGAATACCACACCAAACATTTAATGACCAGTGGTTTTGATGTTGCACCTCTCTAATCCAAAATGGGTTTTCTGTGGCATAATAATGCATGTTGCGTCTATTTACGGCACCGTTACTTCTAAAAGTAGCTTCATCATTAAACATTATCTTGCATAATAAATTTGGATTTAATTGAATCTCCGCATTTATTGTACGACAAAAGTTTACACGACTTTCAAAATCTTGTCCATGCAATTCTTGGTGTAATTCCATGTGATATGGATGATACCTATATTTCTTGGTAGTACGATTAGCGGTGGATTGTGATGTTTCACATAATGCTGCTAACTGACGGCTACCAATATAAGGATTTTCCTGAACATTTAACAATACTTGTAGTTCTTTTTCTTCATTAGTTACTGGTTTGTTGACCACTTTACGTTTTGGATAATCAACAGTACCAGAAGAATCAAATCTTTGCATTAAGTTTTGAAAAGTATGGGTATTAGGCTGGCGTCGATCAGGATACTTCATTTTGTAAATTCTTTGAGCAAGAAGGCAATTTTTTTGAGCCTCTCCTATTGTATAAATCATATCTATTAACTCATTCTTTGGAAAATTCATTTTACAATATAAGATGAATGCATAAAAAACCAAACTACACTACATAAAAACCAAAAGAAGCGATTGCGGTTATAAATTTGACACACAGAAAAATGTTCTTTTACATTGTTTTTGCCATGGCTACTATGATAATGAAGACTATTTCTGTAAAAAAGTATGGAAAATAAGAAAAACTGAAATATCTCAAAAACTATTATAAATAGGTATAGGATATATTGAACAAAACTTTTAGGGTTTTTAATACTCTATTAAATAACATGAAAATATACAGAGTGTACCATTTAAAAAAAAGATATTTATTCATTTAAACTTGTTCAAATTTGAGCCGATGTGTTCAACACCTTGTAGCTTTCATTGCAAATATTAGGTAAAAATTATGTTAACTTGTCCTTGGCCTTGCTAAATTCCAAATTTGAATATATTTGTCACAAAATTGAAAACGTTATTTAGGATTGAATTGATGCTTGAAAATGTGACTTTTTTTTATTTAAACTTAATTATCTCAGAAACTATAAAGTTTTGTTATAGTAAACCCTTAATAAAAAAGATTTAAAATTATAAGTTAAATCGAAAATACGATTCGTATATAGGGTGTTCTATTTAAAAAAATACAACTTTATGCTGTCCTAGTTTTTTGGCTCACCCTGTAGAGTCCTAAATATTTTTAAAATCTGCATAAAAATAAACTGTATCAAACAATAAATATAGTTTCTTTGTTGATTTCACCGAAAAGGCACAAACCTACTTCATCCAATCGTTGACTCACCCTGTACTGTGTTAGAAAAAGAAAAACATATGATCGCTGCTGTTTTAGATTGTGGATGGATCAATGAAAGTTTGTTTGCGGACTGACTTCTCTATTTTATTTTTTACGCAGGACCCTCCAAAGATCGACCAGTTGTACTAATCTTATACAACCATACTATTTGTTTAAAATGCTTATTATTTACTACTCTAATGTATGCATAGATATCGTTTAACTGTTGATATTTTTCAGTCTGATGTTGAAAATGTTTGCAGGTTTAACATCTTGCCGACATTTCTTGGAATTTAGATTTTATATAGACAGTTGTATAGTAAATACACGTCTGGCATTTACAAAAACATATTAAAAACCGTTTTAATATTGCTCCAAACTCCCTAAATAAATTACATAATATCAAAAAGCAGTGCTAAAACTCAAAATCCTCGTGTTTCTAAGCGGTAAAACTAGACATCAAATGGCACACTTTGATTCGGTGTTTCCCCAATTTCTAAGTACCACGTCACCATTGATATAAAACTGGCAACTCAGACTGAGAAATCAGAACATCACAATTGCTCTTTTGGAGACAATTTGTCCTTTACTGACTGAGCAGAGCTCTCAAGGGCCACGAGACTGTTCATTTGGATAGATTGTGGTTCTCGCAGCAGATTGCTTCGGCAATATAACTTCTTCAGTTAATAAAATTTTTATAAAAAAAATTGAAGTGACCTCTAAAAGTGCGCTAAAAAGTGAAAAATAACTATAAATTTTTATATGAAATTGAAATTTTTGAAGTCGGCGCCTGACAAAATGAGATTCGCATAAACAGATTAAAAATACTTTATTTGTAATTGCATTCTTACCATAATTTGTATATATTAATAGTTTTTTATTTCATTTAGAAATAATTTGGCGCTGACTTCAAAATTTCAATTTTATATAAAAATTTATAGTTATTTTTCACTTTTTAGCGCACTTTTAGAAGTCAGTCCAATTTTTCTTTATAAAAATTTTATTTTTCGATTTTTAGTTTTGAATGCATTATGATATCCATAAATTATTTGAACTAAGTACTAATCGAGATTAGTGTATCTCGTAATGACACCAAGGTGGCAAAAAAGTATCCATTTTATCCAGAGTTGTAAATCACCCTAAAATTAACCACTAAAAATTCTTCAATTCTTAGGGTTCTCCAATTACCAGTGAAATTGTATCAAACAAATATTTAGACTTTCATAGTAAATTCACTATCTTAAATATCAAATTAATTTATTAATAAGCCCCAAAATCTTCCAATATCCATATTTAACGAACTTGAGTCGTAAATTTCTTAGCCCGATATATTTTCTACTGCACATTGAGTTTGTATACTAACCTGAACTAACCGGAACTAACCTGAACTAACCTGAACTAACCTGAACTAACCTGAACTAACCTGAACTAACCTGAACTAACCTGAACTAACCTGAACTAACCTGCACTCACCTGAACTAACCTGAACTAACCTGAACTAACCTGAACTAACCTGAACTAACCTGAACTAACCTGAACTAACCTGAACTAACCTGAACTAACCTGAACTAACCTGAGTTAACCTGAACTAACCTGAACTAACCTGAACTAACCTGAACTAACCTGAGCTAACCTGAGCTAACCTGAGCTAACCTGAACTAACCTGAACTAACCTGAACTAACCTGAACTAACCTGAACTAACCTGAACTAACCTGAACTAACCTGAACTAACCTGAACTAACCTGAACTAACCTGAACCAACCTGAACTAACCTGAACTAACCTGAACTAACCTGAACTAACTTGAACTAACCTGAACTAACCTGAACTTACCTGAACTAACCTGAACTAACCTGAACTAACCTGAACTAACCTGAACTAACCTGAACTAACCTGAACTAACCTGAACTAACCTGGTTTGGAGGTTTGGTGGGATCCTTACCGCAAACCCCTTGGTTATGTTAAATTTCCATAACGGACACGGAAAATAGGCGAAAAAAATAGATTCATTATTATTATTAATTACTAGCTGACCCGACCGATGTTGTCCTGTCTTAACTATGAATATTCAATTCGAACTGGAATAAATGTATCTATTATCTCTTTATCTACATATTTATTTATCTATTCATTTTTTATCTATCTATATTCTATATTCAATATTCTATATTCTATACTTATTCTATATATATATATATATATATATATATATATATATATATATATATATATATATATATATATATATATATATAAATGAATTCCTATTTCCCTTGGTCACGCCATAACTTGAGAACGACTTTACTGATTCCCTTCATCTTTTTTTAAAAAGTTTTCTAATACTTTGTAGAAGGTTCCTATGGAATGAAAATTTGAAAATTTTATAAAAAACTAGCGACCCGCCCCGGCTTCGCACGGGTGCAATGCTGATACTAAATACACTACAGAAAAACTGTGACTATTTATTTTATTTTTACAACAATTATTACATCGGCCTCCGACGCGCTATTTATAGGCACGCTGCCGCCGCCCCGGTCGGCCAGTACCGCCGCAAGCGCTACTTCCCGCAATTTTAAATCTGTAATATCTTCGAAAATATTCATTTAAATCTTGTGCTGTAAAGGACCATATAGATCTATATTAAATCAACAATGTATTTAAGCTATTTAATTGGATAAGGATTAATGCTGTATTGGTTAAAATCGCTTCAAAATTTGCCATTATTTGTCGTAAAAAGGAAATGACAAAAAAATGTTATTGTGGGATATCCATGAGAGATAGACATATACCATCGCGGAGTTTTCTGTAGACCTTTTCAATGTGTACGAATAATTAGTACATTATTTTGATAAATCTCGTAGGGTTCAGCCTGCGTTTGCAATGTAAGCGGAAAAAAATATGATAATTAACGACATCACATTAGAAACCTCAAAAATAACAGTATTTCTCCACTATTTAATGGATGTTATTATACATATAAACCTTCCTCTTGAATCACTCTATCTATTGAAAAAAACCGCATCAAAATCCGGTGCGTAGTTTTAAAGATTTAAGCATACAAAGGGACATAGGGACAGAGAAAGCGACTTTGTTTTATACTATGTAGTGATTAACGACGTCCACGCGGGAAAAGCCGCGGGCACTAGCTAGTAATAATAAAAAATATTTTTTATTTTAATGTTTTTTGATACACAACATTCTTAGTTCTGTTTTGTGGCCCGTAGATAAATACTGCTGATGGCTTTCCGACACGGGGACAGGCCACATACAGTTGGCCATGTATTTTCGAGATTGATGCCACAAACATTTAATGACTGCCGCTGCGATTTATTTATCGACATTGCAAATGCAAGCCGCACTGGGAATTACATCCGTTTAAAGTCGCATATCGTTCGGAATCATGGGGACGCGTAGAATCAAAACGTCGTCGCCTTTGTACTTTCCTTTTAAAATTGTCGCTTCGATGACGTTGTTAATGGACAACAATTCTTCACCGCAAGCCGGGTGCCATTACAAAGAGGTGGTTGGTTTATATTCCGCAACATAATGACTACCGATCCGACTTTTAATTGCAGAGTATGAGGTGGTAATCAGGGCAATTCCAGCGAATTTAAAAATTCCGTTGGATAGTTGACAATATCATCTTGGTTAGTAACGGAATCAACTGATTTGTATGTCATCAATTCGCCAGCTCTCTTATTTTGAATCTGAAAATTAATTTTGTTGACATCGACATTTTTTGCAGCCAATATAACACGTTCGCTCGACCAAACATGATTTTTGTAATTTTGAGCAATGTTTGGGAACACTATTTCGATCAGTCCGGTCTGTGATTGAGTAAATTGACAAAACTTAGCAGGGAATGTAATGTATCCAGAAGATATGTCAACAGGAATATTGCCGTTACCAATGTAGAGCAATTGGCAAATACGTTGGTAGCATTGCCACTCCCCCATTAACCTCTGTAAACACACTCATTTCTTGTTGTTTTTGGCAATTTAGTTCTACCAACGTACTTTACACCGCGTTAATTGAAGGCTACCAACGCATTTTGCACCAGACAAATGGTGGCAAATGTTTATTGTTTCTTATTACATTTACCTTGAAAGTAGGCATAAAATTATCTCGAATAACTTTTGTTGCACCAAATGACGTCATTTGAAAGCAATTATTGTACTGCTGGATATGAGTCAAAAAATATATAAAATCTGGCCCATTTCCAGAAACTAATGAATGTAGTGGCTCTGGTGGCGATACCAATGGCGTCAATTTGACTTTGCCACTGGCGCAACACAATCCAGGGGCTTCATTTTAAAACTTAAATGCCTTGCAATGTGGACACACACGTTCATTCGTTCAATAGCAACGATTTGCTGTGAACTGTAATCGATTGCCACATTATAATTGAATGCAGCTCGATGGGGATCAAACGCGACATTTTTACATTGTTGATTTCGATTCCCTTCAACTTCATTTCGCGCTTCGCGTTGCTCATCAGTTTGACTTGCTCGTATATAGCTTTGACTTGCAGAATTGCGAGTTCTGAGACCTATGTTGGTACGTCTAATTGGTGGCATTGTAGACCCTCTTTTCAAAAAACTCGCTCAACAAACTGAAAACTGGATAAATGTTCCGATCGAATGGACTATGCACTAAGAAATGAATAAAAAAATTTTTGATCGATAGATACCCGCGATCGATGCAGTTGTTAAACGATATTTACGGCGCGCGAACTGTCAATTGCAAACCAAACTTATACTGTATGGTTTGTGTTTATAGTCTCTTTGTATATATTTATTCTTACTCTATGTTAACCTTACTTGTATTGCTTGTCTTTACCTCTGTTATCACTAAATGCCAAAAAATCTAAATTTTTCACAGTAAATATTTCCCTACAGCACAAACCGTCTATTTTAATTTAATCTACAGTCCATACAAAGCTCTCCGTCGACTATTTTTTTTACGGTGCGCGAACTGTCAAATGCAAGAACTGTCATCATACGCTTGAAGTTTCAATAGTCGTCAACTTTTCGTGTAATTTTCCAATTTTTTGCGCAATTTTCTTAAATTTTCATTTCGTAAGAACCTTCTACAAAGTAACAGAAAACTTTTTAAAAATAGATGAAGGAAATCAGTAAAGTCGTTCTCAAGTTATGGCGTGACCAAGGGAAATAGGGATTCATTGATATATATATATATATATATATATATATATATATATATATATATATATATATATATAGATTGAAAAATCGGGAAGTAATGGAAGTTATTCTACGAAAAATCATAGATGGTGCCACATCGAGATCGTCGCGACAAAATCGGCTAATACAACAGCTATGTCTTGTGAGTTCTGCTCTTGGTTCTTTACAGCTCTAGGGATGATATTATTAGGTGATCAAAATGCGTATAAAGACAAGAGGAGAGTTGGATTTGCAGGAAATAAACTGTCTTCAATATTTTTTTCGTGTAACGGCCTAAAGGAGAAGAGGGGCAATAGCTTAATAAATTAATTCTATGATTGTAAAAGATATCTTTAAATCTTTTTGAAATTTTAATTTTCAAATTATGATTTTGTTGACATAACCTTTGAAATAACCGACTTAAATAAAAATTAATTTGTATTATAAAAAAAATGTTGTCTATTTATTCCTGGATTATTTTAATCTAAAGATTTATTTTTTAAACGTTTTTTCTTACTTACGTTAAGTTTAGCTTTGATTTATTGAAAATTAAACTTTGAAAGCCAGTAAAAAAAGCAAGGCCATCGATTTTAATTGGCATTTTACGTAATTAATTTGTTTTATATTATCTTGTATTCCGGTAATACCGTGGCACACTACTTTATGACACTAATACTTACATTTTGATCTGGGATATTCTGGATTTTTTCTTCTTTCTATGTCATATATTGTTCCCTTGTGAAGCACAAAACCGTATGTTAACAGAAGAATACTAAAATATAAAAGAGCTCTATTAATATCATATTTCATACTTTGAACGCTAAGGACAGTTTGTAGCCACTTTTAGACCCTCCCAATCTTTTCGTGTATTTTTATGGTTTTTCTTGGCGCGAAGAATCGATTTTTCAATTGAACGAGTCCTAAAATCTATCAGCTTTTTTTGTTATTAACAACATAATTGTTCAAATAAAAATGGATCAGATGATATCAATGTTGAGTTTTTAAAGAGTTGTTTTGATAACATAGCTCTACCACTTCTTAATTTGATAAATTCGTCATTTTTAGCATGTAAAATTCCCGATGAATTAAAAATATCGACTATTGTTCCAGTTTCTAAAGTAAATAATTCTCACAGGGCTGTTGATTTGCGACCTGTTAACATGCTTAGTTGTGTTGAAAAAATCATGGAAAAAGTAGTGATGAAACAACTGTTAGAATTTATAGAAGCCAAAAAAATTATAAATAGTATGCAATCTGGTTTTCGGAGTAAGTATAGCTGCGAAACTGCAGTGCAGTATGTCCTTAATGACTGGAAACATAACTTCGATCAAAATTTTATTACGGGTGCTGTATTCTTGGATTTGAGGAGAGCTTTTGAGACTTTGGATAGGGAAAGATTACTTAAAAAATTAGAGTGTCGGTATAAGGGGTGAAGTGTTGGATTTTATGAATAATTACTTAATTAATAGAAAACAAAGACTGACATTGAATGACGTGGTATCTGACGAGATTGAAAGCAGCATGGGTGTTCCACAGGGTAGTGTATTAGGTCCATTATTATTTCTTATATATATTGACGATATAGTGAATACAGCTGGTGATTGTTTTATACATCTTTTTGCAGATGATGTTCTTTTATATTTTGCATGTTCTGATGGTATTCAATTGGTTGACACACTTAACTCTACATTACAAAATTTATATTGGTGATGTTCTTGTAACCAATTAAAAATAAATGTGGAAAAAACCAAATTTATGATAATCTGCAATGAGAATCATTACAGAACTTTTTCTCGTGGAGATCATATTATTAAAATAGGCAATGAAACAATTGAAATGGTGGAAAAGTTTAAATATTTAGGAGTAATCATAGATAGACAACTTAAATTTAAAGAACATGCGAATAACTTAATAAAAATAATTTCTAATAAAATTAACTATATTGAAAGATGTTCTAATTTTTTGACAAGGTGGACTAAAACAATCCTGTTTAACACTCTGATATTGCCGCACTTTGTTTATTGCTCCACAATTTTGTTCCTTCTTAATCAAAATGAAAAGGCAAGATTTCAAAAATTGCAAAATAGAGCCATGAGAGTTATACTCTCATGTACAGGGTGAGTCAACGATTGGATGAAGTACGTTTGTGCCTTTTCAGTGAAATTAACAAAGAAACTATATTTATTGTTTGATACAGTTTATTTTTACGCAGATTTTAAAAATATTTAGGACTCTACAGGGTGAGCCAAAAAACTAGGACAACATAAAGTTGTATTTTTTTAAATAGAATACCCTATATACGAATCGTATTTTCGATTTAGCTTATAATTTTAAATCTTTTTTATTAAGGGTTTACTATAACAAAACTTTATAGTTTCTGAGATAATTAAGTTTAAAGAAAAAAAGTCACATTTTCAAGCATCAATTTAATCCTAAATAACGTTTTCAATTTTGTGACAAATATATTCAAATTTAGAATTTAGCAAGACCAAGGACAAGTTAACATAATTTTTACCTAATATTTGCAATAAAAGCTACAGGGTGTTGAACACATCGGCTCAAATTTGAACAAGTTTAAATGAATAAATATCTTTTTTTTTTTAAATGGTACACCCTGTATATTTTCATGTTATTTAATAGAGTAATAAAAAGCCTAAAAGTTTTGTTCAATATATTCTATACCTATTTATAATAGTTTTTGAGATATTTCAGTTTTTCTTATTTTCCATACTTTTTTACAGAAATAGTCTTCATTATCATAGTAGCCATGTAAAATAATAAAAAGAAACTACAGAAACAAACAGAATGTGGTGAAATATGATGAAATACATTATTCGTTATATTACAACGGCAATAGTTTAATTAAACATAATGTGAAAAAATTAACACAACAATAACGACAAGGCACATACATATTTACTTTTATACTAAACTGAAACAAAAAAATTACCTATTAAATATTGAGATTAATTATTTCTTTTTAATAAGTGTTCGAATAAACGACCCTCTTGTGCAATGCACAAATTTAGTCTTTTTGCGGACCCTGGACAAAATTAGTGGTGGATTAACATACACCTTATTTTTAATATAACCCCATAGGAAGAAATCTAATGGGGGTGATGTCTCAAGACCTTGGTGGTCACTCAATGAAACCCCCACGTCCAATCCATTTTTGCGGATATCGTTGGTCCAAAAACGCACGAACTTCACGATGGTAATGCGGAGGCGCACCATCGTGCTGGAACCACATACTGTCGAGCTCATCCCTATCGAGACCTTGAAGCAGTTGGGGTAGTTCTTCTTGTAGAAAGTTCAGGTAACTATGGCCATTTAGTGGTTCATTAAAAAAGTGGGGTCCAATAATTCGAATATGATGAATACCACACCAAACATTTAATGACCAGTGGTTTTGATGTTGCACCTCTCTAATCCAAAATGGGTTTTCTGTGACATAATAATGCATGTTGCGTCTATTTACGGCACCGTTACTTCTAAAAGTAGCTTCATCTCTAAATATTACCTTGCATAATAAATTTGGATTTAATTGAATCTCCGCATTTATTGTACGGCAAAAGTTCACACGACTTTCAAAATCCTGTCCATAACAATACTTGTAGTTCTTTTTCTTCATTAGTTACTGGTTTGTTGACCACTTTACGTTTTGAATAATCAACAGTACCAGAAGAATCAAATCTTTGCATTAAGTTTTGAAAAGTATGGGTATTAGGCTGGCGTCGATCAGGATACTTCATTTTGTAAATTCTTTGAGCAAGAAGGCAATTTTTTTGAGCCTCTCCTATTGTATAAATCATATCTATTAACTCATTCTTTGGAAAATTCATTTTACAATATAAGATGAATGCAAAAAAAAAACAAACTACACTACATAAAAACCAAAAGAAGCGATTGCGGTTATAAATTTGACACACAGAAAAATGTTCTTTTACATTGTTTTTGCCATGGCTACTATGATAATGAAGACTATTTCTGTAAAAAAGTATGGAAAATAAGAAAAACTGAAATATCTCAAAAACTATTATAAATAGGTATAGGATATATTGAACAAAACTTTTAGGGTTTTTATTACTCTATTAAATAACATGAAAATATACAGGGTGTACCATTTAAAAAAAAATATTTATTCATTTAAACTTGTTCAAATTTGAGCCGAAGTGTTCAACACCCTGTAGCTTTTATTGCAAATATTAGGTAAAAATGATGTTAACTTGTCCTTGGCCTTGCTAAATTCCAAATTTGAATATATTTGTCACAAAATTGAAAACGTTATTTAGGATTGAATTGATGCATGAAAATGTGACTTTTTTTCTTTAAACTTAATTATCTCAGAAACTATAAAGTTTTGTTATAGTAAACCCCTAATAAAAAGATTTAAAATTATAAGCTAAATCGAAAATACGATTCGTATATAGAGTGTTCTATTTAAAAAAATACAACTTTATGCTGTCCTAGTTTTTTGGCTCACCCTGTAGAGTCCTAAATATTTTTAAAATCTGCGTAAAAATAAACTGTATCGAACAATAAATATAGTTTCTTTGTAAATTTCACCGAAAAGGCACAAACCTACTTCATCCAATCGTTGATTCACCCTGTACAAGAAGAACATCAATAAACTACATGTTGAGAGAAATGCAATGGTTGTCGGTGGAGGATTTTTTCACTATCAAACATTAATCTTCATTTTTAAAATCAGATCTGGTAGTTCTCCTATATATTTACAAAATCATATTAATTATAATAGAAATATATATGCATATGATACTAGATCGAAGGATGACTTTTATATTCCTCCAGTATTAAAGAGACAAACACAAACCTCTGTATTTTTTAAAGGTTTGAAAAGTTTTAATCAATTGCCCACAAATATTAAATATTTAAAATCTCTAAATAAGTTTAATCAGTGTCTGAAGCAATATTTTGTTAATAGGGTCTGTCCTTGAGAGACATGCACTTTCTGTTATTTATTTTTTTTTTAATTTGTGTCAGTTTAGTTTAGTATGTCATTGTTCTGCAAAGCTTGACGATGTTTGATTGTTGTTTTTAATTTTAAAATATGAATTTAGTTGTTAAGATATGTGTAATTATATATTAGTCTATGACTAAATAAAGGATTTATATATAAATGTCTATTAACAACTATCTTAGGTATTTATGGGTGCTCAGCTATACCGATTGTACTCTTTATTAGAAACGTCCTAAATTTTTAATTTTTAAGAAATGTTAATTAGAAAAAAAGTTATGCACACACATATTAGTGTAAAAACATTACAAAATAGAATTCCGCTCTAACTAAATAGATCATAACTTGACTTCTAGAAGTTCAATGGAGGCCTAAAAATGCTTAAATTGTTGTAACTTTTGAATATACTTTGCTAAATAATTTTTTGATTATTAATAACAAAATAAATAAAGATATAAATAAAATTAAAACTGCCTGGAATATCCTTAATACCGAATGCAATGGGATCAAAAAGAATTATGACATAATCCTAAAAATAGATGATCAAATTCATAGTGACCCAAAATTCAAAATTCATTTTTTCAGATTTGGTATTAGGGGGTTTTCGGGGTCGTGTATTTCGAATATGAGGTTAATTTTTTGAAACTATTAGGTTGATAAGATACAATATGAGGAACTGAAAATTTGACATTTTCCGATTTTGTCTAAAATTGATAGTGCGGTGTTCTTGGGGCGTATACAAACTCAATATGCAGTATAAAATAAATTGGGATAAGAAATTTACATCTCAAGTTCTTTAAATATCGATATATAAAGGTTTTGTGGCCTATATTACCAATGTAGAATTAATTTAAAATTTAAAATAGTGGATTTACACAATTTCAGTGGTATTTGGAGAATTCTAAGAATCAAGGAATTTTTAGTGCTTCACAACTTACAACTTTGGATAAAATGGTACTTTTTTGCCACCTCGAAATCATTGCGAGGTATACTAATCTCGATCAGTACTTAGTTTAAATAATTTATAGATACTATAATGAATTCAAAACTAAAAATTGAAAAATAAAATTTTTATAAAAAAAATTGAACCGAAAAATAATTATAAATTTTTATATGAAATCGAAATTTTTGAATTCGGCGCCAAGTTATTTCTAAATGAAACAAATAACCACTAATATATACAAATTATGGTAACAAAGCAATTACAAACAAAGTATTGTTAATTTCTTTATGCGAATGAGGTATTAGTTTGGCGCCGACTTCAAAAATTTCAATTTTATATAGAAATTTATAGTTATTTTCCACTTTTTAGCATACTTTTAGAAGTCGGTTCAATTTTTTTTATAAAAATTTTATTTACTCTACTGGGTCAAGCCTTGATCTGACAATAAAACGCCCAACACGGCAATGGGCGTTCCGCGACATCGTGTAGGAGATATTGTAAAAAACGTAAACAGTGTCTGTTGTTACAATAGCTGTATTCTTTTAAGTAATTATCAATTGATCAAAGTGAAAAAATCTAACTGATAACTTCATGTTCTTTTGAATATGCATTTACTTGTCATTAGGTCGAAGTGATCATGATTACTTCAAGTGATACAACTGAAAGTGATAATGACTCTGATGATATCTTTCAGGGTGAGTCCACACAAGAAAAATTTGAGCGTAGGCGTATTACGCCCTTTTAAGTTAAAAATGTATTGTCCACACGGGATATTTCATTATGCGGTTATAAGAGGTGTGGTTTTCTTGTCTTAACCTAACTTTTATCAGTATTTTTGTTTATATTTTATCTAAAAATTAAAATGAAGCAAAATAAAACATTAAATGCGGCAGTATTTTAATCTACAAAAAAAGTTACAAAATGTATGGAGATTATTGATATATTCTTTATTAAAAAAAGAGGAAAGTCGTCGCTATTGGGTCCGGTGTGTATTTGAAGAAAACATTGGAGAAAGGCTTGGACATACTAATAATTTAATTCAAAAAATGCGAGAAAATGATCCTAATTTTTTTAAAACAATTTCCTGTTACTATTGGAGAATTTGAAGAGCTCTTCGGTGTTGTTGGGCCAATAATTAGGAAACACGACATGGAAATGTATACAGCTATACCCTTATTACTAGGTTGGAAATAACATTGTAATATTTAGCTGATGAAATCAGCATGTGAACGCAACAGTGCGGATTCTGAGTCGGTAAACAGTGTTTCTGAAATTATTCAGGTTACTTGTGCGGTAATATGGAACTCTTTAAAAGAAGTTTTATTTCCAAAATTTACCACTTCTATCTGGTAAAGAATTGCCAAGGAGTTCGAAGACGAGAATTTCAATATAACAGTGTCATTTTAAAAATCGTTTTAATAATTCAAATTGTTTGTAGTTTTTAGAAGAATACATTATATAAGATACTAACCGTATTTCTGTTATTAAATTTCTATCAATGTTAATTTTTAGTTTTTAATTGTTTAAAATAGGTTTATATAAAGTTTGCTAAGGGTAGGGTTACCAGACAACAGAAATTTTCCTGACATGTCTGAAATTTTAGCCCACTGTTAGGAAACAGGAAAAAATTACAATTGTCAGTACTTCTTTGAAATTAAAAGAGGAAAATATAAGTAATAAAAAATATTTATTAATCATTCTAGTAAGAAAAAATTAATTAATTAAACGTTAACAAAATAAGTGAATTGTTAATTTAGTATATTAATAAGTTTAGTTTCGTACTTCTTATTGCTTGATGTTTTTTTTTTTTGGCAAATGCTGGTCTTCTATAACCATTTCATGACATTCTTCACATGGTATGTTCTTTAAGTTAAATTGTGTCTAGAGTAGAACCTTAACAAAAGACATTGTTGTAAACCAACTATTACAACAAATTATTAATTATTAAATTACTATATATAAATATTTTTATGTTATTCTTATGGATTAATAGATAATTACAGTCTAATATTTAATACTCTTTTATGAAGAAGTTTTATCTTAAGTAAATTTATATTCAAATCGGTTCAAACAAAAGCATGCCATAATCTCCGAAACTGTACAACTTTCCTTTTTACAGAAACCGTTAGCTTTGTTCATATTGTCTTGTCGTTCCATAAATACACACTTTTTCATTTCGGTAATCTTGTAAATAAATAGTTATGTTATATTTGTTAGTACGCCTATGATTGTAACATAATAATTTAGATACAGAAATAGAATATAACTAGGACACGAATATAGAGACGAGGGGAACTAAAATTAAAAAACTACAATAGTGACATTAAATTAGTAAGTAAGAAGAAAAACTGTTGTTACTTCCTGATTGAGTGAATATTTTAATGAAATATTAAAAGTGATATTAGAAGATTTATTTGAATTCATCGAAACCAGTGATAAACTAAAAGCAGAACCAGCAAAGTTATAACATTGGTGGCAGCGAAAAGCAAATCTTATAACAATATAGACAGCCTATTTCTCTCCTTAATCCTCTACGCTCCCATTATTGAGAACACTCGCTCGATATTCGCATCCGCAAATATTTTGAAAATCTCACTGCCTTAATATACCACATACAACATTCAGATAAAATGTCCGGATATTTATTGAAAAGTCAGGGATATTGTCAGGAAATCTCATTATTTGATCTGGTAACCATAGCTAAGGGTATGTCTGTGAATTAGCGTTTCGATATCAGAGATTGTCGTTGAATAGTAAATGTATTATATAACGGCCTTTATTTAATAAACTCTAATTTATATAACGAACAACTGCATTATTGCAATTGTTATAAAATTAATAAAAAAATGAACGAAAATTTTTTTTGAGGATCAAGCACTAATGATCTTCGGTAACAAGCATTTTTAATAAATTAAAACAATTTAACATAGTTCATAAATATCCATTATCTCAAAACTCGCAAAATTAAAAAAAACGTAGGTTATGCTCATACAAAATATTAAAAATAACCAGTTTCCAGCATATTTAATGCAGTCCGTTGAAAAGTTAAACATTATTTTGAGTAATGACCTTGAAAATGGCGGATTTGGGCGGGAAATTTTCGGACTTTGCCTTTTTTAAATTTAACAAATCACAATGCCTCAAATTTGACATATGTCTTATTACGCTACGCTTACTCCCAGATTTTTCTTATTGTGTGGACTCACTCTCATAGTATTCTTGATTCAGCGTGTTGTGCGTTCGATAACCAGACTAAGGTTTTAGTTATTAAATACACGTTTAAGCTGATAACATTGCGAAAATTCAATTTCAGAAAGACAAAAGAAAATGGAATTTGGAATTAAATGCTAATGATCCATGATTAGAAAATGAACAAATTAAACATTGCTGAAGTTTGGAGGATGTTGCTTAAAATACTATAAAGGCGAACTAGAACCAAAAAAATCTTACCAAATAAAAACATCATAGGCATCGAAATTATGGTTAACATTACAATAATGATATGGAATTTTGATGGTCACATTATAGTCGTTTAGTTCTTCCTCAATCGCTCCTTTAATATAATTTTTAATCGTCGCTTTGTTATTATTTTCTTTTGGTATGCACATCAGCCTGTGTATTAAAGATCTATTAAATCTGTAGCCAATTTCGTGAGATTTCTGAAAAAATATTAAACAGAATAGAGTATAATGGATTAAAACTGGTGAACAGCCATATTTCAAAAACCACATATTGTAACGAAGGACTAGGAAAATTTTTTGATGCGTTCTGGTATTATTAATTACGCCCTTATAGAAATATTATATTGGTGAATCATCGTTATTATAATGTAACGAAAGAAATATATATATATATATATATATATATATATATATATATATATATATATATATATATATATATATATATATATATATAAAGTTATTGTCTGTTATAAAAACAGAAATAAAATCTTGGCTTAGCGGACTTTAAATGTGTCAATCTGTACTATTCTCGTGTTAAAAAGTGCGGAGCATTCCAAAGTATGGAAAGACTCCGGGCAGCGCGTTTTGTGTATTCGATTTTACAGATTTCTCTTTTTATTCACCGTCGCGCCACCATATGGCGGTTTTTACAAATTTTGTCAATCTGTGTAGTTCTTGTGTTATCGAGTGAACCATCGAGATGTCGCCTTTGTCGTCCTATTTGCTGTTTTTAATCTTAAATTCAGCTTTATAGGATACAGAGGCGATTGCGGTAGCCTGACGAGTCCCATATTAGGACGAAACAGCGCTGTCGCCATCTGTGGGACCCGGAGTCTTTCCATACTTTGGTCATCCGATGGTCAACTTTAGAATTTTAAAAAGGATCCTCCAATTTTGACGTCAGAAATGAAAAGGGCGGTAAATCAGATGTAATCTTTACCTCAAGTTGAAAGTTAAATATTAAGGTAATTTCAAGGTCCAAACAAAAAGATCACAGTATTTCGTGAAATGTTTCGTATAAAAGTTGTTGGGTGGTATGAGGGCTAAGTGGAAATGATCTTGAAAATAACATTGTGCTTGCCCTTCAAGATCATTTAAATCTCAATTTCAAAATTTGAATAGAAAATACCCCATTTGACCGATCAATTTCACAGTAATTTCATCATCATATATGATCCTTATTTCAAAATTAAGGTCATTCTAAGGTCAAACAAAAACCTTTAACAGAATTGTTAGCAAAAACTGTCATTTTGTATGATCATGTTAAAGGTTTTATAAGAATTTATTTCAATAAGTGCTCAAAATGGTTACCCTCAACTTCAATACGCTTATTGATCAGGACTTCAAAAGGTTGAACATAACTGAGGAGCATTTTAGGTGTTATTTTGGCACAAACATTTCTGATTCGCTGCTTCATGCTTTCACGAGTTGTTGGCACGTTTTCATAAACTTCGCTCTTTAAATAACCCCATAAACAAAAATTTGGTGGCATAAGTAAGTTTGCGCTCCGGCGGGCCAATTTACTGGACTGTCTCTACCAATCCACCGTTCGTTGAATTCGCGATCGAACATGACCAGAAATGGCCCTGATATTTTACCTTCACCTTGAGAACAAGGTCATATCCGTTGGTATAATTTCTCGTCTTTTTCGTTCCCGGGGTTGAAATTGGGGGTCCTATTTAAAATTCTGAAGTTGGCCTTCAAACGACCTTGAAAAACGAGGTCAAAGTAATTTCGCTACTAGTTAGCTCCCTCTGCCACCATATAATTTTTCGAAAAAATGTGGTCCCACCCAGATATTTTGTTGTCTCTAGATAAATACCTCACCCTATATATATATATATATATATATATATATATATATATATATATATATATATATATATATATATATATATGGAAGTAATTTAGGTGTCATTCGAACACAGTGAGAAAAAACAAAAAGAGAAAATTGTAACAATTGGTGTCAGAAGTGAGGATTATAACCGGGTTTCCAGAAAATTCGTTGGAAACTAGAAAAGATAGAGAAAAACGGATTTCACTGTGGAATCTGTTATCAAGTAAGAAGATAAGATTAATAAATAAAACGTTGGCTGATTTTATGGAATCTATAGAACAACGTCGCTTTAAAGACAAACAATAAGAAGAAGAATGGCGTCAAAGAGAAAAACAGGAAGAATAAGTACGTCTTCACAAAGAAAAATAGAAAGAAGAAGAACGTCGTCATAAAGACGAACAATGTCGTTTAAAATAAAAACATGAACAAGAAGAAGAACGTCGCCAAAAAGGAGAGTCGCTTATAAGAAGGGTAATGTCAGCTGAAAGAAAAAAAAGAAGAAGAAGAATATTTTCTTAAAGATAAACAACAAGAAGAAGAACTTCACAATAAAGATGAAGATAAACAATGCGAATGTATATATTGTACAAGTACAGGAAAAAATTGATTAAATAATAGTTGGGCAAACGCAAAAGTTTAGGAAGGAGATAGGCCAGGTGCGACAAAACATAGAAGTGCGACGTGCGGTAAGATGTAAGAGAAGTGCGGCAAAACATGGGAGAATTGCGACAAGAAATGAAAGAAATCGTAGACGGGATATAATCAAAAGTACGACAAGAAGTAGAATCTAAAATGAAGGCTCTATAGAGAGAAATTAATAAAATAAAGAATCATAAAGTAATAACCATCTGACAGAAAATCACAATTCCAATCCTCGAAGCACAAATATCTAGGATAATTTACAAACGCCAGTTCGGAGCTGTCGCTAGTGCAAATAACTGGACCAACGAAGAGATGGCTACTGTGTTAGCACTTGCATTTCGTGGACTGGCACTGGAGTTATTGCAAACCATTCCTGCAACCCGACAAAAACATCATGCAATCCTCAGTCCTGCATTGAGAAGAAGATTTGGAGATCAGCATCGGCCGGTGCCAGTTATATCAGTCACAGCTCAAATCAAGACATCAGAGAAATGCTGAAAGCTTGCAAGAATTTGAAACATATGTTCGACGCCGTGTTTATCTGTCTTACCCAGGAGCTACGAAAGGTTATCGAGAAGAGCTTGCGCTCCAGTATTTCATATGTTGTCTATATAGTTATTGTAGTGAAGCTTTCGAGAGGGCTTTGGAAATAGAGGTAGTCTATAATGTATCAAGGTCAAGCATAAGAGTTGGAGACAATGATTTATCGAACAAAACAATGCAGACAATGTTAATCGATATCCTTAAAGAACTAGACGCAATAAGTGATATTTAATGTTATAGGAGAAACCAGATGGAGTTCTACAGATGTGGACAAACTGGACACATGAGACGGGACTGTTTGGTGCGATTAAGGTATCGTTCGTCATCTGGAGATCGCACAAAATGCCAGATATAAAAGTAAATGAATTAGATTTCTAGGCGTTGGGACTTGCTTCACAAATAGCTATTATGGACTAGGAATAGAAGTAGAGGATACCTACAAATGCCTATGTTCACTACTGGTGGGGCTATAAGAGGTAAATCCCTTTAAAATGGCTTTGAGACCACATATACACATGAAATAATTATCAACTTATATTTAAAAAAGACTTACTTTAATTTCTTTGGCCAGTATTGAATTTGGATCATTCGGAGTAATAAAAGCTTCAATTTTGCAGAAGGTACCATGTTGTTCATGGCAATCAAAAAAGCGTTCTTGTTTAAATAATTGTGGCAATCCATGCACTAAAGAAAGATTCCTTTCATGATCGTTCAATCCATATCCAGACTTGATAAATATTAAAAAATATAAAACTGAAGAAACTCCACACTTCACAGAAATCATTATAATTATTTTAATGCTATCGTAAACGCTTAACAATCAAAATTTTTATAGAACACAAGTTTTTCTTTATTGAATTTTGAATCATGAAAATGCTTGACGCTTATTTATAACAAATTTTTAATTTTGAAAAATTTAGAATAACAAAAAATTAGCCTTCATAATAATACTTACAAAAAGAGTGAAACAAGTTTTCAATAAAAGTTGATACAGAATTAGCATCTAATTATGGGGATTAACTTAATACATATTTACCGCGACAATAACTTTGATCGTCTAATATCAGGTATTTCAAAAACCATGCCATCGATAGTAAAAAGATCTGAAAGCGGAGAATTATTTTTATTTATTGTTTTATTTATTTTAGAAATTCCCTTATATTGGTTTATTTTAATATGTTGAAATAAATTTGATTTAGATTATTAATGCCTGTTTTATCGTTTACGGCATTCGGATTTTTTTTTATTGCGATCGTTTCGTAAAATTCTCGTTTTCTTTTGTTGGTTTCAGTTTTCAAGATTTTTGTATTTTCATAATCAAAAGTGTGCTTGTGTTTTATTTCCTGTTTTTTTAGGGCTGTAATATTTTTTTTATAATATTTATGTCCATTTTTTGCAGATACTGACTAGTTCGGCCGATACAATTCGATGGACAATCCGTGCAGGGTATTTGGTAGACAACAGTTGATTTTGAGATATCACTTTTTAATTTGCCGAAATTGCTTTTAAGTAAATTATGGCTCTTATGACTAGTGGTTATATTATGTTTCTTTAAAAAAACTTTAAAAGTTTTCGGAAAGTTTTGGTATGTATGGCAAGGAAAGATATTGTTTTTTGGTTTTATTGTCTTCTAAATTTTCTGTTTTAGTGTTTCCATGTTTGTATTTTTCTAGCCTTTCTTTAAAAATTTTATTAATTAGTTTATTTGGGTAAGAGTTTGACATAAGGACCTCTTTTGCTTTTTTGATACAGTTGTTTCTAAATTTGGAATTACTAAGGATGATGGCTCTATCGGCTATTCCAATTATTACTGATTTTTTTTGGGTCATGTGGTGTTGGGAATTGTAGTTGAGGTAGCGACCAGACCATGTAGATTTTGTGTACCACTCAGTTAATATTGTATTATTTTTGTGATGCAATGTCATATCTAGGAAATTTATGTGGTTGTTATTTTCAAATTCTATGGTAAATTGTAATTTTTCATGATAGCTGTTAAATTTGTTTAAAATATATGAATTTTGATTTTTTGGTATAGCCGTTATGCAGTCATCTACATATCTGTAAAAGAATGGTAGTTTGAATTTTAAGCTGTTGATAACTTCAGTTTCTAGGTCTTCTAACACTAGTTGAGCAATAACACTTGATATGGATGCACCCATCGCGCAACCCTCAATTTGCTTAAAAAATAAATTTTTGTATTTGAAGTATGTAGAAGTTAGGCATATTTCTACAGCATCAAGAAAATCATCTAATGGTATATCAGTGTATTTCTTTATTTCTGACCATTTTTTTCTGATTATGTTTAAGGACACATTTATGGGTATATTTGTGTAGAGAGATACTACGTCTAATGAGATCAATACGTGGTTTTCTGGGATTTTAACGTTTTGTATTTTTTCTTTAAAGCTCCATGAGTCTTTAATGTAAAAATTATTTTGGCCAGTGACATTTGCTAAGATATTTTTGAGATATTTTGAGAGTGCATTAAAAGGCGATTGTATACAAGATACAATTGATCGAAGTGGAGTTCCGGGTTTATGTAATTTAGGTAGCCCATATATGCGTGGTGGTGAAGCGTTATTTGTAATTACGTCTTTTGCTACATTTGGTGAAATAAACTGTTTGTTTTCCCATTTTTTTATTAGGTCATTATTTTTTTTTTTTTTGATATGAGCTGGTAGGATCAGCTATAACTTCTTTATATGTGTTGGTGTCATTGAGTAATTGCATGATTTTTGCATCGTAATCCGAGTTTTTCATAAAAACTGTTTTGTTTGATTTGTCGGGTTATAAAACAATTAAATCTGGATTGTCTCTTAGAATTTTTTTGGTTTTGTTGACATTTTTTTTCTGATAATGCTGTTGTCAGTGTTATTTTTATTGGAATTATGGGAATTGTTATTTTTAGCCTTGAAATTAGTTAATATGTTACAACAAACTGCCCTGATTTCATTTTTGACTTCTGTATTTTTATTGTTGATAGCCATTTCAATATTTGTAATAATTTCTGGGATAGGCACGTGTTTTGGGTCGGTAATTGGTGTGGCAAAATTTGGCCCTAGGGAGAGAATTTCACGAACATAACTAGGAAGTTCGATATCAGTCAAATTTTCAATCCAGTTATTAGTGTCAATTAGTGCATGTTTCACAATTGGTTTTTGTTTTTTAATTAGTGATGTTATTTTTTTAATATTGTTTTTTTGGATATTTATGAATTTTTTTTTCAAATTTACGTTTTTCTTTGTTTAAAAATGTGTTAAATAAATCTGGTGTAAGAATTTCTTTTATTTTATTGGAAGAGGTAATTATTTCCTTGTCTAGGTTTTTAATTTGACAAATAGTATCGCCAATCAATATATTTAAAGTGTTTTTGTAAAACTTTTTTATCAAACAATAAGAAGAAAATAACCAACTAAAAATATATTTAATGGTTCAAGAAAAAAAATTAATTCCTATACTATATATATATATATATATATATATATATATATATATATATATATATATATATATATATATATATATATATATATATATATATATATATATAGTCACTTTTCGTGAGAATCACTGCAGTTTTACATATCCACTAAATATTCATGTAGTGATGATATTTTGCATAATGTTTATTTTTATTTTAGCTTTCGGGCTATTCACATCAGCAAAACTTTATCATGCTAAACAAACAAGGTCCGTATAATAGCATTGGACCGAATTTCATTCCTGGAAACAAGATATCAGGATTCACGAGTCCCGTAACAAAGTTTAACACCCTGTCCGCTAATAATCCCTGCGGCTCCGATTAGGGCCAGCTCATAAATCATGATGCAGATGGCGCGCGAACCTTGATGACGTTTATTGACGGTTGACATGTACGTCGTGTTGCTCTATTTACTTGTTCGACACCCCGCTGTCGGACAGGAAGAATTTACATTTGGAGGTCTTCAAAATATTCGCTTTCGGGGAGTTGAAGTCATTTTTAAACATGTAGGAAAGGAAATCGAGCTGAAACAAATCACAAAAATGGTAGAAGCCAACTGCATAGTAATAGTGCACTATAAAATGATCAATATAATTAAATATAGGTATCAGCTCTTATACAGTACAGAAAATGAATTAAGTCTTCCATATTCCATGTCCACAAAAGTCACTTGTTGGAAAAATTGTGTTGCTACTTGATTTTTCAGTATTTGAAGGTCGCGGTTTGTTAACTAATATGTGGAATTATATATATTGCAATTTGTAAACAAATTATTTTAAAAAAAGTTAATTCCATTTTAATAAGTTGTACTGTAAAGTACCACATACATTATTAACTGTTTTATTTTGCAATTCATTTAATAATCGTTGACACTTTTTAACCGACTTCTAAAAAAAGGAGGTTCTCAATTCGTCGAGCATGTATGTTTTTTTTTTTATGTATGTACACCGATTATTCCGGAACAGCGGCACCGATTTGAATTAAATTTCTTACGTTATGTTCAGGAAGTTGCTGCTGTAGTCTCATATTTTTTTGGACGAAGTTGGTGCTGTAAAATCCAAGATGACGCTTACAATATGGCGGACAAAAAAATTAATTTTGTCTGATTTTCTCCAAAATTGGTATGGGGAAATTTTTGGAGTGGTACACAACGAATCTGAAATTATTTTTAAAAAATTCAATATGGCGGACAAAAAAATTATATATTGTCTGATTTTCTCCAAAATTGGTGTGGGGGAGTTTTCGGGGTTGCACATAATGGATCCAAAATATTTTAAAAAAATTCGGTATGGCGGATCCAATATAGCGGACAAAAAAATCAACTTTGTTCGATTTTCTCCAAAATTGGTTTTTAGGGTCGTACATAACTAATCTAAAATTATTTTTAAAAAATTCAATATGGCGGACGAAAAAATCAATTTTGTCCGATTTTCTCCAAAATTGGTTTTTAGAGTCGTATATAACTAATCTAAAATTATTTTTAAAAAATTCAATATAAATCAGTTTTCTCCGATTTTCTCCAAAATTGGTTTTTAGGGTCGTATATAACTAATCTAAAATTATTTTTAAAAAATTCCATATAAATCAGTTTTGTCCGATTTTCTCCAAAATTGGTTTTTAGGGTCGTATATAACTAATCTAAAATTATTTTTAAAAAATTCAATATGGCGGACGAAAAAATCAATTTTGTCCGATTTTCTCCAAAATTGGTTTTTAGAGTCGTATATAACTAATCTAAAATTATTTTTAAAAAATTCAATATAAATCAGTTTTCTCCGATTTTCTCCAAAATTGGTTTTTAGGGTCGTATATAACTAATCTAAAATTATTTTTAAAAAATTCAATATAAATCAATTTTGTCCGATTTTCTCCAAAATTGGTTTTTAGGGTCGTATATAACTAATCTAAAATTATTTTTAAAAAATTCAATATAAATCAGTTTTGTCCTATTTTCTCCAAAATTGGTTTTTAGGGTCGTATATAACTAATCTAAAATTATTTTTAAAAAATTCAGTATAAATCAGTTTTGTCCGATTTTCTCCAAAATTGGTTTTTAGAGTCGTATATAACTAATCTAAAATTATTTTTAAAAAATTCAATATGGCGGACGAAAAAAATCAATTTTGTCCTCTTTTCTTCAAAATTAGTGTGGAAGAGTTTTCGGGGTCGCACATAACGAATCTGAAATTATTTTTAAAAAATTCAATATGGCGAATCTAAGATGGCGGATTAAAAATTGTATATCTCCCGATTTTGTCTAAAATCAGTATTGGAGTATTTGTGTTAGTGTTAATTATGAATTTAAAATATTTTTTGAAAAACTCAATCTGGCAGATTCGATATGGTGTCCTAAAAATTTTACATTTTTCGATTTTCTCCCAAACTGATATAGGGGGTTCTTGAGGGTGTAAATTATAAATTTAAAAGTATTTTTTCAGGATTCAATATGGCAAATCTAAGATATCAGACTAAAAATTTTGTATTTTTCGATATTGTTCATAGGTGGGACTGAATCGTTTTTGAGGATGTAAATAGCGAATATAAGTCAAGAAATTTTAAATTTCCGGATTTTATCCAAAATTGGTACTAGGGGGCTTTGAAGGGTTTAGATTTAGATTAGATTAAGACTTTAAATAATTTTTTTGAAATCCAATATAGCGGATGCAATATGGTGGGTTGAAAAATTTACCTTATTCGTATTCTTTCAGATTTAGTATTAGAGAGTTTTCGAGGACGTGTATTACGAATATGAAGTTAATTTTTCACAACTATTAGGTTGATAAGATAAATATGAGGGACAGAAAATTTTACATATTCCGATTTTGTCTAAAATTGATATTGTGGGGTTCTTGAGGCGTATACAAACTCAATATGCAGTATAAAATATATCGAGCTAAGAAATTTACATCTCAGGTTCTTTAAATTTCGATATTGGAAGGTTTTGGGGCCTATATTACCAATTTAAAGTTAATTTGAAATTTAAGGTAGTGGATTTACCATGACAGACTAAATATTTGTTTGACACAATTTTACTAGTATTTGGAAACTCTGAGAACCAAAGAATGGTTCATTTTAGGATGATTGACAACTTTGGATAAAATGGGTACGTTTTTGCCACCTTGGAGTCATTGCGAGGTTCACTAATCTCGATTAGTACTTAGTTCAAATAATTTATGGATATCATGATGAATTCTTAAACTAAAAATAGAAAAATAAAATTTTTATAAAAAAATTGAACCGACTTCTAAAAGTGCGCTGAAAAGTGAAAAATAACTATAAATTTTTATATGAAATTGAAATTTTTGAAGTCGTCGCCAAATTATTTCTAAATGAAATAAATAACTACTAATATATACAAATTATGGTAAGAAAGCAATTACAAATAAAGAATTTTTAATCTGTTTATGCGAATCACATTTTATCAAGTATTAGTTTGGCGCCGACTTCAAAAAGTTCAATTTCATATAAAAATTTATAGTTATTTTCATTTTTAGCGCACTTTTAGTAGTCGGTTCAATTTTTTTATAAAAATTTTATTTAAAGTCAAGTTGCATTATTTGAAAGGGTTATTGTTTAATTAATTTTAGGTGGATGAGGGCTCCTTTGCTGATAAAAAAACGGTATGTCGATGACACCAGCATGTTGATTGTAGATGAATATCTGGTGAAATTAATTGAACGTACTAGTCGTGCCTTGGAGGAAGTGAATGATTAGGTAAAATTCTTGATAATTAAAAAAACTGTTTTCTCTAAATTAAAAAATATTTTCGTGCTCGTCGACCAATTCGAATCAAAAAGAGTCCCTTGTGATTCTGATGAATATTTTTTTTTAAAATCGATGTGTAGTTTAAAGACAATGTATGTACTCATGAAATACGATTTTTTCGTCTTTTTAATTCTTTTAGACAGATTTACAAGCCAAACGGCTTCGCACTCCCTCTAGGGATTATTGACTCATACCAGGTATACAAAGATACCACAAGTATGAAGCTCTGTGGGGACCCTTTTCAAGTTATCGGGTTCTAGGTGGCGTGATCTCCTGTATTTCCTACAAACTTTTTGAATCGGTTCATACAGATGCTCACTAAGGCCCAGTCCAGATGTTCTGCAGGAGGTTCCTTGGTATTAATCCAGTTGTTGATAGTATTATCGACATCGTGTGGACGTTGTTCACTGCCCACTGTCTGAGGATTTGCACCTCTGGATCTCTGGAGGATATCAATTAGTAAAGTTTGCCTAGAAATTTTATCTGTTAGTATAATGTCTGGCTTATCATGAGCAACTGTTTGATCTGTAAGAATCGCTCGGTCCCAAGATAACTTGAACTCTTTGTTTTTAAAAATAGGCTCCGAATTGTATTTGTAGTAAAGCACTTTTCCCACCTGCAGTAATTTTAACTTATCTGCTAACTCTTGGTGGAGTATTCTGGCATCAAATGCTTGGCATCCTCCAGTTATGTGCTAGATTGTCTCTGATGTTCGACAGCCATATCTACATTGCTCGTTTTCTATTGACAGATCTCTGATGATGAACTTCCAATAGTTCTTCGTCAAAATAACCTGGTCTTGGATAGCTAACAAGAAGCTTTCCATTTCCGGAAACATTTGTCCTGAAATCAATCCGTAGTTCAACGCTGAGTTGTTAACATTGTCCTTATTGACCTCATTTAGATGACGTCCATAAAGTGGTTTCTGAAGCCAGGTTTAAAACTTCTCTTGGTCTGTTTGATAGTGAGAAGCAATATCATGTTCCCTCAACTGTAGCGACGTTGAATCATCTGCCTCGCATATTGCTCGACGTAGTGTGGAAGAGCCCGCTAACTTGTGAAAATAAGAATTTAAGTTTATTATTTCTTGATCGAGATGCTTATCAATATCCACCAATCCTCTTCCTCCTTAGTATCTTGGAAGCATTGTACGTTCAATAGCACTCCGAGGGTGATCTTTTTGTGCTTTCGTTAGGAGTGTTCTTATTTTTCCTTGCAGGTTTTGGATGTCCGTCCTGCTCCATTTTACAATTCCAAAAGAGTAGCTAAGTGCAGAGCAAGCAAACATGTTAAGCGTTGAACTAATTCTTCTTATTATTCATCTTATCGTACGTGGGAAACTTTTCTTTTTCTGACAGTAACTCATGACACCCAGATATAAAAGTAAGGATTCAGGATGATCTTTGTGAAAATTTGTAAATGTAAAGATGATATTTAAATTATCGCCCGTTACAGCAATCCAAAGAAAATTTGTAATTGTCGTTAAAATTTAGCATGATTAGTTTCTGATGCTGTTGAATAAAGTAAAAATATCCATCCCCTTTAAAGTGATCTCTAACTTTCCCACCTCGTTTACCAAGTTTGCAATGTCCATTGTTTATTTGCGTGTTTGACAGGTCGAAATCAGTACAGGAGCGGATATTGGTGTGGGCTGAGATGGTCACTTTGCGGGCGAAGGGTGGTTAGAGGGAGAGGTAAAGGGCAAACACTAAATAGGTTACTTACTGCTAATTGATAAAAGCCACTTGAGGGATTTGGAATCTTGAGGGTTTAATTAAAGTGTCTTCTTATACCAAATTATAACTTCGAAATTATAGGTTGTAGCAGAAGCGTAGCTAAAAGGGCGATGTTTTTCATTTACCGGCAATGTTTTTCTCGAGTTTGATTTATAGAAATAAACCTTATTCCAAACTCAGACTTCTTATTGTCGTATACTTTTGTTTAATTCTTTATAAATTTGTCGATAGAATAGGGATGTTGACTGTATTCAAAACACAATGTTTTTCTTTATGTTTGAAAAATGTAAATGTTATTTAATAATAAAAATTTAATTAAATCACTCTCAAGTCATGTGACAACGAAAAACAATGAAAGTGGATGAGGTCACTGTGTCACAAACCTCTTCGCTGTCAAGGGCTACGCTGTTTGGTTAATATTATTTTATAGTGATTTTCGTGCAATTTCTTCGAAATTCTAAGCAGTTTTCCCATGATGAAAAGTGGATTTATCAAGGCAATTTACTACAAAAAATAACGAAAAACTTTATATGTCCTTGTCAGTAAACTGACACCTGTGTAAAGTTTCTATCAGCGAGGAATTTTAGAAGGGAACTTGTCAATTGTGCCTACCATCTGAACAACAAATTAGACAATAATATTTGGAAGATTAACGGCTTAATTCAGTGGTATTCTAAAATATTTCACTATGATGTTGTAGTTAGTGGAAAATTTAAAACCGTGAAGCATAAGTTATAGACAACTCGTTCTGACCGAAAGCCCGTATGAGGTAAAATATAAAATTAAAAAAAAATTGAACCGACTTCTAAAAGTGCGCTAAAAGTGAAAAGTAACTATACTTTTTTATATGAAATTGAAATTTTTGAAGTCGGGGCCAATTCTGTCTGATTTTCTCCAAAATTGGTATGGGGTAGTTTACGAATTTGAAATTATTTAAAAAAAAATTAAATATGGCGGATTCAAGATTCTCGATTTGTCTAAAATCACTATTGGGGGATTTTTGTTAGTGTTAATTACAAATTTAAAATATTTTTTTAAAAACTCTATCTGGCAGATTCAACATGGCATCCTAAAAATTTTACATTTTTCGATTTTCTCCAAAACTGATATAGGAGGTCTTTGAGGGTGTAAATTATGAATTTAAAAGTACATTTTCAGGATTCAATATGGCGAATCCAATATAGCGGACCAAAAATTTTACTTTTTTTTTTTTGGATTTTGTTCAAAGGTGGGAATGAATCGTTTTTGAGGACGTGAATAGCGAATATAAAATTATTTTAAGAAAATCTAATATATTGGATGCAATATGACGGTATAGAAATTTTAGATTTCCGGATTTCATCCAAAATTCGTACCAGGGGGCTTTGAAGGGTTTATATTTAAATTAGATTAAGACGTTAAAATTGTTTTTTTTTTTTGAAATTCAATATAGCGGATCCAATATGGTGAGTTGAAAATTTGACCTTATTTCCATTTCCTCAGATTTGGTATTAGAGTGTTTTCGGGGTCTTGTATTATGACTTTAAAGCCAATTTTTTACGACTATTAGGTTGATAAGATACAATATGAGAGACTGAAAATCTTACATTTTCCGATTTTGTCTAAAATTGATATTGCGAGGTTCTTGGGGTGTATACAAACTTAATATGCAGTGTAATATATATCCAGCTAAGAAATTTATGTCTCAAGTTCTTTAAGTTTTGATATTCGAAGGTCTTAGGGTCTATATTACCAATCTAAAATTAATTTGAAATTTAAGATAGTGGATTTACTATGGCAGACTAAATATTCGTTTGAAACAATTTCACTGGTATTTGGAGGACTCTAAGAATCAAAGAATTTTTAGTGGTTCATTTTAGGGTGATTTACAACTTTGGATAAAATGGATACTTTTTTGCCACCTGTGAGACATTGTGACGTACACTAATTTCGATTAGTAAAGAGTGTTTTTTATAGAGGTATAAAACTTTAAGTTGGCAACACTTTTTTAACTGGCGGCCATTTTGTCAGCTGTCAAGTGATTTATGTTTAGTTTGGTTTGGCATTTCAACATGAATAGACTGACGCCTAAACAACGCTTCCAAATTGTGCAAATTTATTTTGAAAATCATGGTTCTGTTCAAATTACGTATCGCGCACTACGTTCATTTTACGATCAACATAATCGTCCATCAGAGCAATTAATTCGATTAACTATGGAACGTTTTCGCACCACGTTTACTTTAAATGATTATACGCATCCACAGAGACGTCGTACAGTGCGTACATAAGAAGTCATTGCTGCTGTAGAGCGTAGCGTAGAGGAAGACCCGAATCAGTCTATCCGCCATCGTGCACAGGAATTGGATATGTGTCTATTCACTTTATGGAAGATTTTGCGGAAAGATCTTGGTTTGCGTGTTTACAAAATCCAACTCGTGCAAGAATTGAAGCCACACGATCACCTAGCAAGGCGTAGATTCGGTGAATGGGCCCAAAACAAGATTGCCGTTGATCCCAATTTTCATAAGCGAATTTTGTTTGGCGATGAAACTTACTTTTGTTTGAATGGACACGTCAATAAACAAAACTGCCGTATTTGGAGTGATGATAATCCTCAAGTGTATGTTGAGACACCGTTACATCCAGAAAAACTGACTGTTTGGTGTGCTTTATGGGCTGGTGGAATCATTGGTCCGTACTTCTTTAAAAACGATGCTGGTCAGAACGTTACCGTCAATGGTGACCGCTATAGAGCCATGATTACTGACTTTTTTGTTCATCAATTGAACAACCATGATGTGCAGGAGCTGTGGTTTCAATAAGACGGCGCAACATGTCACACAGCTCATGCCATAATTGATTTATTGAAGGAAACGTTTGGTAACCGAATAGTTTGACGTTTCGGATCCGTGAATTGGCCTCCAAGATCGTGCGACTTAACGCCGCTAGACTATTTTCTGTGGGGATATGTGAAGCCGCTAGTCTACGCCGATAAGCCCGAAACGATTGATCACTTGGAGGACAACAGTTGCCGCGTTATTGCCGATATACGGCCACAAATGTTGGAAAAAGTCATCGAAAATTGGACCTCCAGATTAGACTACGTCCGAGCCAGCCGTGGCGGTCATATGCCAGAAGTCATATTTAAATTATAATGCCAGAAGGTTATCTTTCGAATAAAGTAAATTTCATGTCAATTTAAAAAATTCATCTTTGTTTTATTCCATTTAAAAGTTCTATACCTCTATAAAAAACACCCTTTACTTAGTTAAAATAATTTATGAATATCATGATGAATTCAAAACTAAAAATAAAAAAATAAGATTTTTATAAAAAAATTGAACCGACTTTAAAAGTGCGCTAAAAATGAAAAAAACTAAAAATTTGTATACGAAATTGAAATTTTGAAGTCGGCGCCAAATTTTTTCTAAATGAAATAAATAACTACTAATATATACAAATTATCGTAAGAAAGCAATTAAAAATAAGTCTTTTTAATCTGTTCATACGAATCACATTTTTTCGGGTACTAGTTTGGTGCCGACATCAAAAATTTCAATTTCATATACAAATTTGTAGTTATTTTTCACTTTTTAGCGCACTTTTAGAAGTCGGTTCAATTTTTTTTATAAAAATTTTATTTCCTGTAATACTTCAAATGCAATCCGATAAGAACTTTAAAACTATATAATTCTTGAATGTTGAATACTTATTTCCGTAGTAAATCATTTTCTATCTTACAGCTTACGTGACTTCTTGATTCACCCTGTATAATTGTGTAAAACATCCAATAACAGGATGGAAAATCCTAAATAAAACGTCTTAATAATAAAAGCACCGTCTGCAGAAATTATTATCTTTTCCGAATAGGGGATAACGGATATTGCAGGCCACAAACATCCGTATTATCTTCAGTCTAATAAAAAGCCACTGGTCCGCGAAATAATATGAGACCGAACATATTTTAAAGGGCGTTGCTATTCTGAATTTCAATTTCGAATGAGGAAGGTAACAACGCGTGGAATTGAGTTTCTCTTGCGAATTCTTTTACATGCGGATTGGGAGATGTGAGAGTGACATCACATATTATCCTAGGTTATGGCTATGCATCTTTACAAACTTTCATCTTTTAATACTTATGAAATAAAATTTTTATAAAAAAAATAGAATCTACTTCTAAAAGTGTGCTAAAAAACGAAAAATAGCTATAAATTTTCATATGAAATTGAAATTTTTGAAGTAGGCGCCAAACTAATAAGTGACAAAATGTAATTCGCATAAACAGATTGAAAATACTTTATTTGTAATTGCTTTCTTACCATAATTTCTATATTTTAGTAGTTATTTATTTTATTTACAAATAATTTGGCGCCGACTTCAAAAATTTCAGTTTTGTATAAAAATTATGATATCCATAAATTATTTGAACTAAGTACTAATCGAAATTAATGTAACTCGCAATGACTCCACGGTGGCAAAAAAGTATCCATTTTATTCAAAGTTGTAAATCACCCTAAAATGAATTACTACAAAATTTATTTATTCTTAGAGTTCTTCAAATACCAGGGACATTGTAACAAACAAATATTTAGTTTTTCATAGTAAATCCACTATTTTATATTTCAGATTAATTTTAGATTGGTAATATAGGCCCCAAAATCTTCCTATATTGATATTTAAAGAACTTGAGACGTAAAAATACTAAAACCAAATTTGAGAAAATGCGAAAAAGGTAAAAGTTTCAACCTACCATATTGGATCCACTATATTGCATTTCAAAAAAAGAATTTTGACGTCTTAATCTAATCTAAATCTAAACCCTTTAAAGTCCTCTAGTACCAATTTTGGATGAAATCCGGGAAGTTAAAATTTCTGAATCTGACATCTGACATATTAGATTTTTAAAAAATCAAAATTTGAGTAAGAAATAAATAAATTTTTCTACTGTATTTAAATAGTTTGTTATATATGCAATTCTCCTTTCAAGCAGAGAATATGAAATATATATATATATATATATATACATATATATATATATATATATATATATATATATATATATATATATATATTTAGTTGGTTATTTTCTTGGGAATATGGTTCATTTTTATATTGAAACTACATATATATACAGTAGTCATACTTATTGTATATATATATTTTTTTTTCTCAGGACGTTTCGATTCTTTCGAATCTTTTTCAACTGATGCGGATGCAGAACAGAGATTTTTGTTTTAAACAATAGTTAATTACATCACAAACCAATTGTAGTCACTCACTCTTTTGTATATTCACTTTTTTAAAAGTATTTTTAAAAGGCCAGTTAGAAGAATGGGCACTACATTTTTAACCCTATAACTGTCTTGACTGAATTCAGTATAACCACTGCTAATGCATCTCACACGGAGGAATCCGTAAAAGCCGTATAAACATATATAAGCCATCCGACGAGAGGTCGGCGAAGCCGCGTTCAGTGTTGCATGCTTCCTTCCGATCTGTCCTTTGCACAGCCAGGTGCATGTCGGTACCCTGATGAGTCTAGTGAGAGACGAAACTGTGGCGGGGAGGGTAAGCTTTGACTTTCTTCTCGGTGTGATGGTACAGGTGGGCCACCATGTCGATGGTGGTGGAATAGGATGAATTGTGTTTTATAACAATTTATTCTAACTGTGCAACCTCTAACACAGAAAGGATATAATGGAGCGAAGTTTGCATTCACTGTTTCGCATTTTATTTCACTTACATACGGAGTTGCATATAGTTGTACGTTTGCTGAATGTGATTTCAGCACTACAACAGCATAATGTGGATATAACCACTGCTAATGCATCTCACACGGAGGAATCCGTAAAAGCCGTATAAACATATATATATATATATATATATATATATATATATATATATATATATATATATATATATATATATACATGATTTCGTCAGTGGAGCTGTATCGGACCGAGAGCAACATTAGTAGGAAACAAATGATATATGAACCATAAATTTTAAGGTACGTCGGCAGGATATTGCAACTGCCATCTATCAACTTCGATGTCAGACTGAAAAATATCGCCAGTCGAACGACATCTATGAATCATTGGAGTAACGTGAAATTTTAAAAAAATCAAAATTTCAGTAAGAAATAAAGAAATCTTTCTGCCGTATTTAAATAGTTTGTTATATATGTAATTCTTCATTCAGGCAGAGAATATGAAAAATATATATACAAACTATTTAAATACGGCAGAAAGATTTCTTTATTTCTTACTGATATTTTGATTTTTTAAAAATTTCACTTTACTCCAATGATTCATACTGGCGATATTTTTCAGTCTCATATCGAAGTCGGTAGATGGCAGGTCCAATATACTGCCGACATACCTTGAAACTTATATTTCATATATCAGTTGTTTCCTGCTAATGTTGCTCTCGCTCCGATACAAAGGTGGGACTGAATCGTTTTTGAGGATGTAAATAGCGAATATAAGTCTAGAAATTTTAAATTTCCGGATTTCATTCAAAATTAGTACTAGGGGGCTTAGAAGGGTTTAAATTTATATTAGATTAAGACTTAAAATAATTTGCATTAGAGGGTTTTCGGGGTAATGTATTACGAATATAAAGTTAATTTTTTACAACTATTAGGTTGATAAGATACAATATGAGGGACAGAATGAATATGAAGTTAATTTTTTGGAACTATTAGGTTGATACAATATGAGGGACAGAAAATTTTACATATTCCGATTTTGTCAAAAATTGATATTGTGGGGTTCTTGAGGCGTATACAAACTCAATATGCAGTATAAAAGATATGGAGCTAAGAAATTTACATCTTAGGTTCTTTAAACATCGATATTGGAAGGTTTTGGGACCTATGTTACCAATCTAAAATTAATTTGAAATTTAAGATAGTGGTTACAATGACAGACTAAATATTTGTTTGACAAAATTTTACTGGTATTTGGAAAACTCTAAGAACCAAATAATTTTTAGTGGTTCATTTTAGAGTGATTTACAACTTTGGATAAAATGTGTACTTTTTTGCCACCTTGGAGTCATTGCGAGGTACACTAATCTCGATTAGTACTTATTCCAAATAATTTATGGATATCATAATAAATTCTAAAACTAAAAATCGAAAAATAAAATTTTTATAAAAAAATTGAACCGATTTCTAAAAGTGCGAAAAAAAGTAAAAAAAAAACTAGAAATTTTTATATGAAATTGAATTTTTTGAAGTCGGCGCCAAATTATTTGTAAATGAAATAAATAACTACTAATATATACAAATTATGGTAAGAAAGCAATTACAAATAAAGTATTTTTAATCTATTTATGTGAATCACATTTTTAGTGCATCTTTAGAAGTCGGTTCAATTTTCTTATAAAAATTTTATGTAACTTTAATTTTACGGAATAATTTTGTTCTTGTTTTTTTGCAATTAAATTTCAATATTCTGGTTTCATAATAACAGTGCTGTTTAAAGTAAAAAATGTTATAATAAATGAGTGTTTACAATTAAAAATATAGGAAAACATTAAAATTAACTTTTAAATTGTCTAATCTTCGGTATAATTATTATTGTCAAGATTTTGCATTTGTTTTTTATAAATTTGACATAGCCTACTGTTATAAATAAAAAACAAAGTAAGTTATTGAAAATATTGAATTCTGACCTTATTTGTCAAAATAAAATAAACACATGCTGTATTTTTCAAAGCCTAAATTATATATAGTGTGTCCTATTTAAAAAATTATAAGTTTTGTTAATACCTCAAAAACTGACTGAACTACTGAACTCTATATAAAAAACTCTGCCTACTCTACCTTTTTGATAAATTAACGCATAACGGAAATACGAGATATGCCTAAAAATCGAAGATTTTCAAAACCACCCTGTAGATTAAAAACTAAGAGGACCATGACAAATTTGACACTGGAATCTTTCGTTTCGTTAAAAAGTATGAAACTAAAGTGAATTTCGCAACACTCTATCTTTGATAATATGTCCAATACCTCCTATAAGTGTCGAAAATGGGACACCCCGTACATGTTGTTGGGCGTCACCATGATATTTTAAATTCGATCAGCTGATTGCTATTTAAGGCTCGCAAAATATGACAACAATGCGTTTTAAGCTTTTAGTCCCTGACCTGGCAAGGGGGCGGCAAAATTTTAAATCATTTATGGGTGCATGAGATGTTTATTCCGCCGCTTCGTTGCCTTGGTGACCGGTATTAAATTACTCAGTGACAGAAATTATGGACTTTAGATATACAATAGTGCGAATGTTGTTAACTCCTACTTTTAGCATGGTAGATTTTAATTAGACAAGTTAGTGAGTATTGGAGGTTAGTTATCTCTCCTCCTTCTTTTCCGCCTCCTAAAGACGTGCCCTGGGAGAAACTTGAAGAGTAACAGGGTGTTAATCCTTTATGAAATACCCTAAAGTTATAACAATATTTTATATTTCTTGTTTATGTAAATTATCATCCATATGATTAAATGCGACTCGTCCAAATGTTACAGTTAAACTTTCAAGCCGAACTTTTCTATTTAGTTTAAACTTTCCTTTTGGGTTAATTATTCGTTAACTTACAAATTTCGTAACAATGTAACTAAACAAAAGAAAACTTTTAGAGACTTAAAAAACATGCAAATGTATTATTTCGTAGGATAAAAATAATAACGAACTTTACCTACAACTTTACTGCAGAAAAGTTTTGCAACGGGAGCTCCCAAAACTTGAGAAACTATTAAAAAGAGTAGAATGCCTTTTAAAGAGGGATCTAAAACTTTTATATGAAGTTGGATACAGACTATAAACAGAAAATTTTGTTGTTTTTCTTATCATACTAGCTAAAAAATTGTGCTGAATAAATTAATTCTACAAAAAGAAATAAACTGAGTAAAAATTGCACTAAATGTAAAAAATCACTACATAGTATAAAACAAAGTCGCTTTCTCTGTCCCTATGTCCCTTTGTATGCTTAAATCTTTAAAACTACGCACCGGATTTTGATGCGGTTTTTTTTCAATAGATAGAGTGATTCAAGAGGAAGGTTTATATGTATAATAACATCCATTAAATAGTGGAGAAATACTGTTATTTTTGAGGTTTCTAATGTGATGTCGTTAATTATCATATTTTTTTCCGCTTACATTGCAAACGCAGGCTGAACCCTACGAGATTTATCAAAATAATGTACTAATTATTTGTACACATTGAAAAGGTGTACAGAAAACTCCGCGATGGTATATGTCTATCTCTCATGGATATCCCACAATAACATTTTTTTGTCATTTACTTTTTACGACAAATAATGGCAAATTTTGAAGCGATTTTAACCAATACAGCATTAATCCTTATCCAATTAAATAGCTTAAATACATTGTTGATTTAATATAGATCTATATGGTCCTTTACAGCACAAGATTTAAATGAATATTTTCGAAGATATTACAGATTTAAAATTGCGGGAAGTAGCGCTTGCGGCGGTACTGGCCGACCGGGGCGGCGGCAGCGTGCCTATAAATAGCGCGTCGGAGGCCGATGTAATAATTGTTGTAAAAATAAAATAAATAGTCACAGTTTTTCTGTAGTGTATTTAGTATCAGCATTGCACCCGTGCGAAGCCGGGGCGGGTCGCTAGTATTTTATAAACGGTTTTAAATTGGAATTAATTTAAAAATTGTACAGGGTGTCTAATTTTGGAAAGTTTTACGGGTTATATTATTTGATTGATTGATTGATTTGATTTAAGTGAAATTCTTTACGTTATATTCAGGAAATTGCTGCGGTGGTCCAATATTTTTTTGGACGAAATTGGTGCAGCAAAATCCAAGGTGGCATTAACAATATGGCGGTTCGATTTGGTATAAGGAAATTTTTGGGGTCGTACACAAAGAATCTGAAATTATTAAATAAAAATTCAATATGGCGGATCGAATATGGCGGACAAGAAAATTTAATTTTATCCGATTTTCTCCAAAATTGGTGTGGGGAAATTTTTGGGGTTCCATATAAAGAATCCAAAATATTTTTAAAAAATTCAATATGGCGGATCCAAAATGGCGGAGAAAAACTCAGTTCTGTCCGAATTTCTCCAAAATTGGTACGGGGGAGTTTTCGGCGTCACACATGACGAATCTAAAATTATTTTAAAAAAATTCAATATGGTGGATCTAATATGGCGGACGAAAAAATCAGTTTTGTTCGATTTTCTTCAAAATTGGTATGGGGGAGTTTTCGGGATTGCACATAACGAATCTGAAATTATTTTTAAATAGTTTAATATGGCGTATCCAATATGGCGGATAAATAATTAATTTTGGCTGATTTTTTTAAAAATTGATATAGGGAAGTTTTTGGAATCGCACATTACGAATTTGACATTATTAAAAAAAATAAATAGGGCGGATCCAAGATGGCGGATTAAATATTCAACATCTCTTAATTTTATTTAAAATCAGTATTGGGAGATTTTTGTTAGTGTTAATTACGAATATATTTTTTGAAAAACTCAATCTAGCGGATTCAATATGGTGTCCTAAAAATTTATACTTGAGGGTGTAAATTATGAATTTATAATATTCTTTCAGGATTTAATATGGAGACCTAAAATTTTAACATTTTTCGATTTTGTTCAAAGATGTAAATAGCGAATATAAAATTATTTTAAGAAAATTTAATATGTCAGATAGAATATGATGGTCCAGAAATTTTAAATTTCTGAATTTCATCCAAAACTGGTACTAGGGGGCTTTGAAGGGTTTAGATTTAGATTAGATTAAGAGGTTAAAATAATTTCTTTGAAATACAATATAGAGGATTTTACCTTATTCGAATTTTTTCAGATTTGATATAAGGGTGTTTTCGGGGTGGTGTATTACGAATACGAATTTAATTTTTTTCAACTATTAGGTTAATAAGATACAATAAAACGAATTGAAAATTATACACTTACCGATTTTGTCTAAAATTGATACTGGGGGATTCCTGGGGCGTATGCAAACTCAATTTGCAGTATAAAATATACTGGGCTAAGAAATTTACGTCAAGTTCTTTAAATATCGATATTGGAAGGTTTTGAGGCCTTTATTACCAATCTAAAATTAATTTGAAATTTAAGATAGTGGATTTACTATGACAGATTAAATATTTGTTTGATATAATTTCACTGGTATTTGGATAACTCTAAGAATCAAAGATTATATACAATTTTAGAAAAAATGGGTACTTTTTTGCCACCTTGGAGTCATTGCGAGGTACACAAATCTCGATCAGTACTAAGTTCAAATAATTTATGGATATCATGATGAATTCAAAACTAAAAATCGAAAATAAAATTTCTATAAAGAAAATTTGAACCGATTTCTAAAATGTGCTAAAAGGTGAAACATCATTATAAATTTTTATATGGAATTGAAATTTTTGAAGTCGGCGCCAAATTATTTCTAAATGAAACATATAACTACTAACAAAAGGGTGTTTTTTTTATAAAGGTATAGAACTTCTAAATGGAATAAAACAAAGATGAATTTTTTAAATTGACATGAAATTTACTTTATTCGAAAGATAACCTTCTGGCATTATAATTTAAATATGACTTCTGGCATATGACCGCCACGGCCGGCTCGGACGTAGTCTAATCTGGAGGTCCAATTTTCGATGACTTTTTCCAACATTTGTGGCCGTATATCGGCAATAATGCGGCGAATGTTGTCCTCCAAGTGATCAATCGTTTCGGGCTTATCGGCGTAGACTAGCGACTTCACATATCCCCACAGAAAATAGTCTAGTGATATTAAGTCGCACGATCTTGGAGGCCAATTCACAGGTCCGAAACGTGAAACTATGCGGTTACCAAACGTTTCCTTCAATAAATCAATTGTGGCACGAGCTGTGTGACATGTTGCGCGGTCTTGTTGAAACCACAGCTCCTGCACATCATGGTTGTTGAATTGATGAACGAAAAAGTCAGTAATCATGGCTCTATAGCGGTCACCATTGACGGTAACCTTCTGACCAGCATCGTTTTTAAAGAAGTACGGACCAATGATTCCACCAGCCCATAACGCACACCAAACAGTCAGTTTTTCTGGATGTAACGGTGTCTCAACATACACTTGAGGATTATCATCACTCCAAATACGGCAGTTTTGTTTATTGACGTATCCATTCAAACAAAAGTGAGCTTCATCGCTAAACAAAATTCGTTTATGAAAATCGGGATCAACGGCAATCTTGTTTTGGGCCCATTCACCGAATCTACGCCTTGCTAGGTGATCGTGTGGCTTCAATTCTTGCACGAGTTGGATTTTGTAAGCACGCAAACTAAGATCTTTCCTCAAAATCTTCCATAAAGTGAATGGACACATATCTAATTCCTGTGCACGATGGCGGATAGACTGATTCGGGTCTTCCTTTACGCTACGCTCTACAGCAGCAATGACTCCTTCTGTACGCACTGTACGACGTCTCTGTGGATGCGTATTATCATTTAGAGTAAACGTGGTGCGAAAACGTTCCATAGTTAATCGAATTAATTGCTCTGATGGACGATTATGTTGACCGTAAAATGGACATAGTGCGCGATACGTATTTCGAACAGAACCATGATTTTGAAAATAAATTTGCACAATTTGGAAGCGTTGTTCAGGCATCAGTCTACTCATGTTGAAATGCCAAACCAAACTAAACATAAATCACTTGACAGCTAACAAAAGTGTTGCCAACTTAAATTTCTATACCTCTATAAAAACACCCTTTATATACAAATTATGGTAAGAAAGTAATTACAAATAAAGTGTTTTTAATCTATTTATGTGAATCACATTGTGTCAGGTATTTGTTTGGCGCCGACTTCAAATATTTCAATATCATATAAAAATTTATAATTGTTTTTCACTTTTTAGCGCACTTTTAGAAGTCGTTTAAATTTTTTTATGGAAATTTTATTACCTAGTTTATTTCTATGTCATATTGTGTTGACACTTTTTATAAAAAAAATGATCTAGCTTCGCATTGCAGTTTCATAAATCGGCTGACTGAAATATATTTTCCATAAACTAGAAACTTGAAAATAAGACAAAATAACTTCCTATAAAGTAGCAACAAACTTATAACTTATAGTATATTGTTTCTTATCGTTCCACGAAGATGAAAATTATAACAAGCTGAAACAGTTTGTTGCACGAGCTCTGACAGATCTTTTAAAACTTGGTAAACTGAAGACAAAGCGTTTAATTGATAGCGCATTCGAGAAAACAAAGTTTTGTTTACATCTAAATAATTGTTAATTATGCAGTTTCTGTATATTTCAATTTTTTTTCGCGTTTTCGGAATATAGAGCTACAAATTTTATTTTATTTTCATGACATTCACATGAATGTGGAGTACTTAATTTTTAGTCAATAGTTAAAGGTATGTAAAAAAGGTCGTTCAAAGTTCTAATCATACTGGATGTAGAAAAATAGGGTCGTGAGTGCCACAGCTACTCCGTCCCTGCAGCTGTGCGTAATTCACAACACTTTCTTGGATAGTAATTTGAAGAATCTTACTTGATATACATTATATTGAAAAAAAATTGAAATATACCTGGTGGTCCAATAATTATGTGTAAAAAACTTGATTCCATTGTAGCTTTCTGGGAGCCCATATCTTCGATGAGGAGGCTTATACGCAAAAAGTTATATATATATATATATATATATATATATATATATATATATATATATATATATATGGCATTTATCTTGAGATTATATTATAAAAAAATTATAGGATTGCAGGGCCGCTAACTAGCAGTGACCTTGAAAATGACCGTGTCCTTGCCAGTTATTTGAAACTTCAGAATTTTAAATTTAACTCTTCAATTTCGATCCCTGGAATGAAAAGAGCGGGAAATTTTACCATCGGATAAGACCTTGGCCTCAAGACGAAGGTTTAATATTAAGGTCATTTCAAGATCAAACTAGAAAATCGCAGTATTTGGTGAAATGTTTTGTACAAGAGTTGGAGGCTAAGTGGTAGTGACCTTGAAAATAACCTTGCCCTTGGTGTTCAAGGTCATTTGAAGCTCAATATCAAATTTTGAAAAGGAAACCCCCAATTTGACCCCCGGAAATGGAAAGAACGATTAATTTCACAGTGATTTCATTATCAGGTAGGTCCATGACCTCAAGGGCAAGATCGAATTATTATGTTTCTTTGCAAATCGAACGTAAAAAAAACAATAAAGGATTTCTTTTTACATAATCTACAAAAGCTCACTAATGTTTTTGGGTGGTAATAAATGTTAAAGAAAACTTCAACGGTAAATTCTTATCACTTTTCAACTAATCCTTTTATTAGTTATTCACATCAATAGTTGCTCATTCATGACTTTGGCAAATGATGTACATTAGATGACCAATTACTTACAGTGCGCGTTAAAAACACATTGATTTTTAATCTAAACTTATTTATTTTACGACTCCTTAGCAACAGCTGTACTTATTGTAGCTGAAAATTAGGATTCATATGTATGTCTGTAAAACAAAGATTTAGGATCATTTATAATTTTAGCTAAATTAATCTTTTAATTAAATTTTTTGTTAATTTAATTTAATTTTAATTTGAAATGGGTATCATTAAGTTTTTTCTGCGTTTACTTAATAATACCTGTAGGGAAATGCCCTGATTATCCTACACAACCGTGTATTGTTCTCATAATACATTTTTTTTATAAACCGCTGGATCTAAATGTAGTACAGGCTTTGTTCTTGTTATTTCGAAGAACCATCTGTTGCTTATAACGGAAAAAACATCAGATATTTTCTTTATAAAGGTTTAATAAAATAACTAAACTTTAAAAACTAAAATATATAATAACCTTCTTTCAAACGTTACAAGATTTAATAAAAACTCATTTACAATCCATTAAAATAAAGCTAGTTTTGATAAATCCAAAATTAGGGTGAGAAAATTCGAAAAATTTTGCTAGAGAAAATTGCGAGAAAGTGAAATCTCAGAATTAGTGTTGTCAGGTAAGAGATCAAATGGGAAGTGCTCGCATAATCTGATACGTCGCGAACAAATCGCAGCAATTGTTGCTGGTGGAACCATGGTGATTGGTTGTTCATTTCATACTACCTTTGGGACGGGGAAAACTTCACGGTCAAATGATCTTGAAGGGCACAATCAAGGCCATTTTCAAGGTCACCAAGCCCCCCTGCCACCCTATAATTTTTGTATAAAACATTTTTCGGAAAAATGTGACCACATCTGGATATTTCGATGTCTCAAAATAAATGCCGCGCTTTGTATATATATATATATATATATATATATATATATATATATATATACATATATATATATATATATATATATATATATATATATATATATATATATATATATATATATATATATATATATATATAAAGTAAAATGCGAACAGTAAGTGCAAACTTCGTTCCATCATATCTTTTCCGTGTTAGAGGTTGCACAGTTTGAATAAATTGCTATAGAACACAATTTATCCTATTCCACCACCATCGAGATGGTGGCCTACCTGTATTACCATATCGAGAAGAAAAGTCAAAACTTACCCTTCCCGCTACAGCGATACGACAGAGGTACATGTTTCGTCTCTACGAGACTCATCAGGTTGCCGACATGCACCTGTCTATGCAAAGGACGGATCGGAAGGAAGTATGCAGTGCTGAACGCAGCTTCGCCGACTTTCCGCCGGATGGCGTATATATATTTATTTGCTTTCCCCAAAACGGTTTTTGAAAATTTTCATTTTAACAATAATTTTTTTTGTAATGAAAATTTTAACGACTTTTAATTAAAAAATTGATAGTAATCAAACTATTGGAGATATCTTAATGAAATTTTCAGGATTTATAGTTTAATACTCATACTTTGATGAAATACTTGTAACTTTAAATTATTTATTTATTATCACATTGTTAATGAACTTTTAAGTTAACAAATGGAAATTTCACTAACTTCTCCTTCTTTTTTTTTCAATCATATATATATATATATATATATATATATATATATATATATATATATATATATATATATATATATATATGCACTGGTGTTTTTTCTTGTAAAATTATATAACTTTTACAAGAAACAAGTAATTATTCTCGAGATTAATGTGAGATAATATGATAATATAGGAAAATATACATCCTTCTGAAGAAGCTCAGTATAATGGGCGAAACGTTAAGAAAATAAAAATTTTGAAGTACTTCCAAAACTTATGCCCAAGAAAATAAATTTCTTTACTCATAGCTTATATTCATGGTCGTTACTAGGTGTGATAAGTAGAACCTTCATACTTATACTTTAACTGTATTTTTTTGATTGTACGACTTATTTCGCTGCTCGCCAGTACCTGAAGAAGCTGTAGTGCAATGAAATGTGCCTTACAGTCAAAAAAATACAATGAAAATTTAAGTAAAACTATCATTTGCAAACCTTTTTAGTCCGCAGTGGACAGGATAAAATACTCCAGTGTTTTCAAGGATAAGGCACCACGAAAGAAAATGATTGTCTGGGAAATCATTATTTGAAAATTTGGTAAAACAATTAACTTGCATTTTTACTATGAATTAAGAAAACACATTTCAGTGTCAGTATTTGTGAGAAGTTGACATTCTGATTAATGTCAAAGTCTTCAGCTCACACTGCATTCTACTGTAATCTTGTTAAATCGGAATTTTCCACTGAAGATCTGTAAAAAAACACTATACTATACAAGATATATTTAATTATATTGTTCGTTTATTACATCTCAACTGTAGGCGCTACATGTTGCTCTCCCATTTCTTGTTCTGGTCTGTAGATTCCACTTTCTTCCTTGCAAAAAACAATATCCGGCTTGTTTTTCATTAAAAGTGCAATATTTTTTCATTATTGTTCCTAAAAACTTGCCAATAACTAGTCATCTTAATAAAAATTATTGACTTACCATTTAGATTTTTAGTTTTCGAAATAAAAGTAAAAGAAGTTTCCTGTTTTCTCGATATATTTAGACCAAAACAAGTTTTTCCGTTCGTTTATTAACCTGAGTCTCTTCTAAAATCATTTGAAAGTTTACACCTTTGTTATGAGTTTGTCAAGTCTTAAAATATTGTCAAACTAAATTCTGGGACGACCAAACTGTCTAAGTTTGTTATAATTTTCACCTTCCAGCCACGAAACGAAATAATGGACTTGGTATTAAAAGTTTGTCAGTTTTATGGCTGTTTTGTTTAGTTTAAAAGTTGATAAGTTTGTTAGTTGGTGAGTAATTTATTTTTGCACTGGAGAAGTCTGAAGGGTGATAAAATTGTATTAAGACGACAAGATAATGTTAAAAGGATCTCGTTTTTTTTCTCGACTGTTATATGGGTTTGGTTAAAATAAAAGAATTAGAGAGGTTTTTGGCATGGTTTTACTTTAAAATACATAAAAAAATTAAAAGATGTTTTGCTTCTATATTTACTACAGCTGATTAATAATCGGTTATGTTATCGGATGGGCAACCTGATATATTTTTAGTAACTGCACAATGGATGCGGAATGCTGATATCACTAAGGTGCGTTTTGAAAGTTTTAATTTTGTCACTCACTTTCCAAGGATTGCAATTAAAGGAGAAGGAACTGTCAGTTTTGCAAAAACGATTAAAATTAATGCTGTAATTACAAAAGTTCTACCGGTAGAAAAACATTGTAAATTTTGTGTGTCGGAAGAAAAACATTGTGGGTTTTATGTATTTGTAAGCTTATATAGATCACCTGATGGTGATCTTAATATCTTTTTTGCTATAGTATCAGATTTATTGGAAGAAATTTATAAAACAAATAGATTTTTTGCCATTGGGGATGTCTTCAACGTAGATTATGTGGCATCAGACAATTTGATTGCTGATCGCCTTTCATTTTTAATGTCGGGCTATGGACTACGGCCAGTTGTTATGGGTATCACAAGATTTGGATCTGGATCTGGATCGGGTAGTCGAATAGATAACATATTTACTAATATATCTCATTATGATGTCTTGTTTCAGTCTTATTTGATTCGATCATGATGGTCAGATATCTCTAAGTAAAGGCATATTCTTAAATTTTTTACAAAAACGATTTTTTTACAGATGGAAATGTACTACAATTTGGAATGCACTTGCAGATTGAATCCTGTGCGGATATTTTCAATGCTCAGGGAATACACAAAAAGTATATCACTTTTGAACAAATCATTTATTATCCTTTCAGTATTGGTTTTTCAATTTGTACCAGCAGGATCAAACCAAGAGATTGGGTAAATAAAGAAATAAAAAAAATATGCGACTTTTATAAATACTTCATGGAAAATAGACATTTTCAGTAACAAAAATGTAGCATTGGTTTTTTTGCTGAAATGTGTTCATTTCGGTATCCTATAAAACATATCTCGATGGTAACTCTGAAAAATCTGTGCAAAAAAAAATGGCGGATCAAAAATGATCACGATTTTCGGGTTTTTAAGTTTATCTCGAAAAGTAAAATATGTATCGAAAAATGTTTCAAACAGAAATTATAGACAATTAAAAAACCTATCGATTCATTTATATAAGTTATAGGTGGCATCACTAGTTATTGAGATATATTTTTTTTTCGACAAAATTTACGGTTTTTGTTTTTTTTTTTTTTAAATATATGTATTAACAAATTATCGATTTAAAATTTAACGTCTTCTTCTTCTATCTTCTATAATAGGTCCCTGACCTGTTCCTTTTTCGATTTTCCTCATTCTGGACTTAAATTATCGCTCCACCTTTTCCGTGGTCGACCTCTACTGCGTGTACCACTAGGCGATTTATCTCGTGCGATCCCTACCAGTCTATCCTCTGTCATTCGGCTTATGTGTTTGTTCCATTGTGTCTTACGTTGTAGGACCTACTCATTAATGCAGTCTGTGTTGCATGATTGCCTGATGTTATCGCTTCTTTCTCTGTCTAGTAGCGTTTTTCCTGTTATTCGTCGAAGTATTCTCATTTCTGTAGTCTCCAATAGTGTTTCTGAGGTGTATGTCATGATAGGTCTAATTGTGGTTTTGTAGATCCGAACCTTTGTTTCTTGTTGTAAGCGTTTGTGTCGCCAGATTCAGTCGTTGAGACAACCCGCCACTTTATTTGCTTTGGCCACCTGCCCTCTTACTTCATCTTCGATGTTGCCATAACTAGTTATGTCGATTCCTAGATATTTGAAACTCATTTCTTGTTGTATTATTTGACCCTCTAGTTCTAGTTTGCATCGGAGGGGTTCTTTTGAGGTTGTCATACATTTAGTTTTTTCGGCTGAGATAATCATATTATATTTTCTTCCCGTAAGATTAAAGGTATTTAACAATCTCTGGAGGTCGTCTTCATTTTCGGCACATATCACAGCGTCATCAGCGTAACAGAGAATCTTTATTTCTGTATCACCCATTTTATATCCTCTAGCAAGTCGCACCTCCTTTATTATTTCGTCCATTATCATGTTAAACAACAAATGACTAAGCTAGTCTCCCTGTCTAATACCGCTGTTGACTGGTATGGGTGTTGATAATTTATCGTTAGTGCGAATCTGAACTTTATTGTTTGCGTATATGTTTTCGATGGTCTGAATTATATTGATAGGAATATTTCTCTTATATAACAGGTGAATTACGTCATTTAGCTTTATGCGATCGAATGTTTTTGTTAGATCTATAAAGCATAAAAATGTTGGTTTATTGTATTCTATAGATTTTTCGACTATCTGTCGTAGAATAAATATTGCATTCACGCAAGACCTTCCTGATCTAAATCCCTGCTGTTCGTCTTCCAGTGTTGTAACCGAATTAATTTTATTTTTGATTACTTTCGTAACGAGTTTCAGAGTTGGATCTAGTAGATTAATACCCCTGTAGTTCCCTGGTTCTTGTTTGTCATCTTTCTTAAACATAAGCATCATTGTGTTGGTTCTTCACCTATCTGGTAGTTTGCATTGTGTCAGGATTTTTCGAATGAAGTTTGTGAGTTCCTGTGTTAGTCGCTGAGCTCCGTATTTCAACAATTCGTTATGAATTCCGTCTTGTCCGGGAGATTTTCTATTTTTTAAGGATTTTATAGCTTTCTCTACTTCTTGAATGGTGACTTCCACATTATTCCTTATTGCTGGTAAGTTGTTTTTTCCAATGTTAGCATCTCCCTCAAATAATATTGTTAGGTTGTCTATCCATTTCTCCTCTGATATTTGGTTTGTTTCGGAGAGTTCAGATACTTCTTTGCGCTGTTGTCTTATCAGTCGCCACATTTGTTTTTGTACACTACACACAAAATTTAACGTAAATATAGATGTTTTAATTCTAAAAAAAGATGTTAAACCCGGAATCTGTGAGTTTTTTTTTTATTTTCCGAGAAATTCCATGTCAAAGTTGAAAATTCAACCTCGATTTTCCGCTTTCCTAATTAAGATACAATGTTCAATTTTACTGGAAATTATTTGTATTGTTTTATATTTTGAAGGTCTATTAAAAAAATTTTTTGTTTCAATTGTGGGCCGAGAAATTTTGCAAAAACAAATTTTTGCACCAAAAAAATTGCGATAACTTTTCATCGGATGGAGATAAAATTTTTTTAATGCATGCATTGGATTAGATGTATCATTTCCGATTTAAACATTTTTTCTTTAAATTTTGGATGATGGAAAATAAATATTCAGGGCTTAAATTTGCAGAAGATGCTTTTTAATACTTGTACTTTACCTGTGAATTTTTGGATCCAAGAAATACACTCTGTGGACGAATACGATCTGTGAACGTTCGAAAATTGGGCAGAATCTAATCGAAAATTAGCTGCTGCAGGCCGTTGTCGGCGGGTTGACATAGTTCAAGCACATTATTCATTGGCGCTTCAAGGAAACTTATGCATCCAAAGTAATATATATAATATTGATGTTGTTTTATTAATTTATATGATAGTAATAATTTGTTTAGTGATATTAATTATTAATTTGTTTATTAACAAAATTGTTACAAAAAATTATAGAGAAAACCATACAACTATTCAATTATATCTTACATATTATACTGTTTTTTTCCTTTATATTATTATTATCTAACAGTTTATGGCCGAGTTTGTCTGTGTACTACTGTGTCAAATAATCAACGAACGTTTTTTATCTGTTACCCTTCCTGGCAGTCTCAAAAAAGCTAAAATTGTTCCCATTCGCAAAAAGGGTGATAGACAGAGTTGTGCGAACTATAGACCTGTGTCGTTGATATCAGCAGTATCAAAGGTCTTTGAAAAGGCTATATACACCCGACTAACAAACTTTTTAAACAGGCACAACATATTAAATAGGCAACAATTTAGATTTAGACAATCAAGTTCTACAGAGCGTGCAATTTTTAACACGTTGAAATTTATTTATGACAATGGAGACAAAAATAAACACGTAGCTGGCCTTTATTTTGACTTGTCAAAGGCCTTTGATACGCTGGACCATCAACGACTAATTCGCAAGTGTTACAGTTATGGTCTAAGTGATATTTGTGGTAACTTGTTACAATCATATTTAGAAAACAGAACTCAGGTGGTATCTATACTTAGGGAGGGGGGTAAATCATATATTTCAAAAGAGGCATCTGTAATGCAGGGTGTTCCACAGGGTTCATTCCTTGGACCACTCCTTTTTATTTTATATGCAAATGAGAGAGGTTAAATCCGAGAATGCCTTGATGTGTCAGTATCGGATGATGCTTCTGTGCTAATTGCTAGCCATTACCAGCGCTAGAATTGTTTCAGGAATGTAGTCGAGTGATAAATGACGTGGTGTAGTGATCTTACAACAATTTCCTCAAACTGAATGTGGACAAAAGAGGCCTAATAAGTCTCTCAAAATTGAGGGCCGACCAAAGACCGCTCCTAGTAAGGCTAAACCATAAATCGATTCCTGCATCCTCTTTTTTTTTCAAAATTGGTATGGGGGAGTTTTCGGGATCGCACATAACGAATATGAAATTATTTTTAAAAAATTCAATATGACGGATCCAATATGGAGGACAAAAAATTAAATTTGTCTTATTTTTCCTAAAATTGATATGATGGATTTTTTTGGGTCTCACATACGAAAAAATTAAATATGACAGATCTAAGATGGCCGATTAAAAATTTTACATGTCTCGATTTTGTCTAAAATCAGTAATGGTGGTTTTTGGTAGTGTTAATTACGAATTTAAAATTATTTTCGTAAAAGTCAATTTGGCGGATTCAATATGGCATCCTAAAAATTTTACATCTTTCGATTTTCTCCAAAATCGATACAGGGGGTTTTTGAGGGTATAAATTATAAATTTAAAGTTACTTTTTCAGGATTCAATATGGCAAATCCAATATTGCGGACTAAGAATTTTACATTTTTCGATTTTCTTCAAAGTTGTGATTAGATCGTTTTTGAGGATTTAAATAGCGAATATATAATTATTTTAAGAAAATCTAATGTGTCAGATGCAATATGACGGTCTAGAAACTTTAAATTTCCGGATTTCATCCAAAATTAGTATTTTTAAAGATTTAGATATAGATTAGATTAATACTTTAATATTATTTTTTTGAAATTCAATTTGGCGGATCCAATATAGTGGGTTGAAAATTTTACCTTATTCGCATTTTTTCAAATTTGGTGTTAAGGGGTTTTTGGGGTAGTACATTGCGAATATGAAAATAATTTGTTACAACCTAATATGGCAGATATAATATGAGGGACTTAAAATTTTACATTTTTCCGATTTTGGTTAAAATTGATATTGTGGAATTCTTGGGGCGTATACAAACTCAATATGCAGGATAAAATATATCGAGGTAACAAATTTACGTCTCAAGTTCTTTAAATACTGGTATTGAAAGGCTTTGAGGACCTTTATTACTTTAAAATTTAAGATAGCAGATTTACTATGACAGACTAGATATTAGTTTGACATAATTTCATCCAAACTGGTATTTGGTTGTTCGGTTTAGTGTGCTTTACAACTTTGGATAAAATTAGTATTTTTTGCCACCTTGGAGTTATTGCGAGGTACACTAATCTGGATGAGTACTTAGTTCATGTAATTTATGGATATCATAATGAATTCAAAACTAAAAATCGAAAAATAAAGTTTTTAAAAAAAAAATAAACTTACTTCTAAAAATGCACTAAAAAGTGCATACAAATTTTTATATGAACTTGAGGTTTTTAAAGTCTGCGTCAAATTATTTCTGGATGAACCAAATAACTACTAATTCGAGATATATACGAACTATGGTAAGAATCAACTACAAATAAAGTATTTTTAATCTATTTATGCGAATCACATTTTGTCAGGTATTTGTTTGGCGTCGATCTCAAAAATTTCAATTTCATTTAAGAATTTACGTTATTTTCCGCTTTTTAGCACATTTTTGAAAGTCGCTTCAGTTTTTTTTATAAAAATTTTATTATCGATTTAAATTGATTATTTCAATCTGGCAACCTAAGCACGATTCCTTAAAATCTCTATTTTAAGTTAAATGCCCTTTAAAATTGATTAAATTATTCTTGAACGTGTCGCTGTCGTGTCGTGAGCAGCCTCAAATCCTGGGGGTCATTAAAATGCAAAAACAACCATTAAATTTATTCTAGATAATTCCCTGAAGTTTCTCACTTGAGCTTTATTTACTTTTGCCGCTTAAATAAATTAGTCACTAAATAAGAAACTTTCTAACTTTAAAACTAAACAAAACAAACTTCTATGAACTGACAAACTTAGAGCATTAAGTCTATTATTTTGTATTTTTGCCCGCGGGGATGAAAATTATAACAAGCTTAAGCGATTCGTTGCGAAAAGTTCGGCAGAATCTTTTGAAATTTATCTCAAAGAATATCGACAAAGAATTTGCTCCGGTTAAAAAAAGGTTTCGGAGAATGCGACATTTTAATAGTCCAGGAGCCCAGGTGGGTTTTGGTAACCGATGACGAGACATGACTCCGCTAAAATTTTTTATATGTATTTTGACTTCTTGATCAGGAATATCGAGGATGGATTCCCGAAAAAAGACCAGTTAATTTATTATAAACAAAAATTTGTCAATAATTTAAAAAATTGTTGTTTTTTTGTAAAATAAAAAATTCATTCGTGTTCCTAGGCCGATTCTAAGCAAAAAGTGTCCTCTGCGATAAATTATTTTTAAAAAATACAACATGGCGGATCCAATATGGCGGAAAAAAGGTTCCACATCTCCCGATTTTGTCTAAAATCAGTATTGGGGTATTTTTTTTAGTGTTAATTATGAATTTGAAATATTTTTTGAAAAACTCAATCTGGCAGATTCAATATGGTCTCCTAAAAATTTTACGTTTTCCGATTTTCTCCCAAACTGATATAGGGGGTTCTTGAGGGTGTAAATTATGAAGTATTTTTGCAGAATTCAATATGGCAAATACAAGATAGCGGACTAAAAATTTTACACTTTTCGATTTTGTTCAAAAGTGGGACTGAATCGTTTTTGAGGTTGTAAATAGCGAATATAAGTCTAGACATTTAAAATTTCCGGATTTCATCCAATATTGGTACTAGGGGGCTTTAAAGGGTTTAGATTTATATTAGATTAAGACTTAAAATCATTTTTTTGAAATTCAAAATAGCGGATGCAATACGGTGGGTTGAAAATTTTACCTTATTCGCATTTTTTCAGATTTAGTATTAGAGGGTTTTCGGGGTCGTGTATTACGAATATGAAGTTAACTTTTTACAACTATTAGGTTGATAAGATACAATATGAGGGACAGAAAATTTTACATATTCCGATTTTGTCTAAAATTGATATTGTGGGGTTCTTGAGGCGTATACAAACTCAATATGCAGTATGAAATATATCGAGCTAAGAAAATTACATCTCAGGTTCTTTAAACGTCGATATTGAAAGGTTTTGTGGCCAATATTACCAATCTAAAATTAATTTGAAATTTAAGATAGTGGATTTACTATGAATAGAAAAATAAAATTTTTATAAAAGAATTCAATCGACTTCTAAAAGTACGCTAAAAAGTGAAAAATAATTATAAATTTCTATATGATATTCATCTTTTGGAAATCGGCGACAAATTATTTGTAAATGAAATAAATAACTACTAATATATACAAATTATGGTAAGAAAGCAATTACAAATAAAGTATTTCTAATCTCTTTATGCAAATCACATTTTGTCAGGAATTAGTTTGGCGCCGACTTCAAAAATTTCAATTTCATATAAAAATTTATAGCTATTTTTTACTTTTTAGCGCACTTTAAGAAGTCGGTTCAATTTTTTTATAAAAATTTTATTTGAATTTAGAATGTGAAGACTTTCATGTACAAAGTACAAAACATTGGTAGCCAACTTTGACCACTTTATTTTTAACCTCAAAATCCTAATTGATATTTTTTAAACTTGAAAAATAACAACTTTTAATATAAGAAAAATACACAGATATTATCAAAACTTACATCAAAATGATCTTCAAAAAATACATTTTAGGTTATGTAGACAAAGTACCGGATTCCTGCGGGCTAGCTGAGGCTTTTCCTATTATTTTTCGAACGTGGAACATGAAAGAATAACTTTTCAGGTGTTTTAATTGTAGTACTTATACACTGAGGCACCGCGCTACAATTATAAAACTTAGAACTCATTTTTTATTACAAAAATTACGAAGAAATTATATCTCTATGTCAGTTTACCAGCCTTTGGCAACATGTGACGTCAGAGCGGTCAAGTGTCAGTGTGTATAGCAATATGAGTAAATCCGAAAAAGGTATTTTTTTTAACATTGATTTGTGCCTTATTTGTCAAAAAAAATAAAATAGGAGTGAGCCAGGGTCGGTAAGGTTTCTTTTTACCTTTAACTATCTTGAAGGGTGCTGAGAGATATTTTCAATATACCGTTTGTAAAAAAGCTCATTTTACTGTCAATTTCCTTCATTACGTACATTATTCCTCAGGATAGGCCTTTAATATCGTAAGAAAATTGAAACGTATTTAGGTTATTTATTTGTTTATAAGTAAAAAGGTAATAAATAAGCATATGATTTAAATTTCAAAATCCATTATACCTGACCTTTCTACATCAAAATTGTATTTGTTTGTTTACAATTATTTATTAATGGAGTGATAATTTGCCTAATATTTCACTTTTATAACACTTACACTTTACAGCCTGTCGCTATACCATTAGAAAATGTCCTATTGTAGTGTTAGACCACATTTACTACGTCAATATTTTGTTGAAATTTCGATGTCTTTTTCTACGTAAACGAAGCAGTTTCGGATATAACTAAGTTAGCTTAAATATACCTATGTTGATGTCAAGATCCGGTCATCAAACGTTTTACATGTATTTTCCAGACACCCTGTACAATTAGTCCTTGTAATTATTGGGATAATTTAGATTAGTTTTATGGGAATATCTTTATGGTTATCTTCCTTTTTATTTTTGAGAATCTCGCCACAAATAAAATATTTTTATTCCCTTACCAACATGATGACAGTTTAGCATTTTGTAAGTTTTATGATAATTTCTCATTGTATAATAAATGCCAATTCATTCATCATATTATCATTTATATCACTTCTATAACCATAGTCAGTTAACATAAAAGCAAGTTTCCTATTCAAACTTTCTTATCCTGCAGGAAATTCACTGCTTAATGCTCTTAAGGTTATCAGTGGGCTATCGGCTTTTCCGAAACAGTAAAGTTTCGTTGGTAGCCACGATAGAACAGTTTAAGTTGAAGTTATTAACGTTTGATATTTAAAACTTCATGTCGCTGATGAAATCTTAATTAATCGATTTGTAAAAAATATATTTTCCACATTTCATGTAGGTAATTAATAAATTTATCAACGTGTAACCTGAAAACTAGTTAAAAGAAGGTAATAAATTTCTTATGATTTCTTACATATACAGGATACTCATAAATGTTTGCGACAAATTAGTTAATCTAGGCACATGATAGTGGGCTATCAAATAAGGTAGGAAGCAGACGCACGCACACCGATGTCTCTGTAGAAAAATATAACCTTGCGAAAATTAATAATATCCCACTGAAAACACTAATGTGGAATAGGGAATAATAAACCTACCAAAATCCTTCTGATATGCCTCGAAATTTAGATTTTATATAGCTAGTTGTTTTTGGTTCGTTACAGTTTCACTGATGAGATCATTAAGTAATCGAAACTCATATGGAGAGAGAACCGGAGTTAGATTTACAAGAAATAAACTACCTGTCTGTATTTTCCTTCACCAACCTGAAGGAGACTAAGAGATGTAACTTTCACATCAACTAAAATAACCTCTCGTCTCGATTTCATTAATCTTTCAGAGGTAATGGAGGCTAGATTCGACTTGCAAAATTCAGCCAAAATTGTATTTCTTTTCACAAGGATAAGTAAGTAGATAAGAAAAGAATAATTTTCCATAACATAGTTTGAATAATTGATGAGAAAAATGGGAAATAATAACCTATTTTAAAAAATATCGACTCCGAGACTTATATTTTATTACCGATATATCTTACTAAAAAATATTTGTCCTAAATATCCATATTTCCAAAAAATAATATCGATATTTCGGTATTTTATCAAGAGTCCTATTTGATTTGCAGTACTTTTTGGTTTTTAGGATGGTGTTACGTTTGTTGATAGTGGTTAGAAATTATTTATATTTTTGTAATTTTTAAGTTTAAGTACTGTTTTAAATGTTTTTAAGATGAGGAGTAGATATTATGTAACCGGCGGGTACGATTTTCGGGAAAACTAAAGTAATAATTTTGATAAGAACTTTACTTTGGCGTTGTTTTGTGATTTGTCAAAAACCCTCAAAGGCGTTATTAATTTCAATGTAAATTATACGACATATTTATATTTCTTATCTGCTCTAGTGGCATGCTTAAACTTAATAGAAAAGGAGCTATTATGATCCATGGAAATTATAATCAAAAAGAGCCGTTTTGGGAAAAAAAATGTAACTAGCGATTTTATTGCTGAAAAGGGTATATTTGGGCATCACCAAAAACATACTTTAATGGAAATTCATACGGTTCATGGCTTACAAAATGGCTGCCAAAAATGGTCACTTTTTCAGTTTTTACAGTTTATCTTGAAAAATAAGGGTTGTATGAAAAAATGTTATAGATAATTGAAAAACCTATCGACTATTATAATTAAAGTTATAGGTGGCGCCACTAGTTATCGAAATATAATTTTTTTCGCGGAAAATTCCATTTTTTTAATTTATAATTAAATGATATTTATTAATTGCCTATCGCTTCAGAATTCTAGGAAATGATAGATATTTTTGACCGAAAAAAGTGTGTTTAATCCGAAATTTGTAAGTTGAATAGTTTCCGAGAAATTCGAGCTCAAAGTTGAAAATTCGATGTCGATTATTATCCCTCCTAATAAAAATACAGCAACCAGGTTTACAGCAATTTGTTTGAAATGATGTATATGTTCGAGATATATTTTCAAATTTTTTTTTTTTGATTTTCTGTCGGGAAAATTGCGAAAAACAGTTTTTGCACTTGAAAAATTGCAATAACTTTTTTGTCAGTGCACTTACGATTATTCTAATACGTCTATTAGATTTAGATATATCATTTCCGATCTCTGGAAAGAAAAATTGTCGCAACGTCGCGGTTTATAAATATTAAGAGCTGAAATTTACAGAAGATATTACTGAATACTTGTAGTTTATCAAGAAATTTTTCGGTTTCACGAAAAACATTCCTGTAAGATCTATTGACCTCTGAAAACTACTCACACAATCTATCCGACGGTAGACAAATGGCGCGGATACAGCTAGTCAGCGGGTTGCTATGCTGCAGGCGTGCCGCTCAGCTACGGACTACACGCACATATCGCTTTGTGCGACTGGTAACATTTTGAAGTAAAGTATATATATATATATATATATATATATATATATATATATATATATATATATATATATATATATATATATATATATATAATATTCTGACAACTAGATAGGTTTTTCAATTATCTACAACTTTTATTTGAAACATTTTTTCATACAACCCTTAATTTTCAAAATAAACTGTAAAAACTGAAAAAAGGGACCATTTTTTGGCCGCCATTTTGTAAGCCATGGCTCGTATGAATTTTCATCGAAGTATGTTTTTAGTGATGCCAAAATATACCTTTTTCAGCAATAAAATCGCAAGTTACATTTTTTCCCTACAAAGTTTAATTTCCATGGACTATTAAAGGTATTTCTGATTTTGTTGTAACAAATCCTTTATGTCTTTCAAATGTAGTGAAAATTTTAGGAAAGAACTGCTTAATTTTTCTCTCCAAGTTTAAATAACATTATAAATGGGATATTCCAGGAAAGTTCTATTAGAGTGAAATTAAAAAATGAGTTCTAACTTCGACTGCGAAGGGTGGAAACCTAAATAGCTTAGGAAATTAATTAATTTAATTAATAAAGCACATCATTCGAAAGCTGACCGAAAAATATACATTTAAAAAAGTTGGACTTTATCCAAAAAAATTATCTCTAGTAGGTGTCGCCTCGAGCAGCAGTTTCTGAGATAATCAGATTGAAATGTTTTATTGCAATACACTCGTCATACACACTTTATCTAGCCTTAGGATTGGTTCAAGAAATTTAAAGTTTGTGTTATATCTGCCATTTAGAACTAACAAAAACTGAAAACACGAGATAAGGAACTTAAAAAATTGATGTATACCTGCTGACTTTTGTTCTGACTCTAAACGAAAATTATAATATTTAAGAACAAAAACCGCCCCCATAAAAAGTTGGATGAAAAGGACCAAATCGTCCTTTGTTTCTATCCTTGAATTCTCGAGTTAACTCCAACGAGCCGAAAGTTATGAGAACGACCCCCTTTTAATGTAGTATTATTTCTTCATTTCGTTTCCGTACAATCTCCAAACTTTTCCCTTAACTTTTCCTTTAAAGAAAGTAAAAAATCAGGGGCTTATTAAGGAAGTAAGCGCAGGTTTTTCTATCGTAGTTCGGTCAATTATCGGTTTACTTATCTAACGGTTAATTTCTAGTGAAATTTCGACAATGACAGAGGATATATTTACTTCACTAAATGAAAAAGCGGTAATCCAGGAGTTAATGTTCAGGAAGGAAGTATTTATATTTTAAACTCTAATTATTCTAATGTGTTATTTCGATATAACATATATATTATATCGAAATAACCCTTACAAGTGACCCTTACACTGACCTGTAAATTGTCCTATCTCATAGCAAAATTTAATGAACATCAACAATATATGCGATATAAAAGTTGTTATAGCATACCGCGGTGCGACGTTGCCAAATATACGTTTTATGTAAGTTTAGGGAAATGTTCACAATCTAGCAATACTATATGTGGGCGTCTGAAGATGATTCCTCCATCTACGAGGTCTCGACTCCCTAGGTTTTAAAATAACGGAGATATCGAATAATCCCATATAATTACAAATTTTACTATACTCCGTATTCGTCGAAGTGTCAACTACTTATCGAAGGGCTCCCGTATACAGAAATTATGTCTTCGCGTCTGGTACCCTCGATACCTGATGTTTCTAGGAAACATCAGATGTATGAAAGTGGTTTATAAGCTATTGTAAATATCCCTTACGGATAAACAAATTTACAATGGAATATATATAGTTCGAAAGACGGGTGTTATTCGTAATTGTATACACGAACTGGTGTTGCAATTATGGATCACCTTCATAAACTTCGCGAAAACCATTAAATAAAGAGTGTTCCCAAAATAACTCATCCTCCATAGACATTAAAGGTTGTTATAAGTCTTGAACCATCCCCATACAATAAAAAGCTACCAAAAAATACTTAGAAAAGCATTTTTCTAAGGTTGGTCCCACACGAATTTTTTTCCAAATTGGTATATACTTAGAAAAAATTTTGTCTCAAAAAAATTCGAGCGCGAAAATTAACAGATAGTCCCCTCAAACTACCGTGAAATAAATATTGTGAATTTCGGAGAAGGTAACCGGATTTCGGATACAAACGTGAAATAAATTTAAATTTGCGAAATTCTTTTCCGAAAAAAGACAAACAATTGACCAAATTTAGATTGACTTTCTCGTCACAAACAAACTCCAACAAATTACATTCAACAAGTTGCAACCAACAGTTCTAATTTTCCAATAATTAGACTACCCCAATCTCATTGCACAAGACCCGTAGAGCACTTCAGCTCACTTCCACTACGCGTCTTGTTTTTAAATAAAGTCCTCATTTTTGACTTTTGGCTCACAAAACAACAAACTTCAAATTCTTCCAAATTTAAGAGCATAAAAATGACTCAACCAATCACAATGCCACACAATAACAGCAAGAAAGGTGAGGAGGCCTGGATTTTTCCTGGGTCGGGAGGTTACGGTGGGTCCTCTCCGGCACCCCCTGGGTGCCTTTCCTTTCAACAACAACAACAACCACATTACCACAGTGAAAACATTAACATTCAGAGGAATCTCATAGATTTGGACAACCCTGTTACGAATACCGATATAACAGGATAGCTACTGAGCACTCACATGTCTATAAAGTTTGAAGTGTCAATGATTTGCCGGGAAACTCGTAATTATGTTGATGATTGCTACTTTTGCTTAACAAAATTCCTGGGGTTTTAAAATAAAAACAAACATAAAATTGAATATCCTAATATCTCAGTCATAAGAGCTATATATTATGATGCTTCCAGCATATCTGTCTTTATGAGGGCGGTCCGATAAGTACTTAGCCTCACCGCCCGATGGCGCCACTATCGCAAGGGAAATTTATTTTCGTGTAGTATATTCTCGTAGACGGCTACTGTCAAAATTTCAGCCGAGTCGGACTCGCAGTTTTGTTTTGACCGCGTGTGGAAGCCGGCGTGTCCGCGGATTTTAGAAAAATGGAAAAAGAGCAATATCGGTCGGTGATTCGATTCTTGTTTTTGGAAGGGAAATCGTGCAGCGACATCAAAGACCGCTTGGTACGGTGACTCTTCTCCTTTGATGGCGACCATCAAAAATTGGTTTAACGGGTTTCAACGTGGTCGCACGTCGGTTTTTGATGAGCCACGCCCAGGTGCCCCGAAAATGGCTACCAAGGAGGATAACGTGACAAAAATCCACGATCTCGTATGGGCAGACCGTCGATTCAAGGTGCGTGAGATTGCTGAGACAGTAGGCATTTTAAAAGACCGCGTGGGTTATATCCTGCATGAAATTTTGAGCATGAGAAAGCTGTCGGCGCGATGGGTGCCGCGTTTGCTCACTCCGGACAACAAGCGCAACCGTGAGACCACTTCAGAGCAATATTTTACGCTGTTTAAGCGCAATCCGAAGGAGTTTCTCCATCGTTGCGTGACAGTCGACGAAACATGGATCCACTGGTACACACCAGAGACCAAGGAACGGTCGAAACAGTGGACTTCACTCGGCAAACGTGCTTCGAAGAAGGCGAAGACAGTCTTATCGGCCGGAAAAGTGATGGCCACCGTTTCTAGGATTCAAACGGTCTAATCTACATCGACTACCAGGAGAAGGGCAAAACGATCACAGGGCTCTACTATGCCGAATTATTGGGCCGATTCGATGCCGAATTGTAGAAAAGACGGCCTCATTTGGCGAAGAAAAAGTGCTCTTTCACCATAACAACGCACCGGCCCACACTTTCGCCGTCGCCACGGCCAAATTGGTCGAATTGGGCTACGAACTGCTGCCCCATCCACCGTATTCTCCAGATTTGGCCCCGTGCGACTTCTTTTTGTTTCCAAACTTGAAAAAGTCACTCGCCGGGCAGAAATTTGAGTCGAATGAGGAGGTTATCGCCGTCACGAAGGTCTACTATGCAGATCTCCAGAAAACGAATTTTTCAGACGGGTTAAAGAAGTTGGAGCATCGCTGAGTCAAGTGTATCAAAATCGACTCGCAATCGGATGAGCTAGAGGTTTGTAAACCAAAAGCCGGTCCAAGTTTTCAAGTGAAAGACGATTACGAATGTGATAGCAGTGCACCGCCTCATTTTATATCTCAGGAAGAGCTAACAATATTATTCATGGTTTGGATCTCCCCAAAACAAAGTCACAACTGATTGGATTTCGTTTGAGTTTCCCATATTTTATATTAGTTCCTTTCCTAAAAATGTATTGGTAAAAACCGAGCACAGTAGACACAAAAAAGCCAAAAAAAAATTCAGAGAGCGACAAAAAATTTCAAAAGAAGAACAGTGTTATTGCAATGTGTACTAGAACATGTTAAACGAGATTTTGAAAATCCTGACAATTGTTTCTTTACACATTAGTACTAAACAAAATTAAAGACATTTATACGCCACATTATTTAAATACAAAATACTAAATTCGGCCTCCCGAAGTAGTTTCATTTCCACAATAGTGTCGGGGTGTACAGAAATGGGTGTCTTTTAGTAATTAATGAACAAAGTTTCGATAGGGATCTGTCGATATAATTTATGGGTGCTTAGGCCGGCATGGCTATTGTTAAACTCCGTTAAAACTATAGTTTTCACGGATTGAGAAGGGATGAAAACTACACGGGTTGTATTGGAGTTTGGGACTAAAAAGGTGATTATTTCATACCCTCGCGACGTGCTCGGACAATTTTGGAACCGATTTGTATTATATTAATACATGCGAATGTAACACATATTGGGTTGAATTGATTTTATTTTCCGAAAGTAACTTTAAAATAAACTTAAAATATTAAAAAACCGAATCTTTATATAACAATTGAAATAAGTGAAAAATAATTTAAAAAGTGTAAAAAAGCGAAAAATGACAATATAGATTTTTATATGAAATTGAAATTGGTGAAGTCAGCGCCAAATTAATACTAAAAGATTGAGAGATGCTTTATTTGAAAATGCTTTCTTACTGTAACTTGTTTGCATCGCTGATTATTAGTTCATAGCAATAATTTGGCGCCGACTTCAAAAATTTAGATTTTATATAAAAATCTATATCATTTTTCCGTTTTGTAGCGCTTTTTTAAAAGTAAATTCAACTCTTAATAATAAATTAATTTTTTTATTAACCGACTTCTAAAAGATGGAGATTCTCAATTCGTCGAGTATGTATTTTTTTATGTATGTACACCGATTACTCAAGAACGGCGGCATCGATTTGAATGAAATTTTTTACGTTATGTTCAGGAAGTTGTTACGGTGGTTCCATATTTTTTTAATGAAATTGGTGTAGTAAATTCCAAGAGGGCGCTGACAATAAGACGGCCAAAAAAATTAATTTTGTCCGATTTTCTCCAAAATTGGTGTGAGGGATTTTCGGGGTCGCACATACCGAATCCAAAATATTTTTAAAAAATTCAATATGACAGATTTAATATGGCGGATAAAAAAAATCAATTTTGTCCAATTTTCTCCAAAATTCATACGGAGGAATTTTTAGGGTCACACATAACGAATCCAAAATATTTTTAAAAATTCAATATGACGGATCCAATATGGCGGACAAAAAAATAAATTTTGTCCTATTTTCTCCAAAATTGGTACGGAGGAGTTTTCGGGGTCACACATTATGAATCTGAAATTGTTTTTGAATAATTCAATATGGCGTACTAATATGGCGGATTGTCCGCTTTTTTCAAAATTGATATAGGAGAGTTTTGGGATCGCTCATTACGAATCTGAAATTATTTAAAGAAAATTAAATATGGCGGATCCAAGATGGTGGATTAAAGACTTCATATCTCTAAAATCGGTATTAGGGGATTTTTGTCAGTGTTAATTACGAATTTAAAATATTTTTTGAAAAACTCAATCTTGCGATTTGCGTCTTAAAATTTTATATTTTTCGATTTTCTCCAAACTGATATAGGGAGTTTTTGAGGGTGTAAATTATGAATTTAAAACTATTTTTTTCAGAATTCAATATGGCGAATACAGTATAACGGACTAAACATTTTACATTTTTCAATTTTGTTCAAAGGTGGGACTGAATCGTTTTTGAGTATGTAAATAGCGAATATAAAATTATTTTAAGAAAATTTAATATATCAGGTTCAATATGACGGTCTAAAAAATATAAATTTCCGGATTTCATCCAAAATTGGTACTAGGGGGGCTTTGAAGGGTTTAAATTTAGATCGGATTATGATATTAAAATTATTTTTTTGAAATTTAATATGGCGGATCCAATATGGTGGGTTGAAAATATTATCTTATTCGAATTTTTTCAGATTTGGTATTAGGCGGTTTTCGAGATCGTATATTACGAATATGAAGTTAATTTTTTACAACTATTAGATTGATAAAATACAATATGAAGAACTGAAAATTTTACATATTCCGATTTTGTCCAAAATTGATATAACGAGGTTCTTTGGATGTATACAAACTCAATAGGTAGTATAAAATATTTCAGGATAAGAAATTTACGTCTCAAGTTCTTTAAATATCGATATTGGAAGGTTTTGGGGCCTATATTACTAATCTAAAATTAATTTGAACTTCAAGATAGTGGATTTACTATGACTTACTTTATTAAATATTTGTTTGATACAATTTCACTGATATTTGGAGAATTCTAAGAATCAAAGAATTTTTAGTGGTTCATTTTAGGGTGATTTACAACTTTGTATAAAACGGGTACTTTTTTGCCACCCTGGAGTCATTGCGAGATACACTAATCTCGGTTAGTGCTTAGTTCAAATAATTTATGGATATCATAATGAATTCAAAACTAAAAATCGAAAAATAGAATTTTTATAAAAAAAATTGAATCGACTTCTAAAAGTGCGCTAAAAAGTAAAAAATAGCTATAAATTTTTATATGAAATTGAACTTTTTGAAGTCGGCGCCAAACTAATACCTGACAAAATGTGATTCGCATTAACAGATTAAAAATACTTTATTTGTAATTGCTTTCTTACCATAATTTGTATATATTAGAAGTTATTTATTTTATTTAGAAATAATTTGATGCCGACTTCAAAAATTTCAATTTCAACTTTTAGAAGTCGGTTCAATTTTTTTTATAAAAATTTCATTTCTCGATTTTTAATTTTGAATTCATTATAAATATTCATAAATTATTTACACGAAGTGCTAATCGAGATTAATGTACCTCGAAATGACTTCAAGGTGGCAAAAAAGTACCCATTTTATCCAGAATTGTAAATCATCCTAAAATGAACCACTAAAAATTCTTTGATTATTAAGAATTCTCCAAATAGCAGTGAAATTGTGCCAAACAAATATTTAGTGTCATAGTAAATCTACTATCTTCAAATTAATTTTAGATTGGTAATAACGGCCCCAGAACCTTCCAATATCAATATTTAAAGAAATTGAGACCTAAATTTCTTAGCCTGATATATTTTATACTGCATAGTGAATTTGTATACTAGCAGTATCAATTTTAGACAAAATTAAAGAAATAATTTAAACATCTTAATCTAATCTAAATCTAGACCCTTCAAAGTCTTTTACTACCTATTTTGAATAAAATCTGGAAATTTAAAATTTTTAGACCGTCATGTTGCATCTGACCTATTACATTTTCTTAAAATAATTTTATATTCGCTAATTATATCTTTAAAAACGATTCAGTCCCACCTTTGAACAATATCGAGAAATGTAAAATTTTTAATCCGCTATATTGGATTCGCCATATTGAATTCTGAAAAAATACTTTTAAATTCATAATTTACACCCCCAAAATATCAGTTTGGGAGAAAATCGAACCAATTTTTGGAGGAAATTGGAAAAAAATAAATTTTTTGTCCGCCACATTGAATTTTTAGAAAATATTTTGGATTTTTTTTTGGAACCCGAAAATATCCCCACCTCAATTTTGGAGAAAATCGGACAAAATTAAAATTTTTTGCCCGCCATGTTGTATTCGCCATTTTGAATTTTTTAAAAATAATTTTAGATTCGTTGTGTACGACCCCGAAAATTCTCCCACACTAATTTTGGAGAAAATCGGACAAAATTAATTTTTTTGGCCGCCATATTGTCAGCGCCATCTTGGATTTTACTACATCAATTTCATCCAAAACAATATGGGACCACTGCAGCAACTTCCTGAACATAATGTAAAAAATTTCATTAAACTCGGTGTACATATATAAAAAAATTTAAACGACGAATTGAGAACCTCCTTTTTAATCGGTTAAAAAGTAGCCTTTATTGATGTTATTTTCAATACTAGAAAACTCATCGGTGCTTCAAGCAGTTCCTAAAATAGTAAATAAAAATTCGTGTTCCAGTTTGTGTTGGTTAAAGTTAGAGTATCAGGGGGATGTGAATGATCACTCCGCGGCTAAATACATTTTTCGGCACCTTCGTCAAAAACTTTCTATTTTGATTTCTGATCAATCGACTTCTCATATTTCTCCAGTTTTAAATAAGAACAAGTCTTTAAATAGGTTAGTAGCAATAATTAAATACAGTCTGAGCCGCAATAATATAACTGCTACTCTTTCAAGTTGTCTAATCTCTAGAACGGCGGCGAACTTCCAGAACTGGGCCTCTTTTCGTAATTAATGAACGAAGTTTCGATGGGGTCGATCTGCCGATATAATTTACGAACGTTGCGGCCCGCACAGGGCATTGTTAAAATAACCGTTTTAATGGGCACGAGAAAGATAAAAACAATAAAGGTTATATTGGGTTTGGGAATCTCAAAGGGTGATAATTTATTTATTGGAAAATTTAATGAAGGTGCGTACACGTGTTCAGATTATAGTTATTTATTTACTTTTTAATAACGGAAGCGACCGATATTACATATATATATATATATATATATATATATATATATATATGTATATATATATATATATATATATATATATATATATATATATATATATATATATATACAGGGTGTCCAAGATAAGGATCCTAAGCATGGGGATCTCGGAAACAGTTGGAGATACGAGGTCGGTTAAATTAGAGAAAAGTTGCGCAATTTAGTGCTAAATTAAACGCAGTTAAAAAAATTTAAAAATTTCAAACACTTCCGGAGATTTCCGGAAAAAAACGAAATTTGGCAAAATCGTTTTTAATTTTTGCAGGCTTTATTTAAAGAGATATTCGAAAATAAAAGGTAGATTCTCATTGCCACTTTTTATTTTTTATAATGTGGTCTAAACAAAATTTAAATCTGACGTTTCGTTTCTGAGATACCATCATGAACTTTCATTTTTTATATGGAACAAAAAAAAGTATCCCATGTATTTGATAGCATTTTTTATTACAAATTCAACGGTGTATCACACTTGCATATCAAGTGTGTAGTTCATTGGCTTTTATAAAACTGATATACCTTTCTCTCTCGCTCTCACGGAGCTCTTATGGAAAGTACTTGAACTACGTATTCGATATGCAAGGGTGATACACCGTTGAATTTGTAATAAAAAATGCTATCAAATACATGGAATACTTTTTTTTGTTCCATATAAAAAATGAAAGTTCATGATGGTATCTCAGAAATGAAACGTCGGATTTAAATTTTGTTTAGACCAAATTATAAAAAATAGAAAGTGGCAATGAGAATCTACCTTTTATTTTCTGATATCTATTTAAATAAAGCCTGCAAAAATTAAAAACGATTTTGCCAAAATTCGTTTTTTTCCGGAAATCTCCGGAACTGTTTGAAATTTTTAAATTTTTTTAACTGCGTTTAATTTAGCACTAAATTGCGCAACTTATCTCTAATTTAACCGACCTCGTATCTCCAACTGTTTCCGAGATCCCCATGCTTAGGATCCTTATCTTGGACACCCTGTATATATATACATATAAATATATATATATATATATATATATATATATATATATATATATATATATATATATATATATACATATATATATATATATATATATATATATATATATATATATATATATATATATATATATACATATATATATACATATATATATACATATATATATATATATATATATATATATATATATATATATATATATATATATATATATATTATATCGTAGGCTTTTCCGGATGGTGGAATGAATGGTTTGGTTATTCCGGGTTTCAATTGTTTCGTTCAAAAAATCGTTTTCACGAGCGAGTAACGAAACGAACCGCACTAAAAAATGCCAAAATGAGATTTTGGCGAAACGTCGTGAAAACGATTTTTTTAATATTTCATATATATATATATATATATATATATATATATATATATATATATATATATATATATATATATATATATATATATACTAACAGAACTTACAGAGTGCTAAAAATAATAGAGCATTTTTGTGATATAATTTAAATTATTTAGGACATATTGTATATTTACCTTGAACAAAAATTCACAAACAATACTGAAATACCATGTATACATTAATTAAATTTAGTATTATGTTATATTAAGCAATTTGTTTTTATAAAATAACAGTATAAACATGACTACTTGGGTCATCTTGAAGTTAGAGTGTACTGAATGTACCAGATGGGACTTTCTTGTAAGGTAATAAAGATTTTTCTGGTTGTTGAAGGTATAAGGGGTCTAGTCCGAAAATGTAATGCGTTATTGATTTTAAAATTACGTTTTTTAGTAGTTCTTTTAGAATATTGTTATATATTCTGTTAAGTTGCTTGGTCTCTGCCTTAGCATTTACTATAGGTTTTTTTTGAATCGCTATCATTTCCAGAATTTCTCTTTTTTGTGTGGTTTTCAGTTTTAAAATTTTGACTCTCTCACAATCAAAGAAATGGTGGTTTTCTATGCTATATATTGTTAATGCAGTTTCATTTTTTGGTCTTATTTTTTCGGTTTAGTCTTTTTTTTTATGTTGGCTTGTTTCACCATTGCCATCTTTGCATAGAATACTGTACACAATATATATTTTTTTATCTTTTGGTATTTCAGATTTTAGTTTGCTATAACATATTTTTAGGAGATTGTAACCCTTATGGCTCACAGTACGTTATGTTTCTTAAAACATTTCGAACTTTTTCATAGAGCGTCGGCATATATGGAAGGGATATGTTCATTTTTAAGGCTTCTTATCCTTTTTGAATGGCCTGGTTTCGGTATTTAAGATCTAATAGTTTATTTCTATGAGATAGAAGATATTTAAAATGTAAATATCTGGAGGACCAGGTCATTCAAAAAGCAAAAGAAGTCTTAAAAATTAGCAGCTATCACAAAAATTCAATAAACAATATTAAAAAAAAATTCATAACGAAAACTCACCGCATACTAAAACAAAACAGAAAAATGAAAAATACCTATCACTTCCATATATCTCGACACTCCGAAAAAAAAATGCTTTTAAGAAACATAACGTAACTGTCAGCCATAAGGGTCACAACCTCCTAAAAAAATTCTATAACAAACTAAATTGTGAAGTACCAAAATATAGAAAAACACATGTCCTTTACAGTATTCCGTACAAAGATTGCAATGATAAATACATAGGACAAAGAAGCCAACACTTAAAAGACAGAATAAAGGGATAAATACGACAAAAAAAAAATAAAACCACCATTTCTTTGATTTTTGGACAGTCAAAATATTAGAATTTGAAAACAACATAAAAAAGAGAAATTCAGGAAACGATAGCGATACAAAAAATAAACAATGCAGTAAATAATTATGCAGATACCAACCAGCTTAGCAGAATATGTAACTATATTATAAAATAACTACTAAAACACGTAATTTTAAAATCAAAAACCTTTTGCACTGTTGGACTAGTCCCCTTAAACCCTCAATAGCCAGAAAAATCTTCATTATCTTACAAAAAAATCCCATCTGGTTCTTTAATTACCAGACCCACGTGGTCATCTTTATACTGTTATTTTAAGAAAACTAATTTCTTGATATAACATAATACTAAATTTAATTAATGTTTATGCGGTGCGCAGTGTTGTTCGAGAATTTTTATTCAAGAAAAATATATAATATATTCTAAATAATTTAAATTATATAAAATAAATGTTCTATTATTTTTAGCATTCTGTAAATTTCAAGAAGGTAAAATAAATTACCGAAACGTCAACAATATAAAAAATGTAAAATGTAGAAAGTACACCAATACTATTACGTTTTGATTTAATTTTTTAACGGACAAGAAAGTTTCCAGTGATATATATATATATATATATATATATATATATATATATATATTTATATATAAATATATATATATATATATATATATATATATATATATATATATATATATAATATCTTTGTTTTCTTAAACCATCTATATTTATTTTTCTGAAATTTCTTGGGTATGAGGTTTTTTGTTTTCAAAACAATCTAATCAAAATTTGACGTTTCGCCCATTTTTTTTGGGCTTTATCAAAAATATATTGTCAATTAGTCTATGGATAAAATCTACAAAGAAAAACAGAAACAATCAGCCATCACTGAAACAATCAAATACACTCAAAATAGACATACATATTTTACAACTAACACACTGTACTATATTAAAAACGTAAATTTAAAATTCTTTGCTAGATACGCACCCGTTGTAGTTGTGCCATATATAACTCAAGAGTATACATTGCCAGTATGAAGGAATTTGGTGTTATCAGTAAAAGTTTTTTTTTAATATATTTTTATTAATTATTTGTGGAGCAATTATTATATTATTAAAGAATCAGATATTTTTTTGGTATTTTAGTATTGTATGTGTTATAATTTTTAATGCAGTTCTTAATTAATTAGGTTATTATAAATTTATATATACAAGAAACTTCGCAGTGATCCTACTAACACTTTTCAATTAAAAAATAATACCTTGATCAAGAAAATGATATCCAAAAAACTCATGTCTGAAACGGAAGGCAAAAAATTATTAATACATAACGCAGTTGCACCGAAGATCTACGGACTGCCTAAATTACATAAACCAGGCATTCCACTTAGACCCATAGTCTCGTGCATACAATCACCGTTCTACAAATTATCTAAATATCTTAGTAATTGTATATCAAAAATTACTTGTAAAAATGAGTATTATATAAAGGACTCTTTTAGTTTTAAGGAATTCATCAACAGAACAAAAATTCCAAATAATTATAGTTTACTTTCTCTTGACGTAGTATCATTATATACCAATATACCTAACGAACTTTTAAATCAAATAATAAAAGAAAAGTGGGAAATTTTAAAGGAACATACCAGCCTTAATCAAGATCTTTTTATAGAATCTATAAATCTAACATTAACTAATAATTACTTCCAATACCAAAATACTTTTTACCAACAATTAGATGGCTGTGCCATGGGATCACCCATCTCTTCCACAGCTGCACAACTTGTAATGGAGTATTTGGAAGAAACCGTTTTAAATAATACTAATATCCCTATGACCTTTTTCAAAAGGTATGTTGATGATTGCCTTACTGCTGTTCCAGAAATCCATGTACAAGACATTTTAGATTGCTTCAATAACTTTCACCCCAAATTACAATTTACATCAGAAATCGAACAAAACAGTAGGATTAACTTTTTGGACTTAACGATAATAAGAAACAATGTTGATGAATGCCTTAAGACGAAGTGGTATACAAAGGAAACATGGTCTGGTCGATATTTGAACTACAATTCACACCATCCCCTATCTCAAAAGAACAGCGTTATCATCGGTCTAACAGACAGAGCACTAACTTTAACGTCTCCTGAATATCGAGCCGAAACACTTAAGAAAGTCAAAAAGATTCTGATTGAAAATAACTTTTTAGAATATCAAATTAATAAAATTATTAAACAACGAATTCATAAATTTTATAATACTAGTAATATAGACAAATCAACGAACCCAGATGGTAACAAAAAATACATAGCTATGCCGTACACTCAAGGACTTTCAGAAAAAATAAAATACACCTTAAAAAAACACGACATTGTTGTATGCCACAAATCTCAAAATCTTTTGTCTTCACTTTTCACTCCGTTAAAAAGCAAAGTAGCAACCAAAAAGAAGTCAAATTTAATATACTCTGTACCTTGTCTAAACTGCCCAAAAAAATACATAGGTATGACAACGCAATATTTGGATAGTAGACTGAATGGTCACAAGTACACCAAAAATGCTTCAACTGCGTTACATAAGCACGAATCATCTCGAAAACATGAATTTGATTTCGCAAATACACAGATATTAGCCCAGGACCAAAGCTACCGCAAACTGCTTATTAAGGAGATGATTTACATTAAAAAAGAAAAGCATGTCGTAAATGACCAACAAGATATAAAAAATCTTAGCCAAATTTATAATAACCTAATTAATTAAGAACTGCATTAAAAATTATAACACATACAATACTAAAATACCAAAAAAATATCTGATTCTTTAATAATATAATAATTGCTCCACAAATAATTAATAAAAATATATTAAAAAAAAACTTTTACTGATAACACCAAATTCCTTCATACTGGCAATGTATACTCTTGAGTTATATATGGCACAACTACAACGGGTGCGTATCTAGCAAAGAATTTTAAATTTACGTTTTTAATATAGTACAGTGTGTTAGTTGTAAAATATGTATGTCTATTTTGAGTGTATTTGATTGTTTCAGTGATGGCTGATTGTTTCTGTTTTTCTTTGTAGATTTTATCCATAGACTAATTGACAATATATTTTTGATAAAGCCCAAAAAAAATGGGCGAAACGTCAAATTTTGATTAGATTGTTTTAAAAACAAAAAACCTCATACCCAAGAAATTTCAGAATATATATATATATATATATATATATATATATATGTTTGTTTGAAAGGTCATAAACAACGATCTTTCTTGTGAAGTAGTAGATATCTGTTGGACTTCCATTGTCTTTATTTTTGTTGAATATTACGACGTTTCGGCTAGTAGTTATCCCTGGCCGTTTTCAAGTGAAACTAAATAAATCCATTAGCTACATGACTATTTATACTAAAAGTAAATGCAGTTGAGTGTGACTGAGATGGGTGCAGTCATTCCTGCTATGGCAAAATTCCTTTTTTTATGCTGCAATTAGTTTTAGTTTACAATTATTATATATATGTATATATATATATATATATATATATATATATATATATATATATATATATATATATATATATATATATATATATTATATCATTTTTTTCAATGTTTCTGGCAGGTATTCTGGCGAGGTCAAGCTTAGTGCTCTGTTATTACACTATTTTTTGAGATCTAGGGTAGTGTCAATTATTATTAAGATAACGGCCTGACCAGGTGTTTTTGTGTACCATTTGGTTTTAAGTTTCTCGTTATTTACGTTTCTGATTAATGTCAAATCGAGGAAATTAATTTCGTTATTATATTCAATTTCCCGCGTAAATTATAATTTGTAATGAAAATTATTAGAAGTTTTTTGAATATTATCTATTTGATCCTCAGGTACAGCGGTAAGACAATCATCGACGTATCTTTTGAAAAAAATAATAGGTGTTACGTTAACCCTTGAATGCTTAGGTTAAATAAGACACTGACTTTTATAAATTACTATCTTTAATAAAGTAGATTATTACTTAAAAGACTAAACGTAATTTAAACGACTGATCAAGGCAAAAGACCATTATAGAGAGAGCCCTACATTATGTCTACTGTATATTAAGTTGCCTATATTTTCTATAACAAGAGGCCTACTATGTAACATGTATTAGACAAGACCTACTATATTACAACAATAGGCATTTCAGTTTTTTTTTAAGACTTCCATGACTAGTTGTGCAACGGTTGAAGATATAGGAGAGCCCATTGCACAACCATCTAATTGTAGATAAAAAGTATCTTTGAATTGGAAATGGTTGTTAGTTAAGCATAAATTGATGCATTTTATGAACATATCCTCTCTCAAAGTAGCATGTTCTTTTAAAAGGTTCCATTTTTCTTTGAATATATTATTTAAAAATTCATTAGGGATATTTGTATATAGACACAATCTATACAATTTATATGTATATATATATATATATATATATATATATATATATATATATATATATATATATATATATATAATAAAATAGAATAAAATATTGGCGAAGCGGACGTGAAAATTTGTCAATCTACATGATTCTCGTATTAAAAAGTGCGGAGCACTCCAAAGTATGGAATAACTCCGGGTCCGACAGATGGCGACAGCGCTGTTTCGTCCTAATATGGGACTCGTCAGGCCACCGCAGTCGGTACAAACCATCATCTCGCCTTTGCATCGTATAAGCCATACTTATAATCAAAATACGGCAAATAAGACGACAAAGGCGACATCTCGATGGTCCACTTGATAATACAAGAACCATACAGATTAACAAAGTTTGTAAGAGAACCGTCATATGGTGGCGCGACGGTGAATTAAAACAGAAATATGTAAAATCGAGTACACGAAACACGCTGCCCAAAAGATAGGGGTCGCATTTTTCGGTACTGGCAAGCAAGCATACCGCTATTTAAGCAGCCAACGCCACGTGCCGCACCAAACGATCCCACCATGAGAGCATCGTTTAGCGTGTTTCAAAGCCAAACAAGTAAATAAATATGTAGATAAGTTTTTGTCCGTGTAATTTAAAATAAAATAGAATAAAATATTGGCGAAGCGGACGTGAAAATTTGTCAATCTACATGATTCTCGTATTAAAAAGTGCGGAGCACTCCAAAGTATGGAATAACTCCGGGTCCGACAGATGGCGACAGCGCTGTTTCGTCCTAATATGGGACTCGTCAGGCCACCGCAGTCGGTACAAACCATCATCTCGCCTTTGCATCGTATAAGCCATACTTATAATCAAAATACGGCAAATAAGACGACAAAGGCGACATCTCGATGGTCCACTTGATAATACAAGAACCATACAGATTAACAAAGTTTGTAAGAGGCGAGATGATGGTTTGTACCGACTGCGGTGGCCTGACGAGTCCCATATTAGGACGAAACAGCGCTGTCGCCATCTGTCGGACCCGGAGTTATTCCATACTTTGGAGTGCTCCGCACTTTTTAATACGAGAATCATGTAGATTGACAAATTTTCACGTCCGCTTCGCCAATATTTTATTCTATTTTATTTTAAATTACACGGACAAAAACTTATCTACATATTTATTTACTTGTTTGGCTTTGAAACACGCTAAACGATGCTCTCATGGTGGGATCGTTTGGTGCGGCACGTGGCGTTGGCTGCTTAAATAGCGGTATGCTTGCTTGCCAGTACCGAAAAATGCGACCCCTATCTTTTGGGCAGCGTGTTTCGTGTACTCGATTTTACATATTTCTGTTTTAATTCACCGTCGCGCCACCATATGACGGTTCTCTTACAAACTTTGTTAATCTGTATGGTTCTTGTATTATCAAGTGGACCATCGAGATGTCGCCTTTGTCGTCTTATTTGCCGTATTTTGATTATAAGTATGGCTTATACGATGCAAAGGCGAGATGATGGTTTGTACCGACTGCGGTGGCCTGACGAGTCCCATATTAGGACGAAACAGCGCTGTCGCCATCTGTCGGACCCGGAGTTATTCCATACTTTGGAGTGCTCCGCACTTTTTAATACGAGAATCATGTAGATTGACAAATTTTCACGTCCGCTTCGCCAATATTTTATTCTATTTTATTTTAAATTACACGGACAAAAACTTATCTACATATTTATATATATATATATATCGCTGTCATTTTTTCGCCCATTCCGTGTTGTTCGCCCTATGAGTGTTCAGTTTTTATTAATCTTCTTACCACTATTGTATGTAATTCGCTCATTAACAGTGCTTGAAAAGTTTTATCGTTTTGTAGGCAATTAGTTATTTCTTCATAGAACGTCTCCATGTGTCTACTTTATTTTAATTACATGTGGCAACACTGCATAATTTTCAGGATTCTATCATTAAAACTACCATTTCTTCCTTAGTTTTGCTAAAACGGAGAGTTCTGTCAACGACCAAATAAAGTCGTAGATTTTACAGGTATTTTTTCAAATACCACTTACTGCCAAAAAAAGTATAATGTGATAAAACGTCTTTCAAAATACAAGCGAACGTGTAAATCTCTTATAAATTAACAGGCCAAAAAAGTCGAGGGCTCTTAAACGAAATGTCAAAAGTAAAAGCCAACTTGATATAGCATTCGTTAAAACCCGACACAGTTTCCGCAGGAATTTCCTGAGACAGACGACCGTCGACGGCAAATGCCGGTCAAGGGAAAATTGAAACTTAGAAAAACTTAATTCTAGTTTAGTAGGGGACCGAGAACAAATAAAAATTACTATTGTACCGTCGAGGCACTATATATAAAAGCCGACATAAAAAAAAAGAAAATTTATAGAAGAAGCTTCTATTAAAAATAATAATGGAATCTTCAGTAAACCCAGTGTTGAAATACCTAATCTTTGTCAACCATTACTTTGTAATATTCAATCATTAAGGGGTGTAAAGTGAAGTGAAGAGTAGATGTCTTATTACAAGTACAATCCGGAGCCTATTCTTGAGAACAACCAGTTCAAGTTATATTGGGACCGAACGGTTCTGACGGATCAGACAGTAGCTCATAATAGACCAGACACTATACTAGTAGATAAAATTTCTAGGCGCACTACACTAATCGACATTGCTGTACCTAACAACAGCAACCTAAGGCCAAAATACAACGAGAAGATCGCCAAATACAGAGATCTGGAGGTCCCCATCCGAAGACAATGGGCAATGAACAGCGTCCAAACGATTCCCATAATACTGTCAACAACTGTAGTGATACCAAAGAACCTCCTGCAGAACATCAAGGGACTGGGCCTTAGTGAGCATATGTATAAACCTATGCAGAAAGCAGTTCTCCTTGCAACCGCGAGAACCGTCCGAAAGTTCGTAGGAAATACAGCAGACAACGTCACCTAGGATCCGATAACAGAGCTTCATACTTTTGGTGTCTTTGTATGCCTGGTTTGAGTGAATAATCCCTGGATGGATTGCGAAGCCGTTTGGCTTGTAAATCATACAATGTATTATAATTTCCACTATATTACATTAACCATAACAATTGTTTCGACACACAATGTCTTCTTCAGATGGTGGATAACAACTCAAGTTGTTATCTATCATACCATGGAAGTATCAAAGCTAATCGGGACGATCAGAACTAGGAGGAAGGCAGTGGAACGAAGGACTGGGAGAACTTTTTAATGTGCCCTTGTAGACAAATATTATTTTGATGTTATGAATCATCTTTATTATGAGTCATAATTGATTAGTCATGCTTCTTGTAAATTCTTTATTTGTATTCTCGTATATTCTAGTAGATTTTATAGGTTTATAATTAGGGATCGGATATGAGTAGTAAGTTTAGTGGTATTTGAACGATGAAGGTGTTAAGAAGTACTAATTAAACAGTTCTTATTTATTAGTAAAAAGTGAAGTGTTTTATTTAAACACAGTGAGCGAAAATATAAGAGAGAAAAAATCGTAACAATGTGTAATGTTAATGTAACTCGAAATAGAATATTTCCTAGGTCCATGCACTAAACTAGTACGAAAAATGGCAAAAAAATTGTGGCGAATGTGGAAAACGAATTTCTTTTCCGCTTCGGACGTGACATGAGGGCGTGCTGAAAATGTTAACGGCTGTCTCCACGTGTCAAAATAATATCGTTTCCGGACGGGCAACTTTTCCAGCCGGACTGGACTTGCGGAATTCGTAAGCAGATTATTGACAACGAATTTAGAAATCCCAACAAATTGTTTTTTGCTATCTGAGAAAATGAAATACGGCCGAGGACTTTTTTAGCGGTCTGTGTTGATGTAAGATTATAGAGATATGCTACAGCTTTATTTAATCAGAATACATCTCGAAAATAAAAACGGGTTTAAAACTAACTGTTACGGAATTAAAGAAATTCAATTAGTCAAATCTTTAAAATTAATTCTTTAGCATCAAAATAGCGAAATAAACAAAAACCATTGAAAATAGCAAAATAGTACTACAAATAACTTTACATATCGCAAGCAGTGGCGTAGCTGAAAGCTCGGGGGTCCCCCGCGAAATTTCATTGGGCCCTGCTTTTAAATAAGCAATATAATTTAGTTAAAATGCTAAATAAACAGGTTGTTTTTGACATTCATTAATCATGATATACACATTTAGATGTCAAGCCAATCCCACATACCCCACGCGGGGCGAGATCGACGTTCATTACACAGCAGACAGACAAGCGGAGCGAGTTTTTAAAAGTGTTGTTGCTATTCTTTTGGGTCATGATCACTTTTAGTTCTATCACTTGAAGTAATCATGATCACTTCGACCTAGTGATAGATAAATGCAATTAAAAGAACATGAAGTTGTCAGTTTCACTTTGATCATTTGACAATTACTCTCAAGAATACAGCCTGTATAGCCAAAATGCACCCTCTCAGGGTGAGTCCACACGACAAGAAAAATTTGAGCGTAGGCGTATTACGCGCTTTTGTGTTAAAAATGTATCGTCGACACGGTAGATTTCGTTACACGGTCATTAGGTGTGTGTTTTTTTGTCTTAACCTAACTTTTATCAGGATTTTTGTTTATATTTTACCTAAAAATTAAAATGAAGCAAAATAAAACGTTAATTGGGGCAGTATTTTAATCTAGAAAAAAAGTTACAAAATGTAAGGAGAATACTGATATATTCTTTATTAAAAAAAAACAAAAAAAAAACAGGAAAGTCGTCGCTACTGGATCCGGTCTGTATTTGAGGAAAACATTGGAGAAAGGCTTGGACATACTAATAATTTAATTCAAGAAATGTGAGAAAATGATTCTGATTTTTTAAAAATATTTTCCTGTTACTATTGATGAATTTGAAGAACTCTTGGCTGTTGTGGGCCAATAACTAGAAAACACGATTGGAAATGTGTACAGCTATACCCTTATTATTAGGTTGGAAATAACATTCTGATATTTAGTTGATGAAATCAGCATGTGAAAGCAACAGTGCGAATTCCGAGTCGGTAAACAGTGTTTCTGAAATTATTCAGGTTACTTGTGTGGTAATATGGGACTCTTTAAAACAAGTTTTATTTCCAAAGTTTACTAATTCTACCTGGTAAAGAATTACCAAGGAGTTCAAAGACGAGAATTGCAATATAACAGTGTAATTTTAACAATTGTTTTAATAATTACAATTATTTGTAGTTTGTAGAAGAATATATTATATATGATACTAACTAGATTTCTGTTATTAAATTTCCATGTTAATTTTTACTTTTTAATTGTTTATAATAGATTTATATAAAATTTGCAAAGGGTAGGGTTACCAGACGACAGGAATTTTCCCGACATGTCTGAAATTTTAGCCCCTCTTAGAGAAACAGGAAAAAACTGCAATTGTCAGTATTTTTTTGAAATTAAAAGAGGAAAATATAAGCAATAAAAAAATTGTTATTAATTAGTCTAGTAAGAAAAAATAAATTAATTAAACGTTAACAAAGTGAGTGAATTGTTAATTTAGTATATTAATAAATTTAGTTTCGTACTTGGTATTGTTTGATGTCTCTTTTGGCAATTGCTGGTCTTTTAACACCATTTCATGACATTCTTCACATGATATGTTCTAAAAGTCAAATTGTGTCTAGAGTAGAACCTTAACAGAAGATATTGTTGTAAACTAATTATTACTACAAATTATTAATTATTAAATTACTATATATAAATATTTTTAAGTTACTCTCATGGATTAATAGATAATTATAGTCTAATATTTAATACTCTCTTAAGAATAAGCTATATCTTAATTAAATTGATATTCTAATAGGCTGAAACAAAAGCATGCTTTAATCTCCGAAACTCTAAAACCTTACTTTTTACAGAGACCATTAGCTTTGTTCATATTGTCATCGTCCCATAAATAAACTCTTTTTCATTTCAGTAATCATGTAAATAAATAGTTATGTTATATTTGTTAGTACGCCTATGACTGAAAATAATAATTTAGATACAGAAATAGAATATAACTAGGACATGAATATAGAGAAGAGGGGAATTAAAATAAAAAAAACTACAATAGTGACATTAAATTAGTAAGTAAGCATTATTTATTGAACATTTTAATAAAATATTAAAAGTAATATTAGAAGATTTATTTGAATTCATCGAAACCAGTGATAAACCAAAAGCAGAACCAGCAAAGTTATAACATTGGTGGCAGCGAAAAGCAAAGCTTATAACAATATAGACAGCCTATTTCTCTCCTTAATCCACTACGCTCCCATTAATGAGAACACCCTCTAGATATTTGCATTTGGTGCTTCGATTGCAAATATTTTGAAAATCTCACTGTCTTAACATACCACATACAACACTCAGATAAAATGTCCGGATATTTACTGAAAAGTCAGGAATATTGTCAGGAAATCTCATTATTTGATCTGGTAACCATAGCTAAGGGCATGTCTGTGGATAGCGTCTCGATATCAGAGATTGTCGTTGAATAGAAATTGTTTTATATGACGGCTTTTATTTCATAAGCTTTAATTTATATAACGAACAACTGTCTTATTGCGATTGTTATAAAATTAATAAAAAATGAACAGGAATTGTTTTTTTTTCTTGAAGACCAAGCAGTAATGATCTTCGGCAACAAATATTTTTAATAAATTAAAACAAATTAACATAGTTCATATATATCCATTGTCTTCAAACTCACAAAATAAAGAAATGTAAATTTTCCTCACATCATATATAGACAGTTTTTCAAAGAGCAGGGAGTAATCCAAGCAGTCAAAGGCCTTTGAGAGGTCAAGGAATAGGCTTTACACCATTTCGCCATCTTCAAGTGCCTCATACACTGTTGCCAGAAAATCAAACATTGCCATCTCTGTCGATTTGTTTTTTAAAAAGCCATGTTGGAACTCTGTAGAAAGGTTCAGATGTGAAAAATAGTGATATAAGCGATTATAGAAAGCTCTTTCAAAAAGTTTGGAAAATGATGATAACAAACTTATTGGCCTATAATTTGAAAGTATATTAATATCACCCTTTTTAAATAGAGGGACTACTAAGGCTTTTTTAAGTTTATCTAGATAAATTATAAATGACTCATTAATTATATGGCATATTGGCTCTATGAAGGCATCAGAAGTTCTCCGGAAACGGAGGGCTTCTTGTTAGCTATCCAAAATCAGGTTATTCTGACCAAGTGTTTGCCGCAACCGAGTATAAGGAAAGACATGACTCGCTAAGATCCTCCAAGAGTTAGCTAATAAGTCAAACCTATTACAGGTAGGAACAGTGCCTTATTAAAAATACAATTTTGAACGTATTCTTGAGAACAATCAGTTCAAGTTATATTGATACCGAACGGTTCTGACGGGTCAGACTAGACATTATACTAACAGAAAAAATTTCTAGGCAAACTACACTAATCGACATTGCTGTATCTAATAACAACGACATAGCTGTACCTAATAACAACAATCTAAGGCAAAAATACGAGAAGATCGCCAAATACAGAGATCTGGAGGTGCAAATCCGAAGACAATGGGCAATGAACAGCGTCTAAACGATGCCCATAATTTTATCAACAACTGGAGTGATGCCAAACAACCTCCTGTAGAACATCAAGGGACTGGGCCTTAGTGAGCAACCGTATAAGCCGATTCAGAAAGCAGTTTTCTTTGCAACTGCGCGAACCGTCCGAAAGTTCGTAGGAAATACAGTAGACAACGTCACCTAGGACCCGATAACATGGAAAAAGTTCCCATAGAGCATCATACTTTTGGTACCTTTGTATGCTCGGTATGAATTAATATTTCCTGGACGGAGTGCGAACCCGTTTGGCTTGAAATGATAACAATACGTATAATTTAAATTAAGAGAATAACAACCACGGAAGTAAGAGGAAGGACTGGAGTGTAAATATCATTTAAAATGATAGAATAAGGAAGAGCTCAATTTAATTTTTAGTGCCTTGAGCACATATTGTTTGCAAGATATTTACACGATTTCCTAATCAACATTTGTATTAAAACTTTCTAAAATAATTAAAATTTTAAGAAATAATTTTGACGGTTACAAAATCTATAGGGATGTAAATAAATCATCCACTAACAGATTTTTATCCAGAGAAAATCCCCAAAATACCAAAGAATTTACAAGTCAAGTTGTACTCGACACCCTCCGGGAGTTTTCTCGGGTTAGGGCTGGTTGATCTCTCGAGATTTCCCTAATATACTTGGAGCGTCTACTTGTTTTGATCTAATTTTTATGTTTTCTTTGGGGAATTTGCAAAATCCAAACAAAAATCGATAAAAATACAATTTGTGACTAAACTTTTACAAGTTCTTGGATGAAAAGTTATAATTAACGTTGGAAATTTGCACTGTTGTCAAACGAGCAATGAGTTATATTTACCAAATTTGAGTAGTTTTTTCTTATTTATATTTGATATAATAATTATGTTTTAAAAAAAAATTGGTATGGTCAAATTCGCAACGGTTTTATGTTGCAATAAATTCAATAATTGTGGTTTTGACTTTTCGCTTAACATTTTTTGAAGTCGCGCAACATTTGAAGCAGTCATTTTTAAATTAATTTTAGGTTGATTGATATTTTTTACCGATTTAAAAAAAAGGAAGTTATTAATTCGACGTGTATGGGTGTCTCTTAGGTTAGATTCTCACTATAGGTCCGCTCTCGATACACTCTCGATACGCTCTCGGCCCGGTAAAATATTCTTGCAGGAGAAACAACGAACCTATTCACACTATCGGTTTCACGGATATATCAATATCGTAAACTTACTAGACTCTGGGTGGTTGTATTTATTTCTATTGTTGTTGAATTTACTGTTATTTTTTTTCGAGTTAAATCTCGTATCGAAAGCAGCACTATAGTGAGAATCAAGCCTAAAAGATCTGTACAAAATAATGTCGTAAATTCCTAAGGATAAAATATAAGGATATAGCTCCATTTACCTTACTCCAAAAGTTGATAGTTTTCCAAATACGGGGTGCCAAAAATATAGTTTTTTAAACTTTTTTGTAAATGTGTATTCTAATAATTGCTTGAATTGCAGTAAATTTGCTACTATCGGATTTTATATTTTATAGCTCCATAATAAAACAAATATTTAAAACAAAATAATCATTCCATTTTATTCCCATTGAGTAGAAAAGAATATACAGAGTGCGGCATTTATCTTTAGACAACGGAATATCTCTGTAAAACCGCATTTTTTCGGAAAAAATTTGAATGTCAAGTTTTGAATTTTAAGTAGGAACCCCCAATTTTTACCCCGGGAATGGAAAGTGCGCAAACTTTTATCATCATAAATGACCTTGATCTTAAGTACATCAAATATCAAGGTCATTTCAGGGCCAAAACAAAAAGATCGCAGTATTTCGTGAAGTTTTTCGTACCAAAGTTGTTGGGTGTTACTGGGGCAAAGCGGAAGTGACCTTGAAAAACATCGATTTTACCCTTTAAAGTCATTTGGAGCTTAATTTCGAAATATGGAAAGGAAATTCCGAATTTGACCTCCTGAAATGGAAAGACCGATCAATTTCACAGTAATTTTATCATCAGATATGATCTTGATCTCCAAGTTAAGGTCTAATATCAAGGTCACTTTAAGGTCAAACCAAGATCTTCAATGTTATAAAATGTTTCATACTAAAGTTGTAAGATTGCAAAGTTGCTATAACATTACCTTGATCTCGCTCTTCAGGGCTATTTGAAAAAATTCATTCGTTCAGAATTGTTAGCAAGAACTTTACTTAGTAACTATGTCTATGATTAATTAATTTTAGCACTATTCAGGAATAACTAAGTGGATGTATTAGTTTTTGTCCTCTTCGGATTGCTTGTTTAAGGTAAGACCCCTCGCGATATATATATATATATATATATATATATATATGTGTGTGTGTGTGTGTGTGTGTATGTGTGTGTTTGTATTAAAAACTCTCTCGAGGTACCGATCCTTATCCTTTAACTAAAATTTCTTTCTACCTTTGATAGTCTTTCTTCTGCATAATCCATATTGACAACTCTACGCTTGATCTGATGCTGACATCTTGGTTCGAGGACTGGTGGTGACTATTTACTGCAACACTAAAATAGAGTCCCGTCAATTAAAGAACATTATGAGAACATTATATAGACTCTAAGTTTATGGTTGATTCAGAATCAATATAAAAATAAAGCCAAAGCAAAAAAGCCAAGAAAAAGATGTTTGCTTCCTATTTATGTTGTTATACTTGCCATTCACTAGACTGTGGGTGGTTGTATTTATTTCTATTGTTGTTGAATTTACTGTTACTTTTTTTGAATTAAATCTCGGTTTTCTTGCCTGTTATTCAAGTATAATTCTTCCTTTTGTGTGGCAGGTTTCTTGTAATTTCTTTTACCAATGCTGTCAGTCTGGAATTTGACAGAAGGTTTTTTTCAGTTGTTACTTTTTGCATTATTTCATTTTGAGTTGCTCGAGTTTAATTTTCACCCCTGTCAATGGTTTTTGAGTTTGCTGAAGTTTTCCATCAATAGACCACCTCTTTCTTTCGTAACTTGCTTCCAGAGTTCTCCGAACTTTGGAGAAATTGATAATTTTTCAGAGAGAAATTTGGACAGAAAACCCATCCTTTACCATGATAACGTTTTCGTTTCTAATGGCTATCGAGAGATGTATTTTTTTAATCGAAAAATACCTGGGTTACTTAGTTAATTTCGAGCCGATTAATGAATTGGCCTATTTAATAAATTTAGTTGAGCCGACTGTTGCAAACCAGGATCATTTTTGAACTGTCATCTCTTTTAAATTCTGCCTCGATGGAAATAGCGTTTTCTGCACACATAGATCTTTGATGAAAATAAGGCCGAAGCCATTTGCCTTGACTTTTACTTTCCTTCTAAAACAACTAAGGAAGATGTAAATATTAAGTTTCAATTTATTTAGTCCATTTTTAGGAATTTTGTAATGTAAAATAGTTTAAATTATTCCGGTAATTGATTTAGTTGTTTAGTTACTTCGTCTTTTCCCAGTTTTGTAGTAGTTCTGCATATTTCAATGAAGAATCCTTTTAGCCCTACATAAGAACTCATTCACACCATTCTTTTTTTGGTTTTATTGTTTGTTTATCTTTTGGGTTTTTCTCTTTTTCGTAGATTTTCAATAACCTTCAGTTTTCAATTTACGAGCATTGATGTTTAATTAGTACTTACACACCAATACACAGTTTAGCAGCGTTGCGGCCAAATTTGTATGAGACCACACAGCTATTAGTCTCATCATGAGAATAAAACTCAACTTATTTAAATATGATATCATGAATTTAGTATCTTATAATATCGGGACTTGTAGACCTATCGAAACTGTTACTTTCCTTTTAATGAACCTTAAAGATGCACAAGCATTCACGCTCGTTTATCCAATAATTCAACCCGTTAAACTTATACAATTTATAGCCAAATTTGGCTCTTAACATTCACAATAAATGCAGCTAGTATACTTAATGAAGCACCATTTTGGTATGTGCACAATTAAGCGTCGATCAACTTGAGTTTTACAACTATGTGCAAGCCTGCATTGCACCTTCGGGCGTATGTCCCTCGGGAGTAAATTAAACTCAATCAAACATGTGAAATTATTTGGAAATTAACCTATTTAATAGCCCACTGATGTTGAATGTTTGGGTCTAACTGAAGATATTTTGTATTAATTAGATTGCTGACCCACACTACGCCAGTAATTTGAAGTTTTCGGAAATATTCTATCATAAAAGACGCCAGTAACGGCTTCTGGTCTTTTGCTTAAAGAGATTAAAACTAATTTTTTTTTTATAAATATAGATTATTTTATATAAAAACTGTTTGATTCGAACTACACTGTTTGAAATAAAAAATAATACAAATCCCATAAAATACTTAAATATAATGCCCTTCACCTAATAAGGTAACTTTTAACAAGAGAGTCCTCTAAAAAATAAACCTTTCATAGGTTTTTTAAACGGCAAACACTTTAGTCAACAACTTTTCATGCAAAACCCTTCAGACCTCACATTTTCTGCCCTTAGCTGCCTCTTATATCACAGAAACTAACAAGTCTGATGTTATGCCTTGGCCGGGGCAGTATATCCACTTTGTAGTCCGCAATTTTGTCAGTTTGCACGAGTTTCTGTAAACAGAAATAATAAGGTTTGACTTTTTCGGTGTTGTCAGGGTTTTTCTTTTTAACGGATTTAAGGTCTTATTATAATTTTAAAATTAAATTTAATTATTTTGAAGTCTTCTATTGTTTGTACAGGGTGAGTCAACGATTGGGTGAAGTAGGTTTGTGCCTTTTCGGTGAAATTTACAAAGAAACTATATTTATTGTTTGATACAGTTTATTTTTACGCAGATTTTAAAAGTATTTAAGACTCTACAGGGTGAGCCAAAAAACTAGGACAGCATAAAGTTGTATTTTTTTAAATAGAATACCCTATATACGAATCATATTTTCGATTTAGCTTATAATTTTAAATCTTTTTTATTAAGAGTTTACTATAACAAAACTTTATAGTTTCTGAGATAATTAAGTTTAAAAAAAAGGCACATTTTCAAGCATCAATTCAATCCTAAATAACGTTTTCAATTTTGTGACAAATATATTCAAATTTGGAATTTAGCAAGGCCAAGGACAAGTTAACATAATTTTTACCTAATATTTGCAATAAAAGCTACAGGGTGTTGAACACATCGGCTCAAATTTGAACAAGTTTAAATGAATAAATATCTTTTTTTTTTAATGGTACACCCTGTATATTTTCATGTTATTTAATAGAGTAATAAAAACCCTAAAAGTTTTGTTCAATATATCCTATACCTATTTATGATAGTTTTTGAGATATTTCAGTTTTTCTTATTTTCCATACTTTTTTACAGAAATAGTCTTCATTATCATAGTAGCCATGTAAAATAATAAAAAGAAACTACAGAAACAAACAGAATGTGGTTAAATATGATGAAATACATTATTCGTTATATTACAACGGCAATAGTTTAATTAAACATAATGTGAAAAAATTAACACAACAATAACGACAAGGCAAATACATATTTACTTTTATACTAAATTGAAACAAAAAAATTACCTATTAAATACTGAGATTAATTATTTCTTTTTAATAAGTGTTCGAATAAACGACCCTCTTGTGCAATGCACAAATTTAGTCTTTTTTGCAGATTTTCTCGGACCCTGGACAAAATTAGTGGCGTTATTGTTCTACAGGTATCCCTAATCCTGTTTCGCATATCTTCCACTGTTGTTGGTGGATTAACATACACCTTATTTTTAATATAACCCCATAGGAAGAAATCTAATGGGGTGATGTCGCAAGACCTTGGTGGCCACTCAATAAAACCCCCACGTCCAATCCATTTTTGCGGATATCGTTAGTCCAAAAACGCACGAACTTCACGATGGTAATGCGGAGGCGCACCATCGTGCTGGAACCACATACTGTCGAACTCATCCCTATCGAGACCTTGAAGCAGTTGGGGTAGTTCTTCTTGTAGGAAGTTCAGGTAACTATGGCCATTTAGTGGTTCATTAAAAAAGTGGGGTCCAATAATTCGATTATGATGAATACCACATCAAACATTTAATGACCAGTGGTTTTGATGTTGCACCTCTCTAATCCAAAATGGGTTTTCTGTGGCATAATAATGCATGTTGCGTCTATTTACGGCACCATTACTTATAAAAGTAGCTTCATCACTAAATATTACCTTGCATAATAAATTTGGATTTAATTGAATCTCCGCATTTATTGTACGACAAAAGTTTACACGACTTTCAAAATCCCGTCCATGCAATTCTTGGTGTAATTCCATGTGATATGGATGATACCTATATTTCTTGGTAGTACGATTAGCGGTGGATTGTGATGTTTCACATAATGCTGCTAACTGACGGCTACCAATATAAGGATTTTCCTGAACATTTAACAACACTTGTAGTTCTTTTTCTTCATTAGTTACTGGTTTGTTGACCACTTTACGTTTTGGATAATCAACAGTACCAGAAGAATCAAATCTTTGCATTAAGTTTTGAAAAGTATGGGTATTAGGCTGGCATCGATCAGGATACTTCATTTTGTAAATTTTTTGAGCAAGAAGGCAATTTTTTTGAGCCTCTCCTATTGTATAAATCATATCTATTAACTCATTCTTTGGAAAATTCATTTTACAATATAAGATGAATGCAAAAAAAACCAAACTACACTACATAAAAACCAAAAGAAGCGATTGCGGTTATAAATTTAACACACAGAAAAATGTTCTTTTACATTGTTTTTGCCATGGCTACTATGATAATGAAGATTATTTCTGTAAAAAAAGTATGGAAAATAAGAAAAACTAAAATATCTCAAAAACTATTTTAAATGGTATAGGATATATTGAACAAAACTTTTAGGGTTTTTATTACTCTATTAAATAACATGAAAATATACAGGGTGTACCATTTAAAAAAAAAGATATTTATTCATTTAAAATTGTTCAAATTTGTGCCGATGTGTTCAACACCCTGTAGCTTTTATTGCAAATATTAGGTAAAAATTATGTTAACTTGTTCTTGGCCTTGCTAAATTCCAAATTTGAATATATTTGTCACAAAATTGAAAACGTTATTTAGGATTGAATTGATGCTTGAAAATGTGACTTTTTTTCTTTAAACTTAATTATCTCAGAAACTATAAAATTTTGTTATAGTAAACCCTTAATAAACAAGATTTAAAATTATAAGCTAAATCGAAAATACGATTCGTATATAGGGTGTTCTATTTAAAAAAATACAACTTTATGCAGTCCTAGTTTTTTGGCTCACCCTGTAGAGTCCTAAATATTTTTAAAATCTGCGTAAAAATAAACTGTATCAAACAATAAATATAGTTTCTTTGTTAATTTCACCGAAAAGGCACAAACCTACTTCATCCAATCGTTGACTCACCCTGTACAATGGAGTAAATTTTAAAATATATCACAACTCAGCTTTATATGATTTACGGGAATATTTTCATGTTTCCAATTTGTTGACATATGTTACGTCTTTCAATTACACAGACCAACAATTTTCGGGCCCAGAAATTAGACTACACTTTTCTGAAGGTTTGCGGCACCGTGAATACTAATTCTGAAGTCAGACCCATTACTTTGAATTTTCTTTGGTACTCTAATCTAAAAACGCAACAAATGTCTAGCTATTTTTGAGGTTTCAAGAATAGGTTTTTTTAACAAAAAAAATTTTTTTTTGAGTACAAAAATTTGTTAATTCAGCGTGGTGCGCCAATAGAAAGTTGCAAACAATTGTTGAAAATATGTAAAATAACTATTTCTCGAGGGTGCTGATTTTGTTACATATACATAATGTCATTAGCTTTCAAACTTTTTTGATCTTTCAAGATTGAAGAATTAGGAGAGCCTAGAATTTTTTTCTTTCAAAAAGAAGCGTTTTTATGTTTAAAAACAAATTGAGAGAGACCTTTGTTTTGAAAAAAAATCGTTCTGATCCGATCAACAGCTTCGGAGATATAACACCTCAAAGTGAACGCTTCTTTCCTGCTAAACCATGCTTTATGTAGGAACCATTTTTTAACCATTCGATTCGTTTGTCCAAATATTTTATTGATGTAAAGTTTATAAATCTGGGATTGTTGGACCCGGTCAATAAAACAACTTATGGAACACTTTGCTGTATTTGTCGACATTTCGACCTCTATGAAATCATTCTTAGGACTATACAGCTAGTACGCAAGGGATCTAGCTGTATACTCCTGAGAATGATCTCATAGAGATCGAAACGTCAACAAATATAGTAAAGTGTCCCATAAGTTTTTTTATTGACCTGTCGAGGTCACTAGCATTTGGAATAAAGTTTCTATTTGAGCTTTATTGTTAATAAGGCATCACAAGTTTTTAAAAATGCTCAAGAATTGAAGCGATAGAGCTCATATTACTGATTTCATTGTTAACTCTCAATTTTAATAATTTTTATTCTTCCAAAAGTAAGTCACTCACCATAAGTATTTCATTTCGCGCAGTTTTACCTTTTTTTCCACTTAAAAAGCGAATATTGAAAAAAATTCCTAAAATTTACTCTTCATAAAAAGCAAAAAAAAAATCTTTTTTAATTAATCGTTTCATTGCCTTGGCAACACGGCGATAATTCCGTTACGACCAAAAACACCGGCGGCAAAGTTAGGAGTAACGGTCCCATTACCCAGCCATAAAGTAGTCTAAAAAGGACCAACGAGGCTCAATTTCCGGTTGAGGGCCTGCCGAACAAATAAACTCTCGATAAAATTTAATAAGTCAGAGTCGATAAGCTAAAACAAAATGGTTTTTCGTGTGGAATTTATATTATATTAAAATCAAGATCAAATTGTATGAATTAATTCCGTTTTTGTTGTTTTTCTACAGTAGGTAATAAGCACTGGATCGTTATTGAAGAAGAAATTCAGTTTTTGAGAGATTTACATTTAGCAATTCATTATAAAACAATGTAAACTAAACCATGACACGTTAGCAATATACAGAGTATCTATAAATGGTCTGTACAAGATGCTACCGCAAATTCTTAAGGCCAAAATATTAGAATCCAGTCCAATTTACTATAGTCCAAAAGTTCAAAGTTTCCGAAAGATACGGTGTTTGAGTTATACTTTTTTAAATCAATTTTTGTAAATATTTATCTTAATAATGGCTTGATTGTTAATAATAATAACTTAACAATATTAACAAAAGACTAGCACTGAATCAAACAGTGTTGCATGGTGAAACAGAGAGCGTGTCATTTAAATATAAAATAAAAATAATAATATGCAATGCGCATCTACTGACGAGGGAATGGAATCATTTTATGTGGAAAGCGCTATGGAAAAATATGCATAAAATTACACAATCCTCATAGAAGATTTTAACGTTAAACTTGGTAAGAAACAGAAACAAATTGAATATGTGGGCAACTGCGGTTTTAATCAAAGACTAGGAATTTACTTGGCACTCATGGACTTCCAGAAAGCTTTTGATACTGTTGAGTACTGGGCGTTACAAAATGTGAGATGTGTAGATCAGAGATATATTAATATATTTGAATGCATATATAACACTACAACATGGACTGTATAAATATGGAATAAAACTAAGTTGTTAAAATTAATAGAGGAATAAGGCAGGTGGATACACTATAACCAAAACTGTTTACTTCAGAACTAGAAGACATTTTTAAGTGTTACACCACCCACTTCACGTCCCGGTTGACACATGACAGGTGTCACTATAAAATGGTGGAATTTTTGCTATTTCAAAAATGTGCCTTTAAATACAGTTCAAAAGTGCACTTGTTTGATATTCAAACCACATTGATAAGTTACTTGATAATTATAAGTTAGGTTAATATTCAAACTATTTAATTAATAATTGTTGAGATGTCCTGAAGAAGAGATAAATAAATTCTCGAAAGCTTGGCAGAATCAAGAAAAGGGTTTTTCTCCTTACCAAGGCCTACAAGTTTAAACAGACTGCATCCCCAATATCCCTAGTTTGGAATATATATATATATATATATATATATATATATATACATATATATATATATATATATATATATATATATATATATATATATATATATATATATATATATATATATATATATATATATAAATATGTAGATAAGTTTTTGTCCGTGTAATTTAAAATAAAATAGAATAAAATATTGACGAAGCGGACGTGAAAATTTGTCAATCTACATGATTCTCGTATTAAAAAGTGCGGAGCACTCCAAAGTATGGAATAACTCCGGGTCCGACAGATGGCGACAGCGCTGTTTCGTCCTAATATGGGACTCGTCAGGCCACCGCAGTCGGTACAACCCATCATCTCGCCTTTGCATCGTATAAGCCATACTTATAATCAAAATACGGCAAATAAGACGACAAAGGCGACATCTCGATGGTCCACTTGATAATACAAGAACCATACAGATTAACAAAGTTTGTAAGAGAACCGTCATATGGTGGCGCGACGGTGAATTAAAACAGAAATATGTAAAATCGAGTACCCCTATCTTTTGGGCAGCGCGTTTCGTGTACTCGATTTTACATATTTCTGTTTTAATTCACCGTCGCGCCACCATATGACGGTTCTCTTACAAACTTTGTTAATCTGTATGGTTCTTGTATTATCAAGTGGACCATCGAGATGTCGCCTTTGTCGTCTTATTTGCCGTATTTTGATTATAAGTATGGCTTATACGATGCAAAGGCGAGATGATGGTTTGTACCGACTGCGGTGGCCTGACGAGTCCCATATTAGGACGAAACAGCGCTGTCGCCATCTGTCGGACCCGGAGTTATTCCATACTTTGGAGTGCTCCGCACTTTTTAATACGAGAATCATGTAGATTGACAAATTTTCACGTCCGCTTCGCCAATATTTTATTCTATTTTATATATATATATATATATATATATATATATATATATATATATATATATATATATATATTATATATATTTATATATATATATATATATATATATATATATATATATATATAATATTGATTGTTTCATATTCAAAGTATTTCATCATTGTGCCTTTCCATTATTAACACTAATAATAATAGAATAAAAAACATCAAAATAATAAGTTGATAATTACTGAAATAAACTTCATAAAATAGCATGAATAAAATGCGCTGCATGGTTTGGCCTAATCCATCTTGCAATTAATGAGAAAACATATGATGTTTTTGATGTATCGTTTCCTATAGAATCGGATTCTGAGGTCAGATCTGAGCTCAACTATAATTTTTGTAATAAAAATAAGAAAAAATCAAATTTTACAACAGTTAATTGTTAATAACAAATAAAATTGACCATGAATTCGGCCTGGCCCTTTCAAAGTTAGGAATCAGCGACTCAAAAAACTTAAAGTAAGCTTAAGGTACCGAGGACATCTAGAAAAAATACTCTAGTGTCACCAGCGCCCGAAGTAAATGTTTGGTGATTCGGTGTGCGTCTCTTTGGAAATCTTTCTTTGTATACTCTTACCGATTTCCCACAATTTGAATAACCGCATATACTAAATAAACACAACACTGTTATTTTTGACACTCATAAAATGGACATAACGATAGGACACAACTCATTCATAATTACAATGTTGCGAATGACTAAATATCAGTCATAAAATGTTATACACATGCCTTTGTAACAAGTGTAAAAGAATTTAAATTGTTGTATTTCCGTTCACAACGTGACAATGTTGCATATCCCTTCTTACCGACTAAAGAGGATAAACTCCTCCTTGTTACCGCACGGTTGCCACTTCCTAGTGGCCTTTTGTTGAAATTACATCAATTGCTTTAATACACTCTTTTATGGACAGATGAAACAATACATTCAAAAAATGACATTGTTAATTAAAAAAAAAACATTTTCATGCAACAAATAATATAGTAGGTATAGAGGGTATTTTAATTGAATTCCTTGAGGCAAGTATCCCATAAACTAAACACTCGTGAATCGTCACTTAAAAAGCGTTCATCAGGAAGCTTTCCTATCATTTGAGAGGTGCCAAAAATGGGTATAATCTTGTTAAATAAAACTAGTCTAAATTTTACTAAGGCCATATCATTCAAGAAAATATGGCCCTCGCATTTACATACGGATATCAACATGATTAAATACATATAACCAATAAAATATTTCGACGGAAAATTTTCCGCCTTTCCATTGGAGATGTCAAAAATAGATCATTCCATTTGAAAAAAGATGATGACCAAAAGGTCAAGGTTATCATCGGAATGTCCCCTCCAAACAACATTTTATATGTCATCCGCTGAGTTTACAAGATTATCGCCTGAGAAAATTAAAGTGATATACTTAGTCTAATATTTTTAATAGTTTCTTTTTATTTTAGAAAATATAAAACTTCTGAAATTGTCTCCAGGGTCTCTGAATAAGAAACATGTGGTATGTTCCTATTATTTAAATAATGAAGATATATATATATATATATATATATATATATATATATATATATATATATATATATATATATATATATAATATAAAATAGAATAAAATATTGGCGAAGCGGACGTGAAAATTTGTCAATCTACATGATTCTCGTATTAAAAAGTGCGGAGCACTCCAAAGTATGGAATAACTCCGGGTCCGACAGATGGCGACAGCGCTGTTTCGTCCTAATATGGGACTCGTCAGGCCACCGCAGTCGGTACAAACCATCACCTCGCCTTTGCATCGTATAAGCCATACTTATAATCAAAATACGGCAAATAAGACGACAAAGGCGACATCTCGATGGTCCACTTGATAATACAAGAACCATACAGACTAACAAAGTTTGTAAGAGAACCGTCATATGGTGGCGCGACGGTGAATTAAAACAGAAATATGTAAAATCGAGTACACGAAACGCGCTGCCCAAAAGATAGGGGTCGCATTTTTCGGTACTGGCAAGCAAGCATACCGCTATTTAAGCAGCCAAAGCCACGTGCCGCACCAAACGATCCCACCATGAGAGCATCGTTTAGCGTGTTTCAAAGCCAAACAAGTAAATAAATATGTAGATAAGTTTTTGTCCGTGTAATTTAAAATAAAATAGAATAAAATATTGGCGAAGCGGACGTGAAAATTTGTCAATCTACATGATTCTCGTATTAAAAAGTGCGGAGCACTCCAAAGTATGGAATAATTCCGGGTCCGACAGATGGCGACAGCGCTGTTTCGTCCTAATATGGGACTCGTCAGGCCACCGCAGTCGGTACAAACCATCACCTCGCCTTTGCATCGTATAAGCCATACTTATAATCAAAATACGGCAAATAAGACGACAAAGGCGACATCTCGATGGTCCACTTGATAATACAAGAACCATACAGACTAACAAAGTTTGTAAGAGAACCGTCATATGGTGGCGCGACGGTGAATTAAAACAGAAATATGTAAAATCGAGTACACGAAACGCGCTGCCCAAAAGATAGGGGTCGCATTTTTCGGTACTGGCAAGCAAGCATACCGCTATTTAAGCAGCCAAAGCCACGTGCCGCACCAAACGATCCCACCATGAGAGCATCGTTTAGCGTGTTTCAAAGCCAAACAAGTAAATAAATATGTAGATAAGTTTTTGTCCGTGTAATTTAAAATAAAATAGAATAAAATATTGGCGAAGCGGACGTGAAAATTTGTCAATCTACATGATTCTCGTATTAAAAAGTGCGGAGCACTCCAAAGTATGGAATAACTCCGGGTCCGACAGATCTTTTGGGCAGCGCGTTTCGTGTACTCGATTTTACATATTTCTGTTTTAATTCACCGTCGCGCCACCATATGACGGTTCTCTTACAAACTTTGTTAGTCTGTATGGTTCTTGTATTATCAAGTGGACCATCGAGATGTCGCCTTTGTCGTCTTATTTGCCGTATTTTGATTATAAGTATGGCTTATACGATGCAAAGGCGAGGTGATGGTTTGTACCGACTGCGGTGGCCTGACGAGTCCCATATTAGGACGAAACAGCGCTGTCGCCATCTGTCGGACCCGGAGTTATTCCATACTTTGGAGTGCTCCGCACTTTTTAATACGAGAATCATGTAGATTGACAAATTTTCACGTCCGCTTCGCCAATATTTTATTCTATTTTATTTTAAATTACACGGACAAAAACTTATCTACATATTTATATATATATATATATATATATATATATATATATATATATATATATATATATATATATATATATATATATATATATATATAATCCAAAATGACGCACAAAAAATTTAATTTTCTCCATTTTCTCCAGAACTGATATGGGGGAGTTTTCGATGTAAATATCTCAAGTTCTTTCAAAATCGGTATTGGGGGATTTTAGAGACATAAATTAAGAAGGTACCGACTGCGGTGGCCTGACGAGTCCCATATTAGGACGAAACAGCGCTGTCGCCATCTGTCGGACCCGGAGTTTTTCCATATTTTGGAGTGCTCCGCACTTTTTAATACGAGAATCATGTAGATTGACAAATTTTCACGTCCGCTTCGCCAATATTTTTTTTATATATATATATATATATATATATATATATATATATATATATATATATATATATATATATATATATATATCACTTGTTAAATCTAAATGGATGATATATAGTACTGTTTCATATCCATAAAAACTCATCAATATCAACATAAAATTCATGGCAATATTTGCTTTCTAAATTTAAATGAATTATAAATGGAGGGATTAAAAACTTATACCCGTTTCATAGATTTACTATCCAACACGGCAACACTGCATCGTCTCTATCTTGCTTTTTTTACTATTATTTACTATAACAAAATTTTATGAATGAGTCGGGTTTAATACTTGGAATTTTTCATCTGGCGCTCTCGCCAAAATAGCAAAAATAGTCGACCATAAGCGGTGAAAGTCTTTTGTTAATTTAGTCAATGATAACCGTAACCAATTATCATATGAGTCATTTCTGCATTAGTATAATGTTCAGCCATAGCAAAAAATTTAAGAGTTAAATGTTATTAAGTAATAATTTTTTTTTGTGGAATAAATAAAATGATATTTGATATTTACATAAACATTTTTCCCTTCCAAAGATTTCTTTTTTTTCATATTTTATTATTTAATTCAACGTCGTAATATAAATCCTTTTACACCCCAAAAGAACTAATAAAATCACTACACTTCCTACATACCTATGTTGACTCATTAATTTTTATAGAAACCGAGGGTCCTCGGTAAGGTTTGTCACGAATACAAGATTAAAGCACAAAATGCAAATCGTTGAATGGAGGGTTCGCTCGAACGGAACGGTGTGAGAACGCCCTTATTTTCAAATATTGCAGTTAATTAACTGAAAGGGAAATGAGGAAGGGACGGGTAGGTCTCGTTTAAAATTCAACAGCAGGAAATAATCTACTTAAGATTAACCACGCTGCTTTTAAGAAAAAGTGGTAATAAAATTAAAATAATTTTGTGGTAAATATAGGTTCAGGATGTATCAGTTTCCTGTGAGAACTTGGCTTCTAAACAGAAATTAAATATTATTTTGTTTAACAATACAACTTATTCTGTAATTGATATATGTGTCGAGCTATATAAATATATATATATATATATATATATATATATATATATATATATATATATATATATATATATATATATATACGTGTACCGTAGCTTATCGCGACATTTTCCAATATCTATAGTACTTTACCGTGACATTATGGTGTTTAGCGCTACGTCGCGCTAGTATTTCGACATTTACCGTATTTTAGCGCACCATTGTGGTATTGGGAAAATTAGAAATTTAGCGCGACTTCCTAAGTAGCGCTAAAATACGGTAGATGTCGAAATTTATATATAATTTGAAGTGAAGTAAAATAACTTTAATATCGCTAACGTAATTCGGTTTTTTTATACAATATTTTAAGGGAAAAAAGTTGTTTTATCTCATTGGGTTCTGTGAATGAAAGTGATTAATTCAAAGTGTATTTTTCTTTTTTCTATTATATAATAAATATGTTGCAAATATGGTAATTGTAGTGTAACGACGCTTGAAAGAATAACTCTTAATATGCATAGACTACGATAATATCTATTAATGTATCGAGTTCTATGGAAAATTGCATAGAATTTTAAGCATACATCAAAAAGTAAAATATGCAGGGTATGTCATTTTGAAAACCTGTAGTAGCCGTTTTACTTAAAACTGACTATTTTGATGAGAATATCTCGATGAAAATGAATATAATCAAGATACTTTTTCGTCATTTGTTCAGTAAAATAATTAAAGAAATGAATTTTACAAACAACATATTCGGGTCTCGTTCCTTATCTCGGTTCATATATATATATATATATATATAAATATATATATATATATATATATATATATATATATATATATATATATATATATACATATATAAATAAGTAGATAAGTTTTTGTCCGTGTAATTTAAAATAAAATAGAATAAAATATTAGCGAAGCGGACGTGAAAATTTGTCAATCTACATGATTCTCGTGTTAAAAAGTGCGGAGCACTCCAAAATATGGAAAAACTCCGGGTCCGACAGATGGCGACAGCGCTGTTTCGTCCTAATATGGGACTCGTCAGGCCACCGCAGTCGGTACAAACCATCATCTCGCCTTTGCATCGTATAAAGCTGAATTTATAATCAAAACACAGCAAATAAGACGACAAAGGCGACATCTCGATGGTCCACTTGATAATACAAGAACCACACAGATTAACAAAGTTTGTAAAAGAACCGTCATATGGTGGCGCGATGGTGAATTAAAACAGAAATATGTAAAATCGAGTACACGAAACGCGCTGCCCAAAGGATAGGTGTCGCATTTTTCGGTACTGGCAAGCAAGCCTACCGCTTATTTTAGCAGCCAAAGCCACGTCCGCTTCGCCAATATTTTATTCTATTTTATTTTAAATTACACGGACAAAAACTTATCTACTTATTTATTTACTTGTTTGGCTTTGAAACACGCTAAACGATGCTCTCATGGTGGGATCGTTTGGTGCGGCACATGGCTTTGGCTGCTAAAATAAGCGGTAGGCTTGCTTGCCAGTACCGAAAAATGCGACCCCTATCCTTTGGGCAGCGCGTTTCGTGTACTCGATTTTACATATTTCTGTTTTAATTCACCGTCGCGCCACCACCATATGACGGTTCTTTTACAAACTTTGTTAATCTGTGTGGTTCTTGTATTATCAAGTGGACCATCGAGATGTCGTCTTATTTGCTGTGTTTTGATTATAAATTCAGCTTTATACGTTGCAAAGGCGAGATGATGGTTTGTACCGACTGCGGTGGCCTGACGAGTCCCATATTAGGACGAAACAGCGCTGTCGCCATCTATCGGACCCGAAGTTTTTCCATATTTTGGAGTGCTCCGCACTTTTTAACAGGAGAATCATGTAGATTGACAAATTTTCACGTCCGCTTCGCCAATATTTTATTCTATTTTATATAAATATATTAAACTGCTGCCCTTAACACATGACATTATATTATTAAATTATTATAATAATATTATTTTTATTCTAGATTAATTTATAATAGAAACAAACGCAGTTTTTTCTATATAAATTTAAGATAGTTCTAATTTATGTGAGGTGGGTGTAAATGATGTTGAGTGGGATAAAGAAGGCATGCTAATTGCTGCGGTCAGACTGTGAGGGATCACTAGTGAGAGGAGCCCTAGAGCAGACATGAAAAAGATCGACGCATAAAATGTATGGGTAATTCGTCCAAAAAAATGTATGGGTAAGAAGATGGCTTCGGATCGGTTTAAATAGTGTCTCTGGGTTTTCCCCTTTTTTAAAAACAAAGTGCGGACGTAAGGAGTACCTGCTTACCGACTCCTAGGTAAGTTTCCGGGAATAAAAAGGGACCCCAGGTTCACTTGTGTTCGGCCAAAGATCGCGTATACTCCGTATATCTGAAGGAGGTTGCGGTAGAACGGATCTGGCAACTAAAGATCGCGAAACCTTATACCATAGCTTGAGTTTTCTCATACTGAACTAAACAAATAACTTTTCAAAAATCAAGTCATTTTTCGCGGAAAACAAAAGATAAAAGACATTCTTATTTTTCGTCAAAAAACAAAAAATCAGATAGAAAAACTTTAACCCTCCAGAGACATTACGCTCGACAAAATTCTTCAATTTTAGTTGCGGCATTCAATTAACTTGTTTTTTGGGAATATCTAATTTTTGCACTTGTTTTACCGAAGCGATCTTCTTACCCATACATTTTTCCAATTTCCCATATATTTTTTGCACTTGTTTTACTGAAGCCAAGGCTCCTCTCACTAGTGATGATCCCCTCGCAGTCTAACCGCAGCAATTAGCATGCCTTCTTTATCCCACTCAACATCATTAACACCCACCTCACATAAATTAGAACTATGTTAAATTTATATAGAAAAAACTGCCTTTGTTTATATTATAAATTAATCTATAATAAAAATAATAATATAATAATAATTTAATAATATAATGTCATGTGTTAAGGGCAGCAGTTGAATATATATAAACTGAGATAAGGAATGAAACCCGATTACGTTATTTATAAAATTCATTTTTTTAAATTATTTGACTGAACATATGACGAAAAAATATCAGGATTATATTCATTTTCAACGAGATATTCTCATCAAAGTAGTCATTTTTAAGTAAAACGACTACTACAGGTTTTCAAAATGACATACCCTGCATATTTTACTATTTGATGTATATTTAAAATTCTAAGCAATTTTCCATAGAACTCGACACATTAATAGATATTATCGTGGTCTATGCATATTAAGAGTTATTCTTTCAAGCGTCGTTATACTACAATTACCATATTTGTAACATATTTATTATATATTAGAAAGAGGAAAAATACACTTTGAATTAATCACTTTTATTCACGGAACCCAATGAGATAAAACAATTTTTTTCCCATAAAATATTATATAAAAAAACCGAATTACATTTGCGTTATTAGAGTTATTTGACTTCACTCTAAATTATACATAAATTTCGACATCTACCGTATTTTCGAAAATCATTATTATTTTTTGTTAAAATAACAAAAATTGGATAGAAAAACTTTAATCCTCCAGAAACATTACACTCGATAAAATTCTACAATTTTACTTGCGGCAACCACTTAACTTGTTTTTCGAGAATATTTAATTTTTGTATTTGTTTTACCGAAGCGATCTTCTTACCCATACATTTTTTCGACCAATTTCGAATTACCCACATATTTTTTCCGAAATTTGTAAAAAATGAAATGGTATGACTTGTTGAAAATGAACGTATACTACAATGAAAAATCCGGAAATTAAATTTTTAAGCAATAAAATAATTTTTATTAAAGTAACACGCAAATTATTTTCAAAATGTGAGTTATGTTTTTTTACAAAGAAATTCTCTATGGAGTTTCTTGTAACAAAAAGTTTTATGTCAATAAAGCTATTTAAAATTTTGTATATTTTATTGCACATGAAATTTTGTAAGCCTACACATTTTGTTCGAAACCGTATAAAATAACTAATTACTTTATGTAAATACTTATTTTAGGAGTCTCGGTAAGCACGGTAGCGCTTACCGCGACTTCTTTAGGTTGTTTAACGCGACATTTGCGGCGTTGCCGCTTTTTGGTGCGCTACACACCTAAAGATATATAAAAAAGTCGTGGTACGGTAAGCACCGGTAAACATATATATATATATATATACATATATATATATATATATATATATATATATATATATATATATATACATATATATATATATATATATATATATATATATATATATATATTTATATATATATATATATATATATGTATACATATATATATATATATATATATATATATATATATATATATATATATATATATATATTTCCTGCTTTTCTTGAACCATTTATTATAGGTATTAATATTTAAACATAACAGTAACTTATTATTATTTGGTCCGTGCTATCAGAATACACAATATATACAAGGCATTCTTTTTAATTTTGATAACTTTGGTAAGAAACTTTTTTTTTTGAATCACTCTGTATACTTAACAATAATTTTTAAATGTGGTCCCAATTTACCAACATATTTCTTAAAAAATACATTTAAAATATTTGATTATTCTCTATACATAAGCCGACGGAAACGTGGTGTCTATTAAGTAAAAAAATTCTTAATTAAATAAAATTACCTAAAAGTTTACGTAAAATTTAAGCCACTGCCAACACAATTACCTTAGACCTCACAATTTTTCTTAATAAACCCTACGTCCAAGACTATTTGTTCAATAGTTTCCAAACCGGAAATTCGGCTTGGTTAGGCTTTACGAGATTGCTTGGCTGCAAGAAAATTGTCCAATTGTTTAGACTTCTATTGCGTCTTTTTTGTCCCGTGAGACTTCATTATTGCCAAACTATAATATTTATTACAAAAATACAAATTTACTGGTTTTACTTATTATTTTAATATCGAGAAAGTTACTTTACAAAAAAATAAACAAGTTCTTTAAACGACTCTGATTTATACTTTTTATTAATGTTGGTACACGCTAACTACAGGTGTTGCTGCCCGACCCCATTTTTTGAAATGAAGCAGCTATTTCAAAAAAAATAACAATTGATATTTGTACGTGAATGGGTTATTATAGGCCGAATACCCAGTTATATAGACTTTTTATAAACCTACTCAAATAATTTTTTATAAACCTACCTAAACCTTTTTATATTTCAGATGCCTCGAAATTACCAAAGAAAGACGGAGACCAAATACAAATTAGAAGATTTACAAAAAAATATTTAGGACGTCAAGAACAAAAAACTTTCATTAGGAAAAGCAGCTATCGTTTACTCTATACCAAAAAGCACTATACACGACTATCTTAATGAAGAAATTATAAAGACCCCAAAAAGTAGAAGAAAGGCTATATTTTCCGAAGACCAAGAAAAAGAATTAGAAGAACTCATTTTAAAATGCAGTAAACTATTTTATGGCTTAACTATAGAGATGCTGAGGAAAATAGCATTCAAATTTGCTGAAGTAAATCAGTTAAAGCATCATTTTGACCAAATATCACAAATGGCGGGAAAGGACTGGTTTATAGATTTCGAAAAAGGCATCCCAACATCTCTTTCCGCAAACCTGAATCCACTTCTATTAATAGAATTACAGCGTTTAATGAAACAGAAGTGAGAATCTTTTTCGAAAATTTGGTAGCCTTACAAAGGAAATATCAGTTTGATGCCAATCGCATTTACAATGTTGACGAGACCGGCACTTCTAACGTCCAGAAAAATTCTAGAATTCTAGCTCCGAAAGGCCAGAAACAAGTCGGCATGGCTACAAGTGGTGAAAGAGGCACAACAACAACAATTGTTTGCGCATTCAGTGCTGCAGGAAAGCATGTCCCTCCATTTTTTATTTTCAAGAGGAAGCGAATGAATGCTCATTTATTGCATGGAGGCAATGCTGATATGGTTGCAGCCGTGAGGGATTTGGGTTAGATTAATGAAAACCTATTCATAGATTGGTTACATCATTTTATCTCTTACGCTAAATCAACTATTGAAGAACCTATTCTTCTTATTTTAGACAACCATTAAAGTCATATTAGCCTGGCTGGCTACCTGATTTGTCGCCAGAATGGAATAATACTGTTATCTCTTCCACCACATACGTCACATCGTATGGAACCGCTGGACTTAACATATTTTGGACCGCTCAAAACTGCATACAACAGAGAATGTGACTTATACATGGCTCCAAATATAGGCCGAAAAATTACACAGTATGAAGTTGTCGAGCTTTTTACTAAAGCTTTCAATCGAATCAGCAATATAGAAAAAGCTGCAAATGGTTTTCGGGCAGCTGGTATTTGGCCATTAGATACAACAAAATTTGACGAACATTTTTTTGATTCGACATCACCTGATGTGCAGACAGCATCGACATCAAATATGCAAAGAGCAGTAACACCTGATGCCCAGATAGCACCGACACTATCTGTGCAACGAGCAGTAACACCTGATACCCAGATTGCACCGACACTATCTATGCAGAGAGCAGTGTCACCTAATGCACAGGTAGTTCTATTATCAGTTGTGTAGCAGCGATCAGTAATACCTTTACTTGTGTTGGACAAATAAATTCCATTTTAAGATGTTGTTAATGTTCCGCAACTGCCACAACATAAAAGTAGGCAATGTTCCAGAAAGAAATATTCAATTATAATCACTAATACCCTTATGGAAGACGCTTTAGAAGAAAAGGAACAAAGGAAGAAAAATAAAGAAGAGGCAAAAGAAAATGATAAGTCTGTACGAACCACTGAAAGAAAGAAAAGTATGAAGAATCTTAAAGCATTTGAAGATGATATGAAGGCTAAAGATAAAGCGCAAGGAAAAGAAAGTCAACAAACGTGCTACAAAGGTTGATGAAGGGTATTATTGTCTTATTTGTAATGAATAGTATGAAGAACCAATCACAGAAGATTGGATAATGTGCATCAAATGTAAATTGTGGGCCCACGAAAATTGCACGAGTGGTGCAAGCACATCAAGGGGATTTATCTGTGATTTCTGTGCCAATTAGACTATGTCCATGATTACCCCATACACCATCCGTAATTACCCTCCAAGCTGTGGGGTAATCCCGGACACCACAGGATTTGTTTTTTGTTGAAATTTGATTTTATTTTTGAAGATTTATCTAAGTTGATTATGAGAACATAAGAATGATTAGTTTAAGTAAATACTAAGCAACAAATAAGCCTTGTAACTTAATTTGGTTTTATTGTATTTCAGTTCTCCCTTAACTGTTCGCAATTACCCAACCTTCCCCTATAAGATTGCATGCAAATTTTATTAAACGAACTACCTCCTTTGAGAACCAAGGTTTTCTATGCCTGAATAATATCCTTGGTACCGTCTCATTAAGAATTATATTAATATGTCTATAAAATGCTACTACAGCCTCCTCAACAGCACGATACTCACGCAGGAAAGACCAGTCACGGTCTAGCAAAAGTTGATACGTCCTAATAAAATCATCACTTTTAAAGAAATGTGTAATGTTGTTTTAATTTAATTTTGTTTTATTTGCACGTTCGATAAGGTTATGTTATCACCAAAGGAGGATAATTTACATCAACAAGTAACATTATTCAGAAGTTAATAAAAAGAATGAATTTTCCTTTCCGGTGTTATGCCGATCGCTAGCCCCGTACTTGGGAATTTCGTCGCTATGAAGCATTTCACAGAAGTAGAGTGGGCGTGCTGCGTTCGCAAGTTTTACGAAAACAATAATTCTGCCATTATAGAGCAGCGAAAATTTTGTAACCTTAATCGATTGCTTCACATAAATAAAACTTCCCTTGCTCCTTATTATAATTATTATTGGTACTCATATTATTAAAAAACTTCTATTATTCTCGAAAACTATCGTAACAGGAAAACTGCTCTTTTCCCTGGAAAACGTTAACGAAAAATTTGTTGTTTAATGGAACTATTGCAGATAAAGAGTTTCCAATACTTGCAACACGTTATATTTCAAAATGTCGGTTAAAAACATCTCAAAAAAATTTGTTATTAAGTTTGTATTTTCATCACCAGGGAATCTCTATCCATTTTACCTTGTACATTACAAATGTTATAATACTGTTTTAACATTCCATTACTACATTTAACCTAATAATTCGGATGCTTCGAGCCACCGACCATGAAATAACCGTTCATTTAGGACCCTTGACACCAGTATGCTTTTATCTGTACAATAAAATTATTATTATAACTAAGTCAGAGCAGTAAAGCGGTGCGGCAATGTCCTCTAAATGCATAATCCGCATTTATGGGTGAGTACAATTGCAATTAACCAGCAAAAATGCTCGCGAGAGTTAATTTAAAATTATCCAAAATTATTGGGATATTTCCGATTCAGAAATTAAAAGTATTTTATACAAATAAATGGCATAGTGAATAAATTATAAACAGAGTACTCTGTCAAAAGCAAAACAAACCAGATGTGTAAAAAATGCATTCAAAAAATAATATTTTTCTATATTTATATTTATATTAAAAGAGAAGTTTTTAATTATATTTGTATTAAAGTAATAAAATAGTTAAATGTAAGTTATTCAAGTGAACCACCTGTTAACATTAGGTAAGAAATTAAAATTTTCAGTTTATATAACATAAATTTACATATTCCTTTTCATATTTACAGTAATTCTATGAAGATGGTTTAATCAATAAAATAAACTGAAACGTCAGAAAAAAAAACATGTGTTAATTTTTTATAAAGTAATAGTATGACCGAAACCCAAAAAAAGTAAAAACTAATTCATAACTACACGGTCAACAAATAGAAACAAAATTATAAATATACTATCTGAAAAGTAATAGTAAAAAATAAATATCATAAAACACTGCTGTTTTTAAATACTCGGAACACTTAAAGCTCATTAAGAAAGAATTTTCCAATATTCTAAACATAACAGGGTAGCTATTCTCGTTCTAGAGAGAACGATCATCTTGATGGAAAGTGGGCGTGGTTCTCACGAAAAAATATGAAACCGTATTCTGGTAATTTTAAGCGATGGTCACATCTATCAAATCTTGAGAGAACTTGTTCTACTAGTCCGAACCAAGAGAATGACGAGATTTTGAGAGAACGATACTGTCATTTCCGTCATTATGCAATATATTTAGTTTATAAAAGTTCAAGAAATATTCATGATCGTTTTGAAAGTAAAATATTGTAATTTTTATAAAATATTTTTGTTTACTAATATAGATTTATAAAATGGGTATTGAGGAAGTAATTTTGAACCATGATGAACCAAAGGATGTCAGATTAGCGGAAAAATGAGTGGCAAGTTATAATCGTCCATTTGTACCACGGTTGCGTCGATCTGGAGATTTATTTGATTCAGAATTCGCAAGGCTGTTTAGGAAAGTACCTATTATACAAGGTGATTCAAAAATCGATCACGAAACTTAAGGGGGTGATTCTACTTGACAAAATAAGGGTAGAGCTTCATATAATTTTTTTTCAAAATGTCATTCGTTTTCGAGTTACAAGCCGTCCAAGTTCAAGTTTTTATTTTTTGTTTTTTGAATTACTCGCTTACAGGAAAACCGATTTGACTAATATTTGAAAGATAGGCTAAGTCTTCTGCGCTTCATCATTTTAGTAACAATTCACATTGATTGTTTGCCACTAGAGGGCACTTTACCTACATTGAAAATTGTTTTTTTGTCATAATTTTTTAGTGTTGACAGCTACAGTAGTTTTTGGCATAATTTCTGAAAGACTGATGCCAGGCCTTTAAAAAAGGTGCTCTTTATTTACATCGCTAAACCCAACGGTTTAGACGTAAATCACCCTTAAAAATTAAGTGGTAAATTTACTTTTCTCATTTCATTACCACCAGCTACCAGGTAAATAGCTATCAAAGTATACTAGAGCTGTCAGTTTAACATCAAATAAATTCGCTTTTTAAACTATTTAATTTATAATCTTAAAATAACTAATAATGGCTAATCACCAATATTCAAATATCGAATATTGTGATATCCATTTTTGTTATGGAAAAGCAAATGGTAATGTAGAGTTGGCAGGAAGATATTATATGGAGAGTTATCCGGAAAGAAATATCCCTCATGCTCAAACATTTTCCAGTGTGCACAGGAGGCTTGCGGAATGTGGTTCCTTTAAAAGTTATAATGGAAATAGGGGAAGACCTAGAACTGCTAGAAACGTGCAACAAGAAGAAAGAGTGCTTGAAATTATTGAAGATAATCCAGGTATTAGTACTAGAAAAATTGGGAATGAAGTGCGGCTCTGTCAGGCTAGTTCATGGAGGATACTAAGAGAAGAACAACTCTACCCGTTTCATTCAAAAAAGGTGCAGGCTCTTTATGACGATGATCGGCCGAGACGGTTGGAAATGTGCAATCAGATCCTAGCTAAGTATGAACACGATAATCGATTAATTGGCGTCATATTATTCACTGACGAAGCTGGTTTCACTCGTGATGGCATAACAAATCTACACAACATCCACACATATGCTTACGAGAACCCAAACAATGTGGTAGAAACGAAACATCAGCGTAGATTTTCACTAAATGTGTGGGCAGGGATAATAGGAGATTACCTTATTGGTCCTCATTTCTTTGATGGCCCATTAACTGGTGACGTATACTTAGATTTTATCCAAAATCGTCTCCCATTGTATCTGGAAGATGTGCCATTGGAAGTAAGGGCCAACATGTGGATCCTCCAAGACGGAGCTCCGCCCCACTTTAGTATACGTGTCCGACAGTATTTGAATGCAACGTATCCTGAGCGATGGATAGGACGAAGTGGACCATTGGCATGGGCAGCGAGGTCACCAGACCTTAATCCTATGGATTTTTTCTTTTGGGGTCATTTGAAACAATTGGTGTATGATATTCCAGTAATCAACGTCGAGGATCTTCGCTTCAGGATAATCGAAAAGTGCCAAATTATTAAAGAAACACCAGGAATTTTTCATCGAGTTAGGCGACATTTTTTGAAGAGTGTTAGGAAATGTATGGAAGAAAATGGGGGACATTTTGAGAATCTTTTTTAATTTGTTTAGTACTGTTTCATTAATTTTTATCAATTAAATGTATATCGCAATAATCCATAATATGAATATTTACTGATTAGCCATTATTAGTTATTTTAAGATTATAAATTAAATAGTTTAAAAAGCGAATTTATTTGATGTTAAACTGACAGCTCTAGTATACTTTGATAGCTATTTACCTGGTAGCTGGTGGTAATGAAATGAGAAAAGCAAATTTACCACTTAATTTTTAAGGGTGATTTACGTCTAAACCGTTGGGTTTAGCGATGTAAATAAAAAGCACCTTTTTTAAAGACCTGGCATCAGTCTTTCAGAAATTATGCCAAAAACTACTGTAGCTGTCAACACTAAAAAATTATGATAAAAAAACAATTTTCAATGTAGGTAAAGTGCCCTCTAGCGGCAAACAATCAATGTGAATTGTTACTAAAATGATGAAGCGCAGAAGACTTAGCCTATCTTTCAAATATTAGTCAAATCGGTTTTCCTGTAAGCGAGTAATTCAAAAAACAAAAAATAAAAACTTGAACTTGGACGGCTTGTAACTCGAAAACGAATGACATTTTGAAAAAAAATTATATGAAGCTCTACCCTTATTTTGTCAAGTAGAATCACCCCCTTAAGTTTCGTGATCGATTTTTGAATCACCCTGTATAAATATTTGTGAAATTTGGAGGATTCTACTTCGTTTAATTTATTTTACCGACTTGGTAAAGATCTGCGAAGATATCTTGTACTAAAAATAACCCAATTTCTAGAATTCTCAGAGCTTGAAAGAAGGCAACAATCATCTTTGCCAAAAGCCATGGTAATATTTTGTAACTATAAAGTTAGCATATACAAGATCAGTAAGTCATTATGGATTTTTTACTTGGTTGGACTATACATATTTGTAATATATTACCTGCTTTAGTTACTGTTAAAAAATTTGGAGGATGTTAAGCTAATATTAATTTTCCTTTTTCCATTTAGGTACCCATATTAATATAATTTTAATAAAATATTAATATTTGTAGGTCCGTAGATTTTTTGCGACTGGCAGCTACCAAGAAATTACTGGGTTGAATGTATTTCTGGAACTAGTCAGTCAGGAAGTGTCAGTTGGAGTAAGTGTCAGGAAGAAAAACCCAGATGCTTTAAATAGAGAAGATGCTATTTCAGAGTGGATATAATCGCTACAAAATTTAAATGAATTATGAGCTTGTCCATCTGGATAATTTTCTGTTAAATCCTAAATTATAAACAGCTAGCAGTAATATGTATTTTACAAATTTAAAAATGCTAGGCATTTGTTTTTTTAAAGAATGCTACATTTCCTTGTAGTACCCATGATTCCTATATTTGGAATGAATCTAAGATTTGCAATATAACGAAAACGATATATAGAAGAAATTCAGAAGATTTATTCTTCCTCATTGGAGTTTCAGGTAAATTAATTGTACAATAAACTGATAATTTGTTATTAATTTAGAATGTTTAAATATATACAGGAAAGTGAATCAAGTTTAATTTTTTCAGGGTTTCTTTTAAGGCCATGGTCTTCGGGAGACGTTTCACAACTGGGAACACCAGAGGAAAGATTGAGTAGATATCTGTTCATTGCGGAGTACAGTTGAAAGATGTTGTGAAGTAGAGGTGTAAAAGTAACGAAAAAAAGCGTACCCGTATGTATTCGTTACTATAACAATTAGTACTCGTTACTATCGTATCGTTACGTTACTCGTTACTTCTGATACCTCATAACATGCTATTGTAGACAAAATACTTAGGTATACATTACATACTAAGCTGCGTAAGGTGCATTTTTTCACTTTTCCGTATTTTGAACCAGACTTGTGTTTAAGTTATTCTAAATTTAGTTTGATTTAATAGGTAAAGTATAAAACTACAATACATTATGCATCGATTATAGTGAAAAAGCAACAAATAGGTGTTGAAAATTATTTATTGACAACAAACTGACAACATTCTGATGATAAATTAACATAAAAATAGTTTTGCTTAGAATGAAATTAAACATAAAAGAATTCTTATTATTTCTGGTAGTGTCTACCATTCGCCTTTCGAAAGATTTTCTACCGGATTGTGTAGGATTCCAAGAGACGCTTCTAAAGGTTCTTGAAGTGAACAAATCCTCTCAATCATGTCCAGGGTACTGTTCCATCTGGTCACTACGTTCATTTTAAACTTTAATGGTTTTTGATTAGGCCTCAGCTGCTCCTGCATTGCAATTAGTTTCTTGGTAGCTATTGGACTCTTGTGGAAATGTTCGACAATGGCTTTTATTTTTTTTTATCAGCTCCCCGAGTCCACAGTCCTGGAGTCTTGCACGCACCACTAAATTAAGAGTGTGAGCGATACACGGCAAATGTTCATAATTTGTTAATCGTATAGCCGCCTTCATGTTCGCTGCGTTATCTGTAACGCAGACAAATATTTTATTTTGTATGATCCAATGGAAGAGCAACCTATACAGCTCATTTTTAATATATTCGGCCGTGTGTCGCTCATGACATTCAAAATATCCTAATAAAGCAGACTTCAACTCCCAATTTAATAAATAATGGGCTGTTACAGCTTGGTAAGAAGTTGTTGCTCTTGAAGTCCAACCATCCGTGGTGATCGATACATATTTTGCACTCTCCAATTCTTCTTTTATTTTCTTTTTGGACTACTGATTATTGAGCATCCAATAAAGTATTGCTTAATATGTACCTTGAAGGCATTTTGTAACCTGGTTCTAAATAATTAATAAGATCTTTAAAACCAGCGTCTTCAACTACAGAAAAAGGCTGAAGGTCTTTAACTATAATTTTAAAAATTAAATCATTAATTTTTTTTCTCTTATTACACCTACTGGACGTTTAATAAAGGCACTTAACTTAATCTGCTGCGAATTGGTTTCATTTGTTTTACAGGATTCGCAGATTCTGTACTTGCTGAAGTTGATGGTATAGGAGCTTCCAGAACAATTGCATCTGACACGGAGCATGGAATGATGGTTTCATAGATTGATCTGTGTTTTTTCATGAGATGCTTTTTTAAATTTGTAGTAGAGCCGCCTTTCACTGAACACAAAGAATTACAAAGATCACATTTTGCCTTATCGTCTTTAGTCTGCGTAAAAAAATCCCATAGTTTACTTCTTTTCTTATCCATTGTAGTAGGTAAATTGAACTGTAAAATAAAAAAATAATAAGTGTAAATAAAAATGAATCGAATGTAAACAATTGACAATATTTGATAAAAAAAAGCAAAAAAAAAAAACGTGAAAATAGGCGATAATAAAAAACAAAAATATACATATGTATTTCTAATTTGTAAAAAATACTTTCTTACCTTGTTTCTGTTCCAATTTCAAACTTTGTCTACACACACAATACCTTTAATAAACAGTAAATAACTTGGAAGACGAATTTCCAAATTATACTTTTAATAAACAAACATCGTTCTTTGTAACGTACGTTTTTAAATTCATCGAATAAGTGCGCGCATGAATAAAACATACGATCGGCAAATGTTTCAATACACGCATCAACGGTATTTCCGTGAACTGAAACAGTGTAGGTATCCATACTACGAAAAATGCGAGTAACGAAATGCATTCGTGTGCAACGTTTCGTTACTCGTTACTAAATGGCGCACCCGTTACTTAGTACCGAATACATACGGTTTGCTACAGCTCTATTGTGAAGTCTAGAAGAACAGATTTAGATGTTTTCCAAAAGATAGATTGATAATAACTTTTTATTGTCGGAAATATTCATCAAGAACAAGAGATACACCCTGATCTACAAGAAGCAAGACAGATCCAATAACACATTATCAGTAACTACTTTAGAAAAAATTAATAAGTTTACTATTAGCGTAATATTATGTACGTATATCAAGTATGCAAAATGTATTGTATTGATGAAATTAATTTTTACTGATTTCATTTTGTTTACTTACTTTGTATATTCATTCCCTGATATTTGCAGGGAGTATAAAAAATAACATTTTTACAAAAATAAGGAAAATTTTTCTTTTCTTAACCCGGTAGAAAAACTAAATTTGTATTTTATGAAATGAATATGTTAATTTTATTTCGCGTATCCTTTACATCTTTGACGGTGTTACAAATTTCATGCACAACGGATATTTTTCCAGTAAAATATTTCGATTTGTGTTTTTACATATTTATTTTTTTCTCTATAAAACTCCATTTCTAATTCTTTTCTCTCATTAAGAATATTAAATAGATTAAAAATTTTAACTATATTTATTTTAAATTCGAAAATTTGCTTGCTAAGTAGGGTTATGTCCATTTTTATATTCTTTTTTAGGATTAAATGCACTATTTATATGGTTACATACACTATAGATGTTTGGCAACAGAGTTTACTAGATTTTGTTTCCGATCTCCCATCATATCGTACGTGAATACGGTAATATACGACCGAGAGAATAACCGTGGGATGGGGTTGTCCCTATTCTCTCAAGAGAACCAGAATAGCTACCCAGATATTCATTCTGTAGATGATTAATTTCCGTAATTTGACGCATTTTATATCGTGTACGCTCTTCTAATACATTTAAGTTTGTAGATTTGTTACAAATAATAAATCTTTGAGATATCCCTTAAAAAAAAAACAAGGGTCATCACATTAGGTGAGCGAGCAGGTCATTTTAGTTCTTCTCTTTTACCACAGCTTGAAAGACTTTATAACATTTAAGTAGTCTCTAACAATTTTGCTAAAACCAAATATTTATCTTTAGACTGATTGGGGCTTGACCAACGTATTAACGAGACAATATATTAAAATTATTTATTATCTTATTATTGTTTTATCAGGTGGTCTATAAGTATATTTCATTGATATTTAGCTGGTTCTTAAAAATAAATAAGTGCAATTAGTACATGTACGTAGCTATATAGGTTTTCAACAAGAAAATACTATAATAAATAAAAATACTGAGAAAGTGGTAAAACTCACCTTAAGTAACTTTAGGTGTATTTTTCATGGCTTAGAACACGAGGCAGTTATAGGCTATCATGAATTTAATTAACCACCCATCATACTAGTTTCACTACTTAACAAATGTAATCATAAAAAGATATAACCGTTAATATCTTGAAAACGGGTAAATTTAGGTAAAACATATGCTTTACGAGAAACGTTAGGAATTTTATATGGAATTGGAATATTTATAAAAGTTATAAGGTTGTCAGTTAAAAAACGATGACATTAGCCATTTCATTTGGTACATCCTGTGTCAGGGGTGGATCCAGCCTCTTTTTTTGGGGGAGAGGGGTGATATCACAAAAGTACAGTATGGCAAGCGAAAGCAAGTTGTCGACGGGGAAGGGTGGGGGGGGGGGGGAGACACCGGAAACATTCTCATTTCTAGTGTAAATGGTAGGATCGGGTCTATTTTTCTGAATTTGAAGCTCTTGAAGAGAGGGGGGGTACCAGCAACACATACATTCCTAGTATAAGAGGCAGAATCAGGTCTATTTTCCTGAACTCAAAGCTTTTAGGGGCGACTATCGCAAGAAAAACAAGTTGTCAACGAGATGGGAGTGCCAACAACATTCACATTCCTAAAAAAGACTCAGAATCGGTTCTATTTTCCTGAACTCAGAGCTCTTTGGGGGGGGGGGGCGATCGCAATCATACACAGTCCTATACTCTATTCAAGAACTAGAGAGAGTACTTGCTTCAGTGCCGCAGGTAACTGAGTACTGCCGTAAATCTAATTATATTTAAAGATATTTAAATATTATAAGCTTTTATAAATTTACTGCAACAATAAAATTTCTGATAGTTCCATTTAATTTCTATCAGTGAACAAAGTACACCTTACAGTGTGTCCTTAGTGATTTATCTTGTTTGCGCTTGTTTATATATAATATTTGAGATCAATGAGATAGCTAAAAGATATGGCTTCCACCTCTATATTTATTTCAAAATCGTTATATCAAGGCATTTTTTCCTCAACGAAAAACTTATTATGATGAATGTTTATGATGCCTTAAGATATTAATATCTAGATAATAGCGTTAAAAGCTCGGTTGAGATGTGTTCCAACGTGACAGGAGTTAGAAAATCTATTATGTACCGAATACTGAAGAAGAGAAAAACGACTGGAATTGTTAGTACTCCCAAGCCACATTCGATCACAGGCAGACGAAAAACCTCGTTGGAAGAAGAGATGAAAACTGCAATAAAAGGAGTTGTACATACATTTTATTATGAGAAGCAGATCCCAACTATCAACAAAATTATAACTAAAATCAATGAAGATCGGGATTTATCTGAAATTAAAAGAACTGAGCTCTGGAAATTGCTCAGAGAACTAAATTTTTGCTGGGAAAACTCAGATAGGAAATCTGTTCTTATAGATCGTCCGGAAACTGTCCGTTGGAGAAGGAAATATCTCTCTTAGGTAAAAGGTACAGTTACTAGAAATAACACAACTTACAAAATTAGTAATTTAACTGAACTTTTGAAAGATTTTTTTGAATAAAATTACTGTGGAAAAATGGGAAACATCCATATAATAAATGTAGAAACTCAATCTCATGATGGGTGAGATAGAGGAACCAGTTGTAATTAATTTGAGCGAAGATAGCTTCACTGACTTTGATTAGGAATTAGATACATAATGTTTATCAGTGAAAATACAATTTATTATTTAAATTTTTGTTTTTATTGTATTTTATTGTTAAATGTTGTTTATTTTTTTTTAATATTTTTATTTTAGTGTGTTCCCTTCCTTAATTTTATATATATTTAATTCCAATTAGCCATAATTTTTTTATTATTTTATTATTGTATTTGTGTCTTTTTCTTAAGTGTGTAGAATTAACAAGTTTATTTTATTTTTTTGGGGCTATTGGAATTCCATATAATAAAGTAAATTAAATTAAGATGTCAGTGCAAGAGAAATCAAAATAAGTAGGTCTAATTTTAACTGTAACATATAAAAATTAATTACATTTGTATCCCTTTTTAGTGTTTAATTTTAATTCTGCAGATGATTTAAGAAATAAATGAACTGAAACGTCAAATATCCTAAAAATTAATTAATAATAAAAGGACTGATAAAATTTTAATATTATATGGACGGAAATATTTTTGTATATATGTTTAACTTCTTGTATTTTGACAATGGGTATTTTGTAAGTATTTAAATAATAACTTAGAATTTTTTGAGAGAATAAGGCTACATTTTAGTCTGATTGTGCCTAAAACGGTTTTTATGTCAAAATTAAAAATAATAAAAATACAGTTGTGATTTGTGTTAAATATGTCAAAATTATCTATATTTTGTAATGTATGTGAATTATTAAGAAGTCATAAGAAATAAAATAATATTATAAAAAGTTTATTAACCAAATAATATTCTGTCATAAATACTTAGTGATAAAATAAACCTCCTTCCAACGCCTGTGATAAGGATTAAAATCCATTTTAACACTTCACACTTCCAAATGTCTATTGTTATCTAATCTAAATAGTTCATTATTATAGACCGGTATTCTTGATAATAAAATTTCTAACCCATTCCTATGAAAAATATATGTGTCTAACAGATTTTACCAAAGACACCGGACTAAAAAACACAGGTAGTTTGCGAAGAAAAAATGGATAAGAAATGATTTATTACTCTCTCTAGTTCTTGAATAAACTATAGTATAAGAGGCAAAAATGGGTCTATTTTCCAGAACTCAAAGATCTTGGGGGGGGGGACGTGTCCTGTATAATACCGAAAAATGCAAAAAATAATGTTTAAAAAAACCAACTGTTTCATATTTTTTATCCATCCTGAATTTAAATTTGCTTTTCGTGCCTACCGAGACTTACACATAAAGAAAACAATCAAAAATACCTTCCTAACTACGTCATTCTTCCCAAAATATAAATGAGTCCAATACCAATAATACTTAACAATATAAATGTCTACCCTTCAATATTAGATCCCCCGTGACCCAATTTGACAAGAAAAATGGAAACTTCCCCGAATCTAATATCGTCAATTTTTAACAAGAATTCAAAACTCTATAAATATGGGTAATTTTGTTTTGAAAACCTCCAACATCAATCATCTTTTCTTATAATATTAGACCCCCCTTTACGGGAAAAAAGTAAGAATGAAAAGTTTCGGGGTCGTGGGAAAATTGCGCCCCACTTAACTGAAATTACTTTTTTTGAGAAGTTTTCGAAGGTAATCGAAACGGCAAAATGATTAAAAACTAATTTGCGTTTAATATGATATAACTAATACACAGAGCATAAAAAAGTAGTGTAATAAATTGCTAGAGTAGACTAGGTTTATCAAAATAAGATAAAAAGTTTTCTTGTGCGTTAATGTGATTCAAGAAAAAAATTTTGGAAATTTATATGCAATGTACCAAAATCTTTTAAAGCGATAAAAATTCTGAACTGAATAAAGAATATCGCCAGTCTGAGATTGAAGTCCGCAGATTTTTAATATCCTGCCGACATATCTCGGAATTTATATTTTATATAGCAGTTGTTTTCTGCGTATGTTTCTGTGGGTTCGATACAACTTCACTGACGAGACCGCGAGGTGGTAAAAACGCGTATAGAGAGAGGACCAGAGCTGTATTTGCAGGAAATAAAGTGTATCTATATATTCTTTCCTTTTTGTCTGCTTGAAAGGAGAATGACATATAGGTAATAAAATATTTTATGTTAATAAACAAGTTTTGTTTTGAAAAGAATCTTTATACAGAAACTCATAAACATCTAGAATGTATTAGTCACCAGGGTAGCTATTTTGGGTCTTCATAGGAAGTGATCATTCTCTTGAGAGAATAGGGACAATCCTATCCCACGGTTATTCCCTCGGTCGTATATTACCGTCACGAACTTGAGATATAAAACTGGACTGCTCGTGTTCCATATCTCCCTTATAATAAAAATGACTCCACCGTGTTCCGTGCCATTAGGTGCAAATAATTGCTTTGGCAACAATGAATTCCCTAAGTTTTTATTATATTGGTGAAAGTGTATTTTTGACATTGACTGAATACTTTTCATTTTGACAAAAATTTATTTTTGATTTTGCTGTTTTATGGATTTTTCACATTTTATGGAACGTTTTACTGAAATTTTCAAACAGGAATGTGAACTTTAAGGTTTTTTTTTTGGTATTTTAAAAAATGCGATTCTTCATCGTAAGACGTGCAAATACCTCATCTGTTAAATTGGAATTTATTTAATTGGTAAGTTATAAAGCATTCAATAATAATTATATAAAATTTTACCTTAAAATCAAATTGTAAATCTAAGGGTAACAAGTTTAATTTTATGGATATGATATATGATAATTATTAAATGCTATCAATATTTTAGTTTTCTAAGAGAAAAGAATCTTCAAATTCAAGAGCTGAAGCAAATTGGTCATGATCATAATTCTTTTATACATCAGATAAGTAACTCTGTTCAGAGCATATTTCTGGAAATTGTTTTATACAAGAAGATGAGCAAAAAGTTTGTGTTGTGCTTCTTACAAATAAACTGCCTGAAAAAAACTACGAAGCACTGTTTGATGTAAACATCTTGAAGCAACTAAACTTGGACTTAATAACATACACTGGCTCTACAAAAAAAAATCCTGAATTAGGTGTGCATTAACCAATGACAATATCGTTTTACCATAAAGTTAATGTTCAGCTGACATATAAAGCTGAATATCGAAACTGGTATGGTGTTAAAATTTAAAATGATTATACATTTAAAAACCAATATGCCATATTAAAACAGAAATAAATGATTGCATATAATATGAAATTTTTCAATATTGTTAAGGATGTTTGGAAATTATATAAATTTTACCTTTTGTTTGAATATGTTATTAATTAATAAAACAAAAATTCTTGATTTTAGCGCAGATAGGAAATTTGTGTCATGAGAATCCTTTGTCGAAGTAGTGAGAAGGTGCAATTGATTACCATTTCAAAAATTCAACTCTAGGAAAGATCAATTCCAGATCCTTAGACAGTTAAGTAAATTGAAAGTTTGACCTAGTGTAAAAATTAAAAGTTGCTAGTAAATCTTTATGTATATATTTAGATTAAAAATGATTGTATTAATGTAAGAATTCTCTTGTATTTACAAGCTTCTTTATATTTAAAATATCTTAATAAATATTGTTTTGTTTACAATTAAATATAAACCGCTTTAACACTGTCCCCTTTAGAGTTATTTTTTTTTTATAAAAATGGTTTAGTACATAATGTTACTTTACTTCCTTTAAATTAAAGCTCCGTTATTATGAAGGAAATGTCAACATTATTATGAATGTCGTTAACCCTATATAAATACCTAACATATCAGTTCCCTAAAAGCATCGAGGAGAAAATGATTTTAACAAAGACCTAATCGGAGCTATTTTTAAATAATGAAACTATCTTACTTTGCAATAGATTATGGGGACATTTCGATACCTTACATTAAACAATATACTATATTAATTCATGATATAAAATTTTAAAAAATAAATGCCTTAATACTTTTTTTCATTAACTTCTTATACTCTACGTCCGAATAAGGATGTTTCTGAAAGAGACATTTAAAAAAAAAAAATTAGTTCCGATTTGTTTTTGGCGCATATTTCACATTTTAGCTATTTTGCTAAATAACAGTTTTACTGTAAAAAATAAAATATGTAAACAGTCATAGAAAAAGCATTTTCATTCATTTATAAGAACGGACATTTCATGCTTGTTATCTAAAAATAATAAAATTGTTACATATTTACGCTGTTCCAAAGAAGTTAAAAAAATTAGCTTTATTGGAGTTGCTTTAAACAGAAAAATTATAATTTTGAGGAAACTAAAAGTAGAAATTCAAGTTAAATATTGTTTTACAGAAACAATTATCCTGGGCTGCGATTCTATAAGAGTAAAGGGAAAGAGAATGTCATAATAAGAATCTTCTATCTTTGTTCGGTCTGTATTAACACATAAGTATATCACTGTCCTAAAAAAGATAAGGAAAGAGAATGTCAAAAAATATGCTTACAGAATCGGAGCTCTGGTCTTTTTTATTGAATATACTCGATTAACCTGTCAAGTAAAACAAGGAAGAGCGATTTATTGTTTTAGATATAGTATAGAAAGAGATAGTTATTATCTAAACCTGTTAGTTAGAATAATAGAATTGACATTCATTCACGCCAATGTAAGAAACTATTAGGGAATTCAATGTTGCCATACAAATCATTGCACCGAATGGTGACCAATAAGGGGGGGGGGGTCAAAAATTATTTTCATGAGCAGTCCAGTTTTATATCTCAAGTTCGTGATTACCGTATTCTCGTACCATATGATGAGAGTTCGGAAACCAAATCTAGTAAGCTATGTTGCCAAACGTCTATAGTGTATGTAATCATATAAATAGTGCATTTAACCCTAAAAAAGAATATGAATATGGACATAACCCTACTTAGCAAGCAAATTTTCGATTTTAAAATAAATATAATTAAAATTTTTAATCTATTTAATATTCTTAATGAGAGAAAAGAATTAGGAAGGGAGTTTTATAGAGAAAAAAATAAATATGTAAAAACTCAGATCGAAATATTTTACTGGAAAAATAGCCGTTATGCGTGAAATTAGTATCACCGATCAAAGATGTAAAGGATATCATGCGAAATAAAATTAACATTTTCATTTCCTAAAACACAAATTTAGTTCTTCTACCGAGTTGGAAAGAGGAAAATTTTCCTTATTTTTGTAAAAATGTTATTTTTTTTTACTCCATATAAATATCAGGGAATGAATATACAAAGTAAGAAAACAAACGGAAATCTAAAAATTTATTTCGTCAATAAAATACATTTTGCGTGCTTGAAATATATATATAATATTCGGCTAATAGTAAAATTATCAATTTTCCATAAAGTAGCTACTGATAATGTGTTATTGGATCTGTCTTGCTTCTTGTAGATCAGGTTTTGTTCTTGATGAACATTTCTCATATTAAAAAATTATTATCTATCTATCTTTTGGAAAACGTCTAAATCTATTCTTCAAGAAACCACAACATTTTTCAATGGTACTCCGCAACGAACAAATAGCTACCCAAGAAGTGATAAAATGTGCACGATATTCCTTTTTATATTGATAGGAGTAAATCTATATCTTAACATCATAGAAATTATGTTGCTACCTTCATAGATCTATATGACTTAGGTACTACTTACGAAAACGTAGTAGGCAAATTTGGAAGAAAAATATAAAACGCAAAGTGAAAATAGAAACGAGAAAGAAAATCAGGAGAATGATACCCTTGTTGCTATCTACAGTATTCAAGCTGTAATGATTCCCCAAAAGCGGATGTGTCTGTTTTTTATTATATAATTTAAAAAAATAACATATGAGACTGCTACGATCGAGATGAAAGCACTTGCCACAGGAGCTTGGCACTTCCATCATCCACTTCCTGAAACAATATAATAATATAAAAACAATATCATATATTACAATGTTTAACAATAACATAAAAGCATAACCTCAATGTTTTAATCATACGATTACAAGTAAAACTTACCTTTTCATAGTATTTTATGAATAAATTCCTTAAAATGAAAGAACTCTACAAATTTTTCATACTGAACATCGTTATTTATAATATAATAAACAATAAACACGAAATTAAAAATTTCTTGGCCGTTTATCTATTATTGGTTGATTTAGAAAGTCCATTCTGTAAGCATATTTTTTATAGAATCCTAATCCAGAGGAATTATTCCAACTCGAAAATGAAAAACTTCATTATCAAAGCAATGTTCCACTCACTTTTCAGCAGTGACTTTTGCGTCAAAAAGGCTTTACTAAGTCGATTTCCGGTATCCTAACAGTAACGCTCTACGCCAATTATCAATTGATTGTCGAATGTATTCTTCTGTTGAGTGAAAGTAAAAAGAGAACACCAATATCAGCTGCTTCAGATCACAATAATTATAGTTGTTGAATAGACTGGGAATTATGATATTTTTTATTAATTTTTTTTTACCAAAATTTAGATATAAAAATAAATGTACGTTGGTTGTGATTTTTTACATAGAACAGTGTTTTCAAAATTGCATGAGCAGACTTCAATAAAATTTTTATTTGTTGTTAAAAGATTATTGCATTTTCTGAAAGATAGAAACTTGGGTGCCCCAGAGTAATAAACAATGCAATCTTTTAGCTTTTTTCTGTGCTTATTCTGTAAGTTTTTTCTTTTTGAGTAGTAGGTTAATATGTCGCAAATGTCCTTGAAAATGCCTCCTTAACGGCAATAATAATATCCATCTATTAAACAATTTTCATACTAATACGATCTCTTGTTGTAAGGTTTTCAATGTCACTTTTGGTTGCCAGAAATTCTATAATCCCCAAACATTAATGTCTTTAAGTAAATTTAAATATTTTCTATTTGAATTGATATTAATCAATAAATTAACAGTCCTTACTTACCTTTTGTATCAACCCTTTTTTATCCGGTCTACCCAGTATTTTGTTACGATGAAATTTTTTAATCGACCCAAGAGTGAGAAGCCTTGTGTATTTATTCCTTCCCTGTCCCAGGTCTCGATATACCAGTATTAGTAATTTAAAAATTATTTTTTTAACCAGGATAGACATATTTCGTGGTCAAAACGCTAGTTTGTAAATCCAGAAAAGAGAGAAAAAAAATCAAAATAAATTATGACGAGAAGGATTGGTAATACTCGCGGGACGATATTGGCCGGAGGGCCGTTGATTGAGAATCCCTGGTATACATCAAAAGAATGCAGAGAAGTTTTTCAACATGTACATTTCGTTCAACATCATTAATTCTTTGTAGAACAATTAGCTCCCCTTCTTTTACGATCTTAATTATTATTCAATGCCTATTAAACTTTTTCCTTTAAAACTCAACCTAATTCTGTTACAGCTTTCAACACTTTTCGAAGTTTAATAGGTAAAATAATCTGCATAGTCTCTTACTTAAACTTTAGAAATTTTCCGATAATATCCTCTTTATAATTTGTTCATGCAAATTGCATGAACGTTTTTGTTTTAATATTTCCTAATTACGTTCTTCTTAAGAATGTAATAAAAACGATTCTCGTCGATAATTATGTTTTACCACATTTTTCCTTTAACTTCATTAGCTAAAAAATATAGTTGTCAGGTAAAAAAAATAGGGGTAAAAGAAACTAAAATGTTAAAGTATTTTCATTGTTTCATATGTTTAATTGACCTCCAAATATAACAAAATCACAAAGTGTTACCAAATTAACAGGTGCGTTCTTGAGGTTAATGTAGATTTTTCTACTTTTAATTTTTTTTTTGAATTTTACTTGAAAATTATATATTTCGTAAGTACACATCTAAAGAAAATTTGTAGGTAATGAAATTTCCTATCGAAGTAGCATCTCACAAAGGCCAAAAAAGTCATTAAAAAAATACAACCCGATAACCATATATTTATATATTTGTACACGAAATATATACAAATTATGGTAAGAACGCAATTACAAAAAAAGTATTTTCAATCTGTTTATGCAAATCACATTTTGTCAGGTATTAGTTTGGCGCCGACTTCAAAAAGTTCAATTTCATATAAAAATTTATGGTTATTTTTCACTTTTTAGCGCACGTTTAGAAATCGGTTCATTTTTTTTATAAAAATTTTATTATCGTATAGACTTCTACTTCACTGTTCGCATTTTACTTCATCCATACGCAGAGTTGCATATAGTTGTACGTTGGCTGAATGTGATTTCAGCACTACAACAGCATAATGTGGATATAACCACTGCTATTGCATCTCACACGGAGGAATTAACTTTCTTCTCGGTGTGGTGGTGCAGGTAGGCCACCATCTCGATAGTGGTGGAACAGGATGAATTGTGTTTTTCAGCAATTTATTCAAACTGTGCATCCTCTAACATAGAAAGGATATGATGAAGCGAAGTTTGCATTCACTGTTCGCATTTTATTTCATATATATATATATATATATATATATATATATATATATATATATATATATATATGGTTATCGGGTTGTATTTTTTTAATGACTTTTTTGGACTTTGTGAGATGCTACTTCGATAGGAAATTTCATTACCTACAAATTTTCTTTAGATGTGTACTTACGAAATATATAATTTTCAAGTAAAATTCAAAAAAAAATTAAAAGTAGAAAAATCTACATTAACCTCAAGAACGCACCTGTTAATTTGGTAACACTTTGTGATTTTGTTATATTTGGAGGTCAATTACATATGAAACAATGAAAACATTTTAACATTTTAGTTTCTTTTACCCCTATTTTTTTACCTGACAACTATATTTTTTAGCTAATGAAGTTAAAGGAAAAATGTGGTAAAACATAATTATCGACGAGAATCGTTTTTATTACATTCTTAAGAAGAACGTAATTAGGAAATATTAAAACAAAAACGTTCATGTAATTTGCATGAACAAATTATAAAGAGGATATTATCGGAAAATTTCTAAAGTTTAAGTAAGAGACTATGCAGATTATTTTACCTATTAAACTTCGAAAAGTGTTTAAAGCTGTAACAGAATTAGGTTGAGTTTTAAAGGAAAAAGTTTAATAGGCATTGAATAATAATTAAGATCGTAAAAGAAGGGGAGCTAATTGTTCTACAAAGAATTAATGATGTTGAACGAAATGTACATGTTGAAAAACTTCTCTGCATTCTTTTGATGTATACCAGGGATTCTCAATCAACGGCCCTCCGGCCAATATCGTCCCGCGAGTATTACCAATCCTTCTCGTCATAATTTATTTTGATTTTTTTTTCTCTCTTTTCTGGATTTACAAACTAGTGTTTTGACCACGAAATATGTCTATCCTGGTTAAAAAAATAATTTTTAAATTACTAATACTGGTATGTCGAAATCTGGGACAGGGTAGATCGGATAAAAAAGGGTTGGTACAAAAGGTAAGTAGGGACTGTTAATTTATTGATTGATATCAATTCAAATAGAAAATATTTAAATTTACTTAAAGACATTTATGTTTAGGGATTATAGAATTTCTGGTAGCCAAAAGTGACATTGAAAACCTTAGAAGAGATAGTATTAGTATGAAAATTGTTTAATAGATGGATATTTTGATTGCCATTAAGAAAGCATTTTTCAAGGTCATTTGCGCCATATTAACCTATTATTCTGATCAAAAATTTAAAATTTTTGAAACACTTAGACTCAAAAAGAAAAAACTTACAGAATAAGCACATAAAAAAGCTAAAAGATTGCATTTTTTATTACTCTGAGGGATACAAGTTTCTATCTTTCAGAAAATGCAATAATCTTATAACAACAAATAAAAATTTTATAAATTTTATTGAAGTCTACTCATGCAATTTTGCAAACACTGTTCTATGTAAAAAATCCCTCCAACGGACATTTATTTTTATAGTTTTGTTTGAAAAAATTCTACATCCATGATGATGGACTACCGATGGGATCTTCACTCTCACCGGTGGTCGCAAATATTTTCATGGAATGGTTTGAGACGTTTGCAGTTGAATCCGCAACTAAGAAACCAAAGTTATGGCTCAGGTACGTAGACAATACTTTTATTATTTGGAGTGGAAACGAAAAAGAACTTCGAAACTTCCTTTTTCATCTCAACAATATCAGCCCAACTATTAAACTCACCATGGAGAAAGAAGTAGAAAATAAATTACCATTCTTGGATGTCTTGGTTGAAAGAAATGGCAGACAAATTCGAACTTCGGTTTACAGAAAAGCGACGCACACAGGATAATACCTTAATTATTCATCTAATCACTCCAACAACACGTTTAGAAGTCGGTTCAATTTTTTTATAAAAATTTTATTTTTCTATTTTTAGTTTTATAATTCATTATGATATTCATAAATTATTTGAACTAAGTACTAATCGAGATAAGAGTACCTCGCAATGACTCCAAACTGGCAAAAAAGTACCCATTTTATCCAGGGTTGTATATCACCCAAAAATGAACCACTAAAAAATCTTTAGTTCTTAGAGTTTTCCAAATACCAATCAAATTGGGTCAAACGAATATTTAGTCTGTCATAGAGAATCCACTATCTTAAATTTCAAATTAATTTTAGATTGGTAATATAGGCCCCAAAACCTTCCAATATCGATATTTAAAGAAAATAAATTAATTTTTTATCCACCATATTGGATACGCCATATTGAATTTTTTAAAAATAATTTTAGATTCGTCATGTGTGACCCCGAAAACTCTCCCGTACCAATTTTGGTGAAAATCGGACTAAATTGATTTTTTTGTCCGCCATATTGAATCCGCCATATTGAGTTTTTTAAAAATAATTTCAGATTCTTTATGTGAGGCCCCGAAAACTTCCTCATAACAATTTTGGAGAAAATAGGACAAAATTAATTTTTTTGTCGGCCATATTGGATTCGTCATATTGAATTTTTTTAAAATTATTTTAGATTCGTCATATGCGACCCCGAAAACTTCCCCGTACCAATTGTGGAGAAAATCGGACAAATTTGATTTTTTCGTCCGCCATATTGGATCCGCCATATTGAATTTTTTAAAAATTATTTTAGATTCGTCATATGTGATCCCGTAAACTCCCTCCTACCAATTTTGGTGAAAATCGGACAAAATTGATTTTTTCGTCCGCCATATTGGATCCGCCATATTGAATTTTTTTAAAATAATACCAGATTCGTTATGTGCAGCCTCGAAAACTCCCCCATACCAATTTCGGAGAAAATCGGACTAAATTAAATTTTTTTGTCCGCCATATTGGATCCGCCATTTTTAATTTTTTAAAAATAATTTCAGATTCGTTGGGTACAACCCCGAAAATTTCTCCATACCAATTTTGGAGAAAATCGGACAAAATTAATTTTTTTGGCCGCCATATTGTAAGCGCCATCTTGGATTTTATTGCACCAATTTCATCTAAAAAAATATGGGACCACCGCAGCAACTTCGTGAATATAACGTAAAAAATTTCATTCAAATCGGTGCAGCCGTTTCGGAGTAATCGGTGTACATACATAAAAATATATATATATATATATATATATATATATATATATATATATATATATATATATATATATATATATGTATATATATATATATATATATATATATATATATATATATATATATATATAGTCGACGAATTGAGAACCTTCTTCTTTTAGAAGTCGGTTAAAAACTGCATTCATTTAAATTATTTTCAATATTTTTGTTAATTTCCTTGTCAGTATATTCGAGAATATTGTCTTCAGTAAGGTCAGGTGTATCAACATTTTCACAATTAAAACCCATATATTCTATGCAGAACATGCAGTAATTGATTCCAAACTTCCTGCAGCCACAATTCCCTTGGCATCCTTGGGTGTATCCACTGGCTATTCTTTCAAGCAATGTTTGCAGTGCAGGAGGTTTATTTGTAGAAGTTAGTATCAATCCATTTTTCGATCTTTTCTAACCCCAGCTGAGACGATTTAAGGATTTAAAATATTCTCTTTCTATTGTTGCTTTTGCAAGTATGTACGAATGGTAAGAAGAAATTTGTGGGACGAAATTTGAAAGAAAAAGGCAAAAATTTGCTAATATCCACAAAAGTAGCTAAATTTGAGTCAGATCTCGGTTACTTTTCATTGTATAGACTTCTGTAGAAGCCCATTTTAACGGGCCTAATGTCAGCTTTCTTTTTCATTAAGCAATGCCTGCATCAACTTTACTTAGTAAAAAGATAAGGGAGAAAAATTTAAAAAAAAATGCATTTTTGTGTTATATAAACCGCATTCAATAATTACATGTTGTATCGGAATAATGTAGATTTAAAGTTATTAGAAACTAAATAAAATGTTGGAAGTGTAGAATTATACGCATAGAGTCGCAGATTGATACAAAAAATTAATGAAAACAGAATCACTGAGGAAGATGACATCGACGCCGCGCTGATGAAAGTACACACAAACATAATGAAAGCAGCCGAAGAAGCACTGGGCAAAAGAAAAGTGAATAAAAATGGAAAACAACAAAAAACCATGGTTTACAAATAAAGTGAAATTCTTAGCAGCAGAAAAGAGAAAATCATATTTGAAGTATAGAAGCAAAACAATCACATACGGGCAATACAAAATAACCAGGAACAGAGTAAACGATAGCATCCAATTAATTAAGCGAGGTTACTGGGAAAAGTTCTCAGCGACATGGAGCATGATCTTTATGGAGGGCAGAGAAAGGTCTGGAATATGCTAAGAAACCGCAAAAAAACCGGGAACGAATACATTCAAACCACTGCCATAACAACAGAACAATGGGAGAAGTACTTTTACAATCTGTACGACAGCATTGCATCCGCAATAACACAGAAAACCCAGGATGAATATGCGGAAAGAAGTCAGGCTCCAAAATGGATTATCACAAAAGAAGAAATAAAAACAGCAGCCACCAAATTGAAAAATCGAAAAGCCCCTGGACCAGATGGCATAACAAATGAAATGCTCAAATATGGTGGAATGGCACTACTAGAAGAGCTACATTCCCTCTATAGAAAAATACTCAACGAGGAGAAAACACCAGAACAATGGAGGGAAAGCTTGACCATACCCATATTCAAGAAAGGCAACAAAACTGACCCGAACAACTACAGGCGAATAACACTTCTAAGCTCAACCGCCAAGCTACTAACGAAAATCATAGCAAAAAAATAGAATCTAGCGGAATCAGTGAGGAGCAGCAAGGCTTCAGACAAAACAGGTCAACAACTGACGCCATATTTATAATTCGCCAAATTACAGAGAAGGCCATCGAATACAACAAAGAGGCATATATGTGTTTTGTCGACCTCACAAAAGCCTTTGACAGGATCAGACTTCATGACGTTCTCGAACTACTTAAGGACAGAAACATATGTCATAACATCCTGGAAGTAATTAAAGACTTAAACAGCAGAAATACAACGAAAATTAAAGTAGGCAACAAGACATCTAACCAAATTCCAATATCTACCGGCATAAGGCAGGGAGACAGCCTCAGTCCAATTCTATTCAATGTCATTATGGACGAAATTATCAGAGAGGTGAAAGAAGCCGGTAGAGGATATAGAATGGGAAAAGAAGAACTAAAGATAATTTGCTATGCCGATGATGCAGTACTGATATCGGAAGACGAAGACAACCTCCAACGGCTCCTGTACAAGTTTGAAAAGACCGCTGAAAAATTTAACATGACAATCTCCATAGGAAAAACCCAATCTCTCACGATCAGTAAAGAACCAAGAAGATGTAAGCTCGCTGTACACAATCAAAGCATCGAACAGGTCATGTCATTTAAATACCTGGGAGCAAACATCACCAGCAATAGAAACTTAAAAGCAGAAGTTCAAGAACAAACAACCAAAGCTGCCGTAATGTCAGGATACCTACGTGATATTATATGGAGAAATAAACATATGACGACACAAAGTAAGATCAGAATATATAAGACCTGCATACGACCCATAATGACTTATGCCATCGAAACAAGAGCAGACACATCAGCAACCAAAAGATTACTCCGGACAACTGAGATGAGAACGCTAAGAAGTATCACGGGTCATACATTACGCGACAGACTAAGAAACGATGAAATCAGAAAAAGATGTGAAATACAGGACGTCGTAAGATGGGGCAGAGGAAGAAGGAGAGCATGGAGGGATCATGTCGACAGGATGACCGACGACCGAGTGGCAAAAATTGCAAAAGAAGTAATACCAAACTCCTCAAGGCTTCCTGGTCTACCGCCTAAAAGATGGAAAGAGAGCTGGACATCGGTGTCACAGGAACAAGAATAAACGAGATGCATTGACAGTCAATACAGGACAATGTCCTATACTAAGAATACAAAGAAGAAGAAGAAGAGTCGCAAGGTTTTCAGTGACCTTGATTGGAGTGTGTTCTTTGTTAGACCTTCACAGATACGCTGTAAAAAATTTTTAACTTGTTTGAAAACAAATATATATTTAGTAGTTTCACCGAAAACATCCACTTTTTTAACTCTGCAATCAGCAAGACGCCTTAATAGTTCATCATCCGTCTGTATGTCACAACTTGCTAATTTCTTCAATTTTTCATCATTAGAAATGAAATCTTGCCCGAGTTTACTTAATAAATTTTAAAATTACCATCGGTGTTTTCATAAAGAACAAATCTCGGTACTTTATGTAATTGTTTCTCAAATATGAAGGATTTAAAATTCCTCAGACAATACAGCGAAAAGACTTTATGCTACGTTTTCTAAATTTTCTCATTCGCTATTCTCTTTTAGTTGAAAGAGCCGCCATGTTTAAATTAAAACTTTGCGGAATTCTACGGATTAACTTAAAGACAACGTTTGGGATTAATTTAAGAGCTCGGGCTTTAAATGTTGGTTGGAGTGTGAGAAGCGGCGAATTTGGCCTTTTTCGGGGATCGAGTCAAAGAATATTACAAGAGCATCGATGTTGAAAACTTAAAATGTTTGAAAATATAAAAGCTCTGGTTCTATTAAACAGGGCGTTCTGTATATATATATATATATATATATATATATATATATATATATATATATATATATATATATTTAGTTGGTTATTTTCTTGGGAATATGGTTCATTTTTATATTGAAACAACATATATAAAGTAGTCATACTTATTGTATATATATTTTATATTTCAGAACGTTTCGATTCTTTCAAATCTTTTTCAACTGAAGGTTTCGGCGGATTCTACAAAAATGTACATTTTTAATATTATTATATACGGAATACCGGGTTAAAAACTTACCATTAAAAACAGAGATTTTTGTTTTCAATAAAAATTAATTACATCACAAACCAATTATAATCACACACTCTCTTGTATATTAACTTTTCAATAGTATTTTTAAAAGTCCAGCTAGAAGAATGGACACTACATTTTTAACCTTATAACTGCCTTGACTTGACTGAGTGTGGAACCCAGATGGTGTATGTTTTAGGTACTTTAAGTGGCGTAAGAAGTTTGGGTCTTTTAATTGAAGTGATATTTTTCTGAAAAAATATCGTGATTCAATTTAGAAGAATTGAAAGCGGAGAATTATTTTTATTTATTGTTTTATTTATTTTAGAAATTTCCTTATATTGGTTTATTTTAATATGTTGAAATAAATTTGATTTAGATTATTAAGGTTTGTTTTATCGTTTACGGCATTCGGATTTTTTTTGCGATCATTTCGTAAAATTTTCGTTTTCCTTTGTTGGTTTCAGTTTTCAAGATTTTTGTATTTTAATAATCAAATATGTGCTTGTTTTTAATTTGCTAAAATTGCTTTTAAGTAAATTATGGCCCTTATGACTAGTAGTTATATTATGTTTCTTAAAAAAGTTTGAAAATTTTCGGAAAGTTTTGGTACGTATGGCAAGGAAAGATATTTTTTTTTGGTTTTATTGTCTTAAATTTTCTGTTTTAGTGTTTCCATGTTTGTATTTTTCTAGCCTTTCTTTAAAAATTTTATTAATTAGTTTATTTGGGTAAAAGTTTGACATAAGGACCTCTTTTGCTTTTTTGATACAGTTGTTTCTAAATTTAGTAGAATCCGCCGAAACCTTCAGTTGAAAAAGATTCGAAAAAATCGAAACGTTCTGAAATATAAAATATATATACAATAAGTATGACTACTTTATATTTGTAGTTTCAATATAAAAATGAACCATATTCCCAAGAAAATAACCAAATAAAAACATATTTAATAGTTAAAGAAAAATTAATTCCTATATATATGGTGTTTTTTCAGTAATACTCTAACACCAAGATGACACACGTGGTCATCTTTATACTGTTATTGAGATTAATTATCTGCAACTATTAATGCGTTTGCGTCATCCGCTGTTGGTTCTGGGGCCGCTATTCCTGGGTTCCGATCATTGGTTTTGAAATGTATCTGTGCGCCAAAAACCCGACCAAAGTACATCCCGAACTTGAATATGTTTATGTGAGAGAATTGTCGACAATACGTAGAAATTGTCTCGTGGTAGCGTGGGGATGAGCTTCTGAGTGAAAATGTCATGTTGCTGAAGGATGTGTTTCCTGATTTTGCTCGTCGATAAGGAAATCTTGAACGCATGATGAACTGCCGCTGTTCCCGATTTCCGACAAAATGGCGAAAGAGAACTAATTTCCATTAGTACTTGGTTCAAATAATTTATAGATATCATAATGAATTCTAAACTAAAAATAGAAAAACAAAATTTGTATAAAAAAAATTGAACCGACTTCTAAAAGTGCGCTAAAAAGTGAAAAATATCTATAAATTTTTATATGAAATTGAAATTTTTGAAGTCGGCGCCAAATTATTTCTAAATGAAATAAATAACTAGCTATCGGCTAAAAGATATAATTTATTTAGAGCCAACTGCTTCATAACCTTTTCCGTAATATTAGGTTTTTTTTTTTAATATTTATTTTAATAAAACTCTTCATGTAATATGTGATTACAGTACATATTCTAGTTATAACCTCATTGACTGAGCGAGAGAAACTACCACGACAATTGCTAGTAGTTATAACCAAGATCAGTAATAAATAATGATGGGAAAATAAAACACTTCCTAAATTTTTTGATAATTTATTTTGCGATTTACCCGTATACATAAATCTATATTAACTACTTCTAAATTAAAATTCATTATCATTGGCTTAAGTCAAACTTCGCATTTAACATAATCCTTTAAAGATCATAATAAATATAAAATATTTACACAAATATGAATTGTACCAATGCCCATATTTTTTCTGCTGAAATAATGGGTCATAGCACGTCAAAAAGGTCAACTTTTTAATCACTCAGAGTTAATTTAAGTATTCCAATTGGAGAGTGGTTATTTTTGTTTTTAAACACATTTAAAATTTTACAGGGTGATTTAAAAAGCTGATCTTCCCATCATTTTTAGGCTCAGAATGTTAATATGTATGAATGTCATCTCTGGTATAATTTACAAGGTTGTTTCTCTTTGTCCCTTTATCCTTTCACTATGGAAACATATATCTCAGTATGTCATGACTAGTTAAAAGAGGGTTATGTAGTTTAAATTGTGACCAGCCTGCATTATCTCTTTTGTCTTTTATGCATTAAAAACATTGAGTATTACCGGTTTGGACCATCACCACGAAGTTTTACATATTTACAGTTTTAACAAACACACGCAGATCGTCAATCTCAATAAAACATATTAATACACAGTGTCCATTTAAGGTGCATTTTTTTTATATAATGTTCTATTATAAACATACTTTAAGAATAAAAGATTTTTGGTTCCAAAAAATCCATATTTTAAATATTTTCAACGGTACAGAGCATTGAATGAACAACAAATACATAGACCAGTTTCATGAGGGTATAAAGTGGATTAAAAATGCTAAGATTTAGTTGTAACGCTTTTACGAAACACTCTGTATTGTAAAAATCATTTTTAGAATATGTATTTTCTTTAATCAAATCATTTTATTATTTACAGCTTGGATCTAGCTGTAATACTTTAAAAAATGTAAAAAATTACACTAGATGGACAACCTGTATAATAACTAATGATACAAAGCTACAAATAAATTAATAATCAGCACTTAAATACTCTTAGAAATGGAAATAGATAATGTAATTAATTTTTTTATTCTATCCTTTTTATATTCAGAGTAATTGAAATAGTTTAGAATACTTTTTTTTGTATTTTTGATTTTTTAGGAAATTTTATTCTTGAAAATAGTAAAGGGCACAGTCAAAAATCCCTAATCACTAATATTTAAATTTATTTCGGACTTCATTATCGGAAAAATTGGAGATTTGGCAACATGCATGAACTTTCATCAAGAATATAACTTGATAATTTCCTAAATTTTTTGATTACTCTGCACGGTGTACTTGAAGTGTGAATTAGATCAGTTTATTTTAAAGACAGTATTTTTTGGCTAACTATTTTATTTATTTACAGAGAAACCTAATCTTTGAGGGACCCCTGTGTTATATTTCATGTTAATTTTTTTTAGAAAACTAAAATAATTATTTTTTCTGTCTTGGTTCTATTGTAACATGGAGTCCCTGTTGTGGTCTCAAAACCACTTCCAAGTAGTAATCAAGATCTTCTGGTTTTTCCAAGCATTTGATGGTATGTCTTCTGAAGATATATGCCAACAGAGTTTTAGTATTTTGCATTCCAAATTTCTGACCTAGAAAAAAACGATATAATTTAAAGTTGGTCGAGTAAGAGAATACATCAATTTATGAACAGAAAGGCAAAAAAGGCAGAAAACGACATAATTTTCTTAATCTAAACCATTTGTATCAAAAAATCTGGCATTATCGGGTAAAGCGAGATACAAAGAAACAACCAAGACAAACGTTCTATGATTTGATTGAAATTATCGCAGCTGTCAATACTGTCATCCACCCGAACTTCTGACCAATCAGAAATACTAAAGCTGTCACGATGTTGACGTTTCCAATGAGACAATTTTCTAAATTTAGTTTATTGTAGTGTGGACAATCAATATTGGCATGTAGGAGATTATGTAAAAATGTTACAAACTGAGAATCCCGGCAGAAGGTTAAGGGAGCTCTCCAAATATAACACAGTCTTTTAACCACTGCTTTCCAGTTAAGACAACTAATAATAAAGTAAAAAGAAACAAGCAAAAGATAAAAAATCCAAACACTTTAGAATGCAAACGTCAACGGGATGCTCTACTTGTCATGTGTGGAAAAGACCCTAGATACAGAGAAATATACAGGGATATCAAACAAACATATAACAAAATGTTAGCTTGTTACAGTTTTGTTACTTTATGAACAAACCTATAAATAACTTTACCAAAATACCAACAACCAAGCCAATACTCACTATAAATTAAACTCTTATTTTCATCAAGTAGTCTCTTTAATACATATAAAATAAAAGCTAAATGTTTTTGTCACTGTCACACCAAAGACCGGTTTTGTAAAAAAAATCAAGTGTGTCTAGAAATGTATCAAACACTCCACTTTTGCCACTCATCAGAGTTTTTTTGCTGATTTCCGAAAAATATTCCTGTGTGTAGCAAAAACCATATTTTAGAGTGTTAAGGCGTCATTTGCCAGATATCGAGGAAAATTAAAGTTATTATTGTATTCGTGTGCGTTAAGTAAATCCTAGTGAAGGTGATCTCACCTAAAAAGCTAACACACCATCGTTGTGACTACTTGGTGCACCTTTAAAGACAATCAGGTATATGCCATAAACAGTTTTTAATATACTGGGACTTAGCCTTCCTGCCTAAAATTAGATTTGCATGCCAGAGCCGGCATATTACACACCACTGCTCCATAGAGGCCATCGGCTATCTAGCTTGCCGAAAGTGTTTGGATTTAATGACAAAACTGCCTTCAGGTATTAGAACTTCGTAATAAACAGTGAAATTACCGGTTTTAATGTATACTTTCCTTTTTCCCCTGTGATTGGGAACTAATAAGACTTTATGCGAGCAATTACAGGACACTTTATTTTTAATTTCATTTAAAATACCTTGTAAACCGAAGGTATACGTATACACTGGGTAATTTAAAACATCACTTCACATATTAATAGTCCAACACTTTTAATTAGGCTTAAGTAAACATAATTTTAGACTTAATCGGCCTGCTAGATAATTTATTAGTGCAAAATACAACTTTACATAAAAAGTAAGGTTATTCAGTTCAGCCGATAGTGAAAATTAAGGCCTGACCTACATCTAAACCGACTTGGCGTATGGCGCAGATGACGTTATACTTGCAGTAGTGTTGTTCATTGTTTCTTTGTTTTTTTTTTGTTCTAATCCAGGTAGCAAATAGTCGCATATTTATTTAGATTAAATTAAAATTCACATAGTTTGTAAAACAGAATCCTTTTTTTTATTGTTAAATATAGATATTAATTGTTTTTGGAATCGGTGTGTTTTATTTTGGGATCTAATTGTTTCCTATTTTCGTAACATCATCGCTTCTTCTTACCGACGGGCCTAAAACAGGTGGCGCTTTGAATTTATATAACCCCCCCTAATCTCCGGCATGCTAGCCTAGGCACTGCCCCAAAAGAAGGAGCGATCAGCACTAAAAAAATAACCACCTGTACAGAAGCATTAAATATTTAATTTTCATTCAATCTTTTTCATTGTAATTCTTTTTATCTCCCGTGACGTAGCAAGTTTCAGACACCAAAGAATCAGTCAAAACGACAATAAGTCTAAATACATTTGGCAGATAGTGGGGGAAATAACAGATAAATGTTCAAAACAAAAACATTTTCAGATTGAAGGAGAACCTCAAATTATTTTAAATAATTTTAACACATTTGTCCTTGAAGGTGCCCCAAAAAAAGTTTTTAAAATTATAAAATCTTTGGAAAATAAAAAAAGCTTTGGGTATGATGAGATTTCAAATAATTTAATAAAAAAATGTGCCAGTCATATAGTCGAACCTTTTAGCTATATAATCAATAATTCTTTTAGGCATGGCATTTTTCCAGACAATTTAAAAATGGCATTGGATAAACCTCTATTTAAAAAGGGGAAGAGTACATATTTCCATAATTAGAGACTCATAAGCCTATTACCATCCTCTCAAAGATTTTTCAAATTGCTATGTTGTTACAGTTCAAAATTCCGTTTAGCCTCATTATAACTAGTTCTGTTAATTTTACCTGCTTTATGCAAATACTCATGGTATGGACAATCACACTGACATTTCCCTTTAGAATTTCTCAATAATCCCTTGTATAAAAATAATCCATTTATTGTACTTTCAGCTTTACTATATTTTGAACCCTGTTAGCTCCATTTCCTGTTTGATTTCTTTTACAGCTCCGATTTGTATCCTAATTTCTTACACTACAAATACAACTTTAATTACGTTAATATCCTGTTACATCGTACCTGGCTGTTTCCTTTTTAGAGATCTATTTACCGTACCTTTCTTTTTTCCTAGATTTCGGTTTAACATCTTGCCGGGAATTATTTTAATTAATTTCGCAAATTTTATTTACATTCTTGTTTTATTAGGTTACGGGGTCATTCTCTTCTTTTTGCATTGTTCGGAAATTCTACACCGCCTTAAGAGTATTCTCGTGGGTCATAGTAACGCTGTGCGCAGATTCTGCTCTGTATGTTCCGTACTTGCGAAGGGAAATTTGGGCAGGTAGCTTATGCTTTGGTCGAAATGGCCTAAAGGATCGAGTTCTGTTTTATCGACTAGGGGTTGTTGTCTTCATAGGTTAATGTACGGAATTTTATTGAATTGTACCGAGATTTATTAGTATAATGGTTAATCTAACTTTAATCTACAATAGGATGATGTTGATTGTGTTTTCTTCATCTAGAGCTCATATTGGTTACGGGAGATATGCCGACAGCCTCATTTTATTTATTTTTTTTTGTAAAGAAAGTTACTTTGACGGTTTCAATCGTACTAGAATATTGTACTACGTACAATTGTTGTCAGACTGGTGAACTTCATCATGGGTGATTTTTTTCTGTCCTGTTTTTTTTCTGGAAGTGGATATTTTACTAGGGAAGAAAAAGTCGCTTTCCTCGTGCATTTTCATCTTAAACAGCCTAAGTGTGGAAGCAACGAGTGCCCGAGATTTTTAATCCAATATTTTGGGATATTCGGCTAAAGTTGCCCTCTGTTCGTTAATTTTTATTTGGTTTGCTTGCCTTATTTTTTTTTTGCTTTTATGGTGTTAATGAACAAGTTCTTCTTAGAAGGATTTATCCACAAAGGCTGTTGAGACAACTTGCGAGGATTGAGGGTCCTCAAGAACATTATCGAGGCCCTCATTTGCCCAGAGCTTTTAAGTTTACCGGTCATCTGTAAACCTTAAGGGTTCTTTTTTCGGTTTCCGATTCTTCTTCTACTTCTTTATTCTTCGACTTCTTATTGAAGTTCTTCATGTTGCAGTTCATTTTCCAGTTTTCCTTATTCAAGATCTTCACCTTTTTCTTTCTGTTTGCTGCCCCTTATTGAAGATCTACCCCCAAGGAACACAGATAAGCCAAACATATAATTACTTTTAATTTACCTGCATATTTTACTGATTCACCTTTAATTTATTTGTCTGTTGATGTAATTGCTATTTATTATCTATTAGTTTAAAGAGGTTAATCTTTGGTAATATGATCACATTTACACCAGTGATAGTATTTAGCGTTTATTATAACAGGCTATCCATTGTTGCCTAGCGTCATACTTGTTGTTTTGTGCTGTAAAGTTTCAGAAGAGTTCCTTTTTTTTATTTAGCAAATTTTGGTGCCTTATGTGAGTGGAGACTGCAGGAAAGGTACCGCGACCACCTTAGGCAGCTTGCAGCTCAGCTGGTTTAGAGCTGCTGGCGCCTTTAATTCGAACCTCCTCTCCTGAGCAGCCGGTGGTTTGCTCACTTTACTAAACTGCTTTTTCCTGCAGGGCCACTTTGTTTGTTTTTAGTACCTTTTAATTTAATCTTATCTACCCTCTGCTATCAAACAGAGGAAGAGTGTAGCAATGTGTTCCAGAATACTCAAATTTTTTAATTCAAAAAACTTAGTAAGCCCAACACAACATGGTTACTTAAAAGGTAGATCTGCGAGCACAGTCTATATATGATTTTATTGAAAAAATTATGGAAAGCTTTGAGAACAAACACTTATCGTTGGGGACATTTTTGGACTTTGACATTTGACAGTTTAAATCATAATATTCTGCCTCAGAAATTTGAGAGATATGGTGTAAGGAGGCCTGCTCTTGATTGGGTTCATTCATATCTAGAAAATAGAAGTCAGAAAGTTGTAGTGGAGTTTGATGGGGTTCAGTGTTTTTCAAATGTTGACTTTTTAACCATGGGCATCCCGCAGGGAAGCATTATAAGACCACTACTGTTTATTTTTTATATCAACGATTTGGCATCTACAGTTATGGGTGAAAGGTGTTATCTTGTAAACTTTGCTGATGATACAACTATCTTAACCATCGGCATCTCACTGGCAGATCTCATGGAAATTACTGATGAACGTATTATCAACACTAAAAATGGTTTCGGGAGAACAAATTAATACTGAACATTGAAAAGACCTATCACAATCAGACACTTCCTGAGTCAGTTGAGTTAGGGGCTGAGAGCATCACACTAGAGGAAGATACAAAATTACTTGGAATCCATATTAATCATAATCTGGATTAGACAAAACATCTGTCAGAGGTATGCAATAAGGTAAACACAGCTTCATACTCCTTACGAGTAATGTCAAAAAATTTGACCAAGGAAAACTTAAAAATTGTATATTTTGCAAATGTATATTCAACTCTTCGTTATGGAGTGATGTTCTGGAGTGGGAGCAGTGCATCAGAAAGGGCTTTTAAAAGTCAGAAAAGAGCAGTTCGTATACTTTCTGGCATTGGTTACTTGGATTCCTGCAGGGGAAAATTTAAAAGCTTTTTTTTTGTATGGGTATTTTAACTTTATCAGCAATTTTCATTGACGAATGCCCACTGTTTCTCTTTAAAAACAAGGATAAGTTTAAGAAGCATGAAGTTAAACACTGTTTTGCCACGAGATATATAGGATATAATGTCCTACAGTATCGACTTAATGTGGCAGAAAAGGGGCCTGGTTTCTTGGCAAATAAATTTTTTAATGCTCTGCCAATCGGGGTAAATTTAGATGAGGATTTTAAACGTTTTAAGAAAACGGTTTTTGATTTATTGGTTCATATTGAACCATATGCGCAGAATGAGTTCTTTGCATTTTTTTTAATGAATTTTAAGTATCATGTCTGACAACAGGATGTTATGTGAATGTTATTTCAATTAATAAATGTTTAGATTTAATGTTTTACTTAGCTATTTTATTGAATTTTAACTTTGACGCCATTCATTCAAGTTTTTGGTTTTTCATCAGAACCAAAAAATTTTTATTGAATAAAGAAATATTTGATTTGATTTGAAATGTTGTAAGAATCAATTTCTGGTCAATACTCTGATAGAAAAGAGGTTAAATGGGGAAAGTTTTGGGCAATTATATCAATTGTATTTTTGAATCGGTTTTGGTTTGTTGGGTTTTTGAGATATTAAAAAAAACTAAAATGTTACATTTTTTAGATTGTCAATAAGCATTTTCAGTTTTTTAGCATCAAAATTTTAGGAGAAAACTGACCTTTACAATAATGTAGCAATTACAAGGAAAAAATTCTAGTTTTAATTGCATTACTAGAAAATTGATTTTTACTCATTTTTTACGATTTTTTTTTATCTTATTATTAAATGTTCAGGTAACTTTTTTAGTAAATATATTATAATTACTACCTAAGCAGTTCCTGGGTCCAGCACTAAAGGGTACAAAAGCAAATGGATGCCGTTTAGCCACATTCTCTGGAAGAAATCTGTCTGGATCAAATTTAAGCGGGTCCGGATAGTGATTAGGATCGTGATGCAGGTCACGCAGAGAGATCATCAGAGTACATCCTTTGGGAATGTGATATCCATCTGAAATATAAGTTAAGAAAATTAGGTGTAAAAAATTTATATACATCATTGGACAAAACTGAAGCAAAAAATGCTTTTGTTCCGTTTGTTGACAAGAGAAATAAATACAACCACCCACAGTCTAGTGAATGGCAAACATAACAACATAAATAGGAATCAAATCTTTTTTTCTTGGCTTCCTTGCTTTGGCTTTATTTTTATATTGATTTTGAATCAACTCTTACAACGTTCTTTGATTTATGGGACTCTATTTTACTGTTGCAGTAAATGCTCACCATCAGAATTTTAATCGTCGAACCAAGAGGTCATTAAAAGATCAAGCGGAGAGTTGTAATATGAGTTGTGCATATGGAAAGCTATCAAAGGTAGAAACACATTTTAGTTAAGGAACGAGGACCAGAATCTCAAGGGAATTTTTAATAGATTAACACACACACACATTTATATATATATATATATATATATATATATATATATATATATATATATATATATATATATATATATATATATATGTTTATAGGGCTTTCACGGATTCCTCCGTGTGAGATGCATTAGCAGTGGTTATATCCACATTATGCTGTTGTAGTGCTGAAATCACATTCAGCAAACGTACAACTATATGCAACTCTGTACGTAAGTGCACAGCCAGGTGCATGTCGGTACCCTGATGAGTCTAGTGAGAGACGAAACATGTATCTCTGCTGTATCACTGTGGCGGGGAGGGTAAGCTTTGACTTTCTTCTTGGTATGGTGGTACAGGTAGGCCACCATCTCGATGGTGGTGGAATAGGATGAATTGTGCTTTATTACAGTTTATTCTAACTGTGCAACCTCTAACACAGAAAGGAAAGTTGTCTAAGATCTCAAATAGAAAAATTGCTTCCTACCTATTACAACATCTTCAACCAATTCTCGGCCCAAATAAGGTACAAAACAATGACATCTAAGAACTTCTTTAACCACCATATCCAAATAATCCATTTTTGCCAAATCTCGTGGTGTGATTTTTCTGTCCGGATCATCTGCAAAAATTGTATCCAGTTCCTCCTGTACTTTTCTCTAAAATGGCGAATTGAGACTTAAAAAAAGGGTCATTAGATAGAAATTAAATAAAAAACATTTACCTGTATTTCAGGGTCGTTTCCCAGTGCCAAAAATGCCCAGCATATGGTAGAAGCAGTGGTATCTTGTCCCTAGAAATATAAAAGTGTTATTACGAATATAAATATTAATGTACAGGCTGAGAATAGAATTATTATTTCCTGTGAATTTCATTCTAGTTACATTTAAACTTACCGCAAACATAAAAGTGTTGACTTCTTCCTCGATTTCTTCGTATTCAAAATTATTGTTTCCTTGTTGAGCCAAAAGAATGTCCAGGAATGACATTTTTGTTTTTCTTCCAAACTCGTCTTCTTGTGTCAGGCGGGCTTTACTTTTTTCGAAAAGTTCTTTACGTTGTTCAATTAACTGTTGTATAAAAAAAAATCCGTTAACTTTATAGAGACCCTTTTTTCTCTATTTGCTTCTTATTTGAATATTGGCTCTTTAGGCAATTAATTTTCAATAATTAATTTCAATTTGTATATATATATATATATATATATATATATATATATATATATATATATATATATATATATATATATATATATATATATATATACAGGGTGATTCAAAAATCGATCACGAAACTTAAGAGGGTGATTCTACTTGACAAAATAAGGGTAGAGCTTCATATAATTTTTTTTCAAAATGTCATTCGTTTTCGAGTTACAAGCCGTCCAAGTTCAAGTTTTTATTTTTTGTTTTTTGAATTACTCGCTTACAGGAAAACCGATTCGACTAATATTTGAAAGATAGGCTAAGTCTTCTGCGCTTCATCATTTTAGTAACAATTCACATTGATTGTTTGCCGCTAGAGGGCACTTTACCTACATTGAAAATTGTTTTTTTGTCATAATTTTTTAGTGTTGACAGCTACAGTAGTTTTTGGCATAATTTCTGAAAGACTGATGCCAGGCCTTTAAAAAAGGTGCTCTTTATTTACATCGCTAAACCCAACGGTTTAGACGTAAATCACCCTTAAAAATTAAGTGGTAAATTTACTTTTCTCATTTCATTACCACCAGCTACCAGGTAAATAGCTATCAAAGTATACTAGAGCTGTCAGTTTAACATCAAATAAATTCGCTTTTTAAACTATTTAATTTATAATCTTAAAATAACTAATAATGGCTAATCAGTAAATATTCATATTATGGATTATTGCGATATACATTTAATTGATAAAAATTAATGAAACAGTACTAAACAAACTAAAAAAGATTCTCAAAATGTCCCCCATTTTCTTCCATACATTTCCTAATACTCTTCAAGAAATGTTGCCTAACTCGATGAAAAATTCCTGGTGTTTCTTTAATAATTTGGCACTTTTCGATTATCCTGAAGCGAAGATCCTCGACGTTGATTACTGGAATATCGTACACCAATTGTTTCAAATGACCCCAAAAGAAAAAATCCATAGGATTAAGGTCTGGTGACCTCGCTGCCCATGCCAATGGTCCACTTCGTCCTATCCATCGCTCAGGATACGTTGCATTCAAATACTGTCGGACACGTATACTAAAGTGGGGCGGAGCTCCGTCTTGGAGGATCCACATGTTGGCCCTTACTTCCAATGGCACATCTTCCAGATACAATGGGAGACGATTTTGGATAAAATCTAAGTATACGTCACCAGTTAATGGGCCATCAAAGAAATGAGGACCAATAAGGTAATCTCCTATTATCCCTGCCCACACATTTAGTGAAAATCTACGCTGATGTTTCGTTTCTACCACATTGTTTGGGTTCTCGTAAGCATATGTGTGGATGTTGTGTAGATTTGTTATGCCATCACGAGTGAAACCAGCTTCGTCAGTGAATAATATGACGCCAATTAATCGATTATCGTGTTCATACTTAGCTAGGATCTGATTGCACATTTCCAACCGTCTCGGCCGATCATCGTCATAAAGAGCCTGCACCTTTTTTGAATGAAACGGGTAGAGTTGTTCTTCTCTTAGTATCCTCCATGAACTAGCCTGACAGAGCCGCACTTCATTCCCAATTTTTCTAGTACTAATACCTGGATTATCTTCAATAATTTCAAGCACTCTTTCTTCTTGTTGCACGTTTCTAGCAGTTCTAGGTCTTCCCCTATTTCCATTATAACTTTTAAAGGAACCACATTCCGCAAGCCTCCTGTGCACACTGGAAAATGTTTGAGCATGAGGGATATTTCTTTCCGGATAACTCTCCATATAATATCTTCTTGCCAACTCTGCATTACCATTTGCTTTTCCATAACAAAAATGGATATCACAATATTCGATATTTGAATATTGGTGATTAGCCATTATTAGTTATTTTAAGATTATAAATTAAATAGTTTAAAAAGCGAATTTATTTGATGTTAAACTAACAGCTCTAGTATACTTTGATAGCTATTTACCTGGTAGCTGGTGGTAATGAAATGAGAAAAGTAAATTTACCACTTAATTTTTAAGGGTGATTTACGTCTAAACCGTTGGGTTTAGCGATGTAAATAAAGAGCACCTTTTTTAAAGGCCTGGCATCAGTCTTTCAGAAATTATGCCAAAAACTACTGTAGCTGTCAACACTAAAAAATTATGACAAAAAAACAATTTTCAATGTAGGTAAAGTGCCCTCTAGCGGCAAACAATCAATGTGAATTGTTACTAAAATGATGAAGCGCAGAAGACTTAGCCTATCTTTCAAATATTAGTCAAATCGGTTTTCCTGTAAGCGAGTAATTCAAAAAACAAAAAATAAAAACTTGAACTTGGACGGCTTGTAACTCGAAAACGAATGACATTTTGAAAAAAAATTATATGAAGCTCTACCCTTATTTTGTCAAGTAGAATCACTCCCTTAAGTTTCGTGATCGATTTTTGAATCACCCTGTATATATATATATATATATATATATATATATATATATATATATATATATATATATATATATATATATATATATATATATATATACATCATTTTTCTTTTATTTTGTCTTTTCTTGGGTTTAGGTTCCATATTTAATAAATACATAAAACTATTGACGTTTCGCCCTTTATTAAAGCATTTTCAAAATGTTTGTCTCCTTGACATTTTGCTGTTTTGTTTCTGAATAAAATTTAAATTTTACATCGTTTAACTGAGGATACGTGGAATGCTTGGCTAAGGTACGCGTCATAAAAGAGGCCCTAGAAATCGAAAAAGCGGGATAGTTGAATAAACGAGACGATGCTATGCATATTTCAACAACATGGAACACATTAATAATGAAACAAGAAACAAAACAACAAAGATCAACCAACACACGAGAGACCAGCATACAAGAACCAAATATATCGCACTTGGCAGAGGGGAGGAGCCTGCGAAGCCGCTCATCCAATCAAAAAGCAAGCTAGCTAAACAAAACTCGGCATTAATCAGAGGCCAACATCAGTTCTCAGCAAGTAACGAGACGAACCGCACTTGAAAATGCCAAATGAGATTTTGGCGAAACGTCGTGAAAACGATTTTTTGAACGAACGAATATATATATATATATATATATATATATATATATATATATATATATATATATATATATATATATATATATATATATATTCCGAGAAGCTTACTGCACTTTTGTGAGGCTGAACTTTTTTTTGTTAGTCCAGCTTTCCAAAAATTTTATTCCCTTCAACAGGACTTCTACAAAAGAGAAAATAACCTGCCTTAATTCTATTCTTTTGAAATAAAAATAAAGAAAAAGACTTATCAAAGTGAGTATGTATGAAATGCCAGGTTTTTTTTTAACAGATATAGTCATAACATGAAAAGAATCATATAGCATGAAAAGAATGTTTTCTTAGTGTTAAGTGCTAATGACTGTGTCTGTTGAATAAAACTTGGCATTTCATACATACTCACTTTGGTAAGTCTTTTTCTCTATTTTTATTTCATAAGACTAGAACTAAGGAAGTTTATTTTCTCTTTTGTAGAAGTCCTGATGAAGGGAATAAAATTTCTCGAAAGCTAGACTAACAAAAAAAGAGGCCAACCATTCTTCTGACTGCAGCCCCATAAAAGTCCCTTAAACCTCTTGGTTTAGTTGGTCCAGTCACGAACATTCAATAGTCGCAAATAATGTTTTGAAAACAATTTTTTTATAAAAATTTACTCAAACGGTTTATCGCTTTAAATTTCGGAAGAAAATATTAATAAAACTTTTAGTAGATGGAACTTTGTTTAGATATCAAATCCGAACCAAGAACAATCTATGACGTCAAAATAATGTCGCGTAGTTCACAATTGCATCGCAATATTTCGGTAACATTAAATTTGGCGAGACGGCTTGAAGTTTAGACAACTAATCTTGCCGCCAAATCTGGAAACTAATGTCCGTTTCTGGCACATAAATCCCTCAGGATATCTCATACTCTTGCCGTTTAATGTATAAATGGCTTTCAATATTAGATGACATACCTATACCTGTGACAGCGACAAGCCAAGCAAAATATTAGTTTTGTGATCTAGAGAATATATATAATGAATATAAATGTATAGTTAAACTGCAAAATAGAAGCGTATATTTCTATTAAAAGGTTAGGAAGTATAAGGGGTGGTCAATAATAAAAATATGTATTCAAATAATATAAACGGTATTTATATATGACTTTATGTTATTATACTTTTCATGCGTCTTGAAATGTGCATGCAGAATTAACACTATCGCTTGAAATTGTTCAGGTAAATACCGAACATCAGTGGGATCTTTAAGTAACGAAAAATCTTAATTACAATAGAAAATAACTTGACGAGACGATATCGGTTCAACTTACCTGTTTATTAAAGTTTCGAATGTAATCCAGATATTTCTTGCTATCTCTTCCTAGCTTCGTCAAATTAAAAATGAAATTACTGTGAATCATTGGATTGTATATTCTTCCAAAGGCTGTTTTGAGGAAACTGAAAAAAAATTGGTATTAAAATATATAATACACAGTGTCAGAAGAAAAGTTTGCGAAGTATGGAAAAATTTTTATTCGTTTAGTTTCTAAAAAATTGCTTTTGTTGTTTGTTTTTGCATATAATGTATTTTGTGCTGTACGAAATGATGAAATAGTAAAACTGCATTTTTATAAAGAAAAATTAATGGCTGTGCTATAGGCTCATCAATCTCCTCTACCATTGCTCAGTTAGTTATGGAATATTTACAAGAAAGAGTTATCAAAGATCTTAAATTCAATATAATATTCGCTAAAAAATATGTGGATGATTATTTAATGGCCGTTTCCTCTAATAAAACAGATGAAATTCTCCAAGCATTTAACAGCACGTTTCAATTCATATCAGAAATAAATAAAAACTTTAAAATAAACTTTTTAGATATGACTTTTATCCCAAGAGAAAATAAAATCTTAACTGAGTGATATACTAAACCCCCATGGTCAGGGAGATACTTAAATTTTTATTCAAATCATCCAATGTCTCAGAAAATGAGTGTTATAATTGGTCTAGCAGACAAAGCCATCACTTTAACTTCCTCTGATTTAGACCCCCTGTTTTAAGAAAAGTGAAAGAGACCTTATTAAGCAACAACTTTAAATTCAGGGATATTGATAAAATAATAAAACATACACAAATGTTATAATTCTAACAATCCTCTCAACAATAATGATACACCTAAATTTATTGCCTTGCTATATACAAACCGACTTTCAGAAAAAAATATATTCTGAACTAACATAATATCGTTGTCTGCCACAAAGCTCAAAATAAGTTAAACTCGTTTTTTGCCAAACTGAAAAGTAAAACTCTTAAAATGAATAACTCTAATATTCTATACTCAATTCCTTGCATCAATTGTCCAAAAAATATATACAGTGCCTTCATTTCAAAACGAACCATCCTTAATAACTTTGTTAAATAGAAAAATTTAAAAAAAAGAAAAAACACGTCAATTTAGATATACAGGGGGAAGTTTAATTTTGCATTTGTTAAAAGTCTGTCAATCACCTCCTCACCTCCAGCTAACCTCACTTTGATATGTCAAATGGGAACCCCCACCTTGTGACACATCATTGTAAGCAGCATAAAATTGTCTATCCAACCGTATAAAAAAAATTAAATCGGTTGACGTACAAGCGAATAGTGTGCAAAAATGTCTTGTAATAATGCATAATATATCGGCCTCGAACTTTGGTATGTCAAATGATTACCCTATAGTGTGATACATCATTTTAAAGGACGTACAATCTGCTATCCAACGATGTCAAAAAAAATTAAGTTAATAGACGTTATAGGCAATTAGGATGCAAAAATGTGTGTTAAATATAAGCAGTTTATTCAGTTTTATTCAGTTGAAGAAAATTATTTTATTAAATGTTCAAAATGTGCGCCGTTATTAGCGAGACAATAAAAAAGCCTATTTTGAAATTCCCCACGAACATTGGCAAGGGTTTCTCTGCTAATTCCTCTACATTCCCGAACAATTCGATCTTTTAAATCGTCAATATTTTCAGGTGGGGTTTTATAAACCTTGCTTTTTAAATACCCCCAAAGAAAAAAGTCTAGAGGGGTTAGGTCTGGAGACCGTGCTGGCCATTCAATTGCACCACGTCTGCCAATCCACGTCCCTGGAAAATGTTCATCAAGCCACTCTCGAATTGCCAAAGCGTAGTGCGGGGGAGCTCCATCTTGCTGGAAATGCAAATTATTTTCATTTAGTACCATAACAGCATTTTCATCCACTTGATTTTCTAAAGATTGCACAATGGCAGGGTATATTGTGTTTTCTAAAAGGTTTAAATAAATTTGCCCAGTTAAATTATCTTCCAAAAAAAATGGCCCGATGATTTTATTGCCATAAATTCCTGCCCACACGTTAATTTTTTCGGGATATTGAGTATGCCCTTCTCGGAAAAGGTGCGGATTTTCATTATCCCAGTATCTGCAGTTATGTCTGTTAACCAGTCCATTTAGAAAAAAAGTTGATTCATCACTAAAGCAGATATTCTTAGGTAAATGGGGGTCCTCGTCAATTCGTTGGCACATTAATTCGCAAAATTGAATTCTCCTATCAAAATCGTCTTCTCCGAGTTCTTGAAGAATTTGAATTTTGTAGGGAAAAAACTTATTTTGTTTTAAAACTTTATGCACAGAGCCAGCAGAAATGTTGGTTAAATCTGCGACCTTTGAGATGGATAAAGTTGGATCTATTGCAAACTGTCCTAGTACCTCGATTTGGCATGCTTCATCTACAACCCTTTTCTCAATAGATTTTTTATTACAAACGGATCCCGTTTCTTCAAACTTTCGTACCAATTCGAGTACATATTTATGGCCCACGTTTTTGTCTTGATGCCTCTCGTTAAATGCTCTGGTGGTTCTACGAGCGCACCGATCTTCAGCTCCATAGAGAAAAATTATTTCTATTCTTTCGGCTAGCGTATACACCATTTATATTCACGTTTCAACTAGGCGTCACAATGACAATTTTAACAATAATAAACAACTGGTGTTTAAAGATCTTAAAAATTTTATTTATTGCAGTGATTTCTTGTACCTATCAGGTACCGCAAAAAATATCATTGAAATAAATACACTAGATTGATTAGACTGCAATGAATTTTGCGATGAATTTTAAAACAGGCTTAGTTTTTTTCTCGCAAATATTTTAACTGTTTATTATTTTAAAAAAATATTTATTTTAAATTTAAAATAATATTTTACTCTATGAAGTAGCCATTTGACATAATAAAGTTTAATGTGATAAGGTGTCTATTATTACCACACATCTTTTCTTACTATTCGCTTGTACATCAACAGATTTTGTTTTTTTTTATTGGCTAAATAGGAGATAGTATGCCCTTTAAAATGATGTATCACACTATAGGGTAATCATTTGACATACCAAAGTTCGAGGCCGATATATTATGCATTATTACAAGACATTTTTGCACACTATTCGCTTGTACGTCAACCGATTTAATTTTTTTTATACGGTTGGATAGACAATTTTATGCTACTTACAATGATGTGTCACAAGGTGGGGGTTCCCATTTGACATATCATAGTGAGGTTAGCTGGAGGTGAGGAGGTGATTGACAGACTTTTAACAAATGCAAAATTAAACTTCCCCCTGTATATCTAAATTGACGTGTTTTTTCTTTTTTTTTTAATTTTTCTATTTAAGAAAGTTATTAAGGATGGTTCGTTTTGAAATGAAGGCACTGTATATAGGACACCTAGTTACTTAAAAATAGATTAAATTGGCACAAATTTACTAAGATTGTTACGACTGCATTAAATAAACATGTATGAGAAACAAGCTATTTTTTCAACTACAGAAATACTTAAACATGACCATAATTATAACAAATTAAGTGTAAAGGAGATGATGGAAATAAAAAAAGAAAAAAACTCAGTTAAAGACAGAACTGATATAAGTAACCTAAGCCACATTTACACAAATCTGATTAAAAATTAATATACCCTCTTAAAAGTCAATAGATGGGAATATCCTCTTAGAACATTTATATGTTATCAATTTTAATATAAAAAAAACTCCATAAGTAATGATTTAAATCATCAATCAATACATTTTATCCGTCAGTATTGAAATAGAAATGGCAAGCTCAAGGTGCGTCCCTACACATTTTTGCAAAAATTCAAATATTTTTTAAATCATATAAAGTTTTTAATTGTAAAATAAGTTTTTAAAATTTTTTTTTGAAAAAAACTTTTTGAAAATACCTTAAACAAAACGCGAAACGTCAAAACACTTTTTTTTAACATCCACGTATGAACCAGATCCCAAGAATACAAAAAAGTCATATTGATACATATAATACATGGTTCAAGAAAAACAGGACAATGTTTACAATATTTACAATATATGTAAAGTGTTGGTGGGATGCCCCCTGTGCTTTTGTTAACCATAAAGTAAAAATCCGAGTTTCGAAGAAACTTCTTTACTTACCCAACAATTGCATCGCCATACTCAGATTCTTCATTTTCCACAAAGTTCAGTTTAACTCCCATGGCAGTTTCTATAATTGAAAAAAAAATAAGAAAAATATTATACAGAGCTTCGATCATACTCTAGATATAAACAACAATGGATTTGTCTGAAGGCTATTTATAGTCGGTGGGGGAGACGCTTTTTTGATGTTTGACAAACATAAACATATTTACTTATCTTGTCTTTCGGTTTAATTGCTTGTCGTGAGTTTTTTCGGTGTTTTTAAGTGTTAGAAATTACTATAAATGCGAAGTTTACAATTAATATTAACAAAAAGAGGATTTAAAAACTTATTTTTATCGGTAAATATTGTTAGATTGTTTACATATTGAAAATAACAATAATAAAAATTTAGGCAACCATATATTCATACTTTGTTTTCAGAATTGACGTACCCAGGGGTATGTTCGAAGGACGTACCGATGATACTCGTTTAAATAATGCAATTAGAAAAGGATAGCATAAAATCGGCATGTCTGTACCAAGAAATTAAATATCTACTGTTTATCAACACTTTTTGAAATATAAATAAAAATATTATTACGTTATTCAGCGTTCAAACAACCGGGCCCTAGTTCTGACGTTATGCTACTTCTACAGGGGTATGTTCGAAGATACAGAGTGTTTGGTACATGGATAGAAAGTTTGGAAGAGGTGATAGAGAATGTGATTTTGAATAATTTAAGTCCTATATGCTTTACTACAAAAATAAACGGTTGTCGAGGTACAGCACATTTTATAATTTTTCAGTTTTCTGGCAATTGGTGATTGAAAATTTAATTTTTATGATACTGGTGTAATTTTTCAGTTTGAAATATTTTTTTTTCTTATTCTTTGGTTCATACACTATAATAACAACAAGAGGACTAAAATTAAAATAACACACAGAAAACTGTGCACTCAAAAATTTTATTCATCTACGAAAATTCAAGTTTCATTCTTAGATTTGAGTGATGTTTTTTCTAACAGTGAGAAAAATAAATGTATTGAATTTATTTTAAAAATAACTTTATTGAATTACCTTTACAGTGGTTGATCGAAACCCGTATCAATAAAATATTAAATCCATTAAATTCAGGGAAGATATTTATATTAACGATATTAATAATTTTCTCTATTCACTTTTTCTTTATTTAATTAAAATACAAAATATCTAATGTATTGTATTGGATGTTCTAAACACTTAAAAGATGAATTTTTGTGTTTCTGTTCACCAGGCCGGTAAGTGTTATTTCTAAAATAAATATAAACAAAATAAAAGCACCAATAGATAAACAACCAGTTGTGGAACGTTTTGAAAGTTGAAGGAAAACGTCCATTCCATTATACCCCGGTTCAAGGCCTTGACGAAGGTGATCCAGCATGGAGAATTATGTTCTGCCGTTATTTGCTAAATGCTGCTATGGAAGATGGACTTTTCTTAAAAAGTATTTTGTGGTCCAATGAATCGAAATTTTCTCGGGAGGGAATCACCAACTTCCACAATCTGCATTATTGGGCTGATGAGAATCTGCATATGAAAAAAGAAATATCCTTCCAACACAAATTCAGTGTAAATCTATGGGCAGCGGTAATCGGAAGAACTTTCATTGGGCCATATTTCCTTCCTGTACATTTAAACGGAGACAATTACGTTTTGTAGTGTTTTTACGAAATGAAATATCGACCATCTAGTCCGGTCAAAATAGACATTGAAGGTTACATTAATTCGCACCCTGCTAAAAATTGGCATGAATGTTGGGAACCCTATTATACACAATTTTTCAATTATCCACATCAATCCGAAGTGTGGAAAAAAATTTATTCAAGGTCAAATGTTGCAAAAATCGGTTTTTTGAGTTTTCCAGCTAAACGGTAAGTTTTATAATAAAAATAGGTGAGACAAAAATTATTCATCATGCAATTATCTATAAAAATTGTTCATACACTTTTTTTCCTAAGAATCACCATTTCGGAGATACAGCGATGCAAAATGTTGAAAAAGTTGTATTCTTCATAATATGCATGTCAATTACCGTAATATACGTTACAGAACGATAATATAAGTAAAAATATTAATTTTCGTAGCGTATACATACATATTATACAGTTTTAAAAATATAAACTCCAAAAAAAACCCAGTCCCTCATTTTATATGACCGTACGGCCTTGAGCAACATCTGTCTGCTATTCAATTGTCCACGTGGCGACGCTCGTATACCTGCTCCTTTTTGAAGGGCCTCCCTAGATAGAATAGTATTAGTCTCAAGCATTCTTTCATAGTAAGAACACGTAGTTATTGCTTATATTTTCAAACAAAATTTGTGCAGTTTTGTGTTTGTAATAGAAATGTCGCAGTTGTGCTTTATTTGTAATAAACATTTGACCGAAAGCGAAACAGTTACTGTTGATCGTGGCCTAAAGACATTAATTAATGCAAGTATTGAAAGAGGTGATGAATTTTCGGAATACCTGAAAGATCAGACTTCTGTGACAGTTCATGTGCAGTGTCGAAAAAACTATACTCGGAAGGGTACAATCGCTGCATTGAAAAGAAAACAGGATGGAGAACAAGCTAGTACATCAAAAATAAGTCCACCTCGTACTAGAGCACGCGTAAGTGAACCATTTTTTTGTTTTAAAAAGTGTTGCTTATTTTGTGGCAATGAATTGAATGAAGAGCTAGAAAACAGAAAAGCACTGAAGTATCGGCGTAAAATTTTTCATGTAACAACACTTTCATTCAAAGAAACAATCCTGAATATAGCCCAGACTCGTTCTGATCATGTAGCAAAAGCTGTTATTACTCGAATTGAGTTCGAACATGATTTAGTTGCTGCCGAAGCTAAGTATCATAAAGACTGTCATAATGCCTTCTTGAGACCGACTACGGGGGGTCAAGCCGGTCGTCCTCAATCTGAAAGTACGAATCTTTTAATGGAAGAAATATTTGCACACATCGAAAATAGTGATGATTGTCAATTTTCATTATCTGCTTTTTCAAAATGCCAAAATCATATCTTATTTCTACATGTACTAACTGGTTGCGACACGACATCAGCATTTTTCGGGAGAGGTAAAAGATCGGTTTTGAAATTGTTTGAGAGACAAGATTTAGTTGATTGTGCTGATGTTTTCAAAGAAAGTACCTCTACTCCACAAGCTGTAATCACCAACGGAATTCGCTTTCTTCTTTCAATTTACGGAGCTCCAAAAAAAATTACGTGCTTAGATAAGTTTCGATACTTATCTTTTGCAAAAAATACGTATAAAAAGAAACAAGTACAATTAGCTTGTCTTCCTCCAACCTCTGCTTCTGCTCATCAACATCTATTTCGAGTATATTATCAAGTTCAAGTATGGCTTGGTAATAAACTAAACCCAGAAGACTGGGGTTGGAAGTTAACTGACAATATATTGGAACCAATTCAGACTTTACTCCCTCCTGCACCGGAAAAACTCCTCAATTCAATTTTTTGCAATTGCAAAACGGGGTGTAATGCTAAATGCGGCTGTAAAAAAGTTGGTTTGTTTTGTTCATTAGCATGTATCAGTTGTCGAGGCCAATCGTGCTCCAATGTTGAATCGCCAGTAGAAGAGGATTCTTACGATATAGGCGAGGAGACATCTGATGCATTGCTCTTTGAACAATTTATTTGTACTCAGCAGGAAGAAGAAGAAGAAGAAAAAGAAGAAGAAGAAGAAGAAGAAGAAGAAGAAGAAGAAGGAGAAGAAGAAGAGCAAGACAGTATGGATTATGTTCCATTAGAAGAGTATCAATCAGACGAATAATTTTCTCAATTTACGCATTACTTACACCGCTCTTGTTATTTACAATAGTACCATTTTCAATTTAATACAATAGCTTTTTAACTCAACAGAAGCACAATAGATCGTGGAATAGGCCTACCGGGGAAATCACGTAAAAAAAAACGCGCCATGTACACTACCTCACGGGTGGCGCGGAAACGTGTGCATATTATGAAGAATACAACTCTTTCAACATTTTGCATCGCTGTATCTCCGAAATGGTGATTCTTAGGAAAAAAAGTGTATGAACAATTTTTATAGATAATTGCATGATGAATAATTTTTGTCTCGCCTATTTTTATTATAAAACTTACCGTTTAGCTGGAAAACTCAAAAAACCGATTTTTGCAACATTTGACCTTGAATAAATTTTTTTCCACACTTCGGATTGATGTGGATAATTGACAAATTGTGTATAATAGGGTTCCCAACATTCATGCCAATTTTTAGCAAGGTGCGAATTAATGTAACCTTACCCCTATTTTTGATGCTAACTTGACCGGACTAATCATGGATGAAATACTATTGAACGTAAGAGGCAGAATAATTTTCCAGAACGACGGATGTCCAGCACATTATCGGCTTGACGTAAGAGATTTTTTAAATGAAACATTTCCTAATCGTTGGTTCAGAAGAAACGGTCCCATATTGTGACCTGCGAGGTCCCCAGACTTGACGTCTATGGATTTTCACATCTGGGGACGTATGAAAGAACTCGTCTATAAAGTTGAAATAATGGACCGTAATCAACTGATTGAAAGAATTAATGAAGCAGGTGTCACACTTAGGGAAGAAATGAGACTAGGCCTAATCATCACCCAAATGGGGAAAAGGGCCCGAAAATGTATTAGAAATAATCGCTCACATTTGGAACATAACATGTAAAATAATACTTAACGCGATTTTGGTAATTTTAGGACAATAAAAACAAATAGAGAAAATTGGTAATTTCGTTAATATAAATATCTTCCCTGAATTTAATGGATTTAATATTTTATTGATACGGGTTTCGATACACCACCGTAAAGGTAATTCAACAAAGTTATTTTTAAAATAAATTGAATGCATTATTTTTCTCACTTTAGAAAAAAAAAACATCAGTCAAATCTAAGAATCCAACTTGAATTTTCGTAGATGAATACAATTTTAGAGTCCACAGTTTTCTGTGTGTGATTTTAATTTTAATTCTCTTGTTGTTATTATAGTGTATGAACCAAAGAATAAGAAAAAAATATTTCAAACCGAAAAATTATACCAGTATAATAAAAATTAAATTTTCAATCACCAATTGCCAGAAAACCGAAAATTATAAAATGTGCTGTCCCTCGACAACCGTTCATTTTTGTACTAAGGCATATATGGCATAAATTATTCAAAATGACATTTTCTATCACCTCTTCCAAACTTTCTATCGATGTACCAAACACCCTGTATAATAACCGGTAGAAAGATTCCATCAAATAATAATAAAAAAACTTAAGCTATTTAAAAAGAAAAAAAAAATATTACAGACAATCTGTCCACATTCTGAAACCAAAACAAATACAGAAAAATCCTGCAAAAATTTGATTTTTGCTCTACAGTAAAGTTATTAATTGACTTTTAAAAGAAGGAGGTTGCACATTCGACCGCTATGAACGGTGTATTTTTTTTATTTATGTACGTCACGGGAACGGCGACACGGATTTTAATGAATTTTTTGCGTGATGTTCAGGAAGTTGCAGCGATGGTTCTATATTAAATTGGCTGAAATTGGCTCAGTTAAATCCAAGATGGCGCTGACTATAAGGCCGACAACAAAGGTGGGCCTTAACTGTGTGAGTGGTTTCAATATGCAATAAAAAAAAACTATAAATCTTATTATTTTTTTATTTATATATTTAAAAAGTACAAGAAATTGAAATTAAAGTAACATCTAATTTTTGAAAATAATGTTATTTAAGTGACCGCCTCCACCTTCTTGACATTCTTGAAGTCGCACTCGCAGGTTGACAAGTTGCTCGGGAAATAGTGTTCATTTCTCCCAAAATGTTTTGCTTTAACTCTTCAACTGTTGTTGGATTATTTTCATACACTCTTGATTTTAGGTATCCCCACAAAAAATAATCATTCGGAGACAGATCTGGACTCCTTGGGGGCCACTCAATGTCACCTCTTCGTGAGATGAGTTTTCTAGGAAACATTTCTTTCAGTAGGTCTATGGAGACTGTAGCAATGTGGGAAGTGGCTCCATCCTGCTGAAACCAGGTCCTAGAATTGAAACCTTGAAACTCTCGAAGAGCTGGGACCAAGAATTCTTGCAACATCTGACAATAATTCTCAGCTCTCACTGTCACAGCCACTCCTCGTTGATTTTCAAAAAAGTATGGCCCAATTATTCCACTGGCCGATATTGCAGCCCACACAACGACCTTAGGGCTATGAAGAGGTCTTTGATGCATCTTGCGAGGATTAGACTCAGACCAAAACCGGCAATTTTGCTTATTAACATGACCGTTGACATGAAAGTTAGCCTCATCACTGAAGATTATGTTAGAAAAATTGTTAAAGCGATTAAGCATAACATTAGCGAAATTAAGTCGAAGATTAACATCATTAGGTTTCAACTCTTGTGTCACCTGAATTTTATAAGCTTTTAAATGTAAATCACGGTGCAAAATCCTGCGCAAAGTGGTCCTCTTGATGTTCAAGACTTGGCTTCTTTTACGAGTCGATTGCCGAGGATTTTCTCTGATTGATTCATGAACACGTTGAATAATCTCCGGCGTCCGTATTGACTTCGGGCGGCCCGCATTATTAATTCTTATTGTACACCCGGTTTCTTCAAACATTTTAACCCATTTGCGAATAGAATTTGCGCATGGTGCTTCTCTGATGTCACGTAAACCGAAGTGAGCGCGGTACATTCGCCTAGCAACAGTCACAGAATTATTGTTGGCATAATATGCGCGAACACAAAACGCACGCTGTGCTCCCGAGAACGCGTCCATGGTGACTAAAAATTCCACGAAATGGCGCGTCTAACGACACCCCCTGTGCCCCCGTACCCCTAGCGGTTTTTGAATTATAGACAAAACAAAACGCTCATGCAGTTAAGGCCCACCCTGTATAACGAATATAAAATTATTTTTATAAAATTCAATAAGGCAGATTAAAAACTTTACATTTTCGATTTTCTCCAAAATTGGTGGTGGAGGGAGGGGGGGGGGGTTGGGATTGTAAATTACGAATTTAGAATTATTTCTAAAGAATTCAATTTCTCGATTTTATTCGAAATTTGCACATAACGAATAAAAAAATTGTTTTAAAAAAATTCAATTTGGCGGTCTAAAATTTTTTATATGCGCAAAATTTGTACTGTGGGGTTTGGAATCATTAGTTATGAATCAGAAGTAAAGTTTTTACAATTTCTCTCTCTCTCTCTCTCTTTCTCTCTTTCTCTTTCTCTATCTATCTCTCTCTCCCGCTCTCTTCATCTTAGGCCGAAACTAGTGTCTCCAAGAACGTAACACCCTTTTACTTCGACTTTTTATGGAACTAATAAGAGCGAATCAATCTGTGCCTTAACATCATTTTCATATGTTTCAAAATAAAACTTCTACTTACCCGATATAACATCAACAGCTAGTCGAGTTAAATATTGCGTGATTTCAATATATCCCTTTCCCGAAAACTTATCCATATATTTTGCGAAATGTTCTCCTTTTTCCGCAAACGTGTCTACGTACGAATCCAACACTTTGAAGTGGAAAGCAGGAGTGATTACTTTTCTGTGACGCCTCCATTTTGGCACTAAAAATAAGGAGATTGAGGTAACGACATTTCGAATCGAGAGGTTTATTTTATATTTTCAATAAAATTGTTTTACAGAGCGAACATCTGAAGAGCAACAGTGTAGTGAAATATGTTATGTTTTTATACAATTGACATTTTCATTAAAATTATTTCATACACAAGTTATTGTCCACTAGGGTGATTCAAAAAAAGAATCGGGAGTTTATAGATGGTGCATTGAAATTGAAAATAAAACTTTCCTCAAAATTTGAGAAAAATCGATGATGTTTTAGAGGTTGCTCAAAATGATTGTTTATTATCGCTCAATCTCTAAACTGAAATACATTTCTATAACTAGCTAATATGTCCTTCGACTAAAATGTGGTTGTCAAGGCTTGCGTTGTCTTTATTTTTGTTTGTTTTTACGACGTTTCGATTAGATTGTATCTCTAATCGTTATCAAGTATAAACTGAATATTTTGTCTTAAGACTACGAGCTTATATAGGGACTGTGTCCACTGAAGCATAAAGTTTCGCTTCACTGTAAACACCTCTATGATTTGATGTTACAAAGTAGTAGTTGCTAAAGATTAGGTATCTCAACACTCGGTTTACTGAAGATTTCATTATTATTTTGAATGTAAGCTCCTTTTATAAATTTTCTTTTTTTTCATGTTGGGTTCCATATATATTGCCGCAGCTTCAGACCATTTTACATGGTGTTGTTTATCCCAGGCGTGTTCTGCAATACCTGATCTCGACGATTCCCCTTTTTGTGTATGATTTTTATGTTCCTTAATTCTAACTTCTAGTGGTCGTTTGGTTTCTTCAATATACATTTCACCACATTCACCTGGAACTTTGTAAACACATTCTGTCTTATCGGTAGTTTTTGGTTTCGTTTTTGTTAAATGAGCTCTAAGTGTATTTCCTGATTTAAAGGCTGTTTTTATATTATAACTTCTGGCAATACGTCTTGTTTTTTCCGAAGTTCTTTTAATGTACGGAATTGTGCAAAAGGAATGTATTTCTTGTTGTCCAGTACTCGTTGTTTTGACTGCTATATTTTTAAAATTTACAACCTTCTTTATGTTTAGTTATTTAAATTATTCTGCTTTGTTTCATACTAACTCAATTTTTAAAGACTTTTATTTTCTCATCTACCGGTGTCTATGGCAGGTTTAATAAATATCTATGTTTTTAATGTACCATTGAAATTGTAAACCCTATTTTTTAATTCATCAGCCGCAACTGTAAAATATTATATCATAGATGGGTTACTAGATATAAGGATACAAAAAAATTAAAGCATGGATAACATCTGCTATGATACATCTAACAAAACAACAAGAAAAAATGGAAAAATATCGTAAAAAAAAATTTCGATTTAAATAAAGTAAAAAGTAGAAAGAATACAGAAATATTTAAATAAAATCATACATAAATGCAAATATGATTACCATGGAAAAAAATAGTAAATAATGAAGATGACGTCAAAAAAATGTTTAAGGTTGTTAATGAAAACTTATATCAAGTTAGTATAAAAAGCAAAGAAGAATTGAAGCCTGTCAACACGCACTTATAAAGTATATGTACTGATCGTTAAATAAACAGAAAATGTCCGGACCATGCTATGCGCCATTTTGGGTAAGGTGAAGTTATAATAACAGTGAATACGCTGTCGCCACTGAAAAATTATAACGACTAAACGTAATCGTTTACCTCCCACTGACAAGGTTTGAAGCAATTTGCATACCTTTCCGAAATTTCATCGACATAAGTAGTTGAACGAAACGAATGGTAGAAAGAGATAAAATGACAGTATTACGTTATAACCTTACCCAACTTATCCAATTTGTGTCAATTGATTGTTATGTGTGGACGTCTGTCATACTATTGGTCGGTCGTAAAAATAAATTAAAAATTTTTATTATATTTTTGGTTGTTAAAAATAACCAGTCCTTAAAAAAGGCAATATGTTGACAAACCATTTCTTCAAAACGATTTATTTTTTGAAAAAACAGTTGAAATGTTAATTAGGTAGTACCCCGTTATTTTCAGTATTTTCTAATTAAAATTTCCTTAGAAAGTTGAATGTTTCACAAATTTCAAGTAAATTTGAGATTATAGTATGAACGTGCTGTTTAAAAATTGTTTTTCTACGGCTAGTTCTAATTATGGATTTAACATAAACACTTGTGTCCCTATATCCCCAAACGGTCGAGTATCTTACTTTAAAACAGTTAAGTATAACATAATTGTTTTCATCAACACAACTTATAAAAAATTTGAGAAGTAACAATTTGTAAGATATTTAAAACTTTTATTTAAATAAGTAACATTCAATTTTATATTCAAATAATGTTAAATGCAACATTTTACTTCCTTAGACTGTGTTAAACACTATACTACACTACAACTAAATAAATATTATTGATTGTAATTTATTAGGACATATAAATTTGAACCCTACAAGCCAACAAACGAGGTCCTTCAGAATAAAAAGCTTATTTATAGTACGTTTGGTCTTCAAGCCCCTACAAATCTTCACAAAATAATAAAAAAAGTATATTAAAGGTTGAATAGTATCATTAATGGGGGATCTTCGGGCTGGCCTATGGTTCCGGCCCCTGGTCGTACACAGTTCCTCTATCACCGGTCAAGTTTCAGGTTTTTTTTCAAACTTACTTGTCAGGACAGGAAGTCTTGCAATAATCGGCTAGATGTTTAGTGAATTCATACAATAATTGATTGGTGGATAGCTAGGACGATGGATTTTAGTAATACTACATAGAGCAGTGGTTTCTACCATTTCAAGTTTTACGAGTGCTGGCTTCCTGCATTTACTGTATGTAGGAGGTATGTATTCCTATTAAAGTCAGTACATTGCTTTGTATATATGAGTTGTTTTTCTTGATATGCATTTTTCTTTGTATATTAGACTCCTAAGGTATTTGGCCCTTTGTATACATTTTTTGTTTAACAGTTCCAAAGTGCCAATTGAAGATAATTTTGTGGTGTATATTTACACCTAAATATTTGACTGATGGCTTGGTGCATATTACTTGGTTATTAAGTTATTTAAAATAAATTTAGTCCAAGGAAAAACAAAGATTATTTCACAATAATAACAACAATGACACTATTTTTTGACTTTTGACGGTTAATTTGACGTGCCAAAATGTCATTTTACCCAAAATGGCGCAGAGCATACTCCGGACATTTTTCGTTTGACAGCTCCATTACCACCTGTCATCCATTTATTTTCAGAAATCCGTGCCTGTCAACGAACACGAAATATTAAAATAAATACACTCTTTAAAAAATGATAGTACTCCTAGTGTAAATAGCATAAACTCCCGATTCATTTAACAATTCCACCTCTTCTTGCTGAAACTCTTGACTTTTCTAATAAATTTAATTTTAAAATCTGGAAAAGTAGCCATTTTAAAGTGACCCTTGTTACACCAATACATAAAGCTGGGAACAAAGCCATTATTAGCAACTTTCGTCCAATTAGTATAATAAATAATTTTGCAAAGACATTTGGGAAATGTGTAATGGATAGATTGGTAATTTTTTTGGATATGAATAACATATTTAAAAATTAATTTGGATTTATCAGTGGATTGAGTATATCAGATGCAATTTATGAATTTGCTAAGTTAGTAATCGAGAATCTGGATAATGATAAAAAATATCTTGTTGTCTTTCTGGATCTCGCCATGACTTTTCACTCAGGACTCACTTTTAGAGGTTTTACAAGTCTAAGGTGTTTGAGTGCTTTTGGGAGAAATAGAAAACAAATTTTAAAAATTGATAATATTTACAGTGACCTTTTAGACATCAAAATAGGGGTTCCTCAAGAGACAATATTGAGAACTATTTTGTTTGTAGTTTATAGAATCTGACTAACGAGCATGTACTCAAAGCATGATTTCATACGCGGATGACACAGTAGTCATTCTTTATGGAGAAACCTATGATGAAGTAAAAGCATCAATAAAAACTCTCTAAGCTCACTTTGAATGTTGACAAAACTCATTATATCGCATTTTCTATAACATCAAATCGTCTAGACTTTAACCATATTACTGCTGGAAATATTCTAATAAAAAAATGTACTCTTCGTAAAATATTTGAGTATAATTATTGAAAAAAAATCTAAAATGAGGTCAGCATATTCTAAAGTTAACAAATAAAATCACTAATTTAATTCAAAAATGATATATACCAAGAAACATGTTTAATTAATATTTATAAAACATTAATATAATTCCTAATTAGATATGGAATAATTGTGTGTGGTGGCCTGTATCAAAACTCTTTACAACAACTCAGTATAGTACAAAATTATATTTGAAAGGTAAATTTTTGGAAAAAGAAGATATTCTACTTACGTTTTAAGTGAAACCATTCGATTTAAATGTCGATTCTTTTTTTAGATGAACAAACTGGAAGATAATAAAAAAAATCATAAATAATGTGCTTACCGTCTCTTGCAGAAATCAGTCCATCTCCCAACCAGGGCATGAGAAATTTGTAAACATTGCCTTTACTGATATTGGTGGTGCTCTTAAATATGATCTAAAAAAATGTGAATTTTCAATAGAAAATAAATTTCAGTAATTAATATGTATTTAAGTTCGTGTTAACCTAGATCTTCTTTATGTCAGCTGTATAAGATACTATTTGAGTTGATTTTCTCTCGGAGACCCTTTATATTTTTAATCGCCGCACTCCCTGGTTTTGAAATGATATTTTATCTTTGGGATTGCCAAATAATTTTTGTATTATTGTTTGTGGCTTGACAATTATGCATATGTCATGGTTCCACGGAAATCTTCCAATCACAAAAATAAGATACCATTGGAAAAACAGCATGCCATGTAGAGACCGTGAAAAAGAATACATCGGCCAAACAAAGAGGAGAATCTCCACTAGAGTATATATGTAGGTGTATATATTTTATTTGGAGGGCTTTCTTGGGTTTTTCAGTCATTCTTTTAAATTAAAATATAATAAAGTTTTCCTTGTTTTGAAATATAATCTCATGTCAGTGTATCTTTAGGCCCTACCCTTTTTCAAATATTGTACATTCAAACACTGCAAACAAATATTACGTTTGACAACTTGCTATTATAAAAATTAATTAAAAATTAATCCTACCTTAATTTGAACTCTCACAGGTCAAAACAATAAAATAAACACGGACAAGACAACACAAACGCTTTAAAATTTTACTAAACCTGTATGTCGGAAAGTTGACTTTTTTCAATAAGGTTTTTACTTTTCTATATTAATAGATAAGGATAATATATTTAAAGGTGACAAATTGGTGTCATGTCAGTTTTTGAGTTAAGAGCGTTTTTATTTATTTTTTTTTTGAGTTTCATCGTATAATCGAATTCTCGTTTTTAGTATGATTTTCAGTCTTTAAAATATGTGTTTTTTAAAAGTTCAATGTGACAAATTTCCTTCAAGTGATTGATTAGGTCTGTTTTATTTTATTTTTGATCAAACCTATGTCCGTTGATTCTACTTTTTAAATATTGGCTTGTTTGTCCTAGTACAACTAATTACAGTTGTTGATTGGAATTTTATATACGACATTAGTTTGGTATTTTTGTTTTTAATCTGGAAAAATTATTTTTCAGTAAGTGATGAGCTTTGTGACATATAGTAATATTTTCATTTTAAAATATTTTTGTATGTTTTGCGAAAGTTTTGGAATGTATGGAAGCGTCAGATATTTTCGGGTATTATTTTGTTCCTTTCTGTGAAAATACTACCTTTATTATAAAATCAGTTTGTTCTCTTTTTATAAATTGACTTAATTAGGTTGTTCTGGTAGTTGTTTTTTAGAAGTGTTTAATTTGCTTTTATAATGACATTTGAACTAATTCAGGATCCGTTAATTTAACTGCACGATCGGCAAGACTAAGTTTTACAACTTTTTTTGGGATAATGGACGAATCGAGTCATAATATAGATATTTTGAAGACCATGTTTCCTTTACGTACCATTCCAATTTAATTTTGTTTGTAAAAATGAGGTCTAAAGAATTAATTTTGTTTTAATATTCGATTTTGATGGTGAATTGTGGTTTGCTATTATAGCTATTAACTAGATATAGTATATTTTCGTATTCGATTTTTGGCACTGTACTTATGCAGTCGTCGAAATATTTATAAAAAAATATAATCGAAGTGGTTAATTGGTTTTTTCCGAGGTCTTCCATCATCATACTATTTTTTTTTTGGTATTGGTTTATTTTTATATGGCGTGTCCAATACGGCGGAAAAAGAAATAATTTTGACCAATTTTTTTCAAAATTGATATGAGGAAGTTTTTGGGATCGGACATTATGAATCTGAAATTATTTAAAAAAATTAAATATAGCGTTTCAAGATAGCGGATTTAAGATTCTACATCTCTCGATTTTGTATAAAGTCAGTAGTGGGGGATTTTTGTTAGTATTAATTACGAATTTAAAATATTTTTTTAAAAACTGAATCTGGCGGATTCAACATGGCGTCCTAAATATTTTCTCCAAAACTGATTTAAGGGGTTCTTGAGGGTGTAAATTTTGAATTTAAAAGTATTTTTTCAGGATTCAATATGGTGAGTCCAATATAACGGACTAAAAATTCTTCACTAAATCGTCGTAAACAGCGAATAGAAAATGTAATATGTCAGATGCGATATGACGGTCTAGAAATTTTAAATTTCCGAATTTCATTCAAAATTGGTACTAGGGGGTTTTGAAGGGTTTGGATTTAGATTAGACGTCAAAATTATTCTTTTTTTTTTTAATTCAGTATGGCGAATCCAATATGGTGGGTTGAAAATATTACCTTATTCGCATTTTTTCAGATTTGATTTTAGGGAGTTTTCGGGGTCGTGTACTATCAATATGAAGTTAATTTTTTACAACTATTAGGTTGATAAGATACAATATGAGTGACAGAAAATTTTACTCTTTCCGATTTTATCTAAAATTGATATTGAGGAGTTTTCGGGGCGTATACAAAACTCAGTATACAGTATGAAATATATCGGGCTAAGAAATTTACATGTCAAGTTTTTTAAATATCGATATTGGAAGGTTTTAGGGCTTATATTAAACAATCTAAAATTAATTTGAAATTTAAGATAATAGATTTACTATGACAGACTAAATATTTGTTTGACACAATTTCACTGGTATTTGGAGAACTCTTAGAATCAAATAATTTTTAGTGGTTCTTTTGAGGATGATTTACAACTTTGGGTAAAATGGGTACCTTTTTGCCACCTTGGAGTCATTGCGAGATACGCTGATCTCGATTAGTCCTTAGTATGGATATTTTAATGAATTCGAAACTAAAAATCGAAAAATAAAATTCTTATAAAAAAATTGGACTCACTTCTAAAAGTTCTCTAAAAAGTGAGAATAACTATAAATTTTTATATGAAATTGAAATTTTTGAAGTCGGCGCGAAATTATTTCTAAATGAAATACATAACTACTAATATATACAAATTATGGTAAGAAAGCAATTACAAATAAAGTATTTTTAATCTGTTTATACGAATCACATTTTGTGAGGTATTAGTTTGGCGCCGACTTCAAAAATTTCAATTTCATATAAAAATTTATAGTTATTTTTCACTATTTAGCGTCCGTTCAATTTTTTTTTTATAAAAATTTTATTATAGTGAAATTTCGTCATCGGCGATTAAAATTTTGCCAGGAAAAATATATAAGCTTTTGGAGAGAGAAATTTTTTGATCGGCAAACTTACCTGTGCATGTTCAGGCTTGTAAACGTGTACAGCAGGTATGCTTCCCATCCAGGTCCTAAATATTGGTCCATATTTAGAATGTCGGTCTTTTATTATTGACCAAAAGTCTAAAAAGATATCAAAAATTCCTTAAAACAATATTATTTTTGTGGCACCGATTTCACAATAATTCCTTCATTTTAGATCGACGGGTTTTATTACACACAAAATCAAAAGCAATTTTATGTAAGATAGTTCGAGTTAATGCTCAAACATTTGATGCTCCATGTGGGAACCCAATGGATTTTCGTAGCCAATGAAGAGATATGGATGGCTTTACCAAAGTTTTTTATATGTATTTTGCATCCCTGAGTACCAATATTGATGGTTGATTCCCGAAAAATGGTCAGGTTATTTGTTGTAAACAAAAAAAAATTGTTAATATTTAAAAAGATTTTTTTTTTGTAAAATAAAAATTATTTTTGTATTCCTCGGCTGATCTAAAGCGAAATATGTGTTTTTTGTGTGAATATTTTGACCTCCCCAAAGGCTCAATCTTTTCGTGAAGGCCTAAATTTCCATATCTTGTTAGGGACAAATGGAAAAATTAATTTTCAATCCCTTAAATATCCCTCTAAAAAAGGGGGTGTGCCATATTCATAATTTTTCGGGCTACTCCAGATATAAAAGATATAAAAGTTTAGGCTTTCACAAAACCTTTGTGGAGGTCAAAATACTTACTCAAAAAAAACTTATAGCGATCAATATTTTGCGTCTTGGGATGAACAATTAGCAATATTTCAGCAACAAATTGTCCGATTTACTATTGTTAAATATCACTTTGTTCAGAAAGATAAGGACTTCCCTTTAAAGGCAAGAAAGTGCAAAGGAAATCAATTTTGTCTTAAAAAGTTGATGTGAAAGAAATGACCTATTTTGAAAATTTTTAGCCTTTTGCAATAACAAATTAATACACAATTGCTCTACAACTTTTATTTGAAACTTTTTTTCCCAAATGTGTTCCTTGGCTTGTGGATTTAAAAAAACCTGTTTTAGCCAACTGTGATCCCCACCCCTTTTGGCTCCAACTTATTCTTGACTGTTACATTTTATGTAGTGTTTATTTTTACATTGCCCCCAATAAAAATGAAAATCGGATGCTTTACCAGCTAAAAGTACTTGCTTGTTTACTTACCTTCTCTTTTACTCATGAGAACCTTTAGGGTGGTTCCAACAACAGGGTAGCTTTTGTCCCCAGGTAGAATATCTATGTATTTTGCCATGGCTTTTTTTCGTTTGTAACTATTGAGTAATGGAAGGCTTAAAATAGCTGTTAAAATGACGATTACTACAGTTGCTATGAAATCCATGATATCCTAAAAATAAAATTCTATTTTAGAAATTATCAATTAAAAAAAAATTGACCGAGTTTGAAAAGTTGCAATAATAAGAAAAAAATGACTTCAAATCTGCCTTATATGCAATTAATCGAATAATTGTAAAGTTGTAACTTGTTGAAGTCAGTGCCACACTAGCTGAATTCTAGGTGGATTGATATTTAGTACGGGAGCCTAGTGGGTTCTCCTAGCCGATGAAGAAACATGGCACCGCCAAAGTTTTGATTCCTTGATTCCCAAAATCGAGAGTACATTCCAGAAAAATGGTCTGGTAATTTGTTATAAATAAATAAATTGTTAATAATTAGAAAAATTTTTTTTTTTTGTAAAACAAAAAATATTTTCGTCTTTCTCGACTGATATTTTTGAAAGTTTGTTTGAAGGTGGTAGACAATGTTGAAGAAGGACTAAGATGTGGTCGGACTTGCATTGTCTTTATTTTTATTTTTACGACGTTTCGATTAGGATGTATCTCTAATCGTTATCAAGTATAAACTTGATATCGATTAGAGATACAACCTAATCGAAACGTCGTAAAAATAAAAATAAAACAATGCAAGTTCGACCACATCTTGATAGTTTTCAGTTAAAAATGATTAAGCATTTGAAAAATCGCCTTTTTTGGATAAAAGATGTCTAGTAATAAGAATTTGTAATTAAAAATTTAATATATCGAGGCAGAAATAAGTTATGGAGCTTTAGATGAAATGAAGTGCTGCTGGCACGCCCTCTGCAGTAGATTCTATAATCCTAAAAAACACTCAAGGTACAAAATTTAGAAGAAATTAAGCTAGTATTAATATAAATATTTACACAAAGTTTAAAAAAATTATAATTTTGACACGTATTTTGGTTGTGTATAGATTTTTCAAAGACACCCTGTATATTCAATTATTTGAAAAAGTGGGAAAAATACAATTTACATAATATTTGTGCATGTTCTCTTTTTTACTTAATGAAGTATCAAGACGCAATGAAAAACTAATAATAGATAACAATATCTGGTCTTATTGATATATTAATTATTAACTTATTTCAGTGACTAATAATAAACAATGGACAATTGAACAACAAAAAAGATTACAGTCACTTTTTCACACTATTGTTTATTATAAGTTTTTATTTTTATTAATAAGGACTGAATCCTTATGGTGAACCTTCGCAGTGTGTCTTTATACTACAACCATTTTTCTCAAGAACTACATGGGGTATCGAATGGAAATTTTGACCAGTTATAAAACTTACTTGCCTTCGTCAATTTAAGAAGATGAAATAAAAAAAATATTATTATTTTCTTAAGAGGAAGAAGGAGTCTAAAATGAGGGCTAAAAAATTTTTTTTGGTCTACTAATTCAAGTTTAAATTGAAATAAAGGGTTTTCCAATAAGAGGTGTTATTTTGATATTCAAAGAAAAATGCCATTTTTTAAGATAAATGATCGGATATTTATTACATTATAAAGAGGAAGGTATGCCGTTAACGATGGAAAATAACATCAGCCAAATGACCATCACGACCATGCCTACAGGACCATATCCTTTTCATGAAATTTTCCATAACCAAATCGCAAAGTGGCTGCCCTATGTCCTCGATAGCCTCACGAATTCCATCTTTGAGGTCTTGAATCGACGCTGGGCTGTTGGCGTAGACCTTGTCTTTCACGTGGCCCCAAAGGAAGAAATCGCAAGGTGTCACATCACAAGATCTCGGTGGCCAATTGTGATCACTTCTTCGAGAGATAACACGGCCCGGAAACTTTTCCCGTAAAAGATCAATGGTTTCGTTGCTTGCGTGGCACGTAGCGCCGTCTTGTTGAAAGTAAACGTGGTCCAGATAAATACCATCCAATTCCGGCCATAAAAAATCATTAATCATCTCTCGATAGCGCAATCCATTCACCGTAACTGTTGCTCCAGACTCATTTTCGAAAAAGTAAGGTCCAATGACCCCGCCGGACCATAAACCGCACCAAACAGTCACACGTTCAGGATAAAGAGGCTTTTCAACAATAACTCTTGGGTTTTCCGAGCCCCAGATGCGACAATTTTGTTTGTTGACGAAGCCACCGAGGTGGAAATGGGCCTCATCACTGAAGATGATTTTTCGATGGAATTCCGGATCATTTTCATGCATTTCAAGAACCCAATCAGCAAAGGCACGACGTTGTTGATGATCGGCCGGCTTGAGTTCTTGCGTTAACTGAACTTTATAAGCCTTAAGACCCAAATCTTTATGCAAAATACGGTGTCATGACGTTTGTGGAATCCCTAATTCCAAAGAACGACGAGGAATGGACAAACCTGGGTTTTCTTCAACACTTTCGGCTACAGCAGCAATATTCTCGGCTGTTCTTGAGCGACGTGCACGGGTTTTCTTCTTCACATAACTAACTTGTCCCAACAGCTCGAATTTTTTCACCAATTTCTTTATTGCGCTCCGACAAGGTGCCTCATGACGACCCAAAAATGTTCGAGTTTTACGAACCGTCTCTGCCAAATTTTCACCATTTTTATAGTGAATTTTAATAATTTCAATGCGTTGTTGAAGCGTGTATCGTTCCATCTTTATTTATGGCGTAGTTTCTACTTGTCAAACGTCAAAAACTTACAGCTTCAAAAGTGACATCTACCGAAATAGCGGGCTTTTCAAAATGACACCTCTTATTGGAAAACCCTTTACAAAAGGACGCCGCACCAATCAAATGGAAATTGAATCCCGGTCAAATTCGTTAAAAATTCAGTATGTCGTAGGTCTAGATGTCCTGATCAATAATTCCTGTGGGCACAAAGTTTAAAAGTTAATAGTTTTCGAGATACAGAGGGGTGAATTCCGGCCGATCCTCCATTTACAAAGACAAGGCATAAGGGTCAATTTTCTCTATCTATCTCTTTTTCTCTCTCCCTATCTTGTGAGCTTGTTTGGTTAACGTAAGCGAATGTAAATCTACAATACATATTCTATATATATATATATATATATATATATATATATATATATATATATTTTCTGATCGTGCTATCTCCCTAATGTTTCCAGAATTCCGACCAAAAATACTGCAAAAGTAAAGAGTAAAAGAGACACTAATAAATAATAATTTCAACGAAAAGACTATCACCAAAATAATTGATAAACGAACATATAAGTTTTATAATAACGTAAAAACAAAAAACATAGAACATAAACAGCAAAAATATGTGGCATTACCGTACCCTAGTGAGCTGTCAGAAAAAATAAAATACATTTTAAAAAAGCATGATATTGTCGTATGCCACAGGTCACATAACAAATTAAATACATTGTTCACAAATTTAAAAAGTAAAACTCCTCTAATGAATAAATCAAATATAATATATTCGATCCCTTGCACAAATTGTCCCAAAAAATATATAGGCATGACGAGCCAATTACTGAAGAACTGATTAAATGGCCATAAATATACGAAAAACGCCTCAACAGCGTTAAACAAACACACACAGGACGAAAAACACACTTTTGATTATAACAGTACCATTAAAAAAAACAAAGATATGAATTACCAAAAATTACAGATAAAGGAAATGATTGAAATTAAAAAAGATAAAAACACTGTTAACGACAGAACAGATATGGGAAATTTGAGCCACATTTACGCAAGCCTAATTTAAACAAAAATATTAAGTATTCGATCCGGTGAAATAAGAATCAAAAATTGAATATCCTCTTAAACATAAAACTAAACATACACCTTATTTGTTTTTTTATGCATTGTAAAATATAAAAAATATTAAAAAAATAAAACACAGTCGCATTCCACGTATCCTCAGTAAACGATGTAAAATTTGAATCTTATTTAGTAACAGAACAGCAAAATGTCAAGGTGTGTACCGGTAAAATTAAATATTTTTAAAAAATTTTAAAGTTTTGAATACTGTTTTTAAGTGTCTTGTTTGTTTTTCGAAATTGTAAATATGTTTTTTATGTGATGTATTTTAATTATATATTTTAAGGAGGAAAGAATTTTGAAAATGCCTTGAATAAAGGGCGAAACGTCAATCGTTTTGTGTATTTATTAAATATAGAACCTAAACCTAAGGAAAGACAAAATAAAGAATATATATATATATATATATATATATATATATATATATATATATATATATATATATATATATATATAAAAGGGGGAAGAGTAATTCTTGACCGACTAGTTAGAAAGGAAAATTCTTGGGATAGCGGTCCTAGAACTGAATGAAACTCTGTTTTTTACAAACGCCAAGCTTTCGGAAGTTTATTAGTTCTTTCTTCAGGGCTACAATACAGAACAGTTCTGTTAATTATTATTTTAAATTTTACAATGTATGATGTTTAATAAAAAAAATGATTCTAAATTCAGACTTACGTGAAAAATGAGTCTATTAATGGCTTTTAGAAAATAAAACGGAAAATTCATGTAGGCACTGTTGATTTTTGCACAATTATTTATTATATTTTATTATTAAAATGGTTTTTAAAAAACCATTTTTAAAAAACCATTTTAATAATAAAATGTAATAAATAATTATAAATTTAAAAAATCGTCAAAAGTAAATTTTTTAAAACAGAAAACACCTATTTTTATAATCTTATCATTTTAAGCATTAAAAATAAGGATAACTTTGTATAAGGTTGTCTGTTACAAAAATTTGTGATTTTCAAAATATTAGTAATTCAACAGACGACTTTTAAGTTTTGTTACTAGTTAGCCATGCTGGCGAGGCGTGACGAAAATAAAACAATCGAACCCTACGGAATTGTCACTATTTCTTGCAAAAAAGATTGAAGGATAGGAAAACGATATAAAATCAACGTTGTTTTCAATTCAAATAACTCTCTGAGAAATCGGCTCACTAGGGTCAAACGAACAACTCAAAGGGACATGAAGAACTGTGTATATCAGATACCATGTGAATGTGGCAATTCCTACATTGGCGAAATAAAGAGACCCCTTGACGTAGGGATCAAAGAACACCAAAAATGCACATCTCGAGGGGAAACAGAAAAATCTGGTGCCGCCAACCATGCCTGGACTCATGGACACCACATAAAATGGTCTGAAGCTAAAATACTACACCGAGAACAACATTGGAGAAAACGTAAATTCAAAGAAGCTGCGGTTATACATCAGAACCCGAGTTGTTTTAGTAAACCATCTTTAGATATAAGAGAAGTGTGGAAACCACTTCCTAATAATTGTAAACTAAAACTAAATGCAGCATAAAAAAATAGGATTTTGTCATAGCAGGCATGGCTGCACCCATCTCAGTTACACTCCACTGCATTTACTTTTAGTATAAATAGTGATGTAGCTAAGGGACTTATTTATTTTCATTTGAAAACGGCTAGAGATAACTAGTAGCCAAAACGTCATGATATTCAACAATGGAAGTCCAACAGATATCTACTACTTCTCAAGAAACATCGTTGTCTATGACCTTCAAACAAACAACTTATACTCCTTTTGGGCTCTGTCGCACTTGAGATCAATATGATTCTATATTATTATTATTTTTTCAGAATATTTGACAAAAATAAATTGTCTAATATAATTTCATTAGAAGCTCGGCTTGAAAATTATTCTAATAATAACACACTTTCAAAGTAACTTAAATACGGGGGATAATACTCACGGCTAATGATATGTCAAATAAACAATATCAAAACTCCACTCAATTTAACTAAATCAAGGTATGCTAGCTCAAATTTCACTTTAAAAAACTTCAACACTTATTTATAGACAGTAGTATGCTCTGAGATTTCTACCCAGAGGACTACACAACCCAATAGGAACTGAGGTAGTGCATTAAGAAACACATTTATAAGGCTGGCTTATATCAGGTTACGATATTGCGGAAAATAATTATATCGAAATATCTTAAACTGATGCATTTGATATAATGGTGATAAAAAATAATGCACTTAGGAAAACGAGTATTGTAATAAAATTGAAGCATTTTTCAAAATAAAAAGATAACAGGGAAATATTTGTACAGGATGTCCAATTTTCGATCGTTTTACGAGTTAACAACCTGGTTTTTACTTGTTTGTTTTGAGCATTAGTAACTTTTAGTGTTTCATATAAAAACCGATTTATCTCGAAAACCGCCAGTTTTATCGAAAAAAAAAGTATCTTTTTCGAAGAGGTATGAAAGTATTTAGAAAATCGGTTTTCAGCTCTTTAAATGACACCTGTCAAGAATTGGTCCTAACGAGCGTGGCTCTAAGTCCGTTTGTGACTTCTTCGATGATCTAAAACATCTACTGTGATATGGTTTAATAAGTATATATGTCCTCTATAAAATTTTAAAATTTCATTAAATTATATATGTAGGCTCAAAAGTTAGAATCGATAAGGTAAATCGCTGTGTACCCTTTTAGGGTTCTCTCGAGCAGCCCAATTTGGTCTACTCCTGGACATAGGCCTCCTCTAGTCACTTTCATTCTAAGAAATAGACGGATTTTGTATTTCAGTGTATATTTTTTTAAATTATTACTATTGGCTAAGCGCTTTCGGTCTAACTTAGACGATCCTCAGGGCTCAGATCCTAGAAACAAGAGAATATGGTCAACAAATAAGCTAACTCAGTACTCACTAACCACACTGACTCGTCAGAGGGCACATATTAACCCTGCCAATTTGAGAACAGTCTCCAATAACGCCAGCGTAGCCTCCACACAGAACAAGTCATATACAATTAAAAAATTTGTTCCAAATTAAAATTAAAACTAAAACATTCAAAACACTGCCTACATCAACATTATTAAAACAATAAACCTTTGCAATAACAACCCAAAAGAGTGAGGTTATGCCACACACAGTCATAGCATAATATAGCAATAAAAATTGTCCAAAAATTAAAAATATATACCAGTATGTGTAAGCCTGAGTAGAGATTTTCTGTATGAAAAAGAGAAAAAAAAAAGAAAAAGGAGAAAAAAAAGGCAGAAAGAAAATGCAGTAAAAGTTTATTAATCTACAGCGTTACTGTTATCGGCCATTCGGTGATTTATTTCGAACACTTGGGTTCAGTGGCGTGAAATAATTTCCATTTTTGTAAAAAAGCAATAAAATACACGAACATAGGCGTAACTGAAATTTGTTGAAATGTGTTAACTATTAATATATTTAGATTGAAGTGTCTGAAACTGAAAAAGATGATCAAAATTATTATAAGATTGCACCCCACGCAATCACAGCTCCCAGACATTTAAATTGTTTAATGATTTAAGGAAAAAGCTTGCAAATGGGGTTGCGGTCATTTACGTTGTTCATTCTTACATTGAGGCAATGGTCGGGGTTTCTTTTTATCTCCCTGCATATTTCAAGATCCTCTCTATAATCCAAGGTTTTAGAGTTCTTACTCCTGTAGTGATATAAGATTTTACTGTTATAAGTTGGAGAGAAACTGTGTTTAGTAAAACTAATATGGTGACCAAACACAGAGGCCTGAGGTTTGTTAATATGTTCTCTCATTCAGACTGCTAATGGTCTAATAGTTTTTCCTATATACACTGAAATACAAAATCCGTCTATTTCTTGATTTCTTCGGTGTACAACCTGTTAATAACTTATTCTCTTCCAGTCCAACCTATTTTCTGCAATTCGGTGCCAGTTTCTACCTGCTTTCTTTTTTATATCGTCTATCCGTCTTTTTGGGTGTCTTCCAATGCTTCTTTCTGACAACCTAGGTCTTCATTGCAATATATGTTTTGTCCACCTTGTCTAGTCTTGTCTAGCGACGTGTCCTACCCAGGTTCATTTCAAAGTAGCAAGGCGTTTTATTACATCCTCCGCTTTCGTGCGCCTTCTTACTTCTTCGTTCCTTTATGGCTCTGTATCCCCGTTAAGGAGCACTTTAGGATTTTTTTTCTATTACAAAGTTTGGTTATTTTGGTCTCCCCTGTATGGTCCCGGTAGTACTTATCGGGCACCCTGTATTTTTTATAGATTACTTTGAGTAAATGAGAGACCATTTTGGACAAGATTTTGGATTACATGGAATCGTCAAATTCCTAAGTTCTCGTAACAGAGCAGGTTGGCTAGCTCTGATGTATGCTGATGAAGTCATCTTACAGTGGCTCAGATACACCACTGGATGCATAAGGCACTGGAGGGGGGTACCTAGCTAAGGGTCGTAGTGCGAACAGAACTTCCTCATTCAGAAATTTTAGTTTACTCTCAGGGTAGCTTTGGATACTCCACCGAGAGAATCCTTGGTCCCATAGAAGTGCATGTTAAAGGGCTCATTGCTACCGGCTAAAGTGGCATTCAAAGATTCTCTGACGGCCCAGTCGAACGCATGACGCCCTCAGTTGGCCATCCATTAATCAAGCCTTTTAAAAAGTTGGAGCTTGTAATTGGTAACAATTCAGGAGAGAGAGTAGTAAACTCCATTCAGCCATAATTGCCACGAAAGACCTGAGGTCAAATAACGGCCGTATTAGAGACTAAGATCCCTCTAAGGGTCAAACAGCTTCTAGTGGCCTGACTTGGAGACCTAACTCTCTTAAGGACAAAGGGGGCAGTAAAACGCCAGCCCTTCAAGAACCCTCCCCCGCCAAGGGGAAAATGGAGAAACCTAATAAGCTCTTAAATTTCTACAGATAAACCTTCAACGAGCGTGATTAAAAGAAGGTTGATCTAGGAATCAATAAAAAAGAGCCCTGGATCAACAGACGACATATACGATGACTCATGTAAGTTGCTTTATCATAGTGCTCATAACAAGTAATATTGTACGGTCCTAAAAGCAATTTTATTTCGATTCCAGAATTCAATATAACTAAGAAGAAAAATCATCATTGCATCTAACGTCAGCGGGGCGGTGACAATCACCACAGTTAGAGGATGTCCCCAAGGGGTAGTTTTATGCCTCTTCTGTGGTCTCTGGTCGCGAACAATCTGCTGAGCCCACTGAAGGTTCACAATGCAAAGTTATGCTGATGACCTAGTTGTCACTATCAAAGGCAATAATAAAGTAACTATTACAAGCCTTACTGCCTTAAACCAAATTAGCAACGAATGAGCAAAGGAAGAACTACACGTTAATCCGAACTAAATAGCTTGTGTGTCATTTATAAGGAGATGAAAGCTATACATCAACGTCCCAACTTTAAAAAGCACAACAATAAATTTTTCCAAAGAAGTTAAACATCTGGAAGTAATAATCACACTAGAATCTGACCTGAAACAGCCATATTGAAAAGATGCAATAGCGGCAGGCTGGATGTGCCTTAAAATCATTAGGAAGACCTAGGGTTTGAGCCAGAATGCTTTTCTTTCCTCCATTTCCTAACTGATATCAGGGACGTATACCCTAATCAACTGTATTTTTTCATTCAATTTTTACTTTATTGAATATCTTCTGTCAATAAAGAGGTAATTCTCAATCTTAAGTTTCCTTTTTGTATTTGTTTCAGATAACGAACATATTTCAATTTTGTTGGCTAATTTCCATATCATTATCATATTCTTTGCTATGGTAATCAATGACAACGTTTTGTAAGCAAATATCTATTACCACTACTGTTGCTATTGCTATCATATTTTAATTGAGCGCATTCTCTCTCTGGCTGGTAGCAAGAGTCTTCTCAGATAGGTACTCATCCAGACGCCTGCCAACGAAAAAGAAAATTTTTAAAAGCTGTAGAAGTTTAAAATAAAATAATAAAGAAATATTATTTAGTAATTTTAGTATTTTCTTTGTCTGACTGGTAAATTTTTTTGCTCGTCCTTATAGTTTTTTTAAAAATAACATAAACTTTTATTTCCAGAAAATTTATTATATAGAATATTTTTTTAGCATTTCTACTTGTATTTTATTACGGGTAACAATTTTTTTCCAGTTAGCAACAATATTTCTATTTGAATACATACCAAAAACTAAATTATGTTGTGAAATTGTGATGTTTTCGTAAAGAATAAAAGCATTTAAGTAGTTTAGTTTTTGATAACATCATCCTAAGAGTGTTTACGTCTTTATCATACAATGAGGTATGATTTCTTATGAAAATATTTCACAAGATCATTACCCAATATTAAAAATAACAATGATGATAGAAAGCCCCCCCGTAATGTATCATATTCAATTTACAACGCTTCGAACCTGTGATTCCGGTTGCATAAATTGATCTATTATTTTAATTTTTAACCGATTTTTAAAAGAAGGAGGTTCTCATTTCGTCGACTATGTATGTTTTTTATGTATGTACACCGATTACTCCGGAACGGCGGCATCGATTTGAATGAAATTTTTTACGTTATATTCAGGAAGTTGCTGCAGTGGTCCCATATTTTTTTGGACGAAATTGGTGTAGTAGTTAATTTTGTCTGATTTTCTCCAAAATTGGTGTGGGGGAATTTTTGGGGTTGTACACAACGAATCTGAAATTATTTTAAAAAAATTCAATATGGCGGATCCAATATGTCGGACAAAGAAATCAATTTTGTCAGATTTTCTTCAAAATTGGTACGGGGCAGTTTTCGGGGTCGCACATAACGACTCTAAAATTATTTTTTTTTAAATTCAATATGGCGGATTCAAGATGGCGGATCCAAAATTCTACATCTCCCGATTTTGTCTAAAATCAGTACTGGGGTATTTTTGTTAGTGTTAATTATGAACTTAAAATATTTTTTTAAAAACTCGATCTGGCAGATTCAATATGGTGTCCTAAAATTTTTACATTTTTCGATTTTCTCCCAAACTGATATAGGGGGTTCTTGAGGGTGTAACTTATGAATTTAAACGTATTTTTTCAGGACTTAATATCGCATACATTTTTCGATTTTTTTCCAAGGTGGGACTGAATTGTTTCTGAGGATGTAAATAGCGAATATAAGTCTAGAAATTTTAAATTTCCGGATTTCATACAAAATTGTTACTAGGGGACTTTAAAGAGTTTAGATTAAGATTAGATTAAGACTTAAAGTAATTTTTTTGAAATTCAATATAGCGGATGCAATATGGTGGGTTGAAAATTTTACCTTATTCACATTTTTTTAGATTTGGTATTAGAGAGTTTTTGGGGTCGTGTATTACGAATACGAAGTTAATTTTTTACAACTATTAGGTTGATAAGATACAATATGAGGAACAGAAAATCTTATATATTCCGATTTTGTCTAAAATTGATATTGTGGGGTTCTTGAGGCGTATAGAAACTCAATATGCAGTATAAAATATATCGAGCTAAGAAATTTACATCTCAGGTTTTTTAAATATCGATATTTTGGAAGATTTTGAGGCCTATATTACCAATCGAAAATTAATTTGAAATTTAAGATAGTTGATTTACTATGACAGACTAAATATTTGTTTGACTCAGTTTTACTGGTATTTGGAAAACTCTAAGAACCAAAGAATTTTTGGTGGTTCATTTCAGTGTGATTTACAACTTTGGATAAAATGGGTACTTTTTTGCCACCTTGGAGGCATTGCGAGGCACACTAATCTCGATTAGTACTTAGTTCAAATAATTTATGGATATCATAATGAATTCTAAAACTGAAAGAAATTTCTAGTTATTTTTCACTTTTTAGCGCACTTTTAGAAGTTGGTTCAATTTTCTTATAAAAATTTTATTTATTTCTATGAGAAAGAGATTTATGAACACCATATGTGAAAATAATCCTATTGATAATATCAGACGCTTTGTTAAAGTGATAAAATCAAGCTATTGTTAAAATATTTACATTTTCTCCGATTTCATGTTACCCAATAAGTTGCTATATATATTTTTGAAGGAAATCCACGACCTATTCTCTTTCCTCGAAAGTATAGTTTCAAAATAATTTTCATCATTAAAATATTTTCGTACTTGCGGCTCAAGAAACATTACTTTGCCTCACTTATCCCCGCAAATATCCGTCTCAAAGAAAAACATTTTCTTCGCTATTTAAGGCTTTAACAAATTTTTTTATAAGCAGTACTTTATAATTATTTTTCACTTTTTAGCGCACTTTTAGAATTCGGTTCAATTTTTTTTTTATAAAAATTTTATGTTAGTTTAGTTTTGCAAATGTTACTACTATCGAAATATATTTCAAAGGATTCCGAAATACCGGGTGTCAACGAATCTATTAGACAAGTCATAATTTCTAGAGTATAATGTGTAGCAAAATGAGAATTGGTACAGGTAAATGGTATGTGAAGGGGAGAGTTTTCGCATATTTTCCACTTTCCGGCCACTTCCGGTTTCACCGGAAATGGCCCAAGTTTTGAATTTTTAAATAGAATACCCTGTATATTTTAACATTTTTGGATTTCTGAGACAATTCTAGATCAGAATGTGACATTTTAAAAACTTTTTACGTCTACTTCATTTTTTTAGAGCCACTTTTAAAATTGCATCTAGGTGGCCATGATCGGACGCAAACTAATCTAACGGCCTTAGGTGATGTCAAAAAAATACAATCGCAAAGTTTTAGTTACTAGTATGAAAGACAAGAATAAGACAAGTTGACAAAATTACGTTTTCATTTCTAACTATTAATTTTCAAATGGCGACTCCTTTTTGACAACTACTTTTCGAAAAAAGCATTCTTTGACGAATCTAACGGTATTAATTTATTTGCGATTGGATTAGACATAAGAACAGAAATTAAATATTATTAAGCAAAATACTGGATAATTTATTTACTTATGACAAGTGCGCCATGGACAGCCATGATGCATAATAATTTGCAACTGTTTTTATCAAGTCTTTTTTGGAAAACAAAGCACTCACTTAAGTAGATAATGACAGTGACATACGCTCTAAGAACAGACGTAAAAGTTTCTTAATTTTCGTTAAGTTTTAAAAACAGTTGCAAATTATTATGCATCATGGCTGTCCATGGCGCACTTGTCATAAGTAAATAAATTATCGAGTATTTTGCTTAATAATATTTAATTTCTGTTCTTATGTCTAATCCAATCGCAAATAAATTAGTATAATACCGTTAGATTCGTCAAAGAATGCTTTTTTCGAAAAGTAGTTGCCAAAAAGGGGTCGCCATTTGAAAATTAATAGTTAGAAATGAAAACGTAATTTTGTCAACTTGTCTTATTCCTGTCTTTCATACTAGTAACTAAAACTTTGCGATTGTATTTTTTTGACATCACCTAAGGCCGTTAGATTAGTTTGCGTCCGATCATGGCCACCTAGATGCAATTTTAAAAGTGGCTCTAAAAAAATGAAGTAGACGTAAAAAGTTTTTAAAATGTCACATTCTGATCTAGAATTGTCTCAGAAATCCAAAAATGTTAAAATATACAGGGTATTCTATTTAAAAATTCAAAACCGGGGCTATTTCCGGTGAAACCGGAAGTGGCCAGAAAGAGGAAAATATGCGAAAACTCTCCCCTTCATATACCATTTACCTGTACCAATTCTCATTTTGATACACATAATACTCTAGAAATTATGACTTGTCTAATAGATTCGTTGACACCCGGTATACACTTAAGAATAGAAAATTGTTTGTTGCATTTTTTCCCCACGAAAGTCTAATTTCCATAGGTTATTAATGGTACACAGAGTACGGATAATTATTTAAACGATTTTTTTATAATAGTTTTTAGAATATTATCCATTCCAAAAGTCTCAGATTTAATTGAAAAATAATTGCGTCTATTTCATTTAATAAACTTTTATTATTATCTAAATGGTTTGTTACAACAATGTCGTATAAATCAGTACTTAAAGGTAAATAGTTTTGTAATAATATAGTTGTCATATCTGAAAGTACTTAAAATTTTTTAGTTAAAACTTTTAAATTACCAGATATCAATTAAGCAAGTGGGAAAATTTAAAACGTGATTCCTTAACTAATTTAAAGATAAAAATGTGACGAAATTTCTCGAAGTATAGGAAAAAAATGAACTTAAGCTTTTTAAAACAATTATGATTTCATTTAATGGGTTGCAGTCAAAATATCAAAAGGGATGGGAATTCAATAGAACTATCAACAATCTTTTCATCGACTTCCGACAAGCGTACGACAGCATTAAAAGGGGTCAACTGTGGAATGCAATGGCAGAATTGTCGATTCCAAAAAAACTGATCCACCTTGCCAAAGTATGCGTAAATGGCTGTAGATCCAGGGTACGAATAGATAACCAACTCTCAGAATCGTTTGAAATAAACAATGGCCTACAAGAAGACGCACTGTCACCCCTCCTTTTTAATATAATCCTGGAAAAAGTAGTGAGAACAATACAAATTAGAACAAAACTAATAACAGTAAATGGGCCAAAATTACTACTAGCATACGCGGACGACATTGATATTGTTGGAAATACCATCACCAATGTAAAGAAAACTTTCAACAAAATAGAGATAGAGGCAAGGAAAACCGGTCTAATCGTCAATGAGGAGAAAACCAAATACATGTGCATAAACAGATAAAAGAATCGAGATAGAATAGGACAAAATAACAATAGACACATATAACTTTGAAAGAGTGGAGCGTTTTAAATATCTCGGGGCGACAATCACCGCAGATAACGATATCACAGAGGAGATAAAAGGGAGAATTCAGGCAGCAAACAGATGTATGTATAGTCTCAACGACACCATTAAATCCAAGAACCTAACACGAACCTCAAAAATTAGGATATATAGATTAGTGATTAGACCAGTGCTCATGTATGTGGACGCTGACAAAAGCAATGGAAATGAAACTTAATTGTTTTGAGAAGAAAATTCTTAGAAGGATTTTCGGACCCTATCACGACCCCAATACTAATCAATACCGAATAAGAACAAATGCCGAGGTCAAACAGATATATAACGCTAGCGACATCGTACAAGAAATTAAATCTCAACGCCTAAGATGAGCTGGCCATGTCCATAGGCTCCCTAATAACCGCCTTACCAAGTTAATTTGGGAGGAGGCCCCGACAGGGAAAAGACCCTAAGGACGCCCAAGAATGCAATGGAGAGATAACATATGGTCAGAGTTTAAGAACAATGGGGTTACCCACTGACCCAACTATCATGGACGACCGTGTGAGATGGAAGCAAGTTGTGCAGTCAGCCAAGACCCACCCCGGGTTGCAGGGCTACTTAAGAAAGAAAGAAAGTCAAAATATTTGAAGCAAATTTTTGTCTTTCATTAACGTGTCGGATTATTTTAATTAAATCATCTTCTGAGTAATTTTTTATAACTAAACAAATCGAAAACAATGCTATTTTTGATGGAAAATTTTTTAAAAGTTAAATATAATTTTCTTACCTTAAGGATATTTACGAGGATGGTTTGATAAGTTCTCGGCCTGGTAAAGAAAACAAAAGAGTTTTGAAAATTTTTTTATTTATTTTTTAACATAGTCCCGTTGCACTTCAATATATTTAGACCAATGACGTTCTAACCTTTTAATAACCGTAGTATAATGCGATTTGTCCGACTCTGCAAAATAAGCGGTTGTCGATGCTTTGACCTCGTTGTTTGAAGGGAATTTTCGTCCAGCGAGCCATTTTTTCAAGTTTTGAGAAGAGAAAGTAATCGCTGGGAGCCAGATCCGTTGAATATGGAGCATGTGGAAGCACTTCGAAACGTAGGTCATGGAATTTTGCAGCAACAACCATAGATTTGTGTGTAGGCGCGTTATCCTGATGAAAGAGCACATTTTTTTGGCAAGATGTGGACGTTTAGCCTTAATCACATCCTGCAAACGGTCCAGTAGTGTAACGTAAGGTTTTGCCTTGTTCTAAATGGTCTATAAGCACTACGTCATGTGAATTCCAAAAAACTGGTGCCATGACTTTTCCTGCAGACGGAACCGTTTTTTATTTTTTTTTTGGCGCACTTTCACCTGCCCCCACCCACTGTTTAGACTGCTGCTTTATCTCTGGCGGGTAATGGTGAATCCATGTTTTATCTACAGTTATAAAACGTCGAAGAAACTTGGCAGGATTGCGTCAGACTAACTCCTACGGAGTGTTCATTCGAAGACGTTTTTGGTCGACTGTTAACATACGCGGCACCCATCGCGCAGAAAGCTTTGTCATGCCAAAAACATCATGTAAAATGTAGTGGATACGATCTGTCGAGATGTTTACTACATCAGCAAGCTCTCGTATTTTCAGTCGGCGGTCAAGAAGTATGACATTGTGAATTTTTGTGACAATTTCGTCAGTTGTAGCGGTTTTTAGGTATCCCGAGCGCTCATCATCTTGAATTGATGTACAACCACGATTAAATTCAGTAGCTCATTTTTTATTGTCGAAAACGAAAGAGAAGAATCTTTTAAAGTAGAATCTAACTCATTTTTAATGTCCGTAGTTGTAGCCACTCGTGAACTTTGTCCTTCAAACCGCACCCAAAAAACATTTCAAGAAGGAAATCATAGTCAACAAGGTCAAAAGCCTTACTGAGGTCCATAAAAAAGCCGATGTACATTTTTAATATTTAACTTTTCATATGTTATTTAAAAATCCAGAAATTTCCAAGCACGCAGACCATCCGTTGCAAAAGCCTTGCTGACAATACTTAAGAATGTTAAATTGTTCAAGGATGGTTACAATCTGGTCATATACAATACGTTCTATTAATTTTGAAAATAGGGGTAAAATGGCTCTAGACTTATAATTTTCAAGTAAAAGCTCATTTTCCCTCTATATTTACATAAGTAGATAATTACGTTAATTGTTAAGACATCTGGGTAATACGATCGAGATATTAAGAACTTGCTTTTATTACATCAGCTATGTTAACCAAGTGTTTAAATTTTTGTAAATAAATTTTCAGGTGTGAATTTTTTTGATTACGTAAATAACTTTTAAGTGTTTTAATGTATCGGATAATGATGATTTATTATTCTACCATTTATTCATTTCCTAATTATAGCTCTTGTTGCTTCTACATCTGTTTCTCAAAGATGTTTATTTTTATTTGATATAAAATGTGGTCAATCTTAATAACATTGAAATAATTTACAAGATAACTTGATGATGATCACTTAATAATACTCAAAATAAATGTGATTTGTATTATAGATATAATTATTGTATATTTATATTAATTAAACCTACTTTTAAGTAGGTCAGAAAATTTAACATGTAAGATCGAGTTGATAGACTGATAAGTTTGTTTTGCTTTTTCCAATGTTATATTATCTTTCTGTACAGGATTTTTTTATATTTAGCACCATACCTAGAGGCTTTATTATAAGAGATGGAAAAAAACTTTAAATACGAAAGTTTTTCTCTGGTATTGTATTTTAGATTTATAACAAAAAATGCTTATCGGGACGTAGAAAGATAGAAGTAATTTGGATTAACAAAATTTTATGTGTAGAATCTAATTATAACAAAAGACTTGTTAGGACAATCATGGAAATCTACTTGGAAATTAAATTAATTACCAAAAAACCGATATTAATAACCTTAGTTTAATATACTCTAACTTTCTGAAACTTAGTTATGTTAATTCCAGTGATGTTAACATAATAAACAGTTCCAATTAATTTTGTATTATTGAACAAAAAAAAAACTTGCACCTTCTTATCATATTAAAAAATTGTTATGAATAAACTAGATGTAAACTGTGACATGATTAATCAATAGCCTTAATCGAAATATTTACAATATAATGTCAAATAAACAAAAACTGACATAGACTGAAAAAATTTTGTAAAAGAAAAACCTATAAAAAATGTAAAAAGAACAATCAACTTTCAGTTTACATCCTGAAATTGAGTAGATGTGCCCTTGGTTGAAGAGGGAAAAATTCCACAGGATTGGTATAACTCCGAAGTAATCTTAATATTCAAAAAGGGAGACAATACAACTATTGAAAACTACCGACCAATATCCTTACTATCACACACCTACAAGTTGCTAACCAAAATCATAACCAACCGCATAACAAATAAACTCGATTTTTACCAACCTGTCGAACAAGCTGGATTCAGAAAACACTTTAGCACCACAGATCACCTACACACCGTAAGAACACTAATTGAGAAGTGTACCGAATATAACGTATCGCTCCATATGGCTTTTGTAGATTTCCAGAAGGCATTCGACTCCGTCGAAATATGGGCAGTATTACAATTCTTAGAAAACGCAAGAATCGATTCAAGATACATAAATATCATAAAGAACATATACGAAAATGCAACCATTCGAATAAAAATAGACGATAAGACGAAAACGAACCCCATAAAACTACAAAGCGGAGTGAGACAAGGGGACACTATCTCGCCAAAACTGTTCGCCCTAGTCCTAGAGGACATTTTTATGGAACTTAAATGGGACATCAAAGGTATAAACATTGACGGAATATACTTGAACCATCTCAGATTTGCTGATAACATAATCTTAATAGCAAGTAATCTCTAAGAATTGGTGCTACAACAGCTAAATGACGTATCCGCATCTGTAGGCCTTAAAATGAACTACAACAAAACAAAAATGATGAGTCACGAACAGGCAAACATAACAATACAGAATCAAAGGATAGAAAACGTCAAACACTATGTATACTTGGGTCATGACATCAGACTAGGGAAATCAAACCAGGATGCTGAAATAAAAAGAAGAACACAGCTGACATGGGCCGCTTTCGGTAAACTTGCATACATCCTGAAAAATAATTCAATTCCCATAAATTTAAAAAGAAAAGTATACGACACATGCATATTACCGGTGTGTACGTATGGATTAGAGATCATGTCCCTCACCAAAAAGTCCGCTAAAAATTAGAAACAGTCCAAAAAGCGATGGAAAGAAACATTCTTGGAATATCATTAAGAGACAGGATTAGAAACACCGAGATAAGACGCAAAACGAAAGTCAAGGACATCGTGGAGGAGGTTGCAAAGATGAAGTGGCGATTGGCTGGTCACATAGCTCAATATGAGGACAACAGATGGACACGAAGAATCCTGGAATGGAGACCGAGGAAGACAACAAGAAGCACGGGAAGACCTCAAAAAAGATGGGTAGACGACTAAATCCCACTATTGGCAGTCTCAGTTAGTTACTCCTGCCTTGAACCATACTTGACATGCTAGGCAACATAAATTACATTTATTCCAGTCAAATAAGCGAAAAGAACCTAGTTGGGGATACTCACTCATCCAGGCAGAAACCCGGATTTTCGGGTAATATAGGCCTATAGAAATAAAACCTATATGTTCTCTGCACGAGATTTTGTATCATAAACTTTTTGTAAACAATTAAAGGTCGAAAAATGCATTTTTTTTGTACTTTTTTGATTACCAGCAAAAACTAAAGAAATTTTTGGACAAAATGGAATAGCCATCTTATAGACAATTGAAAAACCTACAAATTTGTTTTTTACCGATCTCGATACTTTTATTTGTTGCTGAGAAAAATGCAAAACAAGGTCAAAATTGTTGCAATATTCAATTAACAATAACTATTGCTAAATGCAATCTAAGACTTTGTTGTAACGTAAAGAGTTGGGCTTTTTAGTGCTAAATATGTAATAAAAATTTCAGAATAATTCATCAAATAGTTTGTGCAAAATTTAATATGTTTATCACAGGCGAGCGAATTTTGCAATAACATTCTAGCTCCATCGATGAAGATACACCAATTCTGAGCACATCTCATGAAAGAGAAACTCTTCTTCTATGAGAAGTATTACATAGAATTGAGAAAATTAATTTTAAATTTGTTTAAACTTCATTAGAAAACCACTATCATTTCCACCTTGTAAACAAATTAAATAACTTTTTGGTTTTTGTCAATAAAAAAATTCTGTTTATTTGGAAAGCGGACATTTTTAGACGAATTTAGAAAAAAGAAAAAACGGCTTTAAAGTTAACAATTTTTTTTTTCATTCCTATATTGTTAATAACAATTAAGAAATGAAACTAGCGCCAATCGAAAATTTAAGAGTTCAGGTGTGAGTTGTCAGGAAAATGATAACACAAAAACAAAGCTTCAGTGAAGTTTAAAAATGTTAATTGTTTAAAAGACGACTCGGCAGGAAGATGAGTTGCTTTAAAATCCGCACGTTCAAAAAGTGAAACAGCAACTTCAAACTGCTACCATTAGCTACATCTCCGGAAGTTGTTGACGGATTTTGATGATTCGGTTATTAATTTTGTGGTACCTTTCCGCGTACATTACAAATATGCATACTATTTATTTACTTGTTTATAAATTAAACATTTAATTTGTTTAAACATTTTTTTCCACACAATTTTTTCACTGAAAACCAATAATTTTTGTGCTATTTTTATTGGCAAACATGGTTATAAGTTGGGAAAATTGAATAATTAGATTGTTGTTATAAAACATTAATATTCATTTTTTGAACGCGCGGATTCGTTAGCCACTCTTCTTCCTGCCGAGTCGTCTTTTAAACAATTAACATTTTTTAAATTTCTCTGAAGTTTTTGTTTTTGTGTTATCACACCTAAACCTAAACTCTTAAACTTTCGAATGGCGCTAGTTTCGTTTCTTAATTGTTATTAAAAATATAGGAATGAGTTTAAAAAAAAATGTTAACTTTGGCGCATATTGACCTGAGCCGTTTTTCTTTCTAAAAAATATACGGTTTATTTCTATAGGTCTATATGACCCGCAAATCAGGCACGCGAACTCCGTAATAGTATAGAAAAGAAATTTCTTTGCTATTTCTTTCCATTATGGAAAATCATTCAAAACTTACTCTATAAGCACATTCGGCAACGGTCGGGTATGTCCGAACAAGCAATCGTGCTATAGAAATAGAAAGAGTCTTTGGCTTGTTGCTGTTCTTCTATCTCTCTCAAAGCAATTTAAATGCTATATAAGTTTGTCTCATTTTTTTCCTGATTTACGGTGTGTGAATTTGTGGTTATGTTGAATATGAGATATATTTGTTTCTAAGAATGAAATGAACTTCATAAATATGTTTTTATATTTTATTAAGCTAAAAGTATAGATTTACACGTTATATAAGAAAAAAATATCAAAATAGCAATAATTATTTTTATTTTTGTTTATTTCTTAACGTTAAAAATCAGAACAATAATTATTACTGGTGAATTAGGAAAAAATAAATAAATATATACATAATATATATCCAATTGAAAAAGTCTTTAATTCCTTTTTACCGAGCTGCACAAACTTCTGACAGGGTTCAGCTAAACCTCTGTTGAGCCCACAAAATATCCCTCTACTCTTCAATATTTTATACAAAATACATAAATATCGGATCCATATTTTCTAATAAGGTAATTTATTAAAAAAAAAGTCTAGAGTTAAATACTTTAAAATATAATATTGGAGATTTCACGATAAAAATTTTTGGTCAATTAACCTAAAAAATTACAAAGTAAATATGTTTAGTATTTTTTCTTTTAATTATAGAGTCCTTAGAAAAGATAAATGTTTTTAGAGATGGTAGTTTGTAGTTATTTCTATGCAAACTAACCAGAAGTTTTAAGAAAAATATCCTAGAGAGTAGGTTCCGTTGATAGAAAGAAATTTTCTTTCTTCTTTATTTCTATCTTGTTACGGAGTTCGCGTGCGGGTGTCTGCCTGGATAATTGAGTGTCTCGGCAAAATGCTTATTTGACTGATGTAATCGTGTTTATTAAATAATTGCATTACTCGATCACTAGCCTCTTAAAAAATACAACAGCTCAGCAGTAAAATAAGGCGGTGATTTTCCCTTGTGTGCGGATTTAACTTTTTATAAATTGGTGATACTAAAGCAATCTTGAGATGTATGGGAAAGACACCAGAGTATATGATCTGTTAATTACTAGATACTAAGATTGGGAAAGACAAATCTGACAAGGTTTTATTAAGCATATACGAACTGCATCCATTTCTATAGATTTATTTTTGAAAAGACGTTTCGACTGTTATATATGCTTCATCATTTGGCGGTCAAACTAATGTAAGGAAATTACCCTATTATATAATTTTCCGTACTGTAAACTATTATTGAAAAGAAACCATAGTGAGACTTATTGTTTTTCCCCCATTTTTTTATATATACATATGCACCGTTCCTACCTTTTTTAAACATGTTCGTACCACCTCAATTGTTTTGTTCTTATGCCATTCGTTATTGTTGAGCCCACTTTCATAATTGCACGAATTGTTTTATTTGGGACTTTTTTCCATTTTGGATTTCCCTGCGGCTCTTCTACAAAAGTCCATCTCCGTCGCCTTCAGCATTTTTATGGTCATACCCTACAGTTGCCAAACTTCGCAACTGTACGTAAGTGTACTTCTTATGATCGTATTATATATGTTTGTTTCTTCTTGTTATTTTTTGATTCTGAGATGCTGTTCAACATAACGATAGCCTTTCTGCCTTGGGTGTTCTTATCTTTAATAGTGCAATATAATGTTCCACTGTGTGATATGTGTATTCCAAGATATTTGTAACTTCGGCAGGATTTAATGGCCTCTCCGTCCTCTAGGAGGAGATCTTGCTGTTTTATTAAATTATTGGTATTAAAATCAAGATCTTATGAGGGACAAATGAAGATATGCTATTTCTGATCAACAAATCAGAAGTAAAATTTCAAAAAACAGTTTTAAATATACAATGTATTTTTTGTTTCGACTATTCAGAGCGTTTAGAAAACTGTAATCCTTCTTTCATTACGAAAGAATTTTTTAATTTGTGAATTCTGGAACAAAAGGTAAGACTCGGATCAAAAAAAAAAATACTCCGGAAGCAACGGTGACAGGTTTTCTCGAAAACAACAAAGTGTTCATAAATAGTTATATTCAATATTTTATCAGTCCATACAGGTGTTTCAATTTCATTGTTTGTTAATCTATTTTCTAACTATATCCGTAATTAAAAATCACTGTGCATGAGGTTACGTTATGCTTTTAGTCATCAAGGTTGCCAGATCTAGAGAAATATTGGAAAATTTCAGAACATGCAGAACTTTAAGTGCTCGTCTAGTGAAAGTTGAGGTGGAACATAAGGAAGCGATATTCTATGAAAACTATGTCGTGAACAGCAGGTCTAACTTGTTGGAACTTAAATAACCCTTTGGAAAATATTAATATATAAGATGACTGATAGAAACATTAAATATTTTTAACTAGGTTTACAAGAAAGGTACCCAAAGTATCTGACTCCACTCTTGATGAAACTATATGTTATAGAGGACATGAAACCAAGAAACACATGCTTTTTTATCAGCGGAGATTTATTTTAAGGGGAAAAACCGGGCCTAAAATTCTCCCACAAATATATCTGAAGTTCTAATTAAAACGTTTTTTTTATAAGGGTAAATCTCTCTTGTTTTCTTATCCTTAATAACAGCGTTTTCCAAGCGGGCATTGATAAGATGATAAAACCTGTGGTTTTTGGTTTGATATTAGTTAGTTATTATCAAAACTATTATTTAAAAAATTATTCTATAATATCTTCCAAAGTTGAAAAGGATATATTTCAGAGTTCAAATTCTTTAATTGCGAAGGTACTTTAAAATTATTGTAACATTTTAAGACTCATGAGATCAATTTCAGATAGATTACAAAAGATGTATCTACTTATTTCAGGTGTCCCACTTAAGTACTACATATTCACTTTTTTTCAAGATAAAATGGAACCAGATAAATTTTTTTTGTTGCTGTGATGAGAATTAAAATTTAAGTAGCGGCGTGACCATGTGTTTTTCGTATACCACTTGGTTTTAATAGTGTTGTTGCCTAGGTTTCGAATTAGTTTTAGATCTAGATAATTTATATTTTCATTTTTTTCAATTTCAGATGTAAATTGTAATTTATTATGGAAGCTATTGAAAGTATATAGTAAATTTTCTATTATATTTTGTGGTACTACTACTAGGCCATCATCTACATATCTTTAAAAAATGTTATATCAAAATCTATGTTTTCTAGAACTTTTTATTCCACAAATTTCATTATCAACTGCGCGATTGTTGAGGAAATTGGAAATCCCGTTGCACGACCATCCCATTGTTGGTTCAAAATATCTTTATATTGAAAATAATTGTGGTTCAACGTAAGATTTACACAAGCTACGAATTCTTTAGAAGTTAATGTGGTATGTTCTTTTAAAAGTTGCCATATTTATTTAAGAATTTTTGATACCATATCTTTAGGTATGTTAGTATGTAGCGAGACTACGTCTAATGAAACTATTTGGTTGTACTTTCAGCGTGTCAATAAATTGTTTGTAAAAGAATCTTTGATAAAATAGTTATTTTTTCCTGTCATCATATATACATATGCATATATATATATATATATATATATATATATATATAATTTTTCCTTTATTTTGTCTTTTCTTGGGTTTAGGTTCTATTATTTGTTTTTTTTTTTATCTTTTTCTTTTGTAACATCTAATGAGAAATTTGGACCATATGATAAAACTTCATTATCTTCGGACGATATCGGGGTATCAGATATATTTTCGATCCATTTGGACCTGTCGTTGTTTGTTTCGTTACAGATCTCACGCTTTGTAAATAATTGGTTTAATTTTTTTGGTGTCTTTTTTTAATTTTTCTATGTAATTCCTCAAACTTTTTATTTTCTAACGATGAGAATCTATCGAGTATATTATTAGTTAAGTATTTCTCAGTTTTTTAATGTTTTCTCTAATGGATGTATTCAAAGAATTAATTGCTTTGGTTGCTTCTGTAATTGATAAGTTTAAAATACTATATTTAGTTTTCATGATGATATTATTAAATTTATTTTCAAGGTACGTACCTGTAAAACAAATATGTGAAACATTCAAGTTTAAAAACCTAAGGAATAGATCTAAATGTTTACATCTTAATAAAAAAATTCTTCTATTTTTTTGAGCGGCAAGTTTAGTGTATGATTTTGATAATTCCTTAAGATGCATTACCACGTGCGGCCTATGTAATCCTTCTATTTCCTTGTAAAATGTCATAATGGATGTTTGTTAGAACCTAAACCCAAGAAATGACAAAATAAAGGAAAAATGATATAATCTATGGTTCAAGAATGAAGAATATATATATATATATATATATATATATATATATATATATATATATATATATAATCCAAGGTTTTCGGGCATCCCGTGTATATGCTCTCAGGACTGTAAGGCAACTGACGTTTCGGTGAAATGTCATTCACCATTTTCAAAGCTCACTGTATGGCGTCTACGAGCGAACTGACGCCTGCGACTCGGGTGCTGTCGGTCCCGTGTGTACGTCTGTTGCGCTCGTTTTCCGAATAGTCCTGGTCAATCAGGTTACGAGACCTGCTGCGCATCATCGGCCCTGTTGCCAGTGTTTGGAGTTGCGTTGCCGAGTTGTAATCTGTTTCGTTACTAAATGGTACTGTTTGATGTTTTGTAAGCAGATTTTTCCAAGTATTAGGCACTCGCTGGCTATCATCTCTGCTAATTAAGTTGTTGGGCCACTTTGCAATTTCAATGGTTTCCTTTATAACTTTTGTGGACAGACTTTCACATCTCGACAGCATTTTTGTTCCCGAGAAATTTATCTTATGTCCTGTGTTTAACCAGTGTTGGGCCAGAGCAGAAGAAGTTGTCTTTTGCTTGACAGCGTTCATGTGTTCGTCTCTTCTGGCGCTTATTTTACGCTTGGTTTGGCTTACGTAAGATGAGCTGCATTCTACGCATGGAATTTCGTACACTTCCTGGTTTTCTAGAGGGATCCTTTCTCAAGTTTTCTTAATCTGTAAGGGATTGCGATCATAACGCAAGTGATTTCACTACTGCAAACAATTGGACGGGGTGGTGATGTGAATCGGCGTTGAGGTATATCTTGGTGTGAGTGGGCTTTCTGTAGACAATATGCAAAAGCAAGCCATCCTCCTTTTTTTTCAGTAGAATATCTAGAAAAGTTTTCTTTCCTATTCTGCCTCCAAACCAAACAAATGCTTGGCTCCGAACAATAACGAAAAGCAAGAGAATATCTCCAAAGTTTTTGTTCCTTATGTCAAAGGCACCACAGACAAAATCGCAAAAATTCTCAATAGACACAACATTTAAATCAGTTTCACCACAGACCGTAAAATAAAAGCTTCTCTGATGATGCTCTATGGGTGCGATCTGTTTGATTTCCAGAAAATTTAGAGTGTGTTCTTTCTTCTGATGATGTTGAAATAAGGCTGATGTTATTTGCTTATTCTTTATGCTATTTTTCTGTTCTTGAACTCTGGTAGGGATTCTAATGTTTGTTTAATAATTTGTGTATTGTTGTTTGTGGCTTGTAAATTGTGCATATGTCATGCTTCCTCAAAATTCTTCCAATTACGTCTGTTACACGTTTTATGTATGGCAGTGTGGTTTTTGGTTTGAATTTGTCATCTTCTTCTTGTTTCTTTGCTGTTGCATTTGTGTTTTGTTTTATGACCTTTTTGATATTGTGTTCTTTGTAATTGTTTTGTTTTAGAGCTGTTGTGATGTTGTTGAGTTCTTCTTGGGAGTTTGTGGGTGTGGTTAGTCACAATTATCTGGAGATCAGTGTGTTGACGACTTATTGTACTGTGGTGTAGATGGATTAAGTGTAAATGTATTACAAAATTTTAGTTAGATTAAATTAATTTGACTCCATAACCATAATTTCACCATAATATTTCTGAAAATGACTAATCTGATACAATATTTACTAGTTTCTCTAACATAGTCTACAGACAATAGGATTTGAGTTCTATATGATTGCGATATTCTTTTTTATAGAAGGTAATCCAGAAATAACGATTAAATAAACAAGTCTTAATTTGAAGCAACATTTCTTTGTAAAAACATTTTCTAAATTGAAAAGGGGGGTACTTTGATCTGAACGCAATTTAAAATTTTTGACCCTCCCTCGTATTCCATAAAACTTTCACCGGATTTGACGGGTCTTATTTTGGTTTGGGGAAATGCAAATTTGTTTCAAGATAAAATAGATTTATTAAATGCAGAGATGTCAATTATTTCCATATGCTGCCCACTTTCTGCCAGCTACTGTATATATATATATATATATATATATATATATATATATATATATATACTTATATATATATATATATATATATATATATATATATATATATATAATCTCACATGAGGTCATAATATTATGTAAATAGATATTACCATAGATTTTCCCTTTCGTTTTCATTGAAGGAAGTCTCCTTTTTTCCGATTCCGGCCTTCCGTCCACCCGTTTCACAACTAACCCGGTATGAAAGAAAACACCTTAAACCCGTGTCCATCGTTCCACTATGGTCAATTAAACTTGACCCTGTTTGCCCAAATGGGGGGAAATGGCCCTTTGGGTAATTTCACCCCCATTAGTGTCTGCGGGGATGGTTTATTTGACCACTGCGGTGGACCGCAAGAGCCGGTGTTACCCCGTTGAGAATTTCATACGTTTGCGGTTTGGTAATGATTATTGGAATTATTTAAAATTTATAAGGTGTTGTTTGTACGTCTCGATTTAAAGAAGACTGATAAATTGAGAAATAGTTTTAATAGTGTCAAAGTGGAGTATAAAATAAAGAAATACATTTTATTAAGAAAAAGGTTTTATTTTCATGAAAGTCGTGAACAAAATGGTATAAAATAACTTTCTATTTCACACTGCATTGTCATATTATAAGCTGTCAAAGTTATATTAGGTCTACCAATATATAAATATGGTAAAAATTATACGAAAAACAATGATATATAATTGATTCATATTTTGATAATTTATGTTGATTATAAAATATTTAATTATATATAATTTATTTTGATTATAAAATCGTGGACACTTGATTTATGTGAAAAAAATTGTTTTGTTTTAATTTGAGGCTATCAGCGGTAAAATGGCCTAACCTCAAAAAACAAATTTAAAGATCATAAAAAAATAAAGAATCGTGAAAATCAAGATTGTAGCTTTTAAGTTATATACGTCGTATATATATATATATATATATATATATATATATATATATATATATATATATATATATATATATTGTTGTGTAAACGACATCTCACCGATAATTCCCGCCACAGTTTAAGTTCAAATATGAAAATCAAAAATTATATAGTGCGACAACGGGTGTCTGGGAAGGTGTCAATCGAAACCCACTGAAGAGTCCTAAGGCTGGCACCGGGACGAAACACCCCAAATTTTTACTTTACAGTTTGTTCGTAATTCTCGCTGGGTACAGGGACATTAGCACATTACGACATGGCATCCCCGGTGGGGAACGTGCACTTGTGGCGTCAAGTGGCACGGGTGCTTAGCCGCAACGAATCTGCGACGGGGGGTTAGTTCCCGCAGTTCTCAGACCCCAATATCAATAAAGCCTTCTTTTTATTCGAAATCTGGAGTACAAATCTCCAATTCTCAAGGAATGTTGATTGTCTAGAGGCGGAGGTGTTGTGTAAACTACATCTCACCGATAATTCCCGCCACAGTTTAAGTTCAAATATGAAAATCAAAAATTATATAGTGCGACAACGGGTGTCTGGGAAGGTGTCAGTCGAAACCCACTGAAGAGTCCTAAGGCTGGCACCGGGACGAAACACCCCAAATTTTTACTTGACAGTTTGTTCGTAATTCTCTCTGGGTACAGGGACCTTAGCAGATTACGACTATATATATATATATATATATATATATATATATATATATTATGTCGGATATTCTCACGGGTGTGATGTGTAATCGACGGTTTTCGGGCATCCCGTGTATGTGCTGAGTCCCTGTCAGGACTGTAAGGCAGCTAACGTTACGGTGAAATCTCATTCACCATTTTCAAAGCTCACCGTATGGCATCTACGAGCGAACTCGCCAACATAGCTGCCATTTTCAAGTGATGTTTCCTTGAGATGAAATCGAAAAGCGCATCGTTCCTTGGGAAAAAGCAAGCAGATGTCCCAAACTATATAGACTACCAAAAATCCATAAAGAAGGAACTCTGATAACACCCATAGTAAGTATGGTGATTCACCTTCTCAACAACTTGAAAAATACCTGGCATAGAATATGCAACCGGCAACTGAAATTGCAGACTTTTACCTGAAAAATTCTGATCATGTGGTTGGCATACTTGAGGGGTTAAAACTGCAAAAGGATGATATTCTCGCTAGCTTGGCTATCAAATCCCTGTATCAAAGCATTCCAATTGACAAAGCTCTAGAATAGATTGCTATGAACGAGAATTTCCACATAACAGAATACATATTTTTACTATGAATATGACTTCTACCGACTGACATGGTACCCCCCGTGGGATCTTCGCTATCACTAGTCATCGCAAACCTTTTTATGGAATATTTCGAAATAGATGTCCTAAGAAAGGAAAACCAAAAACAAAACAATCCCTCTAGAAACGTCACGTGGATGACATCTTCATCATATGGACACACGGTAGATTCAACCTAGACATATTCTTACTGCAACTAAATAGCACTCATTACCGCATAGAGTTCACACTAGATTTCGAAGTTAACAAGCAGCTACCTTTCCGTGATCTTCTAATCACGAGAAACGATGATCTAAGCATCGATTATACGGTCTATAGAAAACTCATACACATAAACAGATACCTGAATGCCGAACCTCATCACCATCCAACACAGTTACAATCGGTCGCCGTCACACTGATCTCCAAATCCTTGCGACTAACTAAACCCACTAACCGCTAAGAAAAAATCAACAATATCACAACAGCTCTGAAACAAAACAACTGCATCTTATTAGGAAGTGCTATATGAAGTTCATCTTCAGTAATTTTTAGGCTTTGATATAAATTAAGATAGACAGGAGAGCTCTAACAGTTTTTTTTTGTATCTATTTGATGGCCGTATATATATATATATATATATATATATATATATATATATATATATATAATAAATTTAAGAGTATTACGGTTCTGGATGCCCCTCTTTTACGTATTTCGATGGTTTGAAATTCTAGCACTTCATTATTCGAAACTTTATAATTAATCAAAAAAGTTTATCTTTCTTAAAGTTTAGTCATTGAATTTATAGCCATGATACTTTATAATTTTCTTCCGTTATTTGATACTGAAGAAGTGCAAGTGAATAAAAATTTTTACTTGTCAAAGAAATGGCTACAAAAAGGGATTTTTTCCTTGCACGTCTGATTACATTTTTCCAATGATCTGCTAGAAAAATATTAACTTTCTTTCTTTTCGATTAGGCCAAGATATATATAATAAATTTAAGTGTATTACGGTTCTGGATGCCCTTCTTTTACTTATTTCGATGGTTTGAAATTCTAGCACTTCATTATTCGAAACTTTATAATTAATCAAAAAGGTTTATTTTTCTTAAAGTTTAGTCACTGAATTTATAGCCATGATACTTTATAACCATTAGTAATTTTCTTCCGTTATTTGATGCTCAAGAAGTACAAGTGAATAAAAATTTTTACTTGTCAAAGAAATGGCTACAAAAAGAGATTTTTTCCTCGCACTTCTGATTACATTTTTCCAATGATCTGCTAGAAAAATATTAACTTTCCTTCTTTTCGATTAGGCCAAGATATATATAATAAATTTAAGTGTATTACGGTTCTGGATGCCCTTCTTTTACTTATTTCGATGGTTTGAAATTCTAGCACTTCATTATTCGAAACTTTATAATTAATCAAAAAGGTTTATCTTTCTTAAAGTTTAGTCACTGAATTTATAGCCATGATACTTTATAACCATTAGTAATTTTCTTCCGTTATTTGATACTGAAGAAGTGCAAGTGAATAAAAATTTTTACTTGTCAAAGAAATGGCTACAAAAAGAAATTTTTTCCGTGCACTACTGATTACATTTTTCCAGTGATCTGCTAGAAAAATTTAAACTTTCTTTCTTTTCGATTAGGCCAAGATATATATAATAAATTTAAGTGTATTACGGTTCTGGATGCCCTTCTTTTACGTATTTCGATGGTTTGAAATTCTAGCACTTCATTATTCGAAACTTTATAATTAATCAAAAAAGTTTATCTTTCTTAAAGTTTAGTCACTGAATTTATAGCCATGATACTTTATAACCATTAGTAATTTTCTTCCGTTATTTGATACTGAAGAAGTGCAAGTGAATAAAAATTTTTACTTGTCATAGAAATGGTTACAAAAAGAGATTTTTTTCCTTGCACTTCTGATTACATTTTTCCAGTGATCTGCTAGAAAAATATTAACTTTCTTTCTTTTCGATTAGGCCAAGATATATATAATAAATTTAAGTATATTACGGTTCTGGATGCCCTTCTTTTACTTATTTCGATGGTTTGAAATTCTAGCACTTCATTATTCGAAACTGTATAATTAATCAAAAAGGATTATGTTTCTTAAAGTTTAGTCAGTGAATTTATAGCCATGATACTTTATAACCATTAGTAATTTTCTTCCGTTATTTGATACTGAAGAAGTGCAAGTGAATAAAAATTTTTACTTGTCATAGAAATGGCTACAAAAAGAAATTTTTTCCTTGCACTTCTGATTACATTTTCCCAATGATCTGCTTGAAAAATATTAACTTTCTTTCTTTTCGATTAGGCCAAGATATATATAATAAATTTAAGTATATTACGGTTCTGGATGCCCTTCTTTTACTTATTTCGATGGTTTGAAATTCTAGCACTTCATTATTCGAAACTTTATAATTAATCAAAAAGGTTTATTTTTCTTAAAGTTTAGTCACTGAATTTATAGCCATGATACTTTATAACCATTAGTAATTTTCTTCCGTTATTTGATGCTCAAGAAGTACAAGTGAATAAAAATTTTTACTTGTCAAAGAAATGGCTACAAAAAGAGATTTTTTCCTCGCACTTCTGATTACATTTTTCCAATGATCTGCTAGAAAAATATTAACTTTCCTTCTTTTCGATTAGGCCAAGATATATATAATAAATTTAAGTGTATTACGGTTCTGGATGCCCTTCTTTTACTTATTTCGATGGTTTGAAATTCTAGCACTTCATTATTCGAAACTTTATAATTAATCAAAAAGGTTTATCTTTCTTAAAGTTTAGTCACTGAATTTATAGCCATGATACTTTATAACCATTAGTAATTTTCTTCCGTTATTTGATACTGAAGAAGTGCAAGTGAATAAAAATTTTTACTTGTCAAAGAAATGGCTACAAAAAGAAATTTTTTCCGTGCACTACTGATTACATTTTTCCAGTGATCTGCTAGAAAAATTTAAACTTTCTTTCTTTTCGATTAGGCCAAGATATATATAATAAATTTAAGTGTATTACGGTTCTGGATGCCCTTCTTTTACGTATTTCGATGGTTTGAAATTCTAGCACTTCATTATTCGAAACTTTATAATTAATCAAAAAAGTTTATCTTTCTTAAAGTTTAGTCACTGAATTTATAGCCATGATACTTTATAACCATTAGTAATTTTCTTCCGTTATTTGATACTGAAGAAGTGCAAGTGAATAAAAATTTTTACTTGTCATAGAAATGGTTACAAAAAGAGATTTTTTTCCTTGCACTTCTGATTACATTTTTCCAGTGATCTGCTAGAAAAATATTAACTTTCTTTCTTTTCGATTAGGCCAAGATATATATAATAAATTTAAGTATATTACGGTTCTGGATGCCCTTCTTTTACTTATTTCGATGGTTTGAAATTCTAGCACTTCATTATTCGAAACTGTATAATTAATCAAAAAGGATTATGTTTCTTAAAGTTTAGTCAGTGAATTTATAGCCATGATACTTTATAACCATTAGTAATTTTCTTCCGTTATTTGATACTGAAGAAGTGCAAGTGAATAAAAATTTTTACTTGTCATAGAAATGGCTACAAAAAGAAATTTTTTCCTTGCACTTCTGATTACATTTTCCCAATGATCTGCTTGAAAAATATTAACTTTCTTTCTTTTCGATTAGGCCAAGATATATATAATAAATTTAAGTATATTACGGTTCTGGATGCCCTTCTTTTACTTATTTCGATGGTTTGAAATTCTAGCACTTCATTATTCGAAACTGTATAATTAATCAAAAAGGATTATGTTTCTTAAAGTTTAGTCAGTGAATTTATAGCCATGATACTTTATAACCATTAGTAATTTTCTTCCGTTATTTGATACTGAAGAAGTGCAAGTGAATAAAAATTTTTACTTGTCATAGAAATGGCTACAAAAAGAAATTTTTTCCTTGCACTTCTGATTACATTTTCCCAATGATCTGCTTGAAAAATATTAACTTTCTTTCTTTTCGATTAGGCCAAGATCTTGGTCACAGGGTGAGTATGAATGACTACTAACCAAGAATTTGTAGCCATTTACTTCTATGGAAAAATCTGGGTGGGCAACAACGTAGTTACAAAGAAGTACAGTTTTGTGTTACAGTTCTCACCGTCACATTGATCAAAATACATGATTAACTTTTTAGAAGCATACATAGCTTTTGAAGTAGTGTGAAAGGCAGAAGTCTATTTCGGAAGGACCTCTGGAAACCGTGATTGCACGGTAGAAGAACACAGCAGCCGATAGAGAAAGATTTCAGGAAATTGTAAACATGATGACCACCAATGTCTGAATACAGACATGGCACCTAAAGAAGGAGAAGATATATATATATATATATATATATATATATATATATATATATATATATATATATATATATATATAGATGTTTATACGGCTTTCACGGATACCTCCGTGTGAGATGCATTAGCAGTGGTTATATCCACATTGTGCTGTTGTAGTGCTGAAATCACATTCAGCAAACGTACAACTATATGCAACTCCGTATGTAAATGAAGTAAAATGCAAACTTCTCTTCATCATATCCTTTCTGTGTAGAGGTTGCACAGTTAGAATAAATTGTTATAAAATACAATTCATCTTATTCCACCACCATCGAGATGGAGGCCTAGCTGTACCATCATACCGAAAGGAAAGTCAAAGCTTACCCTCCCCGCCACAGTGATACGGCAGAGGTACATGTTTCGTCTCTCACTAGACTCATCAGGGTACCGACATGTACCTGACTGTGCAAGGGACAGATCGAAAGCAGACATAAAGAAAGCAATAAAAACACAAGACCACAACAAAGACAAAAGACTAAAATCAAACAAGGAACAAAGCCATCCTCACTTACAGGTTTTACAATTGATTCGTACATTTTTTTCATGTAAAATCCTAAACCGTTTACCAACATGTATTTCTTCTGGTTTTTAAGATATTCATGTCCAAATGTACCCAGTTGTTACCAGTATATAATTTTCAACTTGGAATACCTCAAAATCCGGATATGATAGTCAATTTTATTAAATGGAATTGGATCCAGTGCATCAAATTACCTAGGAAATGACATCTATCATAAGAAAGGATACCATTCCAGATCTATAAAATTAACCACATAGTTTTGATCAGGATTTTTATTTGCATATGAGATAACCGAGAAGTAGTACTTAACAGTTCATAATACTTTCATACCTTAAAATGATGTCCATTACGGTCCTGTGTTCTCCATCTAACCTTTTAAAGACGGATCCACTGTTACAAGCGGGCCCTTGTCAAGGGCATAATAAAGGTGTAAAATAATAATGATTAAAATGGCCCTTCAAGGTATTTTGACGCCTTTTGGCAGCTTACTTGATTAAATTTAAAACCTTCTGAGTAAAATGATGTTTAAATTAATATTAAATTGTTTTGACGATGTCGAGGTATTAGGCAAATTACTTATTTAATTGAATACTTTAAAGAATAATACTAACAAAAATATTTTTTCTGCGAATGGAATGAAATTGGATTTTTGTCCGATCCAACGTCTCAAAAAAATGCACTCTCTAATAAAACAATAATAAATAAATTTTATATGCGTTGAATACCATAAAAGCCATTAAAAACGTCACCAAAAAAATTCTATAGGATTCGATGAAATTCCTTTATTAGATATCGCTGAAGAGACTGTTTCTTTCTTAGAAATCTTATATAATTTTTCGAGTATTGTCAATCATATTTAAAATGTGTATACTATGTCACGATCCGTTACAATGGCTAATTTGATTAATTTTATTATCTTTTAGTTACATTTACTCACACAAAACTCTTTTAGTTCAAACATTTCTCATAAATTCCTTGCTATATTATACAGGGTGTCCAAAAATTAAAACTAATCAAATAAGAACTTTAAGTTGCTATAACTTGATTAATTTAAATAGAACGCTATACTTTTTACCTTGCCAGAAAATGTAACTTTTAAATTCCTATCGAGTGGTATAAGGGTGTTCCATAGCCAAGTTTCGCGTTTTCACATAATACGCCAAATAATCATTTTCTGCACCATTTTGTGTTTTTTGAATAAGATGGGCTAATGTATCTAATTGCTTATGGCATTTGGAAATGACAGGTAATTTACAATAGGAATAATAATCAGGAATATCTTTACAAATGTTCAGAAATTCAGAATGCGATTTATAGTCACCCAACAGGCTATAAATATAATGTAATAACATATTGACGATAGCACAAAACAGAAGCAAACTATTTATAGTAGATGTTCGAAATGTAGACATTTGATTTTTTGTTTTTTTGTTTGTTGTCTACCAATTACCCTGCAAGGATTGTCCATCGAATTATATCGGCCAAACTAGTCAGTATCTGCAAAATCGTCTAAATGGACACAAATATGACAAAAAAATATTACAGCACTAAAAACACACGAAATAAAACACAAGCACACCTTTGATTATGAAATTACAAAAATCTTGAAAACTGAAACCAACAAAGGAAAACGAGAATTTTACGAAATGATCGCAATAAAAAAAAAATTCAAATGCCGTAAACGATAAAACAGACATTAATAATTTAGATCAAATTTATTTCAACATATTAAAATAATCCAATATAAGGAAATTTCTAAAATAATCAAACAATAAATAAAAATAATTCTCCGCTTTTAATTCTTCTAAATTGAATCACGATATTTTTTCAGAAAGATATCACTTCAATTAAAAGACCCAAATTTTTTACGCCACTTAAAGTACCTAAAACATACACCATCTGGGTTCCACATTCAGTCAAGTCAAGGCAGTTATAGGGTTAAAAATGTAATGTCCATTCTTCTAACTGGACTTTAAAAATACTGTTGAAAAGTTAATATACAAAAGAGTGAGTGATTACAATTGGTTTATGATGTAATTAATTTTTGTTTAAAACAAAAATCTCTGTTCTTAAGGGTAAGTTTTTAACCTCTTATTCCATATATAATAATATTAAAAATGTACATTTTTGTAGCATCCGCCGAAACCCTCAGTTGAAAAAGGTTCGAAAGAATCGAAACGTCCTGAAAAATAAATATATATCTATATATATATATATATATATATATATATATATATATATATATATATATATATATATATACACAATAAGTATGACTACTTTATATATGTAGTTTCAATATAAAAATGAACCATATTCCCAAGAAAATAACCAACTAAAAACATATTTAATGGTTCAAGAAAAATTAATTCCTATATTATATATATATATATATATATATATATATATATATATATATATATATATATATATATATATATATATATACATATACATATACATATAGCTTCTTATTTAATCGAATATGAGCCAGTCGGGTGGTTAAAATTACTTGAAGGGTCATCTTCGTAATTATTATTTCGGACCTCTATTACGTCCTTGACCAGAGCCGGTTGTCATGTGGCTCCAGGTGGGTCTTTACGGGATTAAATGAAGGGTCTACTACAAGTTAATAGAAAAATTAACTTTGAAACTTGATAGTTTTGGTAATTAATCTAGTTTAATGAAGATTTATATATTATTTGCGAGTGGAAGTTGTTTTCGTGCTTTGTTAAAATGGATTCGATATTGTGGAGCAGATATTGGACACGCATTATTTTATAATTTCGAAGCAGTATTTTTTCTTTTTTATATATTACCTTATTTTTGTATATAAAATAAAATTTGCCGAATATAGATCATAAAGTTTTTAGCAACAACCATAGATTTGTGTGAAGGAGCGTTATCCTGATGAAAGAGAACTTTTTTTTTGGCAAGATGTGGACGTTTAGCTTTAATCACATCCTACAAACGGTCCAGTAGTGAAGCGTAATACTCCCCGGTGATGGTCTCGCCTTGTTTTAAATAGTTTATAAGCACCACGCCATGTAAATCCCAAAAAACTGTTTCCATGACTTTTTCTGCAGGTGGAACCGTTTTTGCTTTTTTTGGCACGCTTTCACCTGCTCCCACCCACTGTTTAGAGTGCTGCTTTGTCTCTGGGGTGTAATGGTGACTCGATGTTTCATCTACAGTTATATAACGTCGACGAAAGTCAGCAGGATTGCGTCTGAATACGTCTAAACGCTCTTGCGAAGTGTTCATTCGAAGGCGTTTTTGGTCGACTGTTAACAAACGCGCAGAAAGCTTTTTCATGCCAAGAACATCACGTAAAATGTAGTGGACACGATCTATCGAGATGTTTGCTATATCAGCAAGCTCTCGTACTTTCAGTCGGCGGTCATGAAATTTGACATTGTGAATTTTTGTGACAATTTCGTCAGTTGTAGTGGTTTTTGGGCGTCCCGAGTGCTCATCATCTTGAATTGATGTACTATCACGATTAAATTCAGCATCCCATTATTTTACTGTCGAAATCGAAGGAGAAGAATCCTTTAAAGTAGAATCTAACTCATTTTTAATGTCCGTAGAAGTTAAGCCCTTCAAAATAAAGTACTTTATAACCGCTCGAACTTCAATTTTATCCATCTTTCACAAAATATTGAACACACTCGATCAAACAAGTAACTGAACGCAAACATCTGAAACTTTGCGTCATCTCAAGGTTACTGCTTACAAAATATTATAGTTCTTTGATTCTACTAGCGCCCTCTCTGTTTAATACACGCTGCGCCATCTCCCGGAATTTTATGCAATCTGAACCAAAACATCTCTTACGAGAGCTATTTAAATGGTAAATGATGAAAAATATACTTGCAGCTAATAAACATAAATAAATAAATGCATATTTAGAAGAAACCAAATGAAAAGGCATTATATTATAAGAATAGGCGTGCTTAGTTCTAGTTAGGAATCAAAAGCGCAAAAACAAAGCACGCCTGTCCTCATAAGACTTTTTCAGTTGGTTTCTTCTAAACTACATGTATTTAAATTATGTTTAGGTTACCCTAACAGTAGACTAAATAGTAGCCTGCTCTTATCGAAAACATATACACGGTGTCCAGTAAGTACCTCCTAGTTTTTCAAGAGAATACAGGAGAGCTCAAAATAACCCTACTTTGTCATAAAAAAAATTTAGAGTGTCTCTTAAACAAGCCGAGAGCTTATCAAATCACCCTCGTATTTTAAGCAGTTGGTAAAGGCGTGGAATCTTGGAGCTGCTTGGTTTAACGGCTTTTTTTTCTTCTGGAGTGAGATTAGATGCGTTAATTAGAGATGTCAGGTTCCTTTCGATTTTCTTTGTTGGATCCGTCCGAATACCAAACTGTTGCTTCTCGATTGTCATTCAGTGTTCAAATCTCGTGGAGTAAAAATCTCCGAAGATGCCTCGTACAATCGTAGAAGAAACGACGGATTATAATTCCAATTTGACAGGATCTAAACCAAAGAACAGGTTTCGTTCTTTAGCATGTTATAGTGTTTTATATAGTCGTACTAAATTTGGAATCATTGGATAATTTAAGGGGGGTGATGCATTATCACTGCCTTTCTGCTAGATTAATGTAAGGGGTTCACAAGTAAGGTCAACGATCTAATGGTGGCAAAAAATATACTTACTCTTATATCTAACAGTGCAGAATAAGGAATAAATGGTGCGGAAATTCACACTATTACGAATGGGATGAAGGAATGTTAGATAAGAAGATATAAAATAGATATATGCACATTTGCTGAATAAGAGGAAGTGAAAGGAAATACCAAACACATATATAACTTTATGACTTACAGTAAGCAACACAAAAAATATCAATACCGCCCCCCACTCCAACGAGAGAGGCTGAATTCGTCGCTGAGCACTACCCTAGTAAACAACATTATTTGACATGTAACAAGTCATTTAACAATAGACTGACATCAGTCCATTATTATCGAGAGACTTTTTAGACTCAGGACAATGAAGTCAGCAGAGTTCATTTTACAGCAGACATGATTTATATGCTCTTCAAAGGACAACCCACGTCTATAATTATAAAAATTTTAGGTACTCGTAGATGAGTAATTATGCCCTAGGAAAGCTTTTCGGCTTATCATCACTGATTTACCCAGACATTTTTTAGATAGTATATACAGTTATTTTGCCTATGTATACAATTTCCTTTTATGAACTTTGCCGTGGTTATTTTCCTACCACAGCCATTTTTAATCTAAGTATTGGTTATACTGTTAAGAATACGTTATGGGGGTTGTTCCAAGACCGTATTTCCGGAGTTGTTACAAAACCAATAGTCGCCGGACCGTTTTGTTATCGAGAAATTTTGTTTCAACACTTTGTCTTTGCATTATAGGAATTATTGATTAAGCCGAGCAGATGTCAGAACCATTCATAATTTCTTATTCAGAAATATAAGAAACCACCAAATGACGAAAAGACCCACTGAACAAACCGAAAAACTAAACATATAATTTATTGGAATGCTTAAGCGGATAATGAAAATAAAGTTGTCGATCATGAAGATATCGAAGATCATAGGAAAAACTACAATCTAGCTTATTAAAAGCCGAAAAGGAAGCAGTCGAAAAACATGAATTAAAACGGAAAACCAAATTCTAAACTTTGGTTCACGCGAGATGTCAAGATTCTTCAGGCTGAAAAAGAAAGTCATTAAAAATTTTTATATGCACCGACTTCTAAAAGTGCGCTAAAAAGTGAAAAATTACTATAAATTTTTATATAAAATTGAAATTTTTGAAGTCGGCCCCAAACTAATACCTGACAAAATGTGATTAGCATAAACAGATTAAAAATACTTTATTTCTAATTGCTTTCTTACCATAATTTGTATAAATTAGTAGTCATTTATTTCATTCAGAAATAATTTGGCGTTGACTTCAAAAATGTCAATTTCATATAAAAATTTATAGGTATTTTTCACTTTTTGGAGCACTTTTAGAAGTCGGTTCAATTTTTTTATAAAAATTTTATTTTTTCATTTTTAGTTTAGAATTCATTATCATATCCATAAATTACTTGAACTAAGTACTAGTCGAGATTAGTGTACCTCACAATGACTCCAAGGTGGCAAAAAAGTTGTAAATCACCCTAAAATGAAACATTAAAAATTCTTTGATTCTTAGAGTTTTCCAATTACCAGTGAAATTGTGTCAAACGAATATTGAGTCTACATAGTAAATCCACTATCTCAAATTTCAAATTAGTTTTAGATTAATAATATAGCCCCCAAACCTTTCAATATCGATATTTAAAGAACTTGAGACGTATATTTCTAAGCCCGTTATATTTTATATTGCATATTGCGTTTATGTACGCCCCAAGAATTCCGCTATATCAATTTTAGACAAAATCGGAAAAAGTAAAATTTTTAGTCCCTCATATTGTATCTTATTAACCTAATAGTTGTAAAAAACTAACTTCATATTGGTAATACACAACCCCGAAGCTCCTCTAATACCAAATCTGAAAAAATGCGAATAAGGTAAAATTTTAAACCCATCATATTAGATCGACCATATTGAATTTCAAAAAATAATTTTAACGTTTTAACCTAATCTGATTTTAAACCCTTCAAAGCCCCCTCGTACCAATTTTGGATGAAATCCAGAAAAATCGAAAAATGTAAAATTTTTAGTCCGCTATATTGCATTCGCAATATGAAAAAATACTATTAAATTCATAATTTACACCCCCTATGTCAGTTCTGGAGAATATCGAAAAATGTAAAATTTTTAGGACACCATATTGAATCCGCCAAATGAGTTTTTCAAAAAATATTCTAAATTCGTTATAAAATCTTTAATCTGCCATCTTAGCTCCGCCATATTCCATTTTTTTAAATACTGTCAGATTGATAATGTGCGATCCCAAAAACTCCCCGTATCTATTTTGAATAAAATCGGACAAGATTTATTTTTTATCCACCATAGAATCTGCTTTATTGAATTTTTTAAAAGTAATTTCAGATTCGTTATGTGCCACTTGAAAACTCTCCCATACCAATTTTAAAGAAAATCGAACAAAATTGATTTTTTCGCGCCATATTGGATTCGCCATATTGAATGTTTTAAAAATAATTTTAGATTCATCATGTGCATCCCCGAAAACTCTCCCACACCAATTTTGGAGAAAATGAGACAAAATCAAATTTTTTTTGTCCGCCATATTGAATTTTTTAAAAATAATTTCAGATTCGTTGTGTACGACCTCAAAAATTCCCCCACACCAATTTTGGAGAAAATCGTACAAAATTATTTTTTTTGGCCGCCATATTATCAGCGCTATCTTGGATTTTATTGCACCAATTTCATCCAAAAAATATGGGACTACCGCAGCAACTTCCTGAACATAACGTAAAAAATTTCATCCAAATCGGTGCCGCCGTTCTGGAGTAATCAATCGGAGTACATACATAAAAAAAATACATAGTCGACGAATTGAGAACCTCCTTCTTCGAGAAGTCGGTTAAAAATAATATAGATCAAGCAAAATTACGTACGATTATTACGAAACTATTAGAAATCTAAACAGTTTATTAGGTTAATGTATTTTTTAATTTATTTAAATATAACTTCTACTTGAAACGCCCTATATAATTTCTATATGAATATTTCTTGGTAACGATGTTATAACCATACTTGTGTGATCTACTGTTTAAAAATATCAAGTTTTAGTTACACAGAAGCTCTATTAAACTCTTTCAAGCTATTCAAAGTATACGGAATAAAATAGAGAGCCCCGTCTCTATTATTTGAGCGCATAACAACGTTGAATTTGACGTGATTACGAGAAATACTTGAAGGAACCGCAGAGGATAACGAGGGTATAGCAAGGTATGTAATTTTCGCCTCAGGAGCTGCCGCCGTCGCCGTCGCGTCTTCGTCTTTATAATACCAACTAAACAGGAGAATTTTCCGAGTGATATTGTAAAAGAAATTATTACACATTCTTGTACGGTTGATCTATTTTATACTTTTCTAATGCAAAATATTAGTTTTTATATTTTGATTTTGTTTGGCACTATTAAACTTGTGCATAAATTAAAGTAACGAGACAGTGACGAATTGTTGCGATCGATTTTCTGGAGAATAGACAATGGAAAATGCTAAAAATTTGTCAGTTTACTACAGTCGTTGGTGGCCAAATATTTTCGAGATGGTAGCACTTCCGTTTATAACAGAAGTTCATGCATTCTTGCTTATTTTAAATAGAACACTCTATATATTAAGTTTTAGTTTCTACGCAAAATAAGGATGTTGATTGTATTCAAATAAAAAATAATTTTGTCACGAAACGATAGTTTCCTTAACAGAAATCCTAAAAAACACATTTTTTTTCTGAATTTTTAAGGAATATTAATTTTTATGTTATAATCAAAATTTAATTAAACCACTCTCAGGCCACGTGAGGACGAATACCAACCAAAGTGCATCACGTCCCTGCTCCATAAACATCATCCCTGTCGAAGGCTACGTTGTTAGACTAACATTATTTTATAGAACACTAGCGACCCGCCCCGGCTTCGCACGGGTGCAATGCTGATACTAAATACACTACAGAAAAACTGTGACTATTTATTTTATTTTTACAACAATTATTACATCGGCCTCCGACGCGCTATTTATAGGCACGCTGCCGCCGCCCCGGTCGGCCAGTACCGCCGCAAGCGCTACTTCCCGCATTTTTAAATCTGTAATATCTTCGAAAATATTCATTTAAATCTTGTGCTGTAAAGGACCATATAGATCTATATTAAATCAACAATGTATTTAAGCTATTTAATTGGATAAGGATTAATGCTGTATTGGTTAAAATCGCTTCAAAATTTGCCATTATTTGTCGTAAAAAGTAAATGACAAAAAAATGTTATTGTGGGATATCCATGAGAGATAGACATATACCATCGCGGAGTTTTCTGTAGACCTTTTCAATGTGTACAAATAATTAGTACATTATTTTGATAAATCTCGTAGGGTTCAGCCTGCGTTTGCAATGTAAGCGGAAAAAAATATGATAATTAACGACATCACATTAGAAACCTCAAAAATAACAGTATTTCTCCACTATTTAATGGATGTTATTATACATATAAACCTTCCTCTTGAATCACTCTATCTATTGAAAAAAACCGCATCAAAATCCGGTGCGTAGTTTTAAAGATTTAAGCATACAAAGGGACATAGGGACAGAGAAAGCGACTTTGTTTTATACTATGTAGTGATAACCATAATTTTCTTAATTTAAGCAACACTGGAAGTTTATATATATATATATATATATATATATATATATATATATATATATATATATATATATATATTCCAAGCCGAGCAACCGTCGAGCAAGCATCATTTATTTTTATTTTTATTTTCTTGGGTATAGGTTTAAGTAGTATTTCAAAAATTTTATTGTCTTAACGTTTCGCTCATTATACTGAGCTTCCTAAGAAGGATGTATATTTTTTTATATTATCTTATAATACACAGAATGTACGATAGTGAAAAGACTAAAAAGTAAAATATTCAGAAATTTAAAATTATGCTAAAATAGAAATATATATCAAAAATCACAGTGTTCACCTCGAGAATAATTTTGTAAAAGTTGTATTGTTGTTAATGTGGATTTGTACTGAATGCATCAGAGATAAAAATGTAATTTTTTTTTTGTTTTTGTTGAAATACTTATATCAAAAGAATTTTATTTTAATTTTTCTTTTCTGTATTATACATTCTTGTGTCTTATATGGTTGTGTGGAATCAAGAATTGTGAGAATAAACAGTGGAATAATGCCAAGCATTACTTTACTTTTATTTTATTTAAAAACTGCATTTATATAATAAGGTTGTAATAAATTTGGCTAAGATTTTTAACGACTTGTTTGTCATTAACTGTATTTTTCTCTTTTTTTGGGTGAATCATTTCTTTTATGACAAGTTTATGATAGTTTCCATCCATATTTAAAACTTTGGTATTTTTAACCGACTTCTAAAAGAAGGAGGTTCTCAATTCGTCGACTATGTATTTTTTTTTTATGTATGTACACCGATTACTCCGGAACGGCTGCACCGATTTGAATGAAATTTTTTACGTAATGTAAAGGAAGTTGCTGTGGTGGTCACATATTTTTTTAGATGAAATTGGTGCAGTAAAATCCAAGATGGCGCTTACAAATGGCGGCCAAAAAAATTAATTTTGTCCGATTTTCTCCAAAATTGGTATAGAGGAATTTTCGGGACTGTACCCAACGAATCTGAAATTATTTTTCAAAAATTCAAAATGGCGGATCCAATATGGCGGACAAAAAATTTAATTTAGTCAGATTTTCTCCAAAATTGGTATGGGGGAGTTTTCGAGCTGCCACATAACGAATCTAATATTATTTTTAAAAAAATCAATATGGCGGACGAAAAAATCAATTTTGTCCGATTTTCACCAAAATTGGTACGGGGGAATTTTTGGGGTCGCATATAACGAATATAAAATAATTTTAAAAAAATTCAATATGGCGGATCCAATATGGCGGACGAAAAAATCAATTTTGCCCGATTTTCTCCAAAATTAGTACAGGGGAGTTTTCGGGGTCGCATATAATGAATCTAAAATAATTTTTAAAAAAATTCAATATGGCGGATCCCAATATGGCCGAAAAAAAAAAATCTTTTTTGTCCAATTTTCTTCAAAATTGGTACAGGGGAGTTTTCAGAGTCGCATATGACTAATTTAAAATAATTTTTAAAAAATTCAATATAGCGGATCCAATATGGCTGACAAAAAAATCAATTTTGTCCGATTTTCTCCAAAATTGGTATGGGGAAGTTTTCGGGGCCTCACATAAAGAATCAGAAATAATTTTTTAAAAAATTCAATATGGCGGATTCAATATGGCGAACAAGAAAAAATCAATTTTGTCTGATTTTCACCAAAATTGATACGGGAGAGTTTTCGGGGTCACACATTACGAATCTAAAATTATTTAAAAAAATTTAATATGGCGTATCTAATATGGTGGATAAAAAATTAATTTATTTTCTTTAAATATCGATATTCGAAGGTGTTGGGGCCTATATTACCAATCTAAAATTAATTTGAAATTTAAGATAGTGGATTTTCTATGACAGACTAAATATTCGTTTGACCCAATTTGATTGGTATTTGGAACACTCTAAGAACTAAAGAATTTTTAGTGGTTCATTTTAGGGTGATTTACAATTTCTAAAAGTGCGCTAGAAAGTGAAAAAAAACCATAAATTTTTAGGCAAGGTATTTCATATATTGATTCGATTTCTTCTTGTTTGTTTATGGAAAACTTCCACGTGTTTATAATCGATCATATGGTACAAGTTTTTAATGAAAAAAATGGCTAATAATAAGTACTCAATGCAAGTAAAGGAAAAAATAATTAAATATTATAATAGTGGTGAATCAGTGACATCAATTGCAAAGAAATTTGGAATTCATCATAGCGTAATTATAAGCCATTTTCGTTCTTCAGGCTCGTTGACCACTATCCACAAAGGAGGTCGTCCACGGAAAACCAGTAAACGGGACGACCAGATAATAATTAGATTAATAAAAAAAGATCCGTTCATATCAGCAAGGTTAATTGCAAATCGATTACCACTTTATATTTCTGAAAGATTGAAATCATACCGAAGTGCCAAAAAACCATTTATTTCCGCCAAAAATAGACTAGCTAGAATTCAATTTGCAAAGGAACACTTAAATTGGAGTACAACCCAATGGAAGACCGTACTCTTTTCTGACAAGTCGAAGTTCAACTTGAAAAATTAAGATGGATTTCGGCTAGTACGCAGACCTAAAGGGCAACGTCTTAACCCTCGCTATACGCAAGGCACAGCTAAGCATGGAGGAGGAAATGTTTTGGTCTGGGGATGCTTTTCCGGACATGGAATCGGACCAATTCACAAAATTAATGGTATAATGGATCGTTTTGTGTATAAGGATATCCTAAATAATGTTATGTTGCCACACGAAGAGGAAGAAATGCCTCTTAAGTGGAGGTATCACCATGAAACGACCCAAAACACACTACTAAATGTGTGAAAGAGTGGTTCGTAAACAACAAGATTGACGTTTTGAAATGGCCAGCGCAATCACCTGATCTCAATCCCATAGAAAATCTATGGGATATTGTAGATCGCAAAATAAATCGCGATAATTACAAAAATGCGGATGACCTTTTCCGGTAAGCGGAAATGGCATGGAATGGAATTTCCGATAAAATTTTATTTAACCTTATAGAGTCCATGGCACGCAGATGCGAGGAGGTTTTAAAAAATAAGTGCTACGCAACTAAATATTAGTTAAATTTTTATTTAAACGGAATAACCTAAAAATGTGCTATTGTTTTGTCGTATAAAGAAAGTATTGTGAATTATGAAATATGGTTTTTGTTGGTTTTCATAACAAATGTTGGAAATTTTTGTTTTGTTTTAGTAAATTTAGTTTGTTAATTTTGTAAATAAATAAAACAATTTAAAAAGCAATGTGTCTTGTTATTAAGACATATTTTAATATCCACAAGTTCGTGCATATATATATATATATATATATATATATATATATATATATATATATATATATATATAGTAAAAATGGAGATGTAAATTTGCTTAATGACCAGTCAGAACTTCGCTATTTGTTGTCGCCAAATAATAATCAGTTTCCACAATTTAGTACTGCCCCCTTGTAATAGTGCTATTTTTTTGTTAGTATTTATTTGTTGTTAAAATTCACTCATGTCTTTGTGTTAAATATTTAGTCTACTTTTGTAATTCATTTTGAAAATGACTCTGTAAGTTGAAACTGCAGTCACTGTTCTTAATAAAATTTAGTGGTTTAGTAGATGCTTTTTAAACATTTCCCTACGACGATTAACTATGACATAGTACCAGCATCAACTTTTTAACTCATCAATATGAGTCCGAGACTACGACGAACGATTCACAAGTTATAATCCTGAAAACAATCATCCATAGTATTCAAAATCTTAACTTATTTTCTGTATTGCGAACATCATTTTGCATAACACAAACAGAATGATAAATTCGTAAACTAACTTCTCAAAATACTAATTTTTGTGTAAATTGGACAACTTTAACAAGTGGCCCTTAGATTAACCAAATATTCAATATTAAATCGCAAACTTGGCCGACGCCGACGCCAAGCAGAGAATCATTTATTCCGGACAGGAGTTACCAATATCCCAGCAGGAAAACGGGACAAACGTGAGTCCAGGAAATTAATGGTCAGCTCTCCTGTAAACAGGTCCTGCCGATTGGTATTTCTGATTGGACTTCCTGTTTATTTCAACTACTGACAGGAATATCTATTGACTCGAGTATATTTGCTCGGTTTCCGATAGTTGCTGTGACTGTGACGCAAGTAATAAGTATTATTTAGTTTAATTTATTTATAAAAGATAACATCGTAAAACTCGATTTTTACTTAAAATTCCACTTTTGGGAATTTTAAGTAAAAATCGAGTTTTACTACATTTCTTTTATGATATGAAGTATCGGCAAACTCAATACAATTGTTAATTTATTTATTTAAAAAAGCTAAATATATTATTTTTTACTATAGTAAAAAAGCTGTATATCTTTAAAAATTTAGTAATTATAACGGTTATGTATAGCAAGTTATATATATATATATATATATATATATATATATATATATATATATATATATATGAAGTAAAATGCGAACAGTAAATGCAAACTTCTCTCCATCACATCCTTTTTGTGTTAGAGGTTGCACAGCTAGAATAAATTGGTATAAAACGCAACCTCTAACACAAAAAGGATAATTGGTATAAAACGCAACCTCTAACACAAAAAGGATATGATGGAGAGAAGTTTGCATTTACTGTTCGCATTTTACTTCATTCATACGCAGAGCTGCATATAGTTGTACGTTTGCTGAATGTGATTTCAGTACTACAACGGCATAATGTGGATATATCCACTGCTATTGCATCTCACACGGAGGAATCCGTGAAATCCGCATAAACATATATATAACTTCCTCTCGGAGTACATAAAAATCAGTTATTTCTTAAATTAAACCAACATTTATATTTGTTTTATAAATTTTACCACGTTTTGTTAGCTGAAATTTGATAATTTTACACAACATCTCAGTACTATTTTTTATAAAAATATGAAGGTTATCACGCTCACCTACTCCAGATCACGAACTTTTTGTGCCCCAGATGCAGTAGGGATCGTAAAATACTAAAACATTTAGCGATTTTCTCTCCTTATTTTTATCCATAATAATGAAAGAGATAACGATTACCTTACAGGGCCGCAATAAAGCAAGCAACTGTTTTGCTTGCTTGGCTTGTTTAAGGAAACACGAGTAATATTTTTATATAAAAATATGGTACGCCACTGTTTTTGCCAAAGTTCTCAGTCGTGTTATGCTTTGTCAATCGAAACTGCTGAAATGGTATCATGTTTTATTGTGCTAAAAAAAAGTCAATTTGAAATAAGTATTATAATTATTTAATTGCACACTACTCACCCATAATTTGTAGGACCTAAAGATGTTTAAAAATAAACCAAAAATGGATATAATATAGTATATTTTTAACAATGCTTCATATTTTAAAAAAATAAATACATGAAATAAATTTTCAAATTTCAACGCATTAATGGCATAAAAATTGAGAAAAATAAATTAATTTTGATATTATCCCTTTACTAAGACCATCAACACAAGCAATTCTCAATGTTCTAATTGCGTGAATTAAAGATCCCTGAAGCTGTCTCGTGCAATCTAGACGAAACGTCGCATAACAATTCAAATTTGACTTGGTCTCAACTCAAGAACCACTATTTCAATTGACCAAAACCAATTTGTGTTTCTCCAAACAATTGAAAATATTTCAAATAATTTGTACTGCCACATATTATACTACTTTTTTTTTTCAGATATATAGTACTGAATGCAGGAAATGAAAATGGATTCGTTGAAGTTACAATGCTGATTTTTAAATCGAAGTCAATTACTGGAGATTACAGTGGAAAACTTTAAAGCTTGGTTAAAAGATTTTTTGCTAAAGCTGGAAACACCTTTTTTTATTGTTTTAGATAATACTTTCTATCATAGTAGACAACTTCAAAAATGGCCAACAAAGGGTGACTAAAAGAAAAAGATATCAACTTTGGAGAATTTGCTACAAAAGATACCTTGTGGTCTTTAATATCTTAGGTAGGCAAAATCTGCAAAATGCTTTGTAGTAGATCAACTAATAGAATCTTCTGGACATAAAGTTTTACGCATGCCTCCATGTCATTGCCAATTTAACCCAATTGAAATGGTATAGAGTCAGGCAAAGAGAAAATATGACAAACTGATTCTACAAGTTAAAGAACCAATAGTGGCTTGGAAAAAGGCGCTAGGAACAGTGACAAAACATAATTGGGCTAACTATATCGAACACGTGAATAATATTATTAAAAAGCAGTTGGAAATTGAAAAGAAAATTCGAGTTCTTTTACAACCACTTATTATTAATGTTGATGAGAGTGATAGCGATTCCTCAGAATAAGAGAAGTCGTCTTGATCCCTAATTCTCTTTTTAGTTATTAATAATATGTGTGTACGGACATCTTTAACAATTTTCATTTGTTTTTTTTTAAATCTCTTTTGGCATTTTCATACATAAAAATGTCACAAGTTGTATTCTCATACAATTCTTTTTTACATATTTTCTAAATTAAATTTTTAACTTAAATTTTTTATTGGCATTTTTTAATCACTTCTTTTTTTCTTTTTCCATTTTTATATAGAATATTTTTTTCTTTTGCTTATGACATTAGTAGTGTAAAATAAGAAAGAATATGTTTCCTTTTTTATATCTATTGATATTTATATAAATAAATACTTAATCTTAATTGTAATTAGTTCATTTACGATTTCTATCTTTTTATGGCAGTATTATTTTTTATGTATTTGTTACTCTGTTTCAGTGCACCTGATGCAATATGGGGGCCCTAGATTTTTGTGTCAGATCTGGATGCCTCCAACCGTGCCCCTTTCATTATTTTACATGTTTATATGCTTATATATTTATGTGTGAGGATGTTGCATGTGGAATCTTGAAATGGGGTCAATAAAAGACTCGGAGCCACGAGTCGTGCGCTGTGTTAAATCTTACCTTTTGGGGCACCAATTTATTGTTTATTTCTGTACTACATACCCATTGTTTCTAAAAATATTATTTTTTTAGTTCCGATTTTATTAGAATAGTCAATTTATTTTTAATTTTCAATTAGACTACCCTAATATTGTTATACCTAATTGGAGTATTATAATAAAAAAAGAACTTTATAAACAAATTGCGTATAATTTTTTTCTTTTACCGAAATAGTTACCAATAATTTAGAATATAAACGATTTACTTTATAAAATAAATAAATAAAGCTTTTATTGTCATAGATTTCATAGGTAAAACATTACAATATCATAGGCTCAGTTATAAAACTAAACATATTCACATATACATACACTTAAGCACGCACACTTGTACCTTCAAGCATCACCCTACTAATTCCAATATTAAAAAGTGTATCTAAAATTTTTAGTACAATAGTTTCGACAATTTCAAAATTATTAGCTAAAAACAACATATCAAAAAGGCAATGCTTATTAAAAAATGTACTAATACGTAAAGTAAATTATGTTTGACAGTAGTACATCTCTCAGAGTACACCTTACAAAATGTAGGGATATATTAATTAAATATTTTATAACCTGTTCAGTAAAAATATTATTTACCCGTTGTTCCTTTTTCTTATATATAAGCAGGTGAAACCGCGGTTAAGTGCTAGTAAAAAAAAACAGGCTAGAATCTGGTCCGACAATGAATTAGAAAAAATCATTATTTTTAGTCATATCGGTTCTACTTGATGTTCAGTTTAGTTTTTGTTGATTATTTTAATCTGTTTCTAAAAACTCTCATATTTAAAATTTCATTTAAAATATAGAACCCATTATAAATACTTAAACTCTTCATTAAATAACTCTACACAAACGGGATATAAAATTATCGATATGGCGTCTATATAGAAGGTAGAACTTCGATTTTAAAATTTTTATGTATAACATTATTTTTTCTTAAGGATATTTACTTTGTGAAAATTGTTTATAAACCATTCGACAAATTTCTTGTTAAATAACCGAAAAAGAAAATAGTAGAATGAGCCATTCCGATCCTGTTACAGTTGCCAAAAAAAATGTCACCAGTTTGACGCATTTGTCAAATTTTGACGTAAATATATATACTGTTTTGAGTATACATTGTTTAGCTAAAAAAAAATAAATAACGTGAAAAAATTTCAATATCATATGTAAAAGAATTATTTGGAATGCAAATTTTAAAATAAGTTTAGTACAACATTTAAGTGAAAATTTGCTACGTGCTTATAAAGCTGTAGATACTAAAAAGCCTTGAAATCTTTTTATCAATTTCATTGGGTAGTTATTGAGATATTTGCAAGTAAAACATTAAAAAATTGAGTTTTTTGTTATCTTTACATTTATACCTATAAATAAAATTGAAGTGTCTGTCTCTCTGTCTGTCTGTACGAAAATAATTTTTTTTTCATTGTTTTGAAATTATCAAAAGGTGCTTCACTAAAGCTGTAATATCTCGATGATTAATAGTCGAAATGTCATTAAATTTTGACATGTATCATTTGCAACTTGATATTGTATGGATGTGCCATTAGAGTCGCCATTTATGTACCAGTCTCAGGACTTTTCGAGCCGCATCAGCATTATTACTTAGAACGGCATAGGAAAACAGTAAATAATTTTTTTTGTGAAATAGTCGACTGTTCAATGCTTAAAATTAAGTTTTTCCTGTATTTTCTAATCAAGTAGTCTATGATAATAAAAGAAAATAAAATATTTTTAATTGTCATACAATGGATATAGAGTTGGCAACATCTTGCATGTTCAGGTGTGTGCAGATAATGATATAAGCCTAATATGGAAATTTTAGTTTACAATAGTAAATAAACACTTCACACGTCAAATATTTGTCTCAATATTGTTGTATAATACTAAGGGTAATGCATAATTAATACAGGTGTTAGGTAGGTAATCTAAAAGAAACATTTGGAACACTTCAGTAATATCACCTGATTGTAGTTTTTTTTTTAAGTGAACAAAGGTATTACATATTCCTCCAAAAATAGATTGAATACGTCATCTTATCAAGTTTTAGCAAGTTATTTTACATGTAACTTTTTTTTTTAATAATTCACTTTGGATGTCTGTCGTAGTAAAAACCTGAAAGAGTAACACTTATTAAATTTATTTGGAAATATAAAAATTCAAATATTACTTTTTAAAATGGTCTTTGGAATTGGCACTTATGCTCTTTTAGTTCTAGATGCATTTTGTGACCAAACTAAGTATTCGAAGATAATTTGATTTATTTCCGTCAAATCTCATACAACTTGGAACTGACCTTAAAGGTACATTTCAAGGTCAACTACATTTCCGATTGTTCAATCAAACTAAAATTTGGTAAGCATACATAAACTCAATGACAATGTAATATAATAATAATAAGAAGAAAAATAAGCGCACTCCTAACAAAAGCACAAAAACATCACCCTCTGAGTGCTATTGAACGTACAATGCTTGCAAGAGACCAAGGAGGAAGAGGATTGGTGAATATTGGTAAGCAGCTCGACCAACAAATAATAAACGTACGTTCATATTTCTACAGGTTAGCGAACTCTTCCACACTACATCGAGCGATATGCGAGGCAGACGATTCAACGCTGCTACAGTTGAGGGAACAAGATATTACTTCTCATCACCAAACAGAACAAGAGAAGTTACAAACCTGGCTACAGAAGCCACTTCATGGACGGTATACAAATGAGGTTAATCAAGACAATGTCGACAACTCAGCGTCGATCTACTGGTTGATTTCAGGACAGATGTTTCCGGAAACGGAGGGTTTCTTGTTAGCTATCCAAGACCAGGTTATTCCGACGAAGAACTCTCGGAAGTTCATCATTAGAGATCCCTCAATAGAAAATTACCAATGCAGATATGGCTGTCGAACATCGGAGACAATTCAGCACATAACTGAAGGATGCCAAGCGTTTGCCGCAACCAAGTATAAGGAAAGACACGACTCAGCCGCTAAGATACTCCACCAAGAGTTAGCAGAAAAGTTAAACCTATTACAGGTAGGGAAAGTGCCTTATTACAAGTACAATCCGGAGCCTATTCTTGAGAACAACCAGTTCAAGTTATATTGGGACCGAACGGTTCTGACGGATCAAACAGTAGCTCATAATAGACCAGACATTATACTAATAGATAAAATTTCTAGGCGAACTACACTAATCGACATTGCTGTACCTAACAACAACAACCTAAAGCTTAAATACAACGAGAAGATCGTCAAATACAGAGATCTGGAGGTCCAAATCCGAAGACAATGGGCAATGAACAGCGTCCAAACGATTCCCATAATACTGTCAACAACTGGAGTGATACCAAAAAACCTCCTGCAGAACATCAAGGGACTGGGCCTTAGTGAGCATCTATATACACCTATGCAGAAAGCAGTTCTCCTTGCAACCGCGCGAACCGTCCGAAAGTTCGTAGGAAATACAGCAGACAACGTCACCTAGGACCCGATAACATGGAAAGGGTTCCCACAGAGCTTTATACTTTTGGTGTCTTTGTATGCCTGGTATGAGTGAATAATCCCTGGAGGGGGTGCGAAGTTGTTTGGCTTGAAATCAACTAATAATAATATAAAAATTACTTTATTGTCCAGTGCAAAATTTTTATTAACAAGGTCTAAAAATATATTTAAAAAATCCAGAACATATGGAAAAACAATAATGTACACTTTAAAAACAATAACAGAAGAAGCAAACATCAAAAAAAGAAGAAACAAGTTATGCAGAAAGACAAACATTATCTAATACAGCGTATCGGACAAGAATTCATTAATACTGTAGTATACCTTCTCAACAAAGAATGTCTTCACAATCCTCTTAAATATTATCTTGCAAGTTATTTGTCGCATTTGCCTAGGAAGGTGATTAAACATGTTTTGCTGCTACGAATTTTTCGCACAACAGACATATGGTTTCCAAAATCATTGACTTAATAAACACAAGACTTTCACCGCTTATGGACGCCTTGGCAACTGTTTTTGTTATTTGTAATGAGAGCGCAAGATGGGAAATTTCCAAGTATTAAATCCAACTCATTCAATACGTTTTGTTATAGTAAATAGTAGCAAAAAAGCAAGACATTTGAATATGCAGTGTTGCCGTGTTGGACAGTAAATCTAAAATACGGTTATAAGTTTTTAATCCCTCCGTTTATAACTTACTTAAAAATACAAAGCAAATATTGCCAAGACGATCATTTTATATTTATATTGATGAGTTTTTATGAATATAAAACAGTACTATATGTATATTATCTATTTAGATAGATTTAACAAGTGCGTTGTTAAGGAAGTTTCTGCAGTAGTCCCATATCATTTTGTTTAAAATTGGTTCAGTAAAATCCAAGATGGCGCAGAAAAAAAAAATTTTTGTCCAATTTTCTCCAGAACTGATATGGGGAGATACCGAATTAATTGTTTTAAATTCATAATGGCGGACTAAATATTTTCTATTTCTTAATTTTGTCCAAAATTGGTACTGGGTGATTTGGAAGGGTATAAAGTACGAATATAAAATTATTTTTGAAAAATTTAAAAATCCCTCGATTTTGTATTAAATTGGTACTGGATGGTTGTGTGCAGATTAAGACTTTCAATGTATTTTTTTAATTCAATATGAAAAACTAACAATTTTATATTCTTCTAATTTTGTTCAAAATTGATAATTGGTGTTTTTGGGAGCGTAGATTATAGCTTTAAAATTATATTTTTTCGATTCTCCCAAAAATTGGTGGGGGGGGGGGGCGGGGCGAACATTACAGATGTAAAAGTAAGCTAGCTAAACTCAATAGGCTGAATGAAACGTCAGACTAAAAATGTACATATCTCAAGCCCTTTCAAAATCCGTATTCGGGGATTTTGGGGACGTAAATTAAGAATCAAAAATTAATTTCTTAAAATTCAAGACACAAGATTTAAGACGAACTAAATTTTTATTTTATCCAATTTTATTTAAGACGGATTTTTCAATAAATCTTAGAATCAAAGAATTTTTTGTTGTGATTTCAATTAAAGGTCGCTAGGAAGTGGCAACCGTGCGGTAACAAGGAGGAGGTTATCCTCTTTAGTCGGCAAGACGGAATATGCAACATTGCCACATTTTGAACGGAAATCCAACCATTTAAATTCTTTTATTCTTGTTACCAAGGCATGTATATAACATTTTATTACTGATATTCAATCATTCGTAACATTGTAATAATGACTGAGTTATGTGCTATCATTGTGTTCATTTTATGAGCGTCAAAATTATAGCATTGGAGTAACAGTCTTGTGTTTATTTAGTCAATGCCAAAATGTACAATGACAGAAATGTTTGTATCTTCAGGAAGAGGAAAGAGGTTTACTCAAATCACGCGGTTTAGCTCTACATATAAAGCGTATCGCACTTTTTTATAAAATAAAGATTGACTGAAATAAATAGTTCGAGCAACTACCCCAGAAACACATCCGATAACGCAAATGGGACTCTATTAATGCATAGTAGACGTCGAGAACGATTGAAGAATCTAACTCACCAGAAACAACCCGGAGTGAGTCCCCGAGATAGTTTCTGACCCAAAGCCAAAACATGCCTATCAAACCCAAGCTTTCCATCGTAACCTCATTAATACATTTAAAAAATTTTAATACTACCATCTTTTCACCGCCTTTAAATCTTCGTTAACAAAGTTTTTCACCTAGCGCAGGTCTCAGTGATGCCATATGATGGTTGTATGTTTCAAGGTCACTTCGCTTTGCATTAACCAATTAGGCTAAAATTTGGTACACATACAGGATTGCGCAACATTGTGATAAGATATTCCATCTTCTTTATTTTTCATAAATTTGAAAAATATGTTTTAAGAAAAGGTATATAATATGAAAATTTCCACATTTGGTGTTTCATACAGCGTGGCGTTAAAAAAAAAATAGTTTTTTCTTATGGAATACTCTGTACATCTTTAAATATTTGGATTGTCTCAAGAAGTATCCGTATGATAGAATATCTGGTTTTAAATTTTATTGTGAAGTGTTGCCAGCTTTTTCAAAAAATTTGATGGTTTACTTACGAAAACAAATAGTTGAAGAACAAATATAAAAATTACTCCACATCAAATAAATATAAAACTAATAGTATTAATTAAACTTAAAGTAGTTATTTAAAACAACACCGTCTAATTAGTTGTTTAAAAGGTCTTTCATCTTCTTAAATACACAGTTCAATATATTTCTCAAATTCACAATGCAAAAGGCGACACATTCAATACTAAAATATTGAAAACAATTTCCTCTTCTGGTTCTCATTTTTTTGTTGTAGGCGATATTTTATAAACTTGTAAAGCTCCTTCCAAACCTACGATCCGGGTTTGTGGCATTTAAAAAGGTTACGATAGGCTCAGTATGATGAACTGAGGCACCATCATGAAGAAACCACATTTCTCCATGATCCAATTACCGTGATTACCGACAATAACTCCCCCAACATTTAAAAATCACATAGCTTGGAAACTGTATCTTACAAAATAAATATTTTTCGCTGTTTAATAATGAAAATTGTATCTGTTCTTCCATTCCTATGAAACGTGCCTTCATCACCAAATGGCATCAAATCAGCAAAATTTCTTTGTTCATTTATTTGGTTTTGAGTCCACGGACACAACTCCAATCTTTTCTGATAATCTTCGGGGAACAATCCTTGGAATAACTAAATGTGATACGGGTGCATTTTATGAGTCGTAAGTATTCGCTAAACAGTCCTCTTTCAACATGAGCCTGTCGAGAAATCTGACGTTATTCAACATACAAATTTTCGGGAACTGTTTAAAGTACATTTAAATGATTTTCTTCAGGATGAGCACGTTTTTTTTTTGAGTTTTTTGTTGTATGCCACGTTGCCACTTCATCAAAAACGTTTCATAAGTTTTTCAAACGGCCTTCTTTCAAGCTGATTTCTCTTGAGAAATCGATGTCGATAGAATATTTTTCCTAATAGCGCATTCTTATCACTAGCTCTCAAAACAAAAGTCGTATCTACAATCTCGGCTTGTACAAAATTCATTATTTAAAATTTAAACGTTAATATTGTAGTTTTTATAAAACAAGTTAAAACAATACTCTTTACTAGTGGCAGATAAATGATAATTATTACTTTGACGTAAATATAAATAGATAAACGTATTTTTATATGCAATTAACAAAAATGAACAAGTAGTGCTGATAAGTATAGAAAAACTATAAAAATAAGAGATAGAGAAACAATATCTGTACATGATAAAGTTGTTATATACTGGATCTCCAATTTAAAACATAAAAAAAATTAAATTATTTCATCAAATCAGTAAAACTTTGGCAAATATCATGTGAGACAATTGCTTAGACGCTATTTTAGACCTTAAATGGCACATTTATCTTTCTTACTTTTAATTTTGTGTACTATAATTGCTGTGGATTGAAAGAAATAAAGATTATAAAGAACCATGTTTTATTTAAAAGGGTCTAGCCGATTAAGAGCTACTCTGAGGGATACACTGCAAACAAGAAAATTATGTAAGGAATAAGAGTCTTGGACATAATCTCAAATATAGCCCAAAGGAAATAAAAGGGGATAGATCACGTGGTTAAGCAAGATCCTATCAAATGAACCCTCAAAATATTGCAATGGAGAATTATTAAAATAAGTGTAAAACTATTGGCGGGGAAAAGATGCAGAACAGAGAGATATGGAACTTGAAAGAGTCATATTACCAGCTGTGTAGTTACGAGCAGCTACTGGCTTTTATGTATTTTCAAATTTTTTATAATAATATGTGGTGTTCCACTTAAAGTTGTGCTTAAATGTTAATTTTATGACCCAAATTCTCGCTGCAGTTATAATAATCTATCCAACTTATTTTCAATTAACTGCCTGTTGGAGAAATCCGAAATTCATTCCGCTGTGTGGAAACTTGCCAAATTTCCCGCAGCTAAACAGATCTTAGATAGGTTTAGGAAATTAAAGGCGATATTACGATGACCAGTAGTTTGAAATCATTTATGCATGGAGTTTAATGAGTATGCAGTAATAATAAACTATTCAATTAGTAAAGGGTGTTTTTTTTATAGAGGTATAGAACTTTTAAATGGAATAAAACAAAGATGAATTTTTTAAATTGACATGAAATTTACTTTATTCGAAAGATAATCTTCTGGTATTATAATTTAAATATGACTTCTGGCATATGACCGCTACGGCTGGCTTGGACGTAGTCTAATCTGGAGGTCCAATTTTCGATGACTTTTTCCAACATTTGTGGCCGTATATCGGCAATAACGCGGCGAATGTTGTCCTCCAAGTGATCAATCGTTTCGGGCTTATCGGCGTAGACTAGCGACTTCACATCCCCACAGAAAATAGTCTAGCGGCGTTAAGTCGCACGCTCTTGGAGGCCAATTCACGGGTCCGAAACGTGAAACTATGCGGTTACCAAACGTTTCCTTCAATAAATCACATGTTGCGCCGTCTTGTTGAAACCACAGCTCCTGCACATCATGGTTGTTAAAATTGATGAACGAAAAAGTCAGTAATCATGGCTCTATAGCGGTCACCATTGACTATAACGTTCTGACAAGCATCGTTTTTAAAGAAGTACGGACCAATGATTCCACCAGCCCATAAAGCACACCAAACAGTCAGTTTTTCTGGATGTAACGGTGTCTCAACATACCCTTGAGGATTATCATCACTCCAAATACGGCAGTTGTGTTTATTGACGTATCCATTCAAACAAAAGTGAGCTTCATCGCTAAACAAAATTCGTTTATGAAAATAGGGATCAACGGCAATCTTGTTTTGGGCCCATTCACCGAATCTACGCCTTGCTAGGTGATCGTGTAGCTTCAATTCTTGCACGAGTTGGATTTTGTAAGCACGCAAACCTAGATCTTTCCTCAAAATCTTCCATAAAGTGAATGGACACATATCCAATTTCTGTGCACGATGGCGGATAGACTTATTCGGGTCTTTCTCTACGCTACGCTCTACAGCAGCAATGAGTTCTTCTGTACGCACTGTACGACGTCTCTGTGGATGCGTATTATCATTTAGAATAAACATGGTGCGAAAACGTTTCATAGTTAATCGAATTAATTACTCTGATGGACGATTATGTTGACCGTAAAATGGACGTAATGCGCGATACGTATTTCGAACAGAACCATGATTTTCAAAATAAATTTGCACAATTTGGAAGCGTTGTTCAGGCGTCAGTCTATTCATGTTGAAATGCCAAACCAAACTAAACATAAACCACTTGACAGCTGACAAAATGGCCGCCAGTTAAAAAAGTGTTGCCAACTTAAAGTTCTATACCTCTATAAAAAAAACACCCTTTATATACTAAATCAATTTCTAACATATGAAAATATGAAGTACGAAAAAACTTTCAATTATTTTAAACAAAAAAATTAAAAAAAATTCCAAGTTAATTTTGACTATCGAAACAAGTAACACAAAAACCATATTAACCTTGATAATGAGACTAGTGAAGTTTTAGCCCTAGGAGAAAAGTTTTCTCTTCAAATAAGTCATGAAAACACATTATCGATTACGGAATACGTTGCATGCGTGCAATCAGCTATGTATAATAAACCCGATTACATCGAAGACTCAATCCGGATTAATATAGTCAATGCTATGACAAATCATAAAATAAAAACCAGACACAAGAATATTAAATTTAATCAGTGACGCGGAAAATATGAAAAATGTAGTGGACTGTATTTTTGAATTGGTAGAAAAAAGGAAAATGAAAAACTTGCACAAATCGCTTACCTTTCCGTACGGTCAATAGGGCACACAATCTTGATCCTGAGGGTACCCCTTTTGCTGATGTTCACCTTTATTTTCTTCCCGTACTTTAAGGTTCGCAGAAATTGTCTCTAAAATTAATTGCTTATTCTGCCACCATACCAACCGGAGGAACGATACCGTACTCGACCCTACTTAGAGCGTGAGTTGATTGTATATGACCAATTCGCTTGGATTGGCTATGCGACTTGTGCGCAGCAAAAAAGTTAAGAAAAAATAAAATAAAAAGTATTTTGAAAATAACAATGTTTATGATAAAAGCGACATAAATTGAAGTGTAATTCTAAACTACATTATTATGTCACATAAGTTCCTAATTGGAATAATTAAATAATTTAATTGCCCAAAAATAAAATAACTTGTTTTTAAACCTCGTAAAAATAGAGGAAAATAAAACAATTACGAAAAAATGAACTTTATAATAACTCGCAGGGAAGCTTCAACCTCGAAAGGTGACAAATGACCTTTAACTTTAGGTTTTGACCTTGAATTAGAAATAAAGCGAAGAGTATATGCAATGATTCGTTGTATCTTAGGTAATGTGGAAAATCGATCTGGTAAAATAAGAAAATCATCACAAAGAAGCGAAGCGTTCAAAACTATTTGTTTTTCTTCCTTGGATATCTCTAAACCAGATTGACCCGCAAAATTGGGCTGTGTCGGCCAGAAAACTCGATTCTTAGATAAGAATTCTGGGCCAGACCACCAGATGGGAGTATCCAAAAGTTGCTAAGGATTTTGACCACGACTAGCACAGTCTGCTGGATTATGCTTGGAGGAGACGTGGTGCCAAGATGAAATAGGTAAAATTTCCTGAATGTAACTTACTCGATTGGCAACAAATGTCTTCCATTTATGAGGAGAAGAAGACAACCAAGCAAGTGTGACCATGGAATCTGTCCAAGTATGTATGGCGTCAAAAATAACAAGATCAGCATAACTTTCCTTGACGAATGCTACTAGATCTGTGAGCAAAACTGCTGCAAGACGCTCAAGTCTTGCTATTGATACAGTTTTTAATGGCGCAACACAACATTTGGCGGAAATAAGAAAAGTTTTGACATTGTTTAATGTGTCTTCTACACGAAAGTAAAGAACACCAACGTATGCGACCTGCAAAGCATCGCAAAATCCATGTAGTTTTATTCGAGATATCGCATTAGAGTCTACATAACGAAGGATTTTGATATCAGCAAGCTTGGGCAATTCGGCTTTGAATTTGGTCCAAGTTTCGAGAATATCGTCGGACGGAAACTCATCCCAAAAACTTTGGATTCCCATAAACGTTGCAAAAGACGTTTTGCAAGTAACAAGCAAGGAGAAAAAAAACCGAGTGGATCAAATATTCTACTAATCTCAGATAGAAGATTGCGTTTAGTACAGGGGCGTTCCATGGGAATATAATAATAGGAAAAAATGTCTGAACTGGGGTCTCACTTTAAACCTAATATTTTTATAAAAGAAGAATCATCTTTATCAAAACTGCAAGACTCCTGGATATCTGAGGGAGATATATGAGCTAAAAGAGCAGGATCGTTACTTGCCCATTTACTTAATTCAAATCCTCCGTTCTTCATAAGTTCAATGAGTTCAAGCTGAAGTGACAACGCAGATTTTAAATCGTGACTACCAATTAATCCGTCATCTATATAAAACTGGCGACGAATAACTTGCCAAAAATAAAATAACTGAGATTCCTGAACAATCAGTTTCAGCAAAAAATCCAAACTATTTATCTGTGACAATTCTCAAATAATGATTTTGAAACCTGACAAAAGCAACAAAACAGTTATAATAAACACCACTGATTATAATAAGAAAATGAACGATTTATTAAAAGATTCAAGAACATACAAAAAGTTACGACACGACCCGACCAATATATTTCAAAATAAAAATAACCAATTAATCAGGAAACTTTTGTCTAAAAAACTCATAACAGATACGCAACGGGGTTTCACCAAAAATATATAGTTTATCCAAACGACATAAACCTGGTGTTCCTCTAAGACCAATAGTATCGAGTATACAATCACCATTTTACAAATTATCGAAATACCTTTTCAGCAGTTTATCGAATATAAATGTGAAAAATAGTTATTATATAAAAGACTCTTTTACTTTCAAAAAATGTATTAATGACACAAGTATTCCAAACAACTATAAATTAATCTGACTAGATGTCGTCTCGTTATATACAAATATTCCCAATGACCTATTAACAGATAAGAGCAAAATGGGATAACTTAAAAGCTTTACCACTTTAAACTTAGAAACTTTCACTGAAGCCATAAATTTAACCCTTACCAATAATTACTTTCAATATCAAGATACATATTATCAGCAGCTTGATTGTTGAGCAATGGGCTCACCAATATCATCTACGGTAGCACAGTTGGTCATGGAATATCTGAAAGAAAATGTCTTAGACAAACTTGATATACCGATTCAATTTTTTAAGTAGTATGTTGACGACTGTGTAGCAGCTGTCCCTAAAAATTAAATTGACACCAAACTAAATGCATTCAACAATTTCCACTAAAAGGTGTAATTTACATCAGAAATTTAACAAAATGGAAAAATAAATTTCCTTGACCTCACACTATTTCGAAATTATGAAAATAAAAAGATTGAGACGATGTGATACACAAAAGATATATGGACGCTATCTCAACTATCAGTCACATCATCCGAAATCCCACAAGAACAATGTAATAATAGGTCTGGCTGATAGAGCTTTAATTTTAACTTCTCCAAAATATCGTCAAACACCTTTAAAGAAAGTCAGACAAATCCTGTGATAATAATTTCCGCGAAAGACAGGAAAGAAACTACCATAAACTTCAAATAAAGGAAATGCTACATATAAAAAAGGAAAACAAGCGATCAATGACAAACAAGATATCAAAAACCTAAGCCAAATATATTTTAATCTAATAAACTAAACCATCTATTGTAGTCCTTATTGTTTTGCACCACACTGTATAGTCGATATTGATAAAATTTATTAGTAAATCAAAAAAAACTAAATAAAAAGTTTCCAAATAAAAAATAACGAGTGATAGTAACCAAGGGAAACTTCAAATATTTTTCTAAGAAACCTGACACAAGTAAATTGAAGTGCCTACTTAGAATAATTTTTATTTTTCCTTTTGAATTCATATTATTTTATAGATTGATATTTTTAATTAATATTGTTAATGTTTAAGTGTTAATTTAAGTCATGTGAGTGTGCGTTTGTTACCATGTTTAGTTGTATTTTGCTTTTTATTTTAGATTATACATTTGAAAAAGCCCACTACATAGGGCAAAGCGTCAAGCACAGAAAAGTAGTATTAATCTGAAACCTAATATAAACATATATATATATATATATATATATATATATATATATATATATATATATATATATATATATATATGTTTATACGGATTTCACGGATTCCTCCGTGTGAGATGCATTAGCAGTGGTTATATCCACATTATGCTGTTGTAGTGCTGAAATCACATTCAGCAAACGTACAACTATATGGAACTCCGTATGTAAATGAAGTAAATGCGAAACAGTAAATGCAAACTTCTCTCCATCATATCCCTTCTGTGTTAGAGGTTGCACAGTTAGAATAAATTGTAATAAAACACAATTCATCCTATTCCACCACCATCGAGATGGTGGCCTGCCTGTACCACCATACCGAGAAGAAAGTCAAAGCTTACACTCCCCGCCACAGTGATAGAGCAGAGATACATGTTTCCTCTTTTACTAGATACATCAGGGTACCGACATGCACCTGGCTGTGCAAAGGACAGATCGGAAGGAAGTATGCAACACTGAACGCGGCTTCGCCGACCTCTCGTCGGATGGCTTATATATGTTTATACGGATTTCACGGATTCCTCCGTGTGAGATGCATTAGCAGTGGTTATATCCACATTATGCTGTTGTAGTGCTGAAATCACATTCAACACTTACATACGGAGTTGCATATAGTTGTACGTTTGCTGAATGTGATTTCAGCACTACAACAGCATAATGTGGATATAACCACTGCTAATGCATCTCACACGGAGGAATCCATGAAATCCGTATAAACATATATAAGCCATCCGACGAGAGGTCGGCGAAGCCGCGTTCAGTGTTGCATACTTCCTTCCGATCTGTCCTTTGCACAGCCAGGTGCATGTCGGTACCCTGATGAGTCTAGTGAGAGACGAAACATGTATCTCTGCCGTATCACTGTGACGGGGAGTGTAAGCTTTGACTTTCTTCTCGGTATGGTGGTACAGGCACGCCACCATCTCGATGGTGGTGGAATAGGATGAATTGTGTTTTATTACAATTTATTCTAACTGTGCAACCTCTAACACAGAAGGGATATGATGGAGAGAAGTTTGCATTTACTGTTTCGCATTTACTTCACACACATATATATATATATATATATATATATATATATATATATATATATATATATATATATATATATATATATATATATATATATATTGAAACTACGAATTTTTGCTCTCTAATGAAATCTCACTATACCATAAAAAATAATATATTATTACCAACTATAAATGCCTTACCAAATCCTGGCAACACCCTGTAAGGTACCTCAGTTCAGACTTACCTAATGATTGTCCTAATGCTGACTGGAGTCTACCTATACGCTAGCTCATCTCAGGGTAGATTTGTTGTTTTTATATTTTTCCACAATTTTTAATATATTGCCTGTGTAAGTTTTATAAATGTCTAAATCGGGAAAAAGGCGCCACCAAATTTTACTTTAGAATGAGCCCTAATGATTATACTACGAGCAATTGTAGTAAAGAAAACTTGGAAAAGAATAAATATTCAATATGTCATATCCAGGTAAATAAATCGCAGAGTCTAAGTACTTAAAAGTATCCTAATTTAAAATTATAGGAAATAAAACCAATTAAATAGAGGCCAATACATTTATTCCTCACGGTATACCCCTTCCCAGATAATAAGTCCACCCCTGGAAAAAGTTATCACCAGTGTGAATTATTGCAAGCTCCTCTAATGGGGCTATCTAATAGAAGTGCGATTACAAATGTTAAATTGAAATAGAGAAACCTTGTTGACTTAGTCGAAAGTTATTGTCTTTCTATGACGTAGCAAAATGTGAATATTAAAACAAAAGAATAGTAAATTAAACTTGACAGTGTCCTGCACAGTGAACGGCAAACCGATCCAAAAAGTAAACAAATCAACTACTACCTTTGGAAGGTTTACGTCGACATAGCCCAGTTATAGAAGAAAAGAACACACTCTATTTTAAACTGGACTATGAAGTTCCATAAGCCCAACAATGCAGGAGACTATCAACTTTGCAGTAATAAAAAAAATAAGCAATATCAAAAAAACTACAAAAATATCTGCAAAGAGAAAGAATTAGAAAATTGATAAGGAGAGAGATAATGAGTGTTTAAATGACAGATAACAAAAATATAAGCAATAGAAAATTTAAAAAAAGTGATAGATAATTACAAAAATTAGATCATAGAAATCAATTTATAACTGTCTCTCAAGTGGTTAAAATCTTAATACAATTTTTCTGAAAAGTATGTTACAATTTTGAACAAAATAACTAGTTTCCAAAATATTCAATTATTAAACAATTAAAATTTTCAATAAAGGTATCATTATCATAATCATTATTTTAAACAATAATTAAATGGGTACTTGGCCACTCTGGGACTCTAAAACAGAACCATAAAAAAAACCTCAATTACAGTAGAGTATCGCAAAAATAAAACATTTAAATTTGAGGTTGTAGCGCAACGAAGTCGACAGCGTTTCACCTTACATAGTTTTCTGGTTCGCCGCAAATATATCATATGATAAATTACCAAAAGATAAATATCATTAAAAAAATATATTAAAGTCCAGATATTTAAAGTCTATTAATTAGAAAGGTTCAAAAACATATACACAAGAATCCCCTACCTGTTAGCCCTCTAGGTAATCGAACAGAAAACTGTGTTTAGATAACTAAACGATTCAAAATACAGGTTTAATACCCATTAGGCTTAACAGTCAGAAACTCTTGTATACATACTTTGGCTAAAATTAGGCACTTAGCTGAATCACTTTAAAACAGGTGGTTGAACAAGGCCTGTGACATAGACGGCTTCCCCAGAAAGGACGTTGACCTGGCTCAATATGGAGATTGTCCCTTTCAGAGACTCACAATCCCCGAAGTGCAGCACGAAAACCCAAACTGTACATTATAACTATTCCAAAAACATACTATAGTTATCCCAAAGACAATACTGTAGTTATTCCTAAGACCCTCGAACTCAAGAAGATGGTGGCATCTGCTAACTGATAAGCCGTTGTTTCTGGCTGGCTGAAGAAAATAATCGCCAAACTGGCTGTAGAGTGAAACGACCAAAATCACCAAAAATTGTTTGCATCCCGACTCGGTTTTGTTACATTAATCGGCCATTTATGACCAAGTCCCTTAACTTGGGAAAGTGTAAGACTAAAACCACGTCTTCACGCTCTTGCGTCAGATAGCCAAAAGAGAACGATTTCTCTCAAATCATTAGCACATTTCTTCCAACGGAAGTTACCAAAAAAACTTTATAAAAACGTCTATCAAAAATCTATCCAAAAAAATAACCTTAATCTCGTAGCCATAATCTCGAACCCTTGAAATTTATCGTACAATTTCAACTACTTCCGGAAAATATATACAAAAATTCTTCTCAACTTTAAACTGGCCAGTACTGAAATCAGACAGAGACAACCAATATCTTAATAATCTAACCTGCCTCGTCCTACAAAATGAATACCCAATAACAAACTACTTAATGGGTGCGAAATATTTAAAAATGAAATCCATTTAGTTCGAATTAGTTCGAGATAGTTCGAGGGTCTAATTTACAATATTATAATTACCAAAAATTCTAACTAGTAAGGTAAAAAGAAATATTCAACTAATAAACTAAAAACAACATAATGAAAAAAAAATCGATACTATTTTATTTCGAATTTAACATTTCGATAATATTCAACTGATGGGCCATCTTATAGGCAACCCTAAAAACTTTTCAAGAAATTGAGTGGACCTGACCATTTACCAGCTGATATGTGACAATAAACAAACATTTTCTGAAAAAGGAAAATCAAATAATAATCACAAGAAAACAAATAATCCTATTTATATTTATCCAAACATCACGAAAACGCTTTTCCCAATATGTGATACATTGTCTCGAGGTACCTAACGAAATTTACAAATTACAGAAATATGTTAAGTTTCGATGTCAATCAAAATTTCAAAATGTAAACAAAAGGAATGATCTGAATATAGATGAAACCAATATTAATGAATGAAAAACAAAAGGTAATCATTAGTTTTATAGTAGAAAACATTGTTTATTGTAAATTTATGTACAAAACAAAAAATCTATTTATGACTTTAGTAATCTGAACCTGTAATTTAATCTTGAAAAATGTAAACAAAATATTTATTATTTAAACCCAATTTTTAACCGTAACAATATATATATATATATATATATATATATATATATATATATATATATATATATATATATATATAAAAGGTTCTGTCATATTATCATATTTAAAAATATTTCTATATCCAGCACAATAAGACCCTCTTTTAACATACCGTGCACAAAAAATGTAACCACCGAATGGATCATATCTCCATTCTTACGTGGTGTTTTACTGGCATTATTTTTTAATTTAGAAAAGTAAGTCAACTTTTTTGATACACCTTGTATCAAGAAATGCCATTTTTTATTCGAAATAAAACGCTTCAAATGTATACGAAAAACCTAAACCCAAGATCATCGATACATATATTACCGTCAGCCAAAATAAGCAGGAAGTTCAATCTGAAGTGTCAGAGTGCCCGCCGGCCGGCAGGACCTGTTCGCAGGTAAGCTGGGCCATTAATTTCCTGGACTCACGTTTATTTTGCTTTCCTGCGGCGATATTGGAGGGTTACTGTTAGAATAATGATTTAGACGTGTTTAAAGTAATGTAAGTATGTAGTCATTAACATAAAAATAGGATAGAAGTGGTTTATAGGTAAATTTTAATTTGTTTTTGGAAAGGTTTTTAATTTTAATGCTTCAGGTATATTATTAAACAATTTATTAGGAAAGATATTCATTTTTAATGGCCCTCTGCTACTCCTTTTAAAGGCTTCATCGGCCCCTGATGGTGTCCATTGGGAATCTCTCTGTTCTCGATCAGCGTTTCCCAAGTGGTTTTTGTTTTTGGAAAGGCTTTTAATTTTGTTGATTCAGGTGCAATATTAAACAATTTATTAGGAAAAATGTTCATTATTAATGGCCCCTAGTTGCCCCTGCAAATGCTGCTGCTCCTTTTAAAGGCTTCAGCGGTCCCTGAAGGTGTCCATTGGGAATCTCTCTGTTCTCGATTAGCGTTTCCCAAGTGGTTTTGGTTTTTGGAAAGGTTTTTAATTTTATTGATTCAGGTGTAATATTAAACAATTTATTAGGAAAGATATTCATTTTTAATGTCCCCCGAGTTGCCCCTGGAAATGCTGCTGCTCTTTTTAAAGGCTTCAGCGGCCCTTGAAGGTGTCCATTGGGAATCTCTCTGTTCTCGATTAGCGTTTCCCAAGTGGTTTTGGTTTTTGGAAAGGTTATTAATTTTAATGATTCAGATATATTATTAAACAATTTATTAGGAAAGATATTAATTTTTAATGGCCCTCGAGTTGCCCCTGGAAATGCTGCTGCTCCTTTTAAAGGCTTCAGCGGCCCCTGAAGGTGTTCATTGGGAATCTCTCTGTTCTCGATTAGCGTTTCCCAAGTGGTTTTTGTTTTTGGAAAGGCTTTTAATTTTATTGATTCAGGTGTAATGTTAAACAATTTATTACTGGACTTCCTGCTGCTCCTTTTAAGGACTTCAGCGCCTCCTGGAGGTGCCCATTGGGAATCTCTATGTTGGCGACTAGCGTTTCCCAAGCGCTGGTTTGCTAACCTCCGGAGGTTCGAGAGCTTCATAAAAAGAGTTCGAGAAAAAAATATTTTAATGATGGAATTTTAAATTAAACATCGCAATATGCAACATGCAACATATTCTGCAAATAATGCGAATTAAAGGCATCCTAAAGAATTTAATTAACATCGTTGAACAGCTAAACTCCAACACCACAACACAAATCTCAGTAAGCGGCAACCTAACTAAGGATGTACCGATAGCATCGGGCATACGACAGGGGGACTCTCTGAGTCCATTACTGTTTAATATAGTAATGGACCAAATAATTGAGAACGTCAAAAGAGCGGCACCAGGGTACAGAATGAATACCGGGGAAATAACAATAATATGTTACGCTGATGACGCCGTCATAGTCTCGGAAAATGAAGACTTCTATTTGCATTCCACACCATAAGCAAGCAATTCATCATGAAAATATCCATCGATAAAACTAAGTCAATTGTAATAAGCAAAGTGCCCTTAAGATGCAAACTAGTAGTGGATGACAAACCAATAGAACAACTCATGACCTTTAATTACTTAGGAGTTGAGATATCCGCAAACCAAGACAGAACAAGAGAAGTAAGAAACCAAGTAAACAAGGCAAATAGAATCTCAGGAAGCCTGGCGGATATAATATGGCACAACACATACATGAGCAAGGACGCAAAAACAAAAATCTACAAGACCTGTATTCGACCGATAATACGTACGCAATAGAGACGAGAGCTGACAACACAAAAACAAAATCAATTCTAAGAACTTCCGAAATGAAAGTACTAAGAAGAATATCGGGATACACATTAAGAGATCACATACGCAATTCAACAATACGCGAGGAACATGGAATGCAGGATATAGTAAGATGGGGACGGAAGCGCAGAAGAGCCTGGAATGAGCACGTAGGAAGAATGGCGCTAAATAGGATAGCGAGAATCACCCGAGATGGAACACCGGAAACCAGAAGACCAATAGGTAGACCACCTAAAAGGTGGAGAGAGTCCTGGATTTCAACATCGAATGAAATCAATGAATGAGTTGGAAAAAACAGGCTGTAAGCCTATAACAAGAGGAAGAAGAAGAAGAATATGCAACAGTCTGTAACGCGACGAGTCGCTACGCCCCTAGCAATGCGGGAACATTTTCGAACGAGCCGGCAACTTCTACTTCGGCGAACCAAGACCTTTCTTAAATGTGCACAAAACAACGAGAATAATGATTGCCGATATAAAAACGCATCCGTCACATATAAGGAAGCGTAGAGTCGAACTGAATCGTACGATGAGCTTAAGAATCTCGAGTCATTTCAAAAAGATAAATCAGTTAATAGTTAGTGCATTGTGTGTATATAAATATTCGTAGTGCAAACCAGTTTAGTGATTTCTTCTTATATGAATAAATTACAACTCAAGCTCTACAAATCGCAAGTGCGATGTTTTAGTTTCTCGTTATGATTACACGGGGGGTTCGCCAATTTATTCTGCATTTTATAAGGGCTTGACAAGAAGAAAAAGGTTGAGAATCGCTGGTCTAGAATTAACTGCCCCATTCTTTAACATTTTCTATGTAATATTAGGTTTTTTTTATTTAAAGATTTGTTTTAACAAAGTTGTGTTCGTGATTACAATACATATTCGGCCGAAGCCGCGACGGGTAACTCCTAGTGCAATAAATTTTTAATAAATCAAATAAGAAAAAATAACACATTATTAATCACTTTAAAAAAGTGTATGACCCCGACGTGATTTGAACACGCAACCTTCTGATCTGGAGTCAGACGCGCTACCGTTGCGCCACGGAGTCGTGCCGATAATAATTACTTCCATTGTAAAAGATCTTATTAAAGTATGTTCATTTACTTAATATATTGAAGGGTACTTGTATATGAAACAACTAATTATTTTGTGTTTAAATGGAAACAATTAATTTCTGCTTTACTAACTTTGATAAAGAATCAGTGGCGTATCTAAGAATTACTCGCTTATAACAAAAAAAGTTTTAAGAGACCCTAAACGGGGATTTACTAAGAAATAAGAAGATTTAACATATTTTTGCTTGGTATTTTAGAATTGAGAACGCTATCACGGAAATAAATGCAATTTTTTACAAAAAATATTTTTATCGGAATACAGAGAAAGGACAATATGAAAAATCGACGATTTTTTGCCCCATATATATATATATATATATATATATATATATATATATATATATATATAATCAGATATGAAAATTTGCACGATATAGATAATTTTATCTGATTGTATATAATTTTACAGATTTTTATTTACTTTTAAATAATTATATATAATTTTATATTAAGCTTTACTTTCAAAGGATTATATATAATAATATATTACTGTATAAAATTATATATAATTTCACAGTAATTAACATTATTTTGTGTAAGGAAATATCTAAATTATAAAACTAATACCAACTTGTGAGATATACATTAAATTTACTTTAATAACTAACATTGTCCTTTTAACAATATTTATACACAGCTTTTTGTCTCACTTAACTTCTAACATTCACTGTAATTAACAAATTTTTTTCGTTAAAGATAAGTTTTATTTTTTGTAATTTCACTGCCAACGGTTTATGGTGGTTACATCTTTTATTTTTGTAATCAAGCACAAATCTAATAAAGATCTGTAGTACAGTAAGATTAGAGAATAAGTAGTTAACTTGAACGTTAGCAAAATTTGGAAAACGAAAATATACACAAAAACGGAGTATACTGCCCACACAGCACTAGACGTCTTATAGACGTCATTTTTATATCCAGATTATGCCTGAACGTCTTATACAACGTCTTTAAGATATCTTTTAAAAGTCTACATACAACATTTTATATGAAAATAAATACAGTTGTGTATAATTTAGTTGATAAAAACTAAAAAGCATTTCCTTCCCTATGGATTTTGTCGCAGTTGGGTAATAAGTTTGCAACGCCGCACAGAGCTCAGCTGAATACACGTTGAGGTTAAAATATTTGATTGAACGACAAATTTTTAGTAGCCTCACTACGATCTTGGTTAATGGAACTCTTGCGTGATCTTTTTTATCAATACTTTGGTGCTTTTTGTCACAGACTGTTTGATGTACCGATAACAATAACTATAGGATGCCAACTAACTTTAAAAAACCCGCTTTTATTTCTGTCAACTCTGTCATTTTTGTTTTTGTATTTCGTCATGTCGTTATTCATTTTTAATGTTGTTGGGGTGCCGACTCTGAAAATTTAGCTTTTGAAAGAATTTTATTAAATATAGTTGATTTATCTATGTGCCTCTGAAAATCTTTTTTATTCGTGTTTATGTAATACTTAAGGTAAGATCGAGAATCATATGTACTTAGGAAAAACAGTAACGTTATTTATAGGTTGTGTTACAGGAAATTTCCGAATGCTTTACCACTTATATTTTTGTAGTAACTCTATGTTATTAGAAGTATGAAATGAAATCTTCAAAAATATTATCTGTGCGAAAAAGGCTTGCACAGCTCATCCAGACCCGGTCCTAAATATTACAAGAAATATTACTAATGAAGTGGAAGACGAAATGTTTGTTTATGGAGTGCTCGACTAATGAAACCTGTAAGATTTATTTTGTTCCTGATGATTGGTTATATTTAAAGATAATAGAAAATAGAGTTTTGTTAATTACAAGAAGTAATTTTGTTTAAGGTTTTAGAAATTTCAAACTTGGGAGTAGGGAGCATTTATGACTTTGTAAAGAGAGCTTGTAAAATTACAATGTACAGTTGATTAGTACGAAAAGGAAAGAGAAAGTTCTACGATTGCAACTTGGCGAGACTTATTATGAGTAAGTTCTGTCTTTCATTATGCATATTAACCTTGAAATAGCATAAGTCACGATTCTGTAGTAGAGGACAATTATAAAAATACGCAAAAATATCACAAAATTTACTCCCACAAATGATAAACTTTATTCTATAAAATTAAAATCAGTTTGTTATTAGGATCTACAGAGACAACAGGACTGGAAAAAAGTCGGAAGAATGAGGAAATTTCAATCCAAACATGGCTAAAAAGGGCATCAGACCAGATTTGTTATTCGACTAAATAAAAATTCTTGTTTTTAAAACTATTTAAAGATTTGTGTACTTTTTATTTCAATAAACTTATATTTTGTTGATAGTCTACCTTTTAGAGTTATTATATCGAAGGGATAAACTAAGGCTAAATTTGATAGGTTCACTTATAGTTCGAACAATAGTAGTTCTGAAAATATTTGCTCTTCTACCTCACTTCTTAAATTTCAAATTAGAAAAAGTTTACATTACGCTTAAGTTATGTATTTTTTTTTGTATAAAAGATTATGTTGAACATATTTTTTAAAGCAAATTATTCATGCGGACCTTGTAGTTATTTAAAATCGTAGTGTATATTTTGCTCTTGATTTTTTCTTAATTAAAGTTATTTCTTGGGCTTTTGAATAATTAAGGTTTGACTTTGTAAACAAGACAAACAAAAAAATTACAGGGACCCTTTTTAATATACATAATTTTATTGGTGGAATATGTTGTTTTAATGTTGGGAAGGGACGTCCATAAGACATTGTAAACAAATGTCTTAAAGACGTTACCTTTTGTAACATAAGACGTCTATACAACGTCTTATGGACGTCGTTCGTCTTTTATGGACATACATAAGACGTCCTGAGATCAAACGTTTTATGGACGTCTTTAAGACGTATTTGTGCTGTTTGGGTGAGAACCAGAAAACCTCTAACTTGAAGAGTAGAAGTAGAACTGAACGTACGAGTTAAGTGGCGAAGAGAGAGATTAGGAATTGTACCGAACGATTAACCAATGGCAAAACATCAAATGGAGACGAGCACGATCTTGACTTCAAATGGTTATAAGGCCAGTTTATACGGTATTTATATTTAATGAATATTGGAGGTTGTTTAATTAGGAAGGAAGAATATTATCATATAAAAAATATAATATCAAATATATTTTTTGTTTTAACTTGTTTCACAACATTGAAAAAAAAATTAAGTTGATAAAGTAAATTTGAGAAATGCAGGCAAAGAATTAATATAAAAATGTATTATTATATCTAATTATATGTAAATTTATATAATTATATAAAATTACATACGATTATATATAATTTTCCGTGAGAAAACAAACAAAATTTTATATAATTATATACAAAATATGTATCTTATATAACAATACCGGGTGTCAACGAATCTATTAGACAAGTCATAATTTCTAGAGTATTTTGTGTATCAAAATTAGATTTGGTAAAGGTAAATGGTATGTGAAGGGGAGAGTTTTTGCATATTTTCCACTTTCCGGCCACTTCCGGTTTCACCGGAAATGGCCCCGGTTTTGAATTTTTAAATGGAATACCCTGTATATTATAACATTTTTGGATTTCTGAGACAATTCTAGATCAGAATGTGACATTTTAAAAACTTTTTACGTCTACTTCATTTTTTTAGAGCCACTTTTAAAATTGCATCTAGGTGGCCATGATCGGATGCAAACTAATCTAAGGGCCTTAGGTGATATCAAAAAAATACAATCGCAAAGTTTTAATTACTAGTATGAAAGACAGGAATAAGACAACTTGACAAAATTACGTTTTCATTTCTAACTATTAATTTTCAAATGGCGACCCCTTTTTGACAACTACTTTTCGAAAAAAGCATTCTTTGACGAATCTAACGGTACTAATTTATTTGTGATTGGATTAGACATAAGAACAGAAATTAAATATTATTAAGCAAAATACTGGATAATTTATTTACTTATGACAAGTGCGCCATGGACAGGCATGATGTATAATAATTTGGAACTGTTTTTATCAAGTCTTCTTTGGAAAACAAAGCACTCACTTAAGTAGATAATGACAGTGACATACGCTCTAAGAACAAACTCTTTATGACACTCTCCAAATATTAATAACATATCCACTTTTTCACTTTGAGTATACATTATTTTAACAAAAATTTAAACTAAACTTAACGAAAATTAAGAAACTTTTACGTCTGTTCTTAGAGCGTATGTCACTGTCATTATCTACTTAAGTGAGTGCTTTGTTTTCCAAAGAAGACTTGATAAAAACAGTTCCAAATTATTACGCATCATGGCTGTCCATGGCGCACTTGTCATAAGTAAATAAATTATCCAGTATTTTGCTTAATAATATTTAATTTCTGTTCTTATGTCTAATCCAATCGCAAATAAATTAGTACCGTTAGATTCGTCAAACAATGCTTTTTTCGAAAAGTAGTTGTCAAAAAGGGATCGCCATTTAAAAATTAATAGTTAGAAATGAAAACGTAATTTTGTCAACTTGTCTTATTCCTGTCTGTCATACTAGTAACTAAAATTTTGTGATTGTATTTTTTTGACATCACCTAAGGCCCTTAGATTAGTTTGCGTCCGATCATGGCCACCTAGATGCAATTTTAAAAGTAGCTCTAAAAAAATGAAGTAGACGTAAAAAGTTTTTAAAATGTCACATTCTGATCTAGAATTGTCTCAGAAATCCAAAAATGTTAAAATATATAGGGTGTTCTATTTAAAAATTCAAAACCGGGGCCATTTCCGGTGAAACCGGAAGTGGCCGGAAAGTGGAAAATATGCGAAAACTCTCCCCTTCACATAGCATTTACTTGTACCAATTCTCATTTTGATACACATAATACTCTAGAAATTATAACTTGTCTAATAGATTCGTTGACACCCGGTATAAATATAAATAATTATATATAATTAAATATAAATCTATATTTTTATATAAAATATTACATATTTTTATATGAGAACCTAGATATAATTATATGAAATTATATAAAAAAATACATATTTATATATAATTTTATGTAATTAATGTAGGTATGTATAATTTTTTTTTCTTAGCTGTCCCAGTCTATTTGTAGACCAGAGTGAGAAAATACAGATTTTTGGCCTGGAAATCCTGAGAAAAAAATTTTAAGTACGGGTGCGAATGCCAATAATCCTTCTTCAAAACTTGCTTTTCTAAAAATGCCAAGGTTTCAAACAACTTGAAAATTTTCAGGTCAGCTAACCATATCCATGATATTCTTGTCTTTTCAATGGACTTTGAATACGAATCCGAGGTCAAAATGCATCCCCAAAATTATTTTGTACTGCCAAAAATACACTCTCTGAATAGAGTGAAAATGAGATTAGGCTCCTAGACTAGTACTTTGATCTTAATGAATCGAATTATATGAATTTTACGGTGCATCACTCGTAAATTAAGAGTAAAACTAGCGTCCATTCAACAGGTTTGAAACACACCCCTTTAGGGGTTAAATCGATCCTCATACTTTACCAAACTAATAAAAAAAAACAATGACTGCTAAAAAAGCTCTAAACGTCTCAGTTTCGAGAAGTGGCAAGGAACTGCAGTAGATTTATGGTAGTACTCGAAGACCACCACAGAGGGTTGCGAGAAACCACCACTAAATTCGAATAATGCAGTAGAAACGGAGAAAGAACATGTTCAGTACATATTCCCACTCTAGTGCTAATTTTACATATTTTTAAAAAGCTTCAAAAATTGAAATCGACCTATTAAATAATATACCGGGTGTTCGAGTTAAAAAGCACAAGTTTGATCTGTAACTCAACATGTCTTTAAAAAAAAACTAAGTAAGACAGCGGATTTTACGTAAAAAACTCAACAATTACCCATTTTTACTTTTTCACTAACTTGCGTATTAACTAAGACACAAGAGGAGCCTTTAAATGGAAAATTTTAATATCGTCCTATATCTTAAAACTAGGTTAGGAAAACTAGTCGAAAACTAGACACCCTGTACAGGGTGAGTCAACGATTGGATGAAGTAGGTTTGTGCCTTTTCGGTGAAATAAACAAAGAAACTATATTTATTGTTTGATACGGTTTATTTTTACGCAGATTTTAAAAATATTTAGGACTCTACAGGGTGAGCCAAAAAACTAGGACAGCATAAAGTTGTATTTTTTTAAATAGAACACCCTATATACGAATCATATTTTCGATTTAGCTTATAATTTTAAATCTTTTTTATTAAGGGTTTACTATAACAAAACTTTATAGTTTCTGAGATAATTAAGTTTAAAGAAAAAAAGTCACATTTTCAAGCATCAATTCAATCCTAAATAACGTTTTCAATTTTGTGACAAATATATTCAAATTTGGAATTTAGCAAGGCCAAGGACAAGTTAACATAATTTTTACCTAATATTTGCAATAAAAGCTACAGGGTGTTGAACACATCGGCTCAAATTTGAACAAGTTTAAATGAATAAATATCTTTTTTTTTAAATGGTACACCCTGTATATTTTCATGTTATTTAATAGAGTAATAAAAACCGTAAAAGTTTTGTTCAATATATCCTATACCTATTTATAATAGTTTTTGAGATATTTCAGTTTTTCTTATTTTCCATACTTTTTTACAGAAATAGTCTTCATTATCATAGTAGCCATGTTAAATAATAAAAAGAAACTACAGAAACAAACAGAATGTGGTTAAATATGATGAAATACATTATTCGTTATATTACAACGGCAATAGTTTAATTAAACATTATGTGAAAAAATTAACACAACAAAAACCACAAGGCAAATACATATTTACTTTTATACTAAATTGAAACAAAAAAATTACCTATTAAATACTGAGATTAATTATTTCTTTTTAATAAGTGTTCGAATAAACGACTCTCTTGTGCAATGCACAAATTTATTTTTTTTTGCAGATTTTCTCGGACCCTGGACAAAATTAGTGGTGTTATTGTTCTACAGGTATCCCTAATCCTGTTTCGCATATCTTCCACTGTTGTTGGTGGATTAACATACACCTTATTTTTAATATAACCCCATAGGAAGAGATCTAATGGGGTGATGTCGCAAGACCTTGGTGGCCACTCAATGAAACCCCCATGTCCAATCCATTTTTGCGGATATCGTTGGTCCAAAAACGCACGAACTTCACGATGGTAATGCGGAGGCGCACCATCGTGCTGGAACCACATACTGTCGAGCTCATCCCTATCGAGACGTTGAAGCAGTTGGGGTAGTTCTTCTTGTAGAAAGTTCAGATAACTATGGCCATTTAGTGGTTCATTAAAAAAGTGGGGTCCAATAATTCAATTATGATGAATACCACACTAAACATTTAATGACCAGTGGTTTTGATGTTGCACCTCTCTAATCCAAAATGGGTTTTCTGTGGCATAATAATGCATGTTGCGTCTATTTACGGCACCGTTACTTCTAAAAGTAGCTTCATCACTAAACATTACCTTGCATAATAAATTTGGATTTAATTGAATCTCCGCATTTATTGTACGACAAAAGTTTACACGACTTTCAAAATCCTGTCCATGCAATTCTTGGTGTAATTCCATGTGATATGGATGATACCTATATTTCTTGGTAGTACGATTAGCGGTGGATTGTGATGTTTCACATAATGCTGCTAACTGACGGCTACCAATATAAGGATTTTCCTGAACATTTAACAATACTTGTAGTTCTTTTTCTTCATTAGTTACTGGTTTGTTGACCACTTTACGTTTTGGATAATCAACAGTACCAGAAGAATCAAATCTTTGCATTAAGTTTTCAAAAGTATGGGTATTAGGCTGGCGTCGATCAGGATACTTCATTTTGTAAATTCTTTGAGCAAGAAGGCAATTTTTTTGAGTCCCTCCTATTGTATAAATCATATCTATTAACTCATTCTTTGGAAAATTCATTTTACAATATAAGATGAATGCAAAAAAAACCAAACTACACTACATAAAAACCCAAAGAAGCGATTGCGGTTATAAATTTGACACACAGAAAAATGTTCTTTTACATTGTTTTTGCCGTGGCTACTATGATAATGAAGACTATTTTTGTAAAAAAGTATGTAAAATTATAAAAACTGAAATATCTAAAAAACTATTATAAATAGGTATAGAATATATTGAACAAAACTTTTAAGGTTTTTATTACTCTATTAAATAACATGAAAATATACAGGGTGTACCATTTAAAAAAAAAAAGATATTTATTCATTTAAACTTGTTCAAATTTAAGCCGATGTATTCAACACCCTGTAGCTTTTATTGCAAATATTAGGTAAAAATTATGTTAACTTGTCCTTGGCCTTGCTAAATTCCAAATTTGAATATATTTGTCACAAAATTGAAAACGTTATTTAGGATTGAATTGATGCTTGAAAATGTGACTTTTTTTCTTTAAACTTAATTATCTCAGAAACTATAAAGTTTTGTTATAGTAAATCCTTAATAAAAAAGATTTAAAATTATAAGCTAAATCGAAAATACGATTCTTATATAGGGTGTTCTATTTAAAAAAATACAACTTTATGCTGTCCTAGTTTTTTGGCTCACCCTGTAGAGTCCTAAATATTTTTAAAATCTGCGTAAAAATAAACTGTATCAAACAATAAATATAGTTTCTTTGTTAATTTCACCGAAAAGGCATAAACCTACTTCATCACTGACTCACCCTGTACTTATTGAAGATCGATTGTGGTCTCAACGATAGGTTTGTTCTGCGGATTTGAGTGATTTTTGGATTTCGCCCGAAATACAACTCCCAGTATATAAATAAAATATCAAAAGAAAACAAAGATTATTATTAACTGAAACAATAACATTCCTGAATTACTAAAATTCAATTTACTGGTTCGGTTCGATGAGTAAATAAACAAGTTCGCAGATTATTTTACGCAAATGAAATTGCAACCAGATACCAGATATTATACAAGCAAGAGTTGGGGTTTATGAATTCCAAACAGTAAATAACTAGTTTAATATTCCCGAGCGATTAGTAATTGAAACCAAATTATAATTAGTTAGGAAAGTTTCGCCAAATACTGAAAAATTAGTGAAGTTATTACTTCTCGTTCTGAATAAGGCTTGACTATTTCGTAGATATTTAGCATTTAAACAAGTAAGTATTAGGCTTTCGGTAATCTTGGCCAGTGTTCTGACATCAAATATCTGCAGTTTTTCTTCATATTTATTTAAAACAATATAAACTGATGAATAAAATTTGTAGCGCTCTCTTTAAGGACAGATTTACTTATTTATTTATTTACAAGTTAAGGACACAACAGAACTGAAGTTCCAGAGCAACATCCATTGCTTACCCAGTGTTTATGTTTAACTGACATTATTTATACAGTAATAGGGCTGGGTAACTTTAAAAAAAAAAAAGGTTCTTTAGACCAGCAACAGGCCTTTCAGATAAGTATTTGGGCATGACTTCTTAGAAACGACATGCCATCTTTATGTCTACGTACCAAGATGATCTACCATAAATTGAGAAAAGTTGCTGTAAAATGAATATTATCGTTAAACGCCAAATAAATTTATTCTCTGCGGTTACATTTAAGCATGTTTAAGCAAAAACAAATGGTAATTTGTACCTCAGAGGAGATAATCTGTTAAACTTTCAAAAAAAAAGTCTCAAGAGAACAAATAAACGCACCTCAGTCTTTCACAATCACCAGACAAAAACTCTTGAGTTCATGTTGCCGGTTTCCTATTACAGAAAACTTTCAAACAAAACATGTTTGGCATATTTTTTAAATTTGGCGGAATAAACCAACCGAATAAAAAAGGTGACTAAACTAACAAAAATAATCTCATACTCTTTTAAATCAAATAAATTAGGTAATAAAAAAATAACTACCATTTTTCTTTTCATTAAAACACTCTTTTGAACACAAAATTCTGACAAAAATGAAAAAATGATTCAGTGAACTGAATTTTGCGATCATCACGAAATTATATGAGCTGATTATGGCAACTGAAACTGCTGGAGTAGTTATATACCCTCGTACAGGTTTATAACAAATGGTTAAGAAAATTAAAGATTCCGTAATTTCCTATTTGTAGTATATTTTCGATATAATAAACATTTTTCATTTCGAAATTTTAGTCCCAGTTCGACCACCACACATTGTGTAAAATAACAATTTGCATAAATTGTAATTTCAATGGATAAATACACAAAAATAAAATTATTTCAATATAAAGACGAAATTAAACTTTAATCATATTATTCTGCTAACAAACAATTAATTAATAATACCATTAAAATAATTAGATGGATAAAATTTTGATCAGTAATATCATAATAATCACTAAATTACCACTGTGGCTGTATTGATTTTATTTCGCCATTGCAATTTTGTATAATTACTTTGTTATGTAAAATTATATTATACAGGGTGCTAAAGTTTGATAAAACTGTTTTTATGGTTTTTACGGGTTTTCACCCTAGTGAATAGTAGATGAAAAAATCCATTGAAATTGTCGCAAAATTTGTCTTTCATCATGTCTGAATCTAGGAAGAAACGCCAACAATACAGTATTTGAAATATGGATATATATGTATGTATATATATATATATATATATATATATATATATATATATATATTTATGTATATATATATATATATATATATATATATATATATATATAAATATGTAGATAAGTTTTTGTCCGTGTAATTTAAAATAAAATAGAATAAAATATTTGGCGAAGCGGACGTGAAAATTTGTCAATCTACATGATTCTCGTATTAAAAAGTGCGGAGCACTCCAAAGTATGGAATAACTCCGGGTCCGACAGATGGCGACAGCGCTGTTTCGTCCTAATATGGGACTCGTCAGGCCACCGCAGTCGGTACAAACCATCATCTCGCCTTTGCATCGTATAAGCCATACTTATAATCAAAATACGGCAAATAAGACGACAAAGGCGACATCTCGATGGTCCACTTGATAATACAAGAAACATACAGATTAACAAAGTTTGTAATAGAACCGTCATATGGTGGCGCGACGGTGAATTAAAACAGAAATATGTAAAATCGAGTACACGAAACGCGCTGCCCAAAAGATAGGGGTCGCATTTTTCGGTACTGGCAAGCAAGCATACCGCTATTTAAGCAGCCAAAGCCACGTGCCGCACCAAACGATCCCACCATGAGAGCATCGTTTAGCGTGTTTTAAAGCCAAACAAGTAAATAAATATGTAGATAAGTTTTTGTCCGTGTAATTTAAAATAAAATAGAATAAAATATTTGGCGAAGCGGACGTGAAAATTTGTCAATCTACATGATTCTCGTATTAAAAAGTGCGGAGCACTCCAAAGTATGGAATAACTCCGGGTCCGACAGATGGCGACAGCGCTGTTTCGTCCTAATATGGGACTCGTCAGGCCACCGCAGTCGGTACAAACCATCATCTCGCCTTTGCATCGTATAAGCCATACTTATAATCAAAATACGGCAAATAAGACGACAAAGGCGACATCTCGATGGTCCACTTGATAATACAAGAAACATACAGATTAACAAAGTTTGTAATAGAACCGTCATATGGTGGCGCGACGGTGAATTAAAACAGAAATATGTAAAATCGAGTACACGAAACGCGCTGCCCAAAAGATAGGGGTCGCATTTTTCGGTACTGGCAAGCAAGCATACCGCTATTTAAGCAGCCAAAGCCACGTGCCGCACCAAACGATCCCACCATGAGAGCATCGTTTAGCGTGTTTTAAAGCCAAACAAGTAAATAAATATGTAGATAAGTTTTTGTCCGTGTAATTTAAAATAAAATAGAATAAAATATTTGGCGAAGCGGACGTGAAAATTTGTCAATCTACATGATTCTCGTATTAAAAAGTGCGGAGCACTCCAAAGTATGGAATAACTCCGGGTCCGACAGATGGCGACAGCGCTGTTTCGTCCTAATATGGGACTCGTCAGGCCACCGCAGTCGGTACAAACCATCATCTCGCCTTTGCATCGTATAAGCCATACTTATAATCAAAATACGGCAAATAAGACGACAAAGGCGACATCTCGATGGTCCACTTGATAATACAAGAAACATACAGATTAACAAAGTTTGTAATAGAACCGTCATATGGTGGCGCGACGGTGAATTAAAACAGAAATATGTAAAATCGAGTACACGAAACGCGCTGCCCAAAAGATAGGGGTCGCATTTTTCGGTACTGGCAAGCAAGCATACCGCTATTTAAGCAGCCAAAGCCACGTGCCGCACCAAACGATCCCACCATGAGAGCATCGTTTAGCGTGTTTTAAAGCCAAACAAGTAAATAAATATGTAGATAAGTTTTTGTCCGTGTAATTTAAAATTAAATAGAATAAAATATTTGGCGAAGCGGACGTGAAAATTTGTCAATCTACATGATTCTCGTATGGGCAGCGCGTTTCGTGTACTCGATTTTACATATTTCTGTTTTAATTCACCGTCGCGCCACCATATGACGGTTCTATTACAAACTTTGTTAATCTGTATGTTTCTTGTATTATCAAGTGGACCATCGAGATGTCGCCTTTGTCGTCTTATTTGCCGTATTTTGATTATAAGTATGGCTTATACGATGCAAAGGCGAGATGATGGTTTGTACCGACTGCGGTGGCCTGACGAGTCCCATATTAGGACGAAACAGCGCTGTCGCCATCTGTCGGACCCGGAGTTATTCCATACTTTGGAGTGCTCCGCACTTTTTAATACGAGAATCATGTAGATTGACAAATTTTCACGTCCGCTTCGCCAAATATTTTATTCTATTTTATATATATATATATATATATATATATATATATATATATATATATATATATATATATATATATATATATATATATATATATATATATATATATCTCAATTCGTCGACTATATATTTCTTTTTACGTATGTACACCGATTAATCCGGGACGGCGGCACCGATTTGAATGAAATTTTTTACGTTACGTTCAGGAAGTTGCTGCGGTGGCCCATATTTTTTAGATGAAATTAGTTCAGGAAAATCCAAGATGGCGCTTACAATATGGCTGCTGGAAAAATTAATTTTGTCTGATTTTCTTCAAAATTGGTATGGAGAAATTTTCGGGGTTTACCCAACGAATCTGAAGTTATTTTAAAAAAATTCAATATGGCGGATTCAATATGGCGGACGAAAAAAATTAATTTTGTCCGATTCTCTCCAAAATTGGTATGGGTGAGTTTTTGAGGTCTCGCATAACAAATCTTAAATTATTTTTAAAAAATTTAATATGGTGGACAAAAATATTTAATTTTGTTCGATTTTCTCCAAAATTGGTACGGGGAAGTTTTCAAGGTTACATATAACGAATTCAAAATATTTTTAAAAAATTCAATAAGGCGGATCCAATATGGTGGACAAAAAATCAGTTTTGCCCGATTTTTTCCAAAATAGGTCCGGGGAAGTTTTCGGGATCGCACATGACGAATCTAAATTTATTTTTAAAAAATACAATATGGCGTATCCAATATGGTGTATAAAAAATTAATTTTGTCCGATTTTTTTCAAAATTGATATGGGGGCATTTTTCGAATAGCACATTACGAATCTGATATTATTAAAAAAAAATTAAATATGGCGGATCTAAGATGGCGGATTAAATATTCTACATCTCTCGATTTTGTCTAAAGTCAGTATTGGGGGATTTTTGTTAATGTTAATTACGAAATTAAAATAATTTTTGAAAAACAATCTGGCAAAATCAATATAGGGTCCTAAAAATTTTACATTTTTCGAATTTCTCAAAAACTGATATAAAGGGTTTTTGAGGATGTAAATTATGAATTTAATAGTATTTTTCAGGATTCAATATGGCGAATGCAATATAGCTGACTAAAGATATTCCATTTTTCGATTTTGTGGAATGAATCGTTTTTGAGGATGTAAATAGCGAATATACATTTATTTTAAAAAAATCTAATACGTCCCATGCAATATGACCGTTTAGAAATTTTAAATTTCTGGATTTCATCTAAAATTGGTACTAGATGGCTTTGAAGGGTTCAGATTTAGATTAGATTAAGACGTTAAAATTATTTTTTTGAAATTCAATATGGTGGATCCAATATGGTAGGAAAAAATTTTTACCTTATTCGCATTTTTTCAAATTTGGTATTAGGGGATTGGGGGGTGGTGTATTATGAATATGAAGTTAATTTTTTACAACTATTAGGTTAATAAGATACAATATGAGGGACTAAAAATTTTACATTTTCCGGTTTTATATAAAATTGATATTGTGGAGTTCTTGAGGCGTATACAAACTCAATATACAATATAAAATATATCGGGCTAAGAAATTTACGTGTCAAATTCTTTAAATATCGATATCGGAAGGTTTTGGGGCCTACATTACCAATCTAAAATTAATTTAAAATTGAAAATGGTGGATTTACTATGAGAGACTATATATTTGTTTAACACAATTTCATTTGTATTTGGAGAACTTTAAGAATCACAGAATTGTTAGTGGTTCATTTTAGGGTGATTTACATTTCTGGATAAAATGGGTATTTTTTTGCTACCTTGGAGTCATTGCGAGGTACACTAATCTCGATTAGCACTTAGTTCAAATAATTTATGAATATCATAATGAATTCAAAACTAAAAATCGAAAAATAAAATTTTTATAAAAAAATTTAACCGACTTCTAAAGGTGCGCTAAAAAGTGAAAAATAACTATAAATTTGTATATGAAATTGAAATTTTGAAGTTGAGGCCAAATTATTTCTAAATGAAATGAATAACTACTAATATATACGAATTATGGTAAGAAAGCAATTACAAATAAAGTATTTTTAATCTGTTTATGCGAATCACATTTTGTCAGGTATTAGTTTGGCGCCGACTTCAAGAATTTCAATTTCATATAAAAATTTCTAGTTTTTAGACCAATTTTAGAAGTCGGTTCATTTTTTTTATAAAAATTTTATTATAGTACTCATTGGTCATGTGGTATTTAAAAAAATCTAAAAATTACATCAATCGCTTTCAGTAATCCCATCTTATATTGAATAAATATTTATTTGAAATTGTTTAAAGCTACATAAAATGTTTGAAGTCTAGTATTATGTCCAGAAAATTGGTAATAATTTTACTTTCTCTGGTTGTTACATCCAAACGACAAAACACAATGTCTCGATATCGATACTTATCTTAGTCAGTACTCGTTAAATTTATGCCTTTTACATTTTCTTGACAAATAATGTAAAAACCAGTATTAAAAAAATATTTTTTTTTCATCTTGCTAGCCTCGACAACTTTTCAGTTTGAAGGTTATTGACAATGTTGAAATATAGTTGTCGGATTTATATTGTCTCTATTTTTGTGTACGTGGACAATAAAGCAAATTCCGAATCTTTTTCTACCTCAGAAAGTTGGTTAAAAACACAATTGCATGATTTGCATTAATTTTATTCAATAGTTAGTAATGTACTGTTTGTCTTTTTGAAAACAGTCCATCAAATGGAAAGCTGCAATTTTATTCATTCAAACTAAAAAGCTTTATATATGTTTTCCTATTTTTCTTGATTGATGAATTGTTTCAATCACGGCCTGAAGAGTGCGGTTTTTCCTTTTGGGATCTCCCAGACTTCTTTTTCTGTGAAAAACATACTAAAACAAATAGAAAACGTATTGGTTGTATTGTATTATCTGTTGTGAAAAGTGGCCTATATTTAGGTCAGTTGGGGGATTTTTTTTGGTTTCCTTTATTCCGTAATTTACTCGATTTTTCGGATTTGTCTGATTTATACGTATTTTTGAAACAATAAATTTGTTTTATTGAGTTAATCGAAAATTTATTTCTTGAAATAGTAGCAGGGGCGTCATTTCATATTTCATTTTTAATTGGTGCTGATTTGCCACGTTGAACAAGAATTTTCAAGTAATTTTTATTGAAGTCAAGTTTTGAGAACAAAACATGTTTACTTTGGAAAATATTAGAAACTTCAAACAGTCGTTATTTTCAGTTCCTTAATTAGATAATTAAAGGTATTAAAAATAGTAGAGTTTCCAGCTCAATACCTCAATCGCTACTAAAGAAATTTGTCTCTAATGAAGGGTTTCGTTTCTCCTTTGTATACAAAATCAATTAGAAACTTTATCATCAATTATTTTCAAAAATTCTTAGTTTCTCCAGTAGTAAAAGTAGGGGTAAAATGATAAATAAAGTATAGAAAATTTAACCTTCAAAGTAAGTGGGCCATTCTTCTAAATTTCGAACTTTTGTTTCATATGTGAAAAATATATGTTACTGTACAGGGTATTCAAAATTCTAAACTTTTTCAGAAAAACTAAAAATGCTGCAGACAGAACTTAAAAATTTACTTCTGTTTTGACGACACAAGGTAAAATTCAAAAGTTGACCGTTTTTATAATGCCGTTGACTGTTTTTATTTTTTTAGATATTACAATATTACTCCATGGTAAATACACTTTCGTCAGTAACAAAAATGTATGATTCTTTTTTTTTTGCTGGAATGTGTTCATTTTGCACCCTATAAAACATTTCTCGATGGTAACTTTGAAAGACCTGTGCAAAAAAAAATGGCGGACCAAAAATGGCCACGATTTTCGCTTTTTTGAGTTTACTCGAAAAGTAAAAGTTGTCTTGAAAATTATTTCAAATAACAGTTGTAGAGAATTAAAACACCTATCGATTCATATAATATGTTGTAGGTGTCGCCATTAGTTATCGAGATACATTTTTTTTTCGACAAAATTTACGGTTTTTGTTTAAAAAAAAACATTTATTAACAAATTACCGATTTAAAATTTAACATAAAAATAGGTGTTATCATTCTAAAAAAGTATCTCAGACTCGGAATCTGTGAGTTCTTTATTTTTCGAGAAATTCGATGTCAAATTTGAAAATTCAACCTCATTTTTCCGTTTTCCTAATTAAGATCCAATGCTCAATTTTAATAGAAATTGTTTGTATTGTTTTATATTTTGAAGACCTAATAAAAAAAAAATTGTTTTCAATCGTGGGCCGAGAAATTTTGCGAAAACCAATTTTTGCACAAAAAAAAAAATTGCGATAACTTTTCACCGGATGGAGATAAAATTTTTTTAATGCGTGCACTGGATTTAAATGTATCATTTCCGATCTCAAAAAAAAATAATAATTTTGGATAAAGAAAAAGTTTTTTTTTCATAAATTCATAATGGCGTGGCAAATGAATATTAAGGGCTCAAATATTGCAGAAGATGCTTTTTAATACTTCCATACGATATGTGAACCTTCGAAAATTGGGCCGAATCTAATCGAAAATAGCTGCTGCAGGCCGCTGTCGGCGGCTTGCCGTAGTTCAGGTGCATTTTTCATAGGCGATTCAAAGGCATTTATGCATCACAAGTAATATTTATAATGATAGTAACAATTTGCTTAGTCATATTAATTAGTAATTTGTTTAACAAAATTTTTACAAAAAATTATAGAGAAAACCATACAAATGTTCAATTATATATTACATATTCTACTGTCTTCTTCCTTTATATTATTATTACCTAATAGTTTATTAACAAAATTTTTACGAAAATTTTTATCAGTAAATCATATAAAAATATAATAATAATATATAATTCGTCATATAAATATTTAATAATACATTAAAATTACGTGCAAAAATCATACAAATACAATATATGAATTATACATTCATCTTTCTTTTTCTGTTACTTCTATGCCATCGGCGTCCATTTCATCATCGCAATTATTACTCTCACTTATATCGCACATACCGTTTTCATGAATATTCTCAATTTCATTGTACATATCATTCTCATCATTATTAACATTTTTAAAGTCAAAATTATTCTCACACATATCATTAAATTCTTCTGAATTGTCATCATCGTTTTTTGAATCGTAGGAAATAAAATTTTCAAAGCAATTATCGCACTGTCCATCACGTGCTCACACAAATCTGTACATTTCAGAAATTTTTGAAATTTTCGTAAAAGTTTTGTTAATAAACTATTAGGTAATAATAACATAAAATAATAAAAAAAGGAAAATAACAGTATAATATGTAATATACAATTGAATATTTGATTAATTTTCTCTATAATTTTTTGTAAACATTTTGTTAAAAAACTGTTAGATAATAATAATATAAAGGAAAAAAAACAGTTGAATATGTAATATATAATTGAATATTTGTATGATTTTCTCGATAACTTTTGTAAAAATGTTGTTAATAAACAAATTAATAATTAATATGACTAAATAAATTGTTATTATCATATGAATTAATTCAACAACATCAATATTATAAATATTACTTGTGATGCATAAGTTTCCTTGAAGCACCAATGAATAATGCGCTTGAACTATGGCAACCTGCCGACAGTAGCCTGCAGCAGCTATTTTCGATTAGATTTGGACCAATTTTCGAAGGTTCACAGATCGTATGGAAGTGTATTTCTTCGATCCAAAAAATTCACAGGTAAAGTACAGGTATTAAAAAGCATCTTCTACAAATTTGAGCTCTTAATATTCATTTGCCACGCCATTATGAATTAAAAAAAAAAGTTTTTTTCACTCAAAATTATTTTTTTTGAGACTGGAAATGATACAACTAAATCCAATGCACGCATTAAAAAAATTTTAGTTTGTTATATATGTAATTCTCCTTTCAGGCAGAGAATATGAAAAATATATGTTCAAACAGTTTATTTCCTGCAAATATCGCTCTGGTCCTCTCTCCATACGCGTTTCGATCACCTCATGATCTCGTCAGTGGAGCTGTATCGGACCGAGAGTAACATTAGCAGGAAATAACTGATATATGAACCATAAATTTCAAGGTATGTCGGCAGGATATTATACCTGCCGTCTACCAACTTCGATGTCAGACTGAAAAATATCGCCAGTCGAACGACATCTATAAATCAACGGAGTAAAGTGAAATTTTTAAACAATCACATACCTTGAAATTTATGGTTCATATATCAGTTATTTCCTGCTAATGTTGCTCTCGGTCCGATACAGCTCCACTGACGAGATCATGAGGTGATCGAAACGCGTATGGAGAGAGGACCAGAGCGATATTTGCAGGAAATAAACTGTTTGTACTTATATTTTTAATATTATCTGCCTGAAAGGAGAATTACATATATAACAAACTATTTAAATACGGCAGAAAGATTTCTTTATTTCTTACTGAAATTTTGACTGTTTAAAAAATTTTTATCTCTATCCGGCGAGAAGTTGTCGCAATTTTTTTGGTGCAAAAATTGGTTTTTGCAAAATTTCTCGACCCACGACTTAAAAAAAAATTTAAATAGATCTTTAAAACATAAAAAAGTATAAACAATTTCCACTAAAATTGAGTATTGTATCTTAATTAGGAAAGCGGAAAATGGAGGTTGAATTTTCAACTTTTACGTCGAATTTCTCGGAAAATAAAAAACTCATAGATTTCGGATTTGACATACTTTTTTAGAATGATAGTACCTATATTTATGTTAAATTTTAAATCGATAATTTGTTAATAAATGTATTTTCTTTAAAAAAAAAAAGAAAAACCGTAAATTTTGTCGAAAAAAAAATATATAGATAACTAGTAGCGCCATCTATAATTTATATTATATGAGTCGATAGATTTTTTAATTCTCCACAACTTTTTTTTACAAATATTTTTCGATACAACTTTTACTTTTCGAGATAAATTCAAAAAACCGAAAATCGTGACCATTTTTGGCCCGCTATTTTTTCTGCACAGGTCTTTCAGAGTTACCGTCGAGATATGTTTTATAGGATGCCGAAATGAACACATTCCAGCAAAAAAATCTATTTCCATGGAGTATATTGTGAATTTTAAGCGTAATCTAACTGTGCAATCATAACTCTAAAACGAGCTGTAATTAACAAGTTATTCATCCCAATTTGGTTATTTAAATGGAACACCCTACATTTGGATGATAAGGTAGAGTTTTTAATTATATTTATAACAATATACCACATTCTATGTTAAAATGAAAAGTCAAGCTGGATTTTGCGATTTTTCCATTAAAAATCATAGTAAGATAGGAATAAAAAGCAGAAGAAAGTGTCATGATCTTATATTTGGGTAACCTAAATGGACGAACTAAAAAATAGCAAGCGCAAAATTAAATATATGGTTGGAAATTCTACGACAACCATTTTAATTACAATAGCAATTGATCAGACCGTGATATAAGTTTAGAAATTTTAAATCTGCCTTTCGTCGTTCCAAGGCAGCTCCATTTTGTTTAAAACATTCCAAATCTTTTTTAAAATTTAATCTTTTTTCTCTTACATGTTTCTTTGAGGGGCAACGGAATGTCGCAATTTCTGAGCACTACCCGGGTAGCTTGTCCCACTAGGTTTTTGCCAGGCATAAGTAAAGATGCGTAGGCTGGCTGTTAACTGATTATATATATATATATATATATATATATATATATATATATATATATATATATATATATATATATATATGTTAGTTTTTAGTGTTTCACGGATGGAGAAATATGAGTTTGTGTTTATCCGGGAATACATCCGTTCGTTAGCTATTTCCATAGTTGGAATTTGCAGACGTTTCGCCAAAGTCTCATTTGGCATCTTCAAGTGCTCGTGTCCGTAGTCCATAGTTCATCGTCAACTACGGACACGAGCACTTGAAGATGCCAAATGAGACTTTGGCGAAACGTCTGCAAATTCCAACTATGGAAATAGCTAACGAACGGATGTATTCCCGGATAAACACAAACTCATATATATATATATATATATATATATATATATATATATATATATATATATATATATATATATATATATCGTATTGTTAAGCATAAACGAATTAATATCATTTTATTACCGACCTTTAAGTTTTAAATTTAATTTTGGTTTTTAAGCTAAGGCGACCCTCTTGTGTGTCATGGCTTACCGGTTGAGTACCAGTGAAATAGAATGGATGTTCTACAATAATCTCTGTAGCAGTACCAGGAAGATGTTCTGTTTCATTTTTATTTCTGTTCGATTATATTTAGTAAACTCAAAGAATTATAATTAAAATAGCAGTGCAAGTGAATATGATTCATATATAAAATAGTAATGATTTAGAAAGGCACTTAATGGGATTGGTAAAAAAATGCATCGAAAAAATGTATATTGAACGTGATTACGAATTAATAGATTGTGATTCGATCTATTTTTAGATTATTAATACTCTAGTTAATTAAAATAGTGACGGACTAAATTTAAGGTTAAAAATATACTTTAAAACATATTTTGCCACACGCTGCTGGTCAGAATTAATTATTGAAATCACATAATAATTTGAGGGGTATTTTTAAAAATGAATTCTCTTTGTTGAATGATTCTAGTAAGAAACATATTTATTATATTATATTCACTGACAAAATTATCGAATAATCATAAACCTTGCCTTTGTTTTATAGAGTTAAAGTTCTATTGATGTGGCATATTGGTGGAAACGCAAGTTATTATCACTCACCTATTTTACCATGAGTAATTGTAAGGATGTGATTATGATGAGTCGAACGTCACCACTTTTGAAACAAGTGAATATATCCGCCTACCAGATAAATAACATCAGCACATATCGCAAGTTTAAGGCGCCAATTTAAAATTATTGACAAACAATAGAGATATCAACAATATTTGAATAATTTTGTTCATGGGTTTATTATACATAAACTACACATGTTAACACATTGTTGCTTTTACCAATATGGAAAATAGGATATCAATCAGGGAATGTAGATTTATTTACCTTCTGGATAGTTGCCAATCAAAATCCAATTTTTATAACTGTGTTACTCAATTGTACGATCCAATTGGCCGCACTGACGTAGATTTATATTGCCTGGACAAGTGTACAGTTCGCAGTGGCGTATCGTAACAGTTTTACTCTTGTATTATAATGTTAGATAAATTATTAAAAAGAAATTGATGCAGTTTATTATTCGAATTAATTAAATAAACATAAATTTATTTATGTACGAACGGTGTCACAGTAGTGGCAGGAGTTATTCTCACAGCTTTTGATTTGCGTTTCATTTCTTTATGGCTTGGTTAAGCTTGTCTTTTTGTAAATTTTAAATTTTTACTAAGGCAACTTAAACAAAACGCAAAAATGGGATCAAACAATTTTTTTTTCAGTTTTAAACATCTTTGCATAAAACTTCAATGACAATTTTTTTAGGATCTCCTCATTTGGTGTCATCGTCATCATCACTCAGGCTATTCTATTAACATCTACCTGTGAATAAAGGACCGAAATAACGGCCCTCCTTAACTTCTTCCATCTTGGCAACTGATTCTACTAGTAGAAATAGACAAATAATTGATGAAATTGAATTTACTTTGTTAAACTTGTCATTTTAATTATTAAATTTGCGGGCGTCACCGACGTGATTTGGCGAAACAAACACTTACAACAAGAAACAAAGGTTCGGATCTACAAAACCACAATTAGATCTATTATGACATACACCTCAGAAACACGGCCAGAGACGACAAAAACGAAACAACTATTGGAGACTACAGAAATGAGAATACTTCGACGAATAACAGGAAAAACGCTACTAAACAGAGAAAGAAGCGATAACATCAGGCAATTATGCAACACAGACTGCATTAATGAGTGGGTCCTACAACGTAAGACACAATGGAACAAACACATAAGCCGAATGACAGAGGATAGACTGGTAAGGATCGCACGAGATAAATCGCCTAGTGGTACACGCAGTAGAGGTCGACCACGGAAAAGGTGGAGCGATAATTTAAGTCCAGAATGAGGAAAATCGAAGAAGGAACAGGTCAGGGACCTATTATGGAAGGTAGAAGAAGAAGAAGAAATTTACGTGGCCATTGTTTTGTAACACTGTTGCCTTAAAAAACTACGGATTCACATGATTTTGTAGGGCTTTTTTAGCTCGCACATTTTTTGTTATCACAATCGAGCAACGCAGAATTCCGTTTAATCATTAAGATGAGTACGGTATACAAAATTTGTATATTGTTAACATCTAGAAAACTGTGGCCTATTTCTCTGAAATAGTTAGCGAAACCTGAATTATGTTTTTTCAATAAAAATGCAGTTTTGTGTTCTTTCAATATTGTATGGAAATTTCTTGCCGTTTGTCCGATGTATAGAGTAACCTTCGATGTAACAGCTATTGTAATTCGAATAATTTAACCTGTAAATTTCTGACTTTTCTCGAGAGGAAATTTTGTCTTTTGCATTAAATATGTATGATAGTTTTTGTGACTATGTGAATGCGATTTGTGAATCCTCTTTTGTTAACACATTGGCTATTCTATCTGAAAGAGATCTAAAATATGTTGCATTATTTTTGATTGAGTGTAGTTTGTTTTTGTTTTTTATTTATTAAATTGTTATTTTGCACAATAGTTATAACCATTGTTTAATGTGATTTGTTTTATGATAAGACGTTTTATCTTGTCTGTGTCTGTTAGAGGAATAATCGATGTTCTGCATGTTATATGTTGTAAGGGTGATGGAGATAGAGAATGTATTGAGTGTTTTGAGATAGTAAAGTCAGTGAAAGTAGATTTTCTGTAAATGTCACAGGACAAATTTTTGTTTATTTTGTAATGGTGATTCTAAGAAATGTATTTTATTATCTACCTCTTTTTTTATTGAGAATTTTATTTTGTTGTGTATACTGTTGAGATGTTTTACTGTATCTCCTAATCAGGTTTCATTACCTGTAAAGCAAGCAAGGATGTCGTCAAGATAACTTACTAGAAAAAGATGTTTTTTGAAAAGTTTGTTTTAAAAAATTTTCTTCGAAATTGGTCATCTTTTTATGTGTGAATTTGATTATTATGCTGAAAGTAGTTTTCAGAAACTCAAAGATCAAAGCGTGATTCAATTTGATTTTTTACAACTGGGTTAACGTTATGGTTTGATCATAGTTTCATAATATTAATTAGAGAAACTAATGAGGACTATAAACTACAGCCCGTCAGAAGAATTATTTGATAAAAAGTGCAAAAGATACTACAAAAAAGAAAATAAATTCATATTGTCATTATTATTTCAAAACTCGTTTTTTTTTCTACTCTTGTATGATTCTAAGGAGAGTGTAGTTTTTGTAACTATTCAGCGTTCTTTAACTAATTTGAACCTGCTCCAAGATCCTCTTTCGCTAACAGGACGTGGCTATTTTAAGTCAGTCATTGCATAAATTATATAATTCGGTTTTGCATGAATAGGGATAATTTCAACCTTCTGCCAAGTGATGCGTCTACATATCAATAATATTCACGAGGTAGTTTGCATATACTGGATCAGACCTACTCAATATATTTCTCTTAAAAACTCTGAAATTTTAAACCATTTGACAAATCACTGAAATTTTAGGGAAGTTGGATTATGTATAGGGGTAGTTTCAATCCTTTGCCTAGTCGCACGTCTATGTATAATTTAGGAAATGCTGATAAGACTCGAGATTTGTAGTATTGTGTTTTCATGAATCGAAACTTTGGATATTTTACTACGTTTTCTTCAATGCATGTACATTTTTCAAGATAAAGAGTGTTTTTTTGTGGGACTTTTGAAGGGTTGTTTGCTTATTTTCTATTTTTTCAATAAAACTCTAAAGTTCTAGGCTTTTCTGCCAGTCATTGTCGTTTTACTGTTGGTGGGTTATATATAGGGTTCGTTTTCATTCCTTTCTTAGGGTACTTATCAGTTTTATAGATCGTAAACTAACTTATATTTTTAACTCATGTATTTTGCACTTAAAATGGACATTAGTCTTAGGGTATAGTAATTCACCGTGGTCCCCATTTTACCCTATTTCAGGGGTCGTCTTAAGCTATACCGTATTATTTGAGGGTATAGGGTGTTTTCTGACATCAGATTCAAATTCAGCGTTGAAGACTGCATAGGAAAAACAAAGTTGCTCTTCTTGGCCTGATTATTTTTTTGTGGGGCGGTGCTGGATGCCCATTGTATGTAGATGTTGCCTTAAGCTGCAATGGCCACTCATCGCGGCTTAGTTTTTTGGATGGTTTGCCCAGTAATAGTTTGCTGTGTCTGTGGCCCGCAGTGTGGTTCTAGCGAGTCTATTGTTGATGATTTATTCACCAAGACAATCAATCACACATGAATAGCAGTCGTAGTTTATTACAGTATACTTTCTGAGAGAAAAAAGATATTAAATTCATGTGTGAAATAATATTTAAAATAAAATAATAAGATAATATAGAAAAAATAACCACTTCATAAGCGGCATTCAAATGAGGTCAATCATGACAATGCCGACAACTCAGCGTTGATTTCAGGTCAGACATGGAGGGCTTCTTGTTAGCTATCCAAGACCAGGTTATTCCGACGAAGAACTAGGAAGTTCATCATTAGAGATCCCTCAATAGAAAACGACCAATGCAGATATGGCTGTCAAACATCGGGGACAATTCAGCACATAACTGGAGGATGCCAAGCGTTTGCCGCAACCGAGTATAAGGAAAGACACGACTCAGCTGCTAAGATACTCCACCAAGAGTTAGCAGATAAGTTAAACCTAAGGCAGGTAGGAAAAATGTTTTATTAGAAATACAATCCGGAGCCTATTCTTGAGAACAATCAGTTCAAGTTATATTGGGGCCGAACGGTTCTGATGGATCAGGCAGTTGCTCATTATAATAACGGATAAAATTTCTAGGCGAACTACACTAATCGGCATTGCTGTACCTAACAACAACAGCTTAAGGCCAACTACAAAGAGAAGATCGCCAAATACAGAGATCTGGAGGTGCAAATTGGAAGACAATGGGAAATGAATAGTGTTCATTCGATCCCCATAATTTTATCAACAACTAGAGTGATACCGAAGAACCTCCTGCAGAACATCAAGGGACTGGACCTTGGTGAGCATCTGGATAAGTCAATTCAGAGAGCAGTTCTCCACAGAGCTTCGTACTTTTGATATCTTTGTATATCTGGTATTGTGATAGAATTTGATTATAGACTCCTGCCAATGACCTATTCAGGTAGCGTTAATCATTTTATCTATAATCATATTTTGCCCCATATTAATTAGTAGTTATTTTGATAACCTATAATTAAATTTCACAGTAATAAAGGCACTCTGGAAGTTTGATCGTGCATTTTCTCTCTTGCAGCTTTGGTACCAAACAACTACGGTTATTTAAGCTTACCAACCACAACTCAGAACTTCAGGACTCAGGAAAGGCTGCTAATTAGTTGGTCAGAAGACATCTCTTGTTTTGTTGGTCTCGCAACAGCGCGCCCGCAAGTTAATTCGCGTGAAAAAAAAAACTAGCTTAATTGCTCTTTTTGGCCGTTCTTTTAACCAAAAACGTAAAACCCAGTTTTGAAAAAACACATAGAAATAGCTTAATAAAATATTAAACAAATAAAGAAATAAAACGCGAAAAACAACTATTTATATTACTTAATCAAACCGTATGAAAATCGCAAAATGCCCCACTAAAATAACATACGATAATCCCTTAATTTCCCAAATTAAACAAAGATAACCTTCTTTCTCGACGATTATACCTGTGACGTAATTATTTTACGGCACTGGTACTTACGGTACCACTCTAACGAGATTCAAATTATGACTCCCATTTACTATTCCTTAAAAGAGTGTCTTCGACTTTTACACCCCTTCGACACCCACCTGTTTCCCGTTTGTACCCATATTACTCGATGAAACCCTGTAAACGTCAATTTCTTTCCCTTAAAGTTCGCAGGTTTCGATCGTTACGTGCTGAGGGCGTTAGCTATTCTATACCGGATGCTTGATTCACGAATTAGCCTGTGAGCGTCTTAATCTTAATTTTTATATAAACACAATTAATAAAACTATTCTATTACTTTCTATAACTAAAGGAATAAGATTATATAACGTCTGTCCAAAAACCTGAATGCCCTTTTATTCCTATTGCTGGTATTTAAAGCATTCTTTCTTGCAATCAGGAAAAACAATCCCTATATTAATTTCCTTTCACAGGTCAAACGTTATATTACAGTATAATGAGTTTATTTGATTATTGTTTTGTTTCCTAATAATGGGAAAATCGTTCAATATTTTAATACATTTTAACGGTATTTCATATACCATATTTTAAAAACTACCCTTATCACGTCTGGTTTTATTTACCTAATTAGAGTAGGATTGTTTCGACAGATTTATAGCCAAATCTTAGAAAGGGTCTTTTAGTTTTATGTCTTCATAAATTTACTGAGTTTATATATTTTTAAGAAAACATTTAAACGACAAAGATAATAAAAATTAAGTTCGATAACTGATTTATTTTTCCTTTAGACTTTCGTGGATAGTGATATAAAATTAACTACCCTATTCCTACGGGAAATCTATTCACAGAGTGATTATTTAATTATTCATTTTAACAGAATATAGTTCACATTGAACAGTGTAAAATAATTAATATTTGTTCCATTACAGTATCAGTCAATATTCTTGGAAGGAGTGCGAAGTCGTTTGGCTTGAAATCATAAATAAAAGGAAAAGAAAGCAAGAAAAACCGTCACAAAATTCTAACGCGATCCATATTTGTTACGCACTTGGTCCGTTTTATATATTACGCTAATAAAGTAAAAGATTTACATATCTCATTATGGCGAACATTATATACCCGTACGATACGCCGCTGATAATAATCAGTTGAGGAATAGCTGGACGGCGAACGTGAGCGGATTTCAGAGGATGATTTTCCTTTTTCGTTTAGCTGTTTCCTCTATGAAGATTGATAAGATATAAGGGAATAGCTCTGACAATATTGTTATTTGTTCCTGCTATTCTTTATTCGATTTCGCAGCAGAAAATTGCGGACGGAGTCAGCACACGCAGCAGGATGCTTTTCGATATGATTAATAGAGATATAGTCCCGGTTTTGGTCACAAAAGATTGAATAATGGTGGAAGATTAAAAAATGGGATCGGTCGTTTTTGTAGTGTTTGTAAGAGATGGTTGTTGGGAAACCTTGACCAGTTATTTTTAGATTCCTATACAGGGTATTTCAAGTCTAGACAAGATTTATAAAGAGTTTAGTTATTATATAAAAACGTTTTTTAAGTTTTGCATTTAGCTTCACATAGTAGCATTAAACGAATATCAAAAGTGACAAAGTTGATTTTTAATATTGATACAATGGTTGATTTTGAAATATTAATTTTACATGAGGTACGTATTTTTTTTGGAATTTGTATTCTGTTACTTTTCCTTTCTTATTATTATTACAGGATAATTCTAAAAGTTCTGTACAAAATCATAACGCAAATGCCTGAGGTAGATAGAAAAATCTCGAAAAAAATTTGTGAATTACGCGTTATATTATAGGCTATATGGACTCTCAATGCCGTTTTCAATTCAGTCTCAAATTATTCCACTACAGCTCTGGGACGGGGGTTGCAATATAGTACCTAAATCAAAGGACAGAACAGTGTACGATACTTTCAACGTGACGGAGCATTGTGCGGAACTTTGATCGATCAGAATTTGTAATCGGAATGGCCATTTAAAAAATAACTATTTGAGTTTAATGCTCGACAAATATCTAAAATTTTTATTTGTATCAAATCATCAATTGCACTTGCAGTATCTCTGGATATCGAAGGGTTTTTTTCTTAGACCTTTTTACCCGAGGAAATAAATCTGAAATAAAATAAATTTCAATAAATAAAATTCAGAACATCTGATTTATTTTCAAGTAAATCAAGACATCTCTTGTAATTCAGGCAAAAGCCATGCCATAACTTTATTGTCTCATCTAATATATATATATATTTATATATATATATATATATATATATATATATATATATATATATATATATATATAAAGAATTATTGGCCACAGACCAGAATAACGGTCAGTGGTTTTAAAACCGCTGTTCCGACATGCTCTATGGGCTGAAAATGCTAGACAGTATGCAACTACAATTGTTATTTGTATGTGTATATGTAGCCTATGTACTGTATTTTTATTTATAACACTAGACCTTTTAGCTGTTAAATTCAAGATACAACAATAAAGATTTTTAAATGAAATGAATGCATAAATAAGGCTATGCAAAAGATAGTACTGGAAAAAAGATTATGGAGAATGCAGAGGACCATAGCATCATCTAGGGCTCCCATAGAGCTCCATCCTTTTGCTAGGATCTTTGAATGTTTCAATGACATAGTACGAAACCAATTGTCAAGTCTATCGCTATTGATTGAGTTTTTTTAGGCAGAAAATTTTAGCAGATAATTGTACGTATGTATATTTTATGGTCATGGTAACATTCGATTTAAATATTATATTTTAATCTAAAAGAAATAATATACTTATACTATCGCAAATATTTTTAATCATCAAACATCTATGAATGTAACTTTGTTTATTATAACTTATGACCATTACTTTATGAAGTTATGGTATAATTTTATTTTTCCTGTGAGATATAATAAATTGTGACATATATGTGACACTATTGTAAGATTAATCGTAATATCTTTTAGATGTGACAACAATAGATTTAAAGGAAAAGAAAAATTCTCTTTCTGGAGTCTTGCAGCTCTGATAATGTTTTTTTTTTTAGTTTCTTGTTATATCTTTACAGATAGAGGAAAAATTGTTTTTAGATTAAGCGAGTTAAGCATATGGGTCTTCAACGGGGAAAAAGTTTTTATGAAAATGACGATAAAAACTGAATAAACTTAATGAATCGTCACCATAAAATGTACGAAAATTCACTCATATAAACATTCATACAGCAAGGATTTTTGAATGCCGTTAAAAAACGTATTTTTCCTATTTAAAACCATATAAAGTGTCAGGGCGAGCGTATTGGCATAGCTAGGGAGTTTTTCTATGGGGGGGGGGGCAGTTAGCTGATCCGCCACCGCAAAGTTTCATATTGGGTAATCCGATTAGTGTCAGACGCAGATCCAGGGGGGAGATAGGGGTTATCCTCACACCCAAGATCTCCGAAATTCCGAGAGTTTTCTATGTTTTTCTCACACATTATGTGTAATTGTTAGTTAATATTAGCGTTTTCGGAAACGGCATTACCTTAAACTCGCAAATATGTCGGTGTCTATGGAAATATAATTTTTTTCATCCAGAATTTCAATCTGGATTTATACATTTTCGGGATCGTACACAAAGAATCTGAAATTATTTTTAAAAGATTCAATATAGCGGACAAAAAAATTTAATTTTGTCCGATTTTCTCCAAAATTGGTGCGGGGGAGTTTTCGGGGTGGCACATAACGAATCCAAAATATTTTTAAAAAATTCAAATGGTGGATCTAAAAGGGCGAACAAAAAAATCAGTTTAGTTCGATTTTTTCCAAAATTGGTACGGGGAAGTTTTCGGGGTCGCACATAACGAATCTAGAATTATTTTAAAAAAATTCAGTATGGCGTATCCAATATGGCGGCAAAAAAAATAATTTAGTCCGATTTTTTTCAAAATTGATATGTGGAAGTTTTTGGAATAGCACATTACGATTCTGAAATTATTTAAAAAAAAATTAAATATGGCGGATCTAAGACGGCGGATTAAATATTCTATATCTCTCAATTTTCTCTAAAATCAGTATTGGGGGATTTTTGTTAGTGTCAATTACGAATTTAAAATATTTTTTGTAAAACTCAATCTGGCGTCCTAAAAATTTTACATTTTGTTGGTTCTTGAGGGTGTAGATTATAAATTTAAAAGTTATTTTTTAAGGATTCAGTATAAAATTTTACATTTTAAGATTTTGTTCGAAGGTGGGATTGAATCATTTTTGAGGATGTAAGTAGGGAGAATAAAATTATTTTAAGGAAATTTAATATGTCAGATGCAATATGACTGTCTAAAAATTTTAAATTTCCGGATTTCATCCAAGATTGGTACCAAGGGGTTTTGAAGGGTTTAGATTTAGATTAAATTAAGACGTCAAAATTATTTTTTTTTTAAATTCAATATGGCGGATCCAATAGGGTGGGTTGAAAATTTTACCTTATTCGCAATATTTCTTATTTGGTATTAGGGGGTTTTCGGGGTCGTGCATTACAAATATGAAGCTAATTTTTTACAACTATTAGGTTGATAAGATACAATATAAGGGATTGAAAATTTTACATTTTCCGATTTTGTCTAAAATTGATATTGCTGGGTTCTTGGAGCGTATACAAAATAAATATTGGAAGGTTTTGGGGAATATATTACCACTCTAAAATTTATTTGAAATTTAAGATAGTGGATATACTATGACAAATTAAATATTTGTTTGACACAATTTCACTGGTATTTGAAGAACTCTAAAAATTAAAGAATTTTTAGTGGTTCATTTTAGGCTGATTTACAACTTTTGTCACGTTGGAGTCATTGCGAGGTACACTAATCTCGATTAGTACTTAGTTCAAATAATTTATGGATATCATAATGAATTCAAAATTAAAAATAGAAAAATAAAACTTTTATAAAAAAATTGAACCGGCTTCCAAAAGTGCGCTATAAAGTGAAAAATAACTATGAATTTTTTATATGAAATTGAAATTTTTGAAGTCGGCGCCAAATTATTTCTAAATGAAATAAATAACTACTAATATATACAAATTATGGTAAGAAAGCAATTACCAATAAAGTAATTTTAATCTTTTTACACGAATCACATTTTGTCAGGTATTAGTTTGTCGTCGACATCAAGAATTTCAATTTCATATAAAAATTTATAGTTATTTTTCACTTTTAGCGCACTTTTAGAACACGGTTCAATTTTTTTTTATAAAAATTTTATATTAAAAGCTTTTTAGCTATTTTTTCCGCATACGTCAAAAAACTCGCTATCCAATTACTATATTATATTTAGATAAAAATTGTGTGCAACATCTGCAAGCTAATTTTTCTTTCAGAGCCAATTATCCGCTCGGAAGGGATTTTTTTCCTTCCTGTGGTAAAGGGATTCGGCAACTCTATCCTCGTTATCTTTTAAGTAGCTCTAATAAGAGCAAAAGCTTTAACATTTCGCATCAGCTTAACAGGCAAATGTGATTAACTACATACTTTTAGGAAATTAGAAAGATCGTTTAACCCAAATCCGCTGGAAGGGATTTTATTACGAAAATTTTTACTTTTAAGTAAATTATAGAAATATTGAGAGTAAATTTATATTTTATTTAGGAAGATTAAATTTATTATATATATATATATATATATATATATATATATATATATATATATATATATATATATATTTGCAGATGGTAGAGTGTAGAGTGCGGTACATTTATATAAGCCCGGGGTATTTAGATATTTCATGAAGTCTAATATTCTTCTGGGAAGTGGGTGCTTTACTTTTTCAGGCTTCAAGGTGACTCATCATCATCATCATCATAGTTATCCTATCCACTGTTGAACAAAAGCCTCCCTCAGTTTCAGCCATCAATTTCTATTCTATGCCACCTGTATCTAATTTCCAGCCACTCTTTTTATGTTGTCTGTCCACCGACAAGTCGTCCTCTACTTCTATAGACTTCATGTCTTGGCCTCTATTCCACAAGTCTCTCTGTCCACCGTCCATCAGTCATCCTAGCCACATATTCTGTCCAGTTCCATTTAAGATGTAAGATAGATTTCACCGCGTCTCTTACTCCTTATCCCTAAGGGTGACTCACAAAACTGACCGTTCCATTTGTCGTTGCTTGATATGTATTTTGTTAATGTTCTTCTTTGTCAAAGTAAGTGTCTCAGCTCCATACGCGAGAAGAGGCAAGACACACTGGTTAAAGATCTTTCTTTTCAAGCATATAGAAAGAGTAGATCTCAATAAATATCTGAGTCTACCGAATGCCGCCTACAATAAACCTGTTCTTCGCTGGATTTCGTGCGTCTGATTATCTCGTCTAATACCGATCTCATGTCTCAAGTATATGTATATATGCACTTATTCTATATTTATGATGTTTAAGGAGCTACTCATTACTAGGTTTGTCATGTATTGTGTCTTTGATAAATTAATTTTCAAACCGTTTACCGTATCCAGCATATTTTGTGCTTCCGGTATATTATCTGTTATAAACACAATATCGTCTCCAAAACAGAGATAATATATGTTGATACCTGTTGATTCCCAGTTTATATTTTTCAACGTACTCTCTAGCAATGTAACAAACAATTTTGGGGAGAGTGTGTGTCATCTTGCCTTACCCCTCGAGCAATATTAAATCTATTTGTGCATTGATTTACCAATATTCTGACACTTGCCGTGGTATTCTCATATATGTTTTGATAATTACGGAATATCGATGATCGACACGACATTCGCTTAATGTCTCTAGAAGTTTCCGTTGATTTATTGAATCGAAGGCCTTCTCGAAATCAACGAAGACAAGCATCAGTGGTCTATTATGCTCGATACATTTCTCGATAAGAACTCTGACGGTCAGAAGATGGTCATTTGTGCCATAGCCTGATCAGAATTCCTCCTGCTCTCTCGAAAGAAAAGAGTCTACTTTATTTGTCAAACGGCTTTAGAGTATTTTGATAAATAGTTTGCATATGTGGCTAAGGAGGCTGATTGGCCTATAATTTTTAAGGTCTGTAACGTCACCTTTTTTGTGTACTATAACAATAGTTGAATTTGTCCACTGTGATGGGGTTATTCCTTCTTTGATGCTTTTATTATATAGAACCTTTAAAGCCTTGATGATTTGTGGTCCTCCTTCTTTGATTGACTCTATTACCAGTTCATCCTCTCCAGGAGCTCTATTGTTTTTCATATCTCTTAGCACACTCATGATTTCTTCCTTCGTTATTTCTGGAATTTCTTCCGATTCCTGATTTAGCACTTTTGGCATGTCGATTGTGATCAGTCGCTGGTTTGATGTATAGAGTTCTTGGTAGAAAAGTTTGATAGAGTGAAAAATTTCCTCTTTGTGTGTTACTATGTTGCCATGTATATCCTTGGTCTTCTTATTTCCTTTCTTCTTGTTGTACTGTTTCCTAATACTTTGAAACTTCTATTCTCTTCTATGATGTTCCTAATTTTTCCGAATTATGTTGTCTCTTATGCTTTCTGATTTCTTTTGATATTTCTCCGTTTAGCTTTCTATATTCTTGTGTGCTCCTGTCTTCCATTTCTCTTCTCTGCTTCATTAAAAGTTTTGTTCTTTGATTTAATTTTTATTCTTTCACTTCCTTAGGGCAGAATTTTTTGATAGCTCTATTTATGGAGTCTTGGATGTCTCCAAATATTTCATCTATCGTCATACCATTTTCATAATTTAGAGTAGAGGCAATACATTCCTTATAAGAATCTGTGTTTTCAGAAGTGACCCATTTTTTGCCATTTTTCTTGAGTGTCATGTTAATTAATATTAAATTTCATGAATGTATTGTAATATAGTACAGTGATAAATTTTAAATTTTTTAATTTTTAATTATAATAAATATTCTTGGTAATATAAAGATAAAGTAAAGTTATTATATATTATGAAGAGGCTTATTTATTTATTTTTTTCCATTCATATTCTCTTAGTTATTTGACTATCATGATTAGGTTGTTTAAGAGTTAGTTGAACATTCGTCAGATACTTGTAGCTGCTGAACTGAACCTCGCCCTTATGTACATCGTTTGCAGGACAATGAATTGTAATTGTATTATATTTTAGTAGATGTGCAAATAAAGACCTTTATATGATTTACAAGCCAAACGGCTTCGCACTCCCTCCAGTGATTATTAACTCATACCAGGCATACAAAGACACCAAAAGTATGAAGCTCTGTGGGAACCCTTTCCATATTAGCGGGTCCTAGGTGACGTTGTCTGCTGTATTTCCTACGAACTTTCGGACGGTTCGCGCGGTTGCAAGGAGAACCGCTTTCTGAATCGGTTTATACAGATGTTCACTAAGGCCCAGTCCCTTGATGTTCTGCAGGAGGTTCTTTGGTATCACTCCAGTTGTTGATATTATTATTGGAATCGTGTGGACTCTGTTCATTGCCCACTGTCTGCGGATTTGCACCTCCAGATCTCTGTATTTGGCGATCTTCTCGTTGTATTTTGACCTTAGGTTGTTGTTGTTCGGTACAGCGATGTCGATTAGTGTAGTTTGCCTGGAAATTTTATCTGTTAGTATAATGTCTGGCCTGTTATGAGCAACTGTTTGATCTGTCAGGACAGTTCGATCCCAGTATAACTTGAACTTGTTGTTTTCAAGAATAGGCTCTGGATTATATTTGTAGTAAGGCACCTTTCCTACCTGCAATAGTTTTAACTTATCTGCTAACTCTTGGTGTAGTATCTTAGCGGCTGAATCGTGTCTTTCCTTATACTTGGTTGTGGCAAACGCTTGGCATCCTCCAGTTATGTGCTGGATCGTCTCTGATGTTCGACAGCCATATCTGCATTGCTCATTTTCTATTGAGGGATCTCTGATAATGAATTTCCGATAGTTCTTCGTCGGAATAACCTGGTCTTGGATAGCTAACAAAAAGCCCTCCGTTTCCGAAAACATCTGTCCTGAAATCAACCAGTAGTTCGACGCTAAGTTGTCGACATTGTCCTGGTTGACCTCATTTGGATGCCGTCCATGAAGTGGCTTCTGCAGCCAAGCTTGTAACTTCTCTTGGTCTGTTCGGTGGTGAGAAGCAATATCCCGTTCCCTCAGCTGTAGCGGCGATGAATCGTCTGCCTCGCATATTGCTCGATGTACTGTGGAAGAGTCCGCTAACCTATGGAAATAAGAACGTAAGTTTCTTATTTGTTGACCGAGCTGCTTACCAATATCGACCAATCTTCTTCCTCCTTGGTGTCTTGGAAGCATTGTACGTTCAATAGCACTCCGAGGGTGGTGTTTGTGTGCTTTTGTTAGGAGTGTTCTTATTTTTCTTTGCAGGCCTTCGATGTCCGTCTTGCTCCATTTTACTATACCAAAAGAGTAGCTAAGGGCAGAGCATGCGTACGTGTTGAGCTCCTTAAACAAATTTCTACTATTTAGACTAGTTCGTAACACCCGTCTTACCCTCCTGATAAATTCGGTTGTCAATTCGGCCTTCATAGTGCGATGGTCAATTCGTTTAGCTTGTTTCATACCTAGGTATTTGTATGTTTGTTCTGCTTCCATTGCAGGAATGGTTTTACCGTTCTGCATCTCAAATGCACCCGGTTGTATCTTTCCTTTAACGATGTTCAAAATACGGCACTTGTCAAGTCCAAACTGCATTCCGATATCCACGGAGAACTCCTCGACAATTTTGAGCATTTGCTCCAGCTGGTTTTTGGTAGCAGCCATCAGTTTAAGATCATCCATGTATAGAAGATGATTCAATCTTGCTACCTCTTCGTTGTTTTTTCTAATACTAAAGCCGTATCTGGTGGAGTTCAAACGGCGTGACAGAGGGTTCATTGCAAGGCAGAACCACAATGGGCTCAGTGAATCGCCCTGAAATATTCCTCGTCGTATTGGGATTGTATTAGTTTCGATGGTATCGCTGGATGACCTTTATTATTATTATTATTATTATATAAATTTTTTAAGAAAAAAAATACAATCGCTTGGGTAAGTTTTTTTTAAACGGGTAGATTTATCTTTAAATTTGTTAAAGCTGAAAGTGTGAAATTTGGCAAATAAACCCGGTAAAACACACAAACACGTATCTTGGCATTTTTTGAAACTCACTGAGTGTAAAAAAGGGTATGTTGATGTGTCGATAGAGAGGAGAAACATTGTGGAAGGAAATAAACAAGAAAGTATCAATAAAAGTAATCATTGGAATGGCATGTCGAACATGTTTACTATTTAATACTAAAATTTTATCATTTGAATATTATTTAACGACGTAGGCTTTACACGGTTTTATTTGTAATAAAATTTGTTTGTATAATATGGATGTAGGGGAATAATCTACCCTTCGAACATACCCCTGTAAAAGTAGCATAACGTCAGAACTAGGGCCCAGTTGTTTGAACGCTGAATAACGTAATAATATTTTTATTTATATTTCAAAAAGTGTTGATAAACAGTAGATATTTAATTTCTTGGTACAGACATGCCGATTTTATGCTACCCTTTTCTAATTGCATTATTTAAACGAGTATCATCGGTACGTCCTTCGAACATACCCCTGGGTACGTCAATTCTGAAAACAAAGTATGAATATATGGTTGCCTAAATTTTTATTATTGTTATTTTCAATATGTAAACAATCTAACAATATTTACCGATAAAAATAAGTTTTTAAATCCTCTTTTTGTTAATATTAATTGTAAACTTCGCATTTATAGTAATTTCTAACACTTAAAAATACCGAAAAAAGTCACGACAAGCAATTAAACTGAAAGATAAGATAAGTAAATATGTTTATGTCTGTCAAATATCAAAAAAGCGTCTCCGCCACCGACCATAAATAGCCTTCAGACAAATCTATTGTTGTTTATATCTAGAGTATGATCGAAGAATCTACCTTTTCTATATAACTGTGTATTATTTTCTGGCAGTACACTTATTTATAAAAGGCTGGACCCAAACTTGATTTAAAAATTTTCTTTTGTTTGAAGGACCATCTGTTATCCATAGAAAAAATCAGAGCTGAAAATTGTTTCTAAATTGTTTAATTAAATCATTAGAACTTAAATACAAACTTTCTTTTTTGGGAAATCATATTAGTACGGGAGATAGGGTTGCATTTTTAGTACTGACTTATAGAGAAAAATTTCTAGTTTTAGTAACTGATTAGCTATCAATAGTAATCAAAATGAAAATCAGTCGTCGCACTTGCGATGGGAGTTTTAGACAGAGTATCGAATTTGTCAAAAAAATGGTCTTTCATACGCCCAGTCGCTAATCAGACAAATTACATATGTATAAAATGACTATATTTTCAAATTTTCATACAAGTTCTGACCAGTAATTGACATATAATTTACAATTTGCAACGGAATTGACTATTTTTCGTACTGTTTATTATGTAGAGGATCACTACATATGTTTAGATGTTTTATGACGTAGATGTGAATAAACATTGATATTATGATCAACCAGAATAAAATAATCGATCTGATTGCAACGCTACCTCCTGTACCGGGTGAGTCAACGATTGGATGAAGTAGGTTTGTGCCTTTTCGGTGAAATTAACAAAGAAACTATATTTATTGTTTGATACAGTTTATTTTTACGCAGATTTTAAAAATATTTAGGACTCTACAGGGTGAGCCAAAAAACTAGGACAGCATAAAGTTGTATTTTTTTAAATAGAACACCCTATATACGAATCGTATTTTTGATTTAGCTTATAATTTTAAATCTTTTTTATTAAGGGTTTACTATAACAAAACTTTATAGTTTCTGAGATAATTAAGTTTAAAGAAAAAAAGTCACATTTTCAAGCATCAATTCAATCCTAAATAACGTTTTCAATTTTGTGACAAATATATTCAAATTTGGAATTTAGCAAGGCCAAGGACAAGTTAACATAATTTTTACCTAATATTTGCAATAAAAGCTATAGGGTGTTGAACACATCGGCTCAAATTTGAACACGTTTAAATGAATAAATATCTTTTTTTTAAATGGTACACCCTGTATATTTTCATGTTATTTAATAGAGTAATAAAAACCCTAAAAGTTTTGTTCAATATATCCTATACCTATTTATAATAGTTTATGAGATATTTCAGTTTTTCTTATTTTCCATACTTTTTTACAGAAATAGTCTTCATTATCATAGTAGCCATGTAAAATAATAAAAAGAAACTACAGAAACAAACAGAATGTGGTTAAATATGATGAAATACATTATTCGTTATATTACAACGGCAATAGTTTAATTAAACATAATGTGAAAAAATTAACACAACAATAACGACAAGGCAAATACATATTTACTTTTATACTAAATTGAAACAAAAAAATTACCTATTAAATACTGAGATTAATTATTTCTTTTTAATAAGTGTTCGAATAAACGACCCTCTTGTGCAATGCACAAATTTAGTCTTTTTTGCAGATTTTCTCGGACCCTGGACAAAATTAGTGGCGTAATTGTTCTACAGGTATCCCTAATCCTGTTTCGCATATCTTCCACTGTTGTTGGTGGATTAACATACACCTTATTTTTAATATAACCCCATAGGAAGAAATCTAATGGGATGATGTCGCAAGACCTTGGTGGCCACTCAAGGAAACCCCCACGTCCAATCCATTTTTGCGGATATCGTTGGTCCAAAAACGCACGAACTTCACGATGGTAATGTGGAGGCGCACCATCGTGCTGGAACCACATACTGTCGAGCTCATCCCTATCGAGACCTTGAAGCAGTTGGGGTAGTTCTTCTTGTAGTAAGTTCAGGTAACTATGGCCATTTAGTGGTTCATTAAAAAAGTGGGGTCCAATAATTCGATTATGATGAATACCACGCCAAACATTTAATGACCAGTGGTTTTGATGTTGCACCTCTCTAATCCAAAATGGGTTTTCTGTGGCATAATAATGCATGTTGCGTCTATTTACGGCACCGTTACTTCTAAAAGTAGCTTCATCACTAAACATTACCTTGCATAATAAATTTGGATTTAATTGAATCTCCGCATTTATTGTACGACAAAAGTTTACACGACTTTCAAAGTCCTGTCCATGCAATTCTTGGTGTAATTCCATGTGATATGGATGATACCTATATTTCTTGGTAGTACGATTAGCGGTGGATTGTGATGTTTCACATAATGCTGCTAACTGACGGCTACCAATATAAGGATTTTCCTGAACATTTAACAATACTTGTAGTTCTTTTTCTTCATTAGTTACTGGTTTGTTGACCACTTTACGTTTTGGATAATCGACAGTACCAGAAGAATCAAATCTTTGCATTACGTTTTGAAAAGTATAGGTATTAGGCTGGCGTTGATCAGGATACTTCATTTTGTAAATTCTTTGAGCAAGAAGGCAATTTTTTTGAGCCTCTCCTATTGTATAAATCATATCTATTAACTCATTCTTTGGAAAATTCATTTTACAATATAAAATAAATGCAAAAAAAACCAAACTACACTACATAAAAACCAAAAGAAGCGATTGCGGTTATAAATTTGACACACAGAAAAATGTTCTTTTACATTGTTTTTGCCATGGCTACTATGATAATGAAGACTATTTCTGTAAAAAAGTATGGAAAATAAGAAAAACTGAAATATCTCAAAAACTATTATAAATAGGTATAGGATATATTGAACAAAACTTTTAGGGTTTTTATTATTCTATTAAATAACATGAAAATATACAGGGTGTACCATTTAAAAAAAAAGACATTTATTCATTTAAACTTGTTCAAATTTGAGCCGATGTGTTCAACACCCTGTAGCTTTTATTGCAAATATTAGGTAAAAATTATGTTAACTTGTCCTTGGCCTTGCTAAATTCCAAATTTGAATATATTTGTCACAAAATTGAAAACGTTATTTAGGATTGAATTGATGCTTGAAAATGTGACTTTTTTTTTAAACTTAATTATCTCAGAAACTATAAAGTTTTGTTATAGTAAACCCTTAATAAAAAAGATTTAAAATTATAAGCTAAATCGAAAATACGATTCGTATATAGGGTATTCTATTTAAAAAAATACAACTTTATGCTGTCCTAGTTTTTTGGCTCACTCTGTAGAGTCCTAAATATTTTTAAAATCTGCGTAAAAATAAACTGTATCAAACAATAAATATAGTTTCTTTGTAAATTTCACCGAAAAGGCACAAACTTACTTCATCCAATCGTTGATTCACCCTGTACTATTACTGCTTACCTTTAGTTTATTCCATAATCTTGTTAAAGCCAGAAAACATATCACTGATTCATTTCAGAAAACTTGAAAATATTGGCTCTGAATGAACGATAATGCTTGTTGTTAAATCGTCTCTATATGAATTTATTTATTTATTTATCGACAGATAACACTGTCCATTTGACAATAATTAATTACAGAGCCAGAGTGAAACATAACAATGTGAAATCAACGATAGTATAACAAAAGGGTGTTTCAAAAAGAAAAAGAAAAGTGTACACCTGTCAATCTGTAACAGCAAAAACACAAAACATCAATTAACAATCAATTCCAACAGCTTTCGTTTAAAATCATTCAATGACGTATCAAATAAATTTGACGTTTAATAAAACCTAACATCCTGAGGGACTTACTAACAATTTCAGAAATGTGAGAAACGAATGAAAGTGGGGAATCAAAAAGGACTCCTAGGTCCCGCACAGAATCAATGGAGCCAAACGGCTTACCATCGAAATGATAACTAAAGTCCAGTGGATAACGCAATCTAGGAATATTCAAATTCATCCTATTCACTCCGCACCAGGAAACAAATCTATTAAGGTCCCCCTAGAGCTCCAAGTACTCACAGTAACAGTCGTCATCTTCATGTCACCTATAAAGAGTAAGAACTTGCTGCAGATGGATAGACCATTAATGAATAAGTTTAACAATAATGGACCGATGTGGTATCCCTGAGGGACCCCTGAAGATAGTGATATCTCAGAAAATACAAAATCATTCACCCGCACTATCTGACGACGATCACTCAGATAGGTCTCAATCCAACCAGTGGACCAGAGATACCCAGCCCCCAGGGCTTATCCAGCAGAATCCCATAAGGCAGGGTGCCTTATGGGATTCTTCGAGAAGTCAGTATAAATCGAGTGGACCTCGGATCCGCTCTCCAAGGCCTCAGATAAATCGCCCACATAAGAGACCAGATTATCTCAGTCTTCCTGCCAGCACAAAAACCAAACTGCTCCTTAATGAAGACAGACTTAAAAATAGAGGCGAGAAAGGCATTAGCTAGTTTTTCGAAGGTTTTAGGAATAGTATTAATTATGTAACTCTGCCTTCAGTGTTGCTGAGTAGCCCAGTAGTACTATTGCCGGTCCCAAGCCCGGAAAAAAAGAGGAGGGTTGGAGGGTCAGGTTAGCAGCCTACCCTCTGTAAAACAGTAACCAGCTTAAAGCACTGATAAAAAGCCTCTGATATGGACTGACTCAACAATGACGACCCACGCAAGGAAAAGGACAAAGAGATGGAAAAACAAATACATAGTAAGAGTAGCTACCTGGAATATAACATCTTTCAACACAAAGGATCAGGAAGTAGTTGAAGAGCTAATCGAGAAAAATATTGAAATTTGTGGTCTCCAAGAAACAAAAAGGAAAGACAAAGGTCAAAAAGAATACGGAAACTATATACTAATATATAATGGAGTAAATAAAGAACAACGAGCCAAGGCGGGAGTAGGCATACTAATCCACAAGAAATATAAAAATAACATAGAAAGTTGCCAATATATATCAGAAAGGATAGTCTCTATAAAACTACTAATGGAACATAAAAACTAAACATCTTGTCCGTTTACATCCCAGAAGACGGAAAACCAAAACACGAGGTAGAAGTATTCTACGAGAACTTGCAAACCACCTTAGACTCAATACCTGGTGAGGAAGCTATTATTTTATTGGGAGACTTTAATGCCCGTATAGGAAACCAAATAATCCCCGGAATTAAACAACGCTTCAACGAACAGTATCACAACACCAACGGAGAACTAATAGTAAATTTCTGTGCCTACAACGAATTAAGGATAAACAATACTTTCTTTCAACAGAAAGATAAATATAAATACACTTTTGAAAATACAAGAGGACACAAATCTATGATTGACTTTATACTTAGTAACCGAGTTATATATCCCACCCAGATATTGGATATTAGAACATTGAACTCTGTTAATGCAGGAAACGATCATAAATTGGTTCTATCAAAGATTCGAATAAAGATTACACAAAAGAAAAAGCAGTTGGAAAACGTTAGGATCCAAAAAAAGAACATAGACTCTCTGTGGCATGCGTCAACGAAAGTATTATATCAAAAAAGATTGATGGAAAAAATTGAAAGAAAACCAATCAATGAAGAGGAAGATATAAATCATAGCTGGGAAAAAATTAAGGGAAACATAGAAGATGCTTCAAATGAGTCATTGGGCACACATACAATCCCAATCAACAACAAAAATCCTAATAAAACTCCATGGTTCCGTAAAGAAGTTAAAGATAAGTGTAACGAAAAAAGAAAAGCATATTTATCATATAGAACGGCAAAAACGCCGGAACATACAATAGGTACAAACTAATTCGTAACGAAGCTAATCTATTAGTCAGGCAACTAAAAAGTGAACATTGGGAGCAGTTCTCTAAAAAAAATGGAAGGAGACTTCTATAGTGTACAAAAACAAATGTGGCGACTGATAAGACAACAGCGCAAAGAAGTATCTGAACTTTCCGAAACAAACAAAATATCAGAGGAGAAATGGATAGACTACCTAATAAAATTATTTGAGGGAGATGCTAACATTGGAAAAAACAACATACCAGCAATAAGGAATAATGTGGAAGTCACTATTCAAGAAGTAGAGAAAGCTATAAAATCCTTAAAAAATAGAAAGTCTCCCGGATAAGACGGAATTCATAACGAATTGTTGAAATACGGAGGACAGCGACTAACACAGGAACTCACAAGCTTCATTCGAAAAATCCTGACACAATGCAAAGTACCAGATAGGTGGAGAACCAGCACAATGATGCTTATGTTTAAGATAGGTGACAAACAAGAACCAGGGAACTACAGGGGTATTAATCTACTGGACACAACTCTGAAACTCGTTACGAAAGTAATCAAAAATAAAATTAATTCGGTTACAACACTGGAAGACGAACAGCAGGGATTTAGATCAGGAAGGTCTTGCGTGGATGCAGTATTTATTCTACGACAGATAGTCGAAAAATCTATAGAATACAATAAACCAACATTTTTATGCTTTATAGATCTAACAAAAGCATTCGATCGCATAAAGCTAGATGACGTAATCCACCTGTTATATAAGAGAAATATTCCTATCAATATAATTCAGACCATCGAAAACATATACGCAAACAATAAAGTTCAGATTCGCACTAACGGTAAATTATCAACACCCATACCAGTCAACAGCGGTATTAGATAGGGAGACTCGCTTAGTCCTTTGTTGTTTAACATGATAATGGACGAAATAATAAGGGACTTGGTAGAGAATATAAAATGGGTGATACAGAAATAAAAATTCTCTGTTACGCTGATGACGCTGTGATATGTGCCGAAAATGAAAACGACCTCCAGAGATTGTTAAATACCTTTAATCTTACGGGAAGAAAATATTATATGATTATCTCAGCCGAAAAAACTAAATGTATGACAACCTCAAAAGAACCCCTCCGATGCAAACTAGAACTAGACGGTCGAATAATACAACAAGAAATGAGTTTCAAATATCTAGGAATCGACATAACCAGTTATGGCAACATCGAAGATGAAGTAAGAGGGCAGGTGGCCAAAGCAAATAAAGTGGCGGGTTGTCTTAACGACGTGATCTGGCGAAACAAACACTTACAACACGAGACAAAGGTTCGGATCTACAAAACCACAATTAGACTTATTATGACATACACCTCAGAAACACGACCAGAGACGACAAAAACGAAACAACTATTGGAGACTACAGAAATGAGAATACTTCGACGAATAACAGGAAAAACGCTACTAGACAGAGAAAGAAGAGATAACATCAGGCAATCATGTAACACAGACTGCATTAATGAGTGGGTCCTACAGCGTAAGACACAATGGAACAAACACATAAGCCGAATGACAGAGGATAGACTGGTAAGGATCGCACGAGATAAATCGCCTAGTGGTACACGCAGTAGAGGTCGACCACGGAAAAGGTGGAGTGATAATTTAAGTCCAGAATGAGGAAAATCGAAGAAGGAACAGGTCAGGGACCTATTATAGAAGGTAGAAGTAGAAGAAGAAGAAGTATTAATTATGTTGATAGGTCCATGGTTCCAAATATCGGTTGTTCAGTTGTTTTAATGAATATGGTTTGTTCAAGTAATTGACTGGTTTTCATCTAAGTGCAATTTAACTGGGTGGGAAATTTTTCGGTTTATCCGTTCCTTCCTTTCTTTCTTGAATATTGACTTGGAATATGGCTCTAACTAGCCATTGGTCACTCCCAGTATCAAATTTGTTTAGTATGAAATACATCAGTACAAATACTTTTGTCACTTGCGAGTATGTAATCTATTTCATTTCTTATGTTGCCGTCGGGAATTTTCCGCATCCACTTTCTTTTTGCCTGTTTTTTAACGTAGGCTTTAAAATAGTGTATATTGTTATGCTTTAAGTAATAGAGCAACATTTTTGCCTTTAATTTCTATTTCCTCAGCCAAATTTTATATTAAAATCGCCGATTACTGAAAAATAATATGTTTTCTTCATGTTTTGGATCTTGCAATGTCTTCGTAGAATTGATCGAATGACCAGTAGGCTTTTTATCGACTTATAAATTCAGGTGTTTAAAATTTCTCTTTTTGAGGTTAGCTTCTCCACCTCTATCAAAGTCTGAACAGTATTTGTTTTTCTGTGACACCTTCAAAACAAAATAAACGAGCTAACTTAAAAAATTTATATAAATTCTGCAAGAATAAACATTTCAATACATGAAAGAAAAACAAAAACAAACTTAAACTAATAAACAACGAGATAAAGAGTATTTGTTGACAGACTGTCGTATTTTTTTATATATAGGAAATCACGGTTCGCACATAAAAAACAAAAGAAGGTCTCAAATGGATCCGAAATCAGTCGAAGGCTGGCCCAAATAAGAAGAATTATAGTTAGGGGAAAAACCGATAAAATTCCGCAGTTGTCAGATTTATTATTAAAGGGTGAAGGTGAATTATGATTAAGTAAAAGTTAAGAAGAGATATAGTTATAAGGAAAGCCAAGATGTTTTTCCTATAAAAACAGATAACGGACCGTATTTTATAGGTTAGTATAAAGCTAATACACTGCCAGTGATTTGTGTCTATTCAATAAAATTTTTAGGCATCAGGAGACTTTATTTTTTGAAAATAAAGATGGTGCTGCTATTACAGGTAATATAGAATGCTATAGAAACCTGATTACTAATGGTTACTCTCATAAGTTGGATGATTTTGTTCTAGGAAAACAGCACAACATGACATACATCTTGTAAAATAATCAATCTATTGAAAGGGAAGTTAAGTAGATCTGTTATCTCAAGGAATACCGCTGTGAATGGAGACAACAAGATCATGAGATATAACTTTATTGCACACTATCTAGTAGAAGATGGTCCTTATTAATTTCGTACACTTGATAAAATGCTTAAACCAATCAGTAAATAAATTAGTTTACACTCAGCCACATGGTTGAAATCTTCCAATATTTCCAAGGGGTGCGTCTCTCGTCAGAGTGTCAGTCATACTTTTTTTTGGCAAAATCAACATAGGAGAAGCAAGTATACTGGAAGAACTCATAGCACAAATGGTAGTGACCACAAAACACGAAATATAAGAAACGTTTTGTACGTGCTAATTGCTCGAAACGGCTGTGACGTAAAACTTGATGGTGTCGGCCCCAACGGTGGTGCTATAACTAATGCGCACTAGGGAAATTATTATTTATTAATTAAAGAATATTAATATTTTGACGTTTTTTACTTTTGTCGTATTAAAAAAGTTTGTTAACATAAATAAATACAGCAAAAGCAAAAAAAAATACATATTCAGGAAAATAACACAAAATAGTTTTTTTATTAGATTTATATTTTCTGAATATTTATAAATAGCAGTTCTGATGAATTGGTCAAAACTTGCAAAAATTAACATTCCAATTATTATAAACAAAATATTTTTGCTATGCACATTTTAACAAACTTTCTCTTGAATGATTCTTGATTTCATATATTTTTGTTTCTTTATATTGCATTTTGAAGTTATATTAAGAAAATTAAAACCATCTTAATATTAAAACTTTTTAAATTGTTGAAATTGATAGTTTGAAAGTGTAAAGATTATCATACCATCATATTTTTGTACAGGTCAGGGAAAGTTTTATAAAATTTATTAAAAAATGTGATATGTTGAACAGAAAAAAAATATAGAGCCGAATCAAATCGGTAGGAGGGTTCTATAAAAAGTATGTTTTATGACATATATAAAATATGTCAATATACAAATACACAATATTCTTTATAACGATGTTAGTATGTGAACAAAGAAATAATAATTTCAATCTAGTTTTGGTAAAAACATAAGGCGAGAAATAACATAATAATAATAATAATAATCAAGAATAATCAAGGAATCCCATAACTGGAAAGCTCCAGGTCTCGACGGGATCCAGAACTACTGGCTCAAAAAATTATGGTGTATGCACCATCAGCTGGCTAATCTTATTAATGATGTTTTTCTTAACCCAGCAAAAATGCCATTGTTCTTGACCGAAGGTATTACGTACCTCCTACCAAAGGACCAACATAACACACATGACCCAGCTAAGTATAGGCCGATCACCTGCCTACCCACACTGTATAAGGTGATCACCTCCTGCTTGACCCAACGCATCTATGCACACTGTGAGCAAAATAACATCATTGCAACTCAACAGAAAGGATGCACGAGGGGAGCAATGGGATGCAAGGAACAATTGATTGTTGACTCTGTCATATGTAACCAAGCCTGTACCAACCGAAGAAACCTCTTTGCTGCTTACGTGGATTATAAGAAGGCCTTCGACTCGGTGCCACATGAGTGGCTCAAAACTATATTGAGAATGTACAGGGTCGATAATAATTTTGTTTCCTTTTTAGAACGCATCATGTCAACCTGGAGGACTAGGATCCAATTGCAAGTGCCATCCAGCGACACCATCGAAACTAACACCATTCCGATACGAAGAGGAATATTTCAGGGCGATTCACTTAGCCCATTGTGGTTCTGCCTTGCAATGAACCCACTATCACGCCGTTTGAACTCCACCAGATACGGCTTTAGTGTTAGAAATAACAACGAAGAGGTAGTCAGAGTGAATCATCTTCTATACATGGATGATCTTAAACTGATGACTGCTACCAGAAACCAGCTGGAACAAATGCTTAAAATTGTAGAGGAGTTCTCCGGGGATATCGGAATGCAATTTGGACTTGACAAGTGCCGTATTTTGAACATCGTTAAAGGGAAGATACAACCGGGGGCTTTTGAAATGCAGAACGGTGAAACTATAGCTGCAATGGAGGCAGACCAAACATACAAATATCTAGGTATGAAACAGGCTAAAAGAATTGACCATGGCACTATGAAAGCTGAATTGACAACCGAATTTGTCAGGAGGGTAAGGCGGGTACTACGAACTAATTTAAATAGTAGAAATTTGTTTAAGGCGCTCAACACGTATGCTTGCTCAGCGCTGAGCTACTCCTTTGGAATTGTAAAATGGAGCAGGACGGACATCCAAAACCTGCAAAGAAAAATAAGGACACTCCTAACAAAAGCACAAAAACATCACCCTCGGAGTGCCATTGAACGTACAATGCTTCCAAGACACCAAGGAGGAAAAGGATTGGTGGATATTGGTAAACAGCTCGATCAACAAATAATAAACTTACGTTCATATTTCCACAGGTTAGCGGACTCTTCCACACTACATCGAGCAATATGCGAGGCAGACGATTCAACACCGCTACAGTTGAGGGAACAAGATATTACTTCTCACCACCAAACAGACCAAGAGAAGTTACAAACCTGGCTACGGAAGCCACTTCATGGACGGCATCCAAATGAGGTCAATCAGGACAATGTCGACAACTCAGCGTCGAACTACTGGTTGATTTCAGGACAGATGTTTCCAGAAACGGAGGGCTTCTTGTTGGCCATCCAAGACCAGGTTATTCCGACGAAGAACTACCGGAAGTTCATCATTAGAGATCCCTCAATAGAGAATGACCAGTGCAGATATGGCTGTCGAACATGACTTAGCCGCTAAGATACTCCACCAAGAGTTAGCAGAAAAATTGAACCTATTACAGGTAGGATAAGTGCCTTATTACAAGTACAATCCGGAGCCTATTCTTGAAAACAACCAGTTCAAGTTATATTGGGACCGAACGGTTCTGACGGATCAAACAGTTGCTCATAATAGACCAGATATTATACTAATAGATAAAATTTCTAGGCGAACTACACTAATCGACATCGCTGTACCTAACAACAACAACCTCAGACCAAAATACAACGAGAAGATCGCCAAATACAGAGATCTGGAGGTGCAAATCCGAAGACAATGGGCAATGAACAGCGTCCAAACGATTCCCATAATACTCTCAACAACTGGAGTGATACCAAAGAACCTCCTGCAGAACATCAAGGGACTGGGTCTTAGTGAGCATCTGTATAAACCGATGCAGAAAGCAACTCTCCTAGCAACCGCGCGAACCGTCCGAAAGTTCATGGGAAATACAGCCGACCACGTCACCTAGGACCCGATAACATGGAAAGGGTTCCCACAGAGCTTCATACTTCTGGTACCTTTGTGTACCTGGTATGAGTGAATATTCCCTGGAGGGAGTGCGAAGCCGTCTGGCTTGTAAATCATAATAATAATAATGTCTTTTTATTAGCATCAAAAATATATAAACTGAACAAATACAATTATGGACGGCGAGATCTAGCATAGCTACTCATCTAACCGTCTGTTTTCTTAAATTAAATCTAAGATAAACTAAAAGTAAATCTAATCTAAAGTATAAAATTATTTGAGAAAAAATAAAAATGTAAATTCTAAAACATTCATGTTCACACTTTTGGGCTTTTACGTGCAAGTGATCCAGAAAATCACCGCACCCGACCACGCGTACCAATAATAAATAATTTAACAGCCCTTTTGAAGCTAGCGACATTCTTAAGGGCTACGACATCTCTAGGAAGTGAGTTATAAATTTTGACTGCATTATATCTGAAAGATCTCTGAAAAAGGGCAGTTCTATGTTTCGGGACAATGAACCTGGAACTATAACGTGTTTGTCTCCCATGAACAGCACTGCCACGAATCAATTTATTAGACAGATAAGAAGGTGCTTCTGTCGACACAATCCTATGAACAAGGGTTGCTAAATGTATAAAGAATCTTTCCTCTAAATTAAACCATCGGGATGCCCGAAATAAAGGTGTCACATGATCGAACTTTCTCATACTGTAGCAAAACATAAGGCAGGCATTCTGAAGTCCCTGGAGACTATTCCTCTCACGTAATGTAAGTGCTGGCCAATATACAACGTCACAGTATAACACTAAAGACAATATCAAAGAGTCACAGAGTCTCAACTTTATATCAGTTGTTAAGACATCTTTATGCATATAAAGAATTTGTAGCTTATAATAACACCTTTGCAATAAATTCGAGGTATGTGCCTCAAAGCGAAGTTGTGCGTCAAACACTACCCCCAGATTCTTGGCATAGGACGAAACTCAGAAATGGTAGTAGGATTAGAAACCTTAGGAACTGGTAATACATTAGCACATTTCCACTGCAGTGGAAAGGAAGAAGTAGAAAGGCACTTATTAATTATGAAAGTTAAATAAGAAGTGAGACAAGGGGTGATCAACAATAGCATCTTATAGTCTATCTCATCCGCTCCTAGAGCATTTGACCTTATCTTAAAGATAACTTCATTCACGCGGTTATCGTCAACTTCAGTAAAAACAAAATCATCGCTTTCATCTCCGAAATGCGAAATGCATATTAGGTTTTTTAAATAACTTACAAAAAATAATAAATGTTAATGCCTTGCTATTATGCAAAAAAACTGAACTCCTTTAAATAAAAAAAAAATCACATTATATGAAGTGTGAGTCATAAGTATAGTCAGAGCAAAGCCAAGTATTTCATAACTTTGCCCTAAATTTCCCAAATGTCCACATTTAAAATCATATATAAATACAACAAAATTAAACAATATATATGACAAAAAATAATTTTTCCCAAATATATATATATATATATATATATATATATATATATATATAAATATAATATAAGCTTTTTAGGTTACTTATAAATAAAAACAGAAAACAAAAATTTAAATTTGAAGGGACATATTGTTTTATATTAAATAGAAAATACACATATTATATTCACCGTTGATTCTAAATATAGAAACTCAAAAAAAGCCAGAACAAAGCAACTAATTTTCACAACTTCGCTCTAATTGTCTCAAATCTCCACATTTAAAAGTATATGTATTTAGCAAGATAAAAAAAAAAGTTCTTTAAAAACAATAATAATTTCTAGTTGCTTTTAAGAAAGATCTTTTCCTATATAACAACATAAATAATAATAATATAAAATATATTTTAAATAACTATATAGAAAGAATAAAATATCTTTAAGAACAAAAAGGAACTTTGACACTATACAAATGTAAAGTCATAGTGGATGTCGCAATCAAGGTATAGGTAAAGATCTTCATTAGGCGAAGGACTTATTCAGGTGCAGGTCCTTAGATCATGGTAGACTGCTACGCCACAAGAGAGAAAGAAAATTAAAGTGAAAATGAATTCTTATTAAATGCTTCGGTACAGGTGATTATTTTTTGGAGTTGATCGATCCTTCTTTTAAATTCAAAACGCCACCTGTTTTAGGCTCGTCGGTAAGAAGAAGCGATAATGTTAACGAAAACAGGAAACAACTAGATCCAAAAATAAAACACCCCGATACCAAAAACCGTTAAAATCTAAATTTATCAATAAAAAAGGATTTTGTTTTACGATCTATGTGAATTGCAACTTAAACTAAAGAAATATGTTACTATTTGCTAAATGGATTAGAACAAAGAAAAACAAAGCAACAATGAACAACGCTACTGCAAGTATGACGTCATCTGCGCCATACGTCAAGTCGGTTTAGATGTAGGTCCAGCTTTAGACTGTCGGCTGATTTGCGTTGAATAACCTTACTTTTTATGTACAGTTGTATTTTGCACTAATAAATTATCTAGTACGCCAATTTAGGAACTAAATTAAAAGCGCAGGACTTCTAATGGGTGAAATAATGTTTTAAATTACCTAGTGTATACGTATACCTTCGATTTACAAGGTAGTTTAACTTAAATTAAATATAAAGTGTCCTGTGATCGCACGCAGAAAGTCTTATTAGTTCCCAATCACAGGGGAAAAATGAAATCATACGATAAATTAGGTAATATCACAGTTTATTATATATAGTTAATACCTGAAGTGTGGTTTTATCACTGAGTCTAAGTACTTTCAGCAAGCAGGATAATCTGTAACTTCTTTGGGAGCTCCGGCATGGAATTCCAGTTGTTAAATAGAAAAGGAAGATCCCGGTTTAATAAAATATGATTGTGTTATATACCTGTTTGTCTTTACGAGTGTAACAAGTATCAAAAGTCACAAATATGGTGTTAACTTTCACTATACTTTACTTAAGGGTAAACGAATACAATTTTAACTTTCTTTATCCCCCAAAATCTGGCAAATGTTGCCCTAAAACACTAAATATAGTTTTAGCTGTTTACTGGGATAAAAGTAGTGCTGTATAATTAGAAAAATCAGCCAAAATATTGCTTTCTGAGCTTATGCCAATTTTCCCAACAAAGGCTTGGCCTAGAATCTCTCTACCCTGGAACAAAAAAGGTTAGAGAAAAGTCACAACCCTGTATTTTGGAAGCAACTCGAGCCATATATGAATGAACTCGCGTATTTTGATGACATAATGAACTGGGCTGTAAAACAGCCATCTGTTTTACCGGCCGAGATTAGCAAAGGCACATGAATGGCGGGAAAAATTTAAATATCCCATGGTGACAGGATAAAAACTGTTTGATCATAAATCTTTTTAATTTTTTTTCAGAATAATACATATTAATGTTGAATACGAGCAGAAAAACTTTAAAAGTGAAATGAGATGAGTACTTAACCATCTTAACATAAATTTTAAGATCTCTCTGCTAGTATTCATTATTTGTAGATGTATTATCCTGAAAAAAAAATAAAAAGATTTATGACAAACAGTTTTTACCCTGTCACCACTAATTTGCTATGTTGCTTTTTAAATAAAGCATTCAGAAGGATTGGTTCTTTTTCACAATTCTGGGTAAAATATAAATAATATAGTAAGACTTATAAAATACAGAAAATATATTTTATTGTTTATTTACGATATAAATGAAACAATATAATTATCAAAAATAAATATTTTACACTGATCCATTAATTAAGTTAAAGCCAGTTTAGGATTAAGGAGTGCCGAAAATTAAAGGCAGTCAAAATAGCATATCTGAAAATGAAAATCATATGTTAGTTTTAGCCATGGCTATATAATTATATATACTCAAAATTTAAATATCGGCGATTTGTAAATTTATTAGCAACTACTACACCTGTTAAGGATGTCAGATTAAAAAATAATTTTACTTAATATATGTTACGATCTCTATAATGGTCTCCAGTTTATGAACATGTAAAAAAATTCTGCAAATTACCACATAAAACAAGAAATTAAATTAAATTTTTCATTAACTTTAAATAGACAACAATATTACCTTTAATTCGATTTAGGCATTTTATAATGTATCATATTAATGCAAAAATGTATGCAAATGGGATGATAGTTATGAAATGTAAGTTGTGTATTTGTGAGCATGAAAAACTATGATAAAAATTCTAGGACGTAATTTATCAAAAAGATTTATAAAATATACTTACAATACTGGCCTCCAACTATATGTAAAATATTTCGGTCAGGTTAGAGTCATAAATAAATGGGCTGCAACGTCTTCTAAAACAAAATGTAAACTATTCAAGAAAACGTTTGGAGAAAAGGTATATTTAACTTAAACTAAAATGGAAAGTAGGTAAAAGAAACAATAATTACCTTTGATTTAATATCAGCATTTTATAATTATGTTTGGTATAAATGCCGAACTATTTTTAAATATGATAACAAGGTTAGAAAATTGAAGATGTGTTCTTATGAATATGATAAACCAAGACGAAAATGTTATCAAGTAATTACCAAGAAAATTTCCAAACTGTACTTACAATAGTTTTCTGTAACCATCCGGGAAATATTTGGATCCAGTTCGGGAGATGAAAAAAAGGGCTGCAGCGTCTTCTAAAACAAAATGCAAATTTTATTCAAAATCAAGTTTAGATGTATTCCAGAAAAGGTAGATTAAACTTACTCTGAAGTGAATTGAAAAAAAAATAAAGTTAACACACGAAAACGTAGCCAAAATAGACGAAAACCAACTTTGTTATTTCGAGTACGCGAAAAAGCCAGAAAATAATGGCGTCCGGCGTCTTAAACTGGGGATGAGGATGACGTGATTGAACTGGGGTGACGTGAGTCACGTGGTTTAGCTGAAAAATTCATTTGTCTTTAACTGGCCGTGCAAATAATTTAAATTCTTTTGTTTTTGATGTTGCCGTTTTTAGCATCTTACTGACATGGCCCTGCTCTCTACTGACGCTTTTAGAAATTACAAGAGTCCCAAAAAAAAAACAAAAGATTAACTACACCCTTGATGAAAGTGGCAAAAGTTTAGTGTTTTATACATTTCTAGGCACACTTGATTTTTTTTTACAAAACTGGTTTTTGATGTGACGGTGACAAATACTTTTAGCTTTTATTTTATATGTATTAAATAGACTACTTGATGAAAATAAGGGATTAATTTATGGTGAGTATTGGCTTGATTGTTGGTATTTTGGTAAAATTATTTATAGTTTTGTTCGTAAAATAACAAAACAAATTGGGACAAAAGTCAATCACTTTAGTTATTTTGCTCTGAAATCTAGAAAATCCGGTCTAGTCTACATTAAACACGCGATCAACCGTACATTTTCTTCTCATACTCCATCTCGAGAATATCAAAAAATCTAGCTACAGATTCTCTATTGAAACCATTTACCCCCACTCGTCACACAGCATAAAACATTTCCTAGCTGGTTACAAAAATAGTTATTGTCGTTCTTTTCGACGTTGATTTTTATTTTCAGAACAACCCGTATAAATAAAAATGACTGCTTATCATTCCGACAATCCCCCTTCTAAAAGGCTGTAACCAAAGTGATGCAAATGTTGCTCTTCCCTGTAACAAATTTAAATATTTAAGACAGGTTAGGCTTAATATTTGGTGAAAATGCAAATAAAACGTAAACCTGAGAACAGTCAAAGCGGACGAAAGCGCCCCAACAAAAAGACTGACTCGTTTCATTATTTTTGTTTGAGTTAAAGATGTGGGCGACTCGACGGGAAACGGCCATTTCAAATTTTATGTATGTACAAAAAAAAAGATGTCAGAATTTTTCCTTTTATACATTGAATTGTAAATTATATGATGGTTTCTTAGGTCAATCAATAGAGATTTTTTTCATGATAAAATATTACCGACTGTGTTACCACAGTAAAAAAATTCGTAGTGATATTTTGTTGTCTTCTACTCTCAACTATGATCCATTATTTTAGGGTTGGTTTGAAGGTGGTAGACACTGTTGAAGATTGACTAAAATGTGGTTGGCGGACTTGTATCGTCTTTATTTTTGTCTGTTTTACGACGTTTCGATTAGGTTGTATCTCTAATCGTTATCAAGCATAAATTGAATGTTTTATTTTAAAAATAGACGGGTTTTGTATTTCAGTGTATGTTTTATTAATATCGGCCAAGCGCTTTCGGTCTAGCTTAGACCATCTTCAGGGCTCAGACCCTAGGAACAAGAGAATATGGTCAGCAAATAAGCCTACTCATTACTCACCAACCATACTCACTCGTCAAAGGGCACACCTTAACCCTGCCAGTTTGAGAGCAGTCGCCAGCCGTAGACTCCACACAGAACAAATTGTATACAATTAAAAAATTTTGTCACAAATTAAAATTAAAACCAAAACATTGAACACACTAGTACATTGACATTATTAAAACAATAAACCTTTTTAATAAAAACCCAAAAGAGTGAGGTTATGCTACCCAGTCATAGCATAGTATAGCAATAAAACTTTCCAAAAATTAAAATTATATACAAGTATATGTAAGTCTGAGTAGAGATTTTCGGTATTAGTTTTATTTTAATTTCTTGTCAATTGTATTTCAAATCAATAATTCATTGACAATGAGCAAAAAGGGAAAAAAGGACAGAAAGAAAGGGCAGTAAAAGTTTATTAATCTACAGCGTTACTGTTATCGGTCATTCTGTGATATATTTCGAACACTTGGGTTCAGTGGCGTGAAATGATATCCATTTTTGTAAAAAAGTAACAAATTACACGAACATAGGCGTAGTTGAAATTTGTTGAAATGTGTTAACTATTAATATATTTTTAGAATGAAGTGTCTGAAACTGAAAAAGATGATTAAAATTATTATAAGATTGCACCCCACGCAATCACAGCTCCCAGACATTTAAATTGTTTAATAATTTAAGGAAAAAGTTTGAAAATGGGGTTGCGGTCATTTACGTTGTTCATTCTTATATTAAGGCAATGGTCGGGGTTTCTCTTTATCTCCCTGCATATTTCAAGATCCTCTCTGAAATCCAAGGTTTTAGAGTTATTACCCCTGGAGTGGTATAAGATTTTACTATTATGAGTTGGAGAGAAACTGTGTTTGGTGAACTAATATGGTGACCAAACACAGAGGCCTGAGGTTTGTTAATATGTTCTCTAATTCGGACTGCTAATGGTCTAATAGTCTAAAAAAAAATTTTTTTCTCACTCTTGTACTTAGGTCACTTCTCTAATAAAATAGCACGGACTCTAACAAACCACACTCAAAATGTGAAGATTTCATTTAAGAGTGTAAATCAACTCAGTTCCCATCTGGTCAATAATAAACAAAAAAGTGGGGTCTATCAACTTTCTTGCCCAGACTGCCCTTCGACTTATATAGGAAAAACTATTATATATATATATATATATATATATATATATATATATATATATATATATATATATATATATATATAATATATTGGCGACGACTGCAGAGAGTGAAGAACCCATCGGAAGCTCGTCGTCCTGAGCGTAGAACTTGTCCTTTACTTGAAAATAAGCACTACGCAGGCAACACTCCAAAAGATCCATCACCCGTCCAGTGGTAACGTGGTTCGATCTGATAAAATAGTATTATTTGAAATTCTAGGTTTGATTATGTCTAGTGATTCCCCTAATGGTACATTAGTATACAGACTTTCCTCATCAAAGCTTATTAGTCTGTCGTCTGGCTCTAGATTGATGCTACTAATAATGTTCACGAAATGTGTAGAATTCTACACTCAGGACGACGGGCTTCCGATGGGTTCTTCACTCTCTCCAGTCGTCGCCAATATATATATATATATATATATATATATATATATATATATATATATATATATATATATGGAATGGTTCGAAACTCATACCATATAAACGGCAACAGTAAAACCGAAAGTCTGGTTGAGATATGTCGATGATACCTTCATGGTATGGAAGGGCAATGATCAAGAACTTGATGATTTCCTGAAAAATCTGAATACCATTCGACCTACAATTAAAATTCCCATAGAAAAAAAGGTAAATGATCAATTGCCCTTCCTAGATGTCATGATGAACCGTTCAAATGAAACTATTAAAACTTCAGTACACAGAAAACCAACACTTAATGGACAATATCTTAATCATAGTTCTCATAAATCATAAATCTAATCATTCTGTTATAACAAAACGATGAATTATATGCAACCTCTATAATCGCGCTATATCTATATGCAATAATACCGATTCATTGAAAAAAAGAAGTGACAAATATTAAAACAGATTTTCAACAGAATGGTTATCCTTTAAACTAATTGATGATGTTATAAATAATTTTAGAACAACGAACACTGGACAGCGAAAAACACATTCTTTCTTCACAATTTCGTACATTAAGGGAACTTCGAAGAAAATAAGACGAATTGCCAGGAGTAATAATATAAAAACAGCCTTTAAATCAGGAAATACACTTAGAGCTCATTTAACAAAAACAAAACCCAAAACTACCGATAAGAAAGAATATGTTTATAAAGTTCCATGTGAGTGTGGTGAAATGTATATTGGAGAAACCAAACGACCGCTAGAAGTTAGAATTAAGGAACACAAAACTCATACACAACAATATGAAAAAAAGAAAATTTATAGAAACAGCTTACATTAAAAACAATAATGGAATCTTCAGTAAACCGAGTGTTAAGATACCTGATCTTTTCAACCACTATTTTGTAACATCAAATCATTGAGGTGTGTACAGTGAAGCGAAACTTTCTTCTTCGATGGACACAGCCCCTATATAAGTTCGTAGTTTTAAGACAAAACATTCAGTTTATACTTGATAACGATTAGAGATACATTCTAATCGAAACGTCGTAAAAATAAAGACAATGTAAGTCCTACAACCACATTTTTGTCAATACATTATGTTGGCATAAACAATTAAAACCAAAGAATTGTTTTTTGTTTTTATTTTTTGCTTATAAACTGACAAGAAATGAAGTATTCTTGGTAGTATAAACAAATAAATTGTAGAGAAAAAAAAACTAACAAGATGAGCCTTAGATCACACCAATAGTTACGGAGAAAAACAGGAAAAACCAGGATTCTGCTTATACTGTTCTTAACATCGTTTATTTGCTGTAATTCAAGAAAATATATTTCATCTACTAGCGTCTCTGCTGCAGCTGACACAACATTTTCCGAAATACAATGACCTTCATTAAGAGGTCATATAATATGAGGAAAATTAAAATCGCTAGCGATTGGTTAACGATTTCTTTGAATCTCACCACAAATTATTACATCTCTGTCGCTAACTCGAGCTTTATTCCATATGTCTTCAAAAAATATATCACGCCCTGTTGCTATAATACAGGCCTGAATGTCGCTAAGCAGATCAACGAGAACAGCACCGCCATATTTTTCATTTAACTGATTGTATTCCTATCCAGACTAAATACCTGGTAACATTCGTGAAAATGTTCGCTGGTTGAAAAACCATCGTTCAGCCAAATTTCGGTAATTATTATAGCATTGTAATCAGACAACATTATACTATCCACAAAATGATGAGATTTTGTAAGTAGACTTCTTACATTTTGGTAGTAATACTCAATTACAGTTTATGCTTTTTGACTATTAACGTAGACATCGCTTATGTGAGTGAAGTTTCACTTTGGTTGTTAGAAAAATCCACATTATTATTAGGACTACAGATATAATTTAATACCTCTGGATTAGTTGCTAATGCAGTTGCTTCATTTAAGTCAATCGAACATTGAGTTCTTTTAAGATGATTGAGAATTTCACTGCAAATATCCAATATCATGTTAGTGTTGACAAAATATGTGTCAAGTTTATATGTCCAAAACCTTATATATTTGAGGTTTATATTATTTATGCAACGCTCCACAAGCATAGCAACACGAACCAAAAAACTCATCATCTTTAGATCGGGCCTTAAATATGCAGTCTCTTTGACATTTCGAATGAATTAACTGCGTCATCGTTGAAGATTATTAATGCCACTACAAGTCCAAAAAAAAAATTACATAAGTTCGTTATGATGAAGACAAAGACTAAATTCGGATATTTTTAACCATGCAATATGTCTCTGTCCTAATTATTTAGTAGATATCCATACTTCCATCCATGCAATATGTCTATGTCCTGATTGCTTATTTATTATATACAGCTGGTTTCTTTTGTTATCAAGCAAAAGCACAAAAAACGAAAACATAGGTCTTAATCACAATAGAGTGTTTAAAAACTAGATAATTGCCCATCAAAAAAAATCCATATTATGGTAAAATATGTGGGTTATTCTGAGTTTAAAATTTTATCATTTAAAGTAGTTCACTCGTGAAACGGCTTTTTTTAGGAATGTGATCGAATTTGAATATATAGTTTACAAAAGTGTCTTTTATTTAATTAAAGAAGAAAAGAAATTTTTTAATCGTCTGTGAGACGAAATATTACCAATTAATTAGTTTTTACTTTTTTGGGTTTCGGTCATATTATCACTATCACTATCACTACATAGTATAAAACAAAGTCGCTTTCTCTGTCCCTATGTCCCTTTGTATGCTTAAATCTTTAAAACTACGCACCGGATTTTGATGCGGTTTTTTTCAATAGATAGAGTGATTCAAGAGGAAGGTTTATATATATATATATATATATATATATATATATATATCTACTGTTTATGTATAATAACATCCATTAAATAGTGGAGAAATACTGTTATTTTTGAGGTTTCTAATGTGATGTCGTTAATTATCATATTTTTTTCCGCTTACATTGCAAACGCAGGCTGAACCCTACGAGATTTATCAAAATAATGTACTAATTATTTGTACACATTGAAAAGGTCTACAGAAAACTCCGCGATGGTATATGTCTATCTCTCATGGATATCCCACAATAACATTTTTTTGTCATTTACTTTTTACGACAAATAATGGCAAATTTTGAAGCGATTTTAACCAATACAGCATTAATCCTTATCCAATTAAATAGCTTAAATACATTGTTGATTTAATATAGATCTATATGGTCCTTTACAGCACACGCACGGCGGCAGCGTGCCTATAAATAGCGCGTCGGAGGCCGATGTAATAATTGTTGTAAAAATAAAATAAATAGTCACAGTTTTTCTGTAGTGTATTTAGTATCAGCATTGCACCCGTGCGAAGCCGGGGCGGGTCGCTAGTTACTTTATAAAAAAAATTAACACATGTTTTTTTCTGACGTTTCGGTTTATTTTATTGATTAAACCATCTTCAGAGAATTACTGTAAATATGAAAAGGAATATGTAAATGTATGCTATATAAACTGAAAATTTTACTTTCTTACCTAATGTTAACAGGTGGTTCACTTGAAAAACTTACATTTAACTATTTTTTTACTTTAATACAATATTAAACACTTCTTATTTAATATAAATATAAATATAGAAAACTATTATTTTTTGATGCATTTTTTTTCACATCTGGTTTGTTGTGCTTTTGACAGAGTACTACCAAAGGGTTTGAAAGTTTCTGGACCATCTGCAATTTTATTGCCCTATTAGATTCGTATATACATTACTCAGGTCATTTGTGTCCGTTCTGAAATTCATTGTACCGGGTGTTCTTTTAATATGGATCATTTCTTTAATTGTTCTTTTTTTGTAATTGTAATTAGACAAAGAAATTAATTACAAAAAAGAACAATTAAAGAAATGATCCATATTAAAAGAACACCCGGTACAATGAATTTCAGAACGGACACAAATGACCTGAGTAATGTATATACGAATCTAATAGGGCAATAAAATTGCAGATGGTTCAGAAACTTTCAAACCCTTTGGTAGTACTCTGTCAAAAGCACAACAAACCAGATGTGAAAAAAAAATGCATCAAAAAATAATAGTTTTCTATATTTATATTTATATTAAATAAGAAGTTTTTAATTATATTGTATTAAAGTAATAAAATAGTTAAATGTAAGTTATTCAATTGAACCACCTGTTAACATTAGGTAAGAAAGTAAAATTTTCAGTTTATATAGCATAAATTTACATATTCCTTTTCATATTTACAGTAATTCTCTGAAGATGGTTTAATCAATAAAATAAACCGAAACGTCAGAAAAAAGCATGTGTTAATTTTTTTTATAAAGTAATAATATGACCGAAACCCAAAAAAGTAAAAACTAATTAATAACTACACGGTCAACAAATAGAAACAAAATTACCAATTAAAATATGCATAATTATCATGCTGGAGGTCACTACATATAACAAAATGCCAACACATTTTGGAATATCTAAAAACGGTTTTTACCATATTTTTTAATAACTAATGCAACGTAGATCCAAAAATTAAGAATGTTTTAGAAAAAAAAAACGGAATTTCTTGATCGTTTTGTTTAGAAAATACAGATTTTTTAAATAAAAATAATTTGAAAACATCGGACGCGTAGTGGGGTACAGTGATCACAACTTGACAACGCGCGATCATTCAAACCTAAGTTAGTTAGGTTAGTTCTCAAGAATGTGACATTTTTTTAAATATGTTTCTCGATATTTTTATTTAATGTTTAATTGTTCCACTGGGAAAAAAATTTTGAGGTAACACCTCGTTGAATAAAAATTTTGCACTTCATTCGGTTCCAAAAGATCTTTTGTTTTTCGATTTATTTTTAATGAAAATCAAAAACTAATCTTCAAGAAAAGGAAATAAAAATAATTATTTATATTTTAATTTTGTTAACTAAATGTGATAATTTGATGAAGTCTAAATATTTTATACATTTATATTTATGAATTATTAAAAATTTTTCGAAAAGTGAAATGCACAAAATCCCCCGCTCTTCCCAGAATGACCCCGCCCCTAGACAGGTTAACAAAAGAACCAACTCATTCCATGATTTTTATTTGACTTTGAAATATTCCTTTTTCGTCGCTCCAGATTTGAAATTGCTCTTTTATTTCGACAATCAAGAATGAGACGAAATTTTATCGATTTCGAGTAAAAAACGTCTTTTTCTGATTGAAGATGTTTTTTGAGTTTAAAGTAAATTTCAGCTGTTCTTACATTTCTGGTTGTTCTGCCTGATATATTGTTATGGCCTATTTTCTTTCTTTCTTTTGTTGTTTCAATTAGGTTATAATTTTTTAGAAGTAATACAACTTTTGTTGTTTAAATGGGATTAAATCATACGTATAACATAAATTCTGAGCTTGTTGAACATTCTTTGGTTCCAACATTAAAGACTGGATATATATATATATATATATATATATATATATATATATATATATATATATATATATATATATATATATATATATATATATACAAATACATATATATTGTATCGTAGGTTTTCACGGATGGTGGAATATGCACTGGTGTTTTTCCGATTTTCAATCCGTTCGTCAGTAGAAAATTTTTCACGACGTTTCACCAACATCTCAGCTGGCATTTTCAAGTGATGCTTCCTCAATGGTTGCTCGGCTTGGAAATTTCGAGCTTGGAAATGTGACATAAGGGATTGGACATGTTTAAATAAATTATTTTTCCTCTTAAATATGAATGTTTTTGTATAAAAATTCAAAAATCATGGAGGGCTAGACTTTAATATACTAAATATACGAGAAAAATTAAGTATATGGAATTTGGGTTGGATAAGAACTTGACCAATATTTACTTTAATTTCTTTTTATTAGATTTGAGCTCCTGTAGAATTTTTTGCAGTAAAAGTTATTTAGACTGGGACTCTTAAGTTTTGTGTCGAAATTAAAATGTAGTGTTGGGACTCTTAATGGAATTTCCGAAATTCAATTATTCCGAAATTTTTTTTTGTGTTAAGCGTAAACTAATGCACGTTTAGTGTTCTTAAATCCGATAACGATGTCACTATCAGGTTGTCACTAATTTTTTCTTGACAGAAAATTATTTAATTCACAATCGGGATGTCTAAATTGGGTATGTCGTTATCAAGTTTCTTTTACGTAGAAGCAGACGTCTAAATACTCCGTATATTATTTATTGAAACAGTTTCCGAAAGAATTTTGAAAAAAAAATCGGCTTGGAAAGGTTTTTCAGAGAAACTTATTTTTTCCGACGGTGCTGGAATTTTACTAAAATTTGCATTTCACGGCTTTTATTTAACTAAAGACTTTACTTTGAGGTTCCTCCCCTAGCACTGAACTGTTATCAGCTACTAGAATTTTCCTCTAATGAATTTCCGCCTAAAAGGAGAGGTTCCCTGGCCTTTCTAGTACCGCAAGCTTCTTATCTTCTTTCTTCACTCGAATTCTTGATTGCTTTACCAGGACAACCAAGAACTTCTAGTTTTTCTTAAGCCGTCGTAAGCAGAGCGGCCTCCCTCGTTGCACTAGCGTAAACAGCTTAGTGATCCTCTTGACGTCGAAAGGGGCGCTCCAGGAAAACCTCTAGAGATTACCGACTAGTGGCCCACCTATTGAAGATTCCCCGTGCCTTTCTCTGACGTAGTGCAAGTGCCAGACTAATCAGCAACGACAGAGAATCTCACGTTTCGCTTGAATAAATGCTTTTTTCTCGGCATTCCCTCGGGTCTTTCAAAAGGAACCAATCAGCGCTCGAGCCTCCAACGAGACTCTTTTGAAATTTTGCCTATTTCTATTGTTATCGAGGGCCATCGTCGGCAAATTTGAAAAGAGGTAATAAATGCAGTTGGGTTACAACAAGTCAATATTTTTATAGTTCTATTGTTTTCGAGTAGCTCGACCGATACTCGCAGCGATCCATTTTCTGTCGGTTTTTTGGTGCGAACTCAAAGGGTTTTTTTAATCTAGTGAGACGGGTTTATGACACGCTTTTTCGAAAAAATTTACTTTGCAGTGAGACTGAAGACACGAGATTTTCTTATTTTTTTGTTAATGAAATGAAATTTATTTATCACTTGGCATTAATTGATTAAAAGTTGTTCATAAGTGAATATGGAGTGATCGGAAGAAAATAGAGGACCTGAAAATAATTCCAAAATTTGTGAGTTATGGACAAAAATTTTAGAGAAGAAAAGAAGTAAATGTATGAAATGAAATTGCGTCAGAAAATTCGCAGAGACCAGCGAGAAGAAAATTTCGAGTACGTCGGCCATATAGAAATGGGCCGCTGATAATATATTTTTCTTTTGGAAATTACTGGATAACGCAAGGGGTAGATATTGTATGTTTCTGAAGTATGTATTTGAGGAAAGAGTTGTATACTTAAAAGATAATTAGATTTAGAAGTATACATCTCAATTGGGCAATTAACAGTAATGACATTTTTAAGTATACTTCAGATGTGTATAAATGTAAGGCCTTCCTATGTTATTATCTTACATCTTTCAATGCTAGCTATTGAAAATTTCTACTTTTACTCCAAAACTTAGCGAATCTACAACTTATAGGTGAAGTAAGGAAAGGAAAAGTGGAACTGTGTGCTAGCCTGAACCGTACCCTAGAAGAAAAAATTATAAGAATGCTTCAAAAACATACTAAGAAGATACGTTAACGAATTAGAAAGTTTTTAGTTAGAAAATAAAAAGCAAGTCTCGATAAAGTTTTGAAAGTTATGAAACAAGAGTAGAATGTGAAAAACCAATCTGTAAAAAGTGCTAACAAAATGAATTTCTCGTAGGGAAAGTGAAAATAGAGGTGATACAGAGGAAATACTTTTAGAGAAAACGGTATTTGCGGAAAATTAGAAAATACCACAGGGAAGGCATGTGGATGTAATTTGTCTCAGTACAGGACACATAGTACAAGAAATGTATGAAGATAAGAATACAGCAATTTTTCGAGAAGCATTCTTAGAAAAGTTATCGACAGATTTAAAACCGCTCAGGGTCACCAACTCATTACAACTCAGTAGTGGGAATAGGGGGCTTCTAGTTGACCCCCCCACCACTTTTTTGATTGGTCAGCCAAGAATGACCTTGTTTCTGATTGGCTGCCCAAGTTCGCCCCCTATTCCGATTGGTTTCATAAACTCCGCCTCTTTTTGCTCCACCTCCTACCTCCTTCCTAACCACCACAGTAGTTGGAGGGGAGCTGGTATTTTAAAGGACCGAATCTGAGCGAGCTACATTCATTTACAACTAGTCTTAAGCTTATATAGAAGATTCACCACTAATAAAGAACAGTGTTAAATTAAAAATAAGTGGTAGTTATGAACAGTGATTTGCAAAATGAAATAATCAAATTAGGTAAACAGTTTACTAAACTTCAAAATTCCGAATTAAAGAATGCAATGCTAAGGAAAACACACCCCGAGTGGGCACAGGTATATTATGAGACTGCCTTCCAATACCAATTAGCTGCAGAAGCCTGTTTAAATTATAGAAAAACCCAAAATTTGCCGAAGTTCTTTCATGAAATAAAGAAAATAGGATTCAGTTACTTTTTAAGGATATTGAAGGATTATATAAAAGATCCTGATATATTAAAAGAAATCGTGGAAGAGGAAGAGAGAGATAAAGAGATATTGAGAAACAGGGAGGTTTTAGTGTAGGATTTATTATGGAATTATTAATAAGAGAAATGTATGAAGAGTTTTTGATGTCCGCAGCCTGTTCCGAGTTTTATGCATATGAAGGTCAAGAAAGTGAAGCGCAGAATGTTATATTGTTTTTAAATTATATGGAACATGCGGAATTATGTTTACTAGCAGCTAAATGTTGTAGCGAATATTTAAAAAATAAAAATATAGATATTTTAATATGTAAACTTCAAGAACTAGGATTAAATAATAATATTTCATGTATTAAAACAATGTTAGAAAATAAAACACATAATTTGTAATCAAGTCTTTTATTACATAAAAAAATTGTTGTAAAGGTAATAAACATTTGATAATGCACATACACATGGTATTTTTTGATGATAAAAGCAGCAAGGATCCATTTTCTTTAGGGTGGGTTGTTCATCAATCTCGATAACTGGTTTCATGGAATACTTCTTTACGAAATCTGCCTTTTCTTCCCCTTTTACATAAACATAGTCCACCTTAGCGCTTAAATCTCTTATGATATCTCCACATTTGTGTAATGGTGTAAATCCTTCACACCATTCAATGCAATGGTAATTTTTTATTAACCACAGAGCTTGTTTGTGTAAATAGGATGGTAAATGACCCATCGGAAATGGAGCTTTGAAAATAAAATGACTTGTCTTTTGCCCATCGTACGCTGCTAATTCCTTTACAATAAATTTATTATTTTCAATTTTGAATCCTTGAAGATCTAGAATAAGTTTCATATTTTCAAATATTTGAATTTCTTGATCATTTCTACTTTTAATTGATATTCACTTATTTGTTTTTTTAATTTCTGCAACTGAAGTTGAAAATCTAATACTCGAACTGAAATCTCGTAAGACATTATATAAATGAAGAATTCTGGTTTGGCTACGTTAATAAATATCAAAATTGACGCGTGCGCTCTTAAGCGTAAGTAGCGGTTTGTTTAAAAAGAGTATTTTATCTTAAGGAAATTGTATTACAACTGTTTCACAATTTTTGTTAATGGATTGTAACTGAAAACTTTATCATGAATTATAACACAATATGCCGCTGTTTTAGGGGGAATTTTTTCCTTGGTTTCAAATTCAATTCTCATGGTTACTGGACCTGTTTGTAGTAAATCTCTTTGATGTGAACAATTAATGTAAACTATAGGAGCATTTTCTTTAAATTCTTTCGGATTAAAAATTGGTTCCACTGGAGAGTTATAATACCCTTGACGAAAGTCTGTAAACATTTCATACAGAGTAGCAAATTTATTATTTTCAAAGTCAAGTTGAAGATCATTGTAAGGATATCTTTCTGAATTTAAAAAGACATTCATATTTCTTAAATTACAATGATCAAATTTACTCATATCCATTTTTAGATTACCACGTCTATTTTTCTGAAAAGCAATTAGAACATGACGTGGCGTTTCGACTTTTGTAGATGTTTTTACGGGCCAGTTGTGCCTCGTAGTTTCCAATAACTCTGGATATTCAACTAATTCCCAGCTTCGGAAGGTTATTAGTATATCACTATTTTTGTCAATAATTTTGGTAAGTGCTAATTCTTGCGGAATCGCTACAGTAAGATGAGGAACTCTCCAACACAACTTGGTAATTTTAACTTTGGGTTTTTCATCTTCATTACTGGATAATAATGCATTTGTATCATCATTACTTCTTATTAGAATAAGTTCTTGTTGTGAATTAAGAATAATCTTATTATAATCTTCAAAAAATCCTGAATACATCTTTAATGGTATACATAATGAAACATTACCTTTGTCATCAGTCATAATTTTTTCTTTAGATTTTGTTTTCGGATACCAACCGGCATTTTCCAATTTAGCACTTTCATTTTGATTAAATGAAATATATCCCTTAAGAGTTGAAGTTATACCAATATCCCGAACGGAGTCAATAGTAACACCATTTAAAATATAGCGTAATTCTTTAAATAAAAATGCCGGAGCATTATTAATTAAAACAGTATTAGCTAAAGGGGAATCATCTTCTTTAGTTACTTGCAATTCCACATAAATTTCACTTTTGCAAGGTAAAGGATATTTTCCTGTTTGTTGCAAAGCAATTCTGATTTCATCATTTGGTCCGAGTTTTGTAGGATTAAAAGGATCGAAAGAAAGAATTTCCCAGCTTAATATTGATTCATCAACCAATACATTTTCTCTTACATTTAAATAATCCATTTTTATTTAAGTTTAAAACCCAAACTTTGAAGAAATTTTCTATTAGAAGGTGTTAACCTTTGGAAGTTTGATTTCCTACTAAAGGAAGTTGGTTTCTTTCTTGTCTTATTAATGTTTTTATTATTAAATTTTCTAGTAAAGTTTGCAGATTTATTGTTATATAATATTACCATCTTTAATCTACTTTTTTAAGATGTAGTCTGATGGTTATGGTTTCTTCTCTAAAATTAACCAAATCACCTTCTTGATCTATTATTTTAATGGCTATTTTATCAATTACTTTAACGGTGACTGGGAAATATATGACGTTTTGAGGTGACTCAATTATTTTGAACCCTGGAGCAACGCTCGGGAAAAATTGGTGTATTATATGAACAGGTTTCCCGTTTAAATATGATCCCTCTGCAATACTGCAGTCTATATTTATTGAATTTACTTTAATTATTTCCGCGGGAAAATCTGATATATGTTCAATGTTGGCTTCCAATCGCCCATTTTTAAACCCTAATAATTTACCAATAGTTCCTTCACGAAAAGTTATGGGGGCTGAACATTTAAGATGTGTACGTAAAGTATTATTATTTGCATAAAGACTAAAACTAATTTTATCCTCATCCAAGTGTTTTTTTAAAAAATCTGTTATGTCTTCTAATTCGTAGCTACCTGGGGGTATGGCTATTTCTAAATTTTCATCATGAATTAATACATTATTCCCAACATCAATATTGGGAATTGCATTAAATGTTTCGAAATTTACAAGACCGATAACATATTCAACATCTTCATCTAGATATATTGGAGGATGTAACTCTGATGTTAAAATAGCGGAATTGCCGCTAAGAACAAAACTATATGACATTTTACTTTAAAAATATGTTTAATAATAAACTAAAATTAGGTGTTACATATGGTTATAAAGAAATTTTAGACACAATTGACCACAATTTGTTTTGTTAAAGTTTTGATAACTGTTATAATTATAATTAACAATATTATTATTTTGGTCGCTATAAAAATATTTAATTAATTCAGAAGGGGGTCGCAAATTACCATAACTATCAAAATATATTATGTTTTTTCCTTTTTTTGTATATGCTATCCAGTGAGTACCAGCACCACTGTGATTATCTAGATTGACAATTGCACTTTCAATTAACTTTATCTTTTTTGGTAATTTATCCCTCATAAAAATACCACGAAAGTTGGGAATTTGTAAATATTTAGCGTATTTAAGCAGATCGTAATTTGTAAGTGCTTTTCGAGGTATATGTTTTAGCAGTTTTTTGAATAAGGCTTCAAGTATAATCCACATCCTGTTTTATAGGGTTTTAAATAAAGTCCATTTCCTTTTTTTCCTACCGAAATGGACTCCATCATTTGATTGTGTCGTTTAGATTCTTCTAATTTCGCTTTGGCTGCTTTTGCATCATTTACTGCTTTAGCAATACCTGCAGCCCCTCCTCCAAGAGCACCAAGAGCAGACAAACCAGCAAATAAAGGTATAAGTGGAAGAAATCCACCAGTCTTTGGGATTGGAATTACCCTTTTCTTTGGAGGTAACACTTTACCAGTTTTTTTAATAGCTTTTAAAGCAGTTTGAATACTTTCATTTAGGTCTTTAAAACGTTTCCCCTTAATTCCTTTTCTAGCTTTTGAAATTACCTGAGATAATGATAGTCCTCGTCCTTTTCGAGTTTTTCGCTTGAACTTTCTTCTCGTTCGAAGTCCCATACCTAATTTTCTTTTAATTTTCATAGCACCAGTAATTCCTAGTGCAGCAGTTTTTTCCCCAAAACTAGAATCTTTAGCTTTGAACCTTGATAAAGCTTTGTCAGCTAATACTTTATCAGCTAAATGCCTTCTTTTTATATCATTTGATTGTGAGTAAGCAATATCGTGTTCTTTACAAGCCTCATCCAATAAATTTATACCTTTATCACCTCTTGACAATCGTTTTTCCAATTTTGTTCCAGGTCCACAAAAATTATAACCAGGAATATACAATTCAAAGGGTAATTTATTTATTAATGAGTTTACTAAACCACTTCCTTTCCTTTTGCTGTTTGTCTTGTAAATGATTCGTTTATTATGTGATGGAAACATTATATATAGTTGCAATCCTAGTGATAACTAACCAGTTACATCACAATACTGAATATTAATAGTTTGTTTTATATATAAAATGAGAGTTGAGAAACAACCATACTCTATAACAATTAAGGATCATGAAAGTTCAGTGAATGGTTTTAGAAAACATGGAAAACTGTTTGAGGGAAATAGTAAAAGAGGGTTAATTATTGGCCCGTCAGGCTGTGGCAAAACCAATGTTATTATTAGTTTGATTGAAGATCCGAATGGTTTGCGATTTGAAAATCTGTATGTTTATTCAAAATCCTTATATCAACCAAAGTATAAATATTTGAGAACACTTTTTAAACCTTTGAAAAAAGTTGGATACTATGAATCTGAAAATGAAGAAACAATTGTTTCACCAAAACAAGTTAAACCAAACTCTATAATAATATTTGATGATATAGTGTGTTGTAATCAGAATGTTGTAAAGGACTATTTTTGTTTCGGAAGACACAAAAATACTGATTGTTTTTATTTATGTCAAACATATTCTTCTATTCCGAAACAATTAATTCGTGACAATGCAAATTTAATTGTTATATTTCAACAAGATCGAACAAACTTAAAACATATTTATGATGATCATGTTAATGTTGATATGTCATTAAACCAATTTAATGAGTTGTGCTTAATATGTTGGAAAGATAAATTTGGATTTTTAGTAATAGACAAAGACTCTAATGTGAAATCTGGCCGATATCGAAAAGGATTTGATTCATATATTTACTTATAAAAATAAACGTTTGATGGTAAATTATACCAATCATGGATGAACGTTTAGCAAGAGAGCTAGTTAAATCAAGAAAAGCTGTTAAACAAAAATATCAGAGTTTAAAAAATGCGGAATTTGAGGCGCAAACTAAATTGGAGGAAACATATAAACCGATAACTCAACCCTTACAAGAATTAATTTCAACGATTGGTAAAATTGAACCTGTTGAAATAAAGGAAGAGCTGCACACACCAATTAAAAAAATTTATGAAACACCACAGAAAAGATCAATTCAAACACTAACACCAAAGAGAAAATTACAATATGGAACATCAACACCAGAAAAAAGAAAGACGGGAAAAACTCCACTCCTTCCTACAGAAATACCATCGATTATTGACTGGGACGCGAGTTTAGCTTCAGCAAGTCAAATGCCATCTATACAACAAACAAGTATTATTGCAGAAACAAACCCTTCTTCAGGTTCACACTCCACAATAGGAAATCTTTCAGATATACTGGAACAAACACGGCAAACAGTTAGAACATTTGTTGATACAGATTTATATAAAGAATATTTATTAGGATTTGATGAATTACCTCGCCAATATATTGATAGCGGTGTAAAAGATGTTGAACATGAGTTTGATCACCAATATGGAATAGTTCATGATTTGGAAACCGAGAAATTCTTTTTGGGTTTAACTCAAAAACCTGTCGAAATTATTGGTAAAAACATCAAAATTGAAGGAATAACCTATACAGGTACACCAGGTTTATATGAGTTATTATTTAAAAAAGAACCAATAGGGTATAAAAAACAAGATTTGGAAAATTATATGGATATTTTAAAAAGAACCAATGCATACCGTAGAAATAATGATCCAAATGAGCAGGTGCAGGGGAATGGATCACATAAATATATTTCTATAATAGGACCTTATTTGCAAAGCAAAGGAATTACAAAAACTAAAACTCTAAATCCCGAATCTCAACAAGCAGTCCAGGGATTTTTTGAAAGACGCAAAGCTCCATATAGAGAAAGTCGAGTGTCTTCAAAAAAAACCGGATTTGGTATAACTTTAAAAGTTAATAAACCTAATACAGATTACATATATTGGGATAATGTAAACGAACTTGTTGAGAGACTTCGACTATTGGTAGCATCCATGCTTGCGGGACACACTGGTCATAACAATGAAATTATTTCCATTATTGAAGAACTAAGAGAAGCGAATATTATTATATAAAAGGACATAATAGATACTTTTAAACATTTCTAAAATGACCATCGATAAATTTGGTCGTCATATTTCAAAAAAATCTGCTCTAAACACATTATTATCACTAGAAAATAAAATATTATCAAATGTTGAAGAGAAAATAATAAAAATTTTTAAAAGCGATGTCAAATATATTGAAAACAAATTAATTCAAAATTTAGATCCCGGGTTGAAAAGCGATGTTAATAATTTAAATAAGAGAATAAATGAATATGATAACAATATACAAAATATTGCAAAAAAGATTAAGTTATTTGAGGATAAAGTTATTCCTGAATATAATGACAAGATAATTAATTTGAAAAATACTGTTGATGGAAATGATGATGTAGTAGAAAAATTTTCTCAGAAAGTTTCTAAATATGCAAATGACTTTGACGTAGTGAAGTTAAAATATGATAAAGTTGATGATTTTGAAAATGAAATAAAAAATGAAATTACATCAATTAAATCAATAATTAAGGATACTTCAGCAATTGACAATGTCAAGAACAGTATTTCCAAGGAAATTACATCAAAGTTTCAAAATTTTACTAATTTGCTTAATGATAGAGTAGCAGAAGAAGTAAGGAATTTTAAGAAAATACATGACGTTATGGATAAAAATACACAAAATCTTGAAAAATCAATGAACACTCATTTCCTAATTCACAAAAAAGATACCGACAAAGTTAATGAATTTAAAGAACAAATTAAAGAATTTGAAATTAAAATCAATGCATATAAATCAAATTTACAATATTTAGAAGACAAATTGAAGGAGGATTTTCAAAACGAAAATGAAAAAATTGAAACAAAATTCAAAGATCAAATTACAAAAGATAATGAAAAAATCGAGGATATACTAAAGCAATTAAACAATCTAAAAACCAAATCTGAAACGTCTTTTGACGAGGGAAATTTTACAAAGGCAATCGATGAGAAATTACAAAAAGAATTAGAATCCTTACTAGAAGTAGTGCAAGCTATAATAGAAGTTTCTAAAAAGGATGTATTAATTAAAATTAAAAATAATAGTTCAAAAATCGAGGAGACTTCTTTACTCATAAAAGAACTTGAAACATCTTATACAGATATACTACACAAAGCTGAAAAGACAGCGTCAGACATAAAAAATATAGAAAAAAAAATTGTGAAAATGACATTAGATATTACAAATGCAGAATTTCAATTAGGAAAAGACATAAAAAATCTAGAAGATAAATTAACAAAAGAAATAAAATCTTTAAACGAATTAGTTCAAAGAGCTGCTGAAGTTTCTAGAAAAGAATTTAATGATACAATGAATTATGCAAGAGATGAAATGAATTCAACATTAGGTGGTTTCAAAAAAGATTATACGTTATCAAATGATCTTTTGGAAACTAAATTTAATGTAAAAATGTCTGATCTTAATAACAACATCACCCAAATAAATTCGTCAATAAAAGAAATTAGAAATGAAAATAACAAATCATTTGAAACAATGGAAAATAAATTTAATGTAAAAATTTTTGATCTTACTAACAACATCACCCAAATAAATTCATCAATAAAAGAAATTATAAATGAAAATAAAAAATCATTTGAAGCAATGGAAAATAAAATTAAAGAACTTACTAAAAAAAACTGAGATGATTTTTTTTATATTTTACAACATCAGCGATAAAGGGCTTTTATAAACGGTTTAGAAGGAGGTAAAGTTATTTGTGGGATTTATTTTCGAGAGTAAGGTATAAATTAAGCAAGACGTTGTAAATGAATTACATAAACCGGCGAGAAGGCGATATAGAAGGAGACGAACAATTGTAAAAGGGCTTAATGATCTATTTCAAGCTGATCTGATAGAAATGCAGCCATATGCGAAATTTAATAGGGGTTTAAGATATATTTTAATGGTAATAAATGTGTTTTCTAAATTTGTATGGGCAGAACCTGTAAAATCCAAAACTGGTAAAGATGTAGCAGCTGCAATGAAAAAAATTTTATTAACTTTAAAAACTCCCCCAACAAATCTGAATACTGATCAGGGTAAAGAATTCTTTAATCAAGACTTTCAGAAACTTATGGAGCAGTTCAAAATTAATCATTACAACACATTTTCTAATATGAAAGCTAGTATTGTAGAGAGAGTAAATAGAACGATAAAAAACAAAATGTGGAAAAAGTTTAGTTTACTAGGTAATTATAAATGGATCAGCTTTCTTAAAGAAATAATTACAGAATACAATAATACTAAGCATTCAACAATCGGAAAAAAACCAAACGAAGTTAACCAAAAGAATGAAATAGAAATCTTGAAATCAGCTTATACTCATAGGAAAACTGTGGATCCCAGATCACCAAAATTGCGTGTCAGTGATAGAGTACGAATAAGCAAGATTCGCGAACAATTTTCTAAAGGTTACACGCCCAACTGGTCAAACGAAATTTTTCAAATAAAAAAAATCCAGCTTACTAATCCAACAACGTATTTGATTCAAGATGGAAATGGGATAGATATTCAAGGAGGTTTCTATGAAGAAGAACTTCAAAAAGTAAGACACCCAAATGTATATCTGGTGGAAAAAGTGTTAAGAAAGAAAGGAAACAAAGTATTTGTAAAATGGTTAGGATTAGATAAATCTTATAACTCTTGGATCTTCAAGAGAGATGTGATGTAATAGTAATTAATGCTGTAATAATAATTGATGTTTGTAATAAAAAAAAAATGATTTTTTATATATATTTGTTTTATTTAAAAATAAGCTTATTACATAAACATTTTTTTAAATACAATATTCCTATAATCAGAGTCTAATATGGGATTTAAAATTTCTTCAGTCAATTTAATCCTTCTTCTAAAATGTTTTTGATTTATAAACTCTTCAGAAGTCATACGAGCTTTTCTGTAGGCGAAGTTCCAAGCAACCATCAGATGAATTTGGTTTCTTGATTCATCAATAGATACTGTCTTCTTCATAATAGTGCTTAGACTTTAATTTTTGTTCTAGTTCTTCGGGATGATTCAACAGCAGTTCCAGCATGGAGCACACATTTTCACTATTTAGATTTTGTTTTGGAGAAAGGACATTATATATTTTGTCAAAAGAATCTCCGTCGTAAAAATTGTTATTTCTAAAAACGTTGAAATAACGTCGAAAGTTTTGTTTTTGTAAAACATTTAGTCTATATTCTATAAGTGGAATTTGTTCCCATAGTCTGCAGACAGTTTCATTTCCATAGTAAATAAAATCACAGCTTTTCACAATCTTCACTATTGGTAATTCACCAATCTTTTCAAAATGAATAGATAAATTTTGCAAATATGTCGGTTCATTGAAAACATTTGGTGAAAACATATAATTTGTTATAACTCCTTGATATTGCAATAAGTTCTTCCAATCATCTTCATTTAATATCACAGACTGACCATTTTTACCACCAAGTTCAATGCATGGTAGAAAATCACTTTCCACCCACAAACCAATCACAGCATATTTAGAGTTAGAATTATTTAAATTATATTTTGTAGAATTTATAATTGTTTTTTTTATTTTCTTTTTTAATGGTGAATTTTCAAATATATTTTTACTCTGATTACTGAACATTTTAAATGATGTATTTCAAAAACTAACTGGCTATCTGCTTGCTCTCAAAAAACTAACTATCAATCCGTTTGCTCCTAAATTTTATACATTTTCCCTCTCCTCTCAAGTGGAGGGGTAAACTTATTTTCCCTCTCCATTTAAGAGGAGGGGATAAACTTTAAATGTCTTTATACTAACGAGAATCAATAAAAAACAAAATTTATATTATTTTTTTAACATTTATTAAATATTTTTATAGATATTTTTTCATGAAATACAATAAAATTAAACATGTACAAATAAATATTGCTGCTGTAAATATAATAACAAATATATAACAACAGACACAATGACAAGATTCTTCTTTTTTATTATTGAAAGGAATCCAATCTGAATATTGTAATGGTTTGTTTGTCATGGAATATTTAATTTTTATGTATGTATTTTCACACAAAGCAGAATCAGTTACATTATAGGTAAAAAAGTGTGAATTTCCAACAAGATATGTCATTTTCATCTGTTTGTAGCAGTCGGTTTCATTTTTGAGGGCATTTATACATATATCAGCCCTAACTGTATTAGGAATGTAATTTACATATATCACATTTCCAACAAGGGAAACTAAAACTATTAAAGATGCAGCAGTCATTGTTGTAATATTACTAACAAATAATGGTATTTCTATACAATATATATGTTTTTGGATTCAGTTCCCCCTCCAACTTTTAAAGCTTCAAAAACGACTTACATAATTTATCATCATATAAAATGATGTCTTTATAAAGATGAAAAATTACTAGGAGTAGTTAATTCTAATCGCGGTTTTTTATTTTTAGATCCATTTTCGTTTCCAGAACTTAAAAAAGTTAGAGTATCATACATCATTTTCATATCTTTATCAAAAAAATCTGTTTCCAAAATATCCTTATGTCCCCATGCAAGAGTTTTTGTGGAATTTGGTATACAATATCTTTTATCATCATGAGTTGTTAATGCCAATTTATTTAACAAATTAGTGTATATATTATGCATATCTGACTTGAATACATACATGGTGCAGAATATTTTGTCACCTTTCTCAACAACATCTTTATAATCTGATAATGTTAATTGATTTTTTATACATGATCTACTAACGCCTTTTGCTTTTTTATCTACACTATTTTTGGATTTTATACAATATGCTTTAGCACCAGTTCCATAAAAACTTTCAATGGGAATCCCTTTGTACTCATCTTTAAATTTACCAACAACTGATGTTGTAATAGGCATGCAATGAATATTTTGTTCAGAAAAATTAGAAGTATCAAATTGATCCAGATTTAGCTTCATATCTTCATAAAAGTTTTGGGTCTGAACTTCAAGAATTAAGGAATCAGTATCCATATATAATAAATTTAAATTATTACCATATTTTACTTTTAAATACCCATAATAAAAATTATACATTACAGTTTTTGCAATATCCAGAATACTCTTCCCAACATAAATTGGTTTATTGTATTCAATGCAAACCTGTTGAAGTTGAAGAGCAACTAGATTTTCAGAGAAAATTTTAAAATCCTTTAATTGAGGTTTAGAAATAAGTTTTTCGGCACTAAATTTATTACCCTGTCTTTCCCATTGAGATACTAATTTAATATCTGCTCGCCTATCAACATTTTCCATGGTTTTACCGAAAATTGAATTATTTGCCAATTTATAACAATTTTTATCAAATTTATTTTTAGATAAATTTCGTAAATTTGTATTTAAATCTATATATTCCGCTAACCATGGTGATTGTGTAAACTTAACTGCTCTGTGTATTTTTATGATTTTGAGTCCAAATTGTAGACATTGTTTCAGATATCGGTAGTGAATGATATAGTTATATTTATTATGTAAGTTTGGAATTAATTTGGAGTGGTTTGAAATTGGTGGTGTATATTGTTCAGGACAAAATGGGAAATCATTATGACTATCATGTAAATAATTTGGATATTCTAAATCAACTTCAAATATGTATCCTATAGATGATGTATCTGAAAGTTCGGATATATTTAAAGTTTCTATTTCGAGCTTAGGTACCCAAGCAAAATTTTTTTCAGGCAAATATTGTTTCATAGCATAACCATACAAATTTGTGGCGTCTAAGTAAGTGATATATGTTGTAGGTCTTTCAGGATTAAAATTTTCTAAGAATGGATTATTTGCTTCAGATTTGCGTTTGGAACAAGTGCTAACCCCACCACGAACACCTTTTTTGAAAAAATGAAGCATATCTGGTTCCGTTAATAATTCTAATTCTACATTAGTTAATTTCATCATTGCATCCCAGCACATAGAAGGGCTAGTGACATAATTAACAGGATCTAACTTATAGGTTTTAATACATGTGGATCTATAATTTTCAAAAACATCAGCCAAAAGTAAAACATCAGATTTTAAGTAAATATCGGAATAAGCCCCTATTGTAGAACACTTAAATAGATTCCACACTTCTACAGCACGATTGTAGTCTTGAGGAGAGATATTTTCATCGGTTAAGTTATTATAAAATTTATCAATCGATGGTAGAGATTTCTCATTTAATTTTTCGTTGGAATCTATGTAAGAGTATGGAAATACCCCTTTTTGTCTAATGTATCGAAATTCATCAGCATTTGAGAAAAACTTTTTAATTTCAAAACATTGTGAATCTTGTAGAGTTTGTGATAGTGACTCTAAAGACTCTGGGAGAAATTGAAAAGAATCTATAAAGCGTAGTCGCAAAGCAACTGGTTTCCGCTTTTCTGACACATAACTATCAACGAAAATTTCCTTACTAAAAGAAATATACTTTTCTTTATTTTGAGCTATAACACTAATATTTTCTTTATTATAGCAAAGCGATTTAATAAATAGGTGAGAATCATAGTTTTTTAAATTATGCAATACTATTGGTATATATTTTGGAGGTTTAAAATGCAAATTACATATTGAGTGGGCGGCTCCTCGATATTTACCTGTAATATGACAATGATCCCTACACTTTATGAAATTTCCTTTTGAAAAAGGTTTTTCACATACATAACAAATGCTAGAATTTTCATATTCAATCTGTTCCACAGATGATAAATCTTTCAATGGTACTTGATATTTTAAATATTTTTTATAAATTTCTTTTACATCATTTTCAATGTATTCAATAAATTTTATGGCACAATCTGTACCTCTATAAAGTTTAAGACACACAACATTCTCATCAAATGATGATTTAATATAATAAGCAAATGAATAGGGTATATGTTCAGCAGTTTTAATAGTATATGAGGTTGTCGAATCAGGTGTAGATTGTTGGCACTCAATGTTTTTCAAATAACATTCAAAATCGGCATAAATAACAAAAGGAGCTTTATACTGTTTCTGAATATTTTGAAACTTTAATATATTTGCAGGAATATAATTGCCAAATTTATCCAAAATCAAATTATCTGAAGGAAGCTCAATTCGAACAAAACTACAATCACGTTCTAAATGTGTGTTAAGTTTTTCATATGTTCCAAAATATTGAAGGCATCCATCACATAAGTATTTTTTTATTTTCTTTTTTGATAATTGTTTGTATACCAAGCAACCTAAATCCTTTATCCAACAGTAGTGGTTATTTCCATCATCAGAACTTATTAAAAGCAAATTAATATGTAATTTTTTCTTTTCATTATTATAATGTAAAGGACCGACAATCTCATATACCTTTTTATTATCCCTTAAAAATTTTTCAACTCCATATACATTTATGGACAAATTATTTTTTTCCTCAAACTTTTTTATATCTAATAATTTTACTGGAAATTCAATACCTGTAAAATCGAAAGCGTCTCTGAAGTCTGGATATGATGAGGTCTTTCGAGGATTACCGGTTGGCTGGTATGCTGCTGAAACCACTGCCCAGGCGAAACAGCAATTGTCCTCATTCATCACATTCACTATTGATTTAGAAAAGTGATGCATCTTAATGTAGGAGGAGGCATTCAATGGGTTGTACTTATTAATGTTGACTTCCAAATGCAGAATTCTTTGTAGAGCCCACCCTGTAATAGGAATTAAAAAATTAGTTCTGAATAATATTTGTTAGAGATGTACAAGTGATATTAAGAAAACTTAGCTCTTGAGATTAAATAATAATTACCTGAGTCTCTTTCCGGCAATTCATCTGCTTTGGTTTCAATAATCTTGAATAAATCATCGTAAAGCTGTTGTAGATCAGTTGTATGGGTTACAATGAAGAACGGTGTATTAAATGACTTAATTGAAGTAGAGGTTAAAGTTGGAGAATAATATATCCCAAATAACTCCAAATTTACTTTAGCAAATGTAAATTCTTGTTGGCGCTGGCGTATTAATGTTTGCACTTTATTACCAACATCTTGCTGAAACTTTTTGATGTCGATGTGATATTTCTGCGAATATATTCTGTAGGAAGCTATTCGACATTTAAATGCACTCCTGATAATGTCAATTCCATTTCCATATTTTATGCAGCTCCTGTTTTTATGAATATTTGTCCTCAAGTGTGTGCTCCAGGAATTAGATTTGACATTTACTTCACAATCTTGGCAATATCGCATTTGAGGTCTTGAAAGTAGTTCATCAACTGAAACAATTATTATTTTTTAATTTCTCTGTAAAACTTTATTAATATTAAAAAGTACAATTAAAAGAAAAATTATAGCTAAATATGTTATAAAAAAATACTTACGATTAATTATATAATCTTCCAAGTTAAAGGTGTTTTCGTTATTAACAACATTTTCTCGAAGGTGGCGTACAATATTTTGTTTTCTTTTAAATTCTCTTAAGCAGTGCGTGCAAAGGAGAGTCATTTTAAAATAAAATCGATTAGGGCCGTGTCGCTTTTAAATAAATACAATTTCGATCTATCAAGACCCAATGACATAGAATAATTAGCAATTTTTTCAGCTCGCGCAATTTAGAAAACTTTTGGATTTACTTTTGAATTAACTTTTGGATTCACTTTTTAATTTGAAGAAAAACATGGATTTTTTAAAAAAAATATATTTCCCAAATTTAAAAGAAGATCGCCTTATCTTTGTATACAATTTTTAACGTCTTTTAAAGTCGAATTAGATAAATTATTACATATACTATCCAAGTTGAAATAAGAGAACACCATTGATTTAAATCTAGATGCCGCGCATCTTGTGTCACTCTTATTTAAACTCGGCTTAGATTTCATGCGAATAAATTTATCTAATTCACTCTTATTTGCCGCCAGCTGTCGCTCTGACTGCTGTCGTTCTGCCTGCTGTCGTTCTGCTTGCTGTAGCTCTGCCTGCTGTCGCTCCGCCTGCTCTCGCTCTGCTTGCTGTAGCTCTGCCTGCGGTCGTTCTGCTTGCTGTCGTTCTGCTTGCTGTAGCTCTGCCTGCTGTCGTTCTGCTTGCTGTAGCTCTGCCTGCTGTCGCTCCGCCTGCTGTAGCTCTGCTTGCTGTAGCTCTGTTGCTGTAGCTCTGCTTGCTGTTCCAACCACGATGGCTATAGAACCTCTCTGTTTAATCTCAGAGTTTCGACCAACTCGTTGTCGCGCAGTTCAAAAATTAAAATTAGAGGTTGAAACTACTTCAATCGTTATTTGTTGATTTAACTTCTCCGCACACCCTTAAAACAGAACACTACTAAAAAGAATCGGAAAACCACATACTAAATTGGGGGTAGTTACCCTTACACGAAGGGTTTGCAATTTAAGCCTGTAATATTTCAACAATGATCGCCCACATACATAGGAATCTAACCCCAAAACTTCGTTAAAAGGCATCAAGTAATAAGCTCAAAATACGGCATCAAAAATAGGGGTGAAAACTACCCCAACCCAAAATTCTTGTTACTATTAAGTGGTTAGGTGAAAATGCCTCCTAATGCACACACTTAAATTCTCTCAGTGCAGCCCGCAACTATTTTCAGTTATACACAAAAACTACCCTCTAGGAATATAATGATCATCTTCAAAACCTCCAACCACGATGGCTGAAGAACCTCTCTGTTCAACCCCAGAGAATCAATAGAAAAGGTTCACTCCCTGTCGCACAGTTCAAAAAATAAAATTAAGGGTTGAAACTACCCCAATCGTTATTCACTGATTTAACGTCTCCGCACACGCTTAAAATAGAACACTACTAAAAAGAATCGGAAAACCACATACTAAATTGGGGGTAGTTACCCTTACACGAAGGGTTTGCAATTTAAGCCTGTAATCTTTCAACAATGATCGCCCACATACATAGGAATCTAAACCCAAAACTTCATTAAAAGGCATCAAGTAATAAGCTCAAAATACGGCATCAAAAATAGGGGTAAAAACTACCCCAACCCAAAATTCTTGTTACTATTAAGTGGTTGGGTGAAAATGCCCCCTAACGCACACACTTAAATTCTCTCAGTGCAGCCCGCAACTCTTTTCAGTTATACACAAAAACTACCCTCTAGGAATATAATGATCATCTTCAAAACCTCCAACTACGATGGCTGAAGAATCTCTCTGTTCAACTCCAGAGAATCAGTCGAAAAGGTTCACTCCCTGTCGCACAGTTCAAAAAATAAAATTAAGGGTTGAAACTACCCCAATCGTTATTTACTGATTTAACGTCTCCGTATACCCTTAAAATAGAACACTACTAAAAAGAATCGGAAAACCACATACTAAATTGGGGGTAGTCACCCTTACACGAAGGGTTTGCAATTTAAGCCTGTAATATCTCAACAATGATCGCGCACATACATAGGAATCTAACCCCAAAACTTCGTTAAAAGGCATCAAGTAATAAGCTCACAATACGGCATCAAAAATAGGGGTGAAAACTACCCCTACCCAAAATTATTGTTACTATCAAGTGGTTGGGTGAAAATGCCTCCTAATGCACACACTTAAATTCTCTCAGTGCAGCCCGCAACTCTTTTCAGTTATACACAAAAACTACCCTCTAGGAATATAATGATCATCTTTAAAACCACCAACCACGATGGCTGAAGAACCTCTCTGTTCAACCCCAGAGAATCAATCGAAAAGGTTAACTCCCTATCGCACAGTTCAAAAAATAAAATTAGGGGTTGAAACTACCCCAATCGTTATTTACTGATTTAACGTCTTCGCACACCCTTAAAATAGAACACTACTAAAAAGAATCGGAAAACCACATACTAAATTGAGGGTAGTTACCCTTACACGAAGGGTTTGCAATTTAAGCCTGTAATATTTCAACAATGATCGCCCACATACATAAAAATCTAACCCCAAAATTTCGTTCCGATTAGGAAATTATTAAATTTTTTCGAATTATCGTACATTATTTATAACGTTGTTTCGAAAAGTCTCTATATACCTACTCGATAGCCTGCCTAAGACCGAACGGCTTCGCTGCTCAAAGTAAAGTGCATGCATAACGATGCTGGAGAGGAACGAGATGAGGGGCGGAGCTAAATAAATAACAGGTGTAGTTTATGTAACCAATCAATATAGGAGGCAAACCTGCACTTTCACTATTATAAATAGTCGCACGAAACCATCAATATCTCGTTGGAATAAACCTTAACTAACTTCTGTACTCCTGATAATCGAAAAATTGAAACAGCCTTTATTTTACGCTAAAAATTCCATAAATATTGTTTTTATTCACAATGTCTTTTAATATTTGGCCTATAGAATATTCAAATTGCACTTTGAATATCTTGTTTATGTTCTTTTGTTTTTAACCCTATGCAGGGATATTACTTTTGTTTTTAACCCTATGCAGGGATATTACTTTAGTTTATATAATCTTCCTTGTACACCCTGGTGCAAGTATCCTAATTTACTTACGAAAATCTTAATTTTCGCGAGTTTTCTAACAATTTCACCCAGAAAAGACACAAAAATTCGTAGTTTTCCGATTTTACACCGTACTTATTCAGTCTGTGGTATTATTATGATCTAAAATCCAGCTCTCAAAAATATGTCTGCACGGCTTCGCTGTTCGAACTGAAGTGCTTACATAATAGTGTTAAAGAGAAAAAAGACGAGGGGTAGAGCCAAAGAAAAAAGGTGTAGTTTACGTAACCAATCGATATAGGACTTCCACGACTAAGAAGAGTTGCAGAATACAATCTATATCTTTTTCTGATATACCTTCACTAATTTCTGTACTCTTAATAATCGAAAATTTAAAACAATTTTAAACACTTTAATGTTACCCTAAAAAAAAGACCACACAAATTTTTTAACACTTTTTCAGTCACCCGTAGAAAACAGCCAGATAAATGTTGTTTTAATTCATAATGTATTTATAATATTTGACCTATGGCCTATATATCCTGCACTTTGAATACCTTGTTTATATTCTTTTGTCTGGAACCCTACACAGGGATAGTCCCAAATATGCCAAGTTCAGAGACAAGAGTATAACAATAGGTCACGAAATCTTTCTTGTACATGCTGGTCCAAGGTGCAAGTTCCCTAATTTCCTTAAATGACATTCATTTTCGTGAGTTTTTTAACAATTTCACACCAAAAAGATACAAAAACTCATAGTTTTCCGATTTTGTACCGCACTTATTCAGTCTGTGGTCTTCTCAAGATCTGAAATCCATTAATTAAATTTCCATTCCAAGACAGTTCACCGCCACATAAGAGACGTCCGCACGGCTTCGCTATTCAAACTAAAGTGCATATGTAGTAGCGATGGATTGAAAAAAGATGAGGGGCGGAGCTAAAGAAAGAAGAAGAGTAAGAAGGAGAACGTAACATATCGATGTAGGGCTTCCACCACTAAGGATAGTAACAGCATACCATCAATGTCAGGTTCTGATATATCTTCATTAACTTCTGTATTCCTGATAATCGAAAATTTGAAACGGGCCAATTTCACCCTAAAAAAAAATAAAAAAATGGCCACACAAAATTTTTAAAACTTTTTTAATCCTGACCCATACAAAAGACAGCTATAAATGCTGTTTTAATTCACAATGTCTTTATAATATTTGACCTATGGACTATACATCCTGCACTTTGAATATCTTATTTATGTCCTGCTGTTCTCAACCCTATGCAGGGATATTACCAAATATGCAAAGTTCAAAGACAAGAGCATAACTTTAGATTACGTAATCTTCCTTGTACACCCTGGTTCAATGCGCAAGTTCCCTGATTTTCTTACGAAAATCTTAAATTGCATTCATTTTCGCGAGTCTTTTAACAATTCCACCCCGAAAACACAAATTTTCATAGAGTTTCTCGATTCTACATCGCGTCTATTCAGTCTGTGGCCTTCTCAAAATCTGAAAATGTTTCAATCGTACCCATTATTTAAATTTAAATTCTAAGACAATTCGGCTCCATAGAAGACGTCTACACCGGTTCGCTGTTCGAACTGAAGTGCATACATGATGGTGTTGCAGAGAAAAATTTTGATGGGCGGAGCTAAAGAAAAAACAGGTGGAGTTTACGTAACCAATCGGAATAGGGGGCGAACTTGGGCAGCCAATCAGAAACAAGGTCATTCTTGGCTGACCAATCAAAAAAGTGGTGGGGGGGTCAACTAGGAGCCCCCTATTCCCACTACTCAACTCATATTGGAGGAAATTTATGGGAGTTTTGCAGCAGTTTGAATCGAAATCTACCAAAGATTAACGTGAATAAATGACGCCGGATATCTTTCAAAGATATTTTTATCAAATGATACAATTGATTCAGGAGAGGTCAGTTGTAGATTTGGATAACGCCAGTTATCATTCTAGACTGGTGGAAAAGTTGCCAATAACATAGTTGAAAAAGCGATATTACAAATTGGTTATTAAAAAAATATATTTCCTTGATGAACGGTTTACTAAAGAAGGAACTTGTAAAAATTGCAAATTAGAAAGAAAGACAATTTAAGAAACATGTGATGGGCTGAAGAACTTGGAAATGTTGTGCTTCGAACACATTAATTAAAATCTATTAAACTTATATGGGCACAACTAATTCGTAACTCGGGATAACCCAAAATGTAAACTATAAGGAATACGTTAATTTCTTACATACATTAAAAAAAATTATCAGCGAGGACTGGTGAAACGGCATTAACTATGTTATTAAATAATAACTTAATTGAAGTTCGCATCGATGCAGCCACACTCGCCGCGACAATCATCGCCAAACAAACTAGTAAATAAACCGGTTAAATTTCGTTTTTTACTTTGAAATATTAAAGATAATTAGAAAATAACACTCCTGAAAAAAGTAGGTTCTTTTTTAGCAACCTGAAACCGCCATATTGAACCGTGAACAGATTACTGACGACCTACGTATAAGCTAATTTCGAGATTACTTAAGTAATATTTCGATAATAGGAAAAACTACCTCTTATTTATTTCGGAATATAATGATATAAGGAAAATATGATAATAAAAAAATTTCAGCCAATTTGACAGCATGAGGTATTGTAATAATGGCCAGTGAACGGGAAAACATAAACTCATGTAAAGGCTGATTTCCAAGATTTATTAATAGATCTTGTAAAAGTACAACAAAAAGGTATCTTTTTTATTTATAAATATAGGAGATAATATGTAAATAAAATCACTTAAAAAATTAGATTTATTTCTAACTAGCGACCCGCCACGGCTTCGCACGGGTGCAATGCTGATACTAAATACACTACAGAAAAACTGTGACTATTTATTTTATTTTTACAACAATTATTACATCGGCCTCCGACGCGCTATTTATAGGCACGCTGCCGCCGCCCCGGTCGGCCAGTACCGCCGCAAGCACTACTTCCCGCAATTTTAAATCTGTAATATCTTCGAAAATATTCATTTAAATCTTGTGCTGTAAAGGACCATATAGATCTATATTAAATCAACAATGTATTTAAGCTATTTAATTGGATAAGGATTAATGCTGTATTGGTTAAAATCGCTTCAAAATTTGCCATTATTTGTCGTAAAAAGTAAATGACAAAAAAATGTTATTGTGGGATATCCATGAGAGATAGACATATACCATCGCGGAGTTTTCTGTAGACCTTTTCAATGTGTACAAATAATTAGTACATTATTTTGATAAATCTCGTAGGGTTCAGCCTGCGTTTGCAATGTAAGCGGAAAAAAATATGATAATTAACGACATCACATTAGAAACCTCAAAAATAACAGTATTTCTCCACTATTTAATGGATGTTATTATACATATAAACCTTCCTCTTGAATCACTCTATCTATTGAAAAAAACCGCATCAAAATCCGGTGCGTAGTTTTAAAGATTTAAGCATACAAAGGGACATAGGGACAGAGAAAGCGACTTTGTTTTATACTATGTAGTGATGTCCCGGCACCACAGTTATGTTGAATCCTACATAAGCTGATTTCGGGATTCATTATTAAATATTTGGAAAATAAGAAAAAATTAACTACATTTCATTTCGGAATATAAAGAAAATAATAAAAACTTAAATATTTTTTTCTTTACCCTTTATTGGTTTACAACGTCCAGATGCAATTAATCTCTTTTGCCGCCGGGCGGCGAAAAAGTGTTCGAACCGACAAAGATCAGTTCGTTGGAAGCTCGACTCGAGCTCGACTCGCCCTATTTATACGCACCTTTAGATTGAGTTCTACATCATCCCAAATAACCCCATACTGTACAGGTTGCTTGTAAAGTGACTTAAATGTCAAAAAGAAAAAAACCATAACACTGTCAGAAGCCCTTCAAAACATTTACAACACTCTCTATTCGTAACAACCAAAAATACTTTCTTGCCGACCCAATATAAAAATAAGACAGGTCAGAATTTATTAGATTTACAGTTATGAGCTTCATTTTCTATTTAAGAATTTATATCATTATCAAACTTATTTACAGAATTCCACCCTTATTTATATCAGCTTGGCAAAAAAAAACTTGAAACAAAGTAATGAAAATTTTCGTCGCTTATAACTTCGGTTCGCTTCGTAAACTTCATCCGCTTGAGTAATAACTTCAATTATTACCCATCTCATAATTGACAATCCGTTTTTATCGACTAGTTTTTCATTGTCTATTCTTTTTATTTTATAGGATGTCTCATTTTTTAATCCATCGATCTTTCAACCGTTTGTTCTTCCGGAAGGCCATCAATCTTGTAATAACCTTTGTACCTTTCCAGTGCCTGAACAAAGACATATTTCCAGGAGAGTAATTAATCGTTCTTTAAACTTCCTCGTAATTTTCTATCTTTTATTTATAAAATTGCCGCTTTTGTCTTATCAAATGCAGTTTCACAAATTTGTTTTTAACTTGATTTTTATATATACTAAGTTAATTACTGTATTATTGGGTTGTGCTCTATAAAAAATATAGTGTCTGTTCCTCTAGAGATGGCGTTCGCCGCTCTTTTGACTATACAGGATGTCCTATGACGTCGCCGTGATCGATGTCTCGGAAAATTTTTAAAATTTGGTAGTTTACTTAAGTCGAAAGTTTTCACCAGCTAAAATATTTTCATTCTTCTAGTGATGTGAGAACACGTATTAAAATAACGGAACAATTCGAATAGTAACTCAATCGTATTAAACCGACTAGTTCTTTGGCATACGGAATGCGGAATGTGATGTACATAGATAAAACAAGTAAAAATTAAACACCTGAGCAATCTTTGCAAATCCTTGTTGAAGGTGACTTTACAAGGAGGCAGTGGGAGTTGTTACACGATTCCCATAAGGGTATATTTCCTTGTTCTACTCTAATTAGAGAAGCAAAAAAACTCTGCTATTCAAAACTAGACTCAATCCGAGTTACGGACCCGAGTGTTGAAGTTGTGCTTCAGGACTTACTTGATCACATAGTAAAGAGACTTTGTTTTTATCTTGAGATAAATTTTTTATGGGAAAACGTACAATTACCCTAAGTCAACATATAAAACGATACCTATTATGTTTTTTTAATATTACTCCCCTCCCCCTCCCCACCCTAAGTCAGCGTCCCTTCACCCGATTGGTAAAATAATGCCAGAAATGAAATCAGAGCACCTAAAAACATATAAAACGATACCCATTACGTTTTTTTAATATTACTCCCCTCCCCCTCTCCAGCCTAAGTCAGCGCCCCTTTACCCGATTGGTAAAGTAATGCCAGAAATGAAGTCGGAGCACCTAAAAACATATAAAACGATACCTATTACGTTTTTTAATATTACTCCCCTCCCCACCCTAAGTCAGCCCCCCTTCACCCGATTAGTAAAATAATGCCAGAAATTAACTTAGCGCCCTCTAAAACCCCCGGATACTGATTTTGACACGTCTAGAATCAAAAACAACGACGTTATTAATTTTGTCCGGTTTTGGAGACCAAATGCTCGTTAGTGCAACGTCCAAAAATATGACTGGCGCCCGATGTGCAGAAACGCGATTTTTCGCCCATAGTTTGCCATTTTTTGGCTTTAACAGCCGACAAGAGTAGGGGTCCATAGTAGAGGTCAGTGGTGTACACACATAAAAAAAACATACATAGCCGACGAATTGAGAACCTTTTTCTTTTAGAAGTCGATTAATACTGTATCGAAAATGGAATACCTTGCACATAAAATATGTCTTTAATTTTGCTTAGAATCTAAAAATTAAATAACATATAGGGTGTTCTATATAAAATATGCAAAAAGGTATAAACTTCCGGTATGATCGGAAAAGTCACCATCTTAAAAATATTTTAGCCGAATTGCCCCCATTGGTTTCATTAAACTGCCAAAATTTTCCAGAGTTTATTTTCAGAGAAATCGATCGTGGCACTTCATCGCGGAAGACCCTGTGTATATATATATATATATATATATATATATATATATATATATATATATATATAAAATAAAATAGAATAAAATATTGGCGAAGCGGACGTGAAAATTTGTCAATCCACATGATTCTCGTGTTAAAAGTGCGGAGCATTCCAAAATATGGAAAAACTCCGGGTCCGACAGATGGCGACAGCGCTGTTTCGTCCTAATATGGGACTCGTCAGGCCACTGCAGTCGGTACAAACCATCATGTCGCCTTTGCATCGTATAAAGCTGAATTTATAATCAAAACACAGCAAATAAGACGACAAAGGCGACATCTCGATGGTCCACTTGATAATACAAGAACCACACAGATTAACAAAGTTTGTAAAAGAACCGTCATATGGATAGGGGTCGCATTTTTCGGTACTGGCAAGAAAGCCTACCGCTTATTTTAGCAGCCAAAGCCACGTGCCGCACCAAACGATCCCACCATGAGAGCATCGTTTAGCGTGTTTCAAAGTCAAACAAGTAAATAAATAACTAGATAAGTTTTTGTCCGTGTAATTTAAAATAAAATGGAATAAAATATTGGCGAAACGGACGTGAAAATTTGTCAATCTACATGATTCTCGTGTTAAAAAGTGCGGAGCACTCCAAAATATGGAAAAACTCCGGGTCCGACAGATGGCAACAGCGGTGTTTCGTCCTAATATGGGACTCGTCAGGCCACCGCAGTAGATTTTACATATTTCTGTTTTAATTCACCGTCGCGCCACCATATGACGGTTCTTTTACAAGTTTTGTTAATCTGTGTGGTTCTTGTATTATCAAGTGGACCATCGAGATGTCGCCTTTGTCGTCTTATTTGCTGTGTTTTGATTATAAATTCAGCTTTATACGATGCAAAGGCGAGATGATGGTTTGTACCGACTACGGTGGCCTGACGAGTCCCATATTAGGACGAAACAGCGCTGTCGCCATATGTCGGACCCGGAGTTTTTCCATATTTTGGAGTGCTCCGCACTTTTTAACACGAGAATCATGTAGATTGACAAATTTTCACGTCCGCTTCGCCAATATTTTATTCTATTTTATTTTAAATACACGGACAAAAACTTATCTCCTTATTTATATATATATATATATATATATATATATATATATATATAAACCTTTGAAAGTTATTAATAGTTAAACTAATATCCGCTTTGTTCATAAAAGGGTGAATTTCTCTTGGAAATTAACTTATTTTAAAAATATTTAAAATATTTTAGAATATTGAAAAATCATTTACTCGTATTCTATAAAAGTATCTGCACGTATCCTGATCAAAAATCGAACACTCTCCTCGGGAAATGACACGATAAGAGAGTATGGCCGTGAAATTAATTACTTTTCGAAAGATAGGTTGTCTCTTGTAAGACAACTGAAAGGTGTAGAAGGTTATCGTAAGATTGATGACGTCTATTTTCTTTTCGAGAGATAAAGGGAAACAAAAAGTGGAAAAATAGGTTTAATAAAAACGGATGTTGAGATAAAATAAAAGGAACATTACCAATATCCATTTATTTAATAATAATTTATAAGAAAAGTGTTCTTATGGATTTATTACCGGTTGCAATGCGCTAAAAAGATTCTTGTTGATACAAACGGGCGCACGAACTAAATCAGGGTCTTTTTACCATCAACATAAACAATGATCGCATTGAGGATGTCAATTCAAAGAAAGGGAAAAATGCATTAAATATACTCTTACTGCACATCTATAAATGTGTTTTTTGCAGGCTGAATGGGTATCATAAAAAAAATGGATTATAGATTGAAATTGAGCTGTCACAGAAAAAATGTAGAATGTGCGTCGCCATTTTGAGGATAAAATAGTGTTGACACGTCAAATTAACCGTCAAAAGTAAAAACAAATATTTACTTTTTTATTGCTATTGCTGTGAAGTTGTTAATTGCCTCAAAAATCTTCGTTATTTATCTGGATTAAATTTATTTTATATTACTTAGCAACCAAGTATCATAGACCAAGATATCAGTCAAATGTTTATGTGTAAATATAGACCACAGAACCATCTCAAATTGGTACTCTAGAACTGTTAAATAGAAATGAATACAAAGAGTCAAGAAACCCTTAAAGAGTTTAATATATAAAGTAAAGCAATTGCAGAAAACTACCACTGAAAATCCCTTATCCTCGCAATCCACTACATAAACCATCCAATCGATTATATGAACTCACTAAATATCCAGTTTATTATTGCAACACCTCCTGTCCATATATATATATATATATATATATATATATATATATATATATATATATAATTGTTTGAAAGAAAACTTAAGAAATGTCCAATGATAGAGAAACTGTATAAGACCAGGGACCCAAACCAAAAGCCAGAAAGAAAACATATCCATTAACGACACACTGTGGGCTAATTGTCACTTTTTCGATTCAAAATTGTAACTCTGTAAGAGAAATAAAGCAATTGTCACTGCAACTGCCACGACAACTGTCACTGTAACTGCCACTGTAACTGCCACTGTAACTGCCACTGTAACTGCCACTGCAACTGCCACTGCTACTGCAACTGCCACTGCCACTGCCACTGCCACTGCCACTGCAACTGCCACTGCAACTGCCACTGCAACTGCCACTGCAACTGCTACTGTTACTGCCACTACAACTGCTACTGCCATCCGATGGATTAATGTAGTGGATCCACTTGCACCGAGCAGCCTGTTACAGTGGACAGGCGGTAAGCCAGTAATATTTCCTGAAACGTTAAAAATGGAACTAGGAAATGAAACAAAGGGTCCTCTACAATATTGGCCATTAGCGATTGGATGTAAGGAAAATAGTGGGTGGTGAAACATCATATACACACAAGCCTTGCTTCATCTACAATCCTAGACCAGGAAAGTGCTATCTGGCAGGAGACCCGAGCGGTCCTTTTGATCTCATCATCCTGGTGGAGAACGGGAAGTTCTCCGAAAATTAATTGCTAGCGTGGCTATAAATTGTTTTCCCAACTGCAGTCGGTCGTTTGTTCACTTTCTAGGTCCCACTATGCTGGCGAGTAACGGCGTGAGGAAATCGCGCATACAGCACTACGGTATATTACTCTATATAACCGTATACGGACACTTTAAAAAACATCGGAAAATCTTATTTCCCGGCATGGCGCGGTAAAACTAATTAGAGACCAGACTTTTAATTTTCTAAAACGTGTCTACATTTAAAAGATTATTAATAAATTGTAAAACTATTTCCCTAAAGGAAAAACAAAAAGAACATCGGAAACAGTTCAGAGCCTCCTGCAAAAGCCGAATTTCCAGATGCGATTTAAATATTTCCTGGTTCATCAATCATCTCTCGTGAATTCCGGACTGTTCGTTTAGTGTGTTGGGATTTGCTTGATTTATTTGTTATTAAATGTCACAGTTTTTGAGAGCAAATTTAAATGTGACGGTAGAAAGTAAATTATGAAGAAATATCAATTATTTTCGAATTTACCGCCGGTTATTCCTGGTAGAAAGATAAGGGAAGCAATTCATTCAAAGATAAAATCTTACACGATTTATATATTTGCTGCAGATCCATAAATTGGATGATTTGTGTCATTTTTATATTCTTGCATATTAAAGCTATGATATATTGTGTAATTAGATTTATTATTTTTCTTTTACAAGTTGTCATTCAATGTTATGAAGTAAACGTAGGAAATACTACTAGTTACTCGACTTTCCTTGACCCGTTTTGTAGAAAAGCAAGAGCACTATTTTATACCGAACGTACCTTTTGGATTGTAAGTCAGGGTGAGTTCACACGACAAGGCAAATTTGAGCGTAGACGTATTACGCTCTTTAAAGTTAAAAATGTATCGTCCACACAGGATATTTCGTTCCGCGGTCATAAGAGGTGTGCTCTTAACCTAATTTTTATCAGGATTTTTTTAATATTTTATCTAAAAATTAAAATGAGGCAAAATAAAACATTAATTGCGGCAGTATTTTAATCTAGAAAAAAAAATTACAAAATGTAAGGAAATTATTGATATATTCTTTGTTAAAAAAAAAAAACAGGAAAGTCGTGGCTACTGGGTCCGGTCACTATTTGAGGAAAACATTAGAGAACGGCTTGGAATTTAATTCAAGAAATTCCCTTGGATAACGCAGATTTAGACGGGACATCTTCGGTCCTTGTCTTTTTTTAAATTTAACAAATCAGAATGTTTGAAATTTGACATATGTCTTATTACGCTACGCATATGCTCAGATTTTTCTTATCGTCTAGACTCACTCTGATTTTCTCGATCAAGTGCAAGAAATTGGGGGACGAAAAAATTACACCTCCGGGGTTCATGACATTAAGCAATCGCATTTGTTCGTTAGCTGCTGATTTTTATGTAGTGTCGTTTCCAGTTCCTCTTTTGGAGACCAAAGCCCCTTTAGAGGTGAGATTTTGACAAATTAATCATATATCGTTAACACCGCCTTCTTTATTTCAGAGATATTGTTACCGTGCTCATTTCTGAGTTCCCTTAGGTGGATATCTCTCTTCGTTCTCCCTGTTGCTGTTGGGGCTAAGAACAAAAGTGAAAAACGCAAGGCCGATTCGGCATTTTATTTATTTTTCGTTTGTCCCTTTTTTCAAGAACACATCCAGCCACGTGTTAGCGTAAGATAGCATTTTTAAGAATGACAGCCATCTGAGCCGTTCGATTAACACTGGAGACCCGAATAATTCAATTTAATTATTTTATTTAAAATTCCTTAAAACGGAAAAAGGGTTATAGCACTTATTTTACTTAAAATCCACACATATTACCGCTTATACCATACATTTCAAGTTTTAACAATCTTTTATGATCCACAGAATCAAAAGCAGATCCAGACACATGCCCAGCTCCTAGTGTGGATTTCCCTTTTCTAAAGCTATCCTCTTTATCTGAGATTACAGAAAACTTATCCAGAAATATAACAATTCTCTGATATAAAACTTTTTCAAAAACCTTGCTTATATTAGGCAATTGCGAGATTGGTCTATAATTCTTTTCTTCAGATTTCTTGCCTTTCTTATAGATTGCTCTAATATGGGCATTTTTTAGCTTACTTGGAGAAATACCTGTTGTAAAACACAAATTTACAACAAAAGATAAAGGTTCAGAAATAAAGTCACCTACATCTTTTCAAATAGAAATAGGTATTTGATCATCTCCAACCGACTTATTGTTTTTTAAACCCTTTATAACCTTTAATATCTCATCATAATCGACAGGAAAAAAATTAATGGAATTTGTCCCTCTCCCTTCAATTTGTGAATTATGACATCGACAGTCAACGGTGGGGCATGAATTTATAAAATAATTATTTCAAATATTGACTATCTCAAATGGATTATTAAATTTGGAAGAAAAGTTTTCAATAACTGTACTGGTTTTGTCTTTTCGATCAGTAATTTGTTTAACAATTTGCCAGATGCAGTGGAAAATAAAAAAAAATGAAGCAACGCACCCATACATACAAAAATAGTTATAATAACTGAAGTTTCTTATGTTATTGTATTGTTTTTTTTTTTGATCAGATATATACTAAAACGTGTTTTAAGTATTACTGCAACGATCAACAAAACCTATAAAAGATAATATGCACTAGGTGAGTGCTAGTAAGTAAACTTACACTCGGCAATCCTGTCAGTTGAGGCAGAACCAAGATCCGGCCAGATAAGGTAATATCTACAATGAGGTCACTCAAGGCAAGATCGTGAATCCTACCATTACGGTAAAAACCAAGATCCAGTCAGTTAAGGCAAGATCAAGATTCAGCTAGTTAAGGCAAGATCTGAGATATTGTAAGGATTTTATTTAACCTTGACATCGAGGTTGGTAGATGGCAGGTGCAATATCCTGCCGACGTACCTTGAAATTTATATTTCTTATATGAGTTATTTCCTGCTAATGTTGCTCTCGGTTCGATACAGCTCCACTAACGAGATCATGAGGTGATCGAAAAGCGTATGGAGAGAGGACCAGAGCGATATTTGCAGGAAATAAACTTTTTGTATATATATTTTTAATATTCTCTGCCTGAAAGGAGAATTTATATATATAACAAACTGACATAAAAGGGCTTTGTGAAGGGACTCTTTTTGTTTTGAGTTTTCCGGGAAAGTGAGGGAAAATAGTGAACAGTCAGGTTCAGAACCGTATTCGACGACCTGGAAGTAGGGGGTAAGTTTCTATTTTTTTTTTAAAAAACAATAATTTCCCTACTTTTCACTCTATGAGTTTTTTACCAAATAAAAGTATAAGCTAAACCTAGAAGAAATCAAATTGCCTTGAAGACTGTTAGTAAATTATTTGAAGATACGGGATTGCTACCACCAGAAATAAAATTGAATGGACGATCCAGTTTTTTAAAGAAAACATTAGTAATATTTCGAAGAAAATGGCAAAAACGTTAATGGAATTCAGTGGTGGACCTCATAAATTGATGATCCGGAAATTGCAAAACAGTTACCAGTATACCTGTGTGCAGCTGATTTTTTAGCGTTGGTGGAACGTGTGTTTAGTACGTTTGATTGTGTGCATTTCGACTTAAGAAACAGGTTAGGGATTTAAAAAATTGGAAAATAGGTAATTCTATTTAAATCTTATATCGAAAATGCAAATGATAAATTATATGTTGTCTTTTGTAATTATAATTTTTAGCTGCTGTAAGTTTTAAATATGTTAGAAACTAAATTATTTGATTAAAATGTTTATGACATTTAGGTAGTTTAAGGTAAATCTTTTATCGCTTTTATGTTCTTAGGAGTTGCATTGTAGATATTAAATCGTTTGTGAATTTTTTTTTCGCAAGTTTTTCGAAATGTTAGAATAAATATTTTATTTAAATTATGATTTGTATCGAAAAAAAATCAAGTGATTTAAATCATTTCATTAAAATTAATCCAACCCTGGTATTTATGAAGTTAAAGAGGGGGGTTCCATACCTTTTGAAGACCCTGTTTAAGAAAAATATGGAAAAAAAAAACGATAAAACTAAAATTATATTTATTATTTAAAATTTTGTATCTCTTTTCCTATTTAATGTCTATTCATCAAGTCGGGAAACTATCCCATTAAGGCTAAAAACCTAAAAAAGAAGTAAAAACATCGCGGCGTCCAACAGCCGGATTTCCAAAAACGGTTTTAACGTTTCCCTGGCTCGTCAATCATCCCATTTGAATTCTGCCATGTTCGTTTGGTGCATGGGGATTTGTTAGAATTATTATTGAATGTCACATGGAGTTTGTAAACAGAAGCAGAGATAAAAGTGGAAGCGGAAATAACGTTTAGAATTTATTTTTATAGAATTTCGGAGGATGAATTTGATTTAAACGGCAACAAGCGGAGAATGCGGTGCCATTGTAAAACACATTTAGCGTATAGTTTACTGAAATATATAAAGATGTTATAGAAAGTGCCACGAGCAAAAGTATTGGGCACCCTACAAAACTGGAGCTATTTAACATAGGGTATGTAAATAAAACATTCCAACCAGCTCTGTAGGAGTAACGAGACGAACCGCATTTGAAAATGAGATTTTGGCGAAAGGTCGTGAAAACGATTTTTTGAACGAAGAGATTGAAACCCGGAATAACCCCAAACCATTCATATATATATATATATATATATATATATATATATATATATATATATATATATATACATACTGCAGTAAATATAATGTCAATCGCCAACATCGAAAATGTATAAACACTAGAAGAAAAGAAGAGGAAGTAAAGAAAACTAGGGACTCATAGACAGTTATTTTCACGGCTAGCTAGATAGTTGGCACTCGTAATATTCCTTTCATTCAAAAAACAAAAATATGAATAGCGACATTTGGGTTCCTTTGTTTTTGCTAACACCCTACTGTACGCCAATGAATTTAATAATAGGCATTATTAGCATTTTCAGCGATGAAAGCAAATAATCCGAGATGCACCAAAACTGAATTTAAATAAGGGTTTTTGGCGCGTTTACTTACAATTTCAGCTCTATTGTTAAATTAAATGAGTTTGAATAAACCTGGAATAATTTCGTAGCTTGTTTATTCTGGAGCGGTGATTGTTGAAAGTTATTTATTTAATTGAAGCTGGTATAGTTCTATAATACTGTAAAAAAGAATAAATTGTTCGTCAAAAAATTGCGATAAATGGAATTTTAAACATTATTTATAAATATCTCCAATTTTTTTAAAATGTTAATTTTGATGAGCTTCTCATGTTTGTGTCATGATGTGTTTCTACCGGTAAATTGACTCCTTCGTTCAGTAGTTTATAAGATACCAATCAGACAATACACAGAGTGATTAAAACATAAAATATAATTTTTATTTAACAATAAAAAAATTACACAATATTATTAATTATTACTAGATGAAATTTAATGGTTAATACTTTTATCTTTCATTCAACACTATTTCTAATCAATATTACTTATTGGTTACTTTTATCTACCATGCATTGACTTTTAACAACCTGGATCACAAACTGGTAATGTTTAATTTCGTAATCGTCTACTAGATGGCTATAGTGCCGTTTTATATGGAATACGTCGTTTATTTCTTAGAAATAATATTATTTTAAACAAATTATCGTGTGCTGTGTTGTGATACTAGTAGTTAATATAGTTTCACACCTAATATTTATGATGATAAATATTATTATATTCTAACAGGTTAGTATAGCAAACTGTAATTTATTAATTTTATTATTTTAATTTTAAGAAAAGTTAGGTTAATATTGGATGCTAGTCTTCAATGTCTACGAAAAATTAAAGCTTTCTACTGCCTTATCTAATATAAATATCTTGTTATGTTTTCTTTTATTTGGTCCCAATATATTATAAAACACAGTTCGAGTAATTTTATTTATTTTCTTCTTTAAAAATCCTCCAAATCTCCAAAAATATTTTAGTTGTCGTTTCCTATAAATTAAAGAATTGACAAAAATATTATCCAAAGTCTCGTTCAGCTTAGTTCAATTCAAATTAATTTTTCTATATTCTTCTTATACAATATTATCGTATTTGTTGTTGTCTGAGAGTTGCACAATTATTTTACAGGACAAAACTTATAAACATTTACTAATTACTTTAAATAAATTATTAAATTCTTTTTACTTAACAACAACAAAAAACACATATCCTCTTTTAAAACCAAAATGTTTAACTATTGTTTTCTTGTGACGTAGGAAGACTGATCTTTTAAACAATTGAAAATTTGAGGATATGTAAATTTTCTGGAGCTCGAAAAACGCAGTGAATGAGATTTCACCGAAACGTCAGCTGCCTTACAGTCCTATTAGGGACTTAGCACATACACGGAATACCCGAAAATCTTCGATTATTCATGATGGCGCGACGGTAAATTAAAAAAGAAATATATTACAACCCGATACAAGAAACATGTTCCCTGTGTTATTGAGTGATACGTCGAGATGTCACTGTTGTGTTTTATTTACTGTTTTTTAATTTTAAAATCTGTTTATAGGACACAATTGCTTGGTAATGGTTTGTACCGAAGGCCATGGCCTGATGAGCCCCAATGCTAGAAAGAAACAGCGCTCTCATTTTTTAGACCTGAAGCGTCTCCAATTTTAGTAGAAATAGTTTTACTATATAATTATCTCAAAAATTATAAAATGAAAATATATGAAACCCTTAAGAAAAGATTATACGTTAAATCGAAATTAATGATTCGAATACAGGGTGTTCTATTTAAAAAATACAACTTGATGCTGTCGTCATTTTTAACACACCTTGTAGAGTCCCAAACATTTTTAAATTATGCCTACCTATAAATTAATCGCATAATACAGTAAATATACTTTCATTGTGAATATGACCTAGAAAGCATAAATTTGGCTCATTCAACCGTTGACACGCCCTATACTCAACTGTCTTTCCAGTAACTTTCCGAATTCGGGCACTACCGTGTGTCTAAATTTTTCAGTTACTTTTCCAGATTACTTTAGAGATCTCTTCTTTTGACATTTTCGTTAAACATTTAGTTATCGCAATGAACTTCTCGAATCATCAGAACACATAAAGGAATGTACGTCAACAAAGTTCCTGTATCAGCCCCGTGTTAAGACAAATACTACGGCCAACTGCGAAGTCTTGTAAAGTTGTTCACACAACACTTGCGGGCCGAAGCGCATCCAAACTTTCCGTGTTCCCTGACTTATTAACATACCACAGTTCCTGCTTATGTGGGTTCCGGGAAAATCGGCTTTTGACATTGTTCGATGTAAATACAAAGAAACTTTCTGAATAGATTAACTGGTATAAAGTTTGAAAATGAGGGATTAAAGCATGGAAAAAGATAATATATTAAGTAGCATAAAAAAAGGATCGTCCAAATAAAGTGTTCAATGTAATTATTTTTTTGTATACATAAAAAATAAGTTTCACAAGGTTGTTAAATTGTGGCAGAATGTGATTATAGACTCTAGCCAATGACATATTGAGGTAGCGTTAATCATTTTATCTATAATCATTTTCTGCCCCATATTAATTAATAACTATTTTAATATCTAACAAATAAATATCACAGTAATAAAGACACTCTGGAAGTCGTTCAACTTCTCTCTTGCAGCTTTAGCACCAAGCACTACGGTTATTAAAGCTTACCACAACCATGACTCAGATCTTCAGGACTCAGGAAAGGCTGCTAATTAGTTGGTCAGAAGACATCTTTTGTTTTATAGGTCTCGCAACAGCGCGCCTGCAAGTTAATTCGCATGAAGGTTTTAATTAAATTGAATAAAACAAGTTTCTCAAAACAACTTAGTCTATTAACTAAATAAATAGAATAAAAACGAATTATTTACAATGAGAAACTTAAAACTAATAACAATTACGAAAAACTAACATAATTGCTCTTCTCTGCCGTTATTTTAACCAAAAACTTAAAACCCAATTTTGAAAAAAACACGTATAAATAGCTTAATAAAATATTAAACAAAAAAAAAAAAGAAATAGAACGCGAAAAACAGCTATTTATATTACTTAATCGAACCGTATGAAAATCGCAAAATGTCCCACTAAAATAACACTCGATAATCCCTTAATTTCCCAAATTAAACAAAGACAAATCCAACAAAGAAAACCTTCATTCCCGCCGAATATACACTACGGCACTGGACTTAAAGAACGGCACCGATCATCCTAATTCGACTTTCAGATTGGTACTGAAATTTACTATTCCTTAAAAGAGTGTTTTCGAATCTTACTCCCTCTTTCTAGTGACTTTTTCGGTCGAACGTCCTGTAACCGACAATTTCATTCCCTTAAAGTTCAAAGGTTTTGATCGCTACGCGCTGAAGGCGCTAGCTATTTTATACCGGATGCTTGATTCACGAATTAGCCTGTGGGCGTCTTAACTAAAGGAATAAGATAATATAACGTCTGTGAAAAAACATGAGTGCCCTTTTATTCATAATCCTGGTATTTGAATCATTCTTTCTTGCAATCAGGAAAAACAGACGCTACATATCTCCTTTCACAGATCAAACGTTATATTACAGTATAATGAGTTTATTTGATTATTCTTTTGTTTCCTAATAATGGGAAAATCGTTCAATATTTTAAACATTTTAACGGTATTTCATATACCATATGTTAAAAACTACCCTTCACACGTCTGGTTTTACTTACATAATCAGAATAGGATTATTTTGACAGATTTATAGCCAAATCTTAGAAAGGGTCCTTTAGTTTTATGACTTCATAAATTTACTGAGTTTATATATTTTTAAGAAAACATTTAAACGACAAAGATAATGAAAGTTAAACTCGATAACTTATTTATTTTTCCTTTAGACTTTCGTGGATAGTGATAAAAAAATATAACTACCCTATTCCTACGGGATATCTATTCACAGAGTGATTATTTAATTATTTATTTTAACAAAATATAGTTGACACTGAACAATGAAAAATAATTAACATTTGTTCCATTACAATATTACATTTCTTACGTCTATTTTAATTATGCTGTAAAAATTTCAAGACTAATGAAATAACCAAAATAGTATTTTTTAAATAAATATTTACAGCGTTATGTTAACAATAGAAGGGGGGGGATATTCTGGCACTAATTTTTACAAACTATCAGTAATCTCTTAAAACTTTGTGACTGTTGCATTAACCAAATTGAATTGTATTTCTTATCTTTTTGTAATTTTAGGGTTATTACATCCATGCCGCAGGAGGCTGCAAAAAGTGACTTTTATTGTTCAGCAGGTATATAAGATTTAGTGTGTAAATTGTTATACCTTTTGAAATGCCAACACAAAATCCATTACTTGTTCTCCCTCTATAAGGGGTGTAGATAGTGTGGGATTTCTTGATATGGAGCCGCGAGGCTTTAACGGATTTTTTTGAGCTTCTGTGAGGTAGCCTAAGTAGAGCCAAAATTTTTTAATAGTCGAAATTAGTTATTATTTTGATTTTGTTTTGTTCCTCCTTACTCCTTCCTCTTTGGGAGCATAAAAATAGTTTATACGGAAAGACTAGATAACAAATTAGACAGACAACAACCAGAAGATATAGAGCAGCACTATCAGCATATAAAGGAATGTATACTTACAGCAGCAAAAGAAGCAATATGATATCAAGAAACTATAATCAAACAAACATAAGGCATAATGTTAGTTACAAAGAGGCACAAATAAAGATTTAAAGAAAAAATTATACTAAAGAAAAATAAATCTCAGGGAATAAAATAATATATTTATCGGCGTGCAAGAAAGTTCAGAAAGCTGGAGAATAGTAAGTATTTCAAGACAGGAAAATAAATAAAATTTTTATAAAAAAAAGAACGCTAAAAAATGAAAAATAACAATAAATTTTTATATGAAATGGAACTTTTTGAAGTCGGCGCCAAACTAATACTTGACAAAATGTGATTTGCATAAACAGATTAAAAATACTTTATTTGTAATTGCTTTCTTACCATAATTTGTATATATTAGTAGTTATTTATTTCATTTACAAATAATTTGGCGCCGACTTCAAAAATTTCAATATCATATAAATATTTATAGTTATTTTTCCCTTTTTAGCGCACTTTTAGAAGTCGGTTCAATTTTTTTATAAAAATTTTATTTTTCTATTTTTAGTTTTATTATTATGATATCCATAAATTATTTGAACTAAGTACTAATCGAGATTAGTGTACCCCGCAATGACTCCAAGGTGACAAAAAAGTACCCATTTTATCCAAAGTTGTAAATCACCCTAAATTGAACCACTAAAAATTCTTTGGTTCTTAGAGTTTTCCAAATACCAGTAACATTGTGTCAAATAAATATTTAATCTGTTATAGTGAATCCACTATCTTAAATTTCAAATTAATTTTAGATTGGTAATATAGGCCCCAAAACCTTCCAGTATCGATGTTTAAAGAACCTAAGATGTAAATTTCTTAGCTCGATATATTTTATACTGCTTATTGAGTTTGTACAAGAACCCCACAATATCAGTTTTAGACAAAATCGGAATATGTAAAATTTTCTGTTGCTCATATTGTATTTTATCAACCTAATAGTTGTAAAAAATTAACTTCATATTCGCAATATACGACCCCGAAAACCCTCTAATACCAAATCTGAAAAAATGCGAATAAGGTAAAATTTTTAACCCACCATATTACATCTGCTATTTTGAATTTCAAAAAAATTATTTTAAGTCTTAATCTAATCTAAATCTAAACCCTTCAAAGCCTAGAGGGCTACCAATTTTGAATGAAATCCCGAAATTTAAAATTTCTAGAGTGATATTCGCTATTTACATCCTCAAATACGATTCAGTCCCACCTTTGAACAAAATCGAAAAATGTAAAATTTTTAGTCCCCTATCTTGGATTTGCCATATTGAATCCTGAAAACATACTTTCAAATTCATAATTTACACCCTCAAGAACCCTCTATATCAGTTTGGGAGAAAATTGAAAAATGTAAAATTTTCAGGACACCATAATCTGCCATATTGAGTTTTTCAAAAAATATTTTAAATTCATAATTAACACTAACAAAAATACTCCAATTCTGATTTTAGACAAAATCGGTAGATGTAGAATCTTTAATCCGCCATATTTAATTTTTTAATAATAATTTCAGGTTCGTTATATGCGACCCCGAAAACTCCCCCGTACCAATTTTGAAGAAAACCAGATAAAATTGATTTCTTCGTCCGCCATATCGAATTTTTTAAAAATAATTTTAGATTAGTTATGTACGACCTTGAAAACTCCCTCGTACCAATTTTGGAGAAAATCGAAAAAAAAAATGATTTTTTTGTCCACCATTGAATTTTTTAAACATAATTTCAGATTCGTGGTGTACGACCTCAAAAATTCCCCCATACCAGTTTTGGAGAAAAATCAAACAAAATTAATGTTTTTGGCCGCCATATTGTTAGCGCCATCTTGGATTTTACTGCAAAAATTTCATCAAAAAAAATTTGGGACCACCGCAGCAACTTCCTGAACATAACGTAAAAGATTTCATTCAAATCGGTGCCGCCGTTCCGGAGTAATCGGTGTACATACATAGCTTCTTTTAAACTCGATTAGAGGGACTGATACATTTCAAATCTGTTAACAGAAGATAAAGTGGAATTCAAAGAGGAGGAGGAACAAAAAATATATTTACCAAAACATTCCCTTGTAGAATAAATGTAGCAGGTGATATTAAATTGCGTGAATCTAAAAAAAATATAAAAGCGTCCGGACCTGGGAATATATCGGCAGAATTGATAAAATAGGGAACAGGAAAGCTGCCAGTCGATTTTAGAAGTATCTAAACAGAGCAGCAATTGTTCAATAATGAAGAACCTGCTATATGACAACAATAATACATAAAAGAGGTGGAGGAGATGATCGCGATAACTATAGGATTATCGCAGTCCCCCCTCTCCTTATCCCCCCCAAATTTCTTCGATGCTTCATATAATTATCCAAAACTTTTAAAGACATTTTATACTTTTATTTATTTTTAAATGCAATCCGGAAAATTATCGCTCTTTGTGTTTCATAGCTCTTTTTCTATAAAGAAATCCAAAGTCATAGAATCCAATGTTAAAGGACCCTGCAGAAATATTATGGGAAATGGCTTTCGGTCAAACTCTTTGAAATCACCTGGTTTTGGTAGTTCTTGGTTAGTGGATCAAAAGTATCAACGGTCCTTAAGTTCAAACAAATCGTGGTTCAGAGATATGGATCACTGAAATGCCCTATGTTGTGCTTGAAAACCAATACGTATGTTACTGTTTTGTTTAGTACATTTGATTTTGTGCAAACTGATTTAAAAAAAAATAAACTAGGGATTAAAAAAGTTGAAGTATTTCTATTTAAATTTTTTAGTTGCTGTAAGTTTTAAATATTTTAGAAATTGAATTATTTGATTTAAAAGTTTAAGATATTTATGTAGTTTACGGTCAAGTTTATCTTTCTTTTATGTTCTCAAGTGTTGCATTGTAGCTATTAAGTCGTTGTGAGTTTTTTTTGTAAATTCTTCTTCTTCTTCTTTTAGGTAGAACCAAGTTCTGTTATCTACACAATGCCTCATCGATCCTCGTTTGACGTCGTAATCCAGCTGTCTCTCCATCTTTTGGGGGGCCGTCCAGGCGGCCGTTTGGTGTTTGGTTTCTCTCTCATCACGGTTTTTGCTAGTCTGTCATCGTCCATTCGTTCCACGTGATCTCTCCACTGCCTACGACGGTTTCGAACCCACTTCACAACATCCCCCACTCCGCTGTCCTTGCGTATTTTTGCGTTTCTTATTCTGTCTCTTAAACTTGTTCCCGTGATCATTCTCAGCGTTTTCATTTCTGTGGTTCTCATACTTTGTTTTGTCTTTTTTGTTTCATTTCTTGTTTCTGCGCCGTAGGTCAGTATCGGTCTTCTTTGGTAAATTGTTTGAGATATTATAATTAATATTGTTTTTTTTTTAATTAAAACCATGATACTTATTGAAGAAAATCAAGTAATTTAAATCGTGAATTTAGTCATAATTTTAATCATTTGATAAAAATGAACCCAACCCTAACTCAACTTCTATTTTACAGAATTATCGATGTCTGAAAGTAAATAAAATTGTCTGTTCATACGTGTTTACAACGAGGTTATTTGTTATTTCTTTCTTTTTTTATTTTCTTCCAAACTTAAACAGATATTTAATAGACAAAAACTAGTAAACTAAATACAAACCGAAATAAAAGCCTTACCTCAAAGCTTTGTATACCAAATTTAAACAAGCTTTCTAACAAGGGTAAACGGATCCCGTAGAAATCTCAAAATAAATAACTTAAATTGGCTTTATTAAGCTTCTCTAGCAATTGGTGAGCGGTTTATAGTCCAGCTGTAAGATAACGAACGTTTCCCTTGTGGTTACTTTTCCGTACTACACTTGAGTAGCGGAAAAATTGTTAGTATTTTGCTATAAATTGCAAGAAAATTGTAGATGGTTATTAGACCTGAAATTCAAAAATTATTTTTCACTTATCTTTTTTACTTTGACAGTTATTGGAAAAAATGATATGTCTTTTTAAACATAACACAATACCTAATAAAAAAGTACGCTATATACGAGTTGAAAAACGACATCGTTTAGGTGCAAATTAGAATTTAGGTTTTTATTAACCAAAAAAAAAAATCAAATAAACATGCTCCAAATTTAATCGAATGGGGTAATTAGATATTACATAAATCTGTTTACAAAATAGGCGAAAAAATTTATTACAAGTATTTGAAAGTATCAAATTATAAAGGGGGGGGGGGGGTTAGTAAATGATAAATAAGCAAAAAGGTACTGTCAGATTGGCTGTGTTTCGTTATAAACGTCTACCAAAGTCGCAAAATTCGATTTTCTGCCGGTAGAAGTTTAAGATATGGAACACGACCTATATGGCGGACAAAAGAAAATATGGAACATGCTGAGGAACAGAAAAAAACCAATCAATGAATACGTTCAACTAAGTCCAATCGACAGCCAACAATGGGTCAGCCATTTTAAGGACTTACTCCAAGCACCAGCTACAGAAAACAACGTAGACGAAAACCAACAAGAAAGCGCAGAACTAACAGATGTTCACATCAGTGAAGCAGAGATGCACCTGACAATTAAGAAATTAAAAAACAGAAAATCACCTGGTACCGATCAAATTACGAATGAGTTGCTAAAGTACGGAGGCCCCAGCCTTGTCACAGAGCTCACTGTTCTATTTCAAAAAATACTCCGTACAGCGTCAGTACCCAACGAATGGCGGAAAAACAGCACAATTCCGATCCACAAAAGAGGATCAAAGAAACAACCCGAAAACTACAGGGGAATCAGCCTACTGAATAGTTCAGCCAAATTGTTAACCAAAATTCCGTCACAACGGATCGTAGACAAGTTAGGGGCGTGCGAAGAACTGCAGGGCTTCCGGAATAACCGCTCTACTATCGACGGTATGTTTGTTATCAGACAGCTGGTTGAAAAATCTATCAAATACGATAAACCGCTGTTCGTCTGTTTTGTAGACTTTACACAAGCGTTCGACCGAGTCAAAGTAGAACACATAACAGAACTACTGCGAAGAAAACAAGTAGACGAAGCAATCATACGCACAATATACGAACTGAATTCCAAAAACACCATGGTAATTAAAACAAATAACACTCTAACAGAGGAAATCCTACTATCCATAGGAATAAGACTGGGTGATAGCCTAAGTCCAACACTTTTCAATGTAATCATGGACGAAATCACTGATGAGGTAAAAAGCACAAATATTGGGTACCCAATGGGACACAACACCGTTCAGATTATATGCTTTGCAGACGATGTTGTCTTGACAGCAGATAGCGAGGACAACTTACAAAGAATGCTTTTCCATCTCAATCGAACTGCCAAACAGTATAATATGAAAATATCTGTGGAGAAAACCAAAGCAATGGTAATAGCAAAAGAACCGGTAAGATGCAAACTAATAGTTGATGACAAACATATCGAACAGGTTCTTCTTCTTCTGCTAATGCCTATCCATTACCGGATGTTGGTGAGCATAATGGCTATACGGACTTTATCTACTGCTGCACGAAATAAGCCCACGGTTGATGTATTAAACCATACTCGGAGATTCCTCAGCCATGAGATTCTTCGTCTTCCTACACTCCTTTTGCCGAACAGGTTGGGAAGTTTAAATACCTGGGAGCACATATAACAAGTAACAGGGCAGTAACGGAAGAAGTACGCACACAAGCCAACAAAGCGGCCATGATATCAGGCCAACTAAGAGACATAATCTGGAATAATAAATATATGACGGTTGAGAGCAAAGCAAGAATTTACAAGGTCTGTGTAAGACCGATACTGACCTACGGCGCAGAAACAAGAAATGAAACAACAAAGACAAAACAAATTATGAGAACCACAGAAATGAAAACGCTGAGAATGATCACGGAAACAAGTTTAAGAGATAGAATAAGAAACGCAAAAATAGGCGAGGACAGCGGAGTGGAGGATGTTGTGAAGTGGGTTCGAAACCGTCGTAGGCAGTGGGGAGATCACGTGGAACGAATGGATGACAGACTAGCAAAAATCGTGATGAGAGAGAAACCAAACACCAAACGGCCGCCTGGACGGCCCCCCAAAAGATGGAGAGACAGCTGGATTTCGACCTCAAACGAGGATCGATGAGGCATTGTGTAGATAACAGAACTTGGTTCTACCTAGAAGAAGAAGAAGAAGTTTCCGAAGACATTTTAGGGAAAAGTTGTGTTGATGGAAATTGTAAGTATTGAAGAGGCCTTTAATTTAGTGCTTTATACGTCATAATCGATAAATAATTTATCGAGATAACGGCACTATTTTTTAAATGTTAATTACAATAATGTCGAAAATGACATATAATACTTCAATAATGAGGGCATCATGGGTCTTTATATGGATGTAAAAAGTCAGCCAGATTGGTGGAATAATTTATGTTTAATATCAATTATTTATTAAAAACACTAAAAGTTGAAACAATTGTTGCTCAGAAGGTAATGCTTCTAGAGACATTTTTAAAAGTGAAATGGATTCTTGAAAAGTTAAACTACAGAGAAAGTTAAAAACATAATATATTTATTTCAAAATTTTTGTTAAAGAAGAGGTGTTTTTTCACCGACTTCTAAAAGAAGGAGGTTCTCAATTCATCGACTATGTATGTACACTGATTACTCCGGAATGGCTGCACCGATTTGAATGAAATTTTTTACGTTATGTTCACGAAGTTGCTGCGGATGAAATTGGTGCAATAAAATCCAAGATGGCGCTGACAATATGGCGGCTAGAAAAATTAATTTTGTTTGATTTTCTCCAAAATTGGTATAGGGAAATTTTTGGGGTCGTACACAACGAATCTGACATTATAGGCGAGTTCTTTTTTTCCATCGATGATTTTGCGCACTAACCTAAAATCCACCAAGCCGTTCTTAAAATAAAGTGGTAAAAATGCAATTAATCATTAAACCGTTCTTTTTTTTTATCGATGAATGCTTCAACAATCAATCGAATTCACCGGCTTCAGACCCCGATGAATGCGATGAATAGGTAGTGGGGGAAAAATAAGTGTTAGTTATGGAGGTTATGTTTATTATTTGTCACTTAAAAAAACCGTTTTTCGCTATTTTTGATTAAGTTATTATATAGAAAAGATCTCTTTTTTTGTAAAAATGACGGATTTCTTCTATTAAATCTGACATACACGACCATACATTTCAGATTATAATATATGAAGACACTTAAAATGAGGTTACCAAAACCCTGGAACAAAAAAGGTTAGACCAAAACTAGGTATTAATATGCTTAATTTTTTAGCCCATAATTTTATAATGCTGAAGAACAAACTTCCAAATAAAATATTTAAAAAATATTTGTTTTTGGGTTTTTAAGGTTAGGGTTTTAGAAAAATGAGCGTTCTTAAATTCAACAAAATTGCATTGAAAACTCATTTATGACGTCACAAGAACCCATTGGCTTAATTCAGCGCTTTTTTATCGATGGAATAAAATAACTCGCCTTATTTTAAAAAAATTCAATATAGCGAATCCAATATGGCGGACGAAAAATTAAATTTTGTCAGATTTTCTCCAAAATTGGTGTGGGGGATTTTTCGGGGTCGCACATAACGGATCCAAAATATTTTTAAAAAATTGAATTTGGCGGATCCAATATGGCAGACAAAAAAAAATTTTGTCCGATTTTCTCCAAAATTGGTACGAGGAAGTTTTCAGGGTCGTAAATAACTAATCTAAAATTATTTATTAAAAATCAATTTTGTCCGATTTTCCTCAAAATTGGTATGGGGGAGTTTTCAGGGTCGCACATAACGAATCTGTCTTTAAAAAACTCAATATGGCGGATCCAAGATGGCGGATTAAAGATTCTACTTCTCCCGATTTTGTCTAAAATCAGCATTTGGGTATTTTTGTTAGTGTTAATTATGAATTTAAAATATTTTTAAAAAAGTCAATCTGGCAGATTCAGTATGGGACTGAATCGTTTTTGAGGATGTAAATAGCGAATATACGTCTAGAGATTTTTAAATTTCCAGATTTAATCCAAAATTGGTACTAAGGGGCTTTGAAGGGTTTAGATTTAGATTAGATTAGGACTTAAAATAATTTTTTTGAAATTCAATATAGCGGATGCAATATTTTTTTTAATTTGTGGTTTGTGGATGAGATATGAACAATGGATGATATATTTTTGTAATCAAATTATTGTTAAACGTAGCAATAAATAGATTGTTGCACGTGCTTTTAAAATTGCGAAAAAAATATTACCGTGGTTAACAGTATACTACTAATTAGGAATATAAAAAATGAGATTGATTTTTAATGTACCATTAATATTTATGGCGTTGTAGCATGAAACAAGTTGCGACTGTAATTTGCTGCCAAATTATTGGTTGTACATGAAAAACGCATGTAAACTTTTATTATTTTATTAGACGAACATACAAAATTTTTTTGCCAACATACATATTTTTTGCTTAAATCTATACAAAATATTTATTCCGTTCATACACTTTCATACACATCATCATTATTATCATAATCATAATAATTTTTTCTCCTATTACTTTCATTTTCTTTAAAAGTAATATTACAATAATTCTCGTGAAATGTATAAAAGTTTAACAATTTGTTTATTGCTATGTTTAATAATAATTTGATTGCAAAAATATATCATCCATTGTTCGAATCGGAAGCATCTGAATCACGTTTTTTTCCTCGCGCTGCAGGCTGAAAGACCGCCCCCCTCCACTGCTCACTTTCTGACTCGCGGAGTAGGTGCAACTTTAAACTATTGCTACATCAACAATTTTGAAATAATTTAGTTAAAAACTGCTGCATACCATAGTTTAACCATCTCCCTATGAGTTCCTACTTAAATAATCCCTTAATGTTAATAAACAACTCCGCAGCGATTTTTTGGAAAAAAAACTTTATCTCAGCTTCTAGTGGTGGTACACAATTTTTTTTTCAAAATGTGCTTCAAAGTCTCAGCTATCGCGTACACTTATCGGCATTTCGATATCAACAATTATCGAAGAGTTATTCTATTTGTTTATAACGAAAAAACGAATCCCAACTTTGTTTATCTGTTTCAACAACTTAAGGTCAAAAATTCATGTCGTTCTTTTTTGTTATTCTTTTTCTTTCCTGGTCTTACAACTCTGGGTGAGTCTTAGCCGCATCTACTCTCGCCCTCCATCTCCTACGGTCTTGTGCTTTCATTTCCCACTGCTGGACTCCAATCCTATATAAATCAGCTTCGACGGCACCATTCCATCTTTTCCTGGCACGGCCTATTGATCTTCTACCATCTGGTCTCTCAAAGAATACTGTTTTCTATAATCTGTGGTCCCCTGATCTTACCACATGGCCTGTCCATCTTATTCTATTGGCTTTTATACAACGGACTATGTTTTCACTGCCATACAGTGTCGCCAATTCAGCATTGTGGCGTCTTCTCCAATTTCCTGTTGTTTCATCTCTTTGAGGACCAAATATCATTCTAAGAACCTTTCGTTCAAATGTGAGTAATTTATTTATTTCCCATTGATTGAGGGTGCAAGTTTCGCTGCCATAAGTAACTACCGGGCCAATAATTGACCTGTACAGAGTTAGTTTGGATTGTCTTTTTTACAGTTTAGATCTCAATAATATTGTGAGGGAGTATAACGCCCTATTTGCTGCCGCTATTCTCGCTGAGACGTCTTTTTCAACTCGATTGTCGTCTGTGATTACCGCTCTTAGGTACTTGAATTTCTCAACCACTTCGAAGTTATGTTCATTCAGTGACATATTCTGCCCGATTCGAGGTCTTGGATTCTTGATTACTACCATGTATTTAGTTTTTTCTTCATTTACTCGGAGACCCATATTACCTGCTTCTTCCTCGAGTTGTGAAAATACCTCTCGCACGTCTCTCGTTAAATGAGTCGCTGTATCGATATCATCAGTAAAGGCCAGCACCAGTTTTGAACCTTGGTTCGCAAAACCTTCTGTCAGCCCCGACGCAACCCTGCTCATTGCATGTTCCAAGGCAAAATTGAAAAGCAACGGTGACAGAGGGTCACCTTGTCTGAGTCCTGATGTCACACTGAATGGCGCTGATGTTCTATTTCCTACCCTTATCTGTGCATATGAGTTTGTCACGCACATTTGTGTTAGATCGACTTATTTTCTTGTTACGCTCATTTCTAGAATTGCTAGCCATAGTCTTCTTTTCACGGAGTCATATGCTTCCTGGAAATCCACAAATATTTGGTGGACATCTCGGTTAAATTCCCAGTTTTTTTCCAATATTTGTCTGATCGTAAATATCTGGTCTATTGTTGACCTTCCAGCACGAAAACCGCATTGGTAGTCGCCGATAATATCTTCCGCATAAGGTGTCACTCTGTTTAGTAGAGTAATTTGCCAGGATTTTGTATGTTGTGTTGATAAGAGATATACCTCTATAATTTCGAAATTGTTCCTTGTTTCCTTTCTTATGTATAGGTATTATGACGCTTCCATTCCATTCCTCAAGCATTTTCTGTTGTTCCCATATTTTCAAAATGATTTCATATATTTTTTGATGTAGACCGTTTCTTCCATTTTTTAGCAGCTCTCCATTTATACCATCGCTGTCTGGCGCTTTGTGATCTTTGAGTGATGCTATAGCATTTCTAACTTCTTGAAGTGTTGGTGATGGCACTCTTATATCTGCGGAATAGAATGTAATGTCCCCTTCCTCTGTCCAATTTTCAATACTTAGTAACTGCTGAAAATATCCTTTCCATAGCTCGACAATTTCTGTGTCCGTCATTATTAACTCTCGTTTCTTTTCTCATGGCTTTCGTTTTTCCAACATTTCCACCCCGTCTCACAGTCTTTACCTCCCTAAAGAATTTCCTTTCTTGGTTCATGTTCCTATTTCTGTCTATTTCCTGCATCTGATGCTCCAGGTAGCTCTTCTTTTTGGTTCTAAGTAATCTTCTTGTCTGTGCTCTTATTCTGTGAAATTCTTCTTTGTTCTCCTCAGTGGGGTTTTTTTAGCATTATTAGTCTTTTTCGAGTTTTTACTTCTAGCATTTCATCGCATTCGTTGTCAAACCACTTTCTTTTTGGGCGTTTCTTCTTTCTACCAATGGTCTCCATCGCTGCTTCTTCTATGGTTGTTGCCAATTGCTGCCATGTTTTCTCCAGCTCTATATTATCATCCTCATATTCTAAACATTGGAATTTGTTACTTATGGCTATTTGATACTCAATTTCGTTATTTGGTGTTTGAAAGGCTTCTAAGTCCCATCCTTCTCTTTGCTCATTGTGTTCCGGTTTCTGTTATTGTTAGTATAAATTTAAAACTTTCATTTGCGTATCCGCAGACCGCTGTACGCCCTCTAGATCGCTAAAAATAAACAATAAATAAAAAAATAAAATGATAAACAAAAAACTATTGAATAATTTTACTTGAAATTTGGCACATTTGATGCATGCAACAAGAGGCTCCTTTAGTTGAAGTATAAAATTAATGCAATATATTTTTCTATTGTTTATAAACAATTGAAAAAAACAGTCATTTTAGCATGTTTTTTGCAATAACTAACGAACAAATTATCCAATTCGGATGGGTCTTAGCACATTTTGTAGGTATTTTCAAATCGAACAACTTTTGTATGGAAGTTTTTTACTGCAAGTTAAATAAAAAATTTTCCCCAGAAAAGAAAAGAGCTATAAGATACTACATAATTACTATTATCATTCTGAAGGTTTCTACATAATAAAAACTCTACTAACAATAAATTTCAAAATCACCTCATATGAGGCTAACTTCGCCGGCCCACTAACGAGCATTTGGCCTCAAAAACAGGACAAAATTAATAACGTCGTTGTTTTTGACTTTAGACGTATCAAAATCAATATCCGGGGATTTTTGAGGGCGCTTAGTTGATTCCTGGCATTATTTTACTAATCGAGTGGAAGGGGGCTGACTTAGGGTGGGGAGGGGGAGAGGAGTAATATCAAAAAAGCGTAATGGTTATCGTTTTATATGTTTTTAGGTGCTACGATTTCATTTCTGGCATTATTTTACAAATCGGGTGAAGGGGCGCTAACTTAAGGTGGGGAGTGGGAGGGGAGTAATATAAAAAAACGTAATGAGTATCGTTTTATATGTTTTTAGGTGCTCCGATTTCATATCTGGCATTATTTTACCAATTGAGTGAAAGGGCGCTGACTTAGGATGGGGTGGAGGAGGGGAGTAATATTAAAAAAACGTAATAGGTATCGTTTTATATGTTTTTAGGTGCTCCGATTTCATATCTGGCATTATTTTACCAATCGGGTGAAGAAGCGCTGACTTAGGGGGGAAGGGTTTATTATTACGAAAAGGTTTATATGTTGACTTAGGGCAATTGTACGTTTTCCCATAAAAAGTCTATCTTTTACAAAGTTTGACATTCTAAAGTTTTCTACCGACTTTATTAATGGTTGTCAAATAAAAACTTTGAACATATTTTGACAAAAACCGTTTGCGATCAAAATTGGGTTAGATGGATTCTGTTTAATTTTTTAATAATGTCTAAACAAGGCCACTGAGTTTGTATTTCCAAAACCAGCTCTTGGCATATCTATTTTAAATCCCGTTCTTTCCCTATATGCTTTCTGGATTTCTTCTTTGGTCCTCTTAGCTACTTCTTTTTCTTCTGCAGATCGGGCTTGCCATTTTTTTAGAGGAAGTTTGTATGCAAGATATAAAATTGTTTAAAACAACCGTATTCTTGCATGAAGAATGGACAAACCGAATCTTAATGACTGAGGATCCTCCAAATTTGTGTTTTCAAAGTCATTGAAATTTTTGGAGGTTTTTCCACATACATATATAACATTTCATGTTAGATGAAATACCAGTTGCCGCATTGCACACCTTGGCATCTACCATGGTTGGGAGCACAACATGACGCACGAAGATAATTCCATTTGACTTTTCTATTTTGGTCTTCAGCAGATGATTTGTTTGGTCTTTGACATACTTTATTTCATCCTTCGTAATATCCACAGCTTCTTGGAGAAATCGAATGCGGATTGGCCCGCAAAATCGAGTGGATGATGCTGTGGGATTTTGCCATAACATTTTTATTCTATCCCCAATATGTGACTGCAGTCTTACCGGCACCAATGAGCTTTGGAATATGTTCGAGTCATCGTTCGAGCTTATCTGAAAACTTTTGTTGATAAGGAATTTGATGAGAACCATCACAGCCCCATTTTGTTATAAGTTCTAGGTTCTCTAATTCTTCTGCATCGCAGCTTTGATGAACATCCTCAAGATAAAGACAAAGTCTCTTTGCTGTGTGATCAAGTAGGTCCTGAAGAACAACTTCAACACTCGTCTCCGTAACTTGGATTGACTCTGGTTTTGGATAGCACAGTTTCTTTGCTTCTCTAATTAGAGTATAACAAGAAAATATACCCTTATTGGAATCGTGTAACAACTCCCACTGCCTCCTTGTAAAGTCACCTTCAACAAAGATTTGCAAAGCTTGCTCAGGTGTGTAGTTTTTCACTTTCGATTTCTGAGCAGTATTTATTACCTTCCTGTAACGTTTGGCTCTTGTTGGTGTTGAAGTTGCATCTATTATAAGTTTAGAGGCCGCAGCATTTCCAGACATTCATTGACTTACGCTGGCTGCATAGGTAAGCTCCTCAACAGGTACCTGTTCGCGGAGTTCTTTTGTATTTCGTCGTTTACTACGATCATGTAATTCTTAGAAATGCTCCCTTGGACGTCCCGTAGAATTCGTGACCTAGTTATGTACTGGTATTGATGTATTAAGCCATTTCTCGTTTTTTTTTTCAAAAATCTTTCTTCAATATAGTTAGATGATGTCCATCTCTTCTTCAAATCACTATTAAAATGTCTTAAATCGTGATTTAAGATATGGTACTCGTTTTGGGGACATTTCATCATTTCGCGGAGCTTATGTTCTATAAATGATACCTTATCTTCAAGTATTCTGGATGTACTTTATTTAAAAAGCATGTATAGCGTTTTCCCATATACCTCAATAACATTTGATGTCAAATCTGTACCTATAAGAAAAAAAATATGTAAATAAAAAATAACCAAAATTATTCCAAAAAAAAAACCAGTGTGGAAAATGTTTTGACTGTTATGATATGGCTAATGTCTATAGTTTATTATAAAAAAAGGATTGTAGCCCGACCTAGCTCGGAACATTTTCAAAAACACTAATTAGTTAAAAAGAAAAACAAAAAAAAAGAAAATTTTTTTACTTATTGCTTTATGTCCATAAATATACTTAATACTCATTATATTTTTAAATAATATATATTAAGATATATACATACCTTGTTTTTCAGATTCCATCACAAAATTTTCTTTTTTAATATTCACTTTACAAAATACCAAACACCAAACACAAGTCTAAACAAGATCTATCAAGAACGAATGCGTGCGTATTGAAGGAAGCTTAGATTGCAATTAACTGTGCGGAGCGTAGAGGCGGGGAGGGGCCACTTTATCATAATTTTATGATAGTACAGTTATTCAGGTACACAAAAAAAAATAATTTCGATGATTACTTGTATAGTTTGCATTTCTCCTTTTTGTCCGGTTTTTGAGGCCAAATGCTCGTTAGTGCGGCCTACAGATTTTAAACTAGGACCTATATTTTTAGTCCGGTCAAGTTAGCATCAAAAATAGGGGTAAGGTTACATTAATTCGCACCTTGCTAAAAATTGGCATGAATGTTGGGAACCCTATTATACACAATTTGTCAATTATCCACATCAATCCGAAGTGTGGAAAAAAATTTATTCAAGGTCAAATGTTGCAAAAATCGGTTTTTTGAGTTTTCCAGCTAAACGGTAAGTTTTATAATAAAAATAGGTGAGATAAAAATTATTCATCATGCAATTATCTATAAAAATTGTTCATACACTTTTTTTCCTAAGAATCACCATTTCGGAGATACAGCGATGCAAAATGTTGAAAAAGTTGTATTCTTCATAATATGCACACGTTTCCGCGCCACCCGTGAGGTAGTGTACATGGCGCGTTTTTTTTTACGTGGTTTCCCCGGTAGGCCTATTCCACGATCTATTGTGCTTCTGTTGAGTTAAAAAGCTATTGTATTAAATTGAAAATGGTACTATTGTAAATAACAAGAGCGGTGTAAGTAATGCGTAAATTGAGAAAATTATTCGTCTGATTGATACTCTTCTAATGGAACATAATCCATACTGTCTTGCTCTTCTTCTTCTTCTCCTTCTCCTTCTTCTTCTTCTTCTTCTTCTTCTTCTTCTTCTTCTTCTTCTTCTTTTTCTTCTTCTTCTTCTTCTTCTTCTTCTTCTTCTTCTTCTTCTTCCTGCTGAGTACAAATAAATTGTTCAAAGAGCAATGCATCAGATGTCTCCTCGCCTATATCGTAAGAATCCTCTTCTACTGGCGATTCAACATTGGAGCACGATTGGCCTCGACAACTGATACATGCTAATGAACAAAACAAACCAACTTTTTTACAGCCGCATTTAGCATTACACCCCGTTTTGCAATTGCAAAAAATTGAATTGAGGAGTTTTTCCGGTGCAGGAGGGAGTAAAGTCTGAATTGGTTCCAATATATTGTCAGTTAACTTCCAACCCCAGTCTTCTGGGTTTAGTTTATTACCAAGCCATACTTGAACTTGATAATATACTCGAAATAGATGTTGATGAGCAGAAGCAGAGGTTGGAGGAAGACAAGCTAATTGTACTTGTTCCTTTTTATACGTATTTTTTGCAAAAGATAAGTATCGAAACTTATCTAAGCACGTAATTTTTTTTGGAGCTCCGTAAATTGAAAGAAGAAAGCGAATTCCGTTGGTGATTACAGCTTGTGGAGTAGAGGTACTTTCTTTGAAAACATCAGCACAATCAACTAAATCTTGTCTCTCAAACAATTTCAAAACCGATCTTTTACCTCTCCTGAAAAATGCTGATGTCGTGTCGCAACCAGTTAGTGATTATCAACAAAACATATTAATGTTGATGCTCCTGACTTTTCTGTTATAATAATATTATCGCCATACTTCAACTTTAATCGTAACTTAATGGTTCTATTATCTAACGAATTGTTGCAAATATTTTGTAATTCGTCTAATGAAAATTGACAATCATCACTATTTTCGATGTGTGCAAATATTTCTTCCATTAAAAGATTCGTACTTTCAGATTGAGGACGACCGGCTTGACCCCCCGTAGTCGGTCTCAAGAAGGCATTATGACAGTCTTTATGATACTTAGCTTCGGCAGCAACTAAATCATGTTCGAACTCAATTCGAGTAATAACAGCTTTTGCTACATGATCAGAACGAGTCTGGGCTATATTCAGGATTGTTTCTTTGAATGAAAGTGTTGTTACATGAAAAATTTTACGCCGATACTTCAGTGCTTTTCTGTTTTCTAGCTCTTCATTCAATTCATTGCCACAAAATAAGCAACACTTTTTAAAACAAAAAAATGGTTCACTTACGCGTGCTCTAGTACGAGGTGGACTTATTTTTGATGTACTAGCTTGTTCTTCATCCTGTTTTCTTTTCAATGCAGCGATTGTACCCTTCCGAGTATAGTTTTTTCGACACTGCACATGAACTGTCACAGAAGTCTGGTCTTTCAGGTATTCCGAAAATTCATCACCTCTTTCAATACTTGCATTAATTAATGTCTTTAGGCCACGATCAACAGTAACTGTTTCGCTTTCGGTCAAATGTTTATTACAAATAAAGCACAACTGCGACATTTCTATTACAAACACAAAACTGCACAAATTTTGTTTGAAAATATAAGCAATAACTACGTGTTCTTACTACGAAAGAATGCTTGAGACTAATACTATTCTATCTAGGGAGGCCCTTCAAAAAGGAGCAGGTATACGAGCGTCGCCACGTGGACAATTGAATAGCAGAGAGATGTTGCTCAAGGCCGTACGGTCATATAAAATGAGGGACTGTTTTTTTTTTGGAGTTTATATTTTTAAAACTGTATAATATGTATGTATACGCTACGAAAATTAATATTTTTACTTATATTATCGTTCTGTAACGTATATTACGGTAATTGACATGCATATTATGAAGAATATAACTTTTTCAACATTTTGCATCGCTGTATCTCCGAAATGGTGATTCTTAGGAAAAAAAGTGTATGAACAATTTTTATAGATAATTGCATGATGAATAATTTTTGTCTCACCTATTTTTATTATAAAACTTACCGTTTAGCTGGAAAACTCAAAAAACCGATTTCTGCAACATTTGACCTTGAATAAATTTTTTTCCACACTTCGGATTGATGTGGATAATTGACAAATTGTGTATAATAGGGTTCCCAACATTCATGCCAATTTTTAGCAAGGTGCGAATTAATGTAACCTTCAATGTCTATTTTGACCGGACTATTTAGGAAACAATGAATATGTATACAATTTATGCATTGTGCATGAGGTGACAGCCTTTTAAAGTGAATGTACTTGCAGAAATAAACTGTTACTACATTATCCGAAAACCCCATATTACGGGTAAAATTGAAATTTAACTAATTATTTATATTTGCGACCCAAAAGTTCAAATCCATTTTTAATTTTCGATGCTTATAATTTCACTTGCAAATAACACATATAATTAAATTTAAATTTTGAAGATAACGCGTGTCATTTTCAAACTAATTCCGCCAATCGATGGCCCATAACCCACAATCGAAAAACAACCTGAGGTCATCGCTTTGAAAAAAACGAAGCAACATAATTATTTAACTTAATAAATCATAAACCACGTGAAAAATTACCTTTGAAGTTGCTCTTAACCCTCGTCATTGTCATTTTTATCAAAACAATTCGCCCTTTTTGTGCCCTACAGCTGAAAAAATTCCCACACAGAATACAAAAGTTAAATAACCCTTTTTCGTAAATCAGCCCTCGGCGAAATTAGGCTATTGTATTTTATTCGAAAAAGGTTTTTAAACGATGTATTTTTAGCTAAGGAGAGCTTTTAGAATTATTGTTCGCTTTAATAGTTTTGGTTTACCAAGTAAAGCTGGGTACACATCACAAATTTGCGTTTTCAATTTGTTTTCACATAAATGTCGTACGCAGGTGCTCTTTCTTTGCGCCGGAAATAAGAAATTGAAAGGGGTGACGACAAACAATTAGGTTAGGAGCCTCTAAATTATCCTAACACGCAAAACATCAATGTCGTAAATTGACGTAAACTGCCTATACGGATTTAAGGTTGGTAATACGACAAGCAGGCTTTTCGCATACGGCGGCATCAAACGTACTAACCTGAAAGACAAATTTGATATATTTTACTGCAATTATTCTGTTGTCAAATAATTTATTTACAACTACACTAGTTTACAGTACATCTGTTGCCGAAGAAATTTTAGCTGTTGTTGACTACATATGACATCTTCTTCTTCTTCTTCTACCTTCTATAATAGGTCCCTGACCTGTTCCTTCTTCGATTTTCCTCTTTCTGGACTTAAATTGTCGCTCCACCTTTTCCGTGGTCGACCTCTACTGCGTGTACCACTAGGCGATTTATCTCGTGCGATCCTTACCAGTCTATCCTCTGTCATTCGGCTTATGTGTTTGTTCCATTGTATCTTACGCTGTAGGACCCACTCATTAATGCAGTCTGTGTTGCATGATTGCCTAATGTTATCGCTTCTTTCTCTGTCTAGTAGCGTTTTTCCTGTTATTCGTCGAAGTATTCTCATTTCTGTAGTTTCAAATAGTTGTTTCGTTCTTGTCGTCTCTGGCCGTGTTTCTGAGGTGTATGTCATAATAGGTCTAATTGTGGTTTTGTAGATCCGAACCTTTGTTTCTTGTTGTAAGTGTTTGTTTCACCAGATCACGTCGTTGAGATAACCCGCCACTTTATTTGCTTTGGCCACCTGCCCTCTTACTTCATCTTCGATGTTGCCATAACTAGTTATGTCGATTCCTAGATATTTGGAACTCATTTCTTGTTGTATTATTTGACCGTCTAGTTCTAGTTTGCATCGGAGGGGTTCTTTTGAGGTTGTCATACATTTAGTTTTTTCGGCTGAGATAATCATATTATATTTTCTTGCCGTAAGATTAAAGGTATTTAACAATCTCTGGAGGTCGTCTTCATTTTCGGCACATATCACAGCGTCATCAGCGTAACAGAGAATTTTTATTTCAGTATCATCCATTTTATATCCTCTACCAAGTCGCACCTCCTTTATTATTTCGTCCATTATCATGTTAAACAACAAAGGACTAAGCGAGTCTCCCTGTCTAATACCGCTGTTGACTGATATGGGTGTTGATAATTTACCGTTAGTGCGAATCTGAACTTTATTGTTTGCGTATATGTTTTCGATGGTTTGAATTATATTGATAGGAATATTTCTCTTATATAACAGGTGGATTACGTCATCTAGCTTTATGCGATCGAATGCTTTTGTTAGATCTATAAAGCATAAAAATGTTGGTTTATTGTATTCTATAGATTTTTCGACTATCTGTCGTAGAATAAATACTGCATCCACGCAAGACCTTCCTGATCTAAATCCTTGCTGTTCGTCTTCCAGTGTTGTAACCGAATTAATTTTATTTTTGATTACTTTCGTAACGAGTTTCAGAGTTGTGTCCAGTAGATTAATACCCCTCTAGTTCCCTGCTTCTTGTTTGTCACCTTTCTTAAACATAAGCATCATTGTGCTGGTTCTCTACCTATCTGGTACTTTGCATTGTGTCAGGATTTTTCGAATGAAGCTTGTGAGTTCCTGTGTTAGTCGCTGTCCTCCGTATTTCAACAATTCGTTATGAATTCCGTCTTGTCCGGGAGACTTTCTATTTTTTAAGGATTTTATAGCTTTCTCTACTTCTTGAATGGTGACTTCCACATTATTCCTTATTGCTGGTATGTTGTTTTTTCCAATGTTAGCATCTCCCTCAAATAATTTTGTTAGGTAGTTTATCCATTTCTCCTCTGATATTTTGTTTGTTTCGGAGAGTTCAGATACTTCTTTGCACTGTTGTCTTATCAGTCGCCACATTTGTTTTTGTACACTATAGAAGTCTCCTTCCATTCTTTTAGAGAACTGCTCCCAATGTTCACTTTTTAGTTGATATGCTAATTTCAAATTTATGAGTAGAATTTTTTTATCAGCTCTAGTTTCTGAGTGTCAGCTATGTAGGTATAAAACAGAAAAAAAAACATGTATATTTACCAAGAAGAAAATGATTAAAAATCAAGTTAATCATTGAGTTCTAAAAAACTTCGTTTTAAAGCTCTTCTCTGATGTGTAATGACGTGTCAGATACAACAATAGTCAGACATCATATTCGTATCCCAGAAACCCTGATAGCGCTGTTCCATGACGCGTAAGTCTTGGTGCTTCGCTCATATCTCCTAAATTTTCCGGAAACCTATCTAGGTGACTATGGAGGAAGTGGAGTTTTATGCTCATATTACACCCCAAATTTTTTAATTGTAACAGAAGGTCTTCTACAAGTTCAATATAATTTTCTGATTCTTTATTTCCGAGAAAATTCTGCATCGCAGAGACGAAAGCTGTCCAAGTCCTTAGTTCTAACTCAGTCATAGAATTTCTAAATTGAGTATCTTTCGTAAGTTGTCTAATTTGTGGGCCGTCAAAAATACTGGCTTTAATCTTTTCCATAGCGAGCTGAGGAAATTTTTGGCAAATGTAAGAAAAGCAGTACCCGTCTTTATCTAATGATTTAACAAACTGTTTCATAATGCCCAGTTTTATATGTAATGGTGGAAGGATAATTTTGTCACGAGCTACCAGTGAATTCTGGACTATATTTTGCTTTCCAGGCTTCATATTTTTTCTCAAGAGCCAGTTTTTTCTTACCCAATACTCTTATTTAGCTCCACTGTCCCAAAGACATATAAAACAGGGAAACTTAGTGTAACCACTTTGTTGACCGAGAAGAATGTTCACCATTTTTAAATCAACCCAAATTTGCCACATATGGTCATTGTACTGTATTTTATTTAAGACTAGCGAGATGTTACAATTTTCTTCCTTTAACTTTATACTGTGGGCAATAGCGTATTTATTTCCATTATGTAATAGAATACATTTTAGGTTACGTTTTGAGCCGTCAATGAATAAACGCCAGTCGTTTAGTTCGTATTGTTTCAAGTCCATTTTTATCAACAAGTTTTTAATGTCTGAACAAAAGATAATACTGTTTTCTTCGGAAAAATAACGCCGTAATTCTTTATCTCTTTCATGATAAAAAGTTATTTTAGTATTTGAGAAAATTAAATTTTTTTCTTTCAGTCTTGAAGCCAATAATTCTGAAGCTTGTTTAGAAAGATTTAAATCTCTTACAAGATCATCTAACTGATTTTGGGAAAAATATTTTGGCTCATTTAATATACCTTCAAAATCAGCATTATTTTGTGATGAGCTTGGTCCTTTCTTGTCTTGTTCAAAGGGTTCAGATATATTTTTAGGCACTGAAAAGTCAGGTGAATGGTGCACTGGACGCTGAACATAACTAGTACTTGGGTACTGCCATTTGGCTCGATTTTTAGTGTTTAGATCGTTTACGTTCACGCTACAAAAGTAACAGTCTTCGAGATGATTTTGTGGTTCTCGCCAAATAGTCGGTGTTCCAAATTTAAAGGCACTTCTTTTACCACTTTTCCATAATCTTAAATATTCCACACACGATGTACAAACACACTTAGGAGCCCAAGATTTTTCATTTTTATCTAAGAGCATTCCAAAATACTCAAAATAGGTGTTTTTCACCAACTCTGATATAACTTTTCTACAATTGTATTCTCCGCATATATAGCAAAAATGATTTGGATTGTTTAAACAACGTCTCCTTGAACTACTCATGACGCAAAAACATCAGTTACTAATCTTAACACCGTAAAATACGCACGTTATCGATAAATAAATATGCATAAATGATAAAAATCAAAAAAAAAGTAACTCGAGCTGCATAAAAATTTTTGTGGTTAGATTTGACAAAAACGGGTCATAAGTGAATATTATTAACCATAAAATTCACGGCAACCACGAACTTGACATATAAAACTGGACTGATCATGTATAATACCTCCCATATAATAAAAATGACGCCACCATGCTCTGTGCCATTACGTGCAAATAATTGCTTTGGCAACAATGAACTCCCTAAGTTTTTATTATATTGGTGAAAGTGTATTTTTGATATTGACTGAATACTTTTCATTTTGACAATAATTTATTTTTGATTTTGCTGTTTTATGCATTTTATCACATTTTTAACCGACTTCTAAAAGAAGGAGATTCTCAATTCGTCGACTATGTATTTTTTTTTTATGTATGTACACCGATTACTCCGGAACGGCTGCACCGATTTGAATGAAATTTTTTACGTTATGTAAAGGAAGTTGCTGTGGTGGTTTCATATTTTTTTAGATGAAATTGGTGCAGTAAAATCCAAGATGGCGCTTACAATATGGCGACCAAAAAAATAAATTTTGTCCGATTTTCTCCAAAATTGGTACGGAGAAATTTCCAGGGTTGTACCCAACGAATCTCAAATTATTTTTAAAAAATTCAAAATGGCGGATCCAATATGGCGGACAAAAAAATTTAATTTAGTCCGATTTTTTTCAAAATTGATATGGGGGAGTTTTCGAGGTTGCACATAACGAATCTCATATTATTCTAAAAAAATTCAATATGGCGGATCCAATATGGCGGACGAAAAAATAAATTTTGTCCGATTTTCACCAAAATTGGTACGGGGGAGTTTTCGGGATCGCATATGACGAATCTAAAATAATTTTTAAAAAATCCAATATGGCGAATCCAATATGGCGGACGAAAAAATAAATTTTGTCCGATTTTCTCCAAAATTGGTACGAGGGACTTTTTGGAATCACATATGACAAATTTAAAATAATTTTTTAAAAATTCAATTTGGCGGATCCAATATGGCCGACAAAAAAATCGTTTTTGTCCGATTTTCTCCAAAATTGATACGGGGGAGTTTTCGGAGTCGCATATGACGAATCTAAAATAATTTTTAAAAAATTCAATATGGCGGACGAAAAAATCATTTTTGTCCGATTTTCTCCAAAATTAGTATGGGGAAGTTTTCGGGGCCTCACATAAAGAATCTGAAATTATTTAAAAAAAAATCAATATGGCGGATTCAATATGGTGAACAAAAATAATCAATTTTGTCCGATTTTCACCAAAATTGGTACAGGAGAATTTTCGGGGTCACACATGACGAATTTAAAATTATTTTTAGAAAATTCAATATGACGTATCCAATATGGTGGATAAAAAATTAATTTATTTTTTTTAAATATCGATATTGGAAGGTTTTGGGGCCTATATTACCAATCTGAAATTAATTTGAAATTTAAGATAGTGGATTTTCTATGACAGACTAAATATTTGTTTGATCCAATTTGATTGGTATTTGGAAAACTCTAAGAACTAACGAATTTTTAGTGGTTCATTTTAGGGTGATTTACAACTTTGGATAAAATGGATACTTTTTGCCACTTTGGAGTCATACACTAATCTCGATTAGTACTTAGTACAAATAATTTATGAATATCATAATGAACTCTAAAACTAAAAATAGAAAAATAAAATTTTTATAAAAAAAATTGAACCGACTTCTAAAAGTGCGCTAAAAAGTGAAAAATAACCATAAATTTTTATATGAAATTGAACTTTTTGAAGTCGGCGCCAAATTATTTGTAAATGAAATAAATAACTACTAATATATACAAATTAGGGTAAGAAAGCAATTACAAATAAAGTATTTTTAGTCTGTTTATGGAAATCACATTTTGTCAGGTATTAGTTTGGCGCCAACTTCAAAAAGTTCAATTTCATATAAAAATTTATGGTTATTTTTCACTTTTTAGCACAATTTTTTTTATAAAAATTTTATATGTAACGTTTTACTGAAAATTTCAAACAGGAACGTGAACTTTAAGGTTTTTTTAGCATTTTAAAAAATGTGATTCTTCATCGTAACACGTGCAAATACCTCATCTGGTAAATTGGAATTTATTTTATTGGTAAGTTACAAAGCATTCAATAATAATTATATAAAATTTTACCTTAGAATCAAATTGTAAATCTGCGGGTAACAAATTTAATCTTATGGATATGATGTATGATAATTTTTAAATGTTATCAATATTTTAATTTTTTAAGTGAAAAGAATTTTTAAATTCAAGGGCTGAAACAAATTGGTCATGATTATAATTCTTTTATATGCCAGATGAGTGAGTAATTCTGTTCAGAGTATTTTTCTGGAAATAGTTTTATACTAGATGATCAAAAAGTTTGTGCCGTGCTTCCTACAAATAAACTACCTGAAAAAAACTATGAAGCAGAGTTAATGTTCCACTGACATATAAAGCTGAACATCGAAACTGGTATGGTGTTAAAATTTAAAATGATTATATGTTTAAAAACCAATATGCCATATTAAAATATAAATAAATGATTGTATATGATATGAAATTTTTCAATATTATTAAACATGTTTGGAAATTACATAAATTTTTCTTTTATTTAGTTGTTTTGTCTAAAAATCAAATAATAACCTTTTGTTTGAATATGTTATTACTTAATAAAGCAAAAATTCTTGATTTTAGCAAAGATAGGAAATTTGTGTCATGAAAATCCTTTGTCAAAGTAGTGAGAAGCTGCGATTGATTACTATTTCAAAAATTCAACTCTAGGAAAGATCATATCCAGATCCTCAAACAGTAAAGTAAATGGAAAGTTTGACCTAGTGTAAAAAATTAAAAGTTGCTACTAAATCTTTATGTATATATTTAAATAAAAAATGATTGTATTAATGTAAGAATGCTCTTGTATTTACAAGCTTTTTTATATTTAAAGTGTCTTAATAAATATTGTTTTGTTTACAATTAAATATAAACTGCTTTAACACTATCCACTTCAGAGTTTATTTTTTTTTTTATAAAAATGATTTAGTACATAATGTTACTTTACTTCCTTTAAATTAAAGCTCCGTTATTATGAAGGAAATGTCAACATTATTATAAATGTTGTTAACCCTATATAAATACCTAACATATCAGTTCCCTAAAAGCATCGAGGAGAAAATAATTTTAACAAAGACCTAATCGAAGCTATTTTTAAATGATGAAACTCGCTTACTTTGCAATATATTATGTGGACATTTCGATACCTTACATTAAACAATATACTATATTAATTCATGATATAAAATTTTTAAAAATAAATGCCTTAATACTTTTTTTCGTTAACTTCTTATACTCTACGTCCGAATAAGGATGTAGATTATACTAGTTATTTACAAAAATACCCACTGATTTCCACAATCTTTTCTAAAACAGATATTTAAAAAAAATTAGTCTCGATTTGTTTTTGGCGCATATTTCACATTTTAGCGATTTTGCTAAATAACAGTTTTATTGTTAAAAATAAAATATGGAAACAGTTATAGAAAAAGCATTTTCATTTATTTATAAGAACTGACATTTCATGCTTGTTATCTAAAAATAATAAAATTGTTGCATATTTACGCTGTTCCAAAGAAGTTAAAAAAATAGCTTTATTGGAGTTGCTTTAAATAGAAAAATTATAATTTTAAGGAAACTAAACGTAGAAATTCAAGTTAAATATTGTTTTACAGAAACAATTATCCTGGGCTTTTTTATTGACTATACTCAATTAACCTGTCAAGTAAAACAAGGAAGAGCGATTTATTGTTTTAGATATACTATAGAAAGAGATAGTTATTATCTAAATCTGTTAGTTACAATAATAGAATTGACATTCATACACGACAGATTCACGCCAATGTAAGAAACTAGCAGTGAATTTAATGTTGCCATACAAATCATTGCACCTAATGGCGACCAATAAGGGGGGGGGTCAAAAATTATTTTCATGAGCAGTCCAGTTTTATATGTCATGTTCGTGATGGCAACAGACAAAAAGTTAAATTTTGTAAACTAGTATTATCTGTGATTGATTTATAGATTATGTTATACTTATTGTACTGTCTGTATTATGTATACAGGGTGATTCAAAAATCGATCACGAAACTTAAGGGGGTGATTCTACTTGACAAAATAAGGGTAGAGCTTCATATAATTTTTTTTCAAAATGTCATTCGTTCTCAAGTTACAAGCCGTCCAAGTTCAAGTTTTTATTTTTTGTTTTTTGAATTACTCGCTTACAGGAAAACCGATTTGACTAATATTTGAAAGATAGGCTTCTGCGCTTCATCATTTTAGTAACAATTCACATTGATTGTTTGCCGCTAGAGGGCACTTAACCTACATTGAAAATTGTTTTTTTGTCATAATTTTTTAGTGTTGACAGCTACAGTAGTTTTTGGCATAATTTCTGAAAGACTGATGCCAGGCCTTTAAAAAAGGTGCTCTTTATTTACATCGCTAAACCCAACGGTTTAGACGTAAATCACCCTTAAAAATTAAGTGGTAAATTTACTTTTCTCATTTCATTACCACCAGCTACCAGGTAAATAGCTATCAAAGTATACTAGAGCTGTCAGTTTAACATCAAATAAATTCGCTTTTTAAACTATTTAATTTATAATCTTAAAATAACTAATAATGGCTAATCACCAATATTCAAATATCGAATATTGTGATATCCATTTTTGTTATGGAAAAGCAAATGGTAATGCAGAGTTGGCAAGAAGATATTATATGGAGAGTTATCCGGAAAGAAATATCCCTCATGCTCAAACATTTTCCAGTGTGCACAGGAGGCTTGCGGAATGTGGTTCCTTTAAAAGTTATAATGGAAATAGGGGAAGACCTAGAACTGCTAGAAACGTGCAACAAGAAGAAAGAGTGCTTGAAATTATTGAAGATAATCCAGGTATTAGTACTAGAAAAATTGGGAATGAAGTGCGGCTCTGTCAGGCTAGTTCATGGAGGATACTAAGAGAAGAACAACTCTACCCGTTTCATTCAAAAAAGGTGCAGGCTCTTTATGACGATGATCGGCCGAGACGGTTGGAAATGTGCAATCAGATCCTAGCTAAGTATGAACACGATAATCGATTAATTGGCGTCATATTATTCACTGACGAAGCTGGTTTCACTCGTGATGGCATAACAAATCTACACAACATCCACACATATGCTTACGAGAACCCAAACAATGTGGTAGAAACGAAACATCAGCGTAGATTTTCACTAAATGTGTGGGCAGGGATAATAGGAGATTACCTTATTGGTCCTCATTTCTTTGATGGCCCATTAACTGGTGACGTATACTTAGATTTTATCCAAAATCGTCTCCCATTGTATCTGGAAGATGTGCCATTGGAAGTAAGGGCCAACATGTGGATCCTCCAAGACGGAGCTCCGCCCCACTTTAGTATACGTGTCCGACAGTATTTGAATGCAACGTATCCTGAGCGATGGATAGGACGAAGTGGACCATTGGCATGGGCAGCGAGGTCACCAGACCTTAATCCTATGGATTTTTTCTTTTGGGGTCATTTGAAACAATTGGTGTACGATATTCCAGTAATCAACGTCGAGGATCTTCGCTTCAGGATAATCGAAAAGTGCCAAATTATTAAAGAAACACCAGAAATTTTTCATCGAGTTAGGCGACATTTTTTGAAGAGTGTTAGGAAATGTATGGAATAAAATGGGGGACATTTTGAGAATCTTTTTTAGTTTGTTTAGTACTGTTTCATTAATTTTTATCAATTAAATGTATATCGCAATAATCCATAATATGAATATTTACTGATTAGCCATTATTAGTTATTTTAAGATTATAAATTAAATAGTTTAAAAAGCGAATTTATTTGATGTTAAACTGACAGCTCTAGTATACTTTGATAGCTATTTACCTGGTAGCTGGTGGTAATGAAATGAGGAAAGTAAATTTACCACTTAATTTTTAAGGGTGATTTACGTCTAAACCGTTGGGTTTAGCGATATAAATAAAGAGCACCTTTTTTAAAGGCCTGGCATCAGTCTTTCAGAAATTATGCCAAAAACTACTGTAGCTGTCAACACTAAAAAATTATGACAAAAAAACAATTTTCAATGTAGGTAAAGTGCCCTCTAGCGGCAAACAATCAATGTGAATTGTTACTAAAATGATGAAGCGCAGAAGACTTAGCCTATCTTTCAAATATTAGTCAAATCGGTTTTCCTGTAAGCGAGTAATTCAAAAAACAAAAAATAAAAACTTGAACTTGGACGGCTTGTAACTCGAAAACGAATGACATTTTGAAAAAAAAATATATGAAGCTCTACCCTTATTTTGTCAAGTAGAATCACGCCCTTAAGTTTCGTGATCGATTTTTGAATCACCCTGTATAACTTTAGGATTTATGTAACTCTATTTTTTTTCCTGCCTCTGGTTCTGTAGGGCAGTGTAAATAAATAAATAAATAAGTAAAAACATTTTTATATTTTCTGTCGATTCAACCGTATTGTATAAATAAAACTCATAGCAATAATATTTTCAGCTTGAAATCTTTCCGAACGTTCAAGGGAGCTTTGAGTATTTGCCTTTATAATAAGTACATCCGTTATTTAAGATTTATACTTGTATGGTTAGGGTTTATCCCTGTTCTTTTGTAAACTTTCCTTCTTTCCTAAGTATTTACTTAAATATTTACAAAAATCAGACGTAGACGGTAATAAATCATCAAGTACACCAGAGCTAACCCAAATCTTTTCTTCGAGAACTCCTCGAGTAAGTGAAAAGTTTAAAACTCAGAACTTGTTATGAAATTTGAGGTTGTGAAAATAATGTCATCCTAATTTATAGTAGCAGGAAGTTGGGAGCTGAAAGTGCCTGAAGGTAACGTTAGGAAGCAGTTGAGAATTTCAGATGTCATCTTATTTTAAACTTAGATATGCGCTGGAATATTTATGCAGTTCTTATTAAATAATTCGAAATTTATGGTTATTTGCACTTTGCCCTACTGCCATATACATATTTATGTTTATTTATTATACAGTGTTATCGATCGATTGTGGGAAAACTATAATCAGAAAGAATCTAAAAATTTGAACAGTGTACTAACGTGCATGGGGGACAACCGGCTAAAATATTTTCAAGATGACGGCACTTCCGGTTCTACCGGAAGTAGATGTCAACTTGCTTATTTTAAATGAAATACCCTATATATTATTGCATTTTTGATTTCTACGTAAAATTCTAGATATAATTTATGTATAATATTCTATACTTAGGTCTCACCGTTTTGGACATATTTAATTTTTTATGTCAAAAATCTCGTTTGAGGACCAAAACTTAACTCTAAATTTTTCCCATAAGAAAGTCTTTATTATTTAATTTGGGTTAGTTTTCTTGTAGACAAAGTTCGACTTTAGCAGTCTTTATGATATTTGGAAAATTATTAGTTCAGAGCGGTCAAAAAAGAAGATTAAAAATTATATTTAAAAAATCGTCAAAAAACAATTTTTTCCAATAGGAAGCACCTATTTTTATAATTTGATCATATTAAGCATTAAAAATAAGGGTAACTTTGTATAAAGTTGTCTATTCCAAAAATTTGTAGATTTCAAAACATTGGCAATACAACATTTTTCTATTGTAAAAACGCTATATGGCTTTTAAGTTTTTTTATTAGTTGGCCATGACGGCGAGGCGTGGCGAAAATAAAACAATCATACCCTACAGAATTGTCACTATTTCTTGGCCATTTGACATTCATTAATAATAATCATGCCGAGGCGGTTAAATTACATACACGAAGATTATTTAAACTTATTTATTATTTATGAAGAATGTGACAAGAGTTATTTCAAGAACATGCGATGCATTCGCGATCCGATATTCGAAGAAACAGAAACTAGCACTACCAACTGTTAAAAAGATTATAAAAAACTCCAAGAACTTTGGATCTAAAAAAGCTAAAAGAAATAGAAATAATCCAGTAGTTAATAAAATAAAATTACAAAAATTATTTGAGTAAATATTCAAATTGACGTCTTTGAACTTCCAAACATTTTTCGCACCTAAGCAGGAATTCTTCATGGGTGGCTCTTCTTACTGACTGAGGATAATGCGGTATTGTTTACTTTATTTTTGATTGTCCCCCAATAAAAAAAATAAAGGACTGATAGGCCGGGGGAGCGAGGTGGCCAAAGATGTGGCCCATTCTCGGCTATCCACTGATCATAAAACAAGTTTTGCAGATGATGTTAACTAAATAAGTATTATGTGGAGGCGCCTCATGACGTTGATAAAATAGATTTCTGTAATCAGCCAGCGACAATTTCTCAAGAGTGCTCACCTATAAATTAAAAAACGTATTTTGTATCTAAAAGTCTTCAAAAATGGCTAACGTACCATTCAGATGGTCTTGGTAGAATTCTAGAGCGACGACGTCGTCATTTCTTATAGCACAATACACTTTAAACTGCCAAATTTTATTCTCTAAATGGATGTATAGTTGAGTCGCTCTAATAGTGGGAATTGCATCGCTTAAACCATCCATTTTTTGTGAATTTGGCTTCGTCCGACTAAATAATATTATCCAAAAAAATAGTATTTTGTTGTGACCGAAGTAAAATAAATTGACAGAACTCTACTTTTCGTGGAAAATCAGTGCCTTTTAAATGCTGTACTATGGAATATACATAGAGATGAAAATTGTGTTTCCATAAAATCCTTAATACTAATGTTTGAGATAATCCAGACACTAATGTTACTTGCCTTGTAGATATTGTCGGATATGCGGCGAAATATCCCTAAATTGTAGTTTCAATATTTTCTGTTATTTCTGTTTCTTTTTGCTTTTATGGATTAATCTTCGTGCGTGTAATTTAATCGCCCCGGCGTGATTATTATTAATGAATGTCAAATGGCAAGAAATAGTGACAACTCTGTAGGGTTCGATTGTTTTATTTTCGCCACGCCTCGCCGTCATGGCCAACTAATAACAAAACTTAGAAGCCGTATAGAATTTTTATAATAGAAAAATGTTGAATTGCCAATATTTTGGAAACTAAAAATAGGCGATCTTATACAAAGTTACCCTTATTAACCGACTTCTAAAAGAAGGAGGTTCTCAATTCGTCGACTATGTATTTTTTTTTTTATTTATGTACACCGATTATTCCGGAACGGCTGCACCGATTTGAATGAAATTTTTTACGTTATATAAAGGAAGTTGCTGCGGTGGTCCCATATTTTTTTAGATGAAATTGGTGCAGTAAAATCCAAGATGACGCTTACAATATGGCGGGCAAAAAAATTAATTTTGTCCGATTTTCTCCAAAATTGGTATGGAGGAATTTTCGGGGTTGTACCCAACGAATCTGAAATTATTTTGAAAAAATTCAAAATGACTGATCCAATATGGTGGACAAATTTTTTTTTATTTAGTCCGATTTTCTCCGAAATTGGTATGGTAGAGTATTCGAGGTTGCACCTAACGAGTCTGATATTATTTTTAAAAAATTCAATATGGCGGATCCAATATGGCGGACGAAAAAAATCAATTTTGTCCGATTTTCTCCAAAATTGGTACGGGGGAGTTTTTGGAGTCGCATATGACGAATCTAAAATAATTTAAAAAAAATTCAATATGGCGGATCCAATATGGCGGACGAAAAAATAAATTTTTTCCGATTTTCTCCAAAATTGGTACGAGGGAGTTTTCGGAGCCGCATATGACGAATCTAAAATAATTTTTCAAAAATTCAATATGGCGGATCTAATATGGCGGACGAAAAAATCAATTTTGTCCAATTTTCTCCAAAATTGGTACGGGGGAATTTTTGGAATCGCATATGACGAATCTAAAATAATTTGAAAAAATTCAATATGGCGGATTCAATATGGCGGACGAAAAAATCAATTTTGTCCGATTTTCTCCAAAATTGGTACGGGGGAGTTTTCGGAGTCGCATATGACGAATCTAAAATAATTTAAAAAAAATTCAATATGGCGGATCCAATATGGCCTACAAAAAAATTAATTTTGTTCTATTTTCTCCAAAATTGGTATGGGGAAGTTTTCAGGACCTCACATAAAGAATCTGAAGTTATTTTTAAAAAACTCAATATGGCGTATCCAATATGGTGGATAAAAAATTAATTTATTTTCTTTAAATATCGATATTGGAAGTTTTTGGGGCCTATATTGCCAATCTAAAGTTAATTTGAAATTTAAGATAGTTGATTTTCTATGACAGACTAAATATTCGTTTGACCCAATTTGATTGGTATTTGGAAAACTCTAAGAACTAAAGAATTTTTAGTGGTTCATTTTAGGGTGATTTACAACTTTAGATAAAATGGGTACTTTTTTGCCAGTTTGGAGTCATTGCGAGGTACACTAATCTCGATTAGTACTTAGTTCAAATAATTTATGAATATCATAATGAATTCTAAAACTAAAAATGGAAAAATAAAATTTTTATAAAAAAATTGAACCGACTTCTAAAAGTGCGCTAAAAAGTGAAAAATAACCATAAATTTTTATATGAAATTGAACTTTTTGAAGTCGGCGCAAAATTATTTGTACACGAAATAAATAACTACTAATATATACAAATTATGGTAAGAAAACAATTACCAATAAAGTATTTTTAATCTGTTTATGGAAATCACAATTTGTCAGGTATTAGTTTGGCGCCGACTTCAAAAAGGTCAATTTCATATAAAAATTTATGGTTATTTTTCACTTTTTAGCGCACTTTTAGAAGTCGGTTCAATTTTTTTATAAAAATTTTATTTTTAATGCTTAATATGATAAAATTATAAAGAAAAGTACTTTCTATTTGAAAAAATTGACTTTTGACGATTTTTTAAATATAATTTTTATTTTTCTTTTTTACCATTCTGCACTGATAATTTTCAAAATATCATAAAAAGACTACTAAAGTCGATCTTCGTCAACAAGAAAACTAACCCAAATTAAATAATGAAAACTCTCTTATAGGAAAAATTTATAGTTAAGTTTTGGTCCGCACACGTCATTTTTGACATAGAAATTTAAATATGTCCAAATCGGCAATACTTAAGTGTAGAACATTATGCATAAAATATGTCTAGAATTTAACGTAGAAATCAATAATGCAATAATATATAGGGTGTTCCATTTAAAATAAGCAAGTTTACATCTAGTTCCGGTATAACCGGAAGTGCCGCCATCTTGAAAATATTTTAGCCGGCTGTCCTCCATGTACGTTAGTACACTGTCACATTTTCAAATTCTTCCCAATTATAGTTTTCCCAGAATCGTTCGATATAATTCCCGGAGAATCACCTTGTATATAAATAACCAGGCGCGGATCTAAGGGGAAAGCTTAAAATATTTAAATATAATTAAATATAATTAGATTTACAGTAGTCCTCAGTTACCTGCGGCACTGGAGTAGGTACGTTGGAGGTTTCGGTAACAGTTTTATTACTCTCTCTAGTTCTTGAATAGGGTATAGGAATGTGTATGCTTGCGATCGTCCCTCCCCTTCCCAAGAGCTTTGAGTTCAGGAAAATAGAACCGATTGTGCCTTTTATACTAGGAATGTGTATGCTGCTCGCATCCTCCTCCCCTATTCAGAAATTCAGAAAAATAGACCTGACTCTGTCTTTTACACTAGAAATGGGAATGTTGCTGTTGTCCCCCCCCCCATTCCCCGTCGATAACTTACGTTCGCTTGCCATACTATACTTTTGTGATATCATCGCCCCTCCCCCCAATGAGAGATGCTGGATCCGCCCCTGTATATAACTATATTAAAAACAAATCAGTAGACCAATACGTAATAGCACATAAAAAACAAACAATATAAATTATGCGTGGTAGTTACACTATTATACTAAATAAAATATGAGGTGCCAAAATCTCAACCTAGATAATAAATTCTGCATTCGGCAAACTGGAATTTATTGCATTTGATTCACAAGTTAAATATTAAAATAGGTTCTGCGAATTATTACGAAAACATAATTGTTTTGATTCCCAACATATATTAGGTTTTACCATTATTGTTATTTATAACTAGGTAGTTTTTAAAATATTCAGAAATGCTTAAACAAGTATTTAAATTTAGCGTAGCTCTAAACACTTTTGTTAAAGAAAAATACAGCAGAGAAAAATTATTGAGCAAGTCTGTTCGGCTCTACATTTTAAATAAACTAAAATTAAGTAACTATCCAATTCTTACATTCGTACCATAACTCTTTATCCGTTTTTCACCGGTCCTTTAGGTACAAGTCTGTTGTCCACTCGGGTAGATTAAATTATTACCGGCACTATCTCCGTCCTTGTTGCTCTTTTTACCCCTATTCGCTGAGTTTACGTCCTAATTAGAGCTGGAGAGTCCGTGTCAGCAGGCCAAACGGAACAAGTGTAATTGACTCGGACGAATTTCCCCCGAGACGGACCCTCGAGGCTCAAGAAGCGGCTCTTAAGGTATCTGATTTGAATCCAAATGTTTAGTCAGTTAGGGTTTGAAACAATGAAAAGGTGTTATGGAAACAAGTTGTTCTAAACAGAAAATATTGACAACTTTACATATACAATTACTTTTATTTTTCCTGCTGTTTGTTTTTGATATATTTACATTTTTTTTAAACATTATTATAACTATTTTATTTTGAATATTTTTAATAAAGATATATAATACAGGGTGGGCCTTAACTGTGTGAGTGGTTTCAATATGCAATAAAAAAAAACTATAAATCTTATTATTTTTTTATTTATATATTTAAAAAGTACAAGAAATTGAAATTTAAGTAACATCTAATTTTTGAAAATAATGTTATTTAAGTGACCGCCTCCACCTTCTTGACATTCTTGAAGTCGCACTCGCAGGTTTTGAAAAACACGTTGACAAGTTGCTCGGGAAATAGTGTTCATTTCTCGCACAATATTTTGCTTTAACTCTTCAACTGTTGTTGGATTATTTTCATACACTCTTGATTTTAGGTATCCCCACAAAAAATAATTATTCGGAGACAGATCTGGACTCCTCGGGGGCCACTCAATGTCACCTCTTCGTGAGATGAGTTTTCTAGGAAACATTTCTTGCAGTAGGTCTATGGAGACTGTAGCAATGTGGGAAGTGGCTCCATCCTGCTGAAACCAGGTCCTAGAATTGTAACCTTGAAATTCTCGAAGAGCTGGGACCAAGAATTCTTGCAACACCTGACAATAATTCTCAGCTCTCACTGTCACAGTCACTCCTCGTTGATTTTCAAAAAAGTATGGCCCAATTATTCCACTGGCCGATATTGCAGCCCACACAACGACCTTAGGGCTATGAAGAGGTTTTTGATGCATCTTGCGAGGATTAGTCTCAGACCAAAACCGGCAATTTTGCTTATTAACATGACCGTTGACATGAAAGTTAGCCTCATCACTGAAGATTATGTTAGAAAAATTGTTAAAGCGATTAAGCATAACATTAGCGAAATTAAGTCGAAGATTAACATCATTAGGTTTCAACTCTTGTGTCACCTGAATTTTATAAGCTTTTCAATGTAAATCACGGTGCAAAATCCTGCGCAAAGTGGTCTTTTTGATGTTCAAGACTTGGCTTCTTTTACGAGTCGATTGCCGAGGATTTTCTCTGATTGCTTCATGAACACGTTGAATAATCTCCGGCGTCCGTATTGACTTCGGGCGGCCCGCATTATTAATTCTTATTGTACACCCGGTTTCTTCAAATATTATAACCCATTTGCGAATAGAATTTGCGCATGGTGCTTCTCTGATGTCACGTAAACCGAAGTGAGCGCGGTACATTCGCCTAGCAACAGTCACAGAATTATTGTTGGCATAATATGCGCGAACACAAAACGCACGCTGTGCTCCCGAGAACGCCTCCATGGTGACTAAAAATTCCACGAAATGGCGCGTCTAACGACACCCCCCGTGCCCCCGTACCCCTAACGGTTTTTGAATTATAGACAAAACAAAACGCTCATGCAGTTAAGGCCCACCCTGTATAAGCTATTATTCCTGTATGTTCTACAAGACAGTAAAAGTGTATTAAAACATATTATCCCGGACAGCCGGTCTTTAAACGCACTGTATTATTTAATAACGTTTTATTAAAACTTCATTCTGACAACTTGTCAAACAATTCACTTTGCTTTAACGACTTCTCAAACTAAACTGTCCATGAAAGCCGATTTGGATCCTTTATATACCCTTTCCGGATACCAGAAGATTCCACACCTTTCTAGAAGGATTTTCATACTATATGTTGTAGTAAAAATAAGAAAAAGGAGTAATCTGGTGAATTTTACACTTTCTATCATAGGCGTTGCATGTTAAAAATTAGAAAATAGAATTTTCTAAAAAATTCCAGACCTTCTTTCATAGTCTCCTGAAGAAATCAACAAAGGTAAAATTAAGTATATAAATCATGAACTCGTTGAAAGTCAACCTAAAACCCTACACACTAGTTCTATGAAATGTATAGTGCTTGGTCTCGATAATGAGCCAATCTGTCAAGATGCTCGACTTTTATTTTCGCAGGGGACTTTTCTGAATTCGATAAACTAGATCGTTTAGTCGGGTTCCTGCATTGTATGGTCTTTCCCATGACTTTTGAAGCTTTGATGAATGCCCTTTGATTCTTGTCGGATTGTAGAACCAAACTTTTTTACCAACTATGAATCCACTAGTATTGACTTTGAGGTCCTCTTGTTGATTTCTATCTGTAGTCGTTGCAGTACCTTTTCGATGATGACCTATAGGACGTTCTTCTTCCGTAGTCCCTTTCATGGTCGCGGTCGTTCTCAGCGTACCTTCTCGAGAATGACCTGTAGAACGCTCTTCTTCTGCAGCCCATTTCGCGGTTATGATCCCTCTCATTCTGTTCTTCACGGCCATCGCGAGTACTTCTTTTATCTCTTCCATAGCGGCCCTCTCTGCCATCACTTGCATCAGCAGTAATTTCCGGACAATCTCGGTAAAAGTGACCGTTGTATCCGAATAGTACCGGTGACTCTGACCCCTTGTTCTTGGTCTGGCATAAATCACTTTAATGCGACAACTGCATACTTTAACTCTATCGCAATCCTTGACTGTAATTCCAACATCTTTTTTATCTTTGTAAATAGCAAATCCAAAACAGAATATATTATTATTTAACCAGATTTCTTTAAGTTCACCGTAAGGAGCAAAGAATTTCTCCAAGTCGCTCCTTCGAACTTCATCACCTATATCAGCAATATGAAACCCATAGTCATCAGGAGCAGTGCTGCTAATACAATGGCTTTGTACATGCTCTTCTTGGCCACATTTCCAATAACGAATCATATTTCTATTATGGAAACTTGTGTTTTTGTTGTCATGTGTTTTTCGTTTGTTTAAAAATTCTTGCAACTCCCTCATTTGCCTCATGAAGATTTTCTCGTTGGTCTTGTCATCATTGTGGGAAACGTTGACCCTTCTTATAATTCTTCCTTGATTCCTTGAGGTCTGTTTGGCTGTTTTAAACTGAATGGCCTAAGCAAGAACATTGGAAATTTTCTACAGTCGGGCCATTTTTAGAGTTTGACTTGATTCTGGATCGCGTAAATCTTCGATAAAACTATTTACTGTTGCTTTATTTGTTCCGGATATGTTGGATAAGTCACCTTTATTAGCATCATTATATCCGCCTCATATTCTTTCAGATTTTCGTTGTCTTTTTCCTTGGAGTTGGGCCTTATAAACTTCTTGGAGGTGGACTTCCCCATAACGCATCTCGAGAAAAGTAACAATAAACCGTAATCATTCTGTTTTTCTTTGGGAATGTTACGTAGAACCTCCATAGTTTCATCTGGTAGTACTAGAATAAGGGGACATGCCTTCTTCTGTGAACTCCAATTATTGCCGATGTACTCCGAATCACAAGCTTATTTTATTACTAAAAACCTTCAGGCGTGTTAAGTCCTCGGTACCGGTGGTGGATTGATCAGTGAGTCTGCCGACACCTTCCCCAGACAACCCTGTTCTGACGTACTATACTATAAGTGGGAACTAATATTTGTAGTTACTTAACGGCGGGAGGTGTCTGTAAGATATTAATTTTGAAATGACCAGATTTTTGAATGTCTACTCTCTTATTAAGCCACCGTGATTATTTTTAGTCCGTGTCCGTCCCTCGTCATTCTACCATAATATTTATTCTTATTTATTGATTATAAGTATTTAATCATAAAATAAACAATACATTAGCGAAAGGAATTTCAGTTATTTTAACTATGTTTGAGAGCGGGAAGATTGATGTTTGTTCTGCATAATAATTACAATCCCTGTGTGGCAAAAAAAAAATACAATATCACATTTTAGTAAGTATATTGTACGCATTTTATTAACAGCAGCAACAGTTGAGTTTTATACTTGAAAGAAATAAGATGTTAAAGGTAGCTATATAAGTAGATCTGAAAAAGATTATTTTTTTAATATTGATATGTGGATGAAAAAAAAATTTAATTTAACGAATACGGATTTAGGTAGGTTGATGTAACAGCTTAAGAAGGTAAAATTACTTTATAACAAACTTTATGCATATAATTCCCGAGTTTAAAACATGTTATTTAGTTCCAAATAACTTTAAATAAACTCTAATTCAATATAAGATGTGATTATTGAATGCGATTGATGTAATTTTTAGATTTGTTCAAATATCATATCACCAAAGAGTGCTATAAAAATATACTCATAAAACACGTTAGATCGTTAAGAGATACTTAGATACCTTTTGCTTAAAATCGACCGGGAAGCGATAACTTGGTTGTTCCGATTTTTCAACAGTAAAACAGCGCGCCCACTGGTTCGCTTCGGTTCGGCTCCGCGGCCAGTTTTGGTTTACACGTAAATAAATGAGAGCCCGCTCACTGGTTCCGACCGGCCAGAATGCTTCCGCGCTTTCAGCATCGGAATCAGTGAGCGGGATCTCATTTATTTACGTGTAAACCAAAACTGGCCGATTGTGCGGAGCCAAGCGGTCTGAACCGAACCGAACCAGTGGGCGCGCTGCTTAACATGTTAAACTAGAATCGGCCTTACTATGTACTACCGTCTCTATAGCATTAAAATGTTGGCGTAATGGTGCATTATGCTTCCAAATTATAAATACATAAATGCATTCTGGATTTTCACTGTAAATATTATTTATTTTATAATTATTTATTAATAGCCTATCATTGTTATGCAAAACTAGACTAAAATTAATTAAAGTCCGGTCAATGAAAAATTAGGTTAAATTCTAATTTTATAGAGATGTCCTGAGACAGAACCAAACAAAGGTTTTTCCTTATCAAGGCTAAAACCTTATTAACAAACTGCATCCCCAATACCTCTTATTCTGAATATTTTTCTTAACTAATCATTCGCGACTATTTCTCCCTTTTGTATATATATATATATATATATATATATATATATATATATATATATATATATATATATATATATATATATTTATATATATATATATATATATATATATATATATATTTATATATATATATATATATATATATATATATATATATATATATATATATATATATTTATATATATATATATATATATATATATATATTTATATATATATATATTATATATATATATATATATATATATATATATATATATATATATATATATATATATGATGAGTTCAGATATTTTTAAAGATCACACTCAGATAATGAATACACAATCAGATTAAAACACAATATAAATATTTTATTTAACAATTAATAAATGTGGCACAATTTCAACAATTTTGGATGAAATTACAAGAAAAATACTATAAAATGTCATGCAACTATGCTTCCTATCAATTTTGTCATATATTTATTTCAATTTTCCATGCTACGTTATTCCTTTTTAACCGACTTCTAAAAGAAGGAGGTTCTCAATTCGTCGACCATGTATTTTTTTTTTATGTAAGTACACCGATTACTCCAGAACGGCTGCACCGATTTGAATGAAATTTTTTACGTTATGTAAAGGAAGTTGCTGCGGTGGTCCCATATTTTTTTAGATGAAATTGGTGCAGTAAAATCCAAGATGGCGCTTACAATATGGCGGCCAAAAAATTAATTTTGTCCGATTTTCTCCAAATTTGGTATGGGGGAGTTTTCGAGGTTGCACATAACGAATCTGATATTATTTTTTAAAAATTCAATATGGCGGATCCAATATGGCGGACGAAAAAATCAATTTTGTCCGATTTTTACCAAAATTGGCAAGGGGGAGTGTACGGGGTCGCATATGACGAATCTAAAATAATTTTAAAAAAATTCAATATGGTGGATCCAATATGGCGAACGAAAAAATCAATTTTCTCCGATTCTCTCCAAAATTGGTACGGGGGAGTTTTCGGAGTCGCATATGACGAATCTAAAATAATTTTTTAAAAATTCAATATGGCGGATCCAAAAATATGGCGGATCCAACATGGCCGACAAAAATTAATTTTGTCCCATTTTCGTCAAAAGTGGGACGGGGGAGTTTTTGGAGTCACATATGACAAATCTAAAATAATTTTAAAAAAATTCAATATGGCGGACGAAAAAATTAATTTTGTCCTATTTTCTCCAAAATTGGTATGGGGATGTTTTCGGGGCCTCACATAAAGAATCTGAAATTATTTTTAAAGAACTCAATAAGGCGGATTCAATATGGCGGACCAAAAAATCAATTTTGTCCGATTTTCACCAAAATTGGTACGGGAGAGTTTTTGGGGTCACACATGACGAATCTAAAATTATTTTTAATATGGCGTATCCAATGGATAAAAAATTAATTTATTTTCTTTAAATATCGATATTGGAAGGTTTTGGGGCCTATATTACCAGTTTAAAATTATTGGAAAATATTTGAAAAACTCTAAGAACTAAAGAATTTTTAGTGGTTCATGTTAGGGTGATTTACAACTTTGGTTAAAATGGATACTTTTTTTCCAGTTTGGAGTCATTGCGAGGTACACTACTCTCGATTAGTACTTAGTTTAAATAATTTATGAATAATGATAATGAATTCTAAAACTAAAAATAGAAAAATAAAATTTTTATAACAAAATTGAACCGACTTCTAAAAGTGCGCTAAAAAGTGAAAAATAACCATAAATTTTTATATGAAATTGAACTTTTTGAACTCGGCGCCAAATTATTTGTACACGAAATAAATAACTACTAATATATACAAATTATGGTAAGAAAGCAATTACAAAAAAAGTATTTTTATTCTGTTTATGCAAATCACATTTTGTCAGGTATCAGTTTGGCGCCGACTTCAAAAAGTTCAATTTCATATAAAAATATATAGTTATTTTCCACTTTTTAGCGCACTTTTAGAAGTCGGTTCAATTTTTTTATAAAAATTTTATTTTTCTATTTTTAGTTTTAGAATTCATTATGATATTCATAAATTATTTGAACTAAGTACTAATCGAGATTAGTGTATCTCGCAATGACTCCAAATTGGCAAAAAAACACCCATTTTATCCAAAGTTCTAAATCACCCTAAAATGAACCAATAAAAATTCTTTTGTTCTTGGAGTTTTCCAAATACCAATCAAATTTAGTCAAACGAATATTTAGTCTGTCATAGAAAATCCATTATCTCAAATTTTAAATTAATTTTAGATTGGTAATATAGGCCCCAAAACCTTCCAATATCGATATTTAAAGAAAGTAAATTAATTTTTTATCCACCATATTGGATACGCTATATTGAGTTTTTTAAAAATAATTTCAGATTCTTTATGTGAGGCCCCCAAAACTTCGCCATACCAATTTTGGAGAAAATAGAGCAAAATTGATTTTTTTGTCCGCCATATTGGATCCGTCATATTGAATTTTTTAAAAATTATTTTAGATTCGTCATATGCGACTTCGAGAACTCCCCCGTACCAATTTTGGAAAAAATCGGACAAAAACGATTTTTTTGTCGGCCATATTGGAACCACCAAATTGAATTTTTTAAAAATTACTTTAGATTCGTCATGTGCGACCCCGAAAACTCCCCTGTACCAATTTTGGGGAAAATCGGACAAAATTGATTTTTTTTTGTTCGCCATATTGGATCCGCCATATTGAGTTTTTTAAAAATAATTTCAGATTCTTTATGTGAGGCCCCGAAAACTTTGCCATACCAATTTTGGAGAAAATAGAGCAAAATTGATTTTTTTGTCCGCCATATTGGATCCGCCATATTGAATCTTTTAAAAATTATTTTAGATTCGTCATATGCGACTCCGAGAACTCCCCTGTACCAATTTTGGAAAAAATCGGACAAAAACGATTTTTTTGTCGGCCATATTGGAACCACCAAATTGAATTTTTTAAAAATTACTTTAGATTCGTCATGTGCGACCCCGAAAACTCCCCTGTACCAATTTTGGGGAAAATCGGACAAAATTAATTTTTTTGTCGGCCATATTGGATCCGCCATATTGAATTTTTTAAAAATTATTTTAGATTCGTTATATGCGACTCCAAGAACTCCTAAGTACCAATTTTGGAGAAAATCGGACAAAATTGATTTTTTCGTCCGCCATATTGGATCCGCCATATTGAATTTTTTAAAAATTATTTTAGATTCGTTATATGCGACTCCAAGAACTCCTAAGTACCAATTTTGGAGAAAATCGGACAAAATTGATTTTTTCGTCCGCCATATTGGATCCGCCATATTGAATTTTTTAAAAATTATTTTAGATTCGTCATATGCGATCCCGTAAACTCCCCCTTACCAATTTTGGTGAAAATCGGACAAAATTGATTTTTTCGTCCGCCATATTGGATCCGCCATATTGAATTTTAAAAAAATAATATTAGATTTGTTATGTGCAACCTCGAAAACTCTACCACACCAATTTCAGAGAAAATCGGACTAAATTAAATTTTTTTGTCCGCCATATTGGATCCGCCATTTTGAATTTTTAAAAAATAATTTCAGATTCGTTGGGTACAACCTCGAAAATTCCTCCATACCAATTTTGGAGAAAATCGGACAAAATTAATTTTTTTGGCCGCCATATTGTAAGCGCCATCTTGGATTTTACTGCACCAATTTCATCTAAAAAAATATGGGACCACCGCAGCAACTTCCTTTACATAACGTAAAAAATTTCATTCAAATCGGTGCAGCCGTTCCGGAGTAATCGGTGTACATACATAAAAAAAAAAAAGTACATAGTCGACGAATTGAGAACCTCCTTCTTTTAGAAGTCGGTTAAAAAAACCAAAGACTTCATAAGTAATGATTTAAAAAATATTGAATAAAAAAGGAGTTTTTTTCCAAAACCACAATCAATTACATTTTATCAGCCAGTATCGAAATAGAAATGACAAGCTCAACGTGCGTACCTGCATATTTTTGTAAAGATTTAAATATTTTTAAAAAGCATATAAGTTTTTAAATTTTTTTTTGAATTGTCATTTAACCTTTTAACATTTTCTGTTAATGTGTGGAATTTTAACCATGATTTGTGTATTCTAAATTTTAGGTTATTAAATTAAGGAAATAATAGAGATAATTGGCTGTTATTAGATTTTTTTAGTCAATACCAATTTTCGTTTATAATTTCTTTTGATTATCAAGTAAAATTATAAGATCATTTAAGTGAGCCACCTTCTACAAAACTCCAATCACAAAGAGCCTACACTTTTTGCCTTTTCAATTAAGATGCTTCGTAAGTCTCAGGATAAATAATTTTTTGTGACCAGTTTAAGAAAAGCCAGTAAAATATGCTTTCTGAACTTATTTAATAAAAACGTCTAGACGGTACTTAACAAGAATCCCTAATACCTTATTAACAATCAAAAATTCCTCTTTCGTTTCAATTAAATTGAAAAATTGGATAAGCACTTAATTTTTTGGGTAAAAAACTTAGAGGGTGTAGATATATAAAAAATATTTTATTTCAAGTTTTGAAATAAAAGCAGTGGTTGCAAAGTAGTAAATATCTGTTAGACTTCCATTGTCTTAATAGTAGGGGAGTCCAAGAAGCTAAATGAGTAGTTACTCGAGCGTTGTCGGGACCTCATGGATTGTGAAGATTAGATGCTAAATAGAAAAAAAGTTTATATGATGTATGCCCCAATACTGGTGGGGGAAGCGAGTATAAATTTTCAAAAATGTAAAAAAATCAGTCACAAAGACATACTCAAGCGCGTCAGACATTAACAATGTATACGCGCAACCTATTTCTGGTAACGGAGGGATGTTAATCTGACGGCTTGCTAGAAGGGGGTAGCCACACGAAGAGGTGGAAAAAATTAGAAAAAAAAAGTTATTCGAGCGCGTCAGATATTCACGGGGAATGTTAAGTGAACCCTTTAAGATGTCATATTAGAACGACTGACGATTTTGACGCAACTAGAACTCATAGCCGATTTTTGAAAGAGTTAAAAAAACCTGACCTTGAAATACTCGAGCACGTCAGATTTATATACAGTCGGTTCAGCATGATGTCCTTATCGTGTAGACCTATAATCTGACAATTGTGTGGAGGAATTTTTTAAATCTGACAGTCTAATTTTTTTTTTATTAATGAACCGAATAATTTCAATGAACAGCAAATAATATATAATGTCATAGAAAAACATATATATGTACAATTTTATCATGTATTTATGATAAGAATATTGAATGAAAAAAAAAATTCAAAAAGAAGATAACTTAATCACCATCAGTGGAATCGGGTGTTCGAATCACTTTGGTCATTTTCATCTACATCTTGCGTATCTGTAATCAGAAATGGTTATGATATTTAACAATATTTAATTTATTTCATGATATTATTAGTATTTTAAAAAGAAAACATACCTGAATCTGGAGTATTTCCTAAAATGTCAGGTGTTATGATAATATCTTCATATGCTTCTGGGAGTTGATTTCCAACGAACCAAGTCATCTATAACTTTACATCCACATTTTTCCACCCGAAATCTGCTGGTGACATCTTAGTGACGATTTGAAAGTGGGCATTCTTCCCTAAGCATGCGATGTATTGCGTTCGTAATAATTGTTGCCGTAGCTTTGATTGGCATGGGGGCAAGTTACAAGCGTCATAATAACACTGCGCGAGATAGCCGTCATTTAATGATGTTTCCTCTGAAATTTCAATTTCAGTGTAGATGCTGCGTGATTTTCTTCGAACCGGCTTGGTTCGGCGATACTCCAAAATCACCATGCATTTTTTTAATGTTTCTGGTGTGAATTTTATTAATTTTTCATGTATTTCTTGACCACAAAATACACAGCTCACTCTTTTATCACTATTATCACTCATTGTAGTAATACATATAAAACTTACTGTATTTAATTCACCAAACTTTTTGAAAATACAATAAACAAACGTTATACATCTAAAAACACAAAGGCTTTGTGGTGATCAGCTGGAATAACATCATGGCGGCAGAAAGTAGTGTGGGGACGGTGCGAGAGAGTGAGAAATAGAGAAAGAGTGAGAAGGGGAGAGAGGCGCGGAGTAGGAAATACATTATTCTCAGCACCAACACGTACTACACTTGATTGATGAAATTAGCTTTTTCGGCTTGCGAAAATTGTCAGATTATATTATTTCCGTGATCCTTACATGATTTCCATTAAAAATAAAAAAAATTTAACCGCGCTCCAATATGTCCAGGTGACGTTTTTTTTTGCAACTTTGTCACTCGCTCATTTTCTTATGTCACGCTAAAACCGTCAGAATATTGAAATGTGCACTTTTCTGCATGTAATTAACTTACCTTGCCTTAATCTGATGAGCTCGAGTTACTTTAAGGATCGATTTTTTTTTACTAATCTGATCGGCTGCCCTAGTCCCACCCCCCTATATTTAAGGTTCATAACACGTTGATAGTTCATAACAGGGTACAAATTTTCTTCTTTTATAGTATTCTGCCGAGCTTGCATAAATCCCAAAATCCTCGCTTGGGCTCCCCTACTATAATTTTGTTGTTGAATATCAGGAATGAACTGGGTGACAGACTGGTGCAGTTTTGTCAGAAAAAGGGCCTAATAATCACAAACACCTTCTTTAAGTTACATGCACGTCTCCTATACACGTGGAGATCAAACGCGGAAACCCCAGAGGACCAGATTGATTACATTATGATTGGAAAGCGTTTTCGAAATCGTATTAGATGAGCAAAGACATATCCTGGAGCTGGATTTAAACTCCGACCATAACTCCGTCAGAGTGTCTTTAAGGCAATAGAAAGAATCATGATGGGAATATCACTACGTGACCGAATAAATCCATAACGCTATAAAAGAAATGGAAAGACTATCAATAGGAATAATGGGGGTAAGCGAGATGCGGTGGATAGACTCTGGTCAGTGTGCTATCAATAACCATCAAATATATTATTCAGGAAATTCCAACGGAGAACATATGAATGGAGTGGGCATGATTTTAAATAAACAAACTGCTGAATGGGTTACAAACTTTATCCCAATATCAGAGAGACTGTTACTCATTCAGCTTAATACTATCCCCATAAAGTCTAACATCATACAGATATATGCCCCCACAGCCGACAAAGCGGACGAAATAATCGAAGCATTCTACAACGATTTAACGAACACCTTAAGAAGACTCCCCAAAAACGAGATAACAATAATTATGGGAGATTTTAACGCCAAAGTTGGCAACGGCCAAATTGAAGATCTCGTAGGATCTTTCGGACTCGGAGAGCGTAATGAGCGTGGGGAACAGCTTATTGATTTCGTGATGGAGGAACAGTTTGTAGTCACCAACACTTTTTTCAAACTTCCCCCCAGGAGACTGTATACCTGGAAATCACCTCAGGACACCTCAGATCACATAGTGAGAAACCAGATTGATTACATTATGATCAACACAAGATTCCGGAACTCGATAACATCAGTCAAGACACATCCAGGAGCCGACATCAAGTCTGATCACAATTTACTCCTAGGCATAATAAAACTTAAGTTAAAGAAAATGCAACGAACAAAGACCAACAAACACGACATCAGACAACTAAAAAATGAACACATAAAACAAAGCACACAACAGTATATGAAGGAACAGCTAAATACTGAGGAAGACACTAGTAATACAGAAGAAGAACTCGGAAAACTACACACAATAACTCAGAACATACTTGACAAGCACCTAAAACCAACAAGAGTAAAGAAGAAGGGGTGGATGACGGAAGAGATTCTGGATCTGATGGAAGATAGACGAAAGGTTAAGAACAGTGACATAGCAACATATAAAAGAGTAGACAAAGAAATAAAAAATGCTATTAGAAATGCAAAAAATGAATGGTTAACGAAAAAATGCACCGAAATACAATTACTACAACAAAAGCATGACTCGTTTAACCTCCACAAAAAAATCAGAAGCGGCAGGCCTATATAAGCCTAAACAAGTTGGACGCCTAACTGACACTCAAGGAAATTTAATAATAGAAGCAGAACGGAGAAGAAACACTTGGATAAGATATGTAGAGGAAACCTTTAGAGATGAACGACACAATGACACAAAAAACACAGATTGTATAACTGGGCCTCCATTTACGATCGAGGAAGTAAGAACTGCTATAAGAGGAACCAAGGATGGCAAAACTACAGGACCTGACAACTTTTATTCAGAATTTTAAAGTTAATGGATGACAACGGACAATATGGCTCACAAAAGTACTTAATAATATTTATAATACTGGGAAAGTTCCCCAGAGTTGGTTGAAATCAACATTTGTGACCTTACCAAAAAAACGAAATGCAAAAAGGTGCGATGAATATAGAATTATAAGCCTTATGAGCCACCTACTTAAGACTTTCCTAAAAATCATCCACAAGAGATTATACAAAAAATGCGAAGAACAACTAACACGCACACAATTTGGATTTCGCGATGCTCTGGGTACACGGGAGGCACTTTTTGCTGTCCAGGTCTTGTTCCAAAGATGCAGAGATGTCAACTGCGATATATATGCATGCTTTGTGGATTACCAGAAGGCATTCGATAGGGTAAAACACGACGAGCTTATATCAATACTTGAAGAGGATCAGCATAGATGATAAAGATCTGAGAATAATCAAAAATATTTACTACAACCAAACTGCTAACATAAGAGTAGACAACCAGTTGACAGAAGCAATCTCAATAGAACGCGGAGTACGGCAAGGATGTATACTGTCCCCGATGCTATTTAATGTTTATTCTGAGCATATCTTCAAACTAGCCTTGGAAGAATGTGATGAGGGAATACTAATCAACGGTGAACGTCTGAACAACATCAGATACGCAGACGACACAGTGGTATTCGCAGACAGTCTGGAGGGATTGCAGGTGTTGATGACAAGCATAACTGAAGTAAGTAAGCACTATGGGTAGATTTAAATACAAAGAAGACAAAATATATCGTCATCAGCAAACGCCCAATCTTAAACACACAACTGACCATCAACCAACAAACAATTGAAAGGGTTGAAAGCTATACATACCTTGGCACCAATGTAAACAGTCAATGGGATCACTCATTGGAAATAAAACAACGTATAGCAAAAGCCAAAGCAGCGTTTACAAAAATGAGCACCGTCTTCAAAGGCCGTGATCTGCCGCTGAAAACCAAGGTCTTCATACTACAGTGCTATGTTTTTCCAGTTCTGCTCTACGGAACAGAGGCTTGGACGCTCTCTGAAGCGTCCATTAAAAAACTTGAAGCGTTCGAGATGTGGTGCTATAGGCGCATCTTAAGAATCTCCTGGTCGACCGAGTCACAAATAATGAAGTCCTGCGCAGAATGGGAAAGGAGTGCGAAGTGATCAAAACAATTAAAAAACGCAAATTGGAATACTTAGGACATATTATGAGAAATGAACAGCGATATTACCTCCTCCAATTAATTCTGCAAGGGAAGGTGTACGGCAAGAGGGGGCCAGGACGAAGACGAATCTCTTGGCTCCAAAACTTAAGAAAATGGTTCAACATGAGCACGACTGGACTGTTCCGCGCAGCTGCCAACAAAGTAAGAATAGCCATGCTAGTCGCCAACATTCGGAACGAATAGGCACCGCAAGAAGAAGAAGACCGAATAAGGAACGAAGAAGTAAGAACACGCACGAAAGTGAAGAATATAATAAAAGGCATTGCTACTTTGAAATGGACCTGGGTGGGACACGTCGCTAGGCAAGACTATACAAGGTGGACAAAACATATATTGCAATGGAGATCTAGTCCGTCAAAAAGAAGTATCGGAAGACCCCCAAAAAGATGGATAAACGACATAAAAAGGAAAATAGGTAAAAACTGGCATTGGATTGCAGAAAATAGAGGAGACATATGTCCGGAAGTGAATCAAATTGGGCTGCTAGAGAGAGAGAGAGAGAGAGAGAGAGAGAGAGAGAGAGAGAGAGAGAGAGAGAGAGAGAGAGAGAGAGAGAGAGATAATGGAGAAATGGCCCATGAAACCAGTTTTTTGATTAATTTTTTAAAATAAAATAAGATCAACCTGAAAAAATTTTATAAACGTCTAAAGTCAAATGACGAAATAGATTTTAACTTTTGGAATTCCAAAATCAGGCAAATACTAAAGACGCACGAAAATGTGTATATATATATTTTAAATCGTATTACCAACATCACTCCGCCCAAAGTTATTTTCTCCGATGCGTCGAGTTTTATCTGTTAACATCTTGGCAAATCTTTCCGGAAAATAAGCCATCGGGAGAAACTAGGTCACTTTTTATATTTATATCGTTTTGTCGGAAGCGGAACAGCAGCAGTAACTTTTGGCACATAAAAACCCGTTGAGGACTTATTAAACGTCTCCTGGGCAATTTACACTGACGGCCTATTTAGTGACAGGGATGAAAAACGGCGGAAACGTTCAAAAAGCAGAAAAATGTTCATTTGGACACGTTTTTTATTACAACACTCTTTATGGGCTAATGCGTAAATTACCTATTATGTAAATAGTATGGTAGCTTAGGAGTAATGGAATTATGTTATGTTCCATGCCGGTGTGGTGAAATTTAAATTAGAGAAATCAAGCGTTCGCTAGAGGTTAGAATTAAGAACCTTAAACTCATACATAAAATTACGATTTGTCAAGGTCTGGTGGTTGCCTATACGGGGGCGGAACCAGTCTCTCTCTTTGGGGGGGGGGGCGATATCACAAAAGTGCAGTTTGGCAAGCGAAAACAAGTTATCGACGGGGGGGGGGGGGGGGAGACACCAGCAACGTTCCCATTTTTAGTGTAAAGGGCAGGGTCTGGTCTATTTTTCTGAATTTGAAGCTTTTGGAGAGGAGGGGATGATCACAAGAAATAACGAGTTGTCGACAGGAGGAGGGGGATGCCAGCAATATACACATTTCTAATATAAGAAACAGAATTGGGTCTATTTTCCTGCACTTAAAGTTTTTTTTGGGGGGGGGCTATCTCAAGAAAAACGAGTTGTCACCGGGGAGGGGGGAGTGTCAGCAGCATACACATTCTTAATATAAAATGCAGAATCGGTTCTATTTTCTTGAACTCAAATCTCTTAGAAGGGGGGGGGGGGGCGATCGCAAGCATACACATTCCTATACTCTATTCAAGAACTGGAGAGAGTAATAAAACTGTTACCGAAACCTCCAACGTACTTGTTTCTGTACCGCAGGTAACTGAGGACTGCCGTAAATCTAATTATATTTAATTATATTTAAATATTATAAGCTTTTATAAATTTACTGCACCAATAAAATTTCTGAAAGTTCGATTTCATTTCTGTCAGTGTGTAAAGTACACTTTACAGTGTGTCCTTAGTGATTTATCTTATTTGCGCTTGTTCTTATATTTTATTTGAGATTAGTGGGATACCCAGAAGATATGGCTTCCACCTCTATATTTATTCCAAAATCGTTAAACCAGGGCATTTTTTCCAAAACAAAAAACTTATGACGATGAATGTTTATCTACTATGTACCGAATACTGAAGGAGAAAAGGACGACTGGAATTGTTAGTACTCCCCAAGCCATATTCGATCACAGGCAGACGAAAAACCTCGTTGGAAGAAGATATGAAAACTGCAATAAAAGGAGTTGTACTACATTTTATTATGAGAAGCAGATCCAAACCGTCGACAAAATTATAACTAAAATCAATGAAGATCGCGATTTACCTGAAACTAAAAGAACTGAACTCTGGAAATTACTCAGAGAACTTAATTTTTGCTGGAAAAAACCAGATGGAAAATCTGTTCTTATAGATCGTCCGGAAACTGTCCGTTGGAAAAGGAAAGATCTCTTTCAAGCAAAAGGTACAGTTGCCAGAACTAACACAACTTACAAAATAAGTAATTTAACTGACCTTTTGAAAGATTTTTTTGAATAAAGTCACTGTGGAAAATTGGGAAAAATTCATATAATAAAAGAATAAAATAAAATGTTTAAACTCCATCTCAGGTTCGGTGAGACAGAGAAACCAATTATAATTAATTTGAGCGAAGATAGCTTCACTGTCTTTGATTAGGAATTAGATACGTAATATTTACCTGTGTAAACACAATTTAATATTTAATTTTTTTTTTATATTTTATATATCTAATTCCAATTAGCCGTAAGTCTTTTATTATTTTATTATTGTAGTTGTTTTTTTCTTAAGCGTGTAGAATTAACATGTTTATTTTATTTTTTGGGGCTATCGGATTTCCATATAATAAAGTAAATTAAATTAAAATATCAGTACAATAGAAATAAAAATAAGTAGGTCTAATTTTAACTGTAACATTTAAAAACTAATTACATTTGAATCCCTTCTTAGTGTTTAAAAGTAATTCTACAAATGGTTTAAAAATTACGGAAATGAAAAGTCAAATGTCCTAATAATGTTTTTAATTAATAATAAAATGACCGATAACTCTGAAAATATTTTAATATTATATGGACGAATTTGATTTTTTATATATGTTTAACTTTTTGTATCTTTGATAAGGGGTATTTTGTAAGTATTTAAATTATAACTTAGAATTTTTTGAGAGAATAAGGCTACATTTTAGTCTGAATGTGTCTAAAACGGTTTCTATGACAAAATTAAAAATAAAAAAGTACAGTTGTGATTTGTGTTAAATATGTCAAATTATCTATATTTTCTAATGTATGTGAATTATTAAAAAATCATAAGAAATAAATTAATATTATAAAAACTTTTTATTTTAAGTTTATTACCGAAAAAATATTCTATGTCGTAAATATTTCGTGATAAAGTAAACCTCCTTCCGACGCCTATGACAAGGATTAAACTCCTTTTTAACACTTCACATTTCCAAATATCTATTGTTATCCAACCCAAATAGTCCATTATTATAGATCGGTATTTTTAATTATAAAATTTCTAACCCATTCCTATGAAAAATATATGTGTCTAACAGATTTTGCCAAAGACACCGACTAAAGAATACAGGTAGTTTGCGAAGAAAAAAAGGGCAAAAAAATGATCAATTACTCTCTCTAGTTCTTGAATAAACTATAGTATAAGAGGCAAAATCGGGTACATTTTCCTTATCTCAAATCTCTTAGGGGGGGGGGGGGGGCGATCTTGCCATTTGACATTCATTAATAATAATCATACCGGGGCGATTAAAATACACGCACGGAGATTATTTAAATTTATTTATTATTTATGGAGAACGTGATAGAGTTATTTCAAGAACATGCGATACATTCGCGATCCGATATCCAAAGAAACAGAAACCAACACTACCAACTTTTAAAAAGATTATAAAAAATTTCATGAACTTTAGATCTATAAAAGCTAAAAGAAATAGAAATAAACCTGTTGTTAGTAAAATGAAGTTACAGCAATTATTTGAGTAAATATTCAAATTAACGCCCTTGAACTTCCAATTTTTAATCTTCTTTTTTGACCACTCTGTACAAATAAGTTTCAAAATATCAGAAAAAGACTACTAAAGTGGATCTTCGTCTATAAGAAAACTAACGCAAATTAAATAATAAAGACTTCCTTATAGGAAAAGTTTATAGTTAGGTTTTGATCCTCAAACGTCAATTTTGACATGAAAATTTAAATAAGTCCAAAACGGTGAGACTTACGTTTAGAACATTATACATAAAATATGTCTAGAATTTTACGTAGAAATCAAAAATGCAATAATATATAGGGTCTTTTATTTAAAATAAGCAAGTTGGCATCTACTTCCGGTATAACTGGAAGTACCGCCATCTTGAAAATATTTTAGCCGATGGTCTCCCATACACGTTAGTACCCTGTCAAATTTTCAGATTCTTCCTAGTTATAGTTTCCCTACAATGAATCGATAAAGTTCCCTGAGAATCATTCTGTAGAATTCTGTAGAAAATTAAATGTTTAATAAAGACACTTTTATTTTAAATTTCCTTTTGAACTGTGTCTAGGGGGCATGTTCCCCCCGTGCCCCCCTTGTATGTCCTTGTATATAGGCAACTATTTAAACACGACAAATTGATTTATCTTATTTCTTATTGATGTAAACTCTGATATTTCAGGTAAAAATATCGTATTTTTCTAAATATTATAAAAGTCTTGCTTTAAAAACTATTTCAAACACTTTATTGGTACCAATGTTATTGTCTGTAATTTTCTAGTTGGTAACATTACCCTGTTTACAAGTTAGGATAACTGAAGCATCTAATAAAAAAATGTTTTTTCTTGGTAATGGTTGCTGCCTAGCTCTATTTTATATTAAAGAAATTCTTTATAAATTTTAATAAAAAGGGACAAGTTTTATCGCCACCCAATTTAATTCTTTCCCATATAAACAATTAATCACTTTGTTTCCCAATCGCGACCGATTTTCTCGCAAGAAACAATCAGTTATCAACCGGATCCCTTTCTAAAACTATTGTTTCACAAATCGCGTCATAAATTTCCCGGCTTATCTTTATTAATACCGGTCGCGATGTTCCATTTTCTGGAAATTGAGATTCGAATAGTGTTCCTACTGATAATTGATGCGCAGCGCCATCTCGTCGCTCTTTTTGCTAATTAATATGCTCATTGCTCATATCTTCTTCGAGGGGTGTTGCTCGATTAAATTTGTGGTTTTCATCGATTGCTTTAATATTTATGGGAAGGTTTTAGAGAATTATTATATAAATAATATATATATATATATATATATATATATATATATATATATATATATATATATATATATATATATATATATATATATATATGTTATGGCGGATATTTTCACGGGTGTGATGTGTAATCGAAGGTTTTCGGGCATCCCGTGTATGCGCTGAGTCCATCTTAGGACTGTAAGGCAGCTGATGTTTCGGTGAAATCTCATTCATCATTTTCAAAGCTCTCTGCTATTTAAGGTGTGGGGCCTCTTTGCAACTTCAATGGCTTTCCTTATAACTCTTGTGGACAGGTTTTCACATCTCGATAGCATTTTTGTCCTTGAGAAATTTATCTTATGTCCTGTGTTTAACCTGTGTTGGGGCAGATCAGAAGAAGTTGTTGTTTTCTTGACAGGGTTAATATGTTTGTTTCTTCTGGAGCAACCGATAACATAATATGTGGAGTTAAAACAGCTCTAACCAACTTAAACAACGAAACAGCAGAAACTATCCGCCAAGAAATTTCAGCTGTTTTGCACAAAGCAAAAGCTCCAAAAAGTAATCTATCTGCAGAAGAACATCGAGCCTTACAAGACCTGCGCAAAGATACCTCGATCATAATACTTCCAGCTGACAAAGGAAAGTCGACAGTGGTCCTAAAGAAAACAGACTATCATGAAAAGATGATCGCCCTGCTAAACGATCCTGCCTACAAGCCAATAAACAGAGACTATATCACTTATCTAGAAAAAGACCACCAAAACATTGACCAGAGCATCTCCACTTACCGAAGAAATAAAGAAGAAGATCACACCAAGAGAAAATCATCCATATGTCCTAAACTTTATGGCTTACCCAAAATACACAGGCCCGGAGCTTCCTTGAGACCAAGTGAAAGCTCTGTTGGCTCTCCAAGTCAGGCACTAATAAATCATCTAGCCACCATTCTCCAACCCTTCGTCGAGAAAATGGCCTTCTACGTTAAAAACTCGCAACATTTTTGCGAAATACTCAAAAACATGCGTTTTCAAGAACAAGTATGTCTAGTTAGTTTCGATGTAACATCACTTTTCACGCAAAGACCAGTCAGAGAAGCTCTTTCTGTTGTATAAGGTAATGCTATGTATTGCTTTTGTGTTTCCTGTTGTGAATCGTCCCTGTTTTTCGTTCTTAGATAGTTATAGCGTTTGTATGTTCTTTTTTTAATAATTTTCACGATATCTTTACTATTAAAATTATTTTTTGTAAGTGTTTCTTTAACTTTTTTTAAAGTCGAAGGTCTACAATAGGTTCATCTATTTCATCCTCGATGGCCCAGCTAGTCATGGAATATCTGGAGGATAATTTACATTTAGATTTGATTTTCCTTGAACGTTATGTTGACGATTGTTTAATGGCAATTCCTTATGACAAAATAAATTATGTCTTACAACAATTTAATAATTAACGGGAAAATAAACTTCCTAGATATGACTCTAATACGCAAAAATGATAAGATTTTAACACTGTGGTATACCAAACCAACTTGGTCGGGAAGATATCTGAACAACTGTTCAAATCATTCAAAAAACCAAAAAAGTATAATCATGAGCTTGGTTGACAGAGCCATTTTATTAACGTCCCCTACCTGCAGACTCTCGACTCTAAGAAAAGTTAAAAAACTCTTACACAAAACAATTTTAATAGTAAAGATATGGAGGAAATTATTAAAAAAAAAAACAACCTAAGAACCAAAAACAGGGATGGTTCACAACAGGAAATACAAAAGCAATACATAGCATTATCTTATACAACAGATCTTTCAGAAAAATTAAAATACATTTAAAAAAACACAATATGGTTGCATGGCACAAGAGTTACAACCAACTAAACTCAATCTTTACCAGACTGAAAAGCAAAACACCAACTATGAAAACTTCCAATATTTTACATTCAGTTCCGTGTGTAAACTGCCCAAAAAAATACATAGGAATGACAAGCCAGTTATTGAAAAATCGAGTAAATGGACATAAATATACCAAAAATGCTACTACAGCATTGACAAAATATGAAAAGAACGAAAAACACTCTTTTAACTTTAAAGATACCAAAATAGTCGATAGAGATAAAAATTATCAAAAATTAATAATAAGGGAAATGATAGCCATTAAAAAGGAAATTCATACAGTAAATGACAGAACTGACACAATCGTAATCAAATCTAAAACAATATAATATAGAAGCAGTCTATTCCCTTAACAATATCAAAAATGTAAATATCTCCTAAAAAGCAAAAACAAATTCCTTTAATTTTTTGTTTGCCATGTCCCCGAATATAAAAAGCAAATCCTCGGTAGTTTGTTGATTTTAGTAATAGTTTTGACTAAATCTCAGGTGCGTGACATTTACTAAATCTTCTTCTTCTTCTTTAGGTGCCATGCCTGTGTTCAGACGTTGGTGGTCATCATGTTTACAATTTCCTGAAATCTTTCTCTTTCGGCTGCTGCGCGAAATAGTTCTTCTACCGTGCAATCACACCACTGCCTGATGTTACGCAGCCACGAAAGCTTCTTTCGGCCTATCCATCTTTTTCCTTCCACTTTTCCTTGTATTATAAGGCGAAGTAGCTGGTATTTAGGTCCTCTAATTATGTGACCGAAGTATTCTGTTTTCCGCTTCTTTATAATGTTCAAGACCAGTCGATCTGTATCTATCATTCTGAGAACATCCGCGTTGGAAATGTGCGAAACCCATGATATCTTTAGGATTTGACGATAGCACCACAATTCGAATGCTTCCAGTTTGTTTAGCGTTGTGGTTTTTAGGGTCGATGTCTCGCAACCGTATAATAGAATAGACAATACATAGCATTTCAGGACCCTTTTATGAATATGCATTGATAGGTTCCTGTTGCATAGAACTGGTTTCCATGTCATAAAGGCCTTCCGCTATATTTCTATCCTAGCTATTATCTCTTCATCTGAGTCCCCATTTACATTCAACCAACTGCCAAGGTATTTGAAATGATTTACACGCTCTATCCTCTTTCCATCGAGCCAAAGTTGACATTCATCCACAGTAACCTTTCCAACTGTCATCCACTTTGTTTTTGAGATGTTGATTTTAAGGCCTCTTCGGCAGCTTGTTTCATTGACTAGGTTTACTAATATTTGGAGATGCTTTCCGCAAGAATGGCCGTATCATCAGCAAATCTAATATTGTTGATTACTTCTCCGCCTAGTCTTACTCCTTCTTGTCTGTCATCCAAAGCCTCCCTAAAGATTTCTTCAGAGTATACATTATTATTTACTAAATAGAATCTTTTAAATAATTAATCTTTAATTGTTGTTTTAAATGTTATTTTATTGTTTCAAATGTTGAGTTTTAATTGTGTGAATTGAATATTCTTAATTCGCTTAAAATTTTAGCTGAAATGTTTTTGAGGATGTTCTAAATAACGAACAAAACGTTAAAACGGCGTAAAACATATTTTGAAAATGAACCTAATCCCAAGAAAATAAAAAATAAAAATAATATATAAATATATAAATATATATATATATATATATATATATATATATATATATATATATATATATATATATATATATATATATTTGGTTAAATATTTAGATTATATGAGAGCATTTTAAAGTTCCTATATCCAACAAATCAGGCTGATATTAATATTCTAAAAATATTTTTAAATTTCTAACTTCATCGCTAATAAGCGTATTTACCATGCTGCCACTAATAATACTGAACAACAAATTCTGATGTTGATGCTGCATTTATGATTTAAGTTCGGTTAGACCGAACCATAGACATGTTTTCATTTCATTTTATATCTCATTAGTTAGGAAAAATAAATTTTAAAATAGAGAATCTTTCTTTATTTTTGTTCTATACAATGTTTTCCGTAAATAAACAACATTAAAAATTTAAAAGAGTCTGTGCTAATTGGGTATTTTTCATTATTTGAAGACATTTCTTGTTAATTAGAGGATTTGATTTAAATTCTAAATTTGAAATATTTATCTCTTATACCTTATACAATATAATTTCTTAGATTCAAGGGTGGGAGCAGAAAATAAAGAGTGGTGTTACAGAATCGTCAAGAGAAGAAGTATTTTCAACAATTGTAAATTTGAAAAACGACAAATATATATATATATATATATATATATATATATATATATATATATATATATATATATATATATATATATATATATTATATTTTCTTGATTCTTGAACCATAGATTATATAATGTTTTCTTTATTTTGTCTTTTCTTAGGTTTAGGTTCTATATTTAACAAAAAACGCAAAACAATTGACGTTTCGCCCTTTATTTATGGCATTTTCAAAATTTTTTCCTTCCTAAAAATATTTTTATATAATTAAAACATTCACATAAGAAACATATCTACAATTTTAAAAACAAACAAGACACTTTAAAAACAGTATTTAAATTTATAAAAATATTTTATTTTACCGGTACACACCTTGACATTTTGTTACTCTATTACTAATGAAATTCAATTTTTACATCGTCTACTGAGGATACATGGAATGCGAGTGTGTTTTATTTTTTATATATTTTTTATATTTTACAATGCACAAAAAACAAAATAAGGTATACGTTTTCTTTTATGTTTAAGAGGATATTCAATTTTTGATTCTTATTCGACAGGATCGAATACTTAATATTTTTGTTTAAATTAGCCTTGTGTAAATGTGGCTCAAATTTCCCATATCTGTTCTGTCGTTAACAGTGTTTTTATCTTTTTTAATTTTAATCATTTCCTTTATCTGCAATTTTTGGTAATTCATATCTTTGTTTCTTATTATGGTACTGTTATAATCAAAAGTATGTTTTTCGTCCTGTGTGTTTGTTTAACGCTGTTGCGCGTTTTTCGTATATTTATGGCCACTTAATCTCTTCTTCAGCAATTGGCTCGTCATGCCTATATATTTTTTGGGACAATTTGTGCAAGGGATCGAATATATTAGATTTAATTTATTCATGAGAGGAGTTTTACTTTTTAGATTGGTGAACAATATATCCAATTTATTATGGGACTTATGACATACGATAATATGCTTCTTTAAAATGTATTTTATTTTTTCTGACAGCTCACGAGTGTAAGGTAATGCTACATATTTTTACTGTTTATTTTCTATGTTTTTTGTTATTACGTTATTATAAAATTTATATGTTCGTTTATCAATTATTTCGGTTATAGTCTTTTCATTGAAATTATTATTTATTAGTGTCTTTTTTACTTTTTGCAGTATTTTTGGTAGGAATTCTGGAGACGTTAGGGAGATAGCAAGATCAGACAGACCGATTATAACACTATTTTTTTGAGTTTTTGAATGATTAGAGAAACAGTTTAGATATCTACCTGACCAGGTTGGTTTGGTGTACCATTCAGTTAAAATTTTGTTTTTTTTTTTGCGTATTTAGTGTCATATCAAGAAAATTTATTTTATTATTATTATATTCGATCCCTTGCTCAAATTGTTCCAAAAAATATATAGGCATGACGAGTCAATTGCTGAAGAACAGATTAAATGGCCATAAATATACGAAAAACGCCTCAACAGCGTTAAACAAACACACACAGGACGAAAAACATACTTTTGATTAGAACAGTACCATAATAAAAAACAAAGATATGAATTACCAAAAATTACAGATAAAGGAAATGATTGAAATTAAAAAAGATAAAAACATTGTTAACGACAGAACAGATATGGGAAATTTGAGCCACATTTACACACGCCTAATTTAAACAAAAATATTAAGTATTCGATCCTGTCAAATAAGAATCAAAAATTGAATATCCTCTTAAACATAAAAGTAAACGTATACCTTATTTTGTTTTTTGTGCATTGTAAAATATAAAAAATAAAACACACTCGCATTCCATGTATCCTCAGTAGACGATGTAAAGATTGAATTTCATTAGTAATAGAGTAACAAAATGTCAAGGTGTGTACCGGTAAAATAAGATATTTTTTAAAATTTAAATACTGTTTTTAAAGTGTCTTGTTTGTTTTTTAAAATTGTAGATATGTTTCTTATGTGAAGGTTTTAATTATATAAACATATTTTTAGGAAGGAAAAAATTTTGAAAATGCCTTAAATAAAGGGTGAAACGTCAATTGTTTTGAATTTTTTGTTAAATTATAGAACCTAAAGTCAAGAAAAGACAAAATAAACAAAAAATTATATATATATATATATATATATATATATATATATATATATATATATATATATAGTTCTTCTCAGAAATGTAAGGCAGCTGTCATTTCGGTGAAATTTCAGTCACCATTTTCAAAGCTCACTGTGCGGGCGAACTGACGTTTGCGACTCGGGTGCTGTCGGTCCCGTGTGTACGTGGGGTGCGTTCGTTGGCCGGATGGTTCTGGCCAATCAGGTTGCGAGACCTGCTATGTGTCATCAGCCCTGTTGCCAGTGTTAGGGGTTGTGTTGCCGAGTTGTAATCTGTTTCTTTACTATCTAGTACTGATTGATGTTTCGTAAGACGATTTTTCCAAGTTTTAGGTAATCGCTGGCTATCATCTTTGCTATTTAAGTTGTTGGGTAATTTTGATGGCGTCCGTTATAACTTTTGTGGACAGGCCCAACAACTTACATAATAGAGATCAAAAATCCAGGGTTCAAAATGACTCTCTAGCCAGATTTTTGAAAAATATTTTCTCCATGGTGCGAGGGTACTATCGGGTCCAAAATCATAGGTGCAATATTGACTTGTGCTGATATTGGGGAATATGTAAAGTAAAAAATAAATTGTCAACTGGTGTAACGAAGCATGCTTGTTCAAGAAATGCCCTCAATTTTAATCAAAAATATTTTTACTCGCACGAATAACCTTCCCAAAACATAAACGTTCTCATTCCCTAAATCACTTTTAAATATTATTATTTCATCGTGGTTAACCCACAAATGGCATCCGATAAATTTAACTCATACCCAAGAAAATTAACATGTAAATCGACAAACAGAACACAATTCCAACAGTTGCGTCGAATCCCTCCGTATCAATTAAAATTGTGGCCACAAGAGATTGATGTGCCTTTGGCACGTATATCGCCGCTTACACAGTATAGGTTTTGATAAATAGAGGATTTACTATTGCCGATTTCGGCCTTATTTAATCATCGTTTTAGTTACTGACACGTTATTTTGACCCTTTCTCACACGGGTTAATGGATATGTTGGAAACTTTAAATGATTTGTTAAGTTTAGCACCTATTATGTTGGTAAAGTTGGGGACTTTCACGATACAAAATAATATATAATCTTATTGAATAGATGTTGGACTGGTTGCTATGCTGGCATTTTCACGCCAAAACCTCACAATTAAGTGAGAAGAAATTCAATAATATAATATTAAAGTTAGTAGTCGCGCCAGCGAACAAAAATGCCATGTTAACCCATATGCTGGTGAGTAGGACTCGATTATTCAGGGCTGCACTGCATCTGTGGTTAATAAAACTCGTTAATAAGCAACAATGATAAATTTTTTAATTAAATATCTAAGGTGTAACTGTGTTAATAGCAAAAAGCTGGATATGTTATTGAAAAAATCTTCAGTTTAAACAATAAAACAACTTTAAACTTCAAAAGATTTTCAAATTTTCTTCAATAAAAAAAAATTAGTTTATCGTTAATTTAACACTTAACAAACTTTGGAACCCACTGGCGCAAACCCTGTTTATTCTATGATCATGTGATAGAACGCTAAAATCTTGTCCTTACAAAAAAAAATAGAATTTATGAGTTACTAGCGACCCGCCCCGGCTTCGCACGGGTGCAATGCTGATACACTACAGAAAAACTGTGACTATTTATTTTATTTTTACAACAATTATTACATCGGCCTCTGACGCGCTATTTATAGGCACGCTGCCGCCGCCCCGGTCGGCCAGTACCGCCGCAAGCGCTACTTCCCGCAATTTTAAATCTGTAATATCTTCGAAAATATTCATTTAAATCTTGTGCTGTAAAGGACCATATAGATCTATATTAAATCAACAATGTATTTAAGCTATTTAATTGGATAAGGATTAATGCTGTATTGGTTAAAATCGCTTCAAAATTTGCCATTATTTGTCGTAAAAAGTAAATGACAAAAAAATGTTATTGTGGGATATCCATGAGAGATAGACATATACCATCGCGGAGTTTTCTGTAGACCTTTTCAATGGGTACAAATAATTAGTACATTATTTTGATAAATCTCGTAGGGTTCAGCCTGCGTTTGCAATATAAGCGGAAAAAAATATGATAATTAACGACATCACATTAGAAACCTCAAAAATAACAGTATTTCTCCACTATTTAATGGATGTTATTATACATATAAACCTTCCTCTTGAATCACTCTATCTATTGAAAAAAACCGCATCAAAATCCGGTGCGTAGTTTTAAAGATTTAAACATACAAAGGGACATAGGGACAGAGAAAGCGACTTTGTTTTATACTATGTAGTGATTATCATTAAAATATAGAAAAAGCAAACCAATATTATGGTTGCCTGTTAATTCGATGGTGAAACTGTATGATTTCGAGCAAATCAGGCCACAGCACTGCTCAACAGCGTAGTGGCAAGTAGCTACTAGTGAAAGATCAGTTGAATGTTCTTACCAAATGCAAAAGATAAACCAAAAGTTAAAAACGTAGAAAGAAAGCAGTAGGAAAAATACTAGTAGTAAGAATCGGTAGGAAAAATCAGTAGGAAGAAAGGGTTAAAAACTACTTCTAAAAATTAAATCGAAAGCAAGTGAATTTATTATTGAACCTTCGCCAAAATGACAAGAAATATTTAAACTTAAAGTTGTAAACTTCCTACATATAAAAAAAGTTATTGAAATGACATTAAAGTTGGAGTATTATAAGAAAATGAAACATTAACCGATAACTAATTAGTAATAATCGAATAAATAATTAATTTAGACTAATGAGCTCCTTAAATTGTTGAATTCAACATAGGTTAGAGTAAAAATATATCTATTACGATTCACAGTTTTTTCCACCTCATTCCAGGGGCTTCGCTTCACTATCAACAGTAATGGAACAGGCATAATAGCATCCAGTGCCGTAGGGTTTAGTCAAACGAGCCGCTTCTTTGTTTTCGCCGATACCCCAGTAACCCGGGACCCCTATGAGTCTGCAGCCATGATAGATTATCAAGTACATCCTTGAACTCGGTCATGAAGCTACGATAGTGCCAATACTGCAGCCCCATTGTCCGTGCATATGTAAATAGTCTTATTTTTATTTTCTCCCTCTCATTCAGATGCCTACATTATAGAATAACATAAATTTCTGCTTAAAAGATCATTGCGTGTTGTTCAAAGAGTAAAACTCTTTGATTTCCGTGCTTCTAACACTCCAGCTCTGGCTCTTTTAACCTATTGAGATCCGTCTGTATAATACCAGAATGTACTATTAAAATCCAGTCTGACTCTGGGTAATTACCAATATATAGTTTAATATAAGGTAAAATAAGAGATTTCTTATATAAAATTAATTACTCAAATAAATCAACTGTCCCATAATTGGAAATAATAATAAAATAAAATAGGTAATAATTAGGATTTGAGACCACACAGACCACAATTCAGCTTAAACCTAGCACAAATAAACGCAGTTTTAATTAAGCTCCAAAGCAAAAATTGTAAATCAAAATATAATCCCAACTTTTACTATAGTACTTAGTTGAAGACCAAGATACACATTTTGGCGTTAATTTCTTAATTAAATAAAAACAAATAAACTTTTTTCTGATAATCTCTTGAATTTTAATTTAATTCAATCAGTCTTAAGTACCTAAATATTGTAATCGAACACAAAAAAATTGACACTGGAGTCAAACTGAAAGCAGTCGAGCCACCATATCACGATGATTCTCTTTTTACTAAATCCAAAATAATTCCTCAAAAAATTAGGGCTGTTGATATACATCCAGAGAGCAAATATGTCCCAAAATATACTAAATTCTACGTTAAATAGCAAAGCTATGCTCAAAATTAACTCTTATTAATATAAAAGGAGTAGTTAAAGCATATCCTAAGTAACAGCTATCAAATACTAAGAAAATTCAAAGAAACTCAATCAATATTCATAAAAAAAATGAAATGGCCTTAAAGCATAATATGAAATTTAATAATAGACTGATATAGTTAACTAAGGTATTAAAAAGACTTGAAACAACATATCGTGCAATGGCGACCGCGAGAAACGAACCGAAATTGGGGCAGGCCACAACGCAGATGGGTAGATGATATAAGACAGTTTGCTGGAAAAGACTGGCTCCAGAAAGCGAGAGATAGATCCCAGTGGAGGACCATCGGAGAGGCTTATGTCCAGGAGTGGACGTCAATGGGCTGAGAAAGAAGAAGAAGAAGTAAACAACATACCATGGCCAGATTCAAATGAGACATTAAATTCAACCAACAAGTATTAATTTTGAGCTCAAACTTTAATAAATCAAAAATCTAAGTAACATTATTTTAAAAAATTATAATTAATGAATCTTGCCCTATGTTCTTGGTTGAGGTGAAGAGAATTCCTTCATTGAAATTTGCAGAATTACTATAATCCCTATCTCCAGGTTTATTCTGGGAAACCTAAAACAGTGGCCCTTGATATTTTGCAAAGAAAAAATGGAACTATAAATTCAACTCAGTTTCACTGTCGCTGACTTCACCCAATTTAATGATAAGGGGTCTACAATATCATGTATAGATAAATAAGAATTTTCAATCTTAATAACTTGTTCAACCGAATTTTTCCAGTTTTCTACGTCTTCGTGATCTATGATATTTCTCCTAATCAACTCTACGACGCTAGAGCTTATTGCAGGAGTAGTGTTTGCGGATATGGCAAAGGCATTTAACAGAGTAAAACATACCCTTATAATACAATCCGTTAGGCAACTAGAATGTTATGGATAATCTGATAAATATCATTGTCTCTTACCTGATAGAAAACAGCACGTCGACATAAAAGGGGCTAAATCATATGTATATAGAAGTACTTCTGGTGTTCCTCAGGGGTCTACTTTAGGACCTCTTTTGTTCTTAATTGCCTTTAATAATATATGTAACGTGATCAAACACTTAAAAGCATTGCTGTTTGTAGACGACTTTAAACTTTTTAGGGAAGTATTGACTGCTGCTGATTCTGACTGTTTACAGCAAGATCTAAATAAGTTGTTGAATGGTGTGGAAGAAATGGTTTTTGTCTTACTGATAACAAGTGTCCATCAATGTCCTTTACTCACAATAAAAATATTTAAACTCAAGCCTGTTCTGTTAATGATATAGTGTTAAAACGGACGTCTTTTCAGATGGATTTGGAAGTATTGTTTGATAGTTCATTGAATTTCAGTGAGCATATAATAAATAAAATTAATGAAGCTCACAAGATAATGAGTTTCATCATCAGATCTACAGACTCAGATATAATATTAACAATAATATTGATTAGGGCTGTTAATTTAATGTTTTTGACTTTAAGAAAGGTGTCTGTAATTGGCTTAACTGCTGTAGATACTGTACTGAATAAATAATAAATAAATAAAAAGGGTTGGATCTAGTCCTGACAGTAATATGTCATCCCGAACGAGTTCCAGGTATAAAACTATTAACTGGCATCAAGAAGGAAAATGATAGAAGTTGCAACACACTGTAGTTTAAGGTAAAGTTTACCTTTTTTTATTTTCATAGGCGTTCTGCATTGTAGCTATTAAGTCTTTTGTGAAATTACTTTCGCAAGTTGTTTAAAATATTATAATAAATATTTTTTTTTTATTTATCATAAACCTTGATTAAAAACTTGACAGTTTAGTTGGTAAACACGCTTTTACTCCTAGTTATAAAAATCGAGGGAAAAACGTCATTTCCAGTATAAATCCCAATTTTCACCTGTAAAGAAACATTTTTGTATGCAAATAAATTTATAAATTCGTAGTCAAACTAGGTTTTTACATAAATATGCAAATCGACAAACACAAACGGGATCAGGCATTCGAGCTACTCGTATCAATTAAAGCGAAGCATCAAAAGATTGATGTGCCTGTAGCGGAGTGTATCGTTCTTCCGCTGTTTATCCTGATCGAATTATGGGATTAGTGTTGCCGATCCGGGGTTATATCCGCCGACGCTTAAATTATTGACAGCTTATTTGCATGCGAAAGTTCAAAGCTGAATATTTTGTCGGCTTAGTCTATTATTATACGGGGCGTTTCGATAAATATGGGCTATCGATTGTGGGGAGATTCCCTAAATAACAGTAATATGATAAAATTTTTATAAAAAAATTGCACCGCGCTAAAAAGTGAAAAATAACTAGAAATTTTTATATGAAATTGAAATTTTTGAAGTCGGTGCCAAACTAATACCTGACAAAATGTGATTCACATAAACAGATTAATAATACTTTATTTGTAATTGCTTTGTTACCATAATTTGTACAGGGTGAGTCAATGATTGGATGAAGTAAGTTTGTGGCTTTTCGGTGAAATTTACAAAGAAACTATATTTATTATTTGATACAGTTTATTTTTACGCAGATTTTAAAAATATTTAGGACTCTACAGGGTGAGCCAAAAAACTAGAACAGCATAAAGTTGCATTTTTTTAAATAGAACACCCTATATACGAATCGTATTTTCGATTTAGCTTATAATTTTAAATCTTTTTTATTAAGGGTTTACTATAACAAAACTTTATAGTTTCTGAGATAATTAAGTTTAAAGAAAAAAAGTCACATTTTCAAGCATCAATTCAATCCTAAATAACGTTTTCAATTTTGTGACAAATATATTCAAATTTGGAATTTAGCAAGGCCAAGGACAAGTTAACATAATTTTTACCTAATATTTGCAATAAAAGCTATAGGGTGTTGAACACATCGGCTTAAATTTGAACAAGTTTAAATGAATAAATATCTTTTTTTTTTAAATGGTACACCCTGTATATTTTCATGTTATTTAATAAAGTAATAAAAACCCTAAAAGTTTTGTTCAATATATACCTATTTATAATAGTTTTTATAATAGTTTTTGAGATATTTCAGTTTTTCTTATTTTCCATACTTTTTTACAGAAATAGTCTTCATTATCATAGTAGCCATGTAAAATAATAAAAAGAAACTACAGAAACAAACAGAATGTGGTTAAATATGATGACATACATTATTCGTTATATTACAACGGCAATAGTTTAATTAAACATAATGTGAAAAAATTAACACAACAATAACGACAAGGCAAATACATATTTACTTTTATACTAAATTGAAACAAAAAAATTACCTATTAAATACTGAGATTAATTATTTCTTTTTAATAAGTGTTCGAATAAACGACCCTCTTGTGCAATGCACAAATTTAGTCTTTTTTGCAGATTTTCTCGGACCCTGGACAAAATTAGTGGCGTTATTGTTCTACAGGTATCCCTAATCCTGTTTCGCATATCTTCCACTGTTTTTGGTGGATTAACATACACCTTATTTTTAATATAATCCCATAGGAAGAAATCTAATGGGGTGATGTCGCAAGACCTTGGTGGCCACTCAATGAAACCCCCACGTCCAATCCATTTTTGCGGATATCGTTGGTCCAAAAACGCACGAACTTCACCATGGTAATACGGAGGCGCACCATCGTGCTGGAACCACATACTGTCGAGCTCATCCCTATCGAGACCTTGAAGCAGTTGGGGTAGTTCTTCTTGTAGAAAGTTCAGGTAACTATGGCCATTTAGTGGTTCATTAAAAAAGTGGGGTCCAATAATTCGATTATGATGAATACCACATCAAACATTTAATGACCAGTGGTTTTGATGTTGCACCTCTCTAATCCAAAATGGGTTTTCTGTGGCATAATAATGCATGTTGCGTCTATTTACGGCACCGTTACTTCTAAAAGTAGCTTCATCACTAAACATTACCTTGCATAATAAATTTAGATTTAATTGAATCTCCGCATTTATTGTACGATAAAAGTTTACACGACTTTCAAAATCCTGTCCATGCAATTCTTGGTGTAATTCCATGTGATATGGAAGATACCTATATTTCTTGGTAGTACGATTAGCGGTGGATTGTGATGTTTCACATAATGCTGCTAAATGACGGCTACCAATATAAGGATTTTCCTGAACACTTAACAATACTTGTAGTTCTTTTTCTTCATTAGTTACTGGTTTGTTGACCACTTTACGTTTTGGATAATCAACAGTACCAGAAGAATCAAATCTTTGCATTAAGTTTTGAAAAGTATGGGTATTAGGCTGGCGTCGATCAGGATACTTCATTTTGTAAATTCTTTGAGCAAGAAGGCAATTTTTTTGAGCCTCTCCTATTGTATAAATCATATCTATTAACTCATTCTTTGGAAAATTAATTTTACAATATAAGATGAATGCAAAAAAAAACTACACTACATAAATACCAAAAGAAGCGATTGCGGTTATAAATTTGACACACAGAAAAATGTTCTTTTACATTGTTTTTGCCATGGCTACTATGATAATGAAGACTATTTCTGTAAAAAAGTATGGAAAATAAGAAAAACTGAAATATCTCAAAAACTATTATAAATAGGTATAGGATATATTGAACAAAACTTTTAGGGTTTTTATTACTCTATCAAATAACATGAAAATATACAGGGTGTACCATTTAAAAAAAAAGATATTTATTCATTTAACTTGTTCAAATTTGAGCCGATGTGTTCAACACCCTGTAGCTTTTATTGTAAATATTAGGTAAAAATTATGTTAACTTGTCCTTAGCCTTGCTAAATTCCAAATTTGAATATATTTGTCACAAAATTGAAAACGTTATTTAGGATTGAATTGATGCTTGAAAATGTGATTTTTTTTCTTTAAACTTAATTATCTCAGAAACTATAAAGTTTTGTTATAGTAAACCCTTAATAAAAAAGATTTAAAATTATAAGCTAAATTGAAAATACTACTCGTATATAGGGTGTTCTATTTAAAAAAATACAACTTTATGCTGACCTAGTTTTTTGGCTCACCCTGTAGAGTCCTAAATATTTTTAAAATCTGCGTAAAAATAAACTGTATCAAACAATAAATATAGTTTCTTTGTAAATTTCACCGAAAATGCACAAACTTACTTCATCCAATCGTTGACTCACCCTGTATATATTAGTAGTTATTTATTTCATTTAGAAATAATTTGGCGCCGACTTCAAAAATTTTAATTTCATAAAAAAATTTTTAGTTATTTTTCACTTTTTAGCGCACTTTTAGAAGTCGGTTCAATTTTCTTATAATAAATTTTATTTTTCAATTTTTAGTTTTGAATTCATTATAATATTTATAAATTATTTACACTAAGTGCTTCTCGAGATTACAGTTTCTCGCAATGACTCCAAGGTGGCAAAAAAGTACCCATTTTATCCGTAATTGTAAATCACTCTAAAATAAATCACTAAAAATTCTTTGATTCTTAGAGTTCCCCAAATATCAATGAAACGAATATTTAGTCTGTCTTAGTAAATCCACTATCTTAAATTAGTGGGTATTTTCTTACACTGCTAAAAATATACATTATAAATTGTACTAGTACTGAAAAAAATAAAAATCCAAACCGTTTTATGTTAACTTAAAACCAGACAGGGTCCTTTAAATTGGTAAAACACTAACTTACGCTGTAAATAAATCAAACGTTTGAAGTAATATGTTCCCTTTTTACCGCAGTTTACTTCTCATTCCCATACGTCGAATGTTTATCAATTTATTTCACCAATTTATGGCATTTTTCGTGCCGTTAACGCCGCTGCATCGTTTTCTTCCCATGGCGGCAACTGAAAAATTGCATCAATCCCGGGAGTATGTGCAAGCGTACGAATCATGCAAATAGAAGTGTTGGAAAGTCCCAAGATGGAAAACGACTAGTAATAAAGTGCGCTGTTAAACATTACGAATAAATTTTAATTTGAGTTAAAAGGATCTTGCGGTAAATAGGTGTTTTTAATGATACTAAAACAAGATAAAGGAAGGAAATCACATTGCATTTGTTGAGTAAAATGTGGGTGTCGGACTTGCTTGTCACTATTTTTATTTATTTTTACGACGTTTCGATTAGGTTGTATCTCTAATCGTTATCACGTATAATCTGATTATTCGAAACTCATGCCATAGAAATGGCAACAGTAAAATCGAATGTCTGGTTGAGATATGTCGATGATACCTTCATCCTATGGAAGGGCAATGATCAAGAACTTAAAGATTACTTGAAACATTTAAATACCATTCGACCAACAATTAAGTTTACCATGGAAAAAAAGGTAAATTATCAATTGCCCTTTCTAGATGTCATGGTGAACCGTTCAAACAAAACTACTAATATATATATATACAGAAAGCCAACACACACACACACACATATATATATATATATATATATATATATATATATATATATATATATATATATATATATATATATATATATATATATATATATATATGTTTATGCGGCTTTCACGGATTCTTCCGTATGAGATGCAATAGCAGTGGATATATCCACATTACGCCGTTATAGTGCTGAAATCACATTCAGCAAACGTACAACTCTGCAGCTCCGTGTAGAAATGAAGTAAAATACGAACAGTAAATGCAAACCTCGTTCCAACCATATCCTTTCCGTGTTAGAGGTTGCAGAGTTTGAACAAATTGCTAAGGAACACAATTTATCCTATTCCACCACCATCGAGATAATGGGCTACCTGTACCACCATACCGAGAAGAAAGTCAAAACTTACCCTCCCCGCCACAGTGATACGGTAGAGGTACATGTTTCGTCTGTACTAGACTCATCAGGGTACCGACATGCACCTGGCTGTGCAAAGGACAGATCGGAAGGAAGCATGCAAATACTAAACGCGGCTTCGCCGACCTCCCGCCGGATGGCGTATATATGTTTATGCGGCTACACGGAGCTGCATATAGTTGTATGTTTGCTGAATGTGATTTCAGCTCTATAACGGCATAATGTGGATATATCCACTGCTATTGCATCTCATACGGAGGAATCCGTTACTTTGTTGGCACATCACCTGATTTTGGGACGGGACTTCCTGGAAAGTATAATAACCGTCAGATTTTATACAGAGATCAGCAGTAGTAAAAAAATTTAAGTAGTATTAAGTAGTAGCAGATCAGATCGAAGGAATGAGAATATTCAAGGGGAGTAGCGGAATTCGGTTGCCTTGAGAAGTGGTTGTAAGTTGAGAAGGAAGTTGCAGAAAACGTTGAATTTGTCGGATCTCGGGATTTTTAGGTTAGGACGCCAAATTTCAGAACTTTCATCGCTTTTATAACGGCTGAACAGCCAAGAAGAGGTTACAACATCGACGATCTTTTAGAGGGCTGCGTTGCTGAAAGTGATAGTGTTTTTAATCTGATTTAAAATAAAGTACCTCCGAGGCCCCTGGACGAACTAGTAGCTTTTACCCGGGTAATTTCCAAAGGCTGGGGTGCCTGAAGACTTTAAAAATCATAAACCAATTGCAAGAAAATCGGTTTAAATACGGTGTATCGGGAGTCCTCTGGATAAAAATAAATAGTGTCTAGGTAAAATAGGCTTTATTTCCCAGAGCCCAGTATACTACTGCTCGAAAGACGGGCGATATTCGGGATTGTATACGCGAACTGGTATTGCAATCTCGGATCACCGTCAAAAAGATCGCGTAGCTATTCTAACTTGAGTTTCCAATACTCAACAAGCAAAATAAAATTTTCTCTTTCAGTCAGAAAATTAAGAAGAAAAACTAAGAAGATTTTTTCACGGAAATTTAATGAAAAAACATTCTAAATTTTCGGGAAAAAATAAAAAAATTGGATTGAAAAACATCATCCTCCAGAGACATTAGGCTCGTTAAATTTTCTAAATTTGCTTGCAAAAACCCTTTATTAGTTTTTCGTGATAATCTAATTTTTAACAAAAAATTTCTTCTTGAAAACAGATCTGTTACCCTTACTTTTTTCGACTTTGAAAATTCTCATTACTTATAGTTTTTGTGCGTTAAAATTTCGGTGTTGAAAGTCGTTGAGGATTTTAACAATAAATAAATAAATTGCAACTTGCGGTGCGACTGCGTTTGACTTAAGTTAAACAATTTATCAGCAAGTTAGAATACATAAATAATTATTCGAAAAAGTTAGGATCTTTGCGTTTTCAAAAATATTTGGCCACGACAAAGTATACTTGACCCTTGCCCCATACTAATTATTTCTTCAAACGATAATTGGTATAACCCTTGAACTCTTATAAAATTTTTAAAAAAATTTCAATTTTTTTTTTAAGTAGTCTTGAGCATCCACGCTCGCTTCCCAGACGCACAACCCCATAGCGCCTTTTTAAATTTCGGCATAAAAGTTTTTCTTTTTCCAAATTTAAGAGCACGACTCATCTTCCTCAGGTGTCCTCGATAAACATCAAGAAAGGTGAGGCGGCTTGGCTTTTTGCCGGGTCGGGCGGTTATGGTGGGTCCTCTCCGGCACCGCCTGCGCGGTGCCCTACTTTTCAATTTCCAGAACAACGTCCGATATTCCAAAGTTTTCAAACTAACCCTGTGCGTACGTCATCCTTTGATGCGGAGTTTAGGCAATTTCCGGGAATCATTGATGATAGTAGCATAGAGTTTAACTTAATGCCAGCTAACCCAGAAGCATCGTCATTTAGGTCTTCACCAAAGACAACCAAAAGAGACGACTCCTGGGTAGCTATTCTGGTTCTTCATAGGAAGTGATCATTCTCTTGAGAGAATAGGGACAATCCCATCCTACGGTTATTCTCTCGATCGTGTATTACCGTATTCTCGTAGGATGTGATGGGAGATCGGAAACAAAATCTAGTAAGCTATGTTGCCAAGCGTCAACGGTGTATGTAACCATATAAATTGTGCATTTAACCCTAAAAAAAAATGTGAATATGGACATAACCCTACTTAGCAAGTAAATGTTCGAATTTAAAATTAATGAATGAATTAATATTTTTAACCTATTTAATATTCTTAATGAGAGAAAAGAATTAGAAAGGGGGTTTTATAGAGAGAAAAATTAATATGTAAAAAAACAAACCGAAATATTTTAGTGGTAAAATAGCCGTTTTGCGTGAAATTAGTATCACCTACAAAGATGTAAAGGATATCATGCGAAATAAAATTAACATTTTCATTTCCTAAAATACAAATTTAGTTTATTTTCTACTAGGTTGGGAAAAGAAAGATTTCCCGTATTTTTGTAAAAATGATATTTTTTTTACTCCCCATAAATATCAGGGAATGAATATACAAAGTAAAAAAACAAAATGAAATGTGTAAAAATTTATTTCATCAATAAAATACATTCTGCATACTTGAAATATATATATATATATATATATATATATATATATATATATATATATATATATATATATATATTCCCATATTAAAAAATTATTATCTATCTATCTTCTGAAAAATATCTAAATTTATTCTTCACGACACCACAACATCTTTCAACGGTACTCCATAATGAACATATATCTATTAAATCTTTCCTCTGGTGTTCCCAGTTGTGAAATATCTTCCAAAGGCTGACTTTAAAAGAAATCCTGAGAAAATTAAAATTGGTTCACTTTTCTTATTGTATTTAAACATATTCTAAATTAATAACAAATTATCAGTTTACCGTACAATTAATTTACCCCAATCTCCAATGAGGAAAAATGAATCTGGGTTTCTTCTATAGATCATTTCCATTATATTGGAAATGTTAGATTCATTCCAAATATAAGAATCATGGGTACCACTAAGAAATTTAGCATTTATATTCATGATTTATAAAGTCTCATCGCAAATTCTAGGTCATCTGTTACTGATCTTGTAATTGCAACATGAGTGCTGTCAATGTACCCTAAAATACCAGGGAAATTATGTTTAGTATAAAACCTAAAACATTATAAAAATCTCGTATATTTCAAAATTATCTTACATATTACCTATTTAACATCAGTTTTAATTCTTTTTAAAAAAAACAAATTACATTTAAATTTTAAGTTTACAAAATACATATTACTGCTAGCTGTATATAATTTGCAATTTAATAGAAAATTACCCAATTGGACAAGCTCATAATTCATTTAAATTTTGTAGCAATTAAATCCACTCTGAAATAGCATTGTCTCTATTTAAAGCTACTGGGTTTTTCTTCTACAATACTCTAACTGACACTTGGGCGACTCACTCCAGAAATATATTCAACCCAGTTATTTTGTGGTAGCTGCTAGTCGCAAAAAATCCAAGAACCTACAAATATTTATATTTTAATAAAATTATATTAATATGGGTACCTAAATCTAAAAAGAAAAATTAATATTAGCTTAACATTCTCCCAATTTTTTAAGAGTAACTATGGCAGGTAATATATTACAAATATGTATAATCCAACCAAGTAAAAAAATCATTAATGACTTGCTACTCTTGCATATGCTAACTTTATAGTTACCAAATATTACCATGACTTCTGGCAAAGATGATGTTGCCTCCTTTCAAGCCCTGAGAATTCTATAAATTGGGTTATTTTTAGTACAAGATATCTTCTTTGATCTTTACCAAGCCAGTAAAATAAATTAAATAAAGTAGAGTCCGCCAAGTTCCACAAATATTTATATAATAGATACTTACCTAAACATCTTCGTGAATTCTGAGTCATTTAAATCTCCAAATCGACGCAACCGTGGTAGAAATCGACGATTATAATTTGCTAACTTTATAGTTACCAAATATTACCATGACTTCTGGCAAAGATGATGTTGCCTCCTTTCAAGCCCTGAGAATTCTATAAATTGGGTTATTTTTAGTACAAGATATCTTCTTTGATCTTTATCAAGCCAGTAAAATAAATTAAATGAAGTAGAGTCCGCCAAGTTCCACAAATATTTATATAATAGATACTTACCTAAACAGCTTCGTGAATTCTGAATCATTTAAATCTCCAAATCGACGCAACCGTGGTAGAAATCGACGATTATAATTTGCCATTTGCTTTTCCGTTAATGTGACATCCTCAGGTCCATCGTGGTTCAAAATTACTTCCTCAAAACCCATTTTATATATGCATATTTACGAGCAAAAATATTTTATAAAATTTACAATATTTTCAAAACAATCATGAATTTTCTTGAACTTTTATAACCTAAAAATACCGCATAATGATGGGAATGACAGTATCGTTCTCTCAAAATCTCGCTGTTCTCTTGGTTCAGACTAGTAGAACAAGTTCTCTCAAGATTTGATGGATGTGACCATCGCTTAAAATCACGCGAATACGGTTTCATACTTTTTCGTGAGAACCACGCCCACTTTCCATCAAGATGATCGTTCTCTCAAGAACGAGAATAGCTACCCTGGTGGAACAACTCACGAGTGCTACAGGACAAATAATTCTCAAATATCAGAAACGGTTACTAGCGCAGATGTTATGTCAAATTTAGCGGCGATCGTATCAGATAATGGCACCGGCATACCCTTAGAATAGATACGTAATTCAGATACCGACCGACCGAAGTTAATATATATATATATATATATATATATATATATATATATATATATATATATATATATATATATATACGCAATAATGCTGATTCATTGGAAAAAGAGGTGGCAAACACATTCCTTCTTCACAATTCCGTAAATTAAGGGAACTTCGGAGAGAATAAGACGAATTGCCAATAGTTATAACATAAAAACAGCCTTTAAATCAGGAAATACTTTTGGCTTTTTCCAGATTGAAGATACTATTTGATAATTTAACATATTGATTAGGAGTTCTTTGAATGCATTCTTGGTATCTTTCGATGTTTTCTGCGATAACCCAGGATTCTGCAGGTTTTGTTCGAGTAAACCTGTGTCTTTCTTGACCACGGATCCTAACTTTTACCATTCTGTGATTACTTTCTATGGTAAGTTGGATCAATACGGTGAAATTTTGGAGTACTTACTTTTTATTATTCAAGACCAAAATATTCAAGTAAATTAGACCGGTTTTTATTTTTTTTATTTATTTAACAAATTGTTTAAATGCGAAATTGCATTATCAACGTTAGTTCATTTAAACTTTCTTTTTAGTTTCTGCCTCTCTAAATAACGGAAATACATGGCAATCAATCGATTGGCAATCAATATCGTTACTCAATTATCTACTAGCATCATAACTGAATGTGGTTAGAGCGCAAATAACACGTCAATTGATGAACAAAACCGCGTCAACCTTCGGATTCGACCGTATCAATTAAAAGCGCGGCAACAAAAGATTAATCCAAACTCTATATTTCGTCGCTTCCGCTGCATTTATCCTGATGGAATTACCGAGAATAATGGGAATAATGTTGCCGATTCAAGCTTATAGCTGCCACCGTTTCAATTGGCTTTCAAATAGCTACTGAAAACCTGAGGGAATAAACGCTAAATACATTAGACTGATTTTATTATACAGAGTGTAATTCAATTAATATAATAAAGAAGTTTAGTTTGTTTGTTTGCTCGATGTAGTCGCTAAAAGTATTAAAACAGTGATCGTTTGAATATAATCCAAAGTTTTTCCGACTTTCAAAAAACGGGGTAGCGCAAAAGGATATGAAAATGAAGATAGTAGAAAAAAAGTGCTTATATACACTATTTTTTTTCTAGTGAATCGATATTGCTGTGAATATACATTTTATTCACAAGGAAATATATTAAATAAAGGTTTTATATTGCTCCAAAGTCCCTAAATTAGCTTATAATATCATAAATATTTCTATAACTTTGTGTTTTTAGGGAGTGGCGTCACAACCTCTATAAATCATACTTCACGTGAAAAAGTCATTTCACAACATTCAGAATAGGATTTCCTTTAATATCACGCATTTCATAATGCATTAGTGCTTATGGAATAAAATCCAGGATTCTCATTCGTTGATTTCGACTTTAAAGGCGTTGCCTTAAAGTCACTATAAAATACTTTGTGCACTTAAGGATCATGCTTTTATTTGGGAGCAGCATGCAACAGCCGTAGCGTAAACCAGGTTCCAGTACCTCGATACATCAACCAAGACGATCTTTTTGAATTTTTGCTGGATTACTGGGCTTCTAGTAAGTCCACAGTTACTAGTACTGTTTTCGACAACTGGTTTACCACAATTGCTTCACAGCGTTTACTTACCCATACTGTTTTTCTGTTTCTGTTACCTTTACTGGTTTTTGTCACTTTATGTCTTCAAATCCAGTCATTCATGGGATATATTTCAGGACATGAAAGCGCTTTGTTTTCTGGATTCCTATCGTTGGGAATACCTGGGAAAAAGGGTTGGTTTTGAAATAATATTTCTGACATTTTTACACCCTCCTCAGCGAATTTAACTACGAGAATTAAAAGCAACTTATGATAAGAAGTTAGTGAGTATCCCTTGCTGAATTAAATGGACTGTTTTTACGACGTTACGGAATAGATTACAAAAAAAGTATGTACAGTTAGTTATAAACACCTACTTCTCCTTCTTCTTCTCATTTCTATCACAGTTTACCATGCTAGTAGGCTATTGCCTGTTCATTGCCATCACGTCTTTCCCGGAAGATGAAGTCCAGCATTCTCGTTATCGTTTTGGTGGTCTTCCCCGTGATCTTTTTCCTATTGGGTTATTGATTTTTGCGCTTTTAACGAGTCTACCGTCCTCCATTCTCCCTGTATGTTTGTTCCAGGATCTTCGCCTTTGTCTAACCCATCTTCCTATGTCCTGTATCCTGCATTGTTGTCTGATATCTTCATTCCATATTCTGTCTTGTAGAGTTTCGCCTTGTATATTTCTTAATGTTTTCATTTCGACTGTTCTCTTCATTTGTAGAGTTCTGCCTGTATCTGATCCTGTTTCTGCCGCGTATGTTATGATGGGTCTTAGAGCCGTTTTATATATCTTAGTTTTGCTTTCGGTATTAAGGTATTTGTTCTTTGACACAATTTCTTTTAGGCACCTCGAAATTCTAGCCGCTTTCATTGTTTGCTCTCTTACTTAAAAATGGTTCCATGGCTCGTTATTTCTGCTCCCAAATATTTGAAGTGATTTACCTGTTCGACAATTTTGGAGTCGATTTCCAACTTGCACGGTATTGGTTCTTTGGATGTTACTAAGCATTTGGTCTTCTCGGTGTTGATGAACATATCTAATTCTTTTGCTTTAGTGTTAAAAGAGTGCAGTAGTCTTTGGAGATTATCTCCAGAGTCTGCAATAAGAACAGCATCGTCCGAATAGCAGACGGTATGGAAGAATGTGTTTCCCATTTTGTATCCAGCTGTTCTGGGGAGATTTTCTATTATTTTATCCATTATTAGATTAAATATGAAGGGGCTGAGCGAATCGCCCTGTCTAATTCCTATGTTTACATATATGTCTTCCGTTGTTATATGTCCTACTCTGTTCTGCACTGGATGTTAATATCGTATCTTAGGTTAATTAGCCTATGATTTAGACCTTTTGTTCTCATTATTTCTAAGACGTCCTTTAAGCGTACTCTGTCAAAAGCCTTGGTCATATCGACGAAGCACATGTACGCAGGTTTATTGAATTCAAGGGATTTTTCAGTTATTTGTTTGACAAATGAACATTGCATCAACAGTGGATCTGTTCTTTCTTGTTGTTCTTCTCGTATACTTATGATTTTGGTGATTTCTTCCAGTATAGTTTTTGTGAATGCTTTGAGAATGCTATCAAGCAGTGTTATTCCCCGATAGTTTTCTGGGTGCGTTTTCTGTTCTTTTTTAAAAACGGGTATTGTTACACTATTCTTCCATTCATTCGGTATATTTTGTTCTTCTATGATATTCTTGAATAGGGTTAATATTTCATTCCATAGCTTTTTCTCTCCTTATTTAAGCATCTCATTAGTGATATCTTCTGGTCCAGGGCTTTTTCTATTCTTAAGGGACTTTGAGGTGTTTTCTATCTTGTCATCTGTTAGTTCTATGCTATCGTCCTCCTCATATTCATTTTGTATCTGTTCCATGTTCTCCTCTTCCTTATATAGGTTTTTAAAGTATGTTTCCCACTGCTCTAATGTGATTTTATTAGTTCTCAGAGTATCTTTGACTTCAAGCTTGTTTCTTCTTAACATTCCCCATATTTTTCTCTGGCTTCCGTACATGTCTCTCTCCATCCCTTTTGTGAACCTTTCCCAATAGTTTTTTTAGTTCTTTTATTCTTGCGTTTATCTCGTTCCGTTCCCTCCGGTAGTTGTTCCAGTTTTCAGGCGTGTTATTTAGTATATGTTGAATGTATGCATTTTTCTTTCTAGTTTCTTTACTTCCAGCGTAAACCAAGGTGTTTTATCGATTGTATCGACACCCGCCTGTCCCCCTCCTACTGCTTCCATGGCGGCGTCTAATATGTTATTTTTTATTATTTTTCATTGTTGGTCTATGTTGTCTTTAATATTAACTGGCCTTTGTACTATTTTTTGGTTTAATCGGTCTTCGTATAGGTATTGTATACTTTTGTCTTCTAGCGATTAGACGTTGAATTTGCTAATCATTTGCGGTTTAGGTTTTGAGGCCTTGGGCATTTTTAGTCTCATTTTGCAAAGTACCATCTTATGATCGCTTCCAGAGCTGGCGCCATTTAAAGTTCTTACGTCTAGTATTGTTTGAGGGGCGACTTTTCTGTTAGTGATAATATAGTCTAATACCGACTGTTGCCCTCATGTTTGAAGAAAGTGTTATTAATTCTCATGTTGTTGTTTGCACATAATCTCTTCGATGAATCTTTGCATTACGCCGTTCAGTGGTTCGTTTCCTATCCTTGCATTTAGGTCTCCCATAAGAACGATTCTATCTTGTGCTCTTATATAAACACATGCGATATGCGTAAACTAAATTATGGGTAAAATTAATGCCAAAATTTCATTGCGTAATAACTTTTATTATTTATTTTATCTTTGTGCATTACGTTACCTTCCAGTAGCGGACTTTACATTCAAAATAGCTATCCATTTTCATGCGGCAAGTTGAACAAATTGGCGAGTAATTTTAATATCGAATTAAGGAAAGATTTCAGCTAAAAATATTGAGATCGTCTCATTAGGGCATCTTGGGGTAAAATTATTCACATTTTTTTTGTATGGAGTAGGTCTTATAAAATGTCAGGTCACCAACATAGTTCAGGAATTTTAGAATTGTTTTTATAAATACATTTGCAATCGGAAATTATTTTTCAAATATCAAATTGGTATCCAACCAAAAACTAAATTGTTGAATTATTTGAAGAACAAAAGTTGCACACCACTGATAACAACATGTACATGATTTTTACAGTTCATTAATTCATTAGAAAAAAATGTAACAGGCTAAATATCACGGATTTTACAAATAAAGGTTAATTAAAGCCTATTTTCTTACAAATCCGGCCCCTTCTTTGTTAGATGTAATTTGTATGATTCGTAGTTTTAGTTGGTTCACTACAGTGTGGGTTGATGATATTTAGTTTCATTTAGAAGCTAATTGGCTTAAGATATTAATCCGCCGAAGGGTTTACGTAGGTGTTAAGCATGCCAGGTTGTTGTTATTCCACAATTTAATTATAAAAACGTTGGTAACTTCACATTAAATTATATTTTTTGCACAATTGCAATTATTTTATCCCACTGAGGTGAAAATTTAGTATTTTTTATGGTGTTGAATTTTACTGGGGACAGGGGTGAATTCAGCTTCTCTATTTAGGGGGGGGGGCGGTGATATCACAAAAGTAAGGTGTGGCAAGCTAGAGCAAGTTGAAGGGGGGGGGGGAGACCAGAGAAATAAGGCAGAAGTTGTCTTATTTGTTGTACAAATAAGGTACCTCTTTTCGTTTATAAACAAATTAAAGAATGCTGATATTTTGAACGTTATTTATTTGAAATTGATTACATTCGAAAACTGGGAAAATCCCCAAGAATGATTGTAGTATCTCGTGGCTTTAATGAGTTTATTACTTGGTTGACTTCTTCGTAGAATTGTTCGATTTCCTCGTCAGACTCATCTGCAGTCGGGGCGTAAATCTGTATAATATTAAGTTTACCTGTTTTTTCCTGTAGTTGCAGAAATAGAATCCTATCTGACACTGGAGTAAAACTGATAACAGACTGCAACATGTTCTTAGATACAATGATGGCTACTCCGTTTCTATGATGAGTGTCACTATTTCCGGAGAAGTACACCATACTTTCAGTTGTCAGAAAGTTGCCAGCATTAGGCCATCTTGCCTCACTTATTCCCAGGATATCGATATTCAACCTTTGCACCGATAGCTCCAAAAAATTTTTAATATTATGTGGACGAATTTATTTTTTATATATGTTTAATTTCTTGTATTTTTGACAATGGGTATTTTGTAAGTATTTAAATTATGACTTAGAATTTTTTGAGAGAATAAGGCTACATTTTAGTCTGAATGTACCTAAAACGGTTTCTATGCTAAAATTAAAAATAATAAAAATACAGTTGTGATTTGTGTTAAATATATCAAAATCGTCTATATTTTGTAATGTATATGAATTATTAAGAAATTATAAAAAATAAAATAATAATATAAAAACTTTTTATTTTAAGTCTATTACCGAAATTATATTCTATAACATAAATACTTGGTGATAAAATAAATCTTCTTCCGGCGCCTATGACAAGGATTAAAATCCTTTTTAACACTTGACACTTCCAAATATTTATTGTTATCCAACCCAAATATTCCATTATTATAGACCGGTATTTTTTATTATAAAATTTCTAACCCATCCTATGAAAAATAAATGTGTCTAACAGATTTTGACAAAGACACCGGACTAAAGAACACAGGTAGTTTGCGAAGGAAAAAAGGGTAAAAAATAATCTATTACTCTCTCTAGTTCTTAAATAAACTATAGTGTAAGTGGCAAAATCAGGTCTATTTTTCTGAACTCAAAGCTCTTGGGGGGGGGGGGCGATCGCCCCCACCTCCCCTTCCCCGCTTGGATCCGCGCCTGGCTGGGATAGAGTTTTTTTTAATTGCTGCATCGTTGTTTATTAACATTAAAAGGGCCGAAATTAGACTAGTTCTCAGAAAAAACCTTAAAGCATTTAGCATTAAGGTGTATAAAAACAAACTATTCCTAAGGTCCATAATTTCTGTCAGTGACTCATCGCTTGCAAATAGAGTGCGCCGTCAGGGGAATCAGATCCAGTGCATTTCAAAAAATAATAAATGTTGAAATTTCGTGGGAATATCAAAATATAAATTTTTAAAACTCTTAATGATATTTTAGGTAAAGATGTGTCGTTATTAATTTATGCGATAATTTTTCCTTATGTTTGTATTTCATTTTTCAAAAAGAAACCATGGATTTTGCGATAAATAGCGTATGTTTTGTCATCATTAAGGATTATTTTTTACGTCTTCTTGTGTGTTTTGCTTCTTTTTTTGTCGTTTTCTTTCATAATGACCATTTAAAACCCTAAACACCGTGCGTAAAGACATTTTCGTTAAAGTGTCACATATTTCTGCAATATCCAAAGTGGTTACTTTAGGGTTTCGTTCCCGAATACCACGGTAAACAGTTTTAATCTTCGATCATACTCTAGATTTAAACAACAATAGATTTGTCTGAAGGCTGTTTATGGTCGGTGGGGGAGACGCTTTTTTGATGTTTGACAGACATAAACATATTTACTTATCTTGTCTTTCAGTTTAATTGCTTGTCGTGACTTTTTTCGGTGTTTTTAAGTGTTAGAAATTACTATAAATGCCAAGTTTACAATTAATATTAACAAAAAGAGGATTTAAAAACTTATTTTTATCGGTAAATATTGTTAGATTGTTTACATATTGAAAATAACAATAATAAAAATTTAGGCAACCATATATTCATACTTTGTTTTCGGAATTGACGTACCCAGGGGTATGTTCGAAGGACGTACCGATGATACTCGTTTAAATAATGCAATTAGAAAAGGATAGCATAAAATCGGTATGTCTGTACCAAGAAATTAAATATCTACTGTTTATCAATACTTTTTCAAATATAAATAAAAATATTATTACGTTATTCAGCGTTCAAACAACCGGGCCCTAGTTCTGACGATATTCTACTTCTACAGGGGTATGTTCGAAGGTTTTAATCATTATTCGCTCTTTTAATGTCAGTTGATTTTTTTTTGTAGGCGTTGACTTTAGGTATAAAATCATTAACTTGATATATCTAAAATAAAATGAAATCATAAATACAACAATAGCACATACATATACGTCAGAACCTCTTTGTTCTGAATTTTCTTAAAATTGAAAAACTGCAGTAGTTTATTCATGAAAATTGCGACACACTCTGTACCTAATCCGCATATCTTCCATAAACTTTAAAACTCCTCCCTGAGAGTTTCGAAAAGATGCCACAGATTCAGCAACGTTTGCAAAACTGACTCAGTTTCGCTCGTCCGGGCAAATTGATAAGCGTAACCACCCCCAGATTTATGCGATGGATTTCCAATTGAAAATCGCGGTTGGCGGGTCTATTACCTGAATAAATGAGTTAGGGGGATACTTGGGACGTGCATTATTCACTTTAAAAGGCGGTTCGCCGACAAATAAATTTGAAATTTTAATTTTGTCGACGCGTCGAGAAAGAAAAATAACCAAAAAGTTGTCATGACGCCCGTAATTTTTCGGAAATGGCAAGAAAAATTTTTTGGTTTGTAACCGGGTGAGTCTACGATTGGATGAAGTAAGTTTGTGCCTTTTCGGTGAAATTTACAAAGAAACTATATTTATTGTTTGATACAGTTTATTTTTACGCAGATTTTAAAAATATTTATGACTCTACAGGATGAGCCAAAAAACTAGGACCGCTTAAAGTTGTATTTTTTTTAAATAGAACACCCTATATACGAATCGTATTTTCGATTTACTATAACAAAACTTTATAGTTTTTGACATAATTAAGTTTAAAGAAAAAAAGTCACATTTTCAAGCATCAATTCAATCCTAAATAACGTTTTCAATTTTGTGACAAATATATTTAAATTTGGAATTTAGCAATGCCAATGACAAGTTAACATAATTTTTACCTAATATTTGCAATAAAACTACAGGGTGTTGAACACATCGTCTCAAATTTGAACAAGTTTAAATGAATAAATATCTTTTTTTTTAAATGGTACACCCTGTATATTTTCATGTTATTTAATAGAGTAATAAAAACCTAAAAGTTTTATTCAATATATCCTATACCTATTTATAATAGTTTTTGAGATATTTCAGTTTTTCTTATTTTCCACACTTTTTTACAGAAATAATCTTCATTATCATAGTAGCCATGGCAAAAACAATGTAAAAGAACATTTTTCTGTGTGTCAAATTTATAACCGCAATCGCTTCTTTTGGTTTTTATGTAGTGTAGTTTGGTTTTTTTTGCATTCATGTTATATTGTAAAATGAATTTTCCAAAGAATGAGTTAATAGATATGATTTATACAATAGGAGAGGCTCAAAAAAATTGCCTTCTTGCTCAAAGAATTTACAAAATGAAGTATCCTGATCGACGCCAGCCTAATACCCATACTTTTCAAAACTTAATGCAAAGATTTGATTCTTCTGGTACTGTTGATTATCCAAAACGTAAAGTCGTCAACAAACCAGTAACTAATGAAGAAAAAGAACTACAAGTATTGTTAAATGTTCAGGAAAATCCTTATATTGGTAGCCGTCAATTAGCAGCATTATGTGAAACATCACAATCACAATACTACCAAGAAATATAGGTATCATCCATATCACATGGAATTACACCAAGAATTGCATGGACAGGATTTTGAAAGTCGTGTAAACTTTTGTCGTACAATAAATGCGGAGATTCAATTAAATCCAAATTTATTATGCAAGGTAATGTTTAGTGATGAAGCTATTTTTAGAAGTAACGGTGCCGTAAATAGACGCAACATGCATTATTATGCCACAGAAAACCCATTTTGGATTAGAGAGGTGCAACATCAAAACCACTGGTCATTAAATGTTTGGTGTGGTATTCATCATAATCGAATTATTGGACCCCACTTTTTTAATGAACCACTAAATGGCCATAGTTACCTGAACTTTCTACACGAGGAACTACCCCAATTGCTTCAAGGTCTCGATAGGGATGAGCTCGACAGTATGTGGTTCCAGCACGATGGTGCGCCTCCGCATTACCATCGTGAAGTTCGTGCGTTTTTGGACCAACGATATCCGCAAAAATGGATTGGACGTGGGGGTTTCATTGAGTGGCCACCAAGGTCTTGCGACATCACCCCATTAGATTTCTTCCTATGGGGTTATATTAAAAATAAGGTGTATATTAATCCACCAACAACAGTGGAAGATATACGAAACAGGATTAGGGATACCTGTAGAACAATAACGCCACTAATTTTGTCCAGGGTCCGAGAAAATCTGCAAAAAAGACTAAATTTGTGCATTGCACAAGAGGGTCATTTATTCGAACACTTATTAAAAAGAAATAATTAATCTCAGTATTTAATAGGTAATTTTTTTGTTTCAATTTAGTATAAAAGTAAATATATATTTGCCTTGTCGTTATTGTTGTGTTAATTTTTTCACATTATGTTTAATTAAACTATTGCCGTTGTAATATAACTAATAATGTATTTCATCATATTTAACCATATTCTGTTTGTTTCTGTAGTTTCTTTTTATTATTTTACATGGCTACTATGATAATGAAGACTATTTCTGTAAAAAAATATGGAAAATAAGAAAAACTGAAATATCTCAAAAACTATTATAAATAGGTATAGGATATATTGAACAAAATTTTTAAGGTTTTTATTACTCTATTAAATAACATGAAAATATACAGGGTGTACCGTTAAAAAAAAAGATATTTATTCATTTAAACTTGTTCAAATTTGAGCCGATGTGTTCAACATCCTGTAGCTTTTATTGCAAATATTAGGTAAAAATTATGTTAACTTGTCCTTGGCCTTGCTAAATTCCAAATTTGAATATATTTGTCACAAAATTGAAAACGTTATTTAGGATTGAATTGATGCGTGAAAATGTGACTTTTTTTCTTTAAACTTAATTATCTCAGAAACTATAAAGTTTTGTTATAGTAAACCTTTAATAAAAAAGATTTAAAATTATAAGCTAAATCGAAAATACGATTCGTATATAGGGTGTTCTATTTAAAAAAATACAACTTTATGCTGTCCTAGTTTTTTGGCTCACCCTGTAGAGTCCTAAATATTTTAAAAATCTGCGTAAAAATAAACTGTATCAAACAATAAATATAGTTTCTTTGTAAATTTCACCGAAAAGGCACAAACCTACTTCATCCAATCGTTGACTCACCCTGTACTGCGGTATACGGCGCGCGATTACTATAGACGGACGCTCTGAAAACCGTCGGAAAATCGCATTTCTCGGCATGGCGCGACAAATCTAATTATATACTGGCGATATTGAAACCTTAAGCATTCCTTTCCCTCAAGAATCAGATTTTTTGGATGTAAAATAAATAAAATAAATCCCGGTGAACATACTCATCCCCAAAAATTTAGTAACTTCGTTACAACATATTTTATACATTGGAATAGCGAGAGGCGTAAATAATTGAAATTATATCTTAGTGAAACTGATATCTGCCTGCCCCTAAGAGTTTCATTTGGCGAATTTTCAGTGTTTTTGTAAGTTTTAAATTACACGTACTGAATTTTATAATCGACCTTACCTGTGCGGAGGTGGAAAAATATTTTCCAATTTTAGAAAGCGTCTGAAAGCGACAAAAAATACGCTGTATAAATTATTTAATTCCGAAAACTGTTTGCGAGCACTTCTCGACTGTAAAAGCTTTAATTTATTTCAACGTCCTTATCAAACCTAATAAACGTTAAGGAATTGACAGGCTAATGAATATAATTAACCTGTCGTCGTCCTAATACCTGAAAATTAAAATTCTAATTATTTTCGTGTCTCTTTTCATAATTTGTTTTGAAGGGATGGAGCGTTATTGCTGGCATTTTATGATTTACTTCTTAGTGTATTGTCGGATGTAATCCTCTGATGATATTAATTTCCCACTAAAAACATAAACTGACTTCAAAAAATTAGATTAAAAAGTATAAAATAAATCCGATTTTATTCCTAAGTTTCTAGGATTGAAAAGGTTATGTAATTGAACTCAGTCGCAAAGGATATACCAACGCACAGAACTTGTTGTATTACGTGAACATACACATCATCGTGCGGAGTGAAAAAGAAAGAAAAACCCACAGAAATGAAAGAATGGATAAGTAGCGAAATTCTTACTCTTATGGATATTAAAAGAAGCTATAAAGGAGAGAATGAGCAATAATATCAAGAAACACAACGAATACTCCGTACAAGAATCAGAAAAGGAAAGAAAGACTATTACGAAAAAAAAATGTGAGGAAATTGAGGAATTACAAGCAAAGCATGATTGTTTCAACATACACAAAACAGTCCAAGAACTCGCCGGCGTCAATGAACCAAAGCAACTTAATATACCTTATAACAAAGGAAAGATAGTCACAGAGATAGAACAAAAATTGAAAACATGGAAGAATTACATTACAGAACTCTTTGAAGATGAGAGACGACAAACTAATCTTGAAAATATTGAAGGGGAGATAGGCCCGGATATTATTAAAGACGAAGTTATATATGCAATGAACATGCTACAAAACGGAATAGCTCCAGGTCCAGACCAACTGCCAGTGGAAATTCTCAAACTGATTGAGGAGGATCAAATTCTTGTAGAATTAATTAACACCATATATAGAACAGGAATAATATCAAATGAATGGTTCTTATCAATTTTTATAACCCTTCCAAGAACTAAAAATGTCAAGTACTGCTCTAACTATCGTACAGTAAGCCTGATGGTTCACATTCTGAAAATCCTGTTGAGGGTGGTCCATTATAGAATATTTAGAAAATTAGATGTAAACATCGGCGACACACAATTTGGATTCCGTAAAGGCCTAAGAACAAGAGAGCCACTGTTTGCCCTTAATGACCTGTCACAAAGATGCGTAGACATGTATCAAACCTACATGTGTGCTTTATAGACTACAACAAAGCCTTTGATAAAGTTAAACATGACCAACTTATCGAAACATCAGTAAAGAGAAGAATAGACCTCAAAGACATAATAATAATTTCCAGCCTACATTATGGCCAAAAAGCAGCAATTCGGATAGACGATATAACATCAGAAGAAATAGAAATACAGAGAGGTGTTCGTCAAGAGTGTGTACTTTCACCAATTCTTCTTAATCTCTACTCGGAAGATATAGTAAATAAGGCACTTGGTGATCTGGACATGGGCTTTTAAAGTAATGGCATGACAATAAATAATCTGAGGTACGCCGACGATACAGTTCTTTAAGCTGGAACACATGAAGACCTACAGACGCTAATTAATAAAATGGTCACAGCGAAGAATATGGTCAATTATTGAACATAAACAAAACAAAATATATGCTGATAACAAAAACAACTTAAGACATTCGTGGGATATATGTAAAAAATCAGCCTATTGAAAGTGTAAGCGCATACAAACACCTGGGTACAACCATTAATCAAAACAATTTCAGCCCCAACCCAAGAAGTACGAATAAGAATTGAACAGGCCAGAAGCACATTTACAACAATAAAGAGACTTTGTTGCTGCCGAGATCTAAATCTTGAACTAAAAATACGAGTGATGATATGTCTAAAATGTGGTCGGACTTGCATTGTCTTTATTTTTATTTTTACGACGTTTCGATTAGGTTGTATCTCTAATCGATATCAAGTATAAACTCTTATATATAACGATTAGAGGTACAACCTAATCGAAACGTCGTAAAAATATTTTAGTCATTCTTCAACATTGTCTACAACTTTCAAACAAACGAGTGATGAGATGTTATATCCTATCTCTACTATACTATGGGATGGAAGCCTGCACACTGAAGATGATTGGCGTGAGGAGGCTGGAGGCATTGGAGATGCGGATATACCGGAGAATGCTGAGGATTTCCTGGGTAGAGAGAATAATCAACGGGAAGGTCATGAGACGAATGCATAAGAGAGAAGTAATTCTAACAGTTAAGAAAAAAAAGCTGTTTTATATGGGACATGTCATGAGAGGAGAAAAATATCAAATATTACAGATTATTATACAGGGAAAAATCAAAAAAAAGAGCAAAAACTCATGGCTGAAGAACCGTAGGGAGTAGTTTGATTGCAGAAACAATGAACTATTTAGAGCTGTAGTCTCAAAAGTGAGAATCGCTCTGATGATTGCCAATCTTCGGAACGGAGATGACACCTAGAGAAGAATACATCAGACTAGATTCAATTTAGCTGACTCTAACAACAACTTGTTCCCTCTTACCCTAAAATTTGGAAATTTGTTACACTATAATGATTGGAACAAGATCGATAAAATGACTTTTAAAATCATGGAAAGAACGAAGACTGATGTGATCAACGGGCAAAATCTCAGTTTGATAGCCTACCTACCACCAGAGAAATTTAACAAAGGAATATATACTAAAAGAACAGTTATTAACTACAAAACACAACAACAAAATCGATTCTGTTAGAAAATATAATGACAAATGTGGAGGCTGATATAAGAACACTACCACAAGATATAGATGAAGAAATTCGCCTGAAAACAACCTGTCATTGGAACAACGAAGAACAATTAAAACTCTTAATGAAAACACATATATTCCAGTTTTACCAGCTGACCAAGGCAATGCCACCATAGTTATTAGTCCGGTCAAGTTAGCATCAAAAATAGGGGTAAGGTTACATTAATTCGCACCTTGCTAAAAATTGGCATGAATGTTGGGAACCCTATTATACACAATTTGTCAATTATCCACATCAATCCGAAGTGTGGAAAAAAATTTATTCAAGGTCAAATGTTGCAAAAATCGGTTTTTTGAGTTTTCCAGCTAAACGGTAAGTTTTATAATAAAAATAGTGAAGACAAAAATTATTCATCATGCAATTATCTATAAAAATTGTTCATACACTTTTTTTCCTAAGAATCACCATTTCGGAGATACAGCAATGCAAAATGTTGAAAAAGTTGTATTCTTCATAATATGCACACGTTTCCGCGCCACCCGTGAGGTAGTGTACATGGCGCGTTTTTTTTTACGTGGTTTCCCCGGTAGGCCTATTCCACAATCTATTGTGCTTCTGTTGAGTTAAAAAGCTATTGTATTAAATTGAAAATGGTACTATTGTAAATAACAAGAGCGGTGTAAGTAATGCGTAAATTGAGAAAATTATTCGTCTGATTGATACTCTTCTCGATTTAAAATGTCATAGTGATTATCAACAAAACATATTAATGTTGATGCTCCTGACTTTTCTGTTATAATAATTTTATCGCCATACTTCAACTTTAATCGTAACTTAATGGTTCTATTATCTAACGAATTGTTGCAAATATTTTGTAATTCGTCTAATGAAAATTGACAATCATCACTATTTTCGATGTGTGCAAATATTTCTTCCATTAAAAGATTCGTACTTTCAGATTGAGGACGACCGGCTTGACCCCCCGTAGTCGGTCTCAAGAAGGCATTATGACAGTCTTTATGATACTTAGCTTCGGCAGCAACTAAATCATGTTCGAACTCAATTCGAGTAATAATAGCTTTTGCTACATGATCAGAACGAGTCTGGGCTATATTCAGGATTGTTTCTTTGAATGAAAGTGTTACATGAAAAATTTTACGCCGATACTTCAGTGCTTTTCTGTTTTCTAGCTCTTCATTCAATTCATTGTCACAAAATAAGCAACACTTTTTAAACAAAAAAATGGTTCACTTACGCGTGCTCTAGTACGAGGTGGACTTATTTTTGATGTACTAGCTTGTTCTTCATCCTGTTTTCTTTTCAATGCAGCGATTGTACCCTTCCGAGTATAGTTTTTTCGACACTGCACATGAACTGTCACAGAAGTCTGGTCTTTCAGGTATTCCGAAAATTCATCACCTCTTTCAATACTTGCATTAATTAATGTCTTTAGGCCATGATCAACAGTAACTGTTTCGCTTTCGGTCAAATGTTTATTACAAATAAAGCACAACTGCGACATTTCTATTACAAACACAAAACTGCACAAATTTTGTTTGAAAATATAAGCAATAACTACGTGTTCTTACTACGAAAGAATGCTTGAGACTAATACTATTCTATCTAGGGAGGCCCTTCAAAAAGGAGCAGGTATACGAGCGTCGCCACGTGGACAATTGAATAGCAGACAGATGTTGCTCAAGTCCGTACGGTCATATAAAATGAGGGACTGGGTTTTTTTTTGAGTTTATATTTTTAAAACTGTATAATATGTATGTATACGCTACGAAAATTAATATTTTTACTTATATTATCGTTCTGTAACGTATATTACGGTAATTGACATGCATATTATGAAGAATACAACTTTTTCAACATTTTGCATCGCTGTATCTCCGAAATGGTGATTCTTAGGAAAAAAAGTGTATGAACAATTGCATGATGAATAATTTTTGTCTCACCTATTTTTATTATAAAACTTACCGTTTAGCTGGAAAACTCAAAAAACCGATTTTTGCAACATTTGACCTTGAATAAATTTTTTAACCTTCAATGTCTATTTTGACCGGACTATATGATCATGGATGATTATAAAAATAAAATGAAACACCTACTGAACCCTATACCTATAGAAAAAATAAACGAGATCTGACCTTCAGTAGCTCCAAAAAAAATAAATAATCTTGTCAGAATTTCTACAACAAAATGGATAGAAGAACCTTACTGAAATCCGAAGCCATCAGCGTCTCAGATCACCAATCTATGAACTGGCCAAATACTTGCTACAACCTTACATTAGACAAACAAAAATATATAACTAACTAAACTCACTTTGACTAAAATATGGTTGTCGGACTTACATTGTCTTTATTGTTATTTATTTTTATAACGTTTCGATCAAGTTGTATCTCTATCGTTATCAAGTATAAACTGAATGTTTTTTCTTAAGACTATGGGCTTATATAGGGACTATGTTCGTCGAAGCGCAAAGTTCCGCTTTACTGTGTACAACTTAGTTCTTTGATGTTGCAAGTAGTGGTTGATACAACCTAACCGAAACGTCTTAAAAATAAACAACAATAAAGACAATGCAAGTCCGACAATCACATTTTAGTCAATATTCAACATTGTCTGCAATCTTCAGTCAAAAACATAAGTAAAATCACATAGAAGCTTTTTTACCTTGGTACTAGTAAAGGCGGCCATATGACAACTAAGATAAGAATTTTCAGAAGACATTGTAGCCATCTTTCAAACGTTGTCTATGTATGTATGTATGTGCGTAGAATTGGGGTCTGTACACTGCGACCTGGTAGATCTATTGTGCCCCCTTACTGCTGCCCAGTCGTAAGACTTCAAGGTGGGTAGCTCTCCTTCTTCGATTTGGTGTGATCCCAAGAATCGCATCCTAGGGTTTTCTAGAGCGCTGCATTCTGAAAGGACGAATAGAGGTTTGGTCCTCCTCCTCCTCCTCCTCCTCCTCCTCTCAGAATCTGCACTCTTCTCTTTCTACCGGTCCGAGTTTCTTGAGCTATCTCTTCAGCTGGGAATGCCTCGTCAGGACCGCTGTCAGAACTCTGAGTTGGTTTTTACTTAAGCTTATGAATTCTACAAATCTCTTCTGGTCGTAGTTTCCCAGAAATAAATTCTCCTTGTTAAATTGAATACGAGGGGGAACCCAAAAAAAACTTCGTCATAACTTCTTTATTTCTTAATATTTTTACACCAAATTTTGATCACCTTCAAAGTATTCTCCGTTGACCAAAACGCACTTCTCCGAACGATTCTTCCATTGTTCAAAACAGTTTTAAATATGACTTATCGGGATATCCTTTAGGTCTTACAGCGATTTTTGTTTTATCTTCTCCACAGTAGCAAAACGCTTTCCTTTCATGCCCCTTTTGAGTTTGGGGAACAAAAGGAAGTTACAGGGGGCTAGATCCGGTAAGTAGGGGGGGGATGGACAATCGGTGTCATACCGTTTTTGGTCAAAAAATGCTTTACTGAGAGGGCGGTGTGGGCCAGCGCGTTGTCATGATGGAAGAAACAGTCGTCTGTGCGCCAAAGATCTGCCCTTTTCTTCCAAATATTCTCCCTCAATCTTTTCAAAACTTCCAAGTAGAATTTCTGGTTGACAGTTTGGCCCGGGGGAACGAACTCCGTGTGCAATCGAAGAAAGAAATGATCATTGTCTTTGTTTCAGAGTCGTATCCATAGAACCACGATTCATCACTAGTAATCACCTTGGAAAAAAATTCAGGGTAATTTTCCTTTAGGCTGATTTTGAAGCTCAAAACATGCCTGAAGTCGACGCTTCCTTTGCTCGTCTGTGAGAAGGTGACGTACAATTTTGGCTGCAACCCTTCCCATGTGCGAATCTTTGGATCTAATCTTCTGAATTGAATTCCATGTCATTCCAAACATCTCACAGAGTTGATCAATGGTTCGGTGACAGTCTTCACGAACGAGGGCATTGATTTTGTCGACGTTTTCGTCACTTCTTGACGTCGAGGGGCGTCTTGAACTTGGTTGGTCTCCATTTGACATTTCTCCATTTTTAAAACGTGAGAACCACTCGTAGACTCTGGTTTTACTTAGGGCAGCATCCTCATAAGCAGTCTTAAGTATTACAATAATTTCCCCAACAGGAAACAAAATTTCACAGCTGCGCATTGCTCTCGACAATCTGCCATCACCTTTTTCGCGAAATGGAAAAAGTTGTTTTAAAAAAAATTCTCAAGGGTGAAGCGATGCACTCGCAGCGACACAACTTCGCACACTGAGTCAGGAGGCGGGACCTTAAAGGGCACCTGGTCGAACAATGGGTTCCCTCACTCTCCCTCCCTACCGCAGCCCAATTCCCGTTACTTTTGGGTCCTCCCTCGTATATATCCTAATGACATGTATTTTTGCCTGGAAAATGCTTGGTGACTTACTCAAGTTTTCGTAGTATCTCGTGCCAGGTCCACACACTTACTCCAATTCCCTCCGTTGTTTTGCAGCTACCTGTATTCCATATAATGGATTTCTTGCTTTCTTTTTCAATGGTGTTTCAATGGTGTTCCATTCGTTCTTACGACTCAACTTTGTTCTGAAGTTTTTCACAAAGTTGAATTTCTTTTTCATTTCATCTTGGGGCATGTCCCAGATTTTTTGATTTCTGGATAAGAGATTGAGTCTTCAGTTTATGACGTTGTCTAACAATTACCTATTTTCAGTGGAACAAGCAATTATATGACCAAATCGATGGCGTAGCTTTTCACTTAGTCAACGCATCTCTTACCAGTGTTTGTTTGAAGGTCATAGACAACGATGTTTCTTGCGAAGTAGTACTACTACTTCGCAACCATCTCTTACCATTTCATGGAAAAATTTGAAAAAGTCTTCCAGCTTGCGGACAAAATACCATCTCACCAGTGTCGGTATGTATAAGACACAATAATAGTCTGGAGCCAAGGAAAACTGGTACTGAAAAAATTTGTTAATTTTTTGAATTCCTTAAGGCTAAAAATCCAATTCACAATAGTGTTGGAATGAGACAGTCTCCCTTGTGGATGTACTAGTGATAAAACAGGAAGTTGATAAGATAGAGTCAGAGTCTATAGAAAACAAAGACTCCTTGACAAGGAATCCAACCATAATTCAACGCAAAAGGCGAGAATAACGAGGACGCAGGCATAGCAAAAATAATATGCTAAGACAAACACTTAAAGGCAGAATGACAACATCTGGAAAGTGCTCTCATAAAAAATGGCAATTGAAAATAGGAAATCAAATAAACACAACAGCTAAAAAGACAAGTTCAATACAAAAAAGCCTAAGATCCGGCGAAGACAAAAGAGAACATCTATCGACACCACTTCATTTTATACTTTTTAGTCCATTTTAAAAACCTTGTAGGTATATTAAATATTTTTTTTATTAAAATAATAATTTACTACTGCTGTTCTATAAAAAAGGTATATGAGGCCTCTACAGGGTGTCCGGTAAGTACCTCCTAATTTCTCGGGAACATACAGTTAGGTCAAAATAACCCTACTTTGTTATAGAAAATAAATTCCTCAAGTGCCTCTTAACCGTTGGCCACTTGTACTATCGTGAATAATAACATTAATTATTAATTAATGATAATTTATCTCACATATCTTGATATTTGGGAGATAATAACATTAGAATCACTTAAACTATACACATCACACCCCATATATATGGCTTTAACAAGTAAGTCTATTACACAAAGAAATACTCGCTTGGGAAAGGTCTTCCCTTAACAATTTCTGATGAAGGAAGTAGTTATAAAACAAAAGTATGAGAGAAACACAGAAATTAATAGGCCACCGTTTCTTTGCGGAAATGAAAAAAAAATAATTATGAGAGTCATGTTAGATAACAAAAATTCGATTTCTATTATAATTTTCTCGCAAAGACTACACAAAAATGCCATTAAAACGAACCGAACAACAAAACGAATTGGAGAAAAAAATTCTGAAATCATAACAAGAAGTATTTGAGGAAATACAATTCACGGTGTACGCTTGTTTGTTACAAGAGAATGAATAAATGAGATTTTTTTTGTAAAACAAATATTTAAACAAATAAAACTGACCCAGCAAAATGTTATCCAGGAGAAAAAAGTAAATTAACAAGCCAGCGAATATGATGAATTGAAGAAAATCTTAAAAATTCAGGAGCCAAGTTAACCAAATTTTCAATTTAATTAATGTGTGCACGGTGTGCAATATTGTTCGATAATTTTTGTTCAAGGTAAATTTACAATATGTTCTAAATAATTTAACTTATATAAAAAATACTCTATTATTCTTAGCATTCTGTAAATTCTGAAGATAGGAAAATAAATTACCGAAACGTCAATTATATATAAAAAATTTAAAAGATAGAAATTACATCAACACTATTACATTTTGATTTAATTTTTTAACGGACCATAAACCCAGGAATATATATATATATATATATATATATATATATATATATATATATATATATATATATATATATATATAATCGTTTTCACGACGTTTCGCCAAAATCTCATTTAGCATTTTCAAGTGCGGCTCGTCGCATTACTCGCTGAGAACTGATGGTGGCCTCTGTTGAATTTCGAGTTTTGTTTAGCTGGCTCCTTTTCTGATTGGATGAGCGGTGAATTGAAAAGATATTTATCCAAATTTGGTTATTTCATGACATACCTTATATATTTTTAGATGATCAGATAGAGTTTTTAATTATATTCATAACAATACACCACACTATATATCAAATATAATAGGCATAAAAGTATCGACTTTGGGATACCCTGTATATCAAAATTGCCTTGATTTCTCATCTCTAAAAAAAAAAATTAAATACCTAATTTAGTGCAAATGAAACTATTATTAAGATAAATATTTACCAAAAAACTTTAAAAAATTATAACTTCGACACCTTTTCGCAAACTATCAACTTTTGGTCTAAGATTAATTGAGTGAGACATCCTCTATCCTCTATATAATATAATAATAAAGGGTTTTCCAATAAGAGGTGTTATTTTGATATTCAAAGAAAAATGCCATTTTTTAAGATAAATGATCGGATATTTATTACATTATAAAGAGGAAGGTATGCCGTTAATGATGGAAAATAACATCAGCCAAATGACCACCACGACCATGCCTACAGGACCATATCCTTTTCATGAAATTTTCCATAACCAAATCGCAAAGTGGCTGCCCTATGTCCTCGATAGCCTCACGAATTCCATCTTTGAGGTCTTGAATCGACGCTGGGCTGTTGGCGTAGACCTTGTCTTTCACGTGGCCCCAAAGGAAGAAATCGCAAGGTGTCACATCACAAGATCTCGATGGCCAATTGTGATCACCTCTTCGAGAGATAACACGGCCCGGAAACTTTTCCCGTAAATGATCAATGGTTTCGTTGCTTGTGTGGCACGTAGCGCCGTCTTGTTGAAAGTAAACGTGGTCCAGATAAATACCATCCAATTCCGGCCATAAAAAATCATTAATCATCTCTCGATAGCGCAATCCATTCACTGTAACTGTTGCTCCAGCCTCATTTTCGAAAAAGTAAGGTCCAATGACCCCGCCGGACCATAAACCGCACCAAACAGTCACACGTTCAGGATAGAGAGGCTTTTCAACAATAACTCTTGGGTTTTCCGAGCCCCAGATGCGACAATTTTGTTTGTTGACGAAGCCACCGAGGTGGAAATGGGCCTCATCACTGAAGATGATTTTTCGATGGAATTCCGGATCATTTTCATGCATTTCAAGAACCCAATCAGCAAAGTCACGACGTTGTTGATGATCGGCCGGCTTGAGTTCTTGCGTTAACTGAACTTTATAAGCCTTAAAACCCAAATCTTTATGCAAAATACGGTGTAATGACGTTCTAATTCCAAAGAACGACGAGGAATGGACAAACCTGGGTTTTCTTCAACACTTTCGGCTACAACAGCAATATTCTCGGCTGCTCTTGAGCGACGTGCACGGGTTTTCTTCTTGACATAACTAACTTGTCCCAACAGCTCGAATTTTTTCACCAATTTCTTTATTGCGCTCCGACAAGGTGCTTCATGCCGACCCAAAAATGTTCGAGTTTTACGAACCGTCTCTGCCAAAATTTCACCATTTTTATAGTGAATTTTAATAATTTCAATGCGTTGTTGAAGCGTGTATCGTTCCATCTTTATTTATGGCGTAGTTTCTACTTGTCAAACGTCAAAAACTTACAGCTTCAAAAGTGACATCTACCGAAATAGCGGGCTTTTCAAAATGACACCTCTTATTGGAAAACCCTTTATATTAGTAAAAGTGATAAAATTTATACTCCTCGTTTAAAACAATCTTTTTTTCTCTGAGTTTATATCTCCCTCGAGATATATAAATGAATTTAAAATTACCTTTGCCAATTTGCCTGTATAATAACCCTTTATCGAAAAAAAAACAGTCTAACAAAAATAAATAACCTTCAAACAAAAGCTTTCAGGAAAATACACAAATTGGAAGGCTTTGTTTTTTCAAAATGGCATGTGGAGAGAAATAAGTAAAGTAAAAAGCCTGCGTGTTTTATACATAAAATTGTATTCCGTTATTTTGGCTTTTTTTTTCAAGGTAGGGAATACTCAAAAGGCAATGTTTTAATAAAATTTAAATAAACCTTTGTTTATTTTCGGCAGATTTAAAACGCGTTTAATGTGCTGTTTCGAACGGTTTTTAAATCTTTTGAATAAAATACACTAATTTTCGTTAATGGATATAAAGCAGTCTAAACAACTAAAGCCCACACATATAATTTAACTTGGTTTGTAATAAACCATGTATTTTAATAAGTTAATATTTTCTTTTTTTCAGAACGTGAAAATAAAAGGGACTCTCCATACTAGTTTTGACCACGTAATGGGCACGTTTTAAAGTGTGTCGGTAGGATGTTATACCTAATAACACATGACGCTAGACTGCACAATATCAACAGTCAAATAACATCTATACATACATCGAAGTAGTGAGAAGCTTAAAACTCACTACTGTATTTATAGATATTTTTTGACCATAAGACATATATATATATATATATATATATATATATATATATATATATATATATATATATATATATATATATATATATAAATAGATAAGTTTTTGTCCGTGTAATTTAAAATAAAATAGAATCAAATATTGGCGAAGCGGACGTGAAAATTTGTCAATCTACATGATTCTCGTGTTAAAAAAGTGCGGAGCATTCCAAAAATATGGAAAAACTCCGGGTTCGACATATGGCGACAGCGCTGTTTCGTCCTAATATGGGACTCGTCAGGCCACCGCATTCGGTACAAACCATCATCTCACCTTTGCATCCTATAAACCTGAGTTTAAAATCATAAAACAGCAAACAAGACGACAATTTATTTACTTGTTTGGCTTTGAAACACGCTGAACGATGCTCTTATGGTGGGATCGTTTGGTGCGACACGTGGCTTTGGCTGCTAAAATAAGCGGTAGGCTTGGTTGCGAGTACCGAAAAATGCGACCCCTATCCTTTGGGCAGCGCGTTTCATGTGCTCGATTTTACATATTTCTGTTTTAATTCACTCGAAATTCATCAAAGGCCACCATCAGTTCTCAGTGAGTAACGAAACGAACCGCACTTAAAAATGCCAAATGAGATTTTGGCGAAACGTCGTAAAAACGATTTTTTGAACGAACGGATTAAAACCCGGAATAATCAAACCAATATATATATATATATATATATATATATATATATATATATATATATATATATATATATATATATATATATATATATATACTCTCATCGATATTTGTGAGAATCTCTAAAAGAAATAATGTTAATGACTGCTCAGACCTAAGAATCAATGCAATAATATGCCACATATTAAAAATGCTGTTGATAATCATACAAACCAGAAAATTGCCCAAGTGACACACAACTACAATTCAAATCCAATGCTACCAGAAAAGCGCTCTTCGGGATGAATGTTTTCGTACAGAGATGCTTTAAATGAACCATGACATAGCTATTTTATTGACTTTGGAAAGGCATTTGATAAAGTTAGACACTAAAACATGTTGAAGATTGACGATACTGAAAAACAAAGATAATAATAGTCGAAATATAAGATTAAAATCTAGTCTATACTGGAACCAAATAGTTAAAGTAATAGTGGAAGGTACTGCTATTCAATATGTATAGCGAGGTCATGTTTAATAAGGTACCAGCAGGGATTACAGTACATGAAGAAGTTGTTAACAACTTATGCTACGCATGTGATCCCTGAAATCGTATAGCCTTGAGATTTCCAACATTTAGACCGGGATATAATGAGTGACACCAAACAATCATAGTTTTTTACTCTCAGGTGGGATACAGTGGATGTTAGCATCGAGTTCTTGTTTGAAATTTTCTCACTGTGCTTTATTAAAATTACATCACGACCAGGAAACCGAGTCTGCAACAGGAAGTTGTAGATCTGTTTCAATAAAAAGAGGTTGGTGTTGGCTCTGGGAGAAGTTGGAGAGCATTGTTTTAGTGAATGGATGTAGGGGAGCACTATTGGGGTTTTAACGAAATAAAGCAGATGTTGAGATTAAACTATCTATTTCATCTGCCAAAGAGGAAGTTAGGCATGTTTTTGGCATCAAACAGGAGGCGGGCGTGGTTATTATCTACCCAGTTTGTAAGAATTGTACCTTTTTTATTATTGATCTTGTAAGCTTATCCATTATAATAGCTTTTAAAGTTTTCCCAGTATAGTATTGTTTCATTTCTTCTAAATACGGAGCGTTTTTGTCAGAGAGTATGTTGATATATTATTACGTTTCTTTTTATTTTGAAAAATCTTAACTCACATTGCTTTGAGATTTGTTAACAATTTGGCTCGCTATTTCATTTTGAATTTTTTAATATGAGTTTTACCACTTGAATTTTAATTTTTCATTTTCCTTGAATATATACAGGGTGATTCAAAAATCGATCACGAAACTTAAGGGGGTGATTCTAATTGACAAAATAAGGGTAGAGCTTCATATAATTTTTTTTCAAAATGTCATTCGTTTTCGAGTTACAAGCCGTCCAAGTTCAAGTTTTTATTTTTTGTTTTTTGAATTACTCGCTTACAGGAAGACCGATTTGACTAATATTTGAAAGATAGGCTAAGTCTTCTGCGCTTCATCATTTTAGTAACAATTCACATTGATTGTTTGCCGCTAGAGGGCACTTTACCTACATTGAAAATTGTTTTTTTGTTATAATTTTTTAGTGTTGACAGCTACAGTAGTTTTTGGCATAATTTCTGAAAGACTGATGCCAGGCCTTTAAAAAAGGTGCTCTTTATTTACATCGCTAAAACCAACGGTTTAGACGTAAATCACCCTTAAAAATTAAGTGGTAAATTTACTTTTCTCACTTCATTACCACCAGCTACCAGGTAAATAGCTATCAAAGTATACTAGAGCTGTCAGTTTAACATCAAATAAATTCGCTTTTTAAACTATTTAATTTATAATCTTAAAATAACTAATAATGGCTAATCAGTAAATATTCATATTATGGATTATTGCGATATACATTTAATTGATAAAAATTAATGAAACAGTACTAAACAAACTAAAAAAGATTCTCAAAATGTCCCCCATTTTCTTCCATACATTTCCTAACACTCTTCAAAAAATGTCGCCTAACTCGATGAAAAATTTCTGGTGTTTCTTTAATAATTTGGCACTTTTCGATTATCCTGAAGCGAAGATCCTCGACGTTGATTACTGGAATATCGTACACCAATTGTTTCAAATGAGCGCAAAAGAAAAAATCCATAGGATTAAGGTCTGGTGACCTCGCTGCCCATGCCAATGGTCCACTTCGTCCTATCCATCGCTCAGGATACGTTGCATTCAAATACTGTCGGACACGTATACTAAAGTGGGGCGGAGCTCCGTCTTGGAGGATCCACATGTTGGCCCTTACTTCCAATGGCACATCTTCCAGATACAATGGGAGACGATTTTGGATAAAATCTAAGTATACGTCACCAGTTAATGGGCCATCAAAGAAATGAGGACCAATAAGGTAATCTCCTATTATCCCTGCCCACACATTTAGTGAAAATCTACGCTGATGTTTCGTTTCTACCACATTGTTTGGGTTCTCGTAAGCATATGTGTGGATGTTGTGTAGATTTGTTATGCCATCACGAGTGAAACCAGCTTCGTCAGTGAATAATATGACGCCAATTAATCGATTATCGTGTTCATACTTAGCTAGGATCTGATTGCACATTTCCAACCGTCTCGGCCGATCATCGTCATAAAGAGCCTGCACCTTTTTTGAATGAAACGGGTAGAGTTGTTCTTCTCTTAGTATCCTCCATGAACTAGCCTGACAGAGCCGCACTTCATTCCCAATTTTTCTAGTACTAATACCTGGATTATCTTCAATAATTTCAAGCACTCTTTCTTCTTGTTGCACGTTTCTAGCAGTTCTAGGTCTTCCCCTATTTCCATTATAACTTTTAAAGGAACCACATTCCGCAAGCCTCCTGTGTACACTGGAAAATGTTTGAGCATGAGGGATATTTCTTTCCGGATAACTCTCCATATAATATCTTCTTGCCAACTCTGCATTACCATTTGCTTTTCCATAACAAAAATGGATATCACAATATTCGATATTTGAATATTGGTGATTAGCCATTATTAGTTATTTTAAGATTATAAATTTAATAGTTTAAAAAGCGAATTTATTTGATGTTAAACTGACAGCTCTAGTATACTTTGATAGCTATTTACCTGGTAGCTGGTGGTAATGAAATGAGAAAAGTAAATTTACCACTTAATTTTTAAGGGTGATTTACGTCTAAATCGTTGGGTTTAGCGATGTAAATAAAGAGCACCTTTTTTAAAGGCCTGGCATCAGTCTTTCAGAAATTATGCCAAAAACTACTGTAGCTGTCAACACTAAAAAATTATGACAAAAAAACAATTTTCAATGTAGGTAAAGTGCCCTCTAGCGGCAAACAATCAACATGAATTGTTACTAAAATGATGAAGCGCAGAAGACTTAGCCTATCTTTCAAATATTAGTCAAATCGGTTTTCCTGTAAGCGAGTAATTCAAAAAACAAAAAATAAAAACTTGAACTTGGACGGCTTGTAACTCGAAAACGAATGACATTTTGAAAAAAAATTATATGAAGCTCTACCCTTATTTTGTCAAGTAGAATCACCCCCTTAAGTTTCGTGATCGATTTTTGAATCACCCTGTATATATATATATATATATATATATATATATATATATATATATATATATGTAAAGGTTATTACAATCCAAACGGCTTTGCACTTCCTTCAAGGATTATTGACTCACACCAGGTATACAAAGACACCAAAAGTATAAAGCTCTGCGAGTACTTCCTACAAACTTTCGGACGGTTCGCGCGGTTGCAAGGAGAAATGCTTTCTGAATCGGTTTATACAGATGCTCACCAAGGACCAGGCCCTTGATGTTCTGCAGATAGTTCTTTGGTATCACTCCAGTTGTTGATAGTATTATGGGAATCGTCTGGACGCTGTTCATAACCCACTGTCTGCGGATTTGCACCTCCAAATCGCTGTATTTAGCAGTCTTCTTATTGTATTTTGTAACCTAGTCTATTATAAGCAACTGTTTGATCTGTTAGAATCGTTCGTTCCCAATTTAACTTGAACTCATTGTTTTCAAGAATAAGCTCCTGATTCTATTTGTAGTAAGGCACTTTTCCTACCTGCAATAAGTTTTATTTATCTGCTAACTCTTGGTGAAGTATCTTAAGGGCTGAGTCGTGTTTTTCCTTATACTGGGTTGCAGCAACAGCTTGGCATCCTCCAGTTATGTGCTGGATTATTTCTGATGTTCGGCAGCCATATCTACATTGGTCATTTTGTACTGAGGTATTTCTGATGATGAACTTCCGATAGTTCTTCATCGGAATAACCTAGTCTTGGATAGCTAACAAGAAGCATTCCGTTTCTGGAAACTTCTGTCCTGAAGTCAACCAGTAATTCAACGCTGAGTTATCGACATTATCATGATGACCATCAATGAAGTGGTTTGTGTAGCCAGGCTTGAAATTTTTGTTGGTCTCCTCGGCGGTAAGAAGCAATATCCCGCTCCTTCAGCTGTAGGCGTTGAATCGTCTACCTCGCATATTGCTCGATGTAGTGTGGAAGAGTCCGCTAACCGGTGAAAATATGAACGTAAGTTTATTATTTTTTGATCGACCTGCTTACCAATATCGACAAATCCTCTTCCTCCTTCGTGTCTTGGAAGCATTGTACGTTCAATAGTAAAGATTATTTATTTCTACAAGGTGTATTAAAAAAAATTCTTTTTTCCTTACTTTCTTCGATTTTGTAAGGTCTGTTAGTGTTTAATTTTACTTGACCGCGTCTATTCAAAGTTTTCTATATTAGATTCGCTAATGACTTAGATATGAAATGTAATGAATTACGGGCTAGGTATTAATTTTACCACCATGCTACAATACCAAATAGATCTTTGTCGCTTGTACTAACCCCCTCAAATTCATATTACGAAATAAAGTTATAACTTAAAAAAAACAACTAAAAAAGACGTAAAACAGAAACGAATGCAGGCCGCATCTCCGGCTCCGAGGGTCATATTTCACACTTAACATCCGTTAAAACCCGTGAATTATTTTGTTAGTTTCGTTGAGATATGGTCGCCTTGAGATAGCGCGTCGGCCGTTGTGAGAATAAAAACATGTTCATGGGAAAATTTAAAGTTTTTGAAAGGGGGAAGCTTGCAATTGTTTAATTTCATAGAAAGACATTGTCTTTTCGAATTTACTAATAAAACTTAGCCACTCGAAAGAAAAGGATTATTTCTTTTAATTTTTCTTCTCGGGAATACTTTGGACTTTACGAGGTGTCTGTCCAATGTAACAGCTATAGTATTCATTACATTTCAACTTATACACTCTTGATTTTTTTAAATTTATTATATCTATTTTTAAAATTAAAGATTACGTTATATAATTCGGTTCGAAGATTTTCAATATAATAATCAATTTTATAAACAAACAGCCATTCTAACGATCGATTAAGTCCTCTGTTAGCTGAAATATTTATGTCAGAGATCGAGGAATAAACATGATGAAAAATTTTTATTTTGGTATAGATACGTCGAAAATATTTTGGTATATTTAAGGGGAAATAAATGAAAACCTTGAAAAAATTCTCAAACATTTAAACTCTATACATTCCAAAATCAAATTTACACCAGAAATAGAAGAAAATAACTCGATAAACTTTTCAGATTTAAAAAGCTAGGAAATAACCACAAAAACGAGACAATTATATATATATATATATATATATATATATATATATATATATATATATAGGAAACCAACTTTCACTGACAGTACAGTTCATGGCTCCCTTCACCCTAAAGTATGTAAATAGCAGCATACAGGGCAATGATACATGTCTTCTCTATACCATTTTCTAAAGAAAATTTAGAGAAAGAATTTGACACAATCAGAAAAATAGCAAATGAAAAAGGTTATTCACTGTCCGAAATAAATGCAGTCATTAGCCAAAAAAAAAATACTTTGAATTTAATCTATACGCAGACCAAAGAACAAAAGGTTACTTTTTTTTGGGAAATTTCTAGGACAATATCAAACATCCTTTGCAAAGACAAATATAACATAGCCTTTAAATCTTCCATAAAGATAATATAAAAATACTGGACCGCGGATCCTATAGAAGAAAGTTGGCTTACGTTTAGAAAGAGACAGAGCTTTTTCGATCTCTCTCTTTCTAATGTCAGAGCTAAGAACGACACTTCAAACCTTATTGCATATCATTGTCACCTGACTGAAATAAGAAAGAGAAGTAAAACTCATTGAAAATTCTCTCTCTTTTTAAGCGTAAATCAACATTCTTCGATAGGATCCGCAGTTTATTAAGGTAATATTAATTACTCTTATGTCTATGAAATCTCGTAACAGATTATCTAACCTAATCTTTAATGATAAAGACAGACATTATAAATATAAAAAGTCAGGACTTAAACTATAGTTTATTCAAGAACTACAGAGAGTAATAAATCATTTTTTCGAGCTATCGGTAATTTTATTATCAATTAAAGACATTTTTAGGACATTTGACGTTTCAGTATATTTATTTCTAAAACCATCTGCAGAACTACAATTAAACACTAAAAAGGGATTCAAACGTAATTAGTTTTTATATGTTACAGACAATTTAAATAAAAATTGTGTTTACGTTGGTAAACAATACTTATCTAATTCGTAGTTAAAGTCAGTGAAGCTATCTTCGCTCAAATTAACTATAATTGGTTACTCTATCTTACTGATCATGAGATCGAGTTTCCACATTTTCTTTTATTCTTTTATCATATGTATTATTCCCAATTTTCTGCCGTAACTTTATTCAAAAAAATCTTTTACAAGTTCAGTTACTAATTTTGTAAGTTTTGTGATTTCTCAATTCTACCTTTTACTTGAGAGAGATATTTCCTTTTCCAACGGACATTTTCTGGACGATCTATAAGAACAGATTTCCTATCTGGTTTTTCCCAGCAAAAAATAAGTTTTCTGAGCAATTTCCAGAGCTCAGTTCTTTTAATTTCAAGTAAATCCCGATCTTTATTGATTTTGGTTAGAATTTTGTCGACGGTTGGGATCTGCCTCTCATAATAAAAGTATGTACAACTCCTTTTATGACAGTTTACATCTCTTCTTCCAACGAGGTTTTTCATCTGCCTGTGATGGAATGTGGCTTGGGAGTACTAATAATTCCAGTCGTTTTTTTCTCCTTCAGTATTCGGTACATAGTAGATTTTCCAACTCCTGTCATGTTGGAACACATCTAAACAGAGCTTTTAACATTACTATCTAGATATTGATATCTTAAGGCATCATAAACATTCATCGTAATAAGTTTTTCGTTGAGGAAAAAATGCCCAGGTTTAACCATTTTAGAATAAATATAGATGTGGAAGCCATATCTTTTGGGTATCTCACTAATCTCAGATAAAATATAAAAACAAGCACAAACAAGATAAATCACTAAGGACACACTGTAAGGTGTACTTTGCTCACTGACAGAAATTAAATTGAACTATCAAAAATTTTATTGTTGCGGTAAATTTATAAAAGCTTATAATATTTAAATATAATTAGATTTACGGCAGTTCTCAGTTACATGCGGCACTGGAGCAGGTACATTGGATGTTTCGGTAACAGTTTTATTACTCTCTCTAGTTCTTGAATAGAGTATAGGAATGTGTATACTTGCGATCGCCCCTCCCCTTCTCAAGAGCTTTGAGTTCAGGAAAATAGAACCGATTCTGCCTTTTATATTAGGAATGTGTTTGCTGCTGGCACTCCCCCCGCTGACAACTCGTCGGCAACTTATTTTTTCTTGTGACGGCCCCCTCCCCCTCTCTAAGAGCTTCAAATTCAGAAAAATAAACTCGACCCTGCCTTTAACACTAGAAATGGGAATGTTGGTGGTGTGTCCTCACCCCCCCCCCCCTCCGTCGATTACTTGCTTTCGCTTGCCATACTGTACTTTTCTGATATCACCGCTGGATCCGCCCCTGATGGAGAACATGTTGTTGTTTCATAATATGTCAGATATTACATTATATATATTATGTATACACTTTTGATGTATAAGAAAGTAAGGTGCTAGCATCAGTGCCTGGTTTCTTTAAACGTAAAATTAGAGAATCAGTCGAAATTTGTAAATATCCAAATAATATTAATAGAGATGCAGGTTACAGTCTATATCACTCGTGGAAATCGGTTGTAAAGCTGTACCATGGTTCGCTCAGCACTAGTCGGGTATAAATACCAAGCTGTAGCTTCTCGATAGTCATTCAGTGTTCTAATCTCGTGAAGTGAAGATCCCTGAAGATGTCTAGTGCAATCGTAGGCGAAACGTCGAATAATAATTCCAATTTAACACGGTCTAAATCCAAGCACCATGATTTTCAACTTGACCAAAGCCGTGAAAGCTTTTGTTCTTTATTATAATTTTCTTGTTTCAACTCAAAACTGTTCAAATTCCAAACAATTTATGTCATACCCTTATGATAAAGTTCTTAAAATGACATGAAATCTTCTAATAAGATTTACGACCAATCCTGTAATTTCGACCCTCAATATAGCGTTTGTATTTTGTAAAGGGTCAAGCAATCTACTATCCCTTCTATTTGTGAGTTCGATGCCTGAAGTGGTAAATATATATTTTTTCCAATATAACGTACACGCTTCCTTTACGAAAATTAATTTACATATTCATAACAAATATATATTTTTATTTTCGTAATGATAAAGAAAACGTACCTAAACCTATAAATATTCAAATTTCTTTATCTTGCTATCTGCAGTTTTGGCCCGAAATCCGCAATTTCAGAATTTATTATTTATCTAATTCGAGCCGAAAATGGAAAGATACAATAATTTATTGATATTCAGACTATTGTGGGAAAACGAAAACTGGTTCTCGGTCCAGAAATCGAGATTCTCATCCGGAAGGAAGTTAAGAAAATAGAACACGATGGAAAAAGAAGGAAGAAGTGATGCGCATTGGGGCAATGGGGCACTAGAGTTGGCAGCAAATGAAAAATTTTAGTGTGCATTTCGTTATTAATGTTTTTTTTTTATATTACATTCCATCAAAACAAAAACATACCACTGAAAAGGTACTAGTATTTAATACTATAATAATAATAATTTATTCATATCAAGGTACAATATATATATATATATATATATATATATATATATATATATATATATATATATATATATATATATATATATATATATATATAGGTTGTAATTACAGTAAAACAATTTTACACTTTCCACAAATATTTTAATTTTAATCACTCGACATGTTTCGCAAACACTGTTGCTTCTTCAAAGGAGTATTACAAAATGAACATTAAAAGATAAAAACAAAGTGGTCTTGATACATGTAAAATAAGGTTTACAATTCAGAATAAGAGGAAATTCCATAATTATATTTCCAAGAAAAGTTAAGGATAACTAAACAGGTTCAATAAGAGTGATGGGTCTAAATCTATTTGGTCATTAAGCAAATTATTGGAATTTTTGAGTTTATTTATTTCCAGGGATTCAAGCAAATTTAGTTTTAAACCTTTGTTTTCAATGTGTAATATGTCATAATTATGGTTGAAGGTATGGTTTTCTTCTATTAAATGATTGGAATAGTTAGAATCAGTTTTATTTTTTATATAACTAATGTGATGTTCATTAACACGTTTATTAAAGTTTCTACCAGTCTGGCCTATATAAACTTTAGGACAATCATTACATTTTAATTTGTAAACACCGCAATTGTTTCCTTTGTTTGATTTGGTTTTACTATTTTTGATATGTTTACCTAGAGTATTAGTGGTTTTGAAAGCTATATTAATATTCAAGTTTCTCAGAAATTTACTTATTCTATTGCTAATGTGGCCTAAGAAAGTAATTACTTTATATTTATTATTGTTTTCTTTTTTTGTAGGAAAAACTAAGTTTATGGCTTTATTATATAGTTTTTTATTTAGTATTTTGTCTATTATTTTTGGGGAGTAACCATTATTTATAGCAATTTGTTTAATGATGTTTAGTTCATTTTGAAAGTTGATTTTGTTAAGAGGTAAAGATATCAATCGATGTATCATACTGAAAAAAGATGCTAGTTTATGTTGTATTGGGTGTGAAGATGTATTGTGGATTGTAATATCAGTATGGGTGGGTTTATGATAAATAGAAAAGTCATGCTTATTGTTTGTTCTTTTAATTGTTAAGTCTAAAAAGTTGGTAGAGTTATTGAATTCTTTTTCTATTGTAAATTTTATGTTGTCGTGTATGTTGTTAATAAAATTTAAGAAATGGTCTAATTGTCTGTTTGTACCCGTAAAACAAGCTAAAACATCGTCTACGTATCTAAACCAATAGATAAATTTATTAAAAAGGGGGTTTTTTGAAATAATTGATTCAATATGGTCCATGAAAATTTCCGCTAGGAGAGGGCTTAGAGGGTTACCCATCATAAGTCCTTCCTTACTGGTGTAAAATTCATCGTTAAATTCAAAATAATTTTGATTCAAACAACTTTCTAAAGCATAAAGAATTTCTTGATTTTTAATCACATTGTCATTTTTCTTAATTAAAAGTTTTTTAACAAGTTCTATTGTATGTTCAATAGGTATACTAGGGAATAGATTGGTAACATCAAAGGAAACAAATTTGGCGTTATTTGGTAGATTTAAGTGTTTAATTTTTTCGACCAGATCGTAAGAATTTTTAATAGAATATTTAGCGGAGAAATTTGTGTTAATTTTTATAATATCAATTAAATATTTTGAGAGTTTATACGAAGGGGCAGTAAAGAAAGATACTACTGGTCTAATTGGGTTTCCAATTTTATGAATTTTTAAGAGAGAGTACAGTTTGGGAGGTTGTGGGTTCATTAGGGTAAATTTGCGTAAATCCCAGTCTGAAAACAAACTTTTACAGTTTTGTATAACTTGTTTTATAATTTTTTGATATTTATTAGTGGGGTCTATTTTTAGTTTTATGTATTTAGTAGGGTCTAAAAATCCTAGAGTTTTACTAATGTAATCAATTTTATTAATAGCTATTACTGTATTACCTTTGTCGGCTTTAGTAAAAACTATATCTTTGCGTTTTTCTTTAATTTGCTTAATGACTTTTGTATCTTGTTTTGGAAGTGAATCTATTAAAAAATGTTTTTTAATCAAAGAAGAGGCTTCATATTTGTAAATAAGATTATTAGGAATATCTTTTAGTGCCAAGTCTGTATCAACCCCAAGAATTTCTGAAGAGTTTGTAGTGATTTTATCTTGAATGTTATGTTTGAAGCCTTTACTTAATAAATTAATTTCATCCTTAGAAAAATTAATTTTACTTAGATTAACAAATCTATCATAGAACTTGTGGTTAGAAAAAGAGCTTTGGGGTTGTTTTAATTTAACTGTGTTTGATTTAGAAACGAGAAATTTAAGTTTCTTTTTTTGCTTTAAATATTTTTTGTTAATAATATTACTTACATTTTCTCTAGTGTCACGATCCAAAACAAGAAACTCTATTGAATGTAATCTATGTAAAAGTTCAGTATGTACTACTTTAAGATAAACACTGTATATTCCACGTTTTTGAAACTGACCTTTCTTCTCAGCTGATAACCATTTCTTTAAACCTGCTGTAGAACCTAACTGTGCGGCTTTGCTGTTGTTGTTAGTGTTGAGTTTCATATATTTTGGGAAAACGCCTTTTCTTGAACATTGATTAAAAAACCACAAATTTTGGGAACAAATTGCGATTTTTAATAGAAATTTGAAATACCAGGTAGCCAGGAAACTTATAGAAGCTTCTTTTAACAAAACTATAGATTCGGCTTTTACTTGGTGGAAATTCATTATAACTATAGGTTGTAATTATAGTAAAACAATTTTACACTTTCCACAAATTTTTTAATTTTAATTTTAATCAATATATATATATATATATATATATATATATATATATATATATATATATATATAATATATATATATATATATATATATATATATATATATATATATATATATATATATATATATGTTGTTGCGTAGTGTTTCACGGATGGGAACATGTAATTCAGTTTTAGTCCGGGAATACATCCGTTCGTTCGTTTGGTTTCCTGTAGAAGTTTGCAGACGTTTCGGCAAAATCTCATTTGTCATCTTCTGTGTTTGGTGGTTGTAGATCAACTGAAAGAAAATTTAACGTACAGCGTGCTTTATACGCGGTCGCAGATAGTTGGTTGGCGTTGGCTCCGTCTTCTTCTCGAGCTCCACCGTTGGTGTCAGTTTAATCGTGGCATGCGTGTGGGCCAATGGTCCCGCTTAAAGAGAGTTTTCCAAGCAGAAGGAAGATTAAGTACATCGTTTCTTTTATTCAGAGTGCCGATCTTTTCAATTTCGATGGATTCACGAACCAATCTTACCCTGTAGTGTTTTATTTTGGTGATTTGCTGGCCGGTGTTAAAATCAATTTTGTGTCCTGTCTTGTGCCGGTGTTCAAAGAGCGCCTATGTTGTCTGTTTGTTTCTTATATTGAGTTTATGTTCTTCTAGTCTAGCTGATATACGTATATTTTATTGCAGGTGCCATATGCGATTTTATATACACCCTGATTTTCTAGATTGATTTTGTCTTTTAGATTTCTTAAAGAAGAGCCTATTGTTTTACATGGTTTGTAACCTGTAGATATGTTGTATTTCCGGAGTAATCTGCCGATTCTGTCTCTTGAGTCTTTTATGTAAAGAAGTATGGTGATTTGTCTATCCTCAGCAGGTGGCCTTGTTACTTGCGTTGGTTTTTGTTGCAGTTTTATTGCCTTATTTATTGTTGGTGTCTTGTAGCTGTTTTCTTGGAGGGCTCATTTTATGTGGGACTGTTTCTTTTCTTTTCCTTGGTCATCAGTTAGGCAAATTTAGGCTATAATTTATCTAACATTCTGAAAGTAATATATTTCAAGAAAAAGTACTATAGCAAAATTATTGAAGTTATTTAGTAATTTTTGGAATCATTATATTAATTTTTTTTGTTAATAATAAAGATAAATTTGTAAAACAACTTATCGATATTATAACACAAAAAATTAAAACAACCAAGCACCCAAATGTGATATTTCAATTACTTACGAATATCAGAAATTATTAAATTTTCCAAGAGGACATTTTTTAAGTACAAAACGATACAATTCTTTTTCATTTTGCGGCCAAAAATGAAAAGTTTTAGGCGGGCTTTTCTTCCGATTCTAATATCGTTGACATCAAAAATTCATGGGCTTTTGTATCTTTTCCTGTTCAGAAATGGCAATTCAGTAAAATTAGGTCGTAAAAAATATCTTGATGACAGACAACAACGTCCGGATTGTCTGATGGGTATTATTTTATTTCGTATTATTTTTATTTTTGGTCCGAGTATTTTTTTATCAGTTTGTTTAATGAAGTAAGAAAGATTTTGTTTGAAAAAAATATTTTTCCACAATAATTTTTGAAATGTGATTAACAATAAAATGTTTGAATCAAACAGTTTTTTTCTTCGAAATGTTAAATCTGTATAAAAATGTCATATATATATATATATATATATATATATATATATATATATATATTATTTTTTTGTTTTTCTTGGGGTTATGGTCCGTTTAAAAATGGAAATTAAATGTAATGGTGGTGTTGTATTTTATATTACATTTTTTTTAATACATTAACGTTTCGGTAATTTTTTTTACCTTCGTCAGAATGTGTGTAGCTAAAAAAACAAAGTATTTGGTTGATTTTACTATTAAAATATTTACCTATTATTTATTTAAAAATTTTGTTCTATTAAAAATTTAATTTTCGCGAGATTCACAGAGTTCAAGATGACCACGTGTGTCATCTTGAAGTTAAGATGGTACTGAGAGAACAGATGGTATTTTTTTGTAGGTAATGAGGGTTGTTTTGGCTATTGTGGGTTAAAAAGGTCTAGTTCGAAAGTGCAATGCGTTTTTGGTTTTAGAATTTTAATTTTTTTGGTTCTTATTTTATAATGTTATTATATATTTTGCTAAGTTGTTTGGTATCTGCCTTAGCATTTACTGCATGTTTGTTTTTTTTTGTATTTCTATCATCTCTAGGATTTCTCGTTTTTTTGTATGGTTTTCCATTTTCAAGATTTTTACTTTTTCAAAGTTAAAGGAGTGGCGATTTTCCGTGCTGTGTGTTGTTAAGGCCGTTTTATTTTTTTTGTCGTATTTGTGCCCATTTAATCGATTTTTTAGATGTTGGCTTCTTTGGCCTATATATTCGCCTTCCCAGTCTTTGCATGGGATACTGTAGACGACATGTGTTTTTTTATCTTTTGGTATTTCCGATTTAAGTTTACTGTAGCAATTTTTTAGAAGGTTGTGACCCTTATGGCTGACAGTTATGTCGTATTTCTTGGACGTATTTTGAAGTTTTTCAGATAGTGTCGAAATGTATGGAAGTGATACGTATTTTTCGTGTTTCTGTTTTGATTTAATATTTGGTGAATTTTCGTTATAAAATTTGTGAATTCTTTTTTCAAAAAGATCATTGACCAGGTTTTCGGGATAGTTGTTTATTTTTAAGGCTTCTTTTGCTTTTTGGATGGCCAGTTTTCGGTATTCCGGATCTGATAACTTAATGCTGCGATCACGAGACCTATAACCACGGTTTTTTTTGTGAGAGAGGGGGTGTTGGGATTTAAAATGTAAATATCTGGATGACCATGTTTTTTTAGTATACCATTCAGTTTTTATGGTATTGTTAATGTGGTGTAAGGTTAGGTCGAGGAAATTTATTTTATTTTGTTTTTCTGTTTCTATTGTAAACGTAGTTTAGGGTGGTAGGAGTTAAATTTTTCTAATACAGAGGTACATAGGTTTTGTGGTACAGCTGTGATGCAGTCGTCAACGTATCTATAGAAGAAGGGCAATTTGAAATCAAGCTTTTTTATTACAGTTCCCTCAAGGTCCTCTAATACAAGTTGTGCTATAACACTAGAAATGGAAGCTCCCATTGCACATCCCTCTATTTGTTTATAAAATTTATGGTTGTGTATGAAGTATGTAGAGTTTAAAGTTAATTCAAGTGCATTTAAGAATTCATTTAAGGGTATATCGGTGAATGATTTAATTTGGTTCTACTTTTTTGTTACTATTTCTTTTAATAGTAAAATCAATCAAATACTTTGTTTTTTTAGCTACACACATTCTGACGAAGGTAAAAAAAAAATTACCGAAACGTTAATGTATTAAAAAAAATGTAATATAAAATACAATACCACCATTACATTTAATTTCCATTTTTAAACGGACCATAACCCCAAGAAAAACAAAAAAATAAAAAATATTTTAATAAAGGTCCAAGAAATAAATAAGAAATACCTCATCCTCCTCATATATATATATATATATATATATATATATATATATATATATATATATATATATATATATATATATATATATATATATATATATATATATTGCTACACTGGTATTTATTTAGAGGCGCAAAACAAAAGAAAAAAGCTGTCTTGAGCGAGCAGAGCAGAGTTGGAAGTTAGAGGCGGCACCAGTTAGCAAAGTGCCGAGCTAGCCCCTATTCCGCAGAGTAGGGGTGGGTATTTATTATAGGTGCGACCGAGTTTTAGCCAGGTAAGCTCGGAAAACCCCCCACGTTGTTACTCGGGCCTAGCGTCCAACCCAGCTCTATATCTTGTTGCTCAACATGTCAAAATAAAAACACACTGCAAAAACTGACAAGAAGTTGTGGGATAAATGAAACTCAAAAATGTTAAAAAGAAAGAAATATTTATATTAATACTCTGAATCTTGATGATGGCGAAGTCCTGAGTTGTTGTTGATCTGGACTTCTTCTAGCTTCTATGGTGGAATTTAGGCTGAGGGTGGATACGGGTACACTACTACTTCAGAGGGTAGACCTGAGTTGTATCCTTGACCCCAAAGTGTGGATTGCTTAGACCCCTAAAGGTAGACCCCGTTTTTCTAGGGTCAGACTGATTCCTGATGATAATGCCAAGGGGCCGACAAAATCCCTGTTTCCAGGGCGTATCACGATAACTAGCCAAAAAAATTCTAAATCACACAAATCACCACAGTGTTATCGAGGCACGCAAAAGAAATTTTCCATCAAAACCAGCAGGATGGCGGCAATAAATTGGGATGGAAATTTCTCGACTCCACAATACAAAACTTCACAGGAAAAAGTAGGGTTGACAGTTAAATTCTGGCCATTTTATAGGGAGCCCGAAACCTGCGCTGTATGAGCTTCTTTTTCCCTCGACATAGGGCGCGAGACAAAAGGGACCTTAAACAAGTAGCAATTTGATAAAAGAATGACAGCTCAACATAGTGGGCTTAAACAGCATTGCTAACTCGTTGACATTTCCGACTCGGAATGAAATAGAACTTAATTTTTGATCCCTAAAATAGGAAATAAGAATTTTCTCTTAGCTATTAGCTACACGGTATTAGTTACTTGTCCAAATTTCCTCCTAAAATGCAACGGCCTAAAAGAATGCAAATTTTGCCTAAACGTCAACTGAAAAGGTCACATAACCCCAACAAAAGGTAAACAAATCCTTAAAAATACTACAAATAAAAATTCGGAAAACTGTGACCAAGATAGATAAATGTAACAATTTAATTTGAAATAATCAGCACAAAAAAAAGATATCTTATTAAAAGGTAAATAACAACATTCTATTTAAATATAAACAACCTAAAGCAGTGACGTAGAGTTGCATACCAAAAAATACAAGTTATGAAAGAATTTTAATTAGGGCTGTATTTCTTATAGGCAAATTACTGAAAGATAAAGAAAATAATTAAGTTGGGAAGAAAATTTGCAAGGGAGTGAAATTTGGAATAGCTCGAAAAGCAATTGGACTCAAACATGCAATGAATATTAGGCTGTTATAGGAAGGAGAAAAGAGAAATGCTTAATAACAATGATATAGTGCTGCCCTAAACGCGAATATTAACAAAAAGAAGGTAAAATGAACCAAATCTATACTATATATATATATATATATATATATATATATATATATATATATATATATATATATATATATATATATATATATATATATATGTTTATACGGCTTTCACGGATTCCTCCGTATGAAATGCATTAGCAGTGGTTATATCCACATTATGCTGTTGTAGTGCACATTCAGCAAAACGTACATCCATATGCAACTCCGTATATAAATGACGTAAAATATGAAATAGTAAAACCGATCTGTCCTTTGCACACCCAGGTGCATGTCGGTACCCTAATGAGTCTAATGAGAGACGAAACATGTACCTCTGCCGTATCACTGTGGCGGGGTGACAAGCTTTTGACGTTCTTCTCGGTATGGTAGTACCTGTAGGCCACCATCTCGATGGTGGTGGAATAGGATAAATTGTGTTTTATAACAATTTATTTTAACTGTGCAACCTCTAACACAGAGTGCCCCATTTTAAAAGACGCACGCAAATAACTCTAATCTTTCTCTCTCTCTCTCTCTAGCAGCCCAATTTGGTTCACTCCTGGACATAAGCCTCCTCTAGTCTCTTTCATTTCAACCTATTTTCTGCAATCCGGTGCCAGTTTCTACCTGGTTTCCTTTTTATGTCGTCAATCCAGCTTTTTGGGGATCGTTTGATACTTCTTTTTGACAACCTAAGTCTCCATTACAATATATGTTTTGTCCACCGTGTATAGTCTTGTCTAGCGACGTATTCTACCCAGGTCCATTTCAAAGTAGCAATGCGTTTTATCACATTCTCCACTTTAATGCGTCCTCTTACTTCTTCGTTCTTTATTCGGTCACGTGGTGATATTCCCAGCATGATTCTCTCTATTGCTCGCTGTGTAGTACGCAGTTTATTGGGTGCTATAACTGTTAATGTGGTTGTCTCTACTTCATAGGTCATTACTGGAAGAATGCACGAGTCAGATACCCTTCTTTTCAAATTAATGGGAATATCGGAGTTTTTAAGAGCTTATCCCAATCCTCCAACGACTGATCATGACATTCTAATCCTTCTATTTATTTCCGCTTCTTGGTTTTATTTCCCAAGCATAATTAGATAACCTAAATACACATCTTCTTCCACTCTTTGTATTTCGTTGTTTCCTACATAAAGTGGCGTATCTTTTGGGGATATTATTTTGATTTTTGCCAAGTTCATGCTTAGTACAACTTTCTCTGAAGCATTTTCAACTCAGAGAGCGTTTTCTTTAACTTGCCAAATTCTTCACTTATTAGTACCACGTCATCCGCGAAACATAAATGGTTGAGATATCTACCATCGATGCTAATGCCAATTTAGTTGATTAAAGACTTCTTTCAGTGTTAATGTAAAGAGTTTAGGGGAAATCGTATCTCATTTTCTCACCCCTCGACCAATATTTATCTTCTGTATTTCTAAGTCCTCCGTTATCTTTACCTGCAGTGTGGCCTTCGTAAATATATTTCAGAAGATTTCTGTATCTGGAGTCAATACTTGCCTTGTCCATTGCTTGAAATATGACCCATAGCTTGACAGAGTCAAAAGCCTAGCTATAATCAACAAATGCTAGATGGATTTGAATATTATGTTACGTTGTTATTTTTTCCTATTTAAAATCCGGATAAAAATAATAATTTTTACGCTTACCTCCTCCATCATTTACGTGTTTTGTTTTTTTTTTGTTTTGGGAACATATTTACAAATGAAAGAAAACGTTGGCAGTATATCTTGTTTATTAGAATTTGGTTCACAATTATGCTATTATAATCCATAGTAATTGTTCGATAGTCCTTGTTGTTATTTTGTTTAGTTCGTAAGGCTTCTCCCTTTTGTACCTAAAATATAGAAAGGTATTAGTCTTGTACAGAGTGGCTTGGTATGGACTATTTAGTTCGAAATTCTTAATTTAAATTGTATTTTGTGATTATTGTTACCTTCATCGAGAGATCTCGAGTGAGCAGATAATCAATTGGCTGCAGAATCGACAAATTTCTGAGTGGAAGCTCTCTGGATCCTGTTGGATCTTCTATGTCTTCTAGGCACCTTAATTTTCCCATTTACTGGTATAACTTTTTGGAACGTACCTCAATTTTACCAGTTAATTGCTAATGAAATTTCTGGTAATAATTTTAAAATTTCGTATTTTTATTTTCCATTGTTTTGAAGCTTGTCAGTTGTCATTAACGTCGATATACAGATTCCTGTATCTTTTCCCGCTTTGGACCTTTTTCTGGGGACAAGAAAAAAATCGTAGAGTGATAAGGACACTTTCCTTGCAGAGTTGCACTGGAAAGGTCACTTGGCAATTTTGCTAGATTTTAATGAAAAAGATTCGGGTCCTTGACCAAATTTATAGTAAAAGGTTACTTTGTGTACTTTTAAAAGCTGTCTGCTGATTTGGTTTGGTCAGTTCGGGAGACAAACCCGATATCAAATTTTTCTATTTTTTTGTGTTCCACCACAAAAAGGCCACACAACATCACTGGTAAGTCTTTGTTTTAATTTTTGTTTTAATTCTTAAGTATTAATAATTGTACATATATTCAGAAAAGGAATAAGTAACCTAACTCACTCGTAACATAAAAAATTGAGTTCTTTCTAAGTCCATCTTTTGTTTTAGGCTTTTTTTTTTCTTTTTCTTCTTCCTTTCGTTGCCCTCTTGTTGATTTCTCTACGGTACCTGCCTTGGCTACTGTACATACCAGACCACTCGGGCCTTCTTGCGGATATCTCTACAGCACCTGTCTTGCACGCTGTACATACTACCACACCGAGTGATCCAGAGCCTCAACATCAGGACATCAAGCCGCCGTTAATCAGGTTTTATATGTCTTTTTCAGGGGATCATAGACTTTAATGCCTTCGGCATCGCCTGTAAAATTTACAGCCGTTGTATGTTTCTTTTCTTTTGGATATAAAATTAATGAATAATCAGTGTACTTACCTATTCTGTTTCCTCATATGGTACAATTAATCAAATCTCGCAACCGTATGCAGTTGATATCTTTCACATATGTAAAAATGCACATTTATTAACTCAGGTAAACAGGCCTATTTACACTGGCAGAGTGCACTTAATACTATCAACTATATATATATATATATATATATATATATATATATATATATATATATATATATATAGTTGCCAGTTATATTAAATCGCTTTTGTATAGTTAGTACTATAGCCAAAACACATTTTATTAGACTAATTATTTAGTTTTGAATTGTCAAAAACCAGCTGACTGTCCCAGGTTTATTCCTTCGAACAGAGAAGCGCTGGGCCACTCTCGGTGGTTACATTTACATCGTAACACGTAAAAATATAGAAATATTATTTTTTTTTTAATTTTTTGGGTGTTTTTCTTGGAATTGAATTAGATTTCCTGTTTTGTTTTTAGATCGGTCTCTGCCTTAACCTTTAGGGCACTAAAACAGGTGGCGCATTTTACCTAGACCACTCTCCGTTTCCTTGGGAGCTAGCCGGATGAGCCCTAAAAGGTAGAGACTATTACAGAGCCACCTGATTAAAAAAATAAAATAAAGTAGACTCAAATCAGACATCAAAAAGTCTTTATTTATCCAACAAGACTTACACTTATTAATTGACAACAATATATTTTCTTTCATTCTTACAACTATCCCTCTTTTAAATTTTTTTTTAATACAATTATACTCGGTGAATTTTTCAATTAGTAATTTGATGTTTTGTATTTGCTCTTTTGTACTGAAGCCCTTTCGAAACCCGGCTTGTTCTGGAGGTTGATAGGAGTCAAATTTGTTTGTAAGTCTATTAGATATAATCTTTGTAAGCAATTTGTACGGATGTGGCAGAAGACTTATGGGGCGATAATTTCCGATGTAAAATTTATCGCCTTTTTTGTACAGGAGAAAGATTCGGGCATTTTGTCAGTTATCAGGGATTTTACCGCTTTGAATACATTTTTTCAAAAGAATACTCAATGAATGTCGCGTTGCAGACCTTCTGAGTTCCATCATTTCTTTAGATATACCATCTTCACATGTAATGGAAAGACCTAAATATATGTAGGAACAAAAGTTTCTTATTTTCGAATGGGGAAAACAATTTGACCTTCAAAGTCATTTCAAAGTTGAGTTGATATTTTCAAATTGGATTTTCCATTTTTCATTTTGTTTTTGGGGTGTATTTTTTTGAAAATGATTTTTTTGAACTTTATGAGATACCATTTTGATTGGTAATTCCATTACTTCTAACTTTTGTAGACATGTACCTGAGAAAAATGTATATTTTATCGAGTAAAACTCAAAAGTGGACAAATCTACTTTAATTTAGTAGCACTTTGAGATTTTGTCGTATTTGAAGGTCTACGGAACGTATAAAACAATAAAAAGCCTTTTACGTTTTAGTTTCTTTCTCAAATACATATTTAATAGCCTAATGGGCAATGTATGGCGCCGAGTAGGGGAGATATTATATATGAGCAGTCCAGTTTTATATATAAAGTTCGTGACCTGCATATATAATTTACGATAGGAGTAAAAACTGAAAAAATCGTCCATTAGTAAATTAATAGCAATAAAAAAAAACAGTTATTAACCTGATTTCTACTATTTACTGCAGCTTTTTAAGGTCAGTTAGTAAGTAATGTTTTCTGAGGATAATATATTCCACTGGAAGGTATTCGCGACGAAACCGGCAATAAAATGCTATTCCGTTTTGTGTCTTTAAATGAAAATTTTAAGCGGAACTTTCATTTCAGTTGTAATATTGCAGTTATCAATGATTCATAGGCTTTCATATTACATCCCGTTCAGACGCGGCGTTTTCGAAATGAAGCTATCAAAAATTTGTTGCGGGGACAACTGATTGCTATACTCCTCGGTCTTTATTTGCTTTCGTTTTGTTTCTTTTAAACAGGAATGCCTATTTGTAGAGGGTGTTTCGAAAATACATTGGTATTCTTACATAAATGATTTTTTTGTGATGAAATAATGGTAGAGAGAAGGAAAATATTTTATTCATCTTAAAATTAATTTAAAATATTAAAACTTGACATAAATTTTAAATTGTAACAGTGACCTGCACTACAAAATGGAATAGTAATTTAGTCCGTAATTTCTCTATTGTACAGGGTGAGTCAACGATTAGATGAAGTAAGTTTGTGCCTTTTCGGTGAAATTAATAAAGAAACTATATTTATTGTTTGATACAGTTTATTTTTACGCAGATTTTAAAAATATTTAGGACTCTACAGGGTGAGCCAAAAAACTAGGACAGCATAAAGTTGTATTTTTTTAAATGGAACACCCTATATACGAATCATATTTTCGATTTAGCTTATAATTTTAAATCTCTTTTATTAAGGGTTTACTATAACAAAACTTTATAGTTTCTGAGATAATTAAGTTTAAAGAAAAAAAGTCACATTTTCAAGCATCAATTCAATCCTAAATAACGTTTTCAATTTTGTGACAAATATATTCAAATTTAGAATTTAGCAAGGCCAAGGACAAGTTAACATAATTTTTACCTAATATTTGCAATAAAAGCTACAGGGTGTTGAACACATCGGCTCAAATTTGAACAAGTTTAAATGAATAAATATCTTTTTTTTTTAATGGTACACCCTGTATATTTTCATATTATTTAATAGAGTAATAAAAACCCTAAAAGTTTTGTTCAATATATCCTATACCTATTTATAATAGTTTTTGAGATATTTCAGTTTTTCTTATTTTCCATACTTTTTTACTGAAATAGTCTTCATTATCATAGTAGCCATGTAAAATAATATAAAGAAACTACAGAAACAAACAGAATGTGGTTAAATATGATGAAATACATTATTCGTTGTATTACAATGGCAATAATTTAATTAAACATAATGTGAAAAAATTAACACAACAATAACGACAAGGCAAATACATATTTACTTTTATACTAAATTGAAATAAAAAAATTACCTATTAAATACTGAGATTAATTATTTCTTTTTAATAAGTGTTCGAATAAACGACCCTCTTGTGCAATGCACAAATTTAGTCTTTTTTGCAGATTTTCTCGGACCCTGGACAAAATTAGTGGCGTTATTGTTCTACAGGTATCCCTAATCCTGTTTCGCATATCTTCCACTGTTGTTGGTGGATTAACATACACCTTATTTTTAATATAACCCCATAGGAAGAAATCTAACGGGGTGATGTCGCAAGACCTTGGTGGCCACTCAATGAAACCCTCACGTCCAATCCATTTTTGCGGATATCGTTGGTCCAAAAACGCACGAACTTCACGATGGTAATGCGGAGGCGCACCATCGTGCTGGAACCACATACTGTCGAGCTCATCCCTATAGAGACCTTGAAGCAGTTGGGGTAGTTCTTTTTGTAGAAAGTTCAGGTAACTATGGCCATTTAGTGGTTCATTAAAAAAGTGGGGTCCAATAATTCGATTATGATGAATACCACACCAAACATTTAATGACCAGTGGTTTTGATGTTGCACCTCTCAAATCCAAAATGGGGTTTCTGTGGCATAATAATGCATGTTGCGTCTATTTACGGCACCGTTACTTCTAAAAGTAGCTTCATCACTAAACATTACCTTGCATAATAAATTTGGATTTAATTGAATCTCCGCATTTATTGTACGACAAAAGTTTACACGACTTTCAAAATCCTGTCCATGCAATTCTTGATGCAATTCCATGTGATATGGATGATACCTATAATTCTTGGTAGTACGATTAGCGGTGGATTGTGATGTTTCACATAATGCTGCTAACTGACGGCTACCAATGTAAGGATTTTCCTGAACATTTAACAATACTTGTAGTTCTTTTTCTTCATTAGTTACTGATTTGTTGACCACTTTACGTTTTGGATAATCAACAGTACCAGAAGAATCAAATCTTTGCATTAAGTTTTGAAAAGTATGGGTATTAGGCTGGCGTCGATCAGGATACTTCATTTTATAAATTCTTTGAGCAAGAAGGTAATTTTTTTGAGCCTCTCCTATTGTATAAATCATATCTATTAACTCATTCTTTGGAAAATTCATTTTAAAATATAAGATGAATGCAAAAAAAACCAAACTACACTACATAAAAACTAAAAGAAGCGATTGCGGTTATAAATTTGACACACAGAAAAATGTTCTTTTACATTGTTTTTGCCATGGCTACTATGATAATGAAGCCTATTTCTGTAAAAAAGTATGGAAAATAAGAAAAACTGAAATATCTCAAAAACTATTATAAATAGGTATAGGATATATTGAACAAAACTTTTAGGGTTTTTATTACTCTATTAAATAACATGAAAATATACAGGGTGTACCATTTAAAAAAAAAGATATTTATTCATTTAAACTTGTTGAAATTTGAGCCGATGTGTTCAACACCCTGTAGCTTTTATTGCAAATATTAGGTAAAAATTATGTTAACTTGTCCTTGGCCTTGCTAAATTCCAAATTTGAATATATTTGTCACAAAATTGAAAACGTTATTTAGAATTGAATTGATGCTTGAAAATGTAACTTTTTTTTCTTTAAACTTAATTATCTCAGAAACTATAAAGTTTTGTTATAGTAAACCCTTAATAAAAAAGATTTAAAATTATAAGCTAAATCGAAAATACGATTCGTATATAGGGTGTTCTATTTAAAAAAATACAACTTTATGCTGTCCTAGTTTTTTTGGTTCACCCTGTGGAGTCCTAAATATTTTTAAAATTTGCGTAAAAATAAACTGCATCAAACAATAAATATAGTTTCTTTGTAAATTTCACCGAAAAGGCACAAACCTACTTCATCCAATCGTTGACTCACCTTGTATATGCTGTATGGAATTGGCGCGAAACAATTGAAATAAACAATTCAGAATGAGGATTTGTCTCATTTTGTACTGATGTGGCTGAGTTTCTGTAACAAGAATTCATCATTTCATTCATTTTAGCCTAGTTTTCATCCTTCCAAAACTGGATATAGGCCTCCCCTATTTGTTTCCAAATCTCTCTATTCTGGGCTCTTTGCCACATCAAGTCCGCATGTCTGTCTATGTCATCCTTCCATCTCATCTATGGCCTGCCTCTGGATCTTTTCCCTTCATATGGGCGCCATTTTCCAATTTCTGAATTCCGACGGTTGTGTTTTATTCGCTCGTTATGGCCTGCCCATTTCCATTTTAGCGATGCTGCTCTTTCTATAGCGTCAACTGCGTTGGTTTTTCTTCTTATCTATTCATTTAGTTTTTTATCTCTGAGTGATATTCCTAACATGTGTCGTTCCATAGCCCTTTGAGTTTTGCGGATTCTGTCCAAATTTGATTTTGTAAAGGTCCACGTCTGCGCTCCGTATGTTAGAACCGATAATATACAACAATAAAATATTTTGATTCTTAAGTATAAGGGAATTTTCTCATTTTTCAAAACATAGGAGAGTTTTCCGAACGCCGTCCATCCCAATCGAGTTCTTTGTTATTTCGGCTGTCTGGTTATCCTTACTCACTCTTATGGCCTGGCCTAAGTATATATATATATATATATATATATATATATATATATATATATATATATATATATATATATATATATATATATATGAAGTAAAAAACGAACAGAAAATGCAAACTTCTCCCCATCCAATCCTTTCTGTGTTAGAGGTTGCACAGTTAGAATAAATTGGTATAAAACGCAAATTTATCATATTCCATCACCATCGAGATGATGGCCTACCTGTACCACCATACCGAGAAGAAAGTCAAAACTTACCCTCCCCGCCACAGTGATACGGCAGAGATACACGTTTCGTCTCTGCCAGACTCATCAGGGTACCGACATGCACCTGGCTGTGCAAAAGGACAGATCGGAAGGAAGCATGCAAGTACTGAACGCGGCTTCGCCGACCTCCCGCCGGATGGGGGAATATATATATATATATATATATATATATATATATATATATATATATATATATATATATTCACTTGTTCTATTTCGGTTGCATTTACTGTTATAACTTGTTGTTCGTCTGAGTTTGACATTACTTTTGTTTTTCTGACATTCATCTTTAATCCTCGTTGGAGCGATGCTTCATGGAGGTCGTTTATCATTGCTCTTTCCAGTCGGATGCGATCAAGAGTATATCATCTGCATATCTCAGACGATTTAGGAATCTACCATTTATGTTTATCCCTTTATTTTCCCAATTTAATGATTTGAACAAGTGTTCCAGGGTCATTGTAAATAATTTGGGCGAGATTGTATCTCCCTCTCTTACTCCTCTTTTGATTGGGATGCGGTTCATCTTTAGCTCGTCATCAAGTTGTACTGTCATCGTTGCGTCTATTCTGCTATTTAAAGCTCCTTCAACAGCCCATAGTTCTACGCTGTCGAAAGCCTTCTCCTAGTCAACAAAGGCCATATACAAAGGCAGATTGTACTCGTTGGTTTTTTCTATTAATATTTTAAGTGTATGCAGGTGGTCATATGTTCCATATCCCTTTCTGAATCCTGCTTGTTCAACAGGTTGATATGTGTCGAATTTGTTCGTCAATCTGCTAGTTATGATGTTCATGAAGATTTTGTATAACTGGGAGAGAAGTGATATGGGCTTATAATTGTCCAGAGTCGCTGGATCGCCTTTTTTATATATCAAAATTGTGTTAGCGTTGTTCCATCCGCTGGGTATCCTACCTTCGACAATTCATCTGTTGAATAAGATCTTTAAATATTCCTTAACTTCTCTTCCTCCTTCCTTAAGAAGTTCTATTAAGACTTTGTCATTTCCCGCTGCTTTATTTCTTTTCATATTTTGTATCGCTATATCTATTTCATCCTCTGTAATATCTGGCAGGTTTTCAAAATTCACATTTATTATTGTCTTTTTTAAATTCTTTATAGTATTAGCCGAGGGAGGGTTTCTTGGGCTATATAGATCTTATAAGTATTGTTCAGTTATTATTATTATCTCCTTTCTATCTCTTACTTCATCGCCCCGGTTCTTTAGCAGAATTATCTTTTTCTTTCCTACTTTAGACTTCATTCTCTTTAGACTTCGGTTCTTTTCTATTATTTGTTCTATGCGTTCTTCTTGGTATTTTCTTAAGTCGGCTTTTATTTGTTTTCTTACGGTCTTGTTTAATTCTGCAAACTCCACTGTGTTTCTTTTATTTTCACTCAAAAGTTGACGTCTTTTCCTTAACAGGTCTTGGGACTTTCTGCTAATTTTAGACTGTTTTTTTTTGTTGATTCGAGGCGACCTTAGAGCTTGTTTCTAATAATTCATTGGTTATGACTAAATTCAATTCATCTAATTCAAGCGCTTCCAGATGTAATTCATGGTAACAAGAATAGGGATAAGGAAAGGGAAATGATCCTATTCTATTTGAGTGTTCGTAATCTGCAGATGTAAGAAGAGTGCGTGCTCTCACCGTTAATATTTAAGTTGTACTCGGAGGACATTATTCAGAAAGCACTAGCAGAAACAACAATTGGAATAAAAGTAAATGGAAGATTTATTAATAACATCAGATACGCAGATAACACCATTCTCATTGCAGAGTCATTAGGAGACCTACAGAAATTAGTAGATCAGGTAGTAGTGAGCAGTGAGAAATGAACCTTAATTTGAATGCAAAAAAAAACTAAATTCACTAAATAACGCTTTTTTACAATTGATCATTCAGGGCAAGATTCGTGGAAAAAATTAACATTGGAAGATGACGCATTTAATGGAACAACTTGAGAAAAAGGTAGAACTGCAGTTTCATTGAGTTGTGTAGAGCTGCAATATCAAAGATAAGAATAGCTGTAATGATAGCTAACTTTCTCAAAGGAAATGGCACTTGAAGATGAAAAAATCTACAGCAAGTTCTTTTTTACTCGCATCTTTATGTTGTAATGAAAAAAAATATTAGATTTATTGGGCGCCAAATTTATATAAGGAATCAAATTTAATTGATTGAATACGCTAAATTAAAATGAAAAAATATATATAAATTTGGCTCTCGATAGTCTATATATTTTGACGATATCGCCATAAAAGAAAGTTGTTAAAGGTATTCTAGTTTTAAGTTGAAAATTATTTACAAAGGAATGCAACCAGCTGCAATTTGAAATAAAATGAATTGGAGACAATCTCGTTGATGTCAGACAAGGATTAAGAGTCTTAGATAGTTTACCTTATTTAGTCATGTGACTCTGGTAATATCTCCATCTTCTAGTATTTATAATGCTGGCACCAAACAGGGCGGAGAGTGGTCGGGGTAAATTGTTTTAGCGTCAACTGTTTTGGGGCTCTAATGGAGCCCGTAGCATCCTCTGAGAGTTTAAAAATGGGTGTATTGTTCTTTTTGTTGATTTGCGAAAGCTTTTGATATAGTCTTCCACGCTCTTCTCGAGATGTTGGAAATATGTGGAGTGAGGGGAATCGTGTCTGGGGTTTTCCGAGATTATCTCAGGGATCGTCGCCAGCAGGTCCGAATTGGGAAAAATATCAGTGAAGCTAGAATGATGGAGCATGGCATATCGCAGAGAACTGCCATCGGACCTGTTCTTGTATATCAACAGTATTTGTGGTCTTGCTTTGCAACGAAAGATAGTGCCATATGCTAATGATACCGCTGTGGTCTTTTTTGCTAAAACTTGGGAAGAGGTAGGAGAAAAGCTAAAATCAGACCTTAAAATAATAAAACACATTTTAGATACCATTAAACTAAGTTTGAACATCAAAAAAAAAGCACACTAAATTACTTTTTCTCTAAACGAAGCGAACACACCAAATTTTGATTAGATAGTCTTGGAGGATATATGTGAATTTCTGCGAGCAAGTGCTAGTATTAGATATCTTGGTGTAAGGATTGATGAATATCTCAAATGGAGTCAACATTCGCTCTATCTAGTTAAAAAGACAAGATGGTTAATTCATAAATTTTCTTTATATAATAATAATCTAATAATGATGATAATGAGAACTTGTTGAGTGTTTGTTGAGTTACGGCGCACTTATTGTCGTTAAAACAATTCGCAATTATGAAAAACTGTATTTTGAATATCGTACTAAAAAAAAAATAGATTGTACCCTACTAATTTGTTGTATAATGAAGAAATTTGTAATTAGAAAAGTCTGTATATTTTCACAGTTTGTAATTGTATACAGCGTAATCAAAAATTTTGGTAATATCTCATGTCTATGGAACTAGGGGTGACACCAATATTTTATGCAGCATCAAATATTTTAGAAATAACCAGGGGCCTTATTTTGTATCTTATATTGGCCCCAAATTGTAAACTATCATACCTATAAATATACGTAAAATTACAAGAAGAAAACAATTTACAATGAAACAGTTTAAAAATGTATTTCCCTTCAAAATTAAAAATATAAAAAAATATAATTTAAAAAGATATATTAGCAAGCTTAAACCTATTGAAAAAGAGCACAAATTTGAAACGTTGAAATCTAGAGAAATAATTAATAATACTCTATACGTATTTTAAGTCAATATAATCTTAATCAAGAATAAATTTACTTACCAACTTCTTCACTATGATTTCTAAAAACGATGCACAATCAGTTATACACTGAAAAGGCCAATGTCTAAACAGAAAAACAACGAAATAAATGTCACAAATCAGCATATTGAAACAAAGTGACTCTTATCAAATGACAAGTCGGTAAATTACACATTGACGCCATCTATTGAAATGTTCGCTAACTAAAAACACCATCTCATTTCTCTTATAAGGGTACACTTAAGTGCCTGTCACGCACTGAGCATAGGTGAAATAAGGGAGGAATAGATAGACTATTCAATACTAATTTATGTGACCGTGATCTGGCCGATCTGGCGAAATGATCCTCTACTCGCAGCTACGTAAAGAAAAAATCAGTTGATCCTTATTTATGATGTAATATAAAAAATATGTGAAATATATAAAGATGGGTAAAGATCAGTTGTTTCTCGCCCCCTCGGACCTAAATATATATTTAAGATATTCTTTTGTGTTTATATTTAATTCAGTTTGAATATTTATCGAAATAGTTTTGTGTTTTTCCTCTCTTTATTTGTAATGAAATTGCATTGTATTAGTAACTAGCTATGATTAATAAAATATCCAGATTTACAAGATTATCAAACCAAAACAAGATAGGTATTTGTAATCGTCTTGTTCAATTTAATAAAATTGTGAATAATAATAACTTCTACATTAAAGTTGAATCTCAAAAGGTAATTGTATAAAATAAAATTGAAATAATATTTCTAAAATAAAAATTGGCGAGTTAATTAATTTATGCTTTACTTTATTAACACAGTGTGTGTGTATAGATGGCTCATATTTTATAAGTCATCAGAAAATATTTCTAGCAATTCTTGAAATTCAACAGCACATTTAAACTTTAGTTCCACGACTATAAACTACATAATGAACGTAACAAAATTTGAATACTGCTTTATATTCCGCAGCAGCGGCCGTTTTGTTTGGCAGTAGGTGTGCCTTTTGAGGTTTTGCTAAAAAGGAAACTTTGTTTTCCGTTATTAAGAGGGACGAACTACTTTCTCACTTGCACTACACACTGTGAATAAATTTGAATAGAGAAACTAACTTTAAAAGTCACTCAGCGGTGTGTGAAAGCAACAGAGCTGTGCAAGGGAAAGAACAAAAGGGGCAACTACCCCCACATTTTGTGGATATATTTTTGAACCAATGTTTGTACAGGGTGAGTCAACGATTGGATGAAGTAGGTTTGTGCCTTTTCGGTGAAATTAACAAAGAAACTATATTTATTGTTTGATACAGTTTATTTTTACGCAGATTTTAAAAATATTTAGGACTCTACAGGGTGAGCCAAAAAACTAGGACAGCATAAAGTTGTATTTTTTTAAATAGAACACCCTATATATGAATCGTACTTTCGATTTAGCTTATAATTTTAAATCTTTTTTATTAAGGGTTTACTATAACAAAACTTTATAGTTTCTGAGATAATTAAGTTTAAAGAAAAAAAGTCACATTTTCAAGCATCAATTCAATCCTAAATAACGTTTTCAATTTTGTGACAAGTATATTCAAATTTGGAATTTAGCAAGGCCAAGGACAAGTTAACATAATTTTTAACTAATATTTGCAATAAAAGCTACAGGGTGTTGAACACATCGGCTCAAATTTGAACAAATTTAAATGAATAAATATCTTTTTTTAAATGGTACACCCTGTATATTTTCATGTTGTTTAATAGAGTAATAAAAACCCTAAAAGTTTTGTTCAATATATCCTATACCTATTTATAATAGTTTTTGAGATATTTCAGTTTTTCTTATTTTCCATACTTTTTTACAGAAATAGTCTTCATTATCATAGTAGCCATGGCAAAAACAATGTAAAAGAACATTTTTCTGTGTGTCAAATTTATAACCGCAATCGCTTCTTTTGGTTTTTATGTAGTGTAGTTTGGTTTTTTTTTGCATTCATTTTATATTGTAAAATGAATTTTCCAAAGAATGAGTTAATAGATATGATTTATACAATAGGAGAGGCTCAAAAAAATTGCCTTCTTGCTCAAAGAATTTACAAAATGAAGTATCCTGATCGACGCCAGCCTAATACCCATTCTTTTCAAAACTTAATGCAAAGATTTGATTCTTCTGGTACTATTGATTATCCAAAACGTAAAATGGTCAGCAAACATAATGCCGTCAGTTAGCAGCATTATGTAAAACATCACAATCCACCGCTAATCGTACTACCAAGAAATATAGGTATCATCCATATCACATGGAATTACACCAAGAATTGCATGGACAGGATTTTGAAAGTCGTGTAAACTTTTGTCGTACAATAAATGCGGAGATTCAATTAAATCCAAATTTATTATGCAAGGTAATGTTTAGTGATGAAGCTACTTTTAGAAGTAACGGTGCCGTAAATAGACGCAACATGCATTATTATGCCACAGAAAACCCATTTTGGATTAGAGAGGTGCAACATCAAAACCACTGGTCATTAAATGTTTGGTGTGGTATTCATCATAATCGAATTATTGGACCCCACTTTTTTAATGAACCAGTAAATGGCCATAGTTACCTGAACTTTCTACAAGAAGAACTACCCCAACTGCTTCAAGATCTCGATAGGGATGAGCTCGACAGTATGTGGTTCCAGCACGATGGTGCGCCTCCGCATTTCCATCGTGAAGTTCGTGCGTTTTTGGACCAACGATATCCACAAAAATGGATTGGACGTGGGGGTTTCATTGAGTGGCCACCAAGGTCTTGCGACATCACCCCATTAGATTTCTTCCCATGGGGTTATATTAAAAATAAGGTGTATGTTAATCCACCAACAACAGTGGAAGATATGCGAAACAGGATTAGGGATACCTGTAGAACAATAACGCCACTAATTTTGTCCAGGGTCCTAGAAAATCTGCAAAAAAGACTAAATTTGTGCATTGCACAAGAGGGTCGTTTATTCGAACACTTATTAAAAAGAAATAATTAATCTCAGTATTTAATAGGTAATTTTTTTGTTTTAATTTAGTATAAAAGTAAATATGTATTTGCCTTGTCGTTATTGTTGTGTTAATTTTTTCACATTATGTTTAATTAAATTATTGCCATTGTAATATAACGAATAATGTATTTTATCATATTTAACCACATTCTGTTTGTTTCTGTAGTTTCTTTTTATTATTTTACATGGCTACTATGATAATGAAGACTATTTCTGTAAAAAAGTATGGAAAATAAGAAAAACTGAAATATCTCAAAAACTATTATAAATAGGTATAGGATATATTGAACAAAACTTTTAGGGTTTTTATTACTCTATTAAATAACATGAAAATATACAGGGTATACCATTTAAAAAAAAAAAGATAATTATTCATTTAAACTTGTTCAAATTTGAGCCGATGTGTTCAACACCGTGTAGCTTTTATTGCAAATATTAGGTGAAAATTATGTTAACTTGTCCTTGGTCTTGCTAAATTCCCAATTTGAATATATTTGTCACAAAATTGAAAACGTTATTTAGGATTGAATTGATGCTTGAAAATGTGACTTTTTTTTTTAAACTTAATTATCTCAGAAACTATAAAGTTTTGTTATAGTAAACCCTTAATATATATAATAATAATAATAAAGATTTAAAATTATAAGCTAAATCGAAAATACGATTCGTATATAGGGTGTTCTATTTAAAAAAATACAACTTTATGCTGTCCTAGTTTTCTGGCTCACCCTGTAGGGTCCTAAATATTTTTAAAATCTACTTAAAAATAAACTGTATCAAACAATAAATATAGTTTCTTTGTTAATTTCACCGAAAAGGCACAAACCTACTTCATCCAATCGTTGACTCACCCTGTACACCGTTTATAGGGAGCAAAAATCGGTTTTTGAGATAAAGCTTTTAATTTCCAATATTAAATGTATTTTAATACTCGAGTCTATCCAAAATTTTTCATTTTTAGCATTTTTTACGATTTTTAAAACACAAAAAAGCTAAAAATTAAAAAACTATTTTACAAAATACCTCCCTCACAAAAATTACCCCTTACACCACAATAATTAATCAATACCAAAGGTTAATCAAATGCGACTGAAGGCGTTCCAGTCAAACCCAAATTTCTTTGCACATTGTGCGAATACAGGGTCTTTCTATCAATTTTTGACTAGACTCGGATTGAGTTAGATTATGGGATTGAACTAGAGTTAGGTTATATAGTGATTTCTTGGTAACCAATAAGAGAGCGCTAGCAATTCATGAATCGTCGTAATTTATAATGGATTAAAAAATTTTTACTGCCGTAGTATTACTTTAATAAGCTACCGTTTCTTTTTTTCAAGTCATTAAAGGAAAAAGTAAGCATTTCCTACGAATTTAATTCTGATTCTCTGTCTATATGCGTTTTGATCATCCAATAATACAGCTTCAGTGAGGAAATAAAACTACATTAAATCATTTTGGAAGCATTTTTTTTTCATATCAATATCTTATAGTTTCTCTCATCTATATTATTAATCTTATTAATGCACAATTTATTTAAATATAAGTTTAAAGTATTTAAATGACATATAAATTCAACTTTCGATGTTACCTCTCAATTCAACGCTGAGTCTTTGTATTAGAGAAGTTGTTGGATAAAACCGCTAATCAGCCGTAATTGGTCGCATTATATATTGTCTGAAATATTGATTGTCACATCAGATTATGGATTATTAACATAAATAAACATATAATTACCGTTAATTATATTTTTTAAATGAGAATTATCAGAAATAATAATTCCCTTTTTATTTCTAGAACTCCATTTCGAAAGCTAAAACGAAGCTGAATAAAACCGGTAATTTCCGCTTCAGCTAATTAAAAGTTACGGTTTTACATTAATTATTTAGTTTGCTTGTTAACTAACTAGAAATTTACTTTGCAAAATGAAATAATAAAGGAGCTGTATAATTTAAACTGGAGAAAATAAGCTAGTTTTACGATAAACACGTTACTTGATTTTGAAGTGTAAATTGCGTTATTAAAAATTGTTAAAATAAAGCTTTAGCTAATATTTTAGTAACGCTACTGAAGAGGAATTTTATGTAGTTACTTAATGAATCAGGAGTTCTTTTGAAACTCGTTATTGGATTAATCACTATGTAGCGGAAAACATATTTATTAATTTATAATTTAACGTTAGACCAGGATGACAATTTCATTTTTTCCAAACTTTTAAAAATGACTTGGTATAATTGTGTAACTTTTTAGTTCGTACATTTAGGTTACCCAAATTAAATATTTTTATAGTCCATTTAAGAATTAGAGAGAGTAATAAATCATTTTTGACCCTTTTTTTCTTCGCAAACTACCTGTGTTCTTTAGTCGGGTATCTTTGGCAAAATCTGTTAGACATATATATTTTTTTCTAGGAATGGATAATAATGGACTATTTGGGTTGGATAACAATAGATATTTGGAAGTGTGAAGTGTTAAAAAGGATTTTAATCATTGTCATAGGCGTCGGAAGGAGGTTTATTTTACGTGGCCCTTCATTGGCCTGTTCAAGGTCGAATACTTGGTCAAGCCTGAATCGTGCCCCAAACGTCTAGTTATGTTTTATCTTTGTTCTTTGAAGCGCGAAGAAAAAAAACAAATAATTTTTTAAGCCGATATGCTTGCCGATCTTTAATTCGGTCTTCCTTCAGATAGGAATGGCAGACCTCGACTGAAACCATTTCCTTATTATATTAACAGAAAAAATAGGCGAACTACACTAATCGATATTGCTGTACCTAACAACAACAATCTAAAGCCAAAATACAAATGAAGAGCATCCAAATGATTCCCATAATTGTATAAAAAACTGGTGTGATACCAAAGAACCCCCTGTAGAACATCAAGGAACTAGACATAGAGCTCAATACTTTTGGTATCTTTGTGTACCTGGCATGAGTCAATATTTCCTGGAGAGACTGAGAAGCTGTTTGGCTTGAAAATCATAATAATAGACCAACAAATAATAAACCTACATTCATATTCGAGGCAGACGATTCAACGCCGCTACAGCTGGGGGAACGGGATCTTGCTTCTCCCCACTAAACAGACCAAGAGACCAAGAGAAGTTACAAACCGGGCTATAGAAACCACCTCATGCACGGAATCCAAATGAGGTCATCCAGGACAATGTCGACAACTCAGCGTCGAACTACTGGTTAATTTCAGGACAAATGTTTCCGGAAACGGAGGCTTCTTGTTAGCTATCCAAGATCAGGTTATTCCGATGAAGAACTATCGGAAATTCATAGATCCCTCAATAGAAAATGACCAATGCAGATATAGCTATCGAACATCAGAGACAATCTAGCATGTAACTGGAGGATGCCAAGCGTTTGCCCCAACTGTGTATAAGGAAAGATACGACTCAGCCGTTAAGATACTCCATCAGGAGTTAGCAGATAAGTTAAACATATTGCAGGTAGGAGAAGGGCCTTATTACAAATACAATCCGGAAGCTATTCTTGAGAACAACTAGTTTAAGTTTTATTGGGACCGACCTGTTCTGACGGACAGTTGCTCATAATAGACCAGACTTTATACTAACAGATAAAATTTCTAGGCGAACTACACTAATCGACATTGCTGTACCTAACAACAACAACTTAAGGCCAAAATACAACGAGAAGCGGTAAATACAGAGATCTGGAGGTGCAAATCCAAAGATGGGCTCCTTGCAACCGCGTGAACCGTCCGAAAGTTCATAGATAATACAACAGACCACATCACTTAGGACGCGATAATATGGAAAGGGTTCCCACAGAGCTTCATACTTTTGGTATCTTTGTATACCTAGTATGAGTTAATATTCCCTGGAGGTAGTGCGAAGCCGTGTGGCTTGAAATCATGCATAAATTCAATTTCCGACTAAATCATTGAAAATGAAATAAGCAACGTTACAAAACAACAGAGAACAATTCAGTTCTAGTAGCTAGTTAGTTCTTGGTAATAAATAATGATTAGTAAAAATAGAATAACTGAACACATTAAAATTTTGATATGGAACACACTAAAATCAGCATATAAAACTATTACACAATTACACTAGAAGAAATAACAAAACATTTTAAAACCAAATTTAATGGTATAAAATTTTAAAATATATAATTTAAAATTCAAAAGAATAGAAAAATTTTTCTCTTGAGAAACGCTGCACTGCCTTTCCAAATTTGTGCCTGTTTTGTGTATTAATAACGTGTAATAGGTTTATTTTACATTTTGTATACTCAGCTTACAATATTTTTTTTGTTCTGATAAAGTTCCAAGACATACAAATCGATATCACAATGCAACGTCACACCATCATTCTTCTCAAAAACAATCCGTCATAAACTCTTTGGTACATAGAGCACTTTTAATATGTGACGAACAATTACTGAAATCAGAAACAGAAAACTGACTAATGCTCTGAGTGGCAACGGATATTGCGCTGAAGATATAAGATGTTCTATTTTTAAAATAAAAAAGCCAACTTCTCTACAAAATGTCATAAATGTACCTTCTATGGACAGTGTTGTCTTGCCTTACATACATGGAATCACCAACAAGATTGCCAGATTGCTCCGAAAATCAAATATTCGGACAATTTTCAACACTTGTAAGAAAGTTGGACAATGTTTGAAGCCTCCAAAGGACACAATTTCATTTCAAACAGAAGGCATTTACAAGATATCTTGCTCTTGCTGTAAAGTGTATGTAGGTGAAACAGGACGATCTATATACACTAGGCCTACAGAACATGAAAAGTTTATTAAAAAGAAACAAATTGTACAATCTGCAGTAGCTGAACACCAGCGTTGCTCAGGTCACACTTTTAATATAAAAGAAACTAAGGTGCTAGCATCAGTGCCTGGTTTCTTTAAACGTAAAATTAGAGAATCAATCGAAATTTGTAAAAATCCAAATAATATTAATAGGGATGGAAGTTATAGTCTACATCACATGTGGAAATCGATTGTGTAAGACTGGATCACGGTTCGTTGAGCAGCAGTCGGGTACCGGGCTGTTGCTCCTCGATAGTCATTCGGTATTCTAATCTCGGGGAGTAAAGATCCCTAAAGATGCTTAGTGCAATTGTAGGCGAAATGTCGGATAATGATTCCAATTTGACACGGCTTAAACTCAAAAACCATGATTTCTAACTTAACCAAAGCCGTGTAAGCTTTCGTTCTTTATTAAAGTACTCTCTGTTCTATATAGTTTTTATCTTTGATTTTTTGGAACTTCGCCTACTTTTCGTCGGACAACTGAAACCAATTTTCGTGTAATGCTTTGTATATAACATGTATTTAATTTATAGACAAATAATGGGATTGTGATTTTTAAAACAACTTATTCGAACGTAAATTATGACTAACTCACACTGTGTTCCCTTGCTCGTTTCTTTATTGAAATGAATATGCCTAGATAATAGAAATAATATTTAAGTTATTCAAATGATTTTTTCCATTTCCATAACGTTCCTTTAAGTAGCCGTTTTTCTCCAAATCCACTTATAAACTCACCACCATATTTTCTTCAGGATATTAAAAAACACTTTGACTCTTCTGCGTTCCCTTGCGCCTCGGGCCATAAAAACAAAGTGAAAAAAGAATAAGATTAGCGATTATTTTTCGTATCAGTGTTCCAGAAAATTGTTCCTTTAAATCTGCCCGCCAAAGCCCCCCCTTATCATATTAAAGGCCTCAAAGAAGTCGAAAGTGGGTTAAAGAGGGATCAACATGCGTAATTCTTATTGATGTCGTGATGGAAAGCCAGGGGAAATGTACGTTTCGGACATTAATGGAGGAGGTTTTCGCTGAGCAGGATTTGAATTATGATTATGGCGCGAGTGTGTTGGAAAACATTCTTATTTACAAATTGGGTGAAAGGAAAATGGGACAAAACACGAAATTAAGTAATTTAGGAAAAGAAATGTTTAGTAACTTCAATAAGTTGGAATGATTAAATGTAGAGCAAATTTTAATTTAAAAATATCGTTACAACAACCAGTAAACTTTAGAAATTAATAAATAATTAGGATTGGATAAAAAATATAATTTCATTTTGTAGGGTGGGTACAATGACATAAATAACAATATAACCGAGTATAAGGAAATACACGACTCAACCGCTAAGATATTCCACCAAGAGTTAAGCAGCGCGCCCACTGAACCGGCTCGGCTCCGTCCGTTCCGTCCGCTTCAGTCAGAACGCCGATGGCCCCCGCTCACTGGCTCCGCACAATTCAGACTAAACAGTGATTAAAACTGCTTTAACCATTAGAGTTTCTAGAGCTGTTATTTTTGATGAAAAGTGAATAAAATGAGTAGTTCTTCCGACTCTCAGGAGGATATTGTTGTGGCTGCTCTAGCCTGTGTTGAAGCGGAAATGGAGGAAAAGCGGAGAAGAAGATATTGGGTTCATGATATTTACCTTAAAAGAAAAGTTCACGGGGAATTTTATCATTTATTTCCAGAGTTGATGATCGACAATTAAAAGTTTTTCAAATATTCAAATGTCTAGTATAAAAATTTATGAAATTTTAAATATGTTGCCGCTGAGGAAACAAAACAGACAACACAAACCTTCGAAAATCGATTCCACCAGGGGAACCTTTAGCGGTTACTTTAAAGTAAGTGTATTATATAGTCGAATTAATTAAATTTGACGTTTATATCACATATTTTTGTTAGATAACTAATGTTTTTTGACTGTGACGTGAACGCCTAGACAATTTACCTCAAGTTTATTAGGCAATAACTATGTATAGAGAATATTATTATTATTATATATTCTGTATGCTCTCACATTTTCTATCAATTCTTCGTCCGACATAGTAACAATACAAACACTACGTCTATATTACAGATTATGATTATACTACCTCTTTCTATTTTTAAAATAGTCGAACGCTTTCAGACCTTTCGGAAATTTTTGCCCTCTTGAGAATAGTCGAAGACTCCGATGCTGAAAGCGCGGAAGCGTTCTGGCTGGTCGTAACCAGTGAGCGGGCTCTCATTTATTTACGTGTAATCCAAAACGGGCCGATTGTGCGGAGCCGAGCGGTCTGAACCGAGCCGCCATATAGGAAGCATGGGTACTACAAGGAAATGTAGCATTCTTTTTCGAAAAAAAAAACAAATTGCATAGCATTTTTAAGTTTGTAAAATATATATTACTGCTAGCTGTTTATAATTTAGGATTTAACAGAAAATTACCCAGATGGACAAGCTCATAATTCATTTAAGTTTAAAGAAAAAAAGTCACATTTTCAAGCATCAATTCAATCCTAAATAACGTTTTCAATTTTGTGACAAATATATTCAAATTTGGAATTTAGCAAGGCCAAGGACAAGTTAACATAATTTTTACCTAATATTTGCAATAAAAGCTACAGGGTGTTGAACACATCGGCTCAAATTTGAACAAGTTTAAATGAATAAATATCTTTTTTTTAATGGTACACCCTGTATATTTTCATGTTATTTAATAGAGTAATAAAAACCCTAAAAGTTTTGTTCAATATATCCTATATCCATTTATAATAGTTTTTGAGATATTTCAGTTTTTCTTATTTTCCATACTTTTTTACAGAGATAGTCTTCATTATCATAGTAGCCATGGCAAAAACAATGTAAAAGAACATTTTTCTGTGTCTTATATTGTATGTAAAATGAATTTTCCAAAGAATGAGTTAATAGATATGATTTATACAATAGGAGAGGCTCAAAAAAATTGCCTTCTTGCTCAAAGAATTTACAAAATGAAGTATCCTGATCGACGCCAGCCTAATACCCATACTTTTCAAAACTTAATGCAATGATTTGATTCTTCTGGTACTGTTGATTATCCAAAACGTAAAGTGGTCAACAAACCAGTAACTAATGAAGAAAAAGAACTACAAGTATTGTTAAATGTACAGGAAAATCCTTATATTGGTAGCCGTCAGTTAGCAGCATTATGTGAAACATCACAATCCACCGCTAATCGTACTACCAAGAAACCTATATTTCTTCCATATCACATGGAATTACACCACTTTTAGAAGTAACGGTGCCGTAAATAGACGCAACATGCATTATTATGCCACAGAAAACCCATTTTGGATTAGAGAGGTGCAACATCAAAACCACTGGTCATTAAATGTTTGGTGTGGTATTCATCATAATCGAATTATTGGACCCCACTTTTTTAATGAACCACTAAATGGCCATAGTTACCTGAACTTTCTACAAGAAGAACTACCCCAACTGCTTCAAGGTCTCGATAGGGATGAGCTCGACAGTATGTGATTCCAGCACGATGGTGCGCCTCCGCATTACCATCGTGAAGTTCGTGCGTTTTTGGACCAACGATATCCGCAAAAATGGATTGGACGTGGGGGTTTCATTGAGTGGCCACCAAGGTCTTGCGACTTCACCCCATTAGATTTCTTCCTATGGGGTTATATTAAAAATAAGGTGTATGTTAATCCACCAACAACAGTGGAAGATATGCGAAACAGGATTAGGGATACCTGTAGAACAATAACGTCACTAATTTTGTCCAGGGTCCGAGAAAATCTGCAAAAAAGACTAAATTTGTGCATTGCACAAGAGGATCGTTTATTCGAACACTTATTAAAAAGAAATAATTAATCTCAGTATTTAATAATGTTTCAATTTAGTATAAATGTAAATATGTATTTGCCTTGTCGTTATTGTTGTGTTAATTTTTTCACATTATGTTTAATTAAACTATTGCCGTTGTAATATAACAAATAATATATTTCATTATATTTAACCACATTCTGTTTGTTTCTGTAGTTTCTTTTTATTATTTTACATGGCTACTATGATAATGAAGACTATTTCTGTAAAAAAGTATGGAAAATAAGAAAAACTGAAATATCTCAAAAATTATTATAAATAGGTATAGGATATATTGAACAAAACTTTTAGGGTTTTTATTACTCTATTAAATAACATAAAAATATACAGGGTGTACCGTTTAAAAAAAAAGATATTTATTTATTTAAACTTGTTGAAATTTGAGCCGATGTGTTCAACACCCTGTAGCTTTTATTGCAAATATTAGGTAAAAATTATGTTAACTTGTCCTTGGCCTTGCTAAATTCCAAATTTGAATATATTTGTCACAAAATTGAAAACATTATTTAGGATTGAATTGATGCTTGAAAATGTGACTTTTTTTCTTTAAACTTAATTATCTCAGAAACTATAAAGTTTTGTTATAGTAAACCCTTAATAAAAAAGATTTAAAATTATAAGCTAAATCGAAAATACGATTCGTATATAGGGTGTTCTATTTAAAAAAATACAACTTTATGCTGTCCTAGTTTTTTGGCTCACCCTGTAGAGTCCTAAATATTTTTAAAATCTGCGTAAAAATAAACTGTATCAAACAATAAATATAGTTTCTTTGTTAATTTCACCGAAAAGGCACAAACCTACTTCATCCAATCGTTGACTCACCCTGTATATTTGTAAACAAAAATATTTTATAAAAATTACAATATTTTATTTTCAAAACGATCTTGAATTTTCTTGAACTTTTATGACCTAAAAATAATGCATAATGACAGTCTTTTTCCCTCAAAATCTCGCCGTTCTCTTGGTTCGAATTAGTAGAACAAGTTCTCTCAAGATTTGATGGATGTGACCATCGCGTAAAATTACCAGAATACGGTTTCATACCTTTTCGTGAGAACCACGCCCACTTTCCATCAAGATGATCGTTCTCTCGAGAACGAGAATAGCTACCCTGATAATGGAATTTACTTTCTGGATCCACTTTTTTTATAATATAAATCGGTATCGTGATAGTATTTTTGTCACGAAATCACTTATTTTTCTCTCTGCTGATTGGCCTACAGCTTAAACCGAAAACTTTTGAGCCGCATTATGATTAAAAACAACTATAAATAAAAACAGACTAAAAATAAAAGAACGTAGGTGGTAAAAAGATCTAAACTTTTTTGTAACTAATTCCATAACAATTTATTTTTACCTCAATTAATGCGAAACGCTAATTTACTTTTGACATGGTATCAATGTCACGAACGCCTTTTTAATTCCATAGAGAGAACGTAATTAATGTGTTTATCCTTTGTTAATTAACGTTCAAATTCAATCCGGACTTTTTGCTTCGAAAAGCGATGCTGTCTGATAGCTTAATCTATTTTGCGACTTTTACTATACACATAACGTCTAGACAAGCAGTAACTGTTTGCATTTCTAAACAGGTATCTTAGGATAATACGAAGCTTCGAGACCTATTTAGTAAGCTTTAATTAAATAGACAATTTATAACTAAGGATGAAGAACAACAGCTGTTGTTGATTTCTTAATTAGACATTTAAAAACTTCAATGTATACACGAGGATGGTTAGATGAGTTCTCGGCCTGAAACAGAGAGGGCGCTAGTAGGATCAAATAACTATAATATTTTGTAAGCATTAACCTTAAGATGACGTCCTGCAAAGTTTCAGATGTTTGCGTTCAGCTGCTTGTTTGTGGCGATCGGGTGAACACATAAGGTTCGATATTTTCTGAAAGATGGATTAAATTGAAGTTCGAGCGGTTTTAAAGTACTACGGACATTAAAAATGGGTTAGATTCTACTTTAAAGGATTCTTCTTCTTCGTTTTCGACAGTAGAAAAATGGGCTGCTGAATTTAATCGTGGTCGTACATCAATTTAAGATGATGAACGCTCGGGACTCCCAAAAACCGCTACAACTGACGAAATTGTCACAAAAATTCGCAATGTCATACTTCATGACTGCTGACTGAAAGTACGCTAGCTCGCTGGTATAGCAAACATCTCGATAGATCGTGTCCACTACATTTTACATGATTTTTTGGCATGAAAAAGCTTTCTGCGCGATGGGTGCCACGTTTGTTGACAGTCGATTAAAAACGCCTTTGAATGAACACTTCGCAAGAGTGTTTAGGTTTATTGAGGCGCAATCCTGCTGAGTTTCTTCGACGTTTTATAACTGTAGATGAAACATGGATTTACCATTACACGCCAGAAACAAAGCAGCAGTCTAAACAGTGGGTGAGAGCAGGTAAAAGTGCGCTAAAAAAAGGAAAAGCGGTTCCGTTTGCAGGAAAAGTCATGGCAACAGTTATTCGGGATTTACATGTCGTGGTGCTTATAGACTATTTAGAACAAGGCATGGCCATCACCGGGGAGTATTACTCTTCATTATTAGACCGTTTGCAGCATGTGATTAAGGCTACACGTTCACCTCTTGCCAAGAAAAAAGTGCTCTTTCATCACGATAACGCGCCTGCACACAAATCTATGATTGTTGCTGCAAAACTCCATGACCTACGTTTCGAAGTGGTTCCACATGCACCATATTCGCCGGATCTGGCTCTCAGCGATTACTTTCTCTTCCCAAACTTAAAAAAATGGCTGGCTGGACGAAAATCCTTTCAAATAACGAGGTCAGAGCAGCGACAACCCCTTATTTTGCAAAGTTGGACATATCGCATTATATTACGGGTACTAAAATGTTAGAACATCGTTGATCTAAATGTATTTAAGTACAAGGGGACTATGTTGAAAAATAAATAAAAATATTTTCAAAAATCTTTTGTTTTCTTTATCAGGCCGAAAACTTATCGAACCACCCTCGTAATTAAGGTAGACCACGTTTATTGTTAACATGCAATTTTTTATTCACTGTCAATATCTTTAGAAATTGTTATTTTAATGCAAATTTCCATTCACTGTTGTTGTTCCACCTTTATTTATATTCACTGTTATTGTTCAACCTTTATTTAGAGACAAATCAATAGAGATATTTTCGTCATAAAAATACTATCAAGATACTGACTGTGCCATTACACTGTAAATATTCCTTAGTGAAATCTTCTTATATTATAGAATTTCTATTATTTTCTATTAATTTGTTATAAAAAACTATAAGCAACAAATTTTATTTTTCTTCGCCATAAAATTAAAACTAATTTGGGTTTCGGTCATATTATTTCTTTATAAAAAAATTAACACATGTTTTTTTCTGACATTTCGGTTTATTTTATTGATTAAACCATCTTCAGAGAATTACTGTAAATATGAAAAGGAATATGTAAATTTATGCTATATAAACTGAAAATTTTACTTTCTTACCTAATGTTAACAGGTGGTTCACTTGAAAAACTTACATTTAACTATTTTATTACTTTAATACAATATAATTAAACACTTCTTATTTAATATAAATATAAATATAGATAACTATTATTTTTTGATGCATTTTTTTTTCACATCTGGTTTGTTGTACTTTTGACAGAGTACTACCAAAGGGTTTGAAAGAAAACCACAATCCAACTAGTAGGGTATAATCTAAGGTCAATAGACTTGTAAATGGTTGGTTTAAACGAAACCTAATAACAAAAGAATTAAAGACTAAGCTTAATTGTAATAATGGTCATGCTCCCTACATATATGGCCTTCCAAAGTTACATAAATCAGGCACCCCACTTCGTCCTATTGTTAGTAATATACAGTCACCCACATACAAATTATCAAAATACTTATCGGATATTATCAGTAAACTTCTAGGTAAAAATGATTATTATGTCAAAAACTCATGGGAATTGTGCGACTATATTAAAAATAAAACTATCCCTCAAGGTCACATATTAGTATCTTTTGATGTGGTATCCCTATACACTAATATCCCCATTAACTTAGCTATTCAAAGCATAGAAAATTATTGGGAAAAAATAAAAAACTTCACACCATTAACAAAAAATGATTTTATTGAAGCTACCAAATTATGTTTAACGCAAACCTTTTTTCGCTTTCAAGATTCTTTCTTTTCACAAATCTACGGTGTGGCCATGGGTTCACCAATATATCTGCAACAATAGCAAACCTTGTCATGGAACTTCTAGAAGAAAGTGTAATTAAACAACTAAATTACAAACCTTTTTTCTTTAAAAGATACGTCGACGACTGTATATTATGCATACCGGAAGAGAAAGTTCAGTACACCCTCAATAAATTTAATAGTTATCATAATAAAATACAATTTACATTAGAAAAAGAAAATAATAAAGCCATTAATTTCCTCGACATTACTATTCAATATGATCACAATGGTAAAATAAAAACAAACTGGTACACAAAACCGGTATGGTCAGGGAGATACCTAAATTACAATTCTGTAGCACCCATAAAATACAAAAAGAGTGTGGTCACAGCACTAACCGATAGAGCTATCAAATTTTCCCATCCACAATTTAGACCGCAAAATTTAAAAAAAGTTAAAGACACTTTAGCGAAAAACAATTACCCAAAGAAATTTGTTGAACCCATAATAAAAAGCCGAGTAGATAAAATTTATAACAACAATCAGCCAACAACAAGCAATGTTCCATCAACCCAAAAATACATATCATTGCCGTATATACCAGAAATTACTAATCCCATTAAAAAAGTGCTAAAACCATACGATATCCAAATAGCTGGAAAACCTTCGAATAATTTCAAAAACCTTTACACAAAACTTAAACCTGATATCCCTAAAGACGAACAAACAAATGTCATTTACAAGATCAATTGCTTAGATTGCAACCAAACATATGTCGGTCAAACCAAACAATATTTAAAAAATAGAATACAAAATCACAAATACAGCATTAGACATCACAATAACGATAATAAAACCGCCTTAGCCAAACATGCAATTGATAACATGCACAACATCGATTTTAACAACGTGGAGATTTTAGACAAAGAAATTAATTACAAAAAAAGAACAATTAAAGAAATGATTCATATTAAAAGAACACCCGATACAATGAATTTCAGAACGGACACAAATGACCTGAGTAATGTATATACGAATCTAATAGGGCAATAAAATTGCAGATGGTCCAGAAACTTTCAAACCCTTTGGTAGTACTCTGTCAAAAGCACAACAAACCAGATGTGAAAAAAAAATGCATCAAAAAATAATAGTTATCTATATTTATATTTATATTAAATAAGAAGTGTTTAATTATATTGTATTAAAGTAATAAAATAGTTAAATGTAAGTTTTTCAAGTGAACCACCTGTTAACATTAGGTAAGAAAGTAAAATTTTGAGTTTATATAGCATAAATTTACATATTCCTTTTCATATTTACAGTAATTCTCTGAAGATGGTTTAATCAATAAAATAAACCGAAACGTCAGAAAAAAACATGTGTTAATTTTTTTATAAAGTAATAATATGACCGAAACCCAAAAAAGTAAAAACTAATTAATAACTACACGGTCAACAAATAGAAACAAAATTAAAACTAATGAAGTAATGATGTTAACAAATGGATTATCGTATAAATAATACTTCTATGAAGGTCATAGACAACGATGAGATATCTGTTGGACTTCCATTGTCCTTATTATTGTTGAATATCACGACGTTTCGGTAGGAGAAAGAAGTAGAAAATAAATAACCATTCTTAGATGTCTTGGTTGAAAGAAATGGCAGATAAATTCAAACTTCGGTTTACAGAAAAGTCACGCACACAGGACAATACCTTAATTTTCGTCTAATCACTCCAAAAACACCAAACAAGGAATTATAAGAAATCTCGTAGATAGAGCCTTAACTCTCTGCAACTCCCACGAGAACTTGATAAAAGAGATAGATTACATTAAAAATGATCTGACAGCCAACGGATACCCAGTATATCTAGTGGATAAATTTCCAGAACAACGCAGAAATAGAACAATATCGACAAGGAATGAAGAACGAAAACCAGTACTGAACATCCCCTATATTAAAGGCATTTCAGAAAAAGTTAGAAGGATAGGAAAACGATATAAAATCAACCTTGTTTTCAATTTCAATAACTCTCTGAGAAGTCGGCTCACTAGGGTCAAACCAACAACTCAACGAGACATGAAGAACCGTGTATATCAGATACCATGTGAATATGGCAATTCCTATGTTGGCGAAACAAAGAGACCTCTTGACGTAAGGATCAAAGAACACCAAAAATGCACATCTCGAGGAGAAACAGAAAAATCTGATGCCGCCAACCATGCCTAGACTCATGGATACCACATAAAATGGTCTGAAGCTAAAATACTACACCAAGAACAACATTGGAGAAAACGGAAATTCAAAGAAGCCGCGATTTTAGTAAACCATCTTTAGATACAAGAGAAGTGTGGAAACCACTTCTTAATAATTGCAAACTAAAACTAAATGCAGCATAAAAAAAAATGGGATTTTGCCATAGCAGGCATGACTGCACCCATCTCAGTCACACTCCACTGCATTTGCTTTTAGAATAAATAGTCATATAGCTAAGGGATTTATTTAATTTCACTTGAAAATAGCTGAAGATAACTACTAGCCGAAACGTCGTGATATTTAACAAAAATAAAGACAATGGAAGTCCAACAGATATCTACTACTTTGCAATAATACTTCTAATTAGGACTACCCCCGGCACCGGTGCTTAAATACTCTTCTTAAACTTTATCTTTTGCTAAGTTATAGTTTCGTTCTTATTTGAAAAATTTTGACTTTTTCTTGTAGAAAATTATATATCTGATGAAGGTCGACAGGTGACCAAAACTCATCAAATTTAACAAATAAATGATCTAAAGGGATCTTCTTTGTATTTTTTCTCTATGGATTTTAAGCCCTAAAAAAGTAATTCAGAAAAATATATTTTGACTTCTAGGGAAAATAAACAAATTTGTGGTTGCTGTTTTGATTATAAACATATAGAATAACTCTTCGATAATTGTTGATATCGAAATGCCGATAAATGGACGTGATAGGTGAGATTTTGGCACATATTTTGAAAAAAAAAAACAATTCTGTACGACTACTAGAAGTTGTTGCTTTGTTTATTATTAAGGGATTATCTAAGTAGGAACTGATAGGGAGATGATTAAACTATTGTATGCAGCAGTTTTCAACTCAATTATGTCAAAATTGTTGATGTTGCAACAGTTTAAAGTTGCACCTACTCCAAGAGTCAGAAAGTGAGCAGTGGAAGGGGGGCATTCTTTCAGCCTGCGGCGCATGGAAAAAAACGTGACTCGGATGCTTTACATTCGGAAAAATTTGGATTATCTCGGCGAATATTAGTCGTGGAATTTTTTTTTTCAATTTAGGGTTTCTAGACGAGATACGAATGCAATCAAATTATTGTTAAACATAGCAATAAACAAATTGTTGCACGTGCTTTTCAAATTGCGAAAAAAATTTACAGTGGTCAACAGTATACTACTAATTAGGAATATTAAAGATCGGATTGATTTTTAACCAACTTCTAAAAGAAGGAGGTTCTCAATTCGTCGCGTATATATGTATATATATATATATATATATATATATATATATATATATATATATATATATATATATATATATATATATATATATATATATATATATATATATACAGGGTGATTCAAAAATCGATCACGAAACTTAAGGGGGTGATTCTACTTGACAAAATAAGGTTAGAGCTTCATATAATTTTTTTTCAAAATGTCATTCGTTTTCGAGTTACAAGCCTTCCAAGTTCAAGTTTTTATTTTTTGTTTTTTGAATTACTCGCTTACAGGAAAACCAATTTGACTAATATTTGAAAGATAGGCTAAGTCTTCTGCGCTTCATCATTTTAGTAACAATTCACATTGATTGTTTGCCGCTAGAGGGCACTTTACCTACATTGAAAATGGTTTTTTTTGTCATAATTTTTTAGTGCTGACAGCTACAGTAGTTTTTGGCATAATTTCTGAAAGACTGATGCCAGGCCTTTAAAAAAGGTGCTCTTTATTTACATCGCTAAACACAACGGTTTAGACGTAAATCACCCTTAAAAATTAAGTGGTAAATTTACTTTTCTCATTTCATTACCACCAGCTACCAGGTAAATAGCTATCAAAGTATACTAGAGCTGTCAGTTTAACATCAAATAAATTCGCTTTTTAAACTATTTAATTTATAATCTTAAAATAACTAATAATGGCTAATCAGTAAATATTCATATTATGGATTATTGCGATATACATTTAATTGATAAAAATTAATGAAACAGTACTAAACAAACTAAAAAAGATTCTCAAAATGTCCCCCATTTTCTTCAATACATTTCCTAACACTCTTCAAAAAATGTCGCCTAACTCGATGAAAAATTTCTGGTGTTTCTTTAATAATTTGGCACTTTTCGATTATCCTGAAGCGAAGATCCTCGACGTTGATTACTGGAATATCGTACACCAATTGTTTCAAATGACCCCAAAAGAAAAAATCCATAGGATTAAGGTCTGGTGACCTCGCTGCCCATGCCAATGGTCCACTTCGTCCTATCCATCGCTCAGGATACGTTGCATTCAAATACTGTCGGACACGTATACTAAAGTGGGGCGGAGCTCCGTCTTGGAGGATCCACATGTTGGCCCTTACTTCCAATGGCACATCTTCCAGATACAATGAGAGACGATTTTGGATAAAATCTAAGTATACGTCACCAGTTAATGGGCCATCAAAGAAATGAGGATCAATAAGGTAATCTCCTATTATCCCTGCCCACACATTTAGTGAAAATCTACGCTGATGTTTCGTTTCTACCACATTGTTTGGGTTCTCGTAAGCATATGTGTGGATGTTGTGTAGATTTGTTATGCCATCACGAGTGAAACTAGCTTCGTCAGTGAATAATATGACGCCAATTAATCGATTATCGTGTTCATACTTAGCTAGGATCTGATTGCACATTTCCAACCGTCTCGGCCGATCATCGTCATAAAGAGCCTGCACCTTTTTTGAATGAAACGGGTAGAGTTGTTCTTCTCTTAGTATCCTCCATGAACTAGCCTGACAGAGCCGCACTTCATTCCCAATTTTTCTAGTACTAATACCTGGATTATCTTCAATAATTTCAACCACTCTTTCTTCTTGTTGCACGTTTCTAGCAGTTCTAGGTCTTCCCCTATTTCCATTATAACTTTTAAAGGAACCACATTCCGCAAGCCTCCTGTGCACACTGGAAAATGTTTGAGCATGAGGGATATTTCTTTCCGGATAACTCTCCATATTGCTCTCCTTCTTGCCAACTCTGCATTACCATTTGCTTTTCCATAACAAAAATGGATATCACAATATTCGATATTTGAATATTGGTGATTAGCCATTATTAGTTATTTTAAGATTATAAATTAAATAGTTTAAAAAGCGAATTTATTTGATGTTAAACTGACAGCTCTAGTATACTTTGATAGCTATTTACCTGGTAGCTGGTGGTAATGAAATGAGAAAAGTAAATTTACCACTTAATTTTAAAGGGTGATTTACGTCTAAACGGTTGGGTTTAGCGATGTAAATAAAGAGCACCTTTTTTAAAGGCCTGGCATCAGTCTTTCAGAAATTATGCCAAAAACTACTGTAGCTGTCAACACTAAAAAATTATGACAAAAAAACAATTTTCAATGTAGGTAAAGTGCCCTCTAGCGGCAAACAATCAATGTGAATTGTTACCAAAATGATGAAGCGCAGAAGACTTAGCCTATCTTTCAAATATTGGTCAAATCGGTTTTCCTGTAAGCGAGTAATTCAATATGAAGCTCTACCCTTATTTTGTCAAGTAGAATCACCCCCTTAAGTTTCGTGATCGATTTTTGAATCACCCTGTATAAAAAATGTGTATGCTGTTGGCACTCCCTTCCGTTGACAACTTGTTTTTCTTGCGATCGCCCCTCTCCTTCCCAAGAGCTTTGAGTACAGGAAAATGAAACCGATTCTGCCTTTTATATTAGAAATGTGTATGCTGTTGGCACTCCCTCCCGTTGACAACTTGTTTTTCTTGCGATCGCCCCTCTCCTTCCCAAGAGCTTTGAGTACAGGAAAATAAAACCGATTCTGCCTTTTATATTAGAAATGTGTATGCTGTTGGCACTCCCGCCCGTTGACAACTTGTTTTTCTTGCGATCGCCCCTCTCCTTCCCAAGAGTTTTGAGTACAGAAAAATAAAACCGATTCTGCTTTTTATATTAGAAATGTGTATGCTGTTGGCACTCCCTTCCGTTGACAACTTGTTTTTCTTGCAATAGCCCCTCTCCTTCCCAAGAGCTTTGAGTACAGGAAAATAAAACCGATTCTGCCTTTTATATTAGAAATGTGTAGGCTGTTGGCACTCCCTTCCGTTGACAACTTGTTTTTCTTGCGATCGCCCCTCACTTTCCCAAGAGCTTTGATTACAGGAAAATAAAACCGATTCTGCCTTTTATATTAGAAATGTGTATGCTGTTGGCACTCCCTTCCGTTGACAACTTGTTTTTCTTGCGATCGCCCCTTTCCTTCCCAAGAGCTTTGAGTACAGGAAAATAAAACCGATTCAGCCTTTTATGTTAGAAATGTGTATGCTGTTGGCACTCCTTTCCGTTGACAACTTGTTTTTCTTGCGATCGCCCCTCTCTTTCCCAAGAGCTTTGAGTACAGGAAAATAAAACCGATTCTGCATTTTATATTAGAAATGTGTATGCTGCTGGCACTCCCTCCCGTAGACAACTTGTTTTTCTTGTGATCGCCCCTCTTTTTCCAAGAGCTTTGAGTACAGGAAAATAAAACCGATTCTGCCTTTTATATTAGAAATGTATATGCTGTTGGCACCCCCTCCCGTTGACAACTTGTTTTTCTTGCGATCGCCCCTATACTTCCCAAGAGCTTTGAGTACAGGAAAATAAAACCGATTCTGCCTTTTATATTAGAAATGTGTATGCTGTTGGCACTCCCTTCCGTTGACAACTTGATTTTCTTGCGATCGCCCCATTCCTTCCCAGGAGCTTTGAGTACAGGAAAATAAAACCGATTCTGCCTTTTATATTAGAAATGTGTATGCTGTTGGCACTCCCTCCCGTTGACAACTTGGTTTTCTTGCGATCGCCCCTCTCCTTCTCAAGAGCTTTGAGTACAGGAAAATAAAACCGATTCTGCCTTTTATATTAGAAATGTGTATGCTGTTGGCACTCCCTTGCATTGACAACTTGTTTTTCTTGCGATCGCCCCTCTCCTTCCCAAGAGCTTTGAGTACAGGAAAATAAAACCGATTCTGCCTTTTATATTAGAAATGTGTATGCTGTTGGCACTCCCTTCCGTTGACAACTTGTTTTTCTTGCGATCGCCCCTCACTTTCCCAAGAGCTTTGAGTACAGGAAAATAAAACCGATTCAGCCTTTTATATTAGAAATGTGTATGCCGTTGACACTCCCTCCCGTTGACAACTTGTTTTTCTTGTGATCGCCCCTCTCCTTCCCAAGAGCTTTGAGTACAGGAAAATAAAAACGTTTCTGCCTTTTATATTAGAAATGTGTATGCTGTTGGCACTCCCTCTCGTTAACAACTTGTTTTTCTTGCGATCGCCCATCTCCTTCCCAAGAGCTTTGAGTACAGGAAAATAAAACCGATTCTGCCTTTTATATTAGAAATATGTATGCTGTTGGCACTCCCTTCCGTTGACAACTTGTTTTTCTTGCGATCGCCCCTCTCCTTCCCAAGAGCTTTGAGTACAGGAAAATGAAACCGATTCTGCCTTTTATATTAGAAATGTGTATGCTGTTGGCACTCCCTCCCGTTGACAACTTGTTTTTCTTGCGATCGCCCCTCTCCTTCCCAAGAGCTTTGAGTACAGGAAAATAAAACCGATTCTGCCTTTTATATTAGAAATGTGTATGCTGTTGGCACTCCCGCCCGTTGACAACTTGTTTTTCTTGCGATCGCCCCTCTCCTTCCCAAGAGTTTTGAGTACAGAAAAATAAAACCGATTCTGCTTTTTATATTAGAAATGTGTATGCTGTTGGCACTCCCTTCCGTTGACAACTTGTTTTTCTTGCGATAGCCCCTCTCCTTCCCAAGAGCTTTGAGTACAGGAAAATAAAACCGATTCTGCCTTTTATATTAGAAATGTGTAGGCTGTTGGCACTCCCTTCCGTTGACAACTTGTTTTTCTTGCGATCGCCCCTCACTTTCCCAAGAGCTTTGATTACAGGAAAATAAAACCGATTCTGCCTTTTATATTAGAAATGTGTATGCTGTTGGCACTCCCTTCCGTTGACAACTTGTTTTTCTTGCGATCGCCCCTCTCCTTCCCAAGAGCTTTGAGTACAGGAAAATAAAACCGATTCAGCCTTTTATATTAGAAATGTGTATGCTGTTGGCACTCCTTTCCGTTGACAACTTGTTTGTCTTGCGATCGCCCCTCTCTTTCCCAAGAGCTTTGAGTACAGGAAAATAAAACCGATTCTGCCTTTTATATTAGAAATGTGTATGCTGCTTGCACTCCCTCCCGTAGACAACTTGTTTTTCTTGTGATCGCCCCTCTTTTTCCAAGAGCTTTGAGTACAGGAAAATAAAACCGATTCTGCCTTTTATATTAGAAATGTATATGCTGTTGGCATCCCCTCCCGTTGACAACTTGTTTTTCTTGCGATCGCCCCTCTCCTTCCCAAGAGCTTTGAGTACAGGAAAATAAAACCGATTCTGCCTTTTATATTAGAAATGTGTATGCTGTTGGCACTCCCTTCCGTTGACAACTTGTTTATCTTGCGATCGCCCCATTCCTTCCCAGGAGCTTTGAGTACAGGAAAATAAAACCGATTCTGCCTTTTATATTAGAAATGTGTATGCTGTTGGCACTCCCTCCCGTTGACAACTTGGTTTTCTTGCGATCGCCCCTCTCCTTCCCAAGAGCTTTGAGTACAGGAAAATAAAACCGATTCTGCCTTTTATATTAGAAATGTGTATGCTGTTGGCACTCCCTTGCATTGACAACTTGTTTTTCTTGCGATCGCCCCTCTCCTTCCCAAGAGCTTTGAGTACAGGAAAATAAAACCGATTCAGCCTTTTATATTAGAAATGTGTATGCTGTTGGCACTCCTTTCCGTTGACAACTTGTTTTTCTTGCGATCGCCCCTCTCTTTCCCAAGAGCTTTGAGTACAGGAAAATAAAACCGATTCTGCCTTTTATATTAGAAATGTGTATGCTGTTGGCACTCCCTCTCGTTGACAACTTGTTTTTCTTGCGATCGCCCATCTCCTTCCCAAGAGCTTTGAGTACAGGAAAATAAAACCGATTCTGCCTTTTATATTAGAAATATGTATGCTGTTGGCACTCCCTTCCGTTGACAACTTGTTTTTCTTGCGATCGCCCCTCTCCTTCCCAAGAGCTTTGAGTACAGGAAAATGAAACCGATTCTGCCTTTTATATTAGAAATGTGTATGCTGTTGGCACTCCCTCCCGTTGACAACTTGTTTTTCTTGCGATCGCCCCTCTCCTTCCCAAGAGCTTTGAGTACAGGAAAATAAAACCGATTCTGCCTTTTATATTAGAAATGTGTATGCTGTTGGCACTCCCTCTCGTTGACAACTTGTTTTTCTTGCGATCGCCCATCTCCTTCCCAAGAGCTTTGAGTACAGGAAAATAAAAGCGATTCTGCCTTTTCTATTAGAAATGTGTATGCTGTTTGCATTCCCTTCCGTTGACAACTTGTTTTTTTTGCGATCGCCCCTCCCTTTCCCAAGAGCTTTGAGTACAGGAAAATAAAACCGATTCTGCCTTTTATATTAGAAATGTGTATGTTGTTGGCACACCCTCCCGTTGACAACTTGTTTTTCTTGCGATCGCCCGTCTCCTTCCCAAGAGCTTTGAATACAGGAAAATAAAACCGATTCTGCCTTTTATATTAGAAATGTGTATGCTGTTGGCACTCCCTTCCGTTGACAACTTGTTTTTCTTGCGATCGCCCCTCTCCTTCCCAAGAGCTTTGAGTGCAGGAAAAAAAAATCGATTCTGCCTTTTATATTAGAAATGTGTATGCTGTTGGCACCCCCTCCCGTTGACAACTTGTTTTTCTTACGATCGCCCCTCCCCTTCCAGGAGCTTTGAGTACAGGAAAATAAAACCGATTCTGCCTTTTATATTAGAAATGTGTATGCTGTTGGCACTCCCTTCCGTTGACAACTTGGTTTTCTTGCGATCGCCCCTCTCCTTCCCAATAGCTTTGAGTACAGGAAAATAAAACCGATTCTGCCTTTTATGTTAGAAATGTGTATGCTGTTGGCACTCCCCTCCGTTGATAACTTGTTTTTCTTGCGATCGCCCCCCTCCTTCCCAAGAGCTTTGAGTACAGGAAAATAAAACCGATTCTGCCTTTTATATTAGAAATGTGTATGCTGTTGGCACTCCCTTCCGTTGACAACTTGTTTTTCTTGCGATCGCACCTCTCCTTCCCAAGAGCTTTGAGTACAGGAAAATAAAACCGATTCTGCCTTTTATATTAGAAATGTGTATGCTGTTGGCACTCCCTCCCGTTCACAACTTGTTTTTCTTGCGATCGCCCCTCTCCTTCCCAAGAGCTTAGAGTGCAAAAAAAAAAAATCGATTCTGCCTTTTATATTAGAAATGTGTATGCTGTTGGCACCCCCTCCCGTTGACAACTTGTTTTTCTTGCGATCGCCCCTCTCCTTCCAGGAGCTTTGAGTACAGGAAAATAAAACCGATTCTGCCTTTTCTATTAGAAATGTGTATGCTGTTTGCATTCCCTTCCGTTGACAACTTGTTTTTTTTGCGATCGCCCCTCCCTTTCCCAAGAGCTTTGAGTACAGGAAAATAAAACCGATTCTGCCTTTTATATTAGAAATGTGTATGTTGTTGGCACACCCTCCCGTTGACAACTTGTTTTTCTTGCGATCGCCCGTCTCCTTCCCAAGAGCTTTGAATACAGGAAAATAAAACCGATTCTGCCTTTTATTTTAGAAATGTGTATGCTGTTGGCACTCCCTCCCGTTGACAACTTGTTTTTCTTGCGATCGCCCTCTCCTTCCCAAGAGCTTTGAGTACAGGAAAATAAAACCGATTCTGCCTTTTATATTAGAAATGTGCATGCTGTTGGCAGACTCACCCGTTGACAACTTCTTTTTCTTGCGATCGCCCCTTTCCTTCCCAAGAGCTTTGAGTACAGGAAAATAAAACCGATTCTGCCTTTTATATTAGAAATGTGTATGCTGTTGGCACACCCTCCCTTTGACAACTTGTTTTTCTTGCGATCGCCCCTCTCCTTTCCAAGAGCTTTGAGTACAAGAAAATAAAACCGATTCTGTTTTTTATATTAGAAATGTGTATGCTGTTGGCACTCCCTCCCGTTGACAACTTGTTTTTCTTGTGATCACCCCTCTCCTTCCCAAGAGCTTTGAGTACAGGAAAATAAAACCGATTCTGCCTTTTATATTAGAAATGTGTATGCTGTTGGCACACCCTCCCTTTGACAACTTGTTTTTCTTGCGATCGCCCCTCTCCTTTCCAAGAGCTTTGAGTACAAGAAAATAAAACCGATTCTGTTTTTTATATTAGAAATGTGTATGCTGTTGGCACTCCCTCCCGTTGACAACTTGTTTTTCTTGCGATCGCCCCTCTCCTTCCCAAGAGCTTTGAGTACAGGAAAATAAAACCGATTCTGCCATTTATATTAGAAATGTGAATGCTGTTGGCACTCCCTCCCGTTGACAAATTGTTTTTCTTGCGATCGCCCCTCTCCTTCCCAAGAGCTTTAAGTACAGGAAAATAAAACCGATTCTGCCTTTTGAATTAGAAATGTGTATGCTGTTGACACTCCCTTCCGTTGACAACTTGTTTTTCTTGCGATCGCCCCTCTCCTTCCCTAGAGCTTTGAGTACAAGAAAATAAAACCGATTCTGCCTTTTATATTAGAAATGTGTATGCTGTTGGCACTCCCTCCCGTTGACAACTTGTTTTTCTTGCGATCGCCCCTCTCCTTCCCAAGAGCATTGAGTACAGGAAAATAAAACCGATTCTGCCTTTTATATTAGAAATGTGTATGCTGTTGGCACTCCCCCCCGTTGACAACTTGTTTTTTTTGCGATCGTCCCTCTCCTTCCCAATAGCTTTGAGTACAGGAAAATAAAACCGATTCTGCCTTTTATATTAGAAATGTGCATGCTGTTGGCAGACCCACCAGTTGACAACTTCTTTTTCTTGCGATCGCCCCTCTCCTTCCCAGGAGCTTTGAGTACAAGAAAATAAAAGCGATTCTGCCATTTCTATTAGAAATGTGTATGCTGTTAGCTCTCCCTTCCGTTGACAACTTGTTTTTCTTGCGATCGCCCCTCTCCTTCCAAAGAGCTTTGAGTACAGGAAAATAAAACCGATTCGGCTTTTTATATTAGAAATGTGTATGCTGTTGGCACACCCTCCCGTTGACAATTTGTTTTTCTTGCGATCGCCCCTCTCCTTCCCAAGAGCTTTGAATACAGGAAAATAAAACCGATTCTGCTTTTTATATTAGAAATGTTTATGCTGTTGGCATTCCCTCCCGTTGACAACTTGTTTTCCTTGCGATCGCCCCTCTCCTTCCCAAGAGCTTTGAATACAAGAAAATAAAACCGATTCTGCCTTTTATATTAGAAATGTGTATGCTGTTGGCACTCCCTCCCGTTGACAACTTGTTTTTCTTGCGATTGCCCCTCTCCTTCCCAAGAGCTTTGAGGACAGGAAAATAAAACCGATTCTGCCTTTTATATTAGAAATGTGTATGCTGTTGGCACTTCCTAACGTTGACAACTTGTTTTTCTTGCGATTGCCCCTCTCCTTCCCAAGAGCTTTGAGGACAGGAAAATAAAACCGATTCTGCCTTTTATATTAGAAATGTGTATGCTGTTGGCACTCCCTCCCGTAGACAACTTGTTTTTCTTGCGATCGCCCCACTCCTTCCCAAGAGCTTTGAATACAGGAAAATAAAACCGATTCTGCCTTTTATATTAGAAATGTGTATTCTGTTGGCACTCCCTCCCGTTGACAACTTGTTTTTCTTGCGATCGCCCCTCTCCTTCCCAAGAGCTTTGAATACAGGAAAATAAAACCGATTCTGCCTTTTATATTAGAAATGTGTATGCTGTTGACACTCCCTCCCGTTGACAACTTGTTTTTCTTGCTATCGCCCCTCTCCTTCCCAAGAGCTTTGAATACAGGAAAATAAAACCGATTCTGCCTTTTATATTAGAAATGTGTATGCTGTTGGCACTCCCTCCCGTTGACAACTTGTTTTTCTTGCGATCGCCCCACTCCTTCCTAAGAGCTTTGAATACAAGAAAATAAAACCGATTCTGCCTTTTATATTAGAAATGTGTATGCTGTTGGCACTCCCTCCCGTTGACAACTTGTTTTTCTTGTGATCGCCCCTCTTTTTCCAAGAGCTTTGAGTACAGGAAAATAAAACCGATTCTGCCTTTTATATTAGAAATGTGTATGCTGTTGGCACTCCCTCCCGTTGACAACTTGTTTTTCTTGCGATCGCCCATCTCCTTCCCAAGAGCTTTGAGTACAGGAAAATAAAGCCGATTCTGCCTTTTATATTAGAAATGTATATGCTGTTGGCACTCCCTCCCGTAGACAACTTGTTTTTCTTGCGATCGCCCCTCTCCTTCCCAAGAGCTTTGAGTAGAGGAAAATAAAACCGAGTCTGACTTTTATATTAGAAATGTGTATGCTGTTGGCACTCCCTTCCGTTGACAACTTGTTTTTCTTGCGATCGCCCCTCTCCTTCCCAAGAGCTTTGAGTACAGGAAAATAAAACCGATTCTGCCTTTTATATTAGAAATGTGTATGCTGTTGGCACTCCCTCCCTTTGAAAACTTGTTTTTCTTGCGATCGCCCCTCTCCTTCCCAAGAGCTTTGAGTGGAGGAAAATAAAACCGATTCTGCCTTTTATATTAGAAATGTATATGCTATTTTACACTCCCTTCCGTTGACAACTTGTTTTTTTTGCGATCGCCCCTCTCCTTCCCAAGAGATTTAAGTACAGGAAAATAAAACCGATTCTGCCTTTTGTATTAGAAATGTGTATGCTGTTGACATTCCCTTCCGTTGACAACTTGTTTTTCTTGCGATCGCCCCTCTCCTTCCCAATAGCTTTGAGTACAGGAAAATAAAACCGATTCTGCCTTTTATATTAGAAATGTGTATGCTGTTGGCACTCCCCCCCGTTGACAACTTGTTTTTTTTGCGATCGTCCCTCTCCTTCCCAATAGCTTTGAGTACAGGAAAATAAAACCGATTCTGCCTTTTATACTAGAAATGTGTATGCTGTTGGCACTCCCCCCCGTTGACAACTTGTTTTTTTTGCGATCGTCCCTCTCCTTCCCAATAGCTTTGAGTACAAGGAAATAAAACCGATTCTGCCTTTTATATTAGAAATGTGTATGCTGTTGGCACTCCCTCCCGTTGACAACTTGTTTTTCTTGCGATCGCCCCTCTCCTTCCCAAGAGCATTGAGTACAGGAAAATAAAACCGATTCTGCCTTTTATATTAGAAATTTGTATGTTGTTGGCACTCCCATTCGTTGACAACTTGTTTTTCTTGCGATCGCCCCTCTCCTTCCCAAGAGCTTTGAGTATGGGAAAATAAAACCGATTCTGCCTTTTATATTAGAAATGTGCATGCTGTTGGCAGACCCACCCGTTGACAACTTCTTTTTCTTGCGATCGCCCCTCTACTTTCCAAGAGCTTTGAGTACAGGAAAATAAAACCGATTCTGCCTTTTATATTAGAAATGTGTATATTGTTGGCACACCCTCCCTTTAACAACTTGTTTTTCTTGCGATCCCCCTCTCCTTCCCAGGAGCTTTGAGTACAAGAAAATAAAAGCGATTCTGCCATTTCTATTAGAAATGTGTATGCTGTTGGCTCTCCCTTCCGTTGACAACTTGTTTTTCTTGCGATCGCCCCTCTCCTTCCAAAGAGCTTTGAGTACAGGAACATAAAACCGATTCTGCCTTTTATATTAGAAATGTGTATGCTGTTGGCACACCCTCCCGTTGACAACTTGTTTTCCTTGCGATCGCCCCTCTCCTTCCCAAGAGCTTTGAGTACAGGAAAATAAAACCGATTCTGCCTTTTATATTAGAAATGTGTATGCTGTTGGCACTCCCTCCCGTTGGCAACTTGTTTTCCTTGCGATCGCCCCTCTCCTTCCCAAGAGCTTTGAGTACAGGAAAATAAAACCGATTCTGCCTTTTATATTAGAAATGTGTATGCTGTTGGCACTCCCTTCCGTTTACAACTTGGTTTTCTTGAGATCGCCCCTCTCCTTCCCAAGAGCTTTGAGTACAGGAAAATAAAACCGATTCTGCCTTTTATATTAGAAATGTGTATGCTGTTGGCACTCCCTTCCGTTGACAACTTGTTTTTCTTGCGATCGCCCCTCTCTTTCCCAAGAGCTTTGAGTACAGGAAAATAAAACCGATTCTGCCTTTTATATTAGAAATGTGCATGCTGTTGGCACTCCTTTCCGTTGACAACTTGTTTTTCTTGCGATCGCCCCTCTCCTTCACAAGAGCTTTGAGTACAGGAAAATAAAACCGATTCTGCCTTTTATATTAGAAATGTGTATGCTGTTGGCACTCCCTAACGTTGACAACTTGTTTTTCTTGCGATTGCCCCTCTCCTTCCTAAGAGCTTTGAGGACAGGAAAATAAAACCGATTCTGCCTTTTATATTAGAAATGTGTATGCTGTTGGCACTCCCTCCCCTAGACAACTTGTTTTTCTTGCTATCGCCCCTCCCTTTCCCAAGAGCTTTGAATACAGGAAAATAAAACCGATTCTGCCTTTTATATTAGAAGTGTGTATGCTGTTGGCACTCTCTTCCGTTGACAACTTGTTTTTCCTGCGATCGCCCCTTTCCTTCCCAAGAGCTTTGAGTACAGGAAAATAAAACCGATTCTGCCTTGTATATTAGAAATGTGTATGCTGCTGGCACTCCCTCCCGTTGACAACTTGTTTTTCTTGCGATCGCCCCTCTCCTTCCCAAGAGCTTTGAGTACAGGAAAATAAAACCGATTCTGCCTTTTATATTAGAAATGTGTATGCTGTTGGCACTCCCTTCCGTTGACAACTTGTTTTTCTTGCGATCGCCCCTCTCTTTCCCAAGAGCTTTGAGTACAGGAAAATAAAACCGATTCTGCCTTTTATATTAGAAATGTGCATGCTGTTGGCACTCCCTTCCGTTGACAACTTGTTTTTCTTGCGATCGCCCCTCTTTTTCCCAAGAGCTTTGAATACAGGAAAATAAAACCGATTTTGCCTTTTATTTTAGAAATGTGTATGCTGTTGGCACTCCCTCCCGTTGACAACTTGTTTTTTTTGCGATCGCCCCTCTCCTTCACAAGAGCTTTGAGTACAGGAAAATAAAACCGATTCTGCCTTTTATATTAGAAATGTGTATGCTGTTGGCACTCCCTAACGTTGACAACTTGTTTTTCTTGCGATCGCCCCTCTCCTTCCCAAGAGCTATGAGTACAGGAAAATAAAACCGATTCTGCCTTTTATATTAGAAATGTGTATGCTGTTGGCACTCCCTTCCGTTGACAACTTGTTTTTCTTGCGATCGCCCCTCTCTTTCCCAAGAGCTTTGAGTACAGGAAAATAAAACCGATTCTGCCTTTTATATTAGAAATGTGCATGCTGTTGGCACTCCCTTCCGTTGACAACTTGTTTTTCTTGCGATCTCCCCTCTTTTTCCCAAGAGCTTTGAATACAGGAAAATTAAACCGATTCTGCCTTTTATATTAGAAATGTGTATGCTGTTGGCACTCCCTTCCGTTGACAACTTGTTTTTCTTGCGAACGCCCCTCTCTTTCCCAAGAGCTTTGAGTACAGGAAAATAAAACCGATTCTGCCTTTTATATTAGAAATGTGCATGCTGTTGGCACTCCCTTCCGTTGACAACTTGTTTTTCTTGCGATCGCCCCTCTTTTTCCCAAGAGCTTTGAATACAGGAAAATAAAACCGATTCTGCCTTTTATATTAGAAATGTGCATGCTGTTGGCACTTCCTTCCGTTGACAACTTGTTTTTCTTGCGATCGGCCCTCTCTTTCCCAAGAGCTTTGAGTACAGGAAAATAAAACCGATTCTGCCTTTTATGTTAGAAGTGTGTATGCTGTTGGCACTCCCTTCCGTTGAAAACTTGTTTTTCTTGCGATCGCCCCTCTCCTTCCCAAGAGCTTTGAGTATAGGAAAATTAAACCGATTCTGCCTTTTATATTAGAAATGTGTATGCTGTTGGCACTCCCTTCCGTTGACAACTTGTTTTTCTTGCGATCGCCCCTCTCCTTCCCAAGAGCTTTGAGTACAGGAAAATAAAACCGATTCTGCCTTTTATATTAGAAATGTGTATGCTGTTGGCACTCTCTTCCGTTGACAACTTGTTTTTCCTGCGATCGCCCCTTTCCTTCCCAAGAGCTTTGAGTACAGGAAAATAAAACGGATTCTGCCTTGTATATTAGAAATGTGTATGCTGCTGGCACTCCCTCCCGTTGACAACTTGTTTTTCTTGCGATCGCCCCTCTCCTTCCAAAGAGCTTTGAGTACAGGAAAATAAAACCGATTCTGCCTTTTATATTAGAAATGTGTATGCTGTTGGCACTCCCTTCCGTTGACAACTTGTTTTTCTTGCGATCGCCCCTCTCCTTCCCAAGAGCTTTGAGTACAGGATAATAAAACCGATTCTGCCTTTTACATTAGAAATGTGTATGCTGTTGGCACTCCCTCTCGTTGACAACTTGTTTTTCTTGCGATCGCCCCTCTCCTTCCCAAGAGCTTTGAGTACAAGAAAATTAAACCGATTCTTCCTTTTCTATTAGAAATGTGTATGCTGTTGGCACTCCCTTCCGTTGACAACTTGTTTTTCTTGCGATCGCCCCTCTCCTTCCCAAGAGCATTGAGTAAAGAAAAATAAAACCGATTCTGCCTTTTATATTAGAAATGTGTATGCTGTTGGCACTCCTTTCCGTTGACAACTTGTTTTTCCTGCGATCGCCCCTCCCTTTCCCAAGAGCTTTGAGTACAGGAAAATAAAACCGATTCTGCCTTTTATATTAGAAATGTGTATGCTGTTGGCACTCCCTGCCGTTGACAACTTGTTTTTGTTGCGATCGCCTCTCTCCTTCCCAAGAGTTTTTTGTACAGGAAAATAAAACCAATTCTGCCTTTTATATTAGAAATGTGTATGCTGTTGGCACTCCCTTCCGTTGACAACTTGTTTTTCTTGCGATCGCCCCTCTCCTTCCCAAGAGCTTTGAGTACAGGAAAATAAAACCGATTCTGCCTTTTATATTATAAATGTGTATGCTGCTGGCACTCCCTCCCGTTGACAACTTGTTTTTCTTGCGATCGCCCCTTTTCTTCCCAAGAGCTTCGAGTACAGGAAAATAAAACCGATTCTGCCTTTTATATTAGAAATGTGTATGCTGTTGGCACTCCCTTCCGTTGACAACTTGTTTTTCTTGTGATCGCCCCTCTCCTTTCCAAGAGCTTTGAGTACAAGAAAATAAAACCGATTCTGTTTTTTATATTAGAAATGTGTATGCTGTTGGCACTCCCTTCCGTTGACAACTTGTTTTTCTTGCGATCGCCCCTCTCCTTCCCAAGAGCTTTGAGTACAAGAAAATAAAACCAATTCTGCCTTTTATATTAGAAATGTGTATGCTGTTGGCACTCCCTTCCGTTGACAACTTGTTTTTCTTGCGATCGCCCCTCTCCATCCCAAGAGCTTTGAGTACAGGAAAATAAAACCGATTCTGCCTTTTATATTAGAAATGTGTATGCTGTTGGCACTCCCTTCCGTTGACAACTTGTTTTTCTTGCGATCGCCCCTCTCCTTCCCAAGAGCTTTGAGTATAGGAAAATAAAACCAATTCTGCCTTTTATATTAGAAATGTGTATGCTGTTGGCACTCCCTTCCGTTTACAACTTGGTTTTCTTGAGATCGCCCCTCTCCTTCCCAAGAGCTTTGAGTACAGGAAAATAAAACCGATTCTGCCTTTTATATTAGAAATGTGTATGCTGTTGGCACTCCCTTCCGTTGACAACTTGTTTTTCTTGCGATCGCCCCTCTCTTTCCCAAGAGCTTTGAGTACAGGAAAATAAAACCGATTCTGCCTTTTATATTAGAAATGTGCATGCTGTTGGCACTCCTTTCCGTTGACAACTTGTTTTTCTTGCGATCGCCCCTCTCCTTCACAAGAGCTTTGAGTACAGGAAAATAAAACCGATTCTGCCTTTTATATTAGAAATGTGTATGCTGTTGGCACTCCCTAACGTTGACAACTTGTTTTTCTTGCGATTGCCCCTCTCCTTCCCAAGAGCTTTGAGGACAGGAAAATAAAACCGATTCTGCCTTTTATATTAGAAATGTGTATGCTGTTGGCACTCCCTCCCCTAGACAACTTGTTTTTCTTGCTATCGCCCCTCCCTTTCCCAAGAGCTTTGAATACAGGAAAATAAAACCGATTCTGCCTTTTATATTAGAAGTGTGTATGCTGTTGGCACTCTCTTCCGTTGACAACTTGTTTTTCCTGCGATCGCCCCTTTCCTTCCCAAGAGCTTTGAGTACAGGAAAATAAAACCGATTCTGCCTTGTATATTAGAAATGTGTATGCTGCTGGCACTCCCTCCCGTTGACAACTTGTTTTTCTTGCGATCGCCCCTCTCCTTCCCAAGAGCTTTGAGTACAGGAAAATAAAACCGATTCTGCCTTTTATATTAGAAATGTGTATGCTGTTGGCACTCCCTTCCGTTGACAACTTGTTTTTCTTGCGATCGCCCCTCTCTTTCCCAAGAGCTTTGAGTACAGGAAAATAAAACCGATTCTGCCTTTTATATTAGAAATGTGCATGCTGTTGGCACTCCCTTCCGTTGACAACTTGTTTTTCTTGCGATCGCCCCTCTTTTTCCCAAGAGCTTTGAATACAGGAAAATAAAACCGATTTTGCCTTTTATTTTAGAAATGTGTATGCTGTTGGCACTCCCTCCCGTTGACAACTTGTTTTTTTTGCGATCGCCCCTCTCCTTCACAAGAGCTTTGAGTACAGGAAAATAAAACCGATTCTGCCTTTTATATTAGAAATGTGTATGCTGTTGGCACTCCCTAACGTTGACAACTTGTTTTTCTTGCGATCGCCCCTCTCCTTCCCAAGAGCTTTGAGTACAGGAAAATAAAACCGATTCTGCCTTTTATATTAGAAATGTGTATGCTGTTGGCACTCCCTTCCGTTGACAACTTGTTTTTCTTGCGATCGCCCCTCTCTTTCCCAAGAGCTTTGAGTACAGGAAAATAAAACCGATTCTGCCTTTTATATTAGAAATGTGCATGCTGTTGGCACTCCCTTCCGTTGACAACTTGTTTTTCTTGCGATCTCCCCTCTTTTTCCCAAGAGCTTTGAATACAGGAAAATTAAACCGATTCTGCCTTTTATATTAGAAATGTGTATGCTGTTGGCACTCCCTTCCGTTGACAACTTGTTTTTCTTGCGAACGCCCCTCTCTTTCCCAAGAGCTTTGAGTACAGGAAAATAAAACCGATTCTGCCTTTTATATTAGAAATGTGCATGCTGTTGGCACTCCCTTCCGTTGACAACTTGTTTTTCTTGCGATCGCCCCTCTTTTTCCCAAGAGCTTTGAATACAGGAAAATAAAACCGATTCTGCCTTTTATATTAGAAATGTGCATGCTGTTGGCACTCCCTTCCGTTGACAACTTGTTTTTCTTGCGATCGGCCCTCTCTTTCCCAAGAGCTTTGAGTACAGGAAAATAAAACCGATTCTGCCTTTTATGTTAGAAGTGTGTATGCTGTTGGCACTCCCTTCCGTTGACAACTTGTTTTTCTTGCGATCGCCCCTCTCCTTCCCAAGAGCTTTGAGTATAGGAAAATAAAACCGATTCTGCCTTTTATATTAGAAATGTGTATGCTGTTGGCACTCCCTTCCGTTGACAACTTGTTTTTCTTGCGATCGCCCCTCTCCTTCCCAAGAGCTTTGAGTACAGGAAAATAAAACCGATTCTGCCTTTTATATTAGAAATGTGTATGCTGTTGGCACTCTCTTCCGTTGACAACTTGTTTTTCCTGCGATCGCCCCTTTCCTTCCCAAGAGCTTTGACTACAGGAAAATAAAACGGATTCTGCCTTGTATATTAGAAATGTGTATGCTGCTGGCACTCCCTCCCGTTGACAACTTGTTTTTCTTGCGATCGCCCCTCTCCTTCCCAAGAGCTTTGAGTACAGGAAAATAAAACCGATTCTGCCTTTTATATTAGAAATGTGTATGCTGTTGGCACTCCCTTCCGTTGACAACTTGTTTTTCTTGCGATCGCCCCTCTCCTTCCCAAGAGCTTTGAGTACAGGATAATAAAACCGATTCTGCCTTTTACATTAGAAATGTGTATGCTGTTGGCACTCCCTCTCGTTGACAACTTGTTTTTCTTGCGATCGCCCCTCTCCTTCCCAAGAGCTTTGAGTACAAGAAAATTAAACCGATTCTTCCTTTTCTATTAGAAATGTGTATGCTGTTGGCACTCCCTTCCGTTGACAACTTGTTTTTCTTGCGATCGCCCCTCTCCTTCCCAAGAGCATTGAGTAAAGAAAAATAAAACCGATTCTGCCTTTTATATTAGAAATGTGTATGCTGTTGGCACTCCTTTCCGTTGACAACTTGCTTTTCCTGCGATCGCCCCTCCCTTTCCCAAGAGCTTTGAGTACAGGAAAATAAAACCGATTCTGCCTTTTATATTAGAAATGTGTATGCTGTTGGCACTCCCTGCCGTTGACAACTTGTTTTTGTTGCGATCGCCTCTCTCCTTCCCAAGAGTTTTTTGTACAGGAAAATAAAACCAATTCTGCCTTTTATATTAGAAATGTGTATGCTGTTGGCACTCCCTTCCGTTGACAACTTGTTTTTCTTGCGATCGCCCCTCTCCTTCCCAAGAGCTTTGAGTACAGGAAAATAAAACCGATTCTGCCTTTTATATTATAAATGTGTATGCTGCTGGCACTCCCTCCCGTTGACAACTTGTTTTTCTTGCGATCGCCCCTTTTCTTCCCAAGAGCTTCGAGTACAGGAAAATAAAACCGATTCTGCCTTTTATATTAGAAATGTGTATGCTGTTGGCACTCCCTTCCGTTGACAACTTGTTTTTCTTGTGATCGCCCCTCTCCTTTCCAAGAGCTTTGAGTACAAGAAAATAAAACCGATTCTGTTTTTTATATTAGAAATGTGTATGCTGTTGGCACTCCCTTCCGTTGACAACTTGTTTTTCTTGCGATCGCCCCTCTCCTTCCCAAGAGCTTTGAGTACAAGAAAATAAAACCAATTCTGCCTTTTATATTAGAAATGTGTATGCTGTTGGCACTCCCTTCCGTTGACAACTTGTTTTTCTTGCGATCGCCCCTCTCCATCCCAAGAGCTTTGAGTACAGGAAAATAAAACCGATTCTGCCTTTTATATTAGAAATGTGTATGCTGTTGGCACTCCCTTCCGTTGACAACTTGTTTTTCTTGCGATCGCCCCTCTCCTTCCCAAGAGCTTTGAGTATAGGAAAATAAAACCAATTCTGCCTTTTATATTAGAAATGTGTATGCTGTTGGCACTCCCTTCCGTTGACAACTTGTTTTTCTTGCGATCGCCCCTCTCCTTCCCAAGAGCTTTGAGTACAGGAAAATAAAACCAATTCTGCCTTTTATATTAGAAATGTGTATGCTGTTGGCACTCCCATCCGTTGACAACTTGTTTTTCTTGCGATCGCCCCTCTCCTTCCCAAGAGCTTTGAGTACAGGAAAATAAAACCGATTCTGCCTTTTATATTACAAATGTGTATGCTGTTGGCACTCCCTTCCGTTGACAACTTGTTTTTCTTGCGATCGCCCCTCTCCTTCCCAAGAGCTTTGAGTTCAGGAAAATAGAACCGATTCTGCCTTTTATATTAGAAATGTGTATGCTGTTGGCACTTCCTTCTGTTGACAACTTGTTTTTCTTGCGATGGCCCCTCTCCTTCCCAAGAGCTTTGAGTACAGGAAAATAAAACCGATTCTTCCTTTTATATTAGAAATGTGTATGCTGTTGGCACTCCCTTCCGTTGACAACTTGTTTTTCTTGCGATCGCCCCTCTCCTTCCCAAGAGCTTTGAGTTCAGGAAAATAGAACCGATTCTGCCTTTTATATTAGAAATGTGTATGCTGTTGGCACTTCCTTCTGTTGACAACTTGTTTTTCTTGCGATGGCCCCTCTCCTTCCCAAGAGTTTTGAGTACAGGAAAATAAAACCGATTCTTCCTTTTATACAGGGTGATTCAAAAATCGATCACGAAACTTAAGGGGGTGATTCTACTTGACAAAATAAGGTTAGAGCTTCATATAATTTTTTTTTCAAAATGTCATTCGTTTTCGAGTTACAAGCCTTCCAAGTTCAAGTTTTTATTTTTTGTTTTTTGAATTACTCGCTTACAGGAAAACCGATTTGACTAATATTTGAAAGATAGGCTAAGTCTTCTGCGCTTCATCATTTTAGTAACAATTCACATTGATTGTTTGCCGCTAGAGGGCACTTTACCTACATTGAAAATTGTTTTTTTGTCATAATTTTTTAGTGTTGACAGCTACAGTAGTTTTTGGCATAATTTCTGAAAGACTGATGCCAGGCCTTTAAAAAAGGTGCTCTTTATTTACATCGCTAAACCCAACGGTTTAGAAGTAAATCACCCTTAAAAATTAAGTGGTAAATTTACTTTTCTCATTTCATTACCACCAGCTACCAGGTAAATAGCTATCAAAGTATACTAGAGCTGTCAGTTTAACATCAAATAAATTCGCTTTTTAAACTATTTAATTTATAATCTTAAAATAACTAATAATGGCTAATCAGTAAATATTCATATTATGGATTATTGCGATATACATTTAATTGATAAAAATTAATGAAACAGTACTAAACAAACTAAAAAAGATTCTCAAAATGTCCCCCATTTTCTTCCATACATTTCCTAACACTCTTCAAAAAATGTCGCCTAATTCGATGAAAAATTCCTGGTGTTTCTTTAATAATTTGGCACTTTTCGATTATCCTGAAGCGAAGATCCTCGACGTTGATTACTGGAATATCGTACACCAATTGTTTCAAATGACCCCAAAAGAAAAAATCCATAGGATTAAGGTCTGGTGACCTCGCTGCCCATGCCAATGGTCCACTTCGTCCTATCCATCGCTCAGGATACGTTGCATTCAAATACTGTCGGACACGTATACTAAAGTGGGGCGGAGCTCCGTCTTGGAGGATCCACATGTTGGCCCTTACTTCCAATGGCACATCTTCCAGCTACAATGGGAGACGATTTTGGATAAAATCTAAGTATACGTCACCAGTTAATGGGCCATCAAAGAAATGAGGACCAATAAGGTAATCTCCTATTATCCCTGCCCACACATTTAGTGAAAATCTACGTTGATGTTTCGTTTCTACCACATTGTTTGGGTTCTCGTAAGCATATGTGTGGATGTTGTGTAGATTTGTTATGCCATCACGAGTGAAACCAGCTTCGTCAGTGAATAATATGACGCCAATTAATCGATTATCGTGTTCATACTTAGCTAGGATCTGATTGCACATTTCCAACCGTCTCGGCCGATCATCGTCATAAAGAGCCTGCACCTTTTTTGAATGAAACGGGTAGAGTTGTTCTTCTCTTAGTATCCTCCATGAACTAGCCTGACAGGGCCGCACTTCATTCCCAATTTTTCTAGTACTAATACCAGGATTATCTTCAATAATTTCAAGCACTCTTTCTTCTTGTTGCACGTTTCTAGCAGTTCTAGGTCTTCCCCTATTTCCATTATAACTTTTAAAGGAACCACATTCCGCAAGCCTCCTGTGCACACTGGAAAATGTTTGAGCATGAGGGATATTTCTTTCCGGATAAGTCTCCATATAATATCTTCTTGCCAACTCTGCATTACCATTTGCTTTTCCATAACAAAAATGGATATCACAATATTCGATATTTGAATATTGGTGATTAGCCATTATTAGTTATTTTAAGATTATAAATTAAATAGTTTAAAAAGCGAATTTATTTGATGTTAAACTGACAGTTCTAGTATACTTTGATAGCTATTTACCTGGTAGCTGGTGGTAATGAAATGAGAAAGGTAAATTTACCACTTAATTTTTAAGGGTGATTTACGTCTAAACCGTTGGGTTTAGCGATGTAAATAAAGAGCACATTTTATAAAGGCCTGGCATCAGTCTTTCAGAAATTATGCCAAAAACTACTGTAGCTGTCAACACTAAAAAATTATGACAAAAAAACAATTTTCAATGTAGGTAAAGTGCCCTCTAGCGGCAAACAATCAATGTGAATTGTTACTAAAATGATGAAGCGCAGAAGACTTAGCCTATCTTTCAAATATTAGTCAAATCGGTTTTCCTGTAAGCGAGTAATTCAAAAAACAAAAAATAAAAACTTGAACTTGGACGGCTTGTAACTCGAAAACGAATGACATTTTGAAAAAAAATTATATGAAGCTCTACCCTTATTTTGTCAAGTAGAATCACCCCCTTAAGTTTCGTGATCGATTTTTGAATCACCCTGTATATATAATGTATATACACCAATAACTCCGGAACGGCGGCACCGATTTGTATTACATTTTTTACGTTGTGTTCAGGAAGTTGCAGCGGTGGACCCATATTTGGCGCTTACAATATGGCGGCCAAAAAAATTAATTTTGTCCGATTTTCTCCAAAATTGGTATGGAGGAATTTTTGTGGTTGTACCCAACGAATCTGAAATTATTTAAAAAAAAAATCAAAATTACGGATTCAATATGGCGGACAAAAAAATTTAATTTCGTCCGATTTTCTCCAAAATTGGTATTGGGGAGTTTCCGAGGATGCACATAATGAATTAAAAACATTTTTAAAAAATTCAATGGGCGTATCCAATATGGTGGATAAAAAATTAATTTTGTCCAATTTTTTAGAAATTGATGTTACACATTACGAATTTGATATTATTTTAAAAAAATAAATATGGCGGATCTAAGATGGAGGATTAAAGATTCTACATATCTCGATTTTGTCTAAAGTCAGTATCGAGGGATTTTTGTTGCGGCGTCCCCTTTTTACAGGGTACGGCAACGGATGCGTACGGCAGCTCAATATGTCGGAGGCTAGGTTCGTATCTCTTTTAGAGATAGTTGTGCTCTGCTTTGATTACGCAATAGGCGCCACCTGTTTTACATCATCTGTGTTACTTACCTAGTGATTAAACAGGAAAACACTTAGATATGAGGAATGATTTTAAATTATTGACGGTTGGTGTATAGCTCCACAATGAAACGACTTAATTAAAACAAAATAGCAATTCCATTTTATTCCCAATAAAAAATTATTATGTACATAAATTTGAATGGTGCTTACAATGTCTTTTTTGTACTCTCTTGATAACTATGGTTGTTACCTCGGTTTTAAAAGGTTATATAAAATTTGGCCGCAAATGTTCTAGAACCTTTAGTTGCCAATAACGTAAGTTTTATAGAGTTATCAAAACGTTCTTACATGTTACTACATCACACCAAAATATAATTATGTTGCTCTGTTTGCATTAAAAAAACTGATTCACAGCTCCAATCCCTAACTTAAGGTTTTTCTCCTACCTGGTATATGCTATGGTACCTCTCACTTTAGCGCTGTTGCTAGGATTCCTGTTGTGTTGTGGATGAATTGAGGCTTCACAGGGCCACTTCCATCTCACCAACCAAACGCAGGGTAAGGTTAAAACAGTCGTGGTCACATGGACAGGAAAACTAAGACCGGAACCATCAGGAAGCCATGACAGCAATATCAAGATGAAATGAGTGAGATGAAGCCCAAAGATAAAAAAGAACTGGCTTCAAATATTCACATAGCCCTGAAATAAATTGTTGTTTTTACCACATGTTCGTAAAGATAAGGGGCAAAATCTTATCTCATTGATTAGTGACCGTCCGCCCTTTCAAAGCTGGTGGCAGGATTGATCTGCTGCCTTCGGCGGTTCAACAGGAAAGGGAACGAAAATAAAAATCTCTCTTGCAACCAGACGTGACAAATCTTAGTGATATTTGTATTTAGTCTTGCCAACCTTATTCTCAACCTGGAGCACTTTAACCTAGTTCCGAACTTACACTGACCACCAGGTAATACGTCAAATATGGGCAAGCCATGGAAAATTATCAAAAGGAAAATTAAGATCAAACAGTTCAAAGTCACTAATCACGATTAAAACAAAGTTCAAAAAAAATTGCCACAAATTCCATACTGCATACTCAACCTTAAATGATCGATCTCGACATGCCGTGTTCGTGTCAACGAATGGGTATACAATCACAGCAAATGCTAACTGAACTATGTTACCGACTATAACCTTATACTTTTAATACTGAAATTGAATGTAAACAAATGAGAGTTTATTAAAAATAAAATATTTACGACTTTTAAATTCAAACCAAATAATGTGATATATAAACTACAGCAATTTACGAACTGTGTTAAAAAAAAAAGTGATAAGTTACAAGACCAAAAGAGTTGTAAACCAAAAAAATAAATTCTATGTTTACTATTTTAAATTATGGGATAAATAATTAAATTTAATCAGGTAAAAATATACAAATTATATCATATTACTAAAAACATGTAGCATTGATGCTAACTGGTAAATTTAAATGCTACATTGTTAATGTTAATTACGAAATTAATATATTTTTTCAAAAACTCAATCAGGCGGATTCAATATGGTGTCCTAAAAATTTTACATTTTTTGACTTTCTCCAAAACTGATATAGAGGGTTCTTGAGGGTGTAAATTATGAATTTAAAAGTATTTTTTCTGGATTCAATATGGCGAACGCAATATAGCTGACTAAAAATTTAACATTTTTCGATTTTGTTCAAATGTGGAACTGAAACGTTTTTGTGGATGTAAATAGCGAATATAAAATTATTTTAAGAAAATCTAATATGTCAGATGCAATATGACCGTTTAGAAATTTTAAATCTATGAATTTCATCTAAAATTGGTACTAGGGGGCTTTGAAGGGTTTAGATTTATATTAGATTAAGACGTTAAAATTATGTTTTTGAAATTAATATTGTGGATCCAATATGGTGGGTTGAAAATTTTAACTTATTCGCATTTTTTCAGATTTGGTATTAGGGGGTTGGGGGTGGTGTATTACGAATATGAAGTTAATTTCTTACAACTATTAGGTTGGTAAGATACAATATGAGGGACTAAAAATTTTCCATGGTTTTATCTAAAATTGATATTGCGGGGTTCTTGGGGCATACTCAATATGCAATATAAAATAAATCGGGCTAAGAAATTTACGTCTCAAATTTTTTAAATATCGATATTGGGAGGTTTTGGAGCGTATACTACCAATCTAAAATTAATTTAAAATTTAAGATAGTGAATTTATTATGACAGAGTAAATATTCCTTTGACATAATTTTACTGGTATTTAGAAAATTTTAAGAACCAAAGAGTTTTTAGTGGTTTATTTTAGGGTGATGTACAATTATGGATAAAATGGGTACTTTTTCTGTCATCTTGGAGTCATTGCGAGGTACACTAATCTCGATTAGCACTTAGTTCAAATAATTTATGAATATCATAATGAATTCAAAACTAAAAATTGAAAAATAAAATTTTTATGAAAAAATTGAACCGACTTCTAAAAGTGCGCTAAAAAGTGAAAAATAACTATAAATTTTTATATGAAATTGAAATTTTTGAAGTCAGCGCCAAATTATTTCTAAATGAAACATATAACTACTAATATATACAGGGTGAGTCAACGATTGGATGAAGTAAGTTTGTGCCTTTTCGGTGAAATTTACAAAGAAACTATATTTATTGTTTGATACAGTTTATTTTTACGCAGATTTTAAAAATATTTAGGACTCTACAGGGTGAGCCAAGAAACTAGGACAGCATAAAGTTGTATTTTTTTAAATAGAACACCCTATATACGAATAGTATTTTCGATTTAGCTTATAATTTTAAATCTTTTTTATTGAGGGTTTACTATAACAAAACTTTATAGTTTCTGAGATAATTAAGTTTAAAGAAAAAAAGTCACATTTTCAAGCATCAATTCAATCCTAAATAACGTTTTGAATTTTGTGACAAATATATTCAAATTTGGAATTTGGCAAGGCCAAGGACAAGTTAACATAATTTTTACCTAATATTTGCAATAAAAGCTACAGGGTGTTGAACACATCGGCTCAAATTTCAACAAGTTTAAATGAATAAATATCTTTTTTTTAAATGGTACACCCTGTATATTTTCATGTTATTTAATAGAGTAATAAAAATCCTAAAAGTTTTGTTCAATATATTTTATACCTATTTATAATAGTTTTTGAGATATTTCAGTTTTTCTTATTTTCCATACTTTTTTACAGAAATAGTCTTCATTATCATAGTAGCCATGGCAAAAACAATGTAAAAGAACATTTTTCTGTGTGTCAAATTTATAACCGCAATCGCTTCTTTTGGTTTTTATGTAGTGTAGTTTGGTTTTTTTTGCATTCATCTTATATTGTAAAATGAATTTTCCAAAGAATGAGTTAATAGATATGATTTATACAATAGGAGAGGCTCAAAAAAATTGCCTTCTTGCTCAAAGAATTTACAAAATGAAGTATCCTGATCGACGCCAGCCTAATACCCATACTTTTCCAAACTTAATACAAAGAATTGATTCTTCTGGTACTGTTGATTATCCAAAACGTAAAGTGGTCAACAAACCAGTAACTAATGAAGAAAAAGAACTACAAGTATTGTTAAATATCCAGGAAAATCCTTATATTGGTAGCCGTCAGTTAGTAGCATTATGTGAAACATCACAATCCACCGCTAATCGTACTACCAAGAAATATAGGTATCATCCATATCACATGGAATTACACCAAGAATTGCATGGACAGGATTTTGAAAGTCGTGTAAACTTTTGTCATACAATAAATGCGGAGATTGAATTAAATCCAAATTTATTATGCAAGGTAATGTTTAGTGATGAAGCTACTTTTAGAAGTAACGATGCCGTAAATAGACGCAACATGCATTATTATGCCACAGAAAACCCATTTTGGATTAGAGAGGTGCAACATCAAAATCACTGGTCATTAAATGTTTGGTGTGGTATTCATCTTAATCGAATTATTGGACCCCACTTTTTTAATGAACCACTAAATGGCCATAGTTACCTGAACTTTCTACAAGAAGAACTACCCCAACTGCTTCAAGGTCTCGATAGGGATGAGCTCGACAGTATGTGGTTCCAGCACGATGGTGCGCCTCCGCATTACCATCGTGAAGTTCGTGCGTTTTTGGACCAACGATATCCGCAAAAATGGATTGGACGTGGGGGTTTCATTGAGTGGCCACCAAGGTCTTGCGACATCACCCCATTAGATTTCTTCCTATGGGGTTATATTAAAAATAAGGTGTATGTTAATCTACCAACAACAGTGGAAGATATGCGAAACAGGATTAGGGATACCTGTAGAACAATAACGCCACTAATTTTGTCCAGGGTCCGAGAAAATCTGCAAAAAAGACTCAATTTGTGCACTGCACAAGAGGGTCGTTTATTCGAACACTTATTAAAAAGAAATAATTAATCTTAGTATTTGATAGGTAATTTTTTTGTTTCAATTCATTATAAAAGTAAATATGTATTTGCCTTGTCGTTATTGCTGTGTTAATTTTTTCACATTATGTTTAATTAAACTATTGCCGTTGTAATATAACGAATAATGTATTTCATCATATTTAACCACATTCTGTTTGTTTCTGTAGTTTCTTTTTATTATTTTACATGGCTACTATGATAATGAAGACTATTTCTGTAAAAAAGTATGGAAAATAAGAAAAACTGAAATATCTCAAAAACTATTATAAATAGGTATAGGATATATTGAACAAAACTTTTAGGGTTTTTATTACTCTATTAAATAACATAAAAATATACAGGGTGTACCATTTAAAAAAAAAGATATTTATTCATTTAAACTTGTTCAAATTTGAGCCGATGTGTTCAACACCCTGTAGCCTTTATTGCAAATATTAGGTAAAAATTATGTTAACTTGTCCTTGGCCTTGCTAAATTCCAAATTTGAATGTATTTGTCACGAAATTGAAAACGTTATTTAGGATTGAATTGATGCTTGAAAATGTGACTTTTTTTCTTTAAACTTAATTATCTCAAAAACTATAAAGTTTTGTTATAGTAAACCCTTAATAAAAAAGATTTAAAATTATAAGCTAAATCGAAAATACGATTCGTATATAGGGTGTTCTATTTAAAAAAATTCAACTTTATGCTGTCCTAGTTTTTTGGCTCACCCTGTAGAGTCCTAAATATTTTTAAAATCTGTGTAAAAATAAACTGTATCAAACAATAAATATAGTTTCTTTGTTAATTTCACCGAAAAGGCACAAACCTACTTCATCCAATCGTTGACTCACCCTGTACAAATTATGGTAAGAAAGCAATTACAAATAAAGTATTATTAATCTGTTTATGCGAATCACATTTTGTCAGGTAAAAATTTTAATTTCATAAAAAAATTCCTAGTTATTTTTCACTTTTTAGTGCACTTTTAGAAGTCGGTTCAATTTTTTTTAATAAAAATTTTAGTAGCTCCTGTCTTAAAGCATGATCAATTTAAAAATATACCTTCTGTTTCCTAGTATGAATTTTAGTTACATTAATTTTAATATATCCGAACTAAAAAATATTTTTGTCCGTTTTAATATTAATGGTCATTTTTATAAATAAGAACGTACAAACACTCTTTTCTAAATATTAATAAATACATTTTGCTTAAAGGCTTGCGACGTTCGCCTTTTCAGGTCCTTCACAATATTTGAATAGACCTTTTTATCGTAGTATTACCCCTTATAATTTGTTACCAGTCACCCTTCCAAAATGATACTATTCAAAAGGAGATTGAAAAAAATATTGTTGTCAAATGCTCTTTATGACCCTGCGAAAGACGAGAATCATCTCGTGTCAGTTTTTGTGATTCTGATATATTTCACCCCCTTTTTTCTGTTAAAATTTATTTAGCGGCTTTGGAATAAAACGTGTTATTTATTGTTTGTTTGGACATCATAAAGGATGATGTCTCTTGAATAATAGATGGGTATAAAATTTCTTATTTCTTTATTAATAACTAGCGACCCGCCCCGGCTTCGCACGGGTGCAATGCTGATACTAAATACACTACAGAAAAACTGTGACTATTTATTTTATTTTTACAACAATTATTGCATCGGCCTCCGACGCGCTATTTATAGGCACGCTGCCGCCGCCCCGGTCGGCCAGTACCGCCGCAAGCGCTACTTCCCGCAATTTTAAATCTGTAATATCTTCGAAAATATTCATTTAAATCTTGTGCTGTAAAGGACCATATAGATCTATATTAAATCAACAATGTATTTAAGCTATTTAATTGGATAAGGATTAATGCTGTATTGGTTAAAATCGCTTCAAAATTTGCCATTATTTGTCGTAAAAAGTAAATGACAAAAAAATGTTATTGTGGGATATCCATGAGAGATAGACATATACCATCGCGGAGTTTTCTGTAGATCTTTTCAATGTGTACAAATAATTAGTACATTATTTTGATAAATCTCGTAGGGTTCAGCCTGCGTTTGCAATGTAAGCGGAAAAAAATATGATAATTAACGACATCACATTAGAAACCTCAAAAATAACAGTATTTCTCCACTATTTAATGGATGTTATTATACATATAAACCTTCCTCTTGAATCACTCTATCTATTGAAAAAAACCGCATCAAAATCCGGTGCGTAGTTTTAAAAATTTAAGCATACAAAGGGACATAGGGACAGAGAAAGCGACTTTGTTTTATACTATGTAGTGATAATCATAATATTTTGAATAGCAGATGTTTCAAATCATTTTTATTAAAACACTAGTACTTACATGTCGCGGTTTCGCTCGTACTCAAAACCACCGACAATTTTAAGGAAGCAGGCCAATGAAATTGAACCTCATTCTTACGTGCCTTTTCTTGCATATCTTTCAGTGAAATACCCTTACTTTATTAGCCTTAGGGCAAAAGAATTAGACATACTTTTTTAACGTTGAATCGACGTTTCCGAAGTTGATGTTGCGTTTTTCATTGAATATAGTGAGTTTGGATTTTGGGATGCATTTTTAATGTTAAAAATAAGCTTTTTTAATACATTGTTTATGGACTTATCGTAATTTTACAAGATAATCTCTTAACAACTGGTTTTTCAGTATTTCAATATGTTTTTGGTATTTTTAATGTACGTTGATTTTCAGCAAAAACCAAGGTTTCAATGGTTTTTGTGATGAAAATATATATTGCTTAATTTTTGAATTGCTTTTTCCAAAACAATATATATACAGTGCCTTCATTTCAAAACGAACCATCCTTAATAACTTTCTTAAATAGAAAAATTTTAAAAAAAGAAAAAATACGTCAATTTAGATATACAGGGGGAAGTTTAATTTTGCATTTGTTAAAAGTCTGTCAATCACCTCCTCAACTCCAGCTAACCTCACTTTGATATGTCAAATGGGAACCCCCACCTGGTGACACATCATTGTAAGAAGCATAAAATTGTCTATCCAACCGTATAAAAAAAATTAAATCGGTTGACGTACAAGCGAATAGTGTGCAAAAATGTCTTGTAATAATGCATAATATATCGGCCTCGAACTTTGGTATGTCAAATGATTACCCTATAGTGTGATACATCATTTTAAAGGACGTACGATCTGCTAGCCAACGATGTCAAAAAAAATTAAGTTAATAGACGTTATAGGCAATTAGGATGCAAAAATGTGTGTTAAATATAAGCAGTTTATTCAGTTTTATTCAGTTGAAGAAAATTATTTTATTAAATGTTCAAAATGTGCGCCGTTATTAGCGAGACAATAAAAAAGCCTATTTTGAAATTCCCCACGAACATTGGCAAGGGTTTCTCTGCTAATTTCTCTACATTCCCGAACAATTCGATCTTTTAAATCGTCAATATTTTCAGGTGGGGTTTTATAAACCTTGCTTTTTAAATACCCCCAAAGATAAAAGTCTAGAGGGGTTAGGTCTGGAGACCGTGCTGGCCATTCAATTGCACCACGTCTGCCAATCCACGTCCCTGGAAAATGTTCATCAAGCCACTCTCGAATTGCCAAAGCGTAGTGCGGGGGAGCTCTATCTTGCTGGAAATGCAAATTATTTTCATTTAGTACCATAACAGCATTTTCATCCACTTGATTTTTTAAAGATTGCACAATGGCAGGGTATATTGTGTTTTCTAAAAGGTTTAAATAAATTTGCCCAGTTAAATTATCTTCCAAAAAAAATGGCCCGATGATTTCATTGCCATAAATTCCTACCCACACGTTAATTTTTTCGGGATATTGAGTATGCCCTTCTCGGAAAAGGTGCGGATTTTCATTATCCCAGTATCTGCAGTTATGTCTGTTAACCAGTCCATTTAGAAAAAAAGTTGATTCATCACTAAAGCAGATATTCTTAGGTAAATGGGGGTCCTCGTCAATTCGTTGGCACATTAATTCGCAAAATTGAATTCTCCTATCAAAATCGTCTTCTCCGAGTTCTTGAAGAATTTGAATTTTGTAGGGAAAAAACTTATTTTGTTTTAAAACTTTATGCACAGAGCCAGCAGAAATGTTGGTTAAATCGGCGACCTTTGAGATGGATAAAGTTGGATCTATTGCAAACTGTCCTAGTACCTCGATTTGGCATGCTTCATCTACAACCCTTTTCTCAATATATTTTTTATTACAAACGGATCCCGTTTCTTCAAACTTTCGTACCAATTCGAGTACATATTTATGGCCCACGTTTTTGTCTTGATGCCTCTCGTTAAATGCTCTGGCGGTTCTACGAGCGCACCGATCTTCAGCTCCATAGAGAAAAATTATTTCTATTCTTTCGGCTAGCGTATACACCATTTATATTCACGATTCAACTAGGCGTCACAATGACAATTTTAACAATAATAAACAACTGGTGTTTAAAGATCTTAAAAATTTTATTTATTGCAGTGATTTTTTGTCCTATCAGGTACCGCAAAAAATATCATTGAAATAAATACACTAGATTGATTAGACTGCAATGAATTTTGCGATGAATTTTAAAACAGGCTTAGTTTTTTTCTCGCAAATATTTTAACTGTTTATTATTTTAAAAAAATATTTATTTTAAATTTAAAATAATATTTTACTCTATGAAGTAGCCATTTGACATAATAAAGTTTAATGTGATAAGGTGTCTATTATTACCACACATCTTTTCTTACTATTCGCTTGTACATCAACAGATTTTGTTTTTTTTTATTGGCTAAATAGGAGATAGTATGCCCTTTAAAATGATGTATCACACTATAGACATACTAAAGTTCGAGGCCGATATATTATGCATTATTACAAGACATTTTTGCACACTGTTCGCTTGTACGTCAACCGATTTAATTTTTTTTATACGGTTGGATAGACAATTTTATGCTGCTTACAATGATGTGTCACAAGGTGGGGGTTCCCATTTGACATATCAAAGTGAGGTTAGCTGGAGGTGAGGAGGTGATTGACAGACTTTTAACAAATGCAAAATTAAACTTCCCCCTGTATATCTAAATTGACGTGTTTTTTCTTTTTTTTAAATTTTTCTATTTAACAAAGTTATTAAGGATGGTTCGTTTTGAAATGAAGGCACTGTATATATATATATATATATATATATATATATATATATATATTGTTGTGGAACATAACATCTCGCCACCGCTTTCCGGCAAAACTGGACTTAAATGGAGGTCCAAGTTTGTGGAAAGTAGACGGATGTCTGGGAAAGATACCATTGGATCCCACTGATGAGTCCACCACCGGTATCGGGATGAAACATCCATACATTTACTACGGTGGTCGAAAATAGATTGCTAGCTACATGTCCTTATCCTGATTATATATATATATATATATATATATATATATATATATATATATATAGATATAGATAGATAGATATATAGAAATATCTCTGATAAGCAAATTCCACAGGATGTTGCGGAGGTTTTGGCTTTGGGTGATAAATTCGCATTACCAATGGTAACTGAAAAACAACTCCCAACAACTGAATATATAGCATGTTTAGAATCTGCCATACATGACAAACCCACTGAAATTAAAGATACCATACGCGCTGATATTGTAAATATAATTACAAATCATAAAATTAAATTGAAACATAAAAATCAAAAACAAAATACCTTCCAGAAAAAAATTTCCAAGCAACTAAATAGAGCAAAACAATTTATTAAAGATAATCCCGATATAACCATTTTAAAACCAGACAAAACAAATAAAACTGTAGTTATGAACACAAAGGACTACAACTTAAAATTAAATAATTTACTATCTGACAACCTAACATACAAGAAACTTCGCAGTGATCCTACTAACACTTTTCAATTAAAAAATAATACCTTGATCAAGAAAATGATATCCAAAAAACTCATGTCTGAAACGGAAGGCAAAAAATTATTAATACATAACGCAGTTGCACCGAAGATCTACGGACTGCCTAAATTACATAAACCAGGCATTCCACTTAGACTCATAGTCTCGTGCATACAATCACCGTTCTACAAATTATCTAAATATCTTAGTAATTGTTTATCAAAAATTACTTGTAAAAATGAGTATTATATAAGGGACTCTTTTAGTTTTAAGGAATTCATCAACAGAACAAAAATTCCAAATAATTATAGTTTACTTTCTCTTGACGTAGTATCATTATATACCAATATACCTAACGAACTTTTAAATCAAATAATAAAAGAAAAGTGGGAAATTTTAAAGGAACATACCAGCCTTAATCAAGATCTTTTTATAGAATCTATAAATCTAACATTAACTAATAATTACTTCCAATACCAAAATACTTTTTACCAATAATTAGATGGCTGTGCCATGGGATCACCCATCTCTTCCACAGTTGCACAACTTGTAATGGAGTATTTGGAATAAACCGTTTTAAATAATACTAATATCCCTATGACCTTTTTCAAAAGGTACGTTGATGATTGCCTTACTGCCGTTCCAGAAATCCATGTACAAGACATTTTAGATTGCTTCAATAACTTTCACCCCAAATTACAATTTACATCAGAAATCGAACAAAACAGTAGGATTAGCTTTTTGGACTTAACGATAATAAGAAACAATGTTGATGAATGTCTTAAGACGAAGTGGTATACAAAAGAAACATGGTCTGGTCGATATTTGAACTACAATTCACACCATCCCCTATCTCAAAAGAACAGCGTTATCATCGGTCTAACAGACAAAGCACTAACTTTAACGTCTCCTGAATATCGAGCCGAAACACTTAAGAAAGTCAAAAAGATTCTGATTGAAAATAACTTTTTAGAATATCAAATTAATAAAATTATTAAACAACGAATTCATAAATTTTATAATACTAGTAATATAGACAAATCAACGCACCCAGATGGTAACAAAAAATACAAAGCTATGCCGTACACTCAAGGACTTTCAGAAAAAATAAAATACACCTTAAAAAAACACGACATTGTTGTATGCCACAAATCTCAAAATCTTTTGTCTTCACTTTTCACTCCGTTAAAAAGCAAGGTAGCAACCAAAAAGAAGTCAGATTTAATATACTCTGTACCTTGTCTAAACTGCCCAAAAAAATACATAGGTATGATAACGCAATATTTGGATAGTAGACTGAATGGTCACAAGTACACCAAAAATGCTTCAACTGCGTTACATAAGCACGAATCATCTCAAAAACATGAATTTGATTTCGCAAATACACAAATATTAGCCCAGGACCAAAGCTACCGCAAATTGCTTATTAAGGAGATGATTTACATTAAAAAAGAAAAGCATGTCGTAAATGACAAACAAGATATAAAAAATCTTAGCCAAATTTATAATAACCTAATTAATTAAAGACTACATTAAAAATTATAACAAATACAATACTAAAATACCAAAAAAATATCTGATTCTTTAATAATATAATAATTGCTCCACAAATAATTAATAAAAATATATTAAAAAAAAAAACTTTTACTGATAACACCAAATTCCTTCATACTGGCAATGTATACTCTTAGTTGAATTATATATGGCACAACTACAACGGGTGCATATCTAGCAAAGAATTTTAAATTTACGTTTTTAATATTGTACAGTGTGTTAGTTGTAAAATATGTATGTCTATTTTGAGTGTATTTGATTGTTTCAGTGATGGCTGATTGTTCTGTTTTTCTTTGTAGATTTTATCCTTAGACTGACTGACAATATATTTTTGATAAAGCCCAAAAAAAATGGGCGAAACGTTAAATTTTGATTAGATTGTTTTAAAAACAAAAAACCTCATACCCAAGAAATTTCAGAAAAATATATATATATATATATATATATATATATATATATATATATATATATATACATATATATATATACATATATATATATATATATATATATATATATATATATATATATATATATATATATATATAATAAAATAGAATCAAATATTGGCGAAGCGGACGTGAAAATTTGTCAATCTACATGATTCTCGTATTAAAAAGTGCAGAGCACTCCAAAATATGGAAAAACTCCGGGTTCGACGGGAGCTTTGAAAATGGTGAATAAGATTTCACCGAAACGTCAGCTGTCTTACAGTTCTGAGAGGGACTCACCACATATACGGGATACCCGAAAACCTTCGATTAAACACATATATATATATATATATATATATATATATATATATATATATATATATATATATATATATATATATATACATATATACATATATACATATATATATATATATATATATATATATATATATATATATATATATATCGGGAGATTTGAAAGACCCTTAAAAGTACTATTTACAATGCCCCCGTAGTTTCCCGAAAATTACAAGCTTAATGGTACCACAAAATTTACAAGCTTGTTTCGTCCACAGTACCGACGGTAGGACTCCTCAATGGGACCATCGGTAGCTTTCCCAGACACTCTATTTGACGTACCATATTATAGTTGGAACTTATGTTAGTAGTTATTTCGCGTCGGGATGTATCGGTAAGATTTTAATTTTTGTAAGTCCACCATGAGAATTCTTAGTCCCTGTCCATTCGTTGTCATATTACGACATGCCCCCCGCTAGACAACCACTTGGTATTAATTTGGGATTTGTAACCTCATCACGAATCTATAGCAAGTCGTGTGTCCAGAAATCAACGTAACATGACGACGCGCTGTAATATGGCGTCTACGTAGGTCCAGTGCTACATTTAGCGATCCAATCCCGTAAAAATCATTCTAGAAAAACCCGCAAAGGTCCCCACCAGGGATGCTATGCTGTAATATCGGGAGATTTGAAAGGCCTTTAAAACTACTATTTACAATGCCTCCGTAGTTTCCCGAAAATTACAAGCTTAATTTTAACACACAAATTTACAGACGTGTTTCGTCCAAAGTACCGACGGTAGGACTTCTCAGTGGGACAGTCGGTACCTTTACCAGACTCCCTATTTGACGTACCATATTATAGTCGGATCTTGTATTAGTAGTTATTTCGCGTCGGGACGTATCGGTCAGATATTAAGTCCACCGTGAGAATTCTTAGTCCGTGTCCGTTCGTTGTCATATTACGATAATATACATATATATATATATATATATATATATATATATATATATATATATATATATATATATATATATATATGTTATGTCGGATATTCTCACGTCGGTCGTAGACGCCATACAGTGAGTTTTGAAAATGGTGAATGAGATTTCACCGAAACGTCAGCTGCCTTACAGTCCTGAGAGGGACTCAGCACATACACGGAATGCCCGAAAACCTTCGATTACATATATATATATATATATATATATACAAATATATATATATATATATATATATATATATATATATATATATATATATATATATATATATATATATATATATATATATATATATATATACGCAAAAATTTCGGGATACACTTATTCCTTAGAATCGGTTGAGAAATACGAAAATATTTTTTTTTTAATTATTAGCAATTTTCCTGTCTATAAAAAATAACCTGACCATTTTCCGGAAATTTACTCTCGATATTCATAATCAGGGGTCAAAATACATATAGAAAACTTTAGTTGAGCTCTGTCTCTTTATTGGCGATGAAAAGTCACTGGGCTCCCACACTATAGATTAATGCTTTAAAAAATATATATTTAATAAACTCCTGCTACTATTAAGTCGGTTTAATTAAAAAATATATAATTACTTCTCTATCTTCTATTTCAAGTGCCATATCAGGTCCCCCCGACGTCGGCATTTACACTGACAAGTCTTTTACGGTCCTGCGCTAGCTGGAACAATTCCCCCGCGCTACGTATACCTGTCCATTCACGAATATTTCTCAACCAGGAAGCCTATCTCCTTCCTACCCCTCTACGTCCCTCTACTTTACCCATCATGATTAGCTGAAGAATTCTATATCGCTCCCCTCTGAATACATGTCCAACATATGAGATTTTTCTACACTTCACAGTGTTTAATAGTAGACGAGTTGTGTCGGCCCTATTGAGTACCATTTTTTTGGTCTGCCTAGCTGTCCAAGGTATTCTTAGCATTCGCCGGTGTAACCATATTTCGAGAGCCTCCAACCGATTAATCATGGCAGCGTTAATTGTCCAGATCTCTGCCCCATATAGTAACACTGGCCAGACGTATGATCTTATCATTCTCTGTCGTAGTTTTAGGTTGAGGTTATCATTGCAGAAAAGTGGTTTCATCTTTTGAAAAGTTGCTTTAGCAGTCTCTATTCTACACCTTATCTCGTTATCTGTGTTTAGATTTTCGGTGATATAACATCCAAGATATTTAAAATGAGTCACCCTGTCTATACTCTTTCCTTCTATTTGTATTGAAGCGTTAAGATGAGGTTGTCTATTAAAGACCATAAATTTTGTCTTTTCGATATTTATGTTGAGCCCCATTTCTTGACCCTTAGTGTTAACACAGTTTAATAGATGTTGCAGGTCTTGTAGTTTGTCGCTTAGGATAATAGTGTCGTCAGCATATCGTATTGTATTTATATATTCTGCATTGATTTGTACTCCCATTCGTTGTCCTTGAGTAGCCCGTTTAAAGATTTTATCTGAATATATATTAAAAAGCAGTGGAGATAGTATGCAGCCCTGTCTGACGCCTCGCAGAATTTTACTTTCTTCTGTGAGTTTTCTATTTAGCCTTACTGTTGCTTTCTGCCGCCAATATAGATTTTTAATAATTCTTACGGCTCTGCTGTCTACCTCTACTTCTCTACACATAATGTAAAATAAATAATAATTTGTGTTTGTGTAATAAAAAAAAAGTATTTTTCTTTAATGATCCAAAAACCTTATTTATATTTCTCCACCGGCCTTATTATAAGTCGAATAGCTCCAATGTAGCAAAAACTAAAGCAGCCCCATCCACAGTTAGACAATGTAAAATTAATAACTTGAAGGCTCGACAAAAGCTGTAACTAAATACAGTTCACAGCAGGGCAGCTCCGCCAGTAAAATCTATTATTATCAGCCACATTTCAAAGGAACAATAGATGGGACATAGTAAAAAGTGTCTGAACGTTTGGCCTAAATATTTATATCACGGGACGCCTTACACGCAAAAAAATTATACGAAACAACCTAACAAATCACGTCCTTCCTTCTGTCATTATAAAATTTAACTTAATATATTTAATGATATCTCACCAAAAATGTTACTGTTAAGATCAATATAATCAAAAACAAGTTGTGGGGGAATCCACTTGATTTTCGTACCTGATAAAAAGACATGGCCCCACCAAAGATTTATATATATATATATATATATATATATATATATATATATATATATATATATCATTTTTCTTTTATTTTCTCTTTTCTTGGGTTTAGGTTCTATATTTAATAAATACAAAAAATTATTGACGTTTCGCCCTTTATTCAAGGCATTTTCAAAATTTCTGCCTCCTAAAAATATATAATTAAATTACAACACATAAAAAACATATTTAACAGTTTCGAAAACAAACTCCTAAAAATATATAATTAAATTACAACAAATAAAAAACATATTTAACAGTTTCGAAAACAAACAAGACACTTAAACAAATAGTCAAAACTTTAAAATTTCTTTAAAAATACTTAATTTTACCGGTACGCACCTTGACATTTTGCTGTTTTGTTTCTGAATAAAATTTAAATTTTGCATCGTTTACTGAGGATACGTGGAATGCTAATGTGTTTTATTTTTTTAATATTTTTTATATTTTACAATGCATAAAAAAGCAAATAAGGTATATGTTTGGTTTTATGTTTAAGAGGATATTCCACTTTTGATTCTTATTAGACTGGATCGAATACTTAATGTTTAAATTAGGTTTGCGTAAATGTGGCTCAAATTTCCCATATCTGTTCTGTCATTAACAGTGTTTTTATCTTTTTTAATTTCAATCATTTCTTTTATCTGTAATTTTTGGTAATTCATATCTTTGTTTTTTATAATGGTACTGTTATAATCAAAAGTGTGTTTTTCGTCCTGTGTGTGTTTGTTTAACGCTGTTGAGGCGTTTTTTGTATATTTATGGCCATTCAATCTGATCTTCAGTAATTGGCTCGTCATGCCTATATATTTTTTGGGACAATTTGTGCAAGGGATCGAATATATTACATTTGATTTATTCATTAGAGGAGTTTTACTTTTTAAACTTGTGAACAATGTATTTAATTTATTATGTGACCTATGGCATACGATGATATCATGTTTTTTTAAAATGTATTTTATTTTTTCTGACAGCTCACTAGTGTACGGTAATGCTACATATTTTTGTTGTTTATGTTCTATGTTTTTTGTTTTTACGTTATTATAAAACTTATATGTTCGTTTATCAATTATTTTGGTGATAGTCTTTTCGTTGAAATTATTATTTATTAGTGTCTCTTTTACTTTTTGCAGTATTTTTGGTCGGAATTCTGGAGACGTTAGGGAGATAGCACGATCAGATAGACCGATTATAACGCTATTTTTTTGAGTTTTTTGAATGATTAGAGAAATAGTTTAGATATCTACCTGACCAAGTTGGTTTGGTGTACCATTCAGTTAAAATTTTGTTTTTTCTGCGTCTAAGTGTCATATCTAGAAAATTTATTTTATTATTATTCTCTATTTCGGACGTGAACTGTAATTTTTCGTTGAAACTGTTTAATTCTTGGAGAATTTCATTTATTTTATTTTGTCGCTATCAAAAAATAATTTTATGGATGCTGTTGACCTCGTTCTTAATACAAATTACTTTCAGTATGAAAATACCTTTTACAAACAACTCGATGGATGTGCTATGGGATTACCAATTTCATCTACCATTGCTCAGCTAGTAATGGAATATTTAGAGGAAAAAGTTTTAGAAAAATTAAATTTTAACATAATATTTTTTAAACGTTTTGTTGATGATTGCATAGCAGCTGTACCATAAAATAAAATAAATGAAATTCTCCAAGAATTAAACAGTTTCAACGAAAAATTACAGTTCACGTCCGAAATAGAGAATAATAATGAAATAAATTTTCTAGATATGACACTTATACGCAGAAAAAACAAAATTTTAACTGAATGGTACACCAAACCAACTTGGTCAGGTAGATATCTAAACTATTTCTCTAATCATTCAAAAAACTCAAAAAAATAGCGTTATAATCGGTCTATCTGATCGTGCTATCTCCCTAACGTCTCCAGAATTCCGACCAAAAATACTGCAAAAAGTAAAAGAGACACTAATAAATAATAATTTCAACGAAAAGACTATCACCAAAATAATTGATAAACGAACATATAAGTTTTATAATAACGTAAAAACAAAAAACATAGAACATAAACAACAAAAATATGTAGCATTACCGTACACTAGTGAGCTGTCAGAAAAAATAAAATACATTTTAAAAAAACATGATATCATCGTATGCCACAGGTCACATAATAAATTAAATACATTGTTCACAAGTTTAAAAAGTAAAACTCCTCTAATGAATAAATCAAATGTAATATATTCGATCCCTTGCACAAATTGTCCCAAAAAATATATAGGCATGACGAGCCAATTACTGAAGAACAGATTGAATGGCCATAAATATACAAAAAACGCCTCAACAGCGTTAAACAAACACACACAGGACGAAAAACACACTTTTGATTATAACAGTACCATTATAAAAAACAAAGATATGAATTACCAAAAATTGCAGATAAAAGAAATGATTGAAATTAAAAAAGATAAAAACACTGTTAATGACAGAACAGATATGGGAAATTTGAGCCACATTTACGCAAACCTAATTTAAACATTAAGTATTCGATCTAGTCTAATAAGAATCAAAAGTGGAATATCCTCTTAAACATAAAACCAAACATATACCTTATTTGCTTTTTTATGCATTGTAAAATATAAAAAATATTAAAAAAATAAAACACATTAGCATTCCACGTATCCTCAGTAAACGATGCAAAATTTAAATTTTATTCAGAAACAAAACAGCAAAATGTCAAGGTGCGTACCGGTAAAATTAAGTATTTTTAAAGAAATTTTAAAGTTTTGACTATTTGTTTAAGTGTCTTGTTTGTTTTCGAAACTGTTAAATATGTTTTTTATTTGTTGTAATTTAATTATATATTTTTAGGAGTTTGTTTTCGAAACTGTTAAATATGTTTTTTATGTGTTGTAATTTAATTATATATTTTTAGGAGGCAGAAATTTTGAAAATGCCTTGAATAAAGGGCGAAACGTCAATAATTTTTTGTATTTATTAAATATAGAACCTAAACCCAAGAAAAGAGAAAATAAAAGAAAAATGATATAATCTATGGTTCAAGAATCAAAAAAATAAACATATATATATATATATATATATATATATATATATATTGACTCCCTCACAGAAATATCACAAATATTAAAAAATGGCTAGGCAATTTGTATAATTAAAAAAAATGATGCTTCCTTGACATCTGCTCGACATGGAATGGGCGTGCTCGTCCTCTGTCTGCCTTTTTATGTTTTGGCGCTTGCGCAGGTTATTCCCTGGTTCTGCCTGGTTGGTTTCCTAGATTCCTGAGACTGTGAAAATGAATAAATCGGCCAAACAAACAGAAAAATATCTACCAGTCCAAGAATATAAGAATAGCACAAATAATAAGCAAACCACATTAGCTTTATTTCAACATCATCAATAGACAGGACACACTATAAATTTCCAGGAATATGTTGTAATATATTGAAATTGATTCAATAATCCTAAGAATAATGGTTTTATGAAATTTCAGCCAACGAAAAAGTTATTTTTCTATTTTAATTCCCCAAGTGAAAGGATTTCATATAATTCCGTACACGGAGTTTAGAACTTTAACATTTCCAGTATAAACTCACATTAAACTTCTACCGTTTACATAATCATGTTTACTAACGAATCGATTAAGGGCAGTAATTCCTATACTAAGCTAAACTATTTCTAAGTTGAAAACTCACCGCCACGATAGTTGCAGTATGTTCGAAAAACTTTCCGATGGAGTAGAAAATTCGAAATAGGCGGAGGTAATCTCATTAAGATGGTTTCAAAATTAAATCTGGTCGAAGGTATTACTGGTTTTCCGTTTTCAAAAATCTTTGAAAGTAAAAATATATTTTGAAAACGCAGAATTCTTCACCAAATGATGAGGTCTTATAAAAGTAGCGAGTAAGTTCCTCCACAAAGGTGAAAATTTTACATTAGACCTTTTTGAAAAAGCTTAACATAATGATGTGATTATTGTTTATTTAAACAATAACAAATTTGACAGTATGCGCAACATAACTGGAGTTAAACCTTCTAGTGATTGGTCGCCATTCACACGTTTTATTCCATCTGAATTAGAAATTCTGTAACGAATTTCATCGCTCTCATCTACTAAAGCTATTTTATTGCTTGCTAGTATTCTCTAATGCTTATTTCGTTTAAAAATGAACAAATTGTTAATATAAATGCAATCAATATTTCTTTATTAATTATAGATTTCCCGAAAATCTTGCAAGATCTGAGGTCCTGCATCTTAGTTGATTTTGGTAGCCAACGATGAGACGTGGCTCCACCAAAGTTTTTATATATATTTTGATCCCCCGATTAAGAATATCGAGGATAGATTCACTAAAAATAATAAGATCATTTGTTATAAATATAAAAATTATTAATAATTTCAAAATTAATATATTTTCCTATTTCTCGGTCGATTCTAAACAAAAAGTGCTTCGTATGATTATTCCTTCTGATGCATACTTTTTGAGTTAAAAATCGTTGAACATTTGAACTTGAATACCTTTTGACTAAATAAATAATTTCAAAGTTTGCACTTAGCAATTGATAGTACAAGTCAAAAAGAAATTTTAATTTAAAAAATCACTATGCACTTTTAAGGCCACCCAGCACTCAGAGATTTTAATAGAAAGTTTAAAAGTGTCTTACGAATCTGTAAAAATTTCACAATTCAACAATTATAACGCTAACAATTTATCTTAAGGGTGTACATCCACAGATGTTAAAAAAAGAAATTTTCTTTTTATTTTAAAATTCTTTATGCATTTTCAGGGCAACCCAGCACTCAGAGATTTTAAGTGAAGCTTTAAAAGTGTCTTAAGTCTCTGCAAAAAATTCACAGTTCAACAATTATAACGCTAACAATTTATCTTAAGGGTGTACATCCACAGATGTTAAAAAAAAAATGTTCTTGTAATTTTAAAATTCACTATGCATTTTCAAGGCAACCCAGTACTCAGGGACTTTAAGAAAAGCTTTAGAAGTGTCTTAGGTATCTGTAAAAAATTCATAAATCAACAATTATAATGCTAACAATTTATTTTAGGGGTGTAATTCCACTGATGTTAAAAAAAAATTTTCTTGTTAATTTAAAAATCACTATACACTTTTAAGGCCACCCAGCAATCAGAGATTTTAAGAGAAGCTTTAAAAGTGTCTTATGTATCTGTAACAAAATTCATAATTCAACAATTATAATGCTAACAATTTATTTTAGGGGTGTATTTCCACTGATGTTAAAAAAATAAATTTTCTTGTTATTTTAAAATTGACTATGCATTTTTAAGGCCACCCAGCACTAAGGGATTTTACGAGAAGCTTTAAAAGTATTTTAGGTATCTGTAAAAAATTCATAATTCAACAATTATAATGCTAACAATTTATTTTAGGGGTGTATTTCCACTGATGTTAAAAAAATAAATTTTCTTGTTAATTTAAAATTCACTATGCACTTTCAAGGCCACCCAGCACTCAGAGATTTTAAGAGAAGCTTTAAAAGTATCTTATGTATCTGCGAAAAATTCACAGTCCAACAATTATAACGCTAACAATTTATTTTAGGGGCGTATTTCCACTGACGTTAAAAAAATAAATTTTCTTGTTAATTTAAAATTCACTATGCACTTTTAAGGCCACCCAGCACTCAGGGATTTTAAGAGAAGCTTTAAAAGTGTCTTATGTATCTGTAGAAAATTCACAGTTTAACAATTATGACGCTAACAATTTATCTTAAGGGTGTACATCCACAGATGTTAAAAAAAGAAATTTTCTTGTTATTTTAAAATTCTCTATGCATTTTTAAGGCAACCCAGCACTCAGAGATTTTAAGTGAAGCTTTAAAAGTGTCTTAAGTATCTGTAAAAAATTCACAGCTGAACAATTATAACGCTAATAATTTATCTTAAGGGTGTACATCCACAGATGTTTAAAAAATAAATGTTCTTGTAATTTTAAAATTCACTATGAATTTTTAAGGCAACCCAGTACTCAGGGATTTTAAGAAAAGCTTTAGAAGTGTCTTAGGTATCTGTGAAAAATTCACAGTTCACTAATTATGACGCTAACAATTTATTTTAGGGGTGTATTTCCACTGATGTTAAAAAAAGAAATATTCTCTTGTTATTTTTAAATTGACTATGCATTTTTAAGGCTACCCAGCACTAAAGGATTTTACGAGAAGCTTTAAAAGTGTTTTAGGTATCTTTAAAAAATTCATAATTCAACAATTATAATGCTAACAATTTATTTTAGGGGTGTATTTCCACTGATGTTAAAAAAAGAAATTTTCTTGTTGATTTAAAATTGACTATGCATGTTTAAGGCCACCCAGCACTCAGGTATTTTGAGAGAAGCTTTAAAAGTGTCTCGGGTATCTGTAAAAAATTTTCAGTTCAATAATTATAACGCTAACAATTTATTTTAGGGGTGTATTTCCACTGATGTTAAAAAAAGAAATTTTCTTGTTATTTTAAAATTGACTATGCATTTTTAAGGCCACCCAGCACTAAGGGATTTTACGAGAAGCTTTAAAAGTGTTTTAGGTATCTGTAAAAAATTCATAATTCAACAATTATAATGCTAACAATTTATTTTAGGGGTGTATTTCCACTGATGTTAAAAAAAGAAATTTTCTTGTTAATTTAAAATTCACTATACAATTTTAAGGCCACCTAGCACTCAGGGATTTCAAGAGAAGCTTTAAAAGTGTCTTATGTATCTGTAAAAAATTCACAGTTTAACAATTATAACGCTAACAATTTATCTTAAGGGTGTACATCCACAGATGTTAAAAAAAGAAATTTTCTTGTTATTTTAAAATTGACTATGCATTTTTAAGGCCACCCAGCACTCAGAGATTTTAAGTGAAGCTTTAAAAATGTCTTAAGTATCTGTAAAAAATTCACAGTTCAACAATTATAACGCTAACAATTTATCTTAAGGGTGTACATCCACAGATGTTTAAAAAATAAATGTTCTTGTTATTTTAAAATACACTATGCATTTTCAAGGCAACTCAGTACTCAGGGACTTTAAGAAAAGCTTTAGAAGTGTCTTAGGTATCTGTAAAATATTCACAGTTCACTAATTATAACGCTAACAATTTATTTTAGGGGTGTATTTCCACTGATGTTAAAAAAAGAAATATTCTCTTGTTATTTTAAAATTGACTATGCATATTTAAAGCAACTCAGCACTAAGGGATTTTACGAGAAGCTTTAAAAGTGTTTTAAGTATCTGCAAAAAAATTCATAATTCAACAATTATAATGCTAACAATTTATTTTAGGGGTGTATTTCCACTGATGTTAAAAAAAGAAATTTTCTTGTTGATTTAAAATTCACTATACACTTTTAAGGCCACCCAGCACTCAGGGATTTTAAGAAAAGCTTTAGAAGTGTCTTAGGTATCTTAAAAGGGTCCTATGTATCTGTAAAAAATTCACAGTTTAACAATTATAACGCTAACAATTTATCTTAAGGGTGTACATCCACAGATGTTAAAAAAAGAAATTTTCTTGTTATTTTAAAATTGACTATGCATTTTTAAAGCCTCCCAGCACTCAGGTATTTTGAGAGAAGCTTTAAAAGTGTCTCGGGTATCTGTAAAAAATTTTCAGTTCAATAATTATAACGCTAACAATTTATTTTGGGGGTGTATTTCCACTGATGTTAAAAAAAGAAATTTTCTTGTTATTTTAAAATTGACTATGCATTTTTAAGGCCACCCAGCACTAAGAGATTTTACAAGAAGCTTTAAAAGTGTTTTAGCTATCTGTAAAAAATTCATAATTCAACAATTATAATGCTAACAATTTATTTTAGGGGTGTATTTCCACTGATGTTAAAAAAAGAAATTTTCTTGTTAATTTAAAAATCACTATACACTTTTAAGGCCACCCAGCACTCAGGGATTTTAAGAGAAGCTTTAAAAGTGTCTTATGTATCTGTAAAAAAATTCATAATTCAACAATTATAATGGTAACAATTTATTTTAGAGGTGTATTTCCACTGATGTTAAAAAAAGAAATTTTCCTGTTATTTTAAAATTGACTATGCATTTTTAAGGCAACCCAGCACTAAGGGATTTTACGAGAAGCTTTATAAGTGTTTAGGTATCTGTAAAAAATTCATAATTCAACAATTATAATGCTAACAATTTATTTTAGGGGAGTATTTCCACTGATGTTAAAAAAGAAACTTTCTTGTCAATTTAAAAATCACTATACACTTTTAAGGCCACCCAGCACTCAGGGATTTTAAGAGAAGCTTTAAAAGTGTCTTATGTATCTGAAAAAAATTCATAATTCAACAATTATAATGCTAACAATTTATTTTAGGGGTGTATTTCCACTGATATTAAAAAAAGAAATTTTCTTGTTAATTTAAAATTCACTATACACTTTTAAGGCCACCCAGCACTCAGGGATTTTAAGAGAAGCTTTAAAAGTGTCTTATCTATTTGTAAAAAAAATCATAATACAACAATTATAATGCTAACAATTTATTTTAGGGGTGTATTTCCACTGATGTTAAAAAAAGAAATTTTCTTGTTAATTTAAAATTGACTATGCATTTTCAAGGCCACCCAGCACTCAGAGATTTTAAGAGAAGCTTTAGAAGTATCTTATGTATCTGTAAAAATTCACAGTTCAACAATTATAACGCTAACAATTTATTTTAGGGCGTATTTCCACTGATGTTAAAAAAGAAACTTTCTTGTTAATTTAAAATTCACTATGCACTTTTAAGGCCACCCAGCACTCAGGGATTTTGAGAACAGCTTTAAAAGTGTCTTGGGTATCTGCAAAAAAATTTACAGTTCACTAATTATAACGCTAACAATTTATTTTAGGGGTGTATTTCCACTGATGTTAAAAAAAGAAATATTCTCTTGTTATTTTAAAATTGACTATGCATTTTTAAGGCAACCCAGCACTAAGGGATTTTACGAGAAGCTTTAAAAGTGTTTCAGGTATCTTTAAAAAATTCATAATTCAACAATTATAATGCTAACAATTTATTTTAGGGGTGTATTTCCACTGATGTTAAAAAAAGAAATTTTCTTGTTGATTTAAAATTCACTATACACTTTTAGGGCCACCCAGCACTCAGAGATTTTAAGAGAAGCTTTAGGAGGGTCTTATGTATCTGAAAAAAATTCACAGTTCAACAATTATATCGCTAACAATTTTTCTTAAGGGTGTACATCCACAGATGTTAAAAAAAAAATTTCTTGTAAATTTAAAATTCACTATGCATTTTAGAGGTAACCCAGCACTCAGGGATTTTAAGAGAAGCTTTAAAAATGTTTTATGTATCTGTAAAAAATTCACAGTTCAACAATTATAACGCTAACAATTTATTTTAGGGGTGTATTTCCACTGATATTAAAAAAAGAAATTTTTTTGTTAATTTAAAATTCACTATGCACTTTTAAGGCCACCCAGCACTCAGAGATTTTAAGAGAAGCTTTAAAAGTGTCTTATGTATCTGTAAAAAATTCACAGTTTGACAATTATAACGCTAACAATTTATCTTAAGGTTGTTCATCCAAAGATGTTAAAAAAAGAAATTTTCTTGTTATTTTAAAATTCACTATGCATTTTTAAGGCAACCCAGCACTCAGAGATTTTAAGTGATGCTTTAGAAGTATCTTATGTATCTGTAAAAAATTAACAGTTCAACAATTATAACGCTAACAATTTATTTTATGGGTGTATTTCCACTGAAGTTAAAAAAAGAAATTTTCTTGTTAATTTAAAATTCACTATGCACTTTCAAGGCCACCCAGCACTCAGGGATTTTAAGAAAAGCTTTAAAAGTGTCTTATGTATCTGTAAAAAATTCACAGTTTAACAATTATAACGCTAACAATTTATCTTAAGGGTGTACATCCACAGATGTTAAAAAAAGAAATTTTCTTGTTATTTTAAAATTGACTATGCATTTTTAAGGCCATCCAGCACTCAGAGATTTTAAGTGAGGCTTTAAAAGTGTCTTGAGTATCTGTAAAAAATTCACAGTTCAACAATTATAACGCTAACAATTTATCTTAAGGGTGTACATCCACAGATGTTTAAAAAATAAATGTTCTTGTAATTTTAAAATTCACTATGAATTTTTAAGGCAACCCAGTACTCAGGGATTTTAAGAAAAGCTTTAGAAGTGTCTTAGGTATCTGTGAAAAATTCACAGTTCACTAATTATGACGCTAACAATTTATTTTAGGGGTGTATTTCCACTGATGTTAAAAAAAGAAATATTCTCTTGTTATTTTTAAATTGACTATGCATTTTTAAGGCTACCCAGCACTAAAGGATTTTACGAGAAGCTTTAAAAGTGTTTTAGGTATCTTTAAAAAATTCATAATTCAACAATTATAATGCTAACAATTTATTTTAGGGGTGTATTTCCACTGATGTTAAAAAAAGAAATTTTCTTGTTGATTTAAAATTGACTATGCATTTTTAAGGCCACCCAGCACTCAGAGATTTTAAGAGAAGCTTTAAAAGTGTCTTATGTATCTGTAAAAAATTCACAGTTCAACAATTATAACGCTAACAATTTATTTTAGGGGTGTATTTCCACTGATGCTAAAAAAATAAATTTTCTTGTTATTTTAAAATTGACTATGCATTTTTAAGGCCACCCAGCACTCAGAGATTTTAAGAGAAGCTTTAAAAGTGTCTTATGTATCTGTAAAAAATTCACAGTTCAACAATTATAACGCTAACAATTTATTTTAGGGGTGTATTTCCACTGATGCTAAAAAAATAAATTTTCTTGTTATTTTAAAATTGACTATGCACTTTTAAGGCCACCCAGCACTCAGAGATTTTAATAGAAGGTTTAAAAGTGTCTTAGGAATCTGTAAAAATTTCACAGTTCAACAATTATAACGCTAACAATTTATTTTAGGGGTGTATTTCCACTGATGCTAAAAAAATAAATTTTCTTGTTATTTTAAAATTGACTATGCATTTTTAAGGCCACCCAGCACTCAGAGATTTTAATAGAAGGTTTAAAAGTGTCTTATGTATCTGTAAAAAATTCACAGTTCAACAATTATAACGCTAACAATTTATTTTAGGGGTGTATTTCCACTGATGCTAAAAAAATAAATTTTCTTGTTATTTTAAAATTGACTATGCATTTTTAAGGCCACCCAGCACTCAGAGATTTTAAGAGAAGCTTTAAAAGTGTCTTATGTATCTGTAAAAAATTCACAGTTCAACAATTATAACGCTAACAATTTATTTTAGGGGTGTATTTCCACTGATGCTAAAAAAATAAATTTTCTTGTTATTTTAAAATTGACTATGCACTTTTAAGGCCACCCAGCACTCAGAGATTTTAATAGAAGGTTTAAAAGTGTCTTAGGAATCTGTAAAAATTTCACAGTTCAACAATTATAACGCTAACAATTTATTTTAGGGGTGTATTTCCACTGATGCTAAAAAAATAAATTTTCTTGTTATTTTAAAATTGACTATGCATTTTTAAGGCCACCCAGCACTCAGAGATTTTAATAGAAGGTTTAAAAGTGTCTTATGTATCTGTAAAAAATTCACAGTTCAACAATTATAACGCTAACAATTTATTTTAGGGGTGTATTTCCACTGATGCTAAAAAAATAAATTTTCTTGTTATTTTAAAATTGACTATGCATTTTTAAGGCCACCCAGCACTCAGAGATTTTAAGAGAAGCTTTAAAAGTGTCTTATGTATCTGTAAAAAATTCACAGTTCAACAATTATAACGCTAACAATTTATTTTAGGGGTGTATTTCCACTGATGCTAAAAAAATAAATTTTCTTGTTATATTAAAATTGACTATGCATTTTTAAGGCCACCCAGCACTCAGAGATTTTAAGAGAAGCTTTAAAAGTGTCTTATGTATCTGTAAAAAATTCACAGTTCAACAATTATAACGCTAACAATTTATTTTAGGGGTGTATTTCCACTGATGCTAAAAAAATAAATTTTCTTGTTATTTTAAAATTGACTATGCATTTTTAAGGCCACCCAGCACTCAGAGATTTTAAGAGAAGCTTTAAAAGTGTCTTATGTATCTGTAAAAAATTCACAGTTCAACAATTATAACGCTAACAATTTATTTTAGGGGTGTATTTCCACTGATGTTAAAAAAAGAAATTTTCTTGTTAATTTAAAATTCACTATGAACTTTCAAGGCCACCCAGCACTCAGAGATTTTAATAAAAGCTTTAAAAGTGTCTTTATGTATCTGTAAAAAATTCACAGTTCAACAATTATAACGCTAACAATTTATTTTAGGGGTGTATTTCCACTGATGTTAAAAAAAGAAATTTTCTTGTTAATTTAAAATTCACTATGCACTTTCAAGGCCACCCAGCACTCAGAGATTTTAATAAAAGCTTTAAAAGTGTCTTATGTATCTGTAAAAAATTCACAGTTCAACAATTATAACGCTAACAATTTATTTTAGGAGTGTATTTCCACTGATGTTAAAAAAAGAAATTTTCTTGTTAATTTAAAATTCACTATGCACTTTCAAGGCCACCCAGCACTCAGAGATTTTAAGAGAAGCTTTAAAAGTGTCTTATGTATCTGTAAAAAATTCACAGTTCAACAATTATAACGCTAACAATTTATTTTAGGGGTGTATTTCCACTGATGTTAAAAAAAGAAATTTTCTTGTTAATTTAAAATTTACTATGCACTTTTAAGGCCACCCAGCACTCAGAGATTTTAAGAGAAGCTTTAAAAGTGTCTTATGTATCTGTAAAAAATTCACAGTTCAACAATTATAACGCTAACAATTTATCTTAAGGCTGTATTTCCACTGATGTTAAAAAAAGAAATTTTCTTGTTATTTTAAAATTGACTATGCATTTTTAAGGCCACCCAGCACTCAGAGATTTTAAGAGAAGCTTTAAAAGTGTCTTATGTATCTGTAAAAAATTCACAGTTCAACAATTATAACGCTAACAATTTATTTTAGGGGTGTATTTCCACTGATGTTAAAAAAAGAAATTTTCTTGTTAATTTAAAATTCACTATGCACTTTTAAGGCCACCCATCACTCAGAGATTTTAATAAAAGCTTTAAAAGTGTTTTATATATCTGTAAAAAATTCACAGTTCAACAATTATAACGCTAACAATTTATTTTAGGGGTGTATTTCCGCTGATGTTAAAAAAAGAAATTTTCTTGTTAATTTAAAATTCACTATGCACTTTTAAGGCCACCCAGCACTCAGGGATTTTAAGAGAAGCTTTAAAAGTGTTTTATGTATCTGTAAAAAATTCACAGTTTAACAATTATAACGCTAACAATTTATCTTAAGGGTGTACATCCACAGATGTTAAAAAAAGAAAATTTCTTGTTATTTTAAAATTCACTATGCATTTTTAAGACAACCCAGCACTCACAGATTTTAAGTGAAGCTTTAAAAGTGTCTTATGTATTTGTAAAAATTTCACAGTTCAACAATTATAACGCTTACAATTTATCTTAAGGGTGTACATCCACAGATGTTAAAAAAAGAAATTTTCTTGTTAATTTAAAAATTCATAATGCATTTTTAAGGCCACCCAGCACTCAGGGATTTTACGAGAAGCTTTAAAAGTGTTTTAGATATCTGTAAAAAATTCATACTTCAACAATTATAATGCTAACAATTTATTTTAAAGGTGTACATCCACTAAAGTTAAAAAAAGAAATTTTCTTGTTAATTTAAAAAATCACTATGCACTATTAAAGCCACCCAGCACTCAGGGATTTTAAGAGAATCTTTAAAAGTATCTTAGGTATTTGTAAAAAATTCATAATTCAACAATTATAACGCTAACAATTTATCTTAAGGGTGTACATCCACAGATGTTAAAAAAAGAAATTTTCTTGTTAATTTAAAATTCACTATGCATTTTAAAGGCAACCCAGCGCTCAGGGATTTTAAGTGAAGTTTTAAAAGTGTCTTGTGTATCTGTAAGAAATTCACAGTTCAACAATTATAACGCTAACAATTTTTCTTAAGGGTGTACATCCACAGATGTTAAAAAAAGAAATTTTCTTGTAAATTTAAAAATCACTGTGCATTTTAAAGGCAACCCAGGACTCAGGGATTTTAAAAGAAGCTTTGAAAGTGTCTTATGTATCTGTAAAAAATTCACAGTTCAACAATTATAACGCTAAGAATTTATTTTAGGGGTGTATTTCCACTGATGTTAAAAAAAGAAATTTTCTTGTTAATTTAAAATTCACTATGCACTTTCAAGGCCACCCAGCACTCAGAGATTTTAAGAAAAGCTTTAAAAGTGTCTTATGTATCTGTAAAAAATTCACAGTTCAACAATTATAACGATAACAATATATTTTAGGGGTGTATTTCCACTGATGTTAAAAAAGAAATTTTCTTGTTAATTTAAAATTCACTATGCCCTTTTAGGGCCACCCAGCACTCAGGGATTTTGAGAGAAGCTTTAAAAGTATCTTATGTATCTGTAAAAAATTCACAGTTTAACAATTATAACGCTAACAATTTATCTTAAGGGTGTACATCCACAGATGTTAAAAAAAGAAATTTTCTTGTTATTTTAAAATTCACTATGCATTTTTAAGGCAACCCAGCACTCAGATATTTTAAGTAAAGCTTTAAAAGTGTCTTAAGTATGTGTAAAAAATTCACAGTTCAACAATTGTAACGCTAACAATTTATCTTAAGGGTGTACATCCACAGATGTTAAAAAAAGAAATTTTTGTTGTTAATTTAAAAATCACTATGCATATTTAAGGCAACCCAGCACTCAGAGATTTTAAGTGAAGCTTTAAAAGTGTCTTAAGTATCTGTAAAAAATTCACAGTTCAACAATTATAAGGCTAACAATTTATCTTAAGGGTGTACATCCACAGATGTTAAAAAAGAAATTTTCTTGTTAATTTAAAAATTCATAATGCATTTTTAAGGCCACCCAGCACTCAGGAATTTTACGAGAAGCTTTAAAAGTGTTTTAGGTATCTGCAAAAAATTCACAGTTTAACAATTATACCGCTAACAATTTATTTTAAGGGTGTACATCCATTGTAGTCAAAAAAGGAAATTTTCTTGCTAATTTAAAAAATCACTATGCACTTTTAAGGCCACCCAGCACTCAGGGATTTTAAGAAAAGCTTTAAAAGTGTCTTAGGTATATGTAAAAAATTCACAGTTTAACAATTATAACGCTAACAATTTATCTTAAGGGTGTACTTCCACTGATGTTAAAAAAAGAAATTTTCTTGTTTTTTAAAAATTCACTATGCATTTTTGAGTTCACCCAGCACTCAGGGATTTTAAGAGAAGCTTTGAAAGTGTCTTAGGTATCTGTAAAAAATTCACAGTTCAACAATTATAACGCTAAGAATTTATTTTAGGGGTGTATTTCCACTGATGTTAAAAAAAGAAATTTTCTTGTTAATTTAAAATTCACTATGCACTTTCAAGGCCACCCAGCACTCAGAGATTTTAAGAAAAGCTTTAAAAGTGTCTTATGTATCTGTAAAAAATTCACAGTTCAACAATTATAACGATAACAATATATTTTAGGGGTGTATTTCCACTGATGTTAAAAAAGAAATTTTCTTGTTAATTTAAAATTCACTATGCACTTTTAGGGCCACCCAGCACTCAGGGATTTTGAGAGAAGCTTTAAAAGTATCTTATGTATCTGTAAAAAATTCACAGTTTAACAATTATAACGCTAACAATTTATCTTAAGGGTGTACATCCACAGATGTTAAAAAAAGAAATTTTCTTGTTATTTTAAAATTCACTATGCATTTTTAAGGCAACCCAGCACTCAGATATTTTAAGTAAAGCTTTAAAAGTGTCTTAAGTATGTGTAAAAAATTCACAGTTCAACAATTGTAACGCTAACAATTTATCTTAAGGGTGTACATCCACAGATGTTAAAAAAAGAAATTTTTGTTGTTAATTTAAAAATCACTATGCATATTTAAGGCAACCCAGCACTCAGAGATTTTAAGTGAAGCTTTAAAAGTGTCTTAAGTATCTGTAAAAAATTCACAGTTCAACAATTATAAGGCTAACAATTTATCTTAAGGGTGTACATCCACAGATGTTAAAAAAAGAAATTTTTTTGTTAATTTAAAAATTCATAATTCATTTTTAAAGCCACCCAGCACTCAGGAATTTTACGAGAAGCTTTAGAAGTGTTTTAGGTATCTGCAAAAAATTCACAGTTTAACAATTATACCGCTAACAATTTATTTTAAGGGTGTACATCCATTGTAGTCAAAAAAGGAAATTTTCTTGCTAATTTAAAAAATCACTATGCACTTTTAAGGCCACCCAGCACTCAGGGATTTTAAGAAAAGCTTTAAAAGTGTCTTAGGTATATGTAAAAAATTCACAGTTTAACAATTATAACGCTAACAATTTATCTTAAGGGTGTACTTCCACTGATGTTAAAAAAAGAAATTTTCTTGTTTTTTAAAAATTCACTATGCATTTTTGAGTTCACCCAGCACTCAGGGATTTTAAGAGAAGCTTTGAAAGTGTCTTAGGTATCTGTAAAACACAAATTCAACAATTATAACGCTAACAATTTATTTTAAGGATGTATTTCCATTGACGATAAAAAAAATTTCTTGTTAATTTAAAAAATTACTATGCACTTTTAAGGCCGTTCAGCACTCAGATATTTTAAGAAAAGCTTTAAAATTGTTTCAGGTATCTCCAAAAAATTCACAGTTAAACAATTATAACGCTAACAATTTATCTTAAGGGTGTATTTCCACTGATGTTAAAAAAATAAATTTTCTTGTTAATTTAAAATTCACTATGCACTTTTAAGGCCACCCAGCACTCAGTTCAATAAAAGTGGAATTTTTAAGTAAAAATCGAGTTTTACTACGTTTATTTTAATTATATATATTTAATTATACAAAATAATAAATTTTTTAATTATTAACAATTTTTTGTTTTATAATAAATTACCTGACCATTTTTAGGGAATCCACCCTCGACATTCGCAATCACAAGGTACATATATCAAACTATGGTGGAGTCATGTCTCCCCCTAACTAGTTCACTTAGGAGAAAATACGTTCCCTAGTCTAAGCTAGATATAAAATATTTTTTTACTTTTAAATATTTCTTTTATTAAATTGTTTACTTTTATTTGCAAAAAATTGTTTTTTTTTTGTTTTCTTACAGGAAGCGTTAATAAATAATTTTCAGATTATTTTGTGTAAGCTTAATAATCACAATTTCTTTTAACGAAGTGTCCGCCTAGATTTTACCCCAATCTCTAATATTAACATTAGTCGACATTACAAAGGATGAAAGGATGCTTTTTGTCAGTTTTCACACTCATTGTTGATACGGTCTCCATATATTAAATAAAATTAAATTTCGGCATATAATTTTAGTAATATTAAGGCTTTACATATCGCATTTTAAGCTATATTAGTCATCCATAATGACCCAGAACCCCTAATCACTGTTCAGATATAAAGTGACACATTAAAGCTATTAGCCCATTCTAAGTAGCTGGCCCTTATCAATGCCACTTCTATTGTCTCTAAAATTATTTATCAGACATTAGACGGCGCACAGTTTTGGATACTTGGTTGTGATGGGCAGAAGTAATTTAATTATTATTAAATCTAAGCTAGATTTAATAAAATTGGATCGCTCCTTCCTTGTTTAATGTTACTAGATATATCGAGCTTTGTTACTGGAAGAAACCAGACCATTTTGTTAGAATGTCACTGTAAAAGTAGTAATAGCCAATGTAATCTGAACTAATCTTAAAAACATTACAGGTAAAAAAAATTGGGGTTTAAATAAATGCCAAGTTCTATTCCAAATTTCATCACGTCAGACAATGTATCTTGTCCATTCTCCTTTTAGGAAATACACAGTTCATTCAAAAAGTTCCGCGTTTATTTTTTTAACGAATGGAAGTTTAAGAAAAATATTTTATTTAGTTTTTAACATATTCCCCTCCTTGTTCTATACAAATTTTGTTGCGTTCGTATTACCGCTGGAATGACCTGGATAGCTTCTCTTCTTGAATAGCTTTCAAAGCCCTGGTCACATTTATTTGCTTTAACGTCTTTAAAACGTTCTATCTTCATCGTCATTTTTAATTTAGGGAATAGAAAAAAGTCTGCTGGAGCCAGATCTGGCGAGTAGGAAGGGTGGTGAATCACGGAGACCCACTTTTGGGTCAAAAATTGTGTGACGAGCATTGAGGATGACCTGGAGTATTATCGTGTAACAGAAACAAGTCACCGATGTGGTACAATTCCGGTCTCACGCGGTAAATCCGCTTCAAAAGTCTTTCCAGAACACTTTTAGAGAATTGTGCGTTCATTATCGCTCGAATTTTGGTAGGAGCCGAATATGAAACCCGAGGATGTAAAAGCTTCCGATATCCACAATACTGCATTCTCAAATATTGGAAAATAGAAGATCATGAATTTTTTATAAAAAACTTTATGTATATAGGCGGGATTCTTTAAGAGCTTTTGTATCAAAGTAGGTCATGGAAAGACGATACAGATAGAGATAGTGATGAGCCCATGGTAGCACCATTTATCTGTCAATAAAAGTGACCATCAAACTAGAAGAATACTTTGCTGGCATCACACAATTTCTTATAGGAAATGCCACAACCTACATAAAAAACTCGGAGTAATTCTTAACTTTTCTATATCCTGTAAGAATTGCTAATAATGACATAATTGCCATCGACGTCAAATCCTTATATCTGAACATACCGATGGATGAAGTATTGAATCAGATCATTCAAAAAGAGGATTATTCAACTCATATTATGATTTTCACCAGACATTGCCTTAAAAACACAAATACATAACCTCGTGAAACAAATTTGGAATCAAGAAATCATTCCTGATGAATGGAAAGAAGGGGTAATAATTCCACGCCACAAAAAAGGGGACCAAATGCAATGTAAAAATTACCGAGGTATTACTCTACTAAGCCACGCCTATAAATTATTCTCCAGCATTCTCCTTCAACGTTTCTCTCCGTATACCGAGGAGATTATCGGAGACTACCAATGTGGCTTTCGAAGCGGAAGATCAACAGTTGACCAGCTTTTCACTATCCGACAGATGCTGAAGAAATGTTGGGAGTTTAACAAAAACTTACATACCCTGTTTATAGATTTCGAGCAAGCATATGACAGTGTTATTAGGATAAGATTGTGGGAAGCTATGGAGGAATTTGGAAACCCGCACAAGCTGATTAGACTGTGTAGAGCGTGCCTGAAGGGGGCAAAAAGCTGTGTCAAATTGAAGGAGAGTGTAGCCAAACATTTTCTATCAACAGAGGATTAAAACAGGGAGATGCTTTGTCGCCAGTACTGTTTAACCTTGCACTGGAGGAAGCCATAAGAACAGTATTAGTTGACGCGGAGGTTTTTGGGCCAAGTGGCCCTAAACTTATTTTGGCCTACGCGGATGATATGGGCGCGATAGGAGAAAGCACAGTCAGTGTGAAGGAAAACTTCATAAAGATAGAAAAAGAAACTCAGAAAATAGGGCTCCGAATAAATGAAGGAAAGACCAAATACATGCATGTCTCCCGCAACCCCGCCCGAGACAGAATCAGGCAGAACGTCCCATGGATGACTATAATTTTGAGCATGTGCGAGTTTTCAAGTACCCGGGCGCAGTGATAACGGCAAACAATAATATGCAGGAAGAGATTAAACAGCGCATCACACAAGCAAATAAATGTACATTTGCGATACAAACCTTGCTGAAGTCAAAATTTATCACTGGAAAAGCAAAAACCGAAATGTATCGAAGAATAATACGACCAGTAGCAATCTACGCCAGTGAAACATGGACCCTGACAGTCCACGATACGGAGCTGCTAAGAAGGTTTGAGAGAAAAATCCTGCGCATAATATATGGCCCATACTGAGACCTTGAAACAGGCCGTCACAGAATGAGAAGCAACATAGAGCTTATTTAGTGGCCAGATATAGGGACGATAGATGACATTGCTATAAGTTACTTACTATTTCCAGCTGTGGTAAGTCTTTTCATGACCAATTTCGAGACCAAAGCTCTTGAAAAATTCCATTTCATGCCTAAACTCTGGTGTCGTTATGTTGATATATTTGTAACATAGCCCATGGCTAATAATTGGTTTCGTGAGTTTCTTAATTCTATCCAACCGAAAATACAGTTCACTCGGAAACTTGAAGAAAATAATCAGTTTACGTTTTTAGACGTCTTTGTGATCAAGACAAAGGATGGACATCTGCGACATACAGCATATCGAAAACCACCACGGACATATATTTCAATGCTGATTCTCTCCATCGCCCCTCACATTTATGGAATGTAGCTAATACCCTAATATCAAGATCCATTCGCCTAACTGATGACCAAGGAAAAGAAAAGGAACTGTCACACATAAAAAGAGCCCTCCAACAAAACAGTTACAAGACACCAACAATAAATAAGGCAATAAAAATTCCAACACAAACCAACGCGAGAAATAAGGCCACCTGCCGAGGATAGACAAATCACTATACTTCCCTACATAAAAGGCACAACAGACAGAATCGGCAGATTACTCCGGAAACACAATATATCTACAGCCTACAAACCACATAAAACAATAGCCTCTTCTGTAAGAAATCCATAAGACAAAATCAGTCTAGAAAATCAAGGCGTATATAAAATTGCATGTGACACCTGCAATAAAACATACATAGGCCAGACCAACAGAAGAACATCAGCTAAACTAGAAGAACATAAACTCAGCATAAGAAACAAACATACAACATCGGCCCTCTTCCAACATCAGCACGAGAGAGGACACAAAATTGATTTTGACATATGTATGGATGTATTCCCAGCGTGCTAGGTTGAAATATTCAAGAGAATCTCTAATCTGTAACTTAACGTCATTTATATTGTTAGTTTCAGTTTGTTAATTTGTCCATTTCTTTGTAATATTTTGTAGTTTTACTCCTGATGAAGACAGGAATATATGTCGAAATATTCAGTAGTAAAGAAAAAAGAGTAAACGATTTTGAGTCTTGAGTCTGGCTGACTACAAGTCTAGCTTTCAGTAGCGCACACAGTGCTTGCTCGCTGACGACTCGACTATACTTGACATCTCCCTTATGTAATACAAGTGTAATAGGCTTCTTAGCCTATCTGAAGAGTTCTGAAAGAACGACCGAATGAAATACTGACTCAAGACTCAAAATCATTTACGATTTTTAAATGACTGTTGATCATGTGGTAATCTCCACATCTGATGAGTCCAAGCAGGACGAAACCAGCTCAAAGGGTGAGCTCCGCTCAATACAGACGTATGCACATCGTTCGACGCCAGGCACACGACAGTAGTCGTGTCATAAGGCAGTCAACGTATGGTGTGGAGTCGTAAGGATAAACCCAAAACCCAAATACTTTTAGGTAATCACTATGAAATATGAACGCAATGAAACAGATTTGGGTCAAAACTAACCAGGATCGCGCGTGACACAACCGCGTCTGCAGGCGTAGTACCAGAGAATTGATTGGAGACCATGGGGTGTTTCAACACCCGAAACGTTTCAGTGGTACCAGGACAGCATTTCAGTGCTAATTATACTTGTAAGAAAAAAGAATCTTTATGTCATCCACAGTCAGCATACCCGATATTCCTTCTCTAATTCAATAGTGTACGGTCGATAAAAAAAGGAAGAATTTATATATATATATATATATATATATATATATATATATATATATATATATATATAAACTCCCTACGATATTCAGTTTTTTGAAATTGTAGAATCAGCAGGATTTCGTTAACAATGTCAAGAAGAGAAAGCAAATTTTTAAAGTGGGCTTTTAGTTTCCTTAACCTTTTTTTATCGTTTTTAACATCGACTCCCCGACTATGCCCTTTTTCTGACCACTAAAGGGTGATTTAAAGCAGGAATTACAAAACTAATTACACCGATTTGTTCCCGAAATCGGCAATTATTTTTTTCCTTCGTTTCCCAGCGGCGTTGAACAAATCGACTTGAAACGTGCGAATGCGGGTTCGGGATGTTCTGGGATTACGGATAAAAAATATGGGACCCGATATTTATAGAGTAAAAACGGGGGCTGTTAGGGGCAGGTAAAAATCAACATCGATTTATTAATTCCTGCGACGTTAGCCCTAACTCTCTGTCATTATATTTATTGAGTAATTTTTCGTACCTCTATAAAGGGCACCTCATTTTCTCGGTTTTAATTGCTGTTTAGTCCGTTCGTGGTTGCCCGCATGATATTTACAAAAACTAACTCATTTCACATCTGGGCTTGATGGCGTAATAAATATAACAGTATAAAGGTTTAATATCTTTATTATCTTTGTTAAAGATGTAGAGATTTACGAAATTTTGAAGTAACAATTTTATTACCTGAATATTTTCACGAACTGTGTACAAATTTTATATTGTATCGAATTTATCACGATTGATACGTCTGTTAATTGAAGAAATATTAAAAAGACTGCTAATAATTTGATGCTGTCTTTTTGTTAGTTCGATCATGTGTGGCACGGTTGGGTAGGTCTTAAAGAATAAAATTAAGAACGTTATAAATAGGCTAGCGGAATTAGTATCTGGAAAAAAATTATTTTTAGTAGACTTCTGACTACGTAGAAGCCTTCAGAATGATAACAGTAATTATTTAATATCTTATGTAAATTTCTTTTTTGGAGAAATTTTTTTATTTAATAATTAAGGTGCGAAACAAGAGTTTTTTTCGAGTTCTAGGAAAAGCTATTATTTTTAAGTAAAAAAGTGTCTAATAAAAGTTGTGTGCTTTGAAAATATCTACAAAATGAGCTAAAGCTCATCCAAATCGGATAATTTGTTTGTTGGTTATTACAAAAAAACCTGCTAAAATGGCTGTTTCTTCAATTGTTACTAAACAACAAAAAAATATATTGCATTAACTTTATACTACACCAAAAGGAGCATTTTGTAGCATATCACAAGTATGCAAAATTTCAAGTAAAAATATTCAATAGTTTTTTGCGTAGGGAATTTGTTTATAACATTTTATGTTTTTTGATTGTTTATTCTCAGCGATCGTACAATGATCTGTGGGTGCGCAAATGAAAGCTTGAGACCTATATTAACAATAACAAAAAAAATACAAATTAATTGTTGATTTAAATTGCTGTAATTGTTGTATTGTTGTTGGTTGTTGGTATTAAAATAAATGGAATTTTAATAAACAACCTCAGATACGCCGATGACACAGTACTTATCGCAGAAACACTCGAGGATCTCCAGACCTTAGTCAATAGAGTAGCAACAGTCAATGAAGAATATGGACTGTCACTAAACATAAGAAAAACAAAATGCATGTTAATATCCAGATCAACCCAAAATGTCCGAGATATACACATACAGGGTCAAAATATAGAACACGTCAGAAAATACAACTATTTAGGCACAAGTCATCAATGAAAACAACGATAGCTCTGAAGAAATCAAAATCCGGATAGAGAAAGCAAGAGCCGTATTCACGAAAATGAAGAGAGTGTTCTGTGGCAGAGACCTGAGTCTTGAATTAAAGGTTCGTCTGGCAAGATGTTACGTACTGTCAGTTTTGTTTTATGGAATGGAGGCGTGGACGCTTAAAAAGATCGATATTAACAAGTTGGAAGCCTTTGAATTGTGGATGTACCGCAGAATGTTAAGAATATCATGGATGGAGAAAATCACAAACGCTGAAGCACTGAGGAGAATGAATAAAGAAAAGAAGGTCATACTTACAGTTAAAAAACGAAAATTACAATACCTGGGACACGTTACGAGAGGAGAAAGATATCAACTACTGAGAACTATTATGAAGGGAAAAATTATGGGAAAGAGATCTGTAGGAAGAAGACGAAACTCCTGGTTAAGAAATCTAAGAGAATGGTATAATTGCAGCAATAACCAGCTGTTTAGGTCAGCAGTCTCGAAAATACGTATAGCTTTGATGATCGCCAACCTTCGGAACGAAGACGGCACCTAAAGAAGAAGAAGAGATAAACAAAGTTGTGGTTGGTGTTTTCGTTATAAACAAGTAGAATAACTCTTCGATAATTGTTGATATTTAAATGCCGATAAGTGGACGTAATAGGTGAGATTTTAGCGCATATTTTGAAAAAAATAAACAATTCTGTACGATCACCAGAAGCTGAGAGAATTTTTTTTTCAAAAAATCGCTGCTACGTTGTTTATTATTAAGGGATTATTTCAGTAGGAACTCATAGTTGCAATAGTTTAAAATTGCACCTACTTCAAAAGTCAGAAAGTGAGCAGTGGAGGGGGGCATTCTTTCAGCGTGCGGCGCGCAGAAAAAAAACGTGACTCGGACGCTTTCGTTTCGCCGGAAAAATTTGAATTATCTCGGCGAATATTGGTCTCAGAATATTTATTTATTTATTTTAATTTGTACTTTCTCGACCAAATATGAGCAATTGATGATGTAATTGTAATCAAATTAATATTAAACATAGCAATAAATAAATTGTTGCACGTGGTCAACAGTATACTACTAATTAGGAATATTGAAATCAGATTGATTTGTAATGTACCATTAATATGTATAGAGTTATAGCATGAAACGAATTGCGATTGTCATTTGTCGCCAAATTATTGGCCGTACAAGGAAAACACATGTTAACTTTTTTGTTTATTTTATTGGACGGACATTTTTCACATACAAAAATTTTTTACTAACATAGATATTTTTTGCATAAATCTATACAAAATATTTATTTCGTTCTCCGTTTTTTAGACATCAATGAGCACTCATTTTCAAAATCCTTATCAGTTTAATTATTCATTCATTCATAATTATTTAAATTATAATCGTCATTATCACTCTCATCGTCATCATCATTTTTACTCTCATCATTATCATCATTCTAATCATTGACATAATTATCATCATCATCAACATCATTATTGTTATCATAATCATAATTATTTTCTCTCCTATCATCATCGTTTTTGAAAGTAATATTACAATAATTTTCTATTGAATAATCGTTTACAATATAATCGTCAAATGTTGTTTATTCTAGATCTCGAAAAATAATAATGCTATCAACAAATGTTCCTATTTGTTTCATGCTATATTTCGATAAATATTAATGATCAATCTAATTTTTAATATTCCTAATTAATAGTGTACTGTTGACCACTGAAGCAATTTTTTCACAATTTGAAAAACATGTAAGTACGGTAAAATTATATTTATGCATAAAATGTATAAACGTGCAACAATTTGTTTATTGTCATGTTTAAAAATAATTTGATTACAAAAACATATCATCCATTGTTCGAATTTGAAGCGTTCGAGTCACTTTTTTTTCCGCGCGCCGCAGGATGAAAGAACGCAACCCTCCACTGCTCACTTTCTGACTCTCGGAGTAGGTGCAACTTTAAACTATTGCCACATCAACAATTTTTAAATAATTTTGTTGAAAACTGCTACATACTCTAGTTTAACCATCTCCCTATGAGTTTCTACTTAAATCATCCCTTAATGTTAATAAACAACTCCGTAGCGATTTTTTGAAAAAAAAAACTCTATCTCAGCTTCTAGTGATCATACACAATTTTCTTGGCAAAATGTGCGTCAAAATCTCAGCTATCGCTTCCATTAACGGCATTTCAATATCAACAATTGTCAAAAAGTTATTCTATTTGTTTATAACAAAAAAACGAACTCTAATTTTGTTTATTTATTTCAACAATTTAGGATCAACAATTCATTTCGTTCTTTTTTGTTATTGTTAGTATAAGTCTGGAACTTGATTTATCGTAAAGATTTATAGCACCATCGATCACATACACATCACAAGAATAGTGATAAAAAATTTGTATCGATTTTGCACTTATTAACTTACAAAAATCATTTGAAACATCAATACATGGGCAATACTTAATTTTATGTGGTATATGTAAAATAGACTTTAAATGTGCAAAGATTACAGAAAATATTGTAACGAGGACTACCCGAATACGACCCTGTCCTTAGGGAAATGCTATCCCACTTAGTCATCATTGTTAGTCATGTTTTTAGTGAGGTTCTAGTATTCTAAAAAGAAAGTGATTGTAATTATATAATAAAGTCTTTTATCTAGGAGTAACTGATGTTAAGAAGTTATGTTTAGGTGTGCAAACGCCATTTTTGATATAAGTTTAAAATAAGTCAAAAAAATTTGCTTGAAGATTGTAGATAATGTTGAAGATTGACTAAAATGTGGTAGTCGGACTTACATTGTCCTTATTTTTAAAAATAAATTTAGGTATAGGCCACATATGAAATTTGAATATATGGGTAGAATCTAAAATTAAAATAACATATAGGGTGTTCCATTTAAAATAAGCGAGAAGGCATCAACTTCCAGTATAATCGGAAGTGCCACAATCTTGAAAATATTTTAGCCAAATTGTCCCCATCGACATTAGTAAACTGCAAAAATTAAAAAATTTTCCAAAGTCAATTTTTCGAGAAATCGATCTCGATATTTCATCGTGAGACACACTGTAGACTTATTAGAACGGTTGGTTGCTACTTTTTTCATGACCCAGTAAATTGCTTTACAGCTACAAAAATAAATTTCTTTTTCCTCTTAATTTTTTCAATAACATTAGGCAAAATAAGAATAATCCACTAGAAGCAATTTAATTTTCCATTTTCTTTTTGGAGCGGGCTTTCTTCTCTCGTTTTATTTTTCAATGGAGCCATTTTTGAACAAAAACAATTACTAAAATAAGTTTTTTAAGTTTCAGTGTTAATTCGACTTGAAAACTGAGTTTTTACAAGTTCCGTCCAGAACCTTACTATGGTCATTGTATATGGTGTCAAAACTATGGTTTTTCTCTATACTATACTATATATATATATATATATATATATATATATATATATATATATATATATATATATATATGATTCAGTATTAATCCGGGAATACATCCGTTCGTTGGTTTGGTTTCCTGTAGAAATTTGCAGACGTTTCGCCAAAATCCCATTTGGCATCTTCTATGCTTGGTGGTTGTAGATCAACTGAAAGAAAAGTAAGCGTGCAGCGTGCTTTATATATATATATATATATATATATATATATATATATATATATATATATATATGTATATATATATATATATATATATATATATATATGTATATATATATATATATATATATATATATATATATATATATATATATATATATATATATATATATATATAGTAACGTAGGTTTTCATGGAAGGTGGAATGTGCACTGGAGTTTTTCCGGCTTTCAAGCCTTTCGTCAGTAGAAAAATCTTCACCGACATTTTGCCAACATCGCAGCAGGTATTTTGAAGTGATGCTCGACTTGGAAGCAGCCGTCGAGGAAGCATTACTTGAAAATGCCAGCTGAGATATTGGCGAAACGTCGTGAAGATTTTTCTAGTGACGAACGGATTGTACACTGGAAAAATACTTGAATATAGCGTTTCCGAATAAATAATTAAAATGCATTTTTTAAAACGAAACATCCTTTATATTATTTTTCTTTACATTTGCAAATTATCCACAAAACATAAAGGTTTCTATGCAATATTGGCGTTAATAACAAGTTGGCTATATATTTCTAAAATAAAATTTAATTTTCTAAATGGTGTTTTTTTTATAGAGGTATAGAACTTTAAGTTGGCAATACTTTTTTAACTGGAGGCCATTTTGTCAGCTGTCAAGTGATTTATGTTTAGTTTGGTTTGGCATTTCAACATGAATAGACTGACGCCTGAACAACGCTTCCAAATTGTGCAAATTTATTTTGAAAATCATGGTTCTGTTAGAAATACGTATCGCGCACTACGTCCATTTTACGGTCAACATAATCGTCCATCAGAGCAATTAATTCGATTAACTATGGAACGTTTTCGCACCACGTTTACTCTAAATGATAATACGCATCCACAGAGACGTCGTACAGTGCGTACAGAAGAAGTCATTGCTGCTGTAGAGCGTAGCGTAGAGGAAGACCCGAATCAGTCTATCCGCCATCGTGCACAGCATTTGGATATGTGTCCATTCACTTTATGGAAGATTTTGCGGAAAGATCTTGGTTTTTGTGCTTACAAAATCCAACTCGTGCAATAATTGAAGCCACACGATCATCTAGCAAGGCGATGAATGGGCCCAAAACAAGATTGCCGTTGATCCCGATTTTCATAAGCGAATTTTGTTTAGCGATGAGGCTCACTTTTGTTTGAATGGATACGTCAATAAACAAAACTGCTGTATTTGGATTGATGATAATCCTCAAGTGTATGTTGAGACACCGTTACATCCAGAAAAACTGACTGTTTGGTATGCTTTATGGGCTGATGGAATCATTGATCCGTACTTCTTTAAAAACGATGCTGGTCAGAACGTTACAGTCAATGGTGACCGCTATAGAGCCATGATTACTGACTTTTTCGTTCATCAATTGAACAACCATGATGTGCAGGAGCTGTGGTTTCAACAAGACGGCGCAACATGTTACACAGCTCGTGCCACAATTGATTTATTGAAGGAAACGTTTGGTAACCGCATAGTTTCACGTTTGGGACCCGTGAATTGGCCTCCAAGATCGTGCGACTTAACGCCGTTAGACTATTTTCTGTGGGGATATGTGAAGTCGCTAGTCTACGCCGATAAGCCCGAAACGAGTGATCACTTGGAGGACAACATTCGCCTCGTTATTGCTAATATACGGCCACAAATGTTGGAAAAATCATCGAAAATTGGACCTCCAGATTAGACTACGTTCGAGCCAGCCTTGGCGGTCATATGCCAGAAGTCATATTTAAATTATAATGCCAGAAGGTTATCTTTCGAATAAAGTAAATTTCATGTCAATTTAAAAAATTAATCTTTGTTTTATTCCATTTAAAAGTTCTATACCTCTATAAAAAACACCCTTTATATATTTAGTTTATTTCAGCATAAGAAGAAAGAACCTATATTAAATCCTGCCATGCCGTATTAAAGGCTCTGTCTTAATATGTGTTAAATAACAGTGGCGACAAGATACAGCTTTATCGTACTATCATTGTATCATACACTCTCTCGTTGTTCTTCCATTAACATGTACCACTGAGTGCTGTTTCCAGTAAAGGTTTTCAATCATACATACATCCTTGCATGCGAAAACATCTTTGTGTTGGTAACGGAATTTTTGTAGAAGCACATTCAAGGTCAAGAGAGCTTCGAGCGTTCCGAGGGCATATCGAAAACCAAGCAAGAGTATGACTTAAAGCTAATTAATCTAAAATCACCACATTTCTTTGACCGTTGTTTCTTCGGCAGTGTTATGAAAATTGATTTCAGTCATTCATCTGGTATCTCACCAGTGTTAAATGTAGCAGTAAAAAAGCTTCGTGACAATCGTTATCAATGATTTGTAAAAGTTCTCCGAGGATTCCAACAGGGCCAGTTGCTTTTCCTCTTTTTGCAGAATTTGTGGCATACAATACTTCGGTTTTCAGGATATTAGACCTTTCTTCATTGTTCTTATCCTAAAGCTGGTTTGATCTATTACCGTAAAACAATTCAAGACTTTTAATGTTTTATTATCACCTAGAATGATTTTCCATAGGAATTTATCCAAGCATGTGGATTTATTTTATTATATAATCCAGCGACTTTTCTGACTTTCTTAAACCTGTTGAAATAATCATGTTTGTTCTCCACCTCTTTCGTTTTACATCTGTCCGACATCTATCTCTCCTTTGCCTTTCGGATTTAAGTTTCTTTTCTTTTTGTCTTGTATTTATGTATATTGCTCTTAAATTCCCTTCTTTCCTCCAATTGATTCCGCATAGCCGTAGACACGCATCGTTGTTTTTTCACTCTTATTTGGACCTGTTATACTTACCACTTGTTGTAGCAAGAATTGCCTTATAAAGATACGGTTGTTGTCTTTTATGTTTCTTAAGTTAGTGCTCTATGCTTTGCTCATTAAGGTCCGACCAATCAAACCTAGTTTCTTTAGGTATTTCCCGTTTTTTCAGTTTTAACTGAATTGCTAGCAGCCACGGGGTTATGGCTGCTGCAATATCTGCTTCCGGGTATGTTGTAACTTTTTTGACACAGTTCCTAAACCTTCTGGAAATCAGGATATAATTGATTTGGTTTTTTATTGTCTGTAGATTGTTATCCTCTGGATCTTTCCAGGTATAAAGTCTCCTTTTGTGAATTTTATTCCAGATATTTGTTATTACGATGTTTTGGTCTTGGCAAAACTTTAATAATCTATCACCATGATTGTTACTTTCATCCAAACCATATTCTCCAAGAATATCAACTCAGCGGCTGCTGCCTATTTTAGCATTAAAATATCCCATGACAAAAGTTAGTTCACTATTTTTGAAGATTTTCAGTGTATCATTTGATTGTAAAATACCTGAACTACGCTATTATATTCTTTATATGCTGCAGGTGCATAGACTTGGATGGTAATAAGATTAACAGGGTAACTGTTCAGTTGTAAAAGTAAAATTCTGTCATTAGTTGGAACAAAATTTTTGACCTTAGTTAGCTCGCTCCTACGATTTTTAGGTTCATGTGCTGAATCTCCTACACATTGGTGTGGAGTTTGCCTTATACTGGCTATGTAAATTCGAATGTGATTTACTACTTCGAGCCGGGAGATTTTTAGCACCTCTTTCCAATTTAAGGACTGCTTGGGACTAGGGGCCGTTTCCTGTGATTTCCCTCCATACTAATATCCTGAGAAAATAAAATAACTGTGTGATTCCCTGTTGCTTCCACTTTGTTAAGTTCAGCAGCTTCTAACATGAGGAACAGACGCTGATAGTATCCTTCCACTTTGGATCAGGTGCAATAGTACCTATTGGTCAGTGAGAAGTATTTGATTTTCCTCCTACCACTCACATTTAAGGGGCATCCTTTAGGGATTGCAGGCTCCCTTGAGACAAGATTTTATTGCAATTTTTAACAGTAAGTTTAGCTTTTTCTTTAAACAATTGATCGTATCATTAAAAGTGAGGTAAAATATTTATAAAAAAAAATAGAAGGGTTGTTATATGAGAATTTCTTTTACTTTGAACGTTCTTAAAAAATCTTAAAATTTGTTATGTCAAGAAGATCACTAGGCTCCCTATTATCAGGGAAAACAAAGGTCGCAAATTTCCCTAAAAGTTTTCATTGTTCCACAATTCTCTGTCGTCACGTAACTTTCTTTGACGTATCCTTAAAAGGCGGCAAAAAGGAATGTCGATTGAGAAGTGTAGGAATAAGGGGGACATGGCATCTGATAAATGGCTGAAGGGCGTGTTTTTAAAAGATTTATCGTTATAACCGACCGGAGATGTGTGCGAGTGTGAAACTGTGCGAAGGTAAAATTCGAATTTCCATTGGGGTTTGCTCTTTTCTTTTTTTGGGTTTGTTTTTCGATTAAAACGTGTCTGGTTACGAAAGTTTGCGACCGAATTTCCTTTTATTTTCAACTTAGGTAAATTCGGTGTGAAAAGCTTGGTGATATTTAGCTTTCTTCAAAGATATGGAAAGGGTCGTTTTGTCAATTTTTTAAGTTAACAAATAATCGAGTAAAAATTCCAAATATTTTTTTTTTATTTGTAAATAAAAAACTTTTTGCTTTTTAATGTTTCAGCGGTTTAACAAAGCTAAACTTTGTTTTAATCTTGAATTCAAACAACCCAATAATTAAAAAAGTTTTTTTATTGAAAAAGGTACGTAAGCGATGTTTTTAATTTTTCAATTTTTTTTTCTAATCTCATTAATAATAGTAGAAAAAGGCAAAATAAACCATAAAAGTATCTCTATTTTATAGTGTAATGGTAGGTAATTGGAAAAAAATGATACTATCATTATATCGACCATGCTATCACACTAAAAACAGGCCGTAATGATATTTTATTTTGTTTTCCATTCTTTACTATGATCTATTCGTTTCTTGTCTTCAAAATAATTGTTCGACGGAGTTCAAATTGGGCTCATCTTTCACGGGTCAATATGGATAGCAGGAACAAACAAACTTTTTTCGGGAATGTATTTTTTTTTGTCTTTAATATTCTGAAGTAAATTAGAGAAAGTTTAAGAAATTACAAAAATATTTTTTAAACTTGATGTCTACTGGTTAGTATGTCGATGTAAGTGTGGCTGCATCGATGCAAACTTCAGTTACGTAAACGGTTCGTAATTAAGTATTAGTTTAATGGAAATAAATATGTTGATTAGTTAAAATTTGGAATAACGACTTAATTTTGGGAAAATAATTTTCTTAAAGGACACACATTTTATTATTCGTAAAAAAATATTGCGCGCTTAGTTTGATAAGGAATTAATTTTGTTAAACTATTGTGGTCCTGAAAAGGACCGATTTTGGTCAAGTAATTAATAAATAATTTTATTTATTTTGTTTTGTTGTCGATTTTCTTGGGTAATAATACTGCTTGAATATTTGGTAACACACTTCCTTGAGCGATGGTAAATCCTGGAAGGACTTTATTCAATCCTTCGTCGTTTCTTATAGATAGCTGAAGAGGCCTTGGGATAATATGTGTTTTTTTTGTTGTCCCTTGCAGCATTTTCTGTCAGTTCCAATACTTCTGGTTCGATTTGGCTGAAATTTGACGCGAGGAACTTTTTGATGTCCCAAATAAGCTCTATTTTATTTTGGCCTAAAATATTCAACGGTTGAATTTTTGTGAATTTATTTAAAAAAAAATGGAAATTTTTAACTGCAATTTGTCATATATATATATATATATATATATATATATATATATATATATATATATATATATATATATATATATATATATATAAATTTATGGTAATTTAGAGTTAAGTTTTAGATTAATACTACTATTCTGTGTTTAACGTTTCGCTCAACGTAGTGGGCTTTTTCAAAAGTATAATCTCAATTTCCTTGTATCATGTTTCAGTAAGAAACTCACCTTATTGAAAAATAATCAACAATTAACAATAATAAGTCTTTAATACTTTTTAGATAAAATTTTATTATTCAATATACCATGAAAATTAATATTATTAAAATTTTGTAAAAAAAATAAAGTTTACATTCATCTTACATGAAATTAATGGGGATGCAAATTCAAATCAAATTGTGGTCTTTTCACACAATACAATGATTCTTCTTGATTTGATTGTATGAATCTATCGATTTCTTCTGGATCATCGAGAATTTCATTAACAGGATTGAAAAATACTTAAGTCTATTTACATTTCTTCTGAGTGGCTGTCGATTAAAATTTGTTCATTTTTTTAATTTGAACAATTTTCAAAATTATATCAATTTAAATATAAAATGATGCATTTCAGGCCATGTTTTAGATAGCTGCATCTTGCACTGGAACATCCCTTTTCCCAGCTGCAACATATGGTTTTTAGGAGACGACCTGGAATCAGTTTTTCTTCAGTGAAATTCGGCATTATGAGTCCTTTCACTGGTCTCTTTTAGCCTCAATCCGTTGTATTTATTTCATTTCCAAGCACTGTTTGAAGCTGGTAATATGTTTTAGCACAATGTTGTTTAGCTGCTCCTGATGTTGTATAGCAGTTCTATTAATATCTGGGTATCCATCAAAAACTATATAATTATTTTCTGCATAATTACTGCGTACATCTTTTTTATGACTTCAACAATATAATTTTTTTGCCAAATCACTTTGTGCTATTAAAATAAAACCCTCCATCGACAACATGCACTATATTGTTGGAATTCGGCAATTCATTGATGGTTGTAAAATCTTTATACAAATTTGATTTGGCCCCCTCTTTTTCTGTATCTTTACTAAGTTTCAAAACTTTCCATAATACCATTTATATTTAAGTTACGAAAAATGTTTTCTTTCATAAATTACACGTTAATAAATTTATTATATTTGCAAAATAAAGAATTTTCTATCGATACTTCATATTTACAAATAAGAAAAATATATTTGTAATGAAACAATTGAAAAAAAATTACATTATTCATCTTAGGATAAAATTAATGAAAACCGTATAATGAGAAAAGTCACTTTACGGTTTTCTTCTCATTATATTATATAAATATGTTTATATTTATTGAAAATGAAAAAAATGAGCTCCATCTGTACTCTATCATATTTTTTTTTTAAATAAATTCTACTAAAATGAATCGTTGACTATTTCGGTAAACAAAAAAATACAGTACATTTGGGACATTCAAAAATACTCTCTTTCAATTTCAGCCAAATCAAATCATTTTTTTGAAAGAAAAAAAAAATATGGTTTTTCGCGTTTCTTGTTTAAAAATTTTGAGGTAATCTTAAAAAATAGTAAATAAAAAATTTGTAGATTTTTTTATTGCCTACACTACTTTTATATTTAATTTTTGTCGATAGGTAACATAGTTTTGCCAGAAATTGCAAAAAAACATTTTCCACCCCTTAATTTCCACCGCTTTCACCCTACTAATTCGTCAGTGATTCTAATTATTTTTCCTTCATTTTTCATAACATTTTTTGAATTCTTCCGTCATCAGAATCCTGCAACGATTTTTTTTTTTCAAAAATTATCTCGACTGACCTAATCATGAACTTCACTTAATCCCATCTAATCCCAGTGAGCGAGAAAAAAAGATAAGATGGACATGGTTTCTAACGTAGTCAGGAGGTTGGCAGGACCTTGATTTGTGTTAAGTATCCAACTTAGCATAAATACTTGAAAATTGAAAATTAAATATAATTAACCCTGGTGGAAAAGAACTTTATGCATAACTATGGGACATATTACTTCGATAATAAAGAACATGGACCTATATTTCTTAAGTACGATAAACACGAACGGTGGAGGTCGAAAGTAACGAAAAACGTAAAATAAATAAAAACAGCGTTGACGTTTTGCCAAAACCGGAAAAATTGTGAAGAAAATCATCGGAAAGTAAATCGTGATAATCTGATAGTGATAAAACTAAAGGCCAATCGTGTTTATAAAGGTGCGTATAAATATGGCGAGCCCATCGCGCGACACGCCCGTAACGAGTATGCTGTGAACGTACAGCGAAACTTCTTTGATTTTGCCGATTTCTATTGATGTCGAGAGCCTCCCGCGGCAGGTCTCAAAGGGGGTAATAAATGCAAAAGGTCAATTTTCTTATAGTTTCATTGTTTGCGAGTAGCTTGACCAAGACTCGCAGTGATGGCAGAGCAGGTCTATCTTCTTCACTCAGTTTGTATTAACGTTCGTGAGAAATGAATTAAGTGAGGGGTACCGCGCGCACGAGGCCCTTAGCTTTTTCCAGGAGACATACTACTGAACTATTTCCCCTGTCGAAGGCGAAAGCTAAAGTCTTTCTATAGAACCCGCCGGGCCGTCTAAATCTTTATACGTCTATGAGAGACATCAAGGGGGTATATTTTGTGTACTTCGGTTTCAGTGAAAACAATTGAATTGAAATTAAAATGTCAAATGTGTCATGACAATTCCATCGATACAATTCGGAAATATCGAATCGAGGAAATTAATTTTTGTTTGGTAATTACCACTTAAATTAATGCAGAGACGTGTTTAGATTCGAACGTAAATAATATTATACGCAAAACGTAAATTATAAAACGCTGCGGGGCGATAAAGAGCACAATGCGAAAAAAGTAGCTTATAAATCATTGACAGAGGGGACGGAATGGCGAAAATATGGCCAGAATATTGGGGTTAATGTGCGCCGAATAAAATACCGCATTTTTGACTAAGAATTGTAACGTATGGGTTTTATTCTCATGGTAATTATACCGATAAAACGGTATATTGGTTAGTGTTGGTGACGTCTGTAGGCATTCAATTTATCAATATTTATACGGTATAATTGCATTGAGTTTGCCGATACTTGGTGGAACTCCATATCATTAGAGATAACGTACTAAACTTAAATTTTACTTAAAAAATCCACTTTAATTGAAACTTGAATAAAAAATATTCGACATGTTTCGCTACACGGTAGCTTTATCAAGAATCTTTCTCAAATGCTATTCTGACGCACTGCATGAAATCTTCCATAGGTTAATGTGGTGTTGTATACTTTATTTTTGATTGTCTCTCAAATAAAAAAATCGAGTACTGTTAGGTCGGGGGAGCGAGATGGCCGATTCTTGGCTATCCATTGATCATAGAACAAGTTTTGCAGATGATTGTTAACAAAATTACTATAATGAGGAGGCGCCCCATCATGTTGCTTAAATAGATTTCTATGATCAGCCAGTGCCAAATCATCTAAATAGTTCACTTCCAAATTTCTGAAGATGTATTTTGTATCTAGAAGTTTTTAAAAATGGCTACATTACCATTCAGATTATCTTGGTAGAACTCTAGGATGACGACGCCGCAGGGGCGGATCCAGCATCTCTTTTTTTTTGGAGGGGGGAAGCGGGGTGATATAAAAGGACAGTACGGCAAGCGAAAGCCAAGATGTCTACTGGGGGGGGGGGGGGGGGGATATGAGCAACATTCCTAGTATAAGAGACAGAATCGGGTCTATTTTCCTGAACTCAAAGATCTTGGCGGGGCTATCGCAAGCAAAAAACAAGTATTCAACGGGGGGGGGGGGTGCGCCAGCAGTATACGTATTCCTAATATAAAAGGCAGAATTGGTTCTATTTTCCTGAACTCAAAGCTCTTAGGAAGGGGAAGGGCGATCGCAAGTATACACATTCCTATACTCAACTCAAGAACTAGAGAGAGTAATAAAACTGTTACCTAAACCTCCAACGTACCTGCTCCAGTGCCGCAGCTAACTGAGGACTGCCGTAAATCTAATTATATTTAAATATTATAAGCTTTTATAAATTTACTGCGACAATAAAATTTCTGATAGTTCAATTTGATTTCTGTTAGTGAGCAAAGTACACTTTACAGTGTGTGCTTAGTGATTTATCTTGTTTGTGCTTGTTTTTATATATTATATGAGATTAGTGAAATACCCAAAAGATATGGCTTCCATATCTATATTTATTCCAAAATCGTTAAAACTGCAATGAAAGGAGTTGTATATACATTTTATTATGAGAAGCAGATCCCAACCGTCGACAACATTCTAATTAAAATCAATGGAGATCGGGATTTACCTGAAATTAAAATAATTGAGCTCTGGAAATTGCTCAGACAACTAAATTTTTGCTGGGAAAAAAAGATAAGAAATCTGTTCTTACAGATCGTCCGGAAAATGTCCGGTGGAGAAGGAAATATCTCTCCCAAGTAAAAGGTAGAATTGCTAGAAATAACACAACTTACAAAATTAATAATTTAACTGAACTTTTGAAAGATTTTTTCTAACAAAGTTACTGCAGAAAATTGGGAAAAATCCATACAATGAAAGAATAAAAGAAAATATGAAAACTCGATCTCATGATCGGTGAGATAAAGGAATCAAATCAAATAATTAATTTGAGTGAAGATAGCGTCACTGACTTTGATTACGAATTAGATACGTAATGGTTACCAGCGTAAACATAATTTATTATTTAAATTTTCTGTATCATATAAAAATTAATTACATTTGAATCCCTTTTTAGTGTTTAATTGTAATTCTGCAGATGGTTTAAGAAATAAATAAACTGAAACGTCAAATGTCCTAAAAATGTTTTTAATTAATAATAAAATGACCGAGAGCCCCAAAAAAAATTTTAATATTATATCGACGAATTTATATTTTTTATATATGTTTAACTTCTTGAATTTTTGACAATGGGTATTTTGTAGGTATTATTTTAGAGAAAAAGACTACGTTTTACTCTGAATGTACCTTAAACGGTTTCTATACCAAAATTAAAAATCATAAAAATACAGTTGTGGTTTATGTTAAATATGTCAAAATTATCTATATTTTCTAATTTACGTGAATTATTAAGAAATCATAAGAAATAAAATAATATTATGAAAACTTTTTATTGTAAGTTTATTACCGAAATAATATTCTATGCCATAAATACTTAGTGAAAAAATAAACCTCCGTCCCACGCCTATGACCAGGATTAAAATAAATTCTTTTTAGCACTTCACACATCCAAATATCTATTATCATCCAACCTAAATAGTCCATTATTATAGACCGGTATTTTTGATTATAAAATTTCTAACCCATTCCTATGAAAAATATACGTGTTTAACAGAGACACCGAACTAAAGAACACAGGTAGTTTTTTTTAAGAAAAAAAAGGGTAAAAAATTATTTATTACTATCTCTAGTTCTTAAATGAACAATAGTACAAGAGGCAAAATCGGATCTATTTTCCTAAACTTAAAGCTCTTAGGGGGGAGGGCGATTGCCACCATCACTCCCCCCCCCCCCCGCCTTGGATCCGCACCTGCGACGCCGTCATTTCTTGTAGCACAATACACTTTAAAGTGTCAAGACTCTTGAAAATTTAATTCTCTAAATGGATGTACGTTTCAGTCGCTCCAATAGTGGGAATTAAACAATCCATTTTTTGAGAATTTGGCTTCGTCCGACCAAATAATATTATCCAAAAACGAGGATTTTCTTATTACCGAAGTAAAATAAATTGACAGAGCTCTACTCCTCGAGGAAAATCAGTGCCTTTTAAATGTTTTCTAATGCTACTCGCATTGTAGATATTGTCGGATATGAGGCGAAATATCCTAAAAGTGTATGTTTATTATTAACAACTGGTTTATTTCTATTTCTTTTTGCTTTTATGGATTCACAGTTATTGAAGTTTTCTATAATCATTTTAACAGGTGGTGGTGTTGGTTTCTATTTCTGTGGATATCGGATTACGAATGTATCGTATGTTCTTGAAATAACTCTATTACATTCTTTATAAATAACAAATAAGTTTAAATAATTTTCGTGCGTGTAATTTAATCCCCCGGCATGATTATTATTAATGAATATCAAATGGCAAGAAATAGTGATAATTATGTAGGGTTCGATTGTTTTATTTTCGCCACGCCTCTCCGTCATGGCGAACTAATAACAAAACTTAAAAGCCGTATAACATTTTTACAAAAGAAAAATGCTGAATTGTCAATATTTTGACAACTACACATTTTTGGAATAGACAACTTTATATTCAGTTACCCTTATTTTTAAAGCTTAATACGACAAAATTATAAAAATAGGTGCTTTCGATTTAAAAAAATTGACTTTTGACGATTTTTTAAATATAATTTTTATTCTTCTTTTTTGATCACTCTGTAATAACAATTTTCAAAATATCTTAAAAAGTCGAGCTTCGTCTACAAGAAAACTGGTTCGCAAACGTCATTTTTGACATAAAAATGTAAATATATCCAAAACGGTGAGACTTAAGTATAGAATATATATATATATATATATATATATATATATATATATATATATATATATATATATATATATATATATATATAATCCATTTTTGTATCTTAAACCTTTTGTTAAATATTTTTTTTTCTAATATTTTCTTGGGTATAGGTTTTTCCATTAGAGAAACAAAGGACAATAATTTTCTTTCTGACGTTTCGCTCTACATAGTGAGCTTCTCCAAAAGAGCTAGGTATATTTATTTTACATCTACAAAAATTACAGAATTTTTTATATAATAAACATATATCACAGTAATTACACTTTTATATTTTTAATTTAATTAAAATTAGTAAAAACAAAACAGATTTTAAAATAGTCTTAAAGTTTAAAATTTAAAACAATACAAACAGGTTAAAATAGTGAAGATTATAAAATAGTACATACCTTGAAAGTAGTTTTGTGTGTATGTTTAAAAATAAATTCAATTATGATCTTTGGTATGCAATTGATATGGATAGATTTATTTTTATAAAAAGCAAAAAATAGGAAAAAAGATTATTATTTATTTTTTAATGACGTTCTTTCACCCGTATTAGTGTATATGAAATCGTTCCAAGCATCATTACATTATTTCTCATATTTATTATAGAGTCGCTTCAAGCATGTTTTATTCAAAAATCAAATTATAGTATATCTGACTTAAATTTTTGACATCTTGCTTGTCATTTACAACATTTTTATCTTTTTTTATGTGTATCATTTCTTTGATGACTAATTTATGATAATTTCTGTCAGTATCTAAAATATGGGTGTTTTTAAAATCAAATTCATGCTTAGATGTTTGTTCATGCTTATGTAAAGATGTCGATGCGTTTTTAGTATACTTGTGTCCATTCACTCTATTTTCAATATATTGTGTCGTCATGCCAATGTATTTCTTAGGGCAATTTAGACATGGAATTGCATATATTACGTTAGATCTTTTTTTGGTGGGAACTTTGCTTTTTAATTTCGTATAAACTGACCCAAGTAAATTGTTCGCCTTATGGCATACCGTTATGTTATGTTTATTCAAAATATATTTTATTTTTTCAGACAGTTGGTATACATACGGTTCTGCAATGAAAGTGTTTTGTGTTTTGGTATTGTTAATTTTATTTTTTTTTTGTTTGTGTTATAATGTAAATAGGTTCTTTGTTTAATTATTTTTTTTATTAGTAGTTTAGGAAAATGGTTCATTATTAGGGTCTCTTCCAGTTTTTTTAGCACTTCTGGGCGAAATTCGGGTGAAGATAATTTTATAGCTCGATCAACTAAGCCGATTATGACACTGTTTTTTTGTTTATTTGGATGTTGAGAGTTAAAATTCAAATACCGGCCCGACCAAGTATCTTTCGTGTACCATTTTGTATGAAGATTGTTATCCGTCTTATTTCTGTGTATAGTTAAGTCTAAAAAGTTTATTTTTTGTTTTATTTCAATTTCAGTTGTAAATTTCAGTTTTGGGTGGAAATTATTAAAATATTGTAATAAACTATCTATTTTGTTTTCGGGTCATCTACATAGCGTTTAAAAAAGATTATATTAAAATCCAGTTTTTTCAATACTTCGTCTTCTACATATTCCATAACTATTTGTGCTATTGTTGAGGAGATTGGTGAACCCATAGCACAACCGTCTAATTGTTGGTACAAACTATCTTTGAACTGGAAATAATTATTATTTATTGTAAGTTTTACAGATTCTATAAATTCATTGAGTGTCAATGTTGTGTGTTCTTTTAAATCGTTCCATTTTTCTTCCAAAACTTTGGGAATGATGTCATTGGGCACATTTGTATACAAAGAAACTACATCTAGTGAAACTAATTTATAATTTGTTGGTATTTGTATTGTATCAATGAATTGTTTAAACGCGAAAGAGTCTTTTATATAGTGATTATTTTTTCCTGTGATGTTTGTTAGGCAATTTGATAAGTACTTGGACAGGTTATAAAATGGGGACTGTATGCTTGAGACAATTGGTCTGAAAGGTGTATTTGGTTTGTGTAATTTAGGTAACCCATAAATTTTTGGTGCTATAGCATTATGTATTTTTTACTTTCTTCCTCAATTATATGTTGATTTTTTAATAGTTTTTTAATTAGTGTGTTATTTTTAGTTTGGAACAATTTTGTAGGGTCACTTTTAAGTTTCTTATAAGTGTTAGTATCATCAAGTAGTTCGTTCATTTTTCTATCATAATCAGATGTATTCATAATTACGGTTTTATTACTTTTATCAGGTTTTAGAATAGTAATTTGAGGGTTTTGTTTAACAAATTGTTTTGTTTTATTAATTTGCTTTTGTATTTTAATTTGGAAATTATTAGTTTTAGCTTTATTATGTCTGGTCTTTATTTTGTGGTTTGTAATGACGTTTACTATTTTAGATCTGATGCTATCTCTTATTTCTTCTGGTTTGTTATATATGGCAGACTCTATACTTGAAATATATTCATTTAGAGGTAGCTCTTTTTCATTATGGGCAGAAATTTTTCATTACCAATCAATTTCTAATGGAAAAACCCAAGAAAATATTAGAAATATATATATATATATATATATATATATATATATATATATATATATATATATATATATATATATGTTTGACATGAAAATGTCCGTCAGGAGAGGGCTAAGAGGAGAACCCAAATTCAGGCGTTCTTGGCCATTCAATGATATATAGAGCATTCTCTTTGCCTCTCTCTGAAGAAGATCTTCAGGAGGAACTAAATATCATTGAAAGGATTGCAATATCAAACAATTTCTTCCAACAAACTATAAAAAAATTAATAACTAAAAAACAAAAACAAATAGCCTTTAATTTAATGTATCCCAAAATAAAAAATGATAAAAACAGTTTATCTTATATATCTTTGTCATATTGTCGTAACCTATCAGAAAACATAGCTAATACTCTTTGCAAACATAACATATATATATATATATATATATATATATATATATATATATATATATATATATATATATATAAATATATATATATATATATATATATATATATATATATATATATATATATATATATATATATAAAATATGTCTACAATTTTACGTAGAAATCATAAATGCAATAATATATAGGGTGTTCCATTTAAAATAAGCAAGTCGAAATATACTTCCAGTATAACCGGAAGTGTTGCCATTTTGAAAATATTTTATCCGGCTGTCCCCTAAGCACGTTAGTACACTGTCACATTTTCAGATTTTTCCTAATTATAGTTTTCCCGCAATCGATAGATCAATTTTCCGAAGAATCACCCTGTATAATTTTTAAATTATTAACAAAATATTATCAATGAAATAATGCATTAGTAATCTAAAAAAATATATTTTTTGGGATTTCTGGACCACCTCCTATTAGTGTCAAAACAAGCTCGTCAATGAACAATTCATATTTCTGCCAAAATCGAATTTGTAAAATATTTTATGGGTAAAAGAAGGGAAAAATTTATTTGCTCGACCCTGTATAAAAATCCCTGTCACGAGATTTTTTGCTCTACACTAACTCATTTAAAAAGTTTATTCTGCCAATCTGTGACCCATATTTTATCCAAACTTTTGGTATTTTCCCCAAAGTGATTTATTGCAACTTTTAGGATTTTTTTCACCCTCTGACGATCTATAATTCGGAAGTGGATACACGTTGGCAGAATCGGTCTGTAAATCATTTATATGGATATCGAGAGGCATACCGATAATATCACGTTATAAATTGGTGATTACGCCGTGAGAAATCGGAGCAAGAGGAATGGCCGAAATTAATTTGGTAATTTTTTTCCTATACAATTTTTGGTAATTGATTTAAATATATTTACTAAAGGTTCATAGCCATTTACTTAAAAATTATATACTATTAACTAAAGTTCTACCGAATTTTTAATATTAGATAGATAGATAGATAGATAGGTTTTAATTTATTCCAATAAGCATCACTAACAAAAAAAAATCATAAGAGCATGGAACAATATCAGAAAAAAATATTGTTACCATAAGTAACTTCACAGTATAATATTTTTATAAAAAAATTGAAACGACTTCTAAAAGTGCGCTAAAAAATGAAAAATAACTATAAATTTTTATATCAAATTGAAATTTTTGAAGTCTAATATCTGACAAAATGTGATTCACATAAACAGATTGAAAATATTTTATTTGTGGTTGCTTTCTTACCATGATTTGTATATATTAAGTAGTTATTTATTTCATTTAAAAATAATTTGGCGCCGCCTTCAAAAATTTCAATTTTATATAAAAATCTATTGTTATTTTCCACTTTTTAGCGCACTTTTAGAAGTCGGTTCAATTTTTTTATAAGAATATTATTTTTTGATTTTTAGTTTTGAATTAATTTTAATATCCATAAATTATTTGAATTAAGTACTAATCGGGACTACCTCGCAATGACTCCAAGGTGGCCAAAAAGTACTTATTTTATCCAAAGTTGTAAATCACCCTAAAATGAACCACTAAAAATTCTTTGATTCTTAGAGTTCTCTAAATATCAGTGAAATTCTGTAAAACAAATATTTAGTCTGTTATAGTAAATCCGCTATCTAAAATTTCAAATTAATTTTAGATTGAAAATATAGGCCCCAAAACCTTCCCATATCGATATTTGAAGAACTCGAGACGTAAATTTCTTAGCCCGATATATTTTATACTGCATATTGAGTTTGAATACGCCCAAGTATCTTGCAATATCAATTTTAGATAAAATAGAAAAGTGCAAAATTTTCAGTTCCTCATATTGTATCTTATCAACCTAATAGTAGTAAAAAATTAACTTCATATTCGTAATACACGACCCCGAAAACTCCCTATTACTAAATATAAAAAAATGCGAATAAGGTAAAATTTTCAACCTACCATATTGAATCCGCCATATTTAAAAAAAATTTTAACGTCTTAATCTAATCTAAATCCTTTAAAGCTCCCCAGTACCAATTTTGGATGAAATCCGGAAATTTAAAATTTCTAGACCGTCATATTGCATCTGACATATTGAATTTTCTTAAAATAATTTTATATTCGATATTTATTTCCTCAAAAGCAATTCAGTCCTACCTTTGAACAAAATCGCAAAATGTAAAATTTTTATTCTGCTATTCTAGAATCGCCATATTTAATCTCGAAAAAAATACTTTTAAATTCATAATTTACACCCTCAAGAACCGCCTGTATCAGTTTTGGAAAAAATTGAAAAATGTAAAATTTTTAGGACGCCATATTGAATTCGCCAGAGTGAGTTTTCCAAAAAATATTTAAAAATTCGAAATTAACACGAACAAAAATATCCCAATACTGATTTTAGACAAAATCAAGAGATGTAGAAACTTTAATTCACCATCTTGAACCGCCATATTTAATTTTTTAAAAAATAATTTCAGATTTGTAATATGCGATCCCAATAACTCCCCCTATCAATTTAAAAAAAAAATCGGACATTAATTTTTTATCTGCCATATAGGATACGCCATATTGAATTAGAAAGAAGACAAGGCAAGTCTGGGTTAAACGATGACAACGTTGAAAAACGGTGGCAGTTTTTCAAAAGGTCAATTATGGAACCAAGCAAGAAAGTACTTACAACATCAAGAAGGAAACACAAGACCAACAAGACCAGATATCAACAGTTGCAAATTCAAATAAGAAGAAAAATAAGTGCAGCAAAAGAAAAGTACCTTTCTGGAAAATGCAAGGAAATAGAGGAGTTGCAAAACAAGTACAACAACTTCAACTTGCACAAAAAAGTCAAAGAACTAGCTGAAATAGAAAAACCTCAAACGTATAGCTAGACAAAGAGGGAAACATTATTATGGAAACACAACAAAAATTAGGCAGGTGGAAAGAATACATAGCAAAACTATTTGAGGATCAAAGACACGAAAATTCTTCTATAAACAGTCTGGGCGGTAACATAGGGCCTGAAATTACTAAAGCAGAGGTCATTTATGCATTAAGGTCGATAAAAACTAATAAAGCTGTTGGTCCAGATGAAATGCCAGGTGAGTTGTTGAAGCTGATCAATGACAAAAATTTGGATTTATTGGTGAGATTATTTAATACAATTTACACGACAGGAACCATCCCCCGAGAAATGTTAACATCAACATTCATATGTTTACCAAAGAAAGCAAATTCAAAAGAATGCAGTGACTATCGAACAATCAGTCTCATGTCACATACTTTGAAAACCCTTTTAAATATTGTACACGCTAGAATACATTTCAAGTTGGAGCTTTGATAGGGTCAAGCATGACAAACTAATAGAGATTCTCAGAAGCAAAAATTTGGATGAAAGAGATTTAAGGTTGATATCAAATCTGTATTACAACCAGCGAGCGGCAGTAAAAATTGGACAGGAAATATCCGGAGATGTGGAAATACAAAGGGGAGTCAGACAAGGTTGTATATTGTCAACTTTACTATTTAACGCTTATTCTGAAGAGGTCATATTGGAAAGTCTTGAATCTCAAACAGCAGGGATAAAAGTGAACGGAGTTTTAATCAACAATATTTGGTATGCAGATGACACCGTAATAATAGCTGATAGTTTGAAAGACCTAGAAAAGATAATGAATAAGATATTGAAAGTCAGTGGAGAATATGGACTCTCGACACGAAAAAGACCAAGTTCATGATAATTAGTAAAAACAACACCAATAATAATGAAACCCTAATGGTAGGAGGCCAGCACATAGAAAGAGTTAAGAAATACACTTACTTAGGAACCCTAATAACAGAAAATAATGACTATACCGTCGAAATAAAAACCAGAATCGAGAAAGCACGTGCCAACTTTATTAGAATGAAAAAGGTTGTCTGCAGTAAAGATCTAACGTTAGCCCTGAAAATACGACTGACTAAATGTTACGTATACAGTGTTCTATATTATGGAATGGAAGCATGGACACTGAATCGAGAGGCAATGAGAAGACTTAACTCTTTTGAGATGTGGACCTATAGAAGAATTCAGAGAATTTCGTGGGTGGATAGAGTTACGAACGCCGAAGTGTTGAGAAGAATTGGGAAAGAAAAGGAAGTCGAGATAACAGCAAAACAGAGAAAACTGCAATATTTCGGACACATTATGCGAGGAAAAAGGTACAGCATCTTACGGCTCATAATCCAAGGCAAAATAAGTGGCAGAAGAGGCGTGGGACGACGACGAATTTCATGGCTAAAAAACCTAAGGGAATAGTTTGGATGCAGTTCAAAACAACTATTTAGAGCAACTGCCTCAAAAATTAAAATAGCTATTATGATTGTCAACCTCCGCAATGGAGAAGGCACTTGAAGAAGAAGTATTGCAAGGGATAGCAGATGCAAATTACAGATTTATTGCTGTTGAAGTAGGGGCTTACAGAAAGCAAAGCGACGGGGGAACTTTTTCGGATTCAAATGTTTATAAAATTCTGGAATCTAATACCTTCAACATACCAACTCATGAAAATATTCCGTGTATAGACATTTCAGTTCCCTATGTCTTGTTGGGTGATGATGCATATCCATTGAAAACATACTTACTAAAGCCATTTTCAAGAATGAACCTTACTGTGGAAGAACGCGTTTTCAATTACAGATTGTCACGAGCAAGGCGTTGCATCGATTGTGGCTTTGGCATTCTGACAGCAAAGTGGAGATGTTTGAAACCGAATTGCAAATGGCTCCAGTAAACGTTGATATTGTTGTTAAATGCATCTGTCTATTGCATAACATGATTATTGATAAAGAAGGTCTTATGACACTTGAAATTCCGATGAAATCTGTGATCGGAACAAGGTGTCTACAAGGCAGTATACTCGTTATGATAAAAATGCGAATGAAGTCAGAGAGTTTTTAAAAATTATTTTGTTAGTCCAGTAGATGAAGTTTCATTTCAATACAACATAATATAATCAGAAAGATCGAAGAAATGTACACCTATATTGCGTTGTTCTTAAATCAATAAATTAATAATAGTAATAAATGTAAACTCCAAGCAATATAAACAAAACAATAAAAACTATATACTTATATTCAAGTTCATTTCTTGAGCAATCTTCTTCCACGTTTCACGCGAAATATCTTTGTTGTGGTTAGTTTTAATTGTCATATCCCACCAACACTTATTATCAAAAATAACACTAATGAATTTTTCAATGTGCATGGTAATAGTAAATAACCCAAACGCAACAAAAACACAAAAAGCGGGAGCAACAAAAGAAGGTAAGCGTTACTGTCCCACAAGGGTTGAAATCTACGTTTCGTCAGAACGGATGCAAAAAAACAGTTTGAACGGTGGAAAAGATCTGACGTATTCGTGCGTGTTCTGAAGAAGCAGTCGCATCTAGAGTAAACACTCTCATTGCCACTGCACATTGACGGATTCGTCAGATCTGTTTTCGTCAGAATTCGCATCCAATGCAACCGTAGCCTAAAACCATGTAACCGCTAAACAAACTTTAGATTTGTTAAGTACAACCCCAAAATTTTCGTTGACTATGAAGTACTATATCTAAAAAAAATTGAAAGTTTTGTATTTTTTTCCTCTTTTAGAACAGTCTCTATGAACCACCTAATATTTTAAAACTACTTTTTCGAATCTTACTCGCTTTTTCTCTGATATTGATCGGCTTTTATCGGTAACCTTTCCACGAGCCATATTAGCCATTATAACATCTCTGTTCTTGCCTTGATTACTTCCTGATGTGGTCTTAAAGACTTCTTTGGCGCTCTAATTACTTCGACTTTTTTCCTTTTTTGTGCTCCTTTTGAAAGAGATTGTAAAATTAAAGGTTGTAAGGGAATATTGGAAGCTAAGGGGAGTGGTAAAACCCGATGCTCTAATTGTGCAATCCGATGACAAAAAAGATGGAAAGAAACTTATAAGAGGGAAAGTTCTAATCAAAAAGACGTTTTTTTTCGCTACGGAGTCGTTCGTATATTAAAAAATAAAATATCATCGCGTAGAAAAAAATATTAAAAAATATTGCTGTATATTGATGAGTTGATGCTGGTAACCGTCACTATGTGGTAGTTAATAATCTTCGGGAAATGTTTAAAAAGGAACTACTTTGTTTTACACCACTAAATTTATTAAGAAAAGAGTGACTGCAGTTTCAACTCACAGTCATTTTCAAGCTGAATTACAAAGGTAGACTAAGTATTCAATACAGAAACATGAGAAAATTTAACAATAAATAAAAACTACCTGAGAAATTACATTATTACAAAGAGGAGGTACTAAATTTTGGAAACTAATTATTATTTGGCGACAACAAATAACGGAGAAAACCCAATTTCTTTCTGGTTATTAAGCAAATTTACATTTCTATTTTTACTATGTTTATATATTTCTAAAGATTCAAGAATATTTAACTTTCGGTTCTTTGTTGAATAATAAAATATGTCAGTGTTGCTTAAATTAGGAAAACTGTGGTTATGTTCTAAACAATGGTTGGCAAAGCTCGAGTATGTTTTTTGTAGTCTATATGATCAGTAGTGTTCTGAAAAGCGAGTTTTAAAGATTCTACCACTTTGTCCAATATTCAAGCTATCACACTCTGAACATTTTAACTTATAAACTCCTAATTTATCAGATTTATTAATTTTATCTTTAGCATTGTAAAGGATAGTGGACAGACTGTATTGAGATTTAAAAGCTACTTTTATGTTATGTTTGCAAGGAGTATTAGCTATGTTATCTGATAGGTTACGACAATATGACAAAGATATATAAAATAAACTGTTTTTATCATTTTTTATTTTGGGATACATTAAATTAAAGGATATTTGTTTTTGTTTTTTAGTTATTAATTTCTTTATAGTTTGTTGGGAGAAATTGTTTGATATTGCAATCCTTTCAATGATATTTAGTTCCTCTTGAAGATCTTCTTCAGAGAGAGGCAAAGAGAATGCTCTATGTATCATTGAATGGCCAAGAACCGATTGGTAGGCCTGAATTTGGGTTCTCCTGTTAGCCCTCTCCTAACGGACATTTTCATGTCAAACATAGAAAACAAAATTCTTAATTCCCCTTTAAGCAAAAACTATGTTCAATCATGGTACAGATATGTGAATGATATTCTAGCATGTTTTAAAGGCACTACTAGACAGCTTCAAAAATTCTTACATTACATTAATAATTGTCATCCAAAAATTGAATTTACTCTGGAAACTGAAAATAACCATAAAATAAATTTTCTAGATCTCGCCATATCTCACCTCAATAATCAGTGTAATTTTAAAATTTTTAGAAAACCAACGTTTACAGGTAATACTATATCTAAGGACTCTTTTCACTCCTTATAATACAAAATGGCTGCATACAATTCAATGATACATAGAGCATTCTCTTTGCCTCTCTCTGAAGAAGATCTTCAAGAAGAACTAAATATCATTGAAAGGATTGCAATATCAAACAATTTCTCCCAACAAACTATAAAGAAATTAATAACTAAAAAACAAAAACAACTAGCCTTTAATTCAATATATCCCAAAATAAAAAATAATAAAGATAGTTCTTATCTATCTTTGTCATACTGTAGTGCATAAAAGTAACATAAAAGTAGCTTTTAAATCTCATCCCAATCTGTCCACTATCCTTTACAATGCTTAAGATAAAATTAATAAATTTGATATATCAGGAGTTTATAAATTAAAATGTTCAGAATGTGATAGCTTGTACATTGGACAAAGTGGTAGAAGCTTTAAAACTCACTTTTCAAAACACTATCGATCATATAGATTACAAAAAACAGACTCGAGCTTTGCCAACCATTGTTTAGAACATAACCACAGTTTTCCTAATTTAAGCAATACTGACATATTACATTATTCAACAAAGCGCCAAAAGTTAAATATTCTTGAATCTTTAGAAATATATAAATATAGTAAAAATAAAAATGTAAATTTGCTTAATGACCAGACAGAACTTGGGTTTTCCCCGTTATTTGTTGTTGCCAAATAATAATTAGTTCGCAAAATTTAGTACCTCCCTTTGTAATAATGTAATTTCTCGGGTAGTTTTTATTTATTGTTAAATTTTCTCATGTTTCTGTATTGAATACTTAGTCTACCTTTATAATTCAGTTTGAAAATGACTCTGTGAGTTGAAACTGCAGTCACTGTTTTTCTAAATAAATTTAGTGGTATAAAACATAGTAGTTCCTTTTTAAACATTTCCCGTTGCTGTTTATTCATAAAAAATTAATTTTTTGTATCTTGTTGCAATTTTTTTGTAGTCGCTTAAATTATATATATATATATATATATATATATATATATATATATATATATATATATATATATATATATATATATACATATATATACAGGGTGATTCAAAAATCGATCACGAAACTTAAGGGGGTGATTCTACTTGACAAAATAAGGGTAGAGCTTCATATAATTTTTTTTCAAAATGTCATTCGTTTTCGAGTTACAAGCCGTCCAAGTTCAAGTTTTTATTTTTTGTTTTTTGAATTACTCGCTTACAGGTAAACCGATTTGACTAATATTTGAAAGATAGGCTAAGTCTTCTGCGCTTCATCATTTTAGTAACAATTCACATTGATTGTTTGCCGCTAGAGGGCACTTTACCTACATTGAAAATGGTTTTTTTGTCATAATTTTTTAGTGTTCACAGCTACAGTAGTTTTTGGCATAATTTCTGAAAGACTGATGCCAGGCCTTTAAAAAAGGTGCTCTTTATTTACATCGCTAAACCCAACGGTTTAGACGTAAATCACCCTTAAAAATTAAGTGGTAAATTTACTTTTCTCATTTCATTACCACCAGCTACCAGGTAAATTGCTATCAAAGTATACTAAAGCTGTCAGTTTAACATCAAATAAATTCGCTTTTTAAACTATTTAATTTATAATCTTAAAATAACTAATAATGGCTAATCAGTAAATATTCATATTATGGATTATTGCGATATACATTTAATTGATAAAAATTAATGAAACAGTACTAAACAAACTAAAAAAGATTCTCAAAATGTCCCCCATTTTCTTCCATACATTTCCTAACACTCTTCAAAAAATGTCGCCTAACTCGATGAAAAATTTCTGGTGTTTCTTTAATAATTTGGCACTTTTCGATTATCCTGAAGCGAAGATCCTCGACGTTGATTACTGGAATATCGTACACCAATTGTTTCAAATGACCTCAAAAGAAAAAATCCATAGGATTAAGGGCTGGTGACCTCGCTGCCCATGCCAATGGTCCACTTCGTCCTATCCATCGCTCAGGATACGTTGCATTCAAATACTGTCGGACACGTATACTAAAGTGGGGCGGAGCTCCGTCTTGGAGGATCCACATGTTGGCCCTTACTTCCAATGGCACATCTTCCAGATACAATGGGAGACGATTTTGGATAAAATCTAAGTATACGTCACCAGTTAATGGGCCATCAAAGAAATGAGGACCAATAAGGTAATCTCCTATTATCCCTGCCCACACATTTAGTGAAAATCTACGCTGATGTTTCGTTTCTACCACATTGTTTGGGTTCTCGTAAGCATATGTGTGGATGTTGTGTAGATTTGTTATGCCATCACGAGTGAAACCAGCTTCGTCAGTGAATAATATGACGCCAATTAATCGATTATCGTGTTCATACTTAGCTAGGATCTGATTGCACATTTCCAACCGTCTCGGCCGATCATCGTCATAAAGAGCCTGCACCTTTTTTGAATGAAACGGGTAGAGTTGTTCTTCTCTTAGTATCCTCCATGAACTAGCCTGACAGAGCCGCACTTCATTCCCAATTTTTCTAGTACTAATACCTGGATTATCTTCAATAATTTCAAGCACTCTTTCTTCTTGTTGCACGTTTCTAGCAGTTCTAGGTCTTCCCCTATTTCCATTATAACTTTTAAAGGGACCACATTCCGCAAGCCTCCTGTGCACACTGGAAAATGTTTGAGCATGAGGGATATTTCTTTCCGGATAACTCTCCATATAATATCTTCTTGCCAACTCTGCATTACCATTTGCTTTTCCATAACAAAAATGGATATCACAATAATCGATATTTGAATATTGGTGATTAGCCATTATTAGTTATTTTAAGATTATAAATTAAATAGTTTAAAAAGCGAATTTATTTGATGTTAAACTGACAGCTCTAGTATACTTTGATAGCAATTTACCTGGTAGCTGGTGGTAATGAAATGAGAAAAGTAAATTTACCACTTAATTTTTAAGGGTGATTTACGTCTAAACCGTTGGGTTTAGCGATGTAAATAAAGAGCACCTTTTTTAAAGGCCTGGCATCAGTCTTTCAGAAATTATGCCAAAAACTACTGTAGCTGTCAACACTAAAAAATTATGACAAAAAAACAATTTTCAATGTAGGTAAAGTGCCCTCTAGCGGCAAACAATCAATGTGAATTGTTACTAAAATGATGAAGGGCAGAAGACTTAGCCTATCTTTCAAATATTAGTCAAATCGGTTTTCCTGTAAGCGAGTAATTCAAAAAACAAAAAATAAAAACTTGAACTTGGACGGCTTGTAACTCGAAAACGAATGACATTTTGAAAAAAAATTATATGAAGCTCTACCCTTATTTTGTCAAGTAGAATCACCCCCTTAAGTTTCGTGATCGATTTTTGAAGCACCCTGTATATATATATATATATATATATATATATATATATATATATATATATATATATATATATATATATATATATATATATATCATTTATTTTATAAATAATTGACGTTTGGTATGACTTTTAATTTTCTAAATAGAACAAAAACACTCTTAAAATGCTAGAAAGGTTTCTCGTGACTGTGAATTGTAATTTTATCGGAAAGGGTTTCATGACGAAAGTAGAAATGTTACTTTTGGGAACATTTCGCTACAAACTGGGGAATACCTTGCTGAAATGGGAGAGTTACTTTAAAGCATCTAAAGTATCATGTTTACAGTTGTCGTCTGTAGTCATTTTGTTAAAAGACCATTTATGACAAAGGAAAATATACAATATTAAATATTTTGAAACAATTTTATTATGAGGTGAATCAAAAGCATGCAATGCTAAAATAAAATATCAAGAAAACTCCGTTTAAATACTTTTTACTCTTAATGAAAACAAATAAAATGTATTTTCTTAGTGTCTTCATTTGAAAAAATTCTTCGTAGTAAATTGATATGTTAAAATGTTAAAAAATAGTATTTTTTTTTAGATTTCCTTCTGAAAAGCTTGACGCTATAAAGGGTAAGCCTTTCAATATTTTCATATTATAATCAATTTTACACCTTTTTACATGCAAAATGTTCATAATAAAATATTATAGACACAAACAGTGCTAACAACTGTTCTACAGAAAAATACTTGCAAATTTTATATTTATTCCTGGAAAAATGCGTGTGGTTAGAAAAAACCGATATTGCTCAGTTAAACTGAATATTAGAAAAAGATAGATGATAACAAGACTGTCCATCCTTTAAATTTTAGACTACAAAATCATAAAATAAAGAAAGGAATAACTACATGTGGGAAGCAAAAAGAGATTTTCATACACTTGCCATCAATTGTATGTATATTTCGCCTTAATATTTTATCAATTTCTAAGTACAAAATATCTATCCCTGGCAAATCTTTGGCATGCCAGTATTTATGGCAAAATTACTGGCATAGTTAATTATTCCTGGTAAATGCAAGGAATTACTGGCAAATTGACAGCCCTAGACACAAACTCTGCTGAGCCTTGCCTATTGTTTTAAATTTATAGGACTGATGTCCCCATACTCGTATATCCATATACTGCACTCTGATCTTTAGACATGATTTCAGAATTGGTTTTCAATTCCTGTTAGAGCCTAAATGAGCCAATATATTAAATAAAATTGATCATTCAGTCCTGTAAAATGCTTTCGAGAGAATATCAACTTGCATATGATCATAAAATGCTTCCCCTGTTAACTTGATGAAACAAGCGACTCGTAAATTACTGAAAGTACTTTGATTTAAAAAAAATACGTTGATATGATAATATTCACGGTTTAGCTTGATAAAAATGGTGGCCATTCATCAATATCTTGAATAGAGTTCTCCAAATACCAGTATAAGCTGGGGTTGTTAGTCCCCCATCGGGCGCCTCCCCAGGTGGCGGATAGGGGTACGCCTCCCAGATATGGGTTGTACTGAGGAAATGAAATACTCAGGGCGGACCAAAACTAGCTTGAATAGCGGCAGCTGGCTATTTCAATACTGAACACAGGCAATGGTTCAGAGAACCAAAAAGGCTGTGAATCAGGGAATAAACGGCGCAGTGGTACCCACGGAAACGGCGTTTACACAGCGATGAGGAAGGCAACGGAAAACCACATCATTATTACTTTCCTAGTAAAATTGTCATGGTAATCAAATATAACATAGATAATGTTACTGATCACGGACCTCGGAATCCGAGATCCGGCAGGGGAGGACAGACGCACTTAAACTGTAGGGCCTCCCAGGTCGTCAGCATGCGAAATCCCTACAAAGGTAAACAGTATACAATGCCGACATGTCAAAGGATCGCTACATGGAATATACAGAGTATGTATGAGGGCGGAAAAGTACATAACATAGTGAAGGAAATGAAAAGGCTCAATATAGATATCATGGGAGTTAGTGAAACCCGTTGGCTCGGCTCTGAGCACTGCACAATTCAGGATTGCATGGTTTACTATTCCGGCAATAACACGTCACAGCATAGAAACGGAGTGGGAATAATAGTCGCACCGCACATTAAGAAAGCAGTAAAAGCCTTCACTCCGCTCTCTGACAGGATGATGCTTCTGCAGCTGCGTGCAACCCCGGTAGATCTAAATATAATCCAGATATATGCACCCACTGCAGACAAGGATGAAGCAGCCATCGAGGAATTATATGATCAAATAGACCAACTAATCAGGATGATCAATAAGCACGAGATAAATATTGTAATGGGTGATTTCAACGCAAAAGTGGGCAGGGGCAAAGTGGACAATGTGGTGGGAAGTTTTGGACTGGGAGAGAGAAACGACCGCGGAGATCGCCTCATTCGCTTTTGTCAAGAACATAATATGATTCTAACTAATACCTTGTTCAGGTTACCCGCTCGCAGAATATACACATGGAAGTCGCCAGCAGACACACCAGAAAACATCGTAAGAAATCAGATAGACTACATAGGTGTACCAGTAAGATACAAGAACGCTATTAAATCATCAAAAACCTACCCGGGGGCCGATGTTCCGTCGGACCACAACCCAGTTGTCTGCAAAATCGAAGTCAGATTAAAGCGTGTTAAGAAGAAAATCAATAACAAGAAAATAAACATAGGAAAGCTCTCTGATGTCAAAATTAAACAACAGGTACAAGATTCTCTAAACAAAGAAATAGACAAAATTAACGAACATACATCAGAACCACTATCAAGATGGGACAAGATTGAACAGGCTATCCACACAACATGCACGCAACTATTAATACACGATAGAGAGAAGAAGAAGGATTGGATGACGGAAGATATCCTTGATATGATGGAAGAACGAAGAAAATATAAAAATAAGAACAAATTAAAATATCACGAAATACACAAAAAAATAAAAACACAAATTAGAAAGGCGAAAGAAGGATGGTTGTCTGCAAAATGTATAGAGATCGAGCAATGCGAGAAGAAATATGATTATCAAAACATGCATAGGAAGATCAAAGAAATGATAAAGAAGACAAATTATAATGGTACAGCTACGTCCATAGCTGATGCTGACGGTAACCTTACATCAGAGCCGTCGAAGATACTCGAAACATGGAAATTATATGTGGAAGAACTTTTTGCATCAGACCGCCATTATGAATATACCATTAAAAACATCGAAATCGGACCTCCCATTCCTAAGTCAGAGGTACAGAAAGCCATATGGTCTCTCAAAAATAATAAAACTCCAGGCCCAGATAACATTCATGGCGAAATTCTAAAGATGCTGTGCGAAATGGATAATCAATTCTTGGATACTCTGACTTCACTTTTAAACAACATATATGACAGCGGCGAAATTCCGGAAAACTGGCTCCAATCAACCTTCATTGCCATACCTAAAAAGCCGTACACCAAACTTTGTGATCAACACAGGCTGATAAGTCTAATTAACCATATTACCAAAGTCCTGACCAAAGTCATATACAACAGAATATACAATAAATGCGAAGAAAACATAAGCGAGTCACAATTTGGGTTCCGAAATGCTCTCGGCACAAGAGAGGCTATATTTTGCCTGCAAGTACTATTACAGCGGTGCAGAGATATGAATAAAGATGTCTACATGTGCTTTATCGACTACTCTAAAGCATTTGACAATGTGAGACATGACCAACTATTACAAACGCTCCAAAACATAGGTGTTGACTACAAGGACATCCGAATTGTGGCAAATCTCTATTGGGGACAAACGGCTAGGGTGAAAATAGGCAATATGCTCACTGAAAACGTCCAAATTAAGAAAGGCGTACGACAAGGATGTATCCTGTCTCCTCTACTTTTCAATATCTATTCAGAACAAATTTTTAGAAAAGCACTGGAAGAAACTGACGTAGGCATCAAAGTAAATGGAGAGATAATAAATAACATAAGATACGCTGATGATACAGTTATACTTGCCAACAGCATAGATGAGTTACAATGTCTCATGGAAAAGGTCCAGAAAGCTAGCAAGGAAAAAGGACTCGATCTAAATATAAATAAAACAAAATGGATGCTAATTAGCAAAAATCAACAACCAGCCAGACAATTGATAATAGATAATAAAATAATAGCGCATGTCGACTCATATATATACCTCGGCACAGTTGTTAACACAAGATGGGACCAAACCACCGAAATACGATCTAGAATTGAAAAAGCCAGAGCGACCTTTAACAGAATGAGAAGTTTGTTCATGAATGGTGACATATCTCTTCCATTAAAAGTAAGACTTGCTAAATGCTACGTATTTCCTGTCTTGCTGTATGGCGCGGAAGCATGGACAGTGACGGAAACTCTATTGAAGAGGCTGGAAGCGTTTGAAATGTGGGTGTATCGACGTATCCTGAAAATATCCTGGACTGAACACATCACCAACGTGGAGATAGTTCACCGTATACGGAAAGAAAAGGAAATTATACCGACGATCAAGAGGAGGAAGCTAGAATATCTTGGTCATGTAATGAGGCATAACAAATACCGTCTCCTTCAGCTAATACTCCAAGGAAAGATAGATAGCAAACGCGGACCCGGAAGAAGAAGACACTCATGGCTCCGAAACTTACGTCAATGGTTTGGACTAACATCCGCCGAACTGTTCAGGAGCGTCGCAAACAAAATCAAGATTGCCATGATAATAGCCAACGTTCGCAACGGACAGGGCACATGAAGAAGAAGAAGAAGAAGAAATACCAGTGAAATTATGTCAAATAAATATTTAGTCTGTCATAGTAAATCCACTATCTTAAACTTCAAATTAATTTTAGATTGGCAATATAGGCCCCAAAATCTCCCAATATCGATATTTAAAGAACTTGAGACGTAAATTTCTTAGCTCGATATATTTTATATTGCATATTAGGTTTATATACACCCCAAGCACACCGCAATATCAATTTTCTACAAAATCGAAAAATGTAAAATCTTTAGTTCCTCATATTTTATCTTATCAACCTAATAGTTGTAAAAAATTAACTTCATACTCATAATACACGACCCCGAAAACCCCCTAATATCAAATCTAAAACTATTGGATCCGCCATTTTAAATTTCAAAAAAATAATTTTTACGTCGTAATCTAATTTAAATCTAAACCCTTCAAAGCCTTCTAATACCAATTTTGGATAAAATCCGGAAATTTAAAATTTCTGGACCATGTGACATATTATAATTTCTTAAAATAATTTTTTGTTCGCTATTTACATCCTCAAAAACGATTCGGTCCCACTTTTGCACAAAATCGAAAAATGTTAAATTTTTAGACCGCTATATTGAATCAGCCAAATTGAGTTTTTCAAAATATATTCTAAATTCGTACTTAATCCTAACAAAAATTCTGCAATACTGATTTTAGTGAAAATCGAGAGTTGCAAAATCTTTGGATCCGTTGTATTTCATTTTTAACCGACTTCTAAAAGAAGGAGGTTCTCAATTCGTCGACTATGTATTTTTTTTTTATGTATGTACACCGATTACTCCGGAACGGCTGCACCGATTTGAATGAAATTTTTTACGTTATATTTAGGAAGTTGCTGCGGTGGTCCCATATTTTTTTAGATCAAATTGGTGCAGTAAAATCAAAGATGGCGCTTACAATATGGCGGCCAAAAAAATTAATTTTGTCCGATTTTCTCCAAAATTGGTATGGAGAAATTTCCGGGGTTGTACCCAACGAATCTAAAATTATTTAAAAAAAAATCAAAATGGCGGATCCAATATGGCGGACAAAAAAATTTAATTGGGTCCGATTTTCTCCAAAATTGGTATGGGGGAGTTTTCGAGGTTGCACATAACGAATCTGATATTATTTTAAGAAAATTCAATATGGCGGATCCAATATGGCGGACTAAAAATCAATTTTGTCCGATTTTCACCAAAATTGGTACGGGGAAGTTTTAGGAGTCCCATATGACGAATCTAAAATAATTTTTAAAAAATTCAATATGGCGGATTCAATATGGCGGACGAAAATTCAATTTTGTCCGATTTGCTCCAAAATTGGTACGGGGGAGTTTTCGGGGTCGCATATGACGAATCTAAAATATTTTTAAAAAAATTCAATATGGCGGATCCAATATGGCCTACAAAAAATCAATTTTGTTCGATTTTCTCCGAAATTGGTAGAGGGGAGTTTTTGGGGTCGCATATGACGAATCTAAAATAATTTTCAAAAAATTCAATTTGGCGGATCTAATATGGCCGACAAAAAAATCGTTTTTGTCCGATTTTCTCCAAAATTGGTACGGAGGAGTTTTCGGGGTCGCATCTGACGAATATAAAATAATTTCTAAAAAATTCAATATGGCGGATCCAATATGGCGGACGAAAAAAATCAATTTTGTCCGATTTTCTCCAAAATTGGTATGGGGAAGTTTTCGGGGCCTCACATAAAGAATCTGAAATTATTTTTAAAAAATTCAATATGGCTTACAAAAAATCAATTTTGTCCGAATTTCGCCAAAATTGGTACGGGAGAAATTTTGGGGTCCACACATGACGAATTTAAAATTATTTTTAAAAAATTCAATATGGCGTATCTAATATGGTGGATAAAAAATTAATTTATTTTCTTTAAATATCGATATTGGAAGGTTTTGGGGCCTATATTACCAATCTAAAATTAATTTGAAATTTAAAATACTGGATTTACTATGGCAGACTAAATATTCGTTTGACACAATGTCATTGGTATTTGGAGAACTCTAAGAATCAAAAAATTTTTAGTGCTTCATTTTAAGGTGATTTATAATTATGGAAAAAATGAGTACTTTTTTGCCACCTTGGGGTCATTGCGAGGTACACTAATCTCGATTAGTACTTAGTTCAAAAAATTTATGATTATCATAATAAATTCAAAACTAATAAAATTTTTATAAAAAAATTGAACCGACTTCTAAAAGTGTGCTAAAAAGTGAAAAATAACTAGAAATTTTTATATGAAATTGAAATTTTTGAAGTCGGCGCCAAACTAATACCTGGCAAAACGTGATTCGCATAAACAGATTAAAAATATTTTATTTGTAATTGCTTTCTTACCATAATTTGTATATATTAGTAGTTATTTATTTCATTTAGAAATTATTTGGCGCCGACTTCAAAAATTTCAATTTCATATAAAAATTTCTAGTTATTTTTTACTTTTTAGCACACTTTTAGAAGTCGGTTCAATTTTTTTATAAAAATTTTTTTAAAAAAATCATTTCAGATTCGTAATTTGTGGTCCCAAAAACTCCCTCATATCAATTTTGAAAAAAATCGGACAAAACTAATTTTTTATCCGCCATATTGGATACGTCATACTGAATTTTTTAAAAATAATTTCAGATTCGTTATATACGACCCCGGAAACTCCGCCATACCAATTTTGGAGAAAATCGGACAAAATCGATTTTTCTGTTCGCCATATTGGATCCGACATATTGAATTCTTTAAAACTAATTTTAAATTCGTTATGTGCGACCCCGAAAACCCCCCATACCTATTTTGGAGAAAATCTGATAAAATTGATTATTTTGTCTGCCATATTGGATCTGCCATATTGAATTACATGCGTTTCTTTTTTAACCGACTTCTAAAAGAAGGAGCTTCTCAATTCGTCGACTATGTATGTTTTTTTATGTATGTACACCGATTACTCCGGAATGGAGGCACCGATTTCAATGAAATTTCTTAAGTTATGTTCAAGAAGTTGCTGCGGTGGCCCCATATTTTGGATGAAATTGGTGCAGTAATATCCAAGATGGTGGTGACAATATGGCAGCCAAAAAAAATATTTTTGTCCTATTTTCTCCAAAATTGGTATGAGCAAATTTTTGGGGTCGTATAAAACAAATCTGAAATTATTTTTAAAAAATTCAATATGACGGATCCAATATGGCGGACAAAAAAATTTATTTTTGTCTGATTTTCTTTATAATTGCTGTGGGGGAACTTTCACGGTCGCACAGAATGAATCCAAAATATTTTTAAAAAAATTCAATATGATGGATCCAATATGGCGGACAAAAAAATTAATTGTCTGATTTATCCAAAATTGGAACGAGGGAGTTTTCAGGGTCGCATATCACCAATCTAAAATTATTTTTAAAAAATTCAATATGGCAGATCCAATATGAAGGACGAAAAAATCAATTTTGTCCGATTTTCTTCAAAATTGGCACAGAGGAGTTTTTGGGGTCTCACATAACAAATCTGAAATTATTTTTAAAAAATTCAATATGGCGTATCTAATATGGCTGAAAAAAATTAATTTTGTTCGATTTTTTTCAAAACTGATATGGGAGAGTTTTTGGGATCGCACATTACGAATCTGAAATTATTTAAAAAAAAAATCAAATAGGTGGATCTAAGATGGCTGATTAAAGATTCTACATCTCCCGATTTTGTCTAAAATCAGTATTGGGATATTTTTGGTAGTGTCATTTATAAATTTAAAATATTTTTTAAAAAACTTAATCTGGCGGATTCAATATGGTGTCCTAAAAACTTTACATTTTTCGATTTTCTCCCAAACTAATATAGGAGTTCTTGAGGGTGTAAATTATGAATCTAAAGTATTTTTTCACGATTCAATATGATGAATCCAATGTAGCGGACTAAAAATTTTATATTTTTCGATTTTGTTCAAAGGTGGGATTGAATCATTTTTGAGGATGTAAATAGTGAATATAAGTCTAGAAATTTTAAATTTCTGGATTTCCGCCAAAATTGGTACTAGAAGGCTTTGAAGCGTTTAGATTTAGACTAGATTAAGACTTAAAATAATTTTTTTGAAATTCAATATAACGAATGCAATATAGTGGGTTGAAAATTTTACCTTAATCACAACTTTTCAGATTTGGTATTAGGGGTCGTGTATTATGAATATGAAGTTAATTTTTTACTACTATCAAGTTGATAAGATACAATATGAGGGGCAGAAAATTTTACATATTCCGATTTTGTCTAAAATTGATATTGTGGGATTCTTGAGGCGTATACAAACTTAATATACGGTATAAAATATATCGAGCTAAGAAATTTACATCTAAGGTTCTCTAAACATCGATATTGGAAGGTTTTGGTGCCTATATTACCAATTTAAAAATAATTTGAAATTTAAGATAGTGGATTTACTATGACAGACTAAATATTTGTTTGACACAATTTTACTGGTATTTGTAAAACTTTAAGAACCAAAGAATTTTTAGTGGTTCATTTTAGGGTGATTTACAACTTTGGATAAAATGGTAACTTTTTTACCACCTTGTAGCCATTGCGAGGTGCACTAATCTCGATTAGTACTTCGTTCAAATAATTTATGGAAATCAAAATGAATTCTAAAACTAAAAATGGAAAAATGAAAATTTTATAAAAAAAAATTGAACCGACTTCTAAAAGTGCGCTAAAAAGTGAAAAATAACCATACATTTTTATGAGTTTGAACTTTTTGAAGTCGGCGCAAAATTCTGTGTAAATGAAATAAATAACCACTAATATATAGAAATAATGGTAAGAAAACAATTACAAATAATGTATTTTTAATCTGTTTATGCGAATCACATTTTGACAGGTATTAGTTTGGAACCGACTTCAAAAAGGTCAATTTCATATACAAATGTATAGTTATTTTTCACTGTTTAACGCGCTTTTAGAAGTTGGTTCAATTTTTTTTATAAAAATTTTATTTTAAAATAATTTCTGATTTGTTGTATACGATCCCGAAAATTTCCCCATACCAATTTTGAAGAAAATCTGAAAAATTAATTTTTTGATCCCCCTGTTGTCAGCGCCATCTTGGACGTTACTGCACCAATTTCGTCGAAAAAATATGTTATCACCGCAGCAACTTCTTGAACATAACGTAAAAAATTTCATTCAAATCGGTGCCGCCCTTCCGGAATAATCAGCGTATATACATAAAAAAAACATACATAGTCGACGAATTGAGAACCTCCTTCTTTTAAAAGTCGGTTAATAGATACCTATTTGACGTTAACTTAATTCAATGCAATTTTTAAATTATGAAAATAATTTTTTCTAGGGTTTTATAGAGATCCGCTAGCCTATTTTGGTAGATATGCCCCATCTCATATAAAACCACGATTTTAAATTTTAAATCAAGTAATAAAAAAATGCCTTTTGATGCCGTATTTCTGCAGACACCGAAAAAAAAATATACAGATCTAGGACAAAGAAAAAGATATCAAATACACCGAAAGAGTTTTTAAAGACTCGACTCCTTAACCTTGGGGCAATAAAAACTTTTTTTAGGAAGTCCTCTTCATTCACGTGTTCTTTTTTACGGGCCATTAAAGCGACAGTTATTGGCCCGATAAAAACTTTTTCAATAGCGCTTTCTTGGGGTTGCGCCTGGAATCTTCTTAGTTTTCTTTTAAATTTCCACGTTTGATGTTTATCTTGGAATGACTTACAACCATTTTTCATCTTTTACATAAAAGTGTTTTCACACAAAGAGCCCTATTTTTTCAATGTAAAATAACACTCAATCGTAGTAAATTCAGGAATAATTTATAACACTTAGAAAATTTAGTTAAATCTTAGGGGAAGAGACCTATTTAAGAGAAACATATAGACATTTGAATTAAATAAAATCTTCATATTATCATCCACATTATTAGACACAGAACTTCCGAAATGAAAACTTTTGTTTCTGATATTGGGACCTTTTGAGAGGCAATTTTATTGCCAGATTTGTACAGCTACACTGTAAAAAGGAATGGCATCAAATTTAATGTAAATGTGCTGGAAGTAAATTTCACAAACGTTTATTAAATGCATTTAATGAAATGCATTAAATTTAATAATTTACATTAATCGAAATTAATTTTAGGGTTATTTTTAATAATGTACTTTAGGGGTTTTATGTAAAATGAAGGGAGTACAGAGAAAGATGCGACCTACATGCATGCATTCATCACCGCATATAGTTCCCATTGGAGAACGAATTCAGTAAGTAGCTACCTTTCCTTGACCTTCTTATCACCAAAAAGGAAGACATAAGAATTGATTATAAAGTCTGCAGAAACCTACACACACAAACAGATACCTAAATGCCGAATTTCACCACCATCCATCACAGTTACAATTGGTCGCCAATACATTAATCCCCAGATCTTTGCGACTGACCAAATCCACCAATCGTCAAGAAGAACTCAACAACATCACTACAGCTCTAAAACAAAACAACTACCAAGAACATAATATCAAAAAGGCTATAAAACAGAACACAAATGCAATAGCAGAGAAAAAAGATGACAAATCGAAACGAAAATTCACACTCCCATACATAAAAGGTGTAACAGGTATAATTGGAAGAATTCTGAGGAAGCATGACATATGCACAATTTACAAGCCACAAACAACAATAAACAAATTATTTGGTAATTCCAAAGACAAAATAACATTAAAAATCCAGGGAGTGTACAGCATTCCATGTACAGACTGTCAAAAATAATATATCGGACAAACAAACAGAAAAATCTCTACCAGCGTCCAAGAACATAAAAATAGCATTAAAAATGACCAAACCACATCATCAGGAGACAGAACATACTATAAATTTGCAGGTCACCAAACATATTGCACCTATAAAGCACTGTAGAACGCGCGTCATCAGAGAAGCTCTCGAAATAGATAAAACTAAAAACCTTAACAAAAGGAATGATGCACAAGACATCTCAAATACATGGAAAACTCTAAATAAAATCCAACCAAAAATAAACAGACTAAGAAAATAGGACAGGACTAGCACGTTCATTCCAAGCAAAGAAATGCCAGCAGAGATGTTGTCGAAACGTCGTGACGACTTTTTTACCGACGAACGGATTGAAAACCAGAAAAACACCAGTGCACGTTCAACCATCTGTATATATATATATATATATATATATATATATATATATATATATATATATATATATATATATAATAAAATAGGAAATACTCGGCTATGCGGACAAGGACTGTTGTTATATATTACTCTCATATTAAAAAGTGTGGAGATCATGGAGAATCTCCTTGTCCGAAAAATGACGACAGCATTGTCCTATCATGGGACGCATATATATATATATATATATATATATATATATATATATATATATATATATATATATATATATATATATATATATATTTATGCGGCTTTCACGGATTTCTCCGTGTGAGATGCAATAGCAGCCGTTGTAGTGCTGAAATTTCATTTAGCAAACGTACAACTATATGCAACTCCGTGTATAGATGAAGTAGAATGCGAACAGTAAATGCAAACTTCGTTCTATCATATCCTTTCCGTGTTAAAGGTTGCACAGTTTGAATAAATGGTTACCGAACACAATTTATCCTATTCCACCACCATCGAGATGATTGCCTACCTGTACCACCATATTGAGAAGAAAGTCAAAAACTTACCCCCTCCGCTACAGGACAGTGCAAAGGACAGATCTAACCTGAACTAGCCCAAACTAACCTGAACTAACCCGAACCGATATTAAGTAAGACAAGCTAAAGCAAGATGGGAAATATAAATGTGGCCTCTATTCGTAGAGTAGAATAAAATTAGAAAAAGAAAAGAATATTCGTAGTTTCTAGAATATCGGATTAAAAATTATTGTGATGAAATAAACTTACAAAAAAATAAACAGAACTTCTTAGTTAAATAAGTAGTAAATTATTATAGAAATGGTATATTTTTATTCTGTTTGTTAATAATATTCCCCGTTTTATTGGGCGTAGAGGATATATCTATTTAAATTATTAGTATTACCCGACTTTATTAAAATGGAATATTACGTATTCCCATGCTGGCCAATGTAAATTTTTTTTTCCGCTTAAGCAGTTGTTAAAAATCCGAATTTTAACTCGAGGTAATATAAACTTTTTTAGAGATTTTCCCTTTACGAGCGATTTAAGCGACACTTATTGGCATTATAAAGAAAAAACTTTTTCAATAGTAACTTTTTGGAGGTTATGCGGAAGAGGTTTACCTCTCGTATTTTTCTTTGCCTTTTAGCGTTCTATATTTCAATTTAAATTGGGCCAAAAAGATTTTTATCACGCACAATTTCCAAGTTAAATAGGAAATGATTTTTAACCAAAAAGTTATGGATGTTTTTTGATCTAAATCTCTGCAAAAAAAAAATGATTACGGGTTTTACGGCTTTTTTGGGAGCTTAGAACATCAATATTACTAGGTCTGACTCTTTCATTTACAAAAATCTGCAGATCTCTATACTGTATCAGAAAAACATTCAAACCAATAGCAATTAAATTGAAAACTAGTGTATGAGCCCACAATAATACCATAACAATAGTAGCTGTAAACATGACGATTTTATATGATACATTCTATAATTTATTATGAGTATTGCTGTGTTTCACTGGGCCAACAACTCCTACAATACAAAGACATTGTGCTGACTTGTGACATTATCACCAGCAGACTTGAAATTAACTTATTGCCTGTTTTTTTTTGGAGTTAAAGGATATTGGCTATGTCGAAACGAAAGGAGTAAAAGGAACTAAAACATTAAAGTGAGTAGTGTATATATGAGAGAAGGAAAGAGGAGGAGGAGTACGAAGAGTAAATCGTCAACACTTTTTATCCTCCTCCTCTTTTCTTCTCTCATTATACTTATCAAAAAACCACGTATCATCAACATTTTTCACCCTCCTCCTCTTGTTGTCGAATTATCTCGTATACATTCGAGTTACTTCGTATACATTCGAGTTACTTCGTATACATGTTAACATGATCTTGTGTCCCTTCTTTAAATTTTGATTATAGAAGCAACACTTTACCAGTTTAAAACATACTAAAATGAAATATGTCTTCTGCTTCTAACGAAAGTGAATTAAATTTATTAATTCAAAAATTTTATAAAAAATGTAAAAGTTCTGAACATTATGCAGTTGATAGTGGTCCATCTTGGTTTCAATATTATTTGGATATATCCAAAAACCATATAGAGGCTGTGAAATTGTGCGAACGCTATTTTCGAAACAAAGATATTGTACAGTTTATACGCGAATTAGTGAAGTTAAGTTGGTTTCATGATGAAGTTCGTCATTTAAACCAATATATTAGAGATCCCGTTGTATTAAAAGAACTAATCAAATCGCATAGTGAAGATGATGCCTAAAATTGAAAATTTTGTGAGGGACCTTTATGAAGATTTCATTATGAACGAAGCATATTCCAGATATTTATCTTGTTTAGTTGAAGAAGAAAGTGAGGGTCAAAATTTATTGTTATATATAAAATATGTTGGTCATGCAAATTGTTGTAAAAAAGCAGCAGAATTGTGTAGTGAATTTTTGAAGACAAAAATGTGTTTAAATTCTTTGATGAACTTAAAAAAATTGAACTCAATAAAGAAATAAATTTATGTATTGATTTATTGGTTAATTAAAGTTAGTGTGAAATAAAATATTTAAATGTTCATAGTTGTTTTATTATTGTGTAACGGCTGTTATGTTTAAATATTTGATTATATAAAGATAGGAAAATATAATTTTCTGTTAGTAACTTGGGGATGTGGACAAATAAAAAAAATATTATTACATTCATTGTTAATTTATTCATTCATAAAAAAATTTTATACATAAAGATTACATTAGAAAGGACATATATTGAGGGTGATTGAGAATGATAAAAACATTTAGGAGATGATTTAATTAAAACAGGTTGTTCGTCCAATTCAATTATTGGCTTAGCACAATATTTTCTAATAAAAATAGCTTACTCTTCTCCTTTAATATAAATGAATTCTCATTTTTCTGTTCAGTTTTTTACTATAGATGAAAAATTATGAAGAGGAATATATCCTGTATTCCAATTGATGCAGTGATGAAATTTCATTAACCATTCTGCTTGCTTGTATGTTTCTGGTGGAAGCATTTGTAGTGGATACGGTGGTTTAAAAATATAATGACTCATTTTACGTCCATCAAACTTTGCAAGTTCTTTAGGAATAATCTTGTTGTGTTCATCCTTAAATCCTTGAACATCCATAACTATTCTCATTTTTATTTAGCAAATACATTCAATTGATCTCCATATATGAAAAAATCACAAACTACTACCAAAATAAGGGGTACGTTCATGAGATTAAGATGGATTTGTCCATTTTTTAGTTTACAAAAAAGTTGTAGGTAAGTCCGTAAAGTCATTTTCAAATAAATGCACCCCAAAAACAAATTAAAGAAAAGCGAAAAATTGCAAATTTTTTTTAAAATTAGGTATAGATATTGCGTTATAAAAAAGCTGACGTTACGTTCATAGTACTTGCAAAACTCTCTATTAACAATTCAGTAAACTTCATTTGAAAGTCAGTTTGTAGAAGAGCAGAATACGTTCCCAGCCTGAAAGTTTAAACTACTTTTGTCGTGAAATTCACCTTTTTCGACAAAAGGGGAATCCACTATGGATTCCGAAGTTTCAGTAAAAAGTCTTCGATCTCTATTGAAAAACTTTCTTGTTTTAATATGGTATAATGTTCGTTCACCTCAAGAAAGTTTTAAAATCGATTATTTGCAGTGTTCAATAGATATTGAAATGATTAGACAAAAAAATTGCATTATTACGAGTAAACGTCTTTTATTACGTTTGTAATGTTTTCTATACAGGGTACTTAAAAACCTTGAAATTAACAGGCAATTTAATTATTTATACAATTTTCTGTAAAATACTTATTTAGGTGTTAGTAATATTTTCTAACAAGAACTTCTCACTTGTTTCACTAAACATTAAGGTGATGTCCTTCACATACAGTACCATATGCTCAGGTGGCACTCCCGACAGCTCATTTGTGTATAAAATGTACAAGAGCAGATCCTACGCCGAGCTATAGCGGAATGACTTTTTCCAAGAAAATTTTTTCGGACTTTATCAAACTACCAAACTTATCGCGCACAACCACCTGCTGAGATATATCTGTCACATATGATTTGATTAATTTTATTGCCACACCCTTAACTTCACACAAGTGTAATTTAACACACAATATATCATGGTTAACTCTGTCAAATGCCCTCGAAACGTCAAGATACACGCAGCAGTTTTATTTCTATTATTTAAAGAATCTAGAACTTTTTCTAAAGCCTGATAAATTGCGCGAATTGTGCTCTTCACCTTCCAAAAGCCAATCTGTTTATTCGACATTACAGGGCGATTCTCCAGAAAATTAATCGATCTATTGTGGGAAAACTATAATTATGAAAAATCTGAAAATTTGACAGTGTACTAACGTGAATCGGGGACAGTCCGCTAAAATATTTTCAAGATGGCGGCACTTCCGGTTATACCGGAAGTAGATGTCAACTTGCTTATTTTAAATAGAACATTCTATATATTATTGCATATTCGATATTTGCGTAAAATTTTAGACATATTTTATGTATAATATTCTATACTTAAGTCTCACCGTTTTGGACATATTTAAATTTTTAAGTCAATAAAATTTTTATGAAAAAATTGAACCGACTTCTAAAAGTGCGCTAAAAAGGGAAAAATAACTAAAAATTTTTATATGAAATTGAAATTTTTGAAGTCGGCGCCAAACTAATACCTGACAAAATGTGATTCGCATAAACAGATTAAAAATACTTTATTTGTAATTGCTTTCTTACCATAATTTGTATATATTAGTAGTTATTTATTTTATTTAGAAATAATTTGGCGCCGACTTCAAGAATTTCAATTTCATATAAAAATTTTTAGTTATTTTTCCCTTTTTAGCGCACTTTTAGAAGTCGGTTCAATTTTTTTATAAAAATTTTATTTTCTGATTTTTAGTTTTGAATTCTTTATAGTATTCATGTACCTCGCAATAACTCCAAATCACCCTAAAATGAACCACTAAAAATTCTTTGATTCTTAGAGTTCTCCAAATACCAATGAAATTGTGTCAAACAAATATTTAGTCTGTCATAGTAAATCCAATATCTTAAATTTCAAATTAATCTTTGATTGGTAATATAGGCCCCAAAACCTTCCAATATCGATATTTAAAGAATTTAAGACGTAAATTTCTTAGCCCGATATATTTTATATTGCATATTGAATTTGTACACCCGCAAGAACCCCGCAATATCAATTTTAGATAAAACCGGAAAATGTAAAATTTTTAGTCCTTCACATTGTATCTTATCAACCTAATAGTTGTAAAAAATTAACTTCATATTCGTAATACACCACCTCCCAATGCCCTAATACAAAATCTAAAAAAATGTGAATAAGGTAAAATTTTCAACCCACCATATTGGATCCGCCATAATGAATTTCAAAAAAATAATTTTAACGTCTTAATCTAATCTATATCTAAACCCTTCAAAGCCCCCTAGTACCAATTTTAGATGAAATCCAGAAATTTAAAATTTCTAAACGGTCATATTGCATCTGACGTATTAGATTTTCTTAAAATAATTTTATATTCGCTATTTACATCCTCAAAAACGATTCAGTTCCACATTTGAACAAAATCGAAACATGTAAAATTTCTTGTCATCTATATTGCATTCGCCATATTGAATCCTGAAAAAATACAATTAAATTCATAATTTACACCCTCAAGAACCCTCTATATTAGTTTTGGAGAAAGTCGAGATATGTAAAAACCATATTGAATCCGCCAGATTGAGATTTTCAAAAAATATTTTAATTTCGTAATTAACACTAACAAAAATGCCTCCATACTGACTTCAGACAAAATCGAGAGATGTAGAATCTTTAATCCGCCATCTTAGATCCGCCATATTAAATTTTTTTTAATAATATCAGATTCGTAATGTGCTATCCCAAAAACTCCCTCATACCAATTTTGAAAAAAATCGAACAAAATTAATTTTTTATCCACCATATCGGATCCGCTATATTGTTTTTTTTTTTTAAATAATTTTAGATTCGCCATGTGCGACCCCGAAAACTTCCCCATACCAATTTTGGTTAAAATCGGACAAAATTGATTTTTTGTCCACCATATTGAATCCGCCATATTGAATTTTTATAAAATAATTTTAGATTCGTTATGCGAGAGCCCGAAAACTCCGCCATACCAATTTTGGAGAAAATTGAACAAAATCGATTTTTTTTGTCCGCCATATTGGATCCCCCATATTGAATTTTTTAAAAATAATTTTAGATTTGTCATGTGCGACCCCGAAAATTCCCCCGTACCAATTTTGGAGAAAATCGGACAAAATCGATTTTTGTCCGCCATATTGGATCCGCCATATTGAATTTTTTAAAAATAATTTTAGATTCATCATGTGCGGTCCCGAAAATTCCCCCTTACCAATTTTGGAGAAAATCGGACAAAATCGATTTTTTTGTCCGCCATATTGGATCCGCCATATTGAATTTTTTAAAAATGTTAAGAATTCGTAATGTGCGACCTCAAAAACTCCCGCATACCAATTTTGAAGAAAATCGGACAAAATTAATTTTTTTTGTCCGCCATATTGGATTCGCCATTTTGAATTTTTTTAAAATAATTTCAGATTCGTTGGGTACAACTCCGAAAATACCCTCATACCAATTTTGGAGAAAATCGGACAAAATTAATTTTTTTGGCCGCCATATTGTAAGCGCCATCTTGGATATTACTATATCAATTTCGTCCAAAAAAATATGGAACCACCGCAGCAACTTCCTTTACATAACGTAAAAAATTTCATTCAAATCGGTGCAGCCGTTCCGGAATAATCGGTGTACATACATAAAAAAAAAATATATATATACGCGACGAATTGAGAACCTCCTTCTTTTAGAAGTCGGTTAAAAATGACGTTTGCGGACCACAACTTAACTATACATTTTTCCTGTAAGAAATATTATTATTTAATTGTAGTAGTTTTCTTGTAGACGAAGATCGACTTTGGTACTCTTTTTATGATATTTGAAAATTATTAGTACAGAGTGGTTAAAAAATAAGAATAAAAAAAATTATATTTAAAAAATCGTTTTTTCAAATAGAAAGCAGCTATTTTTATAATTTTATCATATTAAGCATTAAAAATAAGGGTAACTTTTATAATGTTATCTATTCCAAAAGTTTGTAGTTTTCAAAATATTAACAATTCAACGTTTTTCTGTTGTAAAAATGCTATACGGCTTTTAAGTTTTGTTATTAGTTGGCCATGACGGCGAGGCCTGACAAAAATTAGACAATCAAATCCTACAGAGTTGTTACTATTTCTTACCATTTGACATTCATTAATAATAATCATGTCGGGGGAATTAAATTACACTCACGAAGATTATATAAACTTATTTATTATTTTAAATTTGGAAGTGAACTATTTAGATGATTTGCCGCTGGCTCATCATAGAAATCTATTTTATCAACATGATGGGGCCCCTCCACATAATAGTAATTTAGTTACCAATCATCTGCAAAACTTGTTTTAAGATCAATGGATAGTCAAGTATGGGCCACATCTTTGGCCACCTCCCTCCCCCGACCAAACAGTACTTGATTTTTTTTATTTGGGGGACAATCAAGAATAAAATATACAACACCGCACGAAACACTATGGAAGATTTCATGCAGCGCATCAGGGACCGTATCCTCGAACTGGGGAAGGTGAAGTGAAACTGATTTCAAAAAATAAAATAGTATTAAAAATTTTTATTTTATTTTTGCGTGTTCAAAATAACTCATCATTAAAAGAAATAATATGTTGACGAACCGTTTCTTTAAGACATTTTATTTTTTGAATAAACAGTTGAAACGTTAATTAGCTGTTACCCCGATATTTTTAATATTTTCAAATTTTTTAATAAAATATCCTTAGAAAGTTGAATATATCTCGCCAATATTAAGTAAATTTGAGATTACAGACATAAAATTACTACAGGTGATTCTGTTCATAACTCAATTGTATGAGCGTGCGATTTAAAAATGTTTTTCCGGGGCCAGTTCTGCTTATGGATTTAACATAAATACTTGTGTCCATAACAGCCGAGTATCTTGGTTTTAAACAGTTAAATCTAACATAATTCTTTTCACGACGCAACTTATAATAAATTTGAGAAATCACAATTTGTAAGCTATCTGAAACTTTTATTTAAATAAGTAACAAATTTTATATTTAAATTATGTTAACTACAACACTTAACTTAATTAGACTATGTTAAACAATATACGACACTTCAATTAAATAAATATGATTATAACGGATGTCCTTCAGCATAAAAATCACTACAAATCTTTATAAAATAAAAAATATATATTAAAAGTTGAATGTGAGATTCGCCAGTATCTAATGGACTTCTTCTGTCTGGCCTTTGGTTTTGGTCCCTGGTCATAAACAATTTCTCTATCATTGTTCAAGTTTCAAGTTTTCTTTCAAATTTAGATGTCAGGACAGAACATCTTGCAGTAAGAGGCTGGACACTTTGTGAATTCGTACAATAAATAACTGATTGGATAGTTTCCGTAGTGGATTGGGATAATGGCTTTTAGTCATACTAAATAGAGTTGTAATTTCCACCTTTTCAAGATTTATCAGTGCTGGCTTTCTACAATTACTGTCAGTATATTACTTTGTATATATTATTGCTGTTTTTCTTGATATCCCTTTTTCGTTATATATTAGAATTTTAAAGTATTTGGCTCTTTGTATGCATTTTTATTTAACAGTTCTAGAACAGAGGTGGGCAAAACGGACTTTTTGGTGATTCGGACCGTCCGGATCACTAATTTTAAAGATCCGGGTCAAAGAACCGGTTCAATTGTCCGTTTCCCGTCAAGAATTCCGAAGTTCGAACGACTTTCCCATTTCATATTCTTAATATATAATTTTAGGAAATATTACACCACAGATAATTAGATTTCTATCATTTTTTTTTAAATACAATTCAATTACAAGCCTCCATTTTTTTTTTCAAAAAAATAATATATTTTAAGCTTAAATTTAACTTCTATTACAATTTAGGAGATAAAATAAAAAGGCGAATGGGACATCTAAGCTGCATTTTAAACAAATAGTAATATTGCGGCTCTCTCATTTAACGGCATATATTAATATTTGTGCATTCACCGTCACATATGAATTCTCGAAAAAAACGGTGTTTGGCATAATTTTACAGCCATTGGAAAAAATTGGGTCAAGTGTGAATTATCTTTTATGCAAAATAGGTGACTCTACCGAAAATCTGGCTAGACATCTTAAAAGTAAGCATCTATTATTGACTCTACTTGAGCCACAAAAAATAACGTACAGTAATGCAGCGCCAGAAAATCAACTAAATTCAGAAATCAATTTGCCTGATAATAATAATGACTGATCAGAACAATCGTCGACAAGTATTGCAAAATTGTAAAGCAGTCATAACTTTAATTTTTTGTTTAATAACAAAAATGAAAGTTAGGTTTTTATTATTGTCACTTTCCGAGAAACTTAATTTATTTAAAAAAAAATCTGTTTTAAACATATTTTTTATTTTTTGATAATAATTTTTAATTAAAAACCCAAAATTAGAACTGATCGTCATTTTTATGATTTTACAATTTCTGTCATTGTTTTAAGGGCCAGAACAAAAAATATACGGAAAAGCAGGTTTCTCTATGTGTCTACATCATGCCCCTAAGTTATCATTTTCAGCAAAATAATATATGTGCCTACTTTAACAATCATAAGAACATAATTCGATGATGATACAAAACATTTATTATTATTATTACATTTTAAATTACATCTACTTTCCCTAACATTGCAATTAAATATCCCTATTATACCCAATTAAATTTAAAACGAGCGAAAATCGGCATATAAGGCTAAAAAAAATTGAATCATGTTCCTAATTCATATTTTAACTACCGAAATACTATATTCGTAAGTATATATTCTACAAATGTCCTAAAGAAACAATCTAAACTAGAGCAATCCTAAACCCTTGTACTGCACGGCCATTGCCTTCTTCCTGCAATTATTAATCGAACGAAATGAGGTTCGCCAGCGGACCCGAAACATCAGTGACCCCATCGTACTACACCGAACCGAATGTTCGAAAGATACAAAGACCCGTAAAAAACACAACGAACACCGTCCGATTAAAGCGGTTCAACGGATCTCGGCTCATTGTAAGTCCGATGTAACGTATGACCAGTCGGAGAGCGAACTTTCGTACTGTCCGAATCCGATATTTTAAATTTTAGTGATCCGGATCTTTCGGACTGTTAACTGATCCGGGTAAAAAGAACGGGTTTTTCAAGTCCGATCCACCTCTATTCTAGAGTGCCAATTTAAGATAAATTTAAACCAGGCAAAGTACATTGTAATGGCAATCAATAACTTCACAAAAATAACAACAACAACAGCACTACTTTTGACGATTAATTTAACGTACCAAAACTATTTGTTGCCTAAAATGGCAACCAAACATACTACGGACATTTTCTGTCTGACAGCTCAATTCAATCTGTCATCCATTTTATTTTTTGAAATTCTCGGGTTTTAGCACGTTCATATCTGGCAACATTGCCTTTTCAAGAATACGGCTTTTACTGTCAAAAAGTTCACATCGCCATTCCCATCGTCATTCACATCACCTTTCACATCACACTTTCGAGGATAGGGGCTCAGTGCAGCTCTAAGCTGCTCATGCCAATGAATTGAGGGCAGTAAATATGATTTGTTTATGGACAGTCTTAGTTCTTTTAAAGTGACTTTGCATAGAGTTTTATAAAAGAAAATGCATTTGTTTTATCAAATAATTTAAAAAAATTATTACTGAAAGTACTTGGTAATTGTTGCGAAGTAGTAGATATCTGTTGGACTTCCATTATCTTTATTTTTGTTGAATATCACGACGTTTCGGCTAGTAGTTATCTCTAGCCGTTTTCAAGTGAAACTTGACTTGAAAACGGTTAGAGATAACTACTAGCCGAAACGTCGTGATATTCAACAAAAATAAAGGCAATGGAAGTCCAACAGATACCTACTACTTCGCAAGAAACATCATTGTCTATGACCTTCAAACAAATACTTGGTAATTGGATTCGGTAAATCTGTTAAGAGTTAATTTTAAATAAATAAACTTACTCGAGAAGTATCGAGTTTTCGATTTTTTTATATGACATTTAATTTTTATTTTACCATGTAGAATCACTTTTCTAAGTATCCTCATTTATTACGTGAACACCCTATAAAAATCATTGATGACTTTTCAGTATGTAATTAGTATTGAATCAAGTGTGGGGCATTTCCTGCTCTTGCTGTAGAAACGTTTGTAAACCAGACGAGGATTCCCAGCTGACCTCGAATTAGATCATTTATCTATGGGAATATTATCCATACCGTTCGCTTGCTTTAATCATTTGATAATTCGTAATATTCCATATTCCATAAAGGCGGCCGTACATTTTTGTCGTTGTTTAATAAGCGTTTGTCGTATATTCGCGCTTCCGACCCCAACTTCAATTAATTTCCGTTTTATCTCGCGTAATGAATCAAAGTACACGCTGCACTTGGCCTGATAATACTAAATTAAAGTTTTGCTAAGTAAAATTCTTGTTCCAAAACCAACACCGCAGGAAATTGAAATAATTGACCTCGTTATTTTGTCATATTAATTTTGTCGGTACACCTCATAAATGCGTAATGTTTTTTTCATTATAAAAATTAACAATTAGGTTCAGTGTTTTATGAGATATAAAAATGGGTCGAAATTTTTTTTAATTCTCGCATTGCTGACTTTTAATTATCATATAGGGTGTTCAGTAAATATATGGAAAATATCCTGCAGTATATAAGAGAGTCAAAACAACCTCAATATTTCACATAATTTTTAAAACGCAGAAATAGAGACGAAATTGGGTTCCTAGTGATCTCTCTCTCTTTCTTTCTCTCTAGCAGCCCAATTTGGTCCCCTCCTGGACATAAGCCTCCTCTAGTCTCTTCCATTTCAATTCATTTTCTGAAATCCGGTGCCAATTTCTATCCGCTTTCCTCTTTATGTCGTCTATCCATCTTTTTGGAGACTTCTTTTAGATGATCTAGGTATCTTTTGCAATATATGTTTTGTCCATCTTGTATAGTCTTGCCTAGTGACATGTTCTACCCAGGTTCACTTCAAAGTAGCAATGCGTTTTATCACATCCTACACTTTCGTGTGTCTTCTTACTCCTTCATTCCTTATTCGGTCACGTAATACTATTCTCACCATAATTATTTCTATTGGTCGCTGTGTAATATGTAATTTATTGACTGCTTTAACTGTTAATGTGGTTGTCTCCATTCACGAACTTAAGATATAAAACTGGACTGCTCGTGTTCCATATCTCCCTTATAAAAAAATGACCCCACCGTGCTCCGTGCCATTTGGTGCAGATAATTACTTTGGCAACAATGAATTCCCTAAGTTTTTATTATATTGGTGAAAGTGTATTTTTGACATTGACTGAATACTTTTCATTTTGACAAAAATTTATTTTTTATTTTGCTGTTTTATGGATTTTATCACATTTTATGTAACGTTTTACTGAAAATTTCAAACAGGAATGTGAACTTTAAGGTTTTCTTTTGTATTTTAAAAAATGTGATTCTTCATCGTAACACGTGCAAATACCTCATCTGGTAAATTGAAATTTATTTAATTGGTTATAGAACATTCAATAATAATTATATAAAATTTTACCTTAGAATCAAATTGTAAATCTAAGGGTAACAAGTTTAATCTTATGGATATATGATAATTATTAAATGCTATCAATATTTTAGTTTTCTAAGAGAAAAGAATCTTCAAATTCAAGAACTGAAGCAAATTGGTCATGATTATAATTCTTTTATACATCAGATAAGTAATTCTGTTCAGAGCTTTTTTCTGGAAATTGTTTTATACAAGAAGATGAGCAAAAAGTTTGTGTTGTGCTTCTTACAAATAAACTGCCTGAAAAAAAACTACGAAGCACTGTTTGATGTAAACATCTTGAAGCAACTAAACTTGGACTTGATAACATACACTGGCTCTACAAAAAAAAATCCTGAATTAGGTGTGCATTAGCCAACAACAATATCATTTTATCATAAAGTTAATGTTCTACTGACATATAAAGCTGAATATCGAAACTGATATGGTGTTAAAATTTAAAATGATTATACGTTTAAAAACCAATATGCCATATTAAAATAGAAATAAATGATTGCACATAATATGAAATTTTTCAATATTATTAAGGATGTTTGGAAATTACATAAAATTTACTTTTATGTATTTGTTTTGTCTAAAAATAAAGTAATAACCTTTTGTTTGAATATGTTATTAATTAATAAAACAAAAATTCTTGATTTTAGCTCATATAGGAAATTTCTGTCATGAAAATCCTTTGTCAAAGTAGTGAGAAGCTACGATTGAATACCATTTAAAAAATTCAACTCTAGGAAAGGTCAATTCCAAATCCTTAAACAGTTAAGTAAATTGAAAGTTTGACCTAGTGTAAAAATTACAAGTTGCTAGTAAATCTTTATGTATATATTTAGATTAAAAATGATTGTATAAATGTAAGAATTCTCTTGTATTTACAAGCTTCTTTATATTTAAAGTGTCTTAATAAATATTGTTTTGTTTACAATTAAATATAAACTGCTTTAACACTATCCCCTTTAAAGTTTTACTTTTTTTTTATAAAAATGGTTTACTACATAATGTTACTTTACTTCATTTAAATTAAAGCTCCGTTTTTATGAAGGAAATGTCAACATTATTATGAATGTGGTTAACCCTATATAAATACCTAACATATCATTTCCCTAAAAGCATCGAGGAGAAAATAATTTTAATAAAGACCTAATCGAAACTATTTTTAAATGATGAAACTATCTTACTTTGCAATAGATTATGTGGACATTTTGATACCTTACGTTAAACAATATACTATATTAACTCATATATAAAATTTTTAAAAATAAATGCCTTAATACTTTTTTTCGTTAACTTCTTATACTTTACGTCCGAATAAGGATGTTTCTAAAACAGATATTTCAAAAAAAAATTAGTTTCGATTTGTTTTTGGCGCATATTTCACATTTTAGCTATTTTGCTAAATAACAGTTTCATTGTAAAAAATAAAAAATGTAAACAGTCATAGAAAATGCATTTTCATTTATTTATAAGAACTGACATTTCATGCTTATTATCCAAAAATAATAAAATTGTTACATATTTACGCTGTTCCAAAGAAGTTAAAAAAATTTGCTTTATTGGAGTTGCTTTAAACAGAAAAATTATAATTTTGAGGAAACTAAAAGAAGAAATTCAAGTTAAATATTGTTTTACAGAAACAATTATCCTGGGCTGCGATTCCATAAGAGTAAAGGGAAAGAGAATGTCATAATGAGTATCTTCAATCTTTGTTCAGTCTGTATTAACACATAAGTATATCACTGTCCTAAAAGAGATAAGGAAAGAGAATGTCAAAAAATATGCTTACAGAATCGGAGCTCTGGTCTTTTTTATTGAATATACTCGATTAACCTGCCAAGTAAAACAAGAAAGAGCGATTTATTGTTTTAGATATAGTATAGAAAGAGATAGTTATTGTCTAAACCTGTTAGAATAATAGAATTGACATTCAATGTTGCCATACAAATCATTGCACCGAATGGCGACCAATAAGGGGGGGGGTCAAAAATTATTTTCATGAGCAGTCCAGTTTTATATCTCAAGTTCGTGTCTCCATTCCATAGGTTACTGGGAGAACGCACGAGTCAAATACTCCGTTTTTCAAATTCATGAGAATATCGGGGTTTTTAATAGCGTATTCCAATCTTCCAACGGCTGTCCATTACATTCTAATTCTTTCATTTATTTCCGCATCTTGGTTTCCTTTCCCAAGTCTAATTAGAGGGCCTATATACACATATTCCTCAACTCTTTGTATTTCATTATATCCTACATAAAATGTCGTATCTTTCGGAGACATTATTTTGGTTTTTGTTAGGTTCATGCTTGATCCAACTTTCTCTGAAGCATTTTTCAACTCAAAGAGTATTTCCTCTATCTTGTTTAGAGCTTTACATATTTATTAATACCACGTCATCCGCGAAACGTACATAGCTAAGATATCTATCATCGATGCCAATGTCCTTATGTTCCCAGTTTAGTTGTTTAAAGACATCTTGGAGTGTTAAAATAAAGAGTCTAGGGGAAATCGTATCTACTTGTCACACCCCTTGACCAATATTTATCTTCTATGTTTCAAGGTCCTCTGTTATCTTTACTTGCAATGTAGCCTTATTGTAAATATATTTCAGAAGATTTCTGTATCTGGAATAAATTATCGCATTGTCCATTGCCTGAAATGTAGCCTAGACTTCAAAAAGTTCAATTTCATATAAAAATTTATGGTTATTTTTCACTTTTTAGCGCACTTTTAGAAGTCGGTTCAATTTTTTTATAAAAATTTTATTTTTCTATTTTTAGTTTTAGAATTCTTTATGATATTCATAAATTATTTGAACTAAGTACTAATCGAAATTAGTGTACTTCGCAATGACTCCAAAGTGGCAAAAAAGTACAAATTTTATCCAAAGTTGTAATCACCCTAAAATGAACCATTAAAAATTCTTTAGTTCTTAGAGTTTTCCAAATACCAATCAAATTGGGTCAAATGAATATTTAGTCTGTCATAGAAAATCCACTATCTTAAATTTCAAATTAATTTTAGATTGGTAATATAGGCCCCAAAACCTTCCAATATCGATATTTAAAGAAAATAATTTTTTTTATCCACCATATTAGATACGCCATATTGAATTTTTTCAAAATAATTTCAGATTCTTTATGTGAGGCCTCGAAAACTTCCCCATACCAATTTTGGAGAAAATCGGACAAAATTGATTTTTTTGTCCGCCATATTGGATCCGCCATATTGAATTTTTTAAAAATTATTTTAGATTCGTCCTATGCGACTCCGAAAACTCCCCCGTAACAATTTTGGAGAAAATTGGACAAAAAAATTTTTTTTTTGTCGGCCATATTGGATCCGCCAAATTGAATTTTTTAAAAATTATTTTAGATTCGTCATATGCGACCCCAAAAACTCCCCTGTACCAATTTTGGAGAAAATCGGACAAAATTAATTTTTTTGTCGGCCATATTGGATCCGCCATATTGATTTTTTTAAAAATAATATCAGATTCGTTATGTGGCACCTCAAAAACTCCCCCATACCAATTTTGGAGAAAATTGGACAAAAAAGATTTTTTTTTGTCGGCCATATTGGATCCGCGAAATTGAATTTTTTAAAATTTATTTTAGATTCGTCATATGCGACCCCGAAAACTTCCCCGTACCAATTTTGGGGAAAATCGGACAAAATTAATTTTTTTGTCGGCCATATTGGATCCGCCATATTGAATTTTTTAAAAATTATTTTAGATTCGTCATATGCGATCCAGAAAATTTTTTGGAGAAAATCAGACAAAATTAATTTTTTTCGTCCCTCATATTGGATCCGCCATATTGATTTTTTTTTAAAATAATATCAGATTCATTATGTGGCACCTCGAAAACTCCCCCATACCAATTTTGGAGAAAATCGGACTAAATTAAATTTTTTGTCCGCCATATAGGATCCGCCATTTTGAATTTTTTAAAAATAATTTCAGATTCGTTGGGTACAACCCCGAAAATTCCTCCATACAAATTTTGGAGAAAATCGGACAAAATTAATTTTTTTGGCCGCCATATTGTAAGCGCCATCTTGGATTTTACTGCACCAATTTCATCTAAAAAAATATGGGACCACCGCAGCAACTTCCTTTACATAACGTAAAAAATGTCATTCAAATCGGTGCAGCCGTTCCGGAGTAATCGGTGTACATACATAAAAAAAAATATATAGGCGACGAATTGAGAACCTCCTTCTTTTAGAAGTCGGTTAAAAAATCAAATATTTTTGTTTACCAATTGAGAGAAGATGAGGATTCTTATGGTATTAGTGATGAGACAACTGATTCATCTTCCTTCTTAGAATATTCTACAGAAATCCACTAGGAAGGGGAAGGATAAAGTGAAGGTAAAGACATTACTGTTGAAGTAGCATTCAAGGATTATTAATCAGACTAAAATTTTCCCGAAATCAAAAATAAACCACTTTTCTTATGTTTATTTTGACTGGGCTGTGCCTCAATTTTAGGTAGTGTCAAAGTCTTCAAAACTTAAAAGCTGAATCACGAATTTAATTTACTGTCCTATAAAATAATGACGGCATCCCAATTTCAAGTTTCTTCATTAACAGCGAAATCAGCTAAAATTTAAAATCGACTGCATCTATTAATTGAACTATTTCAATCATTTCAAAAATGATTGTTTTTTGTTACGTCGCACAGTCTATTAAACTCAACTAAATTGAATTTAAAGGACTTTCTAAAGTTTGTTTTAAACTCGACAGATTTTCTGTTTCGTTATACCAAAATCCTAAAACAACTTTGTTATAACATGTATCGGTAATAGAGTTTTCTGTAAATTGAGAAAGTTAGTTGTAGAAGTAAACTTTGTTTCATGGAGACATGTCTTATAATTTTTAGGAATCTACTGGAAACTTGTAATTTCTTTATATTCTTGTAAAACAGAAATATAAAATGTTATTAGATTAGCTTTAAAATTAAACGTTAAAATTAAATGTCTTCTGAATGCGAATATGACCGTTTATTAACTAGATTTTGTATGGAAACTGGCGGACATTCCACCAATATCTCATTTGGTATCTTCTGTGCTTGCAGGACCAATCATAAGCGTATACTCGTATATACAGGGTGTCTCTAAAAGGTCTGTATAAAAAGCTGACATAAATTCCTGAGGCTAAAGCATACTGATTTAGCGTAATTTACTTTAGTCCGAAAGTTGATAGTTTCTAAGGAAGTTAGAGGGGATATGGGAAGTTACAAAAATAGGTTACATGCCAAAAGAATTATCTTAATATGATGGCAATAAATGTCATAAATGGACCTTAAGTGGCTACGTGGAGTAAGAACAGAAAGAAATTTAATAGTAAATTTGTTGTATGAGGTTTGCAATATGAGAACCAGAAAACCAGAGAAGGATTTGTGAAGTTGGCGTATTTTTTGTGTTTAATGTGGTCGTTTATCATCGTCCTTGGCGGTTAAAATTCTCTTGATTTTTTTGTTGTGACATTATTAAATTTCAGAATTTATGTTTATGTATATTATCAAGACATTTGTGCAGACTTTTTATTTAATACAATGCATTAATGTATAGTATTGTTTTGTAAATCCCGTTAATTATTACATTATGGTAAATTTAAGAAAAAGGACGTTTTTTAAAAAAATTCAATATTCACCCCGTATTTCGAGGTCGTAGAATATGATTTTGGCTCTGATTTTTTCACTAATTTTCTGTTTCCCGGAAATTTCAAAAAACCTCAAGCGTTACTTCACCAAGCACTTTTAATTCTGGACAAAACACTGAACTTACATATTTATTTTCAATAGTAATAGTTAAAATATCATGTATGTAATATATTTCTACTATTCTTGTCCAAATTTTAGTGAACAAATTTAGAAAACCTTGTATTTTCAACGAAATACTAAAAATACGTTTCAGAAAGTCCATCGACTATCAGACTAGCAAAAACGACTAATATTCGTATGACACGTTGCCAGATGTAAAATGCTTCCTGGTATAAACTATTAAATTTGTCCATCTTAGTCAGTAACATAGTTTAATTTTTGTAATGTTTTATAAAGTCTCGGGGAAAAATTTATCTTAACAGCCCAAAATTTTTGGTTAATTCAGGTTTAGCTTTATTTTGGTAAATTTGTAAAACTGAAACTAATCTGAACTAACCTAAATTGACTTAGATATATATTTTCGTATTATTAGCTATAAAATTTATTCATTACAGTTAACAACATAGTTTAATTTTTGTAATACATAAAAAAGGATAAAATTAATCTTAACCACCCAAAATTTTTGGTTAGTGCAGGTTTAGGATAGTTCTGGTTAGTTTAAGAACTAAAACTAACCTGAACTAACCTAGATTTATTAATTAAAAAATATTATTGTCCAGCAGAGACCACGCAAAGGTGGGGCAATCTGTGAAACAAAAGAATATATGCAATTTCACAAAAATCGTATTCCCAATCTGGCAACAACGCTTTTTTTTCGGGTTTTAGGAACGAGTCATACCACTATTTAATGGCGCAAGCCATTTTGTTTTGATTTGTTTTTTATAATTTTCTGATTTTTCGATAAAAATGTGCAAATTTATGAAATCTTATATAATACAGTAAGGAATTTTAGCCCATTAGTACAAAAAATTGAACCAAAAGTGAAAAGTATTTTTCACTGTTTGCAATAAAATTGAGGAAAAAGTCTGCGACCTCGAAATAAGTGAAAGTACTGAAATTTTTTCAAAAAAACGTCGTTTTTCTAGATTTCCCATAATGCAAATTTTTACCCAGAGAATTATGTTTAAATCTATTTAATGTTGTTATTTATTTTATTATTCATTTAATAATGAACTGTAAATTGTAATTTTCTAATATAATGACATATATAAATATTGCTCAAGTTCGGTCCTGTCTCCTGCCTTACTGTACAAGTACAGTATAGCCCTTTTAAGGGGAGTACAGCTTTACATGCCCGATCGGATGTATTTTAGGGTATTCGCCTTCCTTTCACCCTCCCCCTCCCCACATCCTTGATAGTTGCCGAAATACAGTGTGTCAAATTTATAATTTTTTAAAACTTGTTTTTAGATATTTATCTTAATAATAGCTTGACTTGCTTTAAATTTAGTACTTTATAGATCTCTATGGATGATAAATCAAGATCTTGTTACAATTCGGATGTACAGAATGTTCAGTTTTTGATGATTTTGCGGGTTATCTTCATTATTAGCAAAAATAAAAGGATATGGTTTCCGTGGCACTGTGCTACATCTTCAAGAAGCGAATGATGCCACGGTGCCTCGTATTTCTGTTATCTTTTAACTTATTACGAAGTTAAAAAAGAGAACTACTAGAATTTTTCATGTAGAATTCAGTAGCGTAGTTTATACATAGGTTCGACTGTTTCGAAGAAATAAAGCAAATTTGCTGTTTTTTAAATAGGACACCCTAAATATTTTTTGAATAATGTGATTTAATTTGTTACAAGCTTTACAAACATATATTCTTCTCTAAATCTATTACTGGTATCAGTATATTTCCTGATTCTTAGTATAGTTTACATCATAACAACAAACAATTGTGTATTACGTTAAACTAAAAGAAATGTTTACAAATATTGCTCAAATTGTTCTTTAAAAAAGTAAATTTAAGACTAAATACTACTACTAAATATAGATGCTATTGAAAAGCTTGTAACAAACGAAATTAAATTATTCAAAAATATATAGGGCGTCCCATTTAAAAAAAAAGGCAAGTTTGATTTCCTCTGAAATAGTTGAACCTATAAAAAAACTGACTGCGCCACTGAACTCTACATTAAAAACCGCAACAGTTCTATTTTTTAAGTTCACGATAAGTTGCAAGATATCTCCAAAACGATGGGTGCCCCAAAGTGCATAATTTTCAAAATCGCTCTGTATTTTCAAAACGAAGAGGTTCATGAAAATTCTGTTAGTGGTATCATTTGTTTCTTAAGAAAGTAGCGCAGTGCCACAAAAATCTTATCCTTTTATAACCCGCAAAACTAACGAAAACTGAACACCCTGTACACCAATACTTAAGAACCCTGAAGTATCGAATTTAGTGCAAATCGAGCCAATATTAAGATAAATATTTATAAAAAATTTTAAAAAAGTATTTTAAAAATATCAACATTCGATTTAAGGTAAATCAGGTTACATCCTCATATTTTATCCTCAAGAATAGCATTTTAAACAGACCTTTCAGAGACACCCTGTACATACACAGGTTGAATTAGCAAATAACATTTATATCAGTTAAAATTATGAAGATAATTTACGCCCATATTGTACCGTATTTGTAGCTAAAAGAGCGTCAAACTTTCGCTCACACTATACAATTAACCTATTGCAGAATTTAGACCCGCATAATTTTTTCTGCACCGTAGATTTTGCATTAATTACTCCGAAAAAATGTTTCATTTCCCATAATTTTCACGCATGAGAAACTCGAACGGTGTCACATCGTTGACATTGAAAATGCATCATCGTTTTTCTGAATAGCGTTTTTTTTAGTTGAGTTATTATAACTGATTTACCTCGATGTGTCTATAGCAGTTACGTTAACGGTCCACGCGGCGTGATGTTCGCTTTTCGGTGTGTGGTGTATTTTCACTATATTGGAATATTTCTCTTTTACGTAAGTAAGGTGTAAGATAAGAATGTTAAAAAATATAATCGTTTATGTATATACAGGTCTGGAAAATCGCAACCAGAAACTCGACGTTTCTTAAGTATGATAAAGAAAATACTATATTATTTTCAAATCAGAATGAGACAGAAGATAAGCATCTCGTAAGCATCTACATACTTTTAAATTACCAGTTTGGCCCTCGGATGAGGGGTAATACAATACTGGCGCGGTGAGAGCGGGCGGCAGCATACGCCACGCCCTAGCACAACAAGAGCATTCCAAGCTATTTGCTTTCAATCAGGCCGTCGAAACGTAAGTACCGTGTTTCGCGCCAAATTTTTTTGTTACAATGGAAGTTTATTCCACGGAACAAAAAAAAAAGATTATTAAGTGGTACATTATTCTGGTAAATAATCAGCAGATTTATATTTACGTGCGAAAATCATCCTGCTACAAATTGCGAATAACTCAAGAAATTTTTCCGAAAGACCAGGAAACACGTGTTACTTTTATTTTTTACCAGAATAAAAGTTTATTTTTGAGAATGATTTTTAATTTTAAAGTGGTCTATTAGCTTAATCACTTAGAAATTACCGTTGCGTTTCACTAATATTTTTATTAGAATAAATGTTTATTTTGTAACAAAAATATCAATTTTCTTTACGCTCGACGGCCAACAAAACTAATTTTTTTATATTTTGACTATTTGATGTATTTAAAACAATAAATGTATTAAATAGTCATTAAATATTCCAAATTCCGTCGATTACGTTATAAGTTTAGACGAAAAGTAACTACACCCTCTCATTCGTTTCAAGGTACTGTTCGTCTTCGTGTTGCATGGAAGTTGGCGGGGGTAATATTGGGCGTAGGCGTTCCCTACGTTCTATGAACTAACCTGGAACAAGTTAGGCGGGCTTAGTGGGTTAGAATTTGAGGAAACGGCCAAAATAATTTGTAGTTTAGAAATTTAAAATAGAAAGTTGGCGATAGTAACGTTTCTATTAAACCTCGGTAATATGAACGGCCAGTCTATTCTTCTAAAGTTTCGTCTCAGGTCAAAGTAACAGTGTTATAGTTGCGTCGCGCCCAGTTACAATTCAACGATTACAAAATTGGGCTAAACAGAAAAACAGCAATATATTTTCGCCTTACTCTGGTGTGTAAAATACAAAAAAAGCATGTTGTCCACATGACGAGTATCTAACTTTTACTAAATGAAAAGCCGAGGTTAAATTCCAAGGCTTACTGGATCATACAGTGGATCGAATTATATTGCGTAAAATTAGACGCCCTTGAACAAATCGATAAATTAGATTTGTAGATATGAGTTTCATTTGCAAATAGGGCTTCGATGGACTGTCAGGTTAGAGCCAGTACAAAATGAAATTCACTGATCCGAATATTTCTGATACGAACTTATTCATAACCTCTCTTATTCCACTTCAATTAGCAGGTATTAACACGCAAATTCAACAAGAACAGATTGTGTTGTACAATTCCAAATCCTCTTCTACTATGAATTGCAGGCCTCTGAAATTTGAATTTATTAAGAAAACCGAACAAAAGTCTTTAACGAAAATTGAAAATTATGAACTCAAACCAGACAACTTGCACCATATAAAAGAGTTTGCTTTGCCACCCGAGCTTCAGTACAGTACAACTTATTTATGACGGCTAGGTGAATGTTTTGGCTAGAACGAAATCGGTCCAACGTTATTACCTCTGCCAAACAACATCTCAGTTCAACAACATTGATACTGTGTCCCAGTAAATACAGAGTATTTCAAGCTACAACTGTTAGCTCTACACGCATGTATTAGATTCTTCGAATGCTGCTTGTATTTGTCGTATCAACGTGACACACAGCAGTGGCAAGCCCGTAAGCAGAAAGACAAAGAAGTGAAAGCACAGACAAAGGCTACCATCCAACAGGCCTTTAAGGAGAGAGATTAGGACTTCTTGTTGACATGTCAAATAAAAGGTTAGGAAGCACTAATGATGGCAACATAGTTCGACATATCTTCGAGAACAGTGATGAGTCAGCCATTATAACAAGAGTAAAGCGAAAACTGATCCTCCGGTTTCCCGTCATTTTGCAAACCATTGGAAGCCGACATTAGACTGCAATAGAGAAGATTTGAAAATACAAACTTCAAACAGCAAGATTATTCTTCAAAGGATATTCTTGGTACAACATTCCAACAGGAATCCACAAATGACTTACTCCATTGACCAGACATCATAGCACTTGCAATATTACCGATAGGTAAACTATCGAAAGATGCACAAAAATCAACGGACAAGTTGATAAGAAACTATCGCCTAGACTTTGCCCGAAAATCTTCTCGAGAAAAAATATGGAGGATGTGTTCCAAAACTTTTGGCGTCGATGGATCCTTACACTGTTTTTGATATAGTAAGGATTCGGATAACAATTCATACGTATTGGAGAATGAGAAAAGAGCTGTTAACAACGAAGGCAGTGATTAAAAAGTTCTTTTTATTATTTTTATTAGAGTCGTATTATTTATTCAGTTATGTGAATCAATAAATACTATATTACTTACAAATTATTTGCATTGGTATTTATTAAGAAGTCTTAAGCATAGAGGAAAAAGTACTTTCGCCTTTTTAACGATTATCGATATCCATGTATTTATTATTATAGTATTATATTTAAAATGTACCTTGAAGTCAAGCGCAATATTTTATTCATGGAAATGCAATTATTCTTTTTATTTTATTTTTAAAGCGTTGAACCACATTAGACGTTTTTCGAATTTATTCTAATGATTTTTATTTTTAATATTAAATCTGTGCTTTCGATCCACTGTATTTTGACTACCCGAAACCAGCGAAAAGTCCTTGCGCGACACCATTTTTGCTGTAAACTAGGAAGCAAGCTACGATACAACAGTATGCTCTATTTCACTTTTTCAACATGGCTAAACGGGTTGTCCGTCGCTTTCTTTTTTTTTCAGAGGTTCTGTTCTGGATTTTCCACACCTGTATAATGGGCGTTTCACTAGACTGAAAAAGTTTTAAAATTTGGCTAAATCGATTATATCACTTTCGGTAGAAGAATATAGAGTAACAAATAAATACAAGAAACAACAATGGATGACAGGAGAAATACTACACCTTGTACGTATATGCGTAGACTGCGATGTGGTAGATCTATTGTGCCCCCCTACTGCTGCCCAGTCGTTAAGAGTTATCTTATCCGCTAGAGCAGGTCCTCCAGTGATGATAGTTTTTCTCTTTGTTAAATTGATATTTCTGCCTGAAAAATGCTTGGTAACTTATCCAAGTTTTCGTAATATCTGGTGCCGGGTCTCTCCGTTATTTTGGAGCCATCTGTATACCATATAGCGTATTTCTTGATGATGTTTTTGCGACTCGACTTTGTGTTGAAGTTGGTCACAAAGTTGAATTTTTTTCATATCATCTTGGGGCATGTCCCAGATTTGTTGATTTCTGGATGAGAGATTGAGCCTTCAATTTATGACCTCATCTCTTATCATCCTATAAATCGTCCTCTTTGCCATGTTCTCTAGAAATATATGTAGGGATGTGAGGTTTAGGATTCCTTCCATGGCGACCGTTGAGCAGGTTTTTATTGCCCCGATTATTTATTTATTTATTTATTTATTTATTTACAATAACTGCCCTACAGGTCTTGAGACCCAACTACAAGGCAGTGATTACACAAATAATATGTAAACGAACAATTTTCAATTAACATCAAACGACAAAAATATATATCAATTTAAATACAAATAAAAATTTAACTAAAATAATTAATTCTAACATTAAATGTATAAGACAATGTTATGCTATCTACTTTCATATACAAAGGTGAACATACAAATCAGTTAAGGATGAGAAAGAGAAAAAAAAAGAGAAAAAGAAAGAAAGAAAATTTGAGCACGTTAGTTCTGGGACTTCTGAGATAAAATACGTTAAAATTTTGGCAATTTATACAAGGAATACTTAAGTTTATCCTAACTAAAATATTAGGACAGTCAATAAAATTGTTATATACCTTATAAAGAATTGTTAGTAAGAAAAATTCCCGCCGTAGTTTTAAAGATGAAAAGTTTAATCTCTGAAGCAATAGTTCATGTGAAAAATCTTGCTTAGGATAAACCCCAAAACTCTTAAGATTGAGGCATTTCAAAAACCTTATTTGAACCCTTTCCAAAGTATTGACGTGCGTATTGTAGCCTGGGGACCACACAACTAATGCATATTCTAGTTTATACCGCACAGTAATTTGATGACGTCAGTGTTATTAAAATCGGGAGTACAACGCAAGATAAACCCAAAAACCTTTGAGGCTTCAGAAACGATATTATTTATATGAAAAGAAAATGAAAGTTTGGGATCGTAAGTGACTCAGAGATCGTTAAAAAGATCTGCCCGCGAGAGTATCACGGTATTCAACGAGTATTCATATCGAAATGAAGAAAATTTCGAAGTTAAAGTCATAACATTACACTTCTCCACGTTGAGCTGCAGATAATTTTCGGAACACCAATTGCTAACCTGTTTCAGGTTCGATTGAAGCTCTACATAATCCTGTAAGCAATTTATCCTCTTATATAGCTTAATATCATCGGAATATAATAAAATATCCGTATCAACAACAGAAACAAAATATTAAAAAATATTTCACTGAGCGAGAACCGCGAATTTCAACATACTGAATACGATTATGGAGATATGATTTAAACAACGTTTTTAGTGAATCTTAAGTAAGATGGAGTGGTCCTGGTGCTTTTGTGAAGTCCAAATAAACAACATCCATCTGACAACTATGATCAATAACCTCAGCTATATACTGAGTCATAATCATGAAATTAGTTGTCGTCGACTTACCCTTAAGGAAGCCATGTTGAGATGGAGTAATTAATTTTTTAGTTAATGAAAAAATAGAATAATGAAGTAAAAATTCAAATATTTTAGAAAAATTGCATATAATAGACACCGGTCTATAATTATAAACTTCAGATTTATCCCCTTTCTTAAAAACAGGACAAACTTTGGAAGACTTCCATATGGAAGAAAATCTGTTTAATTTTAAACACCTATTATACAGTATTTTAAGTGGTTTGGCTAGGATAAATCTGCTGTCTCGTTTTGGAAAGCTGTGATTAAATCCGGACCAGTAGTAAATTTTGGTTTAAGCTTCTTTATAGCATTAACTATTTCACATTCAGTGAAATCAGATACATGAACAATTGGAAAGATGGAATCTACGGAACATGAATCATCCACGAATACCGGACTGGCCGAGGAAAAGGATTGCTTAAAGAATTCCGCAAAAGCATTTAAAATATCAGATAAAGTATTAATTTTTTTATTATTAAAATACATACTATTTGAATACCCTGTAGTTCCTTTTTCGATTTAATAAAATTCCAAAATTGTTTAGGATCCCTTTTAATATTATGCTCCACCCCCCGAATATATGTTTTGTATGAGACAGATATGTATTTTTTTTTACTTCTTAGTGATTTAAAATTTTCCAAATGAAGCAAACTTCCAGAAGTTTTATATTCTTTTGTTTAATGCAATGTATAATATGACGAGAACACCAAGGTGAATAATTTCGTTTCGGAATCTTTTTATATTTTTATACATGCACAGACCAGTCTTTGAACTTTCGAGTGGTTAGTTCTCATATTAGCCAGGCTGGTTCTTTTGTTCCAGATCACTGCTCCATATGTGATGATTGGTTTCACTATTGCAGTGTTCATCCTTTGCAGGATTTTTGGGTTTATACCCCATCTTTTTTCCGCAAAGTTTCTACAGACCATCATGGCTTTTGTAGCTTTGTTAACTATTTTTTTTGTCATACTTATTCCAGAGGAGTTTGTTATCTAGATTCAGTCCAAGATATTTGACCTCTGACTATGGGGGCAGTTCGGCTAAAATATTTTCAAGATTATGTCACTTCCGGTTATGTGAAAGACAAACATTTTGACAGCACTCTACAGATGTTGAAAAAAATTCTTGAAATAACTTTGGCCTCGTGATCACTTATTTCTTCGGAAATAAAAAAGCTCACAATTATGTTACTTTTGTTGAAAATATGCTGTCATCGTATCAAAAAATGGGTTGCAATATGTTTCTAAAGATCCATTTCCTACACTAACATCTGGACTTTTTCCTGACAACTGCGGAGTTACAAGTGATAAGCACGGCGAACGCTTTCATTAGGGTATATCAATAATGGAGAAAAGATACCAGGAAATTGGAGTGCTTCCATGCTTGCTAACTACTGTTGGACTCTTGTTAGAGATGTTCCAGAAATAATTCACAAAAGAAAAGCAAAAAGACAGGATATTTAGTGTCTCTACAAGTGTAAAAGTATGTATTTTTTTATTATTTTGTTAAAAATAAAATAAAACAATCTTGTTCTTAAAAATTGCAACTAAGTTTTTAATTTCATTGTCATTTTTGTACAGGGTGAGTCAACGATTGGATGAAGTAGGTTTGTGTCTTTTCGGTAAAATTAACAAAGAAACTATATTTATTGTTTGATACAGTTTATTTTTACGCAGATTTTAAAAATATTTAGGACTCTACAGGGTGAGCCAAAAAACTAGGATAGCATAAAGTTGTATTTTTTTAAATAGAACACCCTATATACGAATCGTATTTTCGGTTTAGCTTATAATTTTAAATCTTTTTTATTAAGGGTTTACTATAACAAAACTTTATAGTTTCTGAGATAATTAAGTGTAAAGAAAAAAAGTCACATTTTCAAGCATCAATTCAATCCTAAATAACGTTTTCAATTTTGTGACAAATATATTCAAATTTGGAATCTAGCAAGGCCAAGGACAAGTTAACATAATTTTTACCTAATATTTGCAATAAAAGCTACAGGGTGTTGAACACATCGGCTCAAATTTGAACAAGTTTAAATGAATAAATATCTTTTTTTTTAAATAGTACACCCTGTATATTTTCATGTTATTTAATAGAGTAATAAAAACCCTAAAAGTTTTGTTCAATATATCCTATCCCTATTTATAATAGTTTTTGAGATATTTCAGTTTTTATAATTTTCCATACTTTTTTACAGAAATAGTCTTCATTATCATAGTAGCCATGGCAAAAACAATGTAAAAGAACATTTTTCTGTGTGTCAAATTTATAACCGCAATCGCTTCTTTTGGTTTTTATGTAGTGTAGTTTGGTTTTTTTTTGCATTCATCTTATATTGTAAAATGAATTTTCCAAAGAATGAGTTAATAGATATGATTTATACAATAGGAGAGGCTCAAAAAAATTGCCTTCTTGCTCAAAGAATTTACAAAATGAAGTATCCTGATCGACGCCAGTCTAATACCCATACTTTTCAAAACTTAATGCAAAGATTTGATTCTTGTGGTACTGTTGATTATCCAAAACGTAAAGTGGTCAACAAACCAGTAACTAATGAAGAAAAAGAACTGCAAGTATTGTTAAACGTTCAGGAAAATCCTTATATTGGTAGCCGTCAGTTAGCAGCATTATGTGAAACATCACAATCCACCGCTAATCGTACTACCAAGAAATATAGGTATCATCCATATCACATGGAATTACACCAAGAATTGCATGGACAGGATTTTGAAAATCGTGTAAACTTTTGTCGTACAATAAATGCGGAGATTCAATTAAATCCAAATTTATTATGCAAGGTAATGTTTAGTGATGAAGCTACTTTTAGAAGTAACGGTGCCGTAAATAGACGCAACATGCATTATTATGCCACAGAAAACCCATTTTGGATTAGAGAGGTGCAACATCAAAACCACTGGTCATTAAATGTTTGGTGTGGTATTCATCATAATCGAATTATTGGACCCCACTTTTTTAATGAACCACTAAATGGCCATAATTACCTGAACTTTCTACAAGAAGAACTACCACAACTGCTTCAAGGTCTCGATAGGGATGAGCTCGACAGTATGTGGTTCCAGCACGATGGTGCGCCTCCGCATTACCATCGTGAAGTTCGTGCGTTTTTGGACCAACGATATCCGCAAAATTGGATTGGACGTGGGGGTTTCATCGAGTGACCACCAAGGTCTTGCGACATCACCCCATTAGATTTCTTCCTATGGGGTTATATTAAAAATAAGGTGTATGTTAACCCACCAACAACAGTGGAAGATATGCGAAACAGGATTAGGGATACCTGTAGAACAATAACGCCACTAATTTTGTCCAGGGTCCGAAAAAATCTGCAAAAAAGACTAAATTTGTGCATTGCACAAGAGGGTCGTTTATTCGAACACTTATTAAAAAGAAATAATTAATCTCAGTATTTAATAGGTAATTTTTATGTTTCAATTTAGTATAAAAGTAAATATGTATTTGCCTTGTCGTTATTGTTGTGTTAATTTTTTCACATTATGTTTAATTAAACTATTGCCGTTGTAATATAACGAATAATGTATTTCATCATATTTAACCACATTCTGTTTGTTTCTGTAGTTTCTTTTTATTATTTTACATGGCTACTATGATAATGAAGACTATTTCTGTAAAAAAGTATGGAAAATAAGATAAACTGAAATATCTCAAAAACTATTATAAATAGGTATAGGATATATTGAACAAAACTTTTAGGGTTTTTATTACTCTATTAAATAACATGAAAATATACAGGGTGTACCATTTAAAAAAAAAAGATATTTATTCATTTAAACTTGTTCAAATTTGAGCCGATGTGTTCAACACCCTGTAGCTTTTATTCCAAATATTAGGTAAAAATTATGTTAACTTGTCCTTGGCCTTGCTAAATTCCAAATTTGAATATATTTGTCACAAAATTGAAAACGTTATTTAGGATTGAATTGATGCTTGAAAATGTGACTTTTTTTCTTTAAACTTAATTATCTCAGAAACTATAAAGTTTTGTTATAGTAAACCCTTAATAAAAAAGATTTAAAATTATAAGCTAAACCGAAAATACGATTCGTATATAGGGTGTTCTATTAAAAAAATACAACTTTATGCTGTCCTAGTTTTTTGGCTCACCCTGTAGAGTCCTAAATATTTTTAAAATCTGCGTAAAAATAAACTGTATCAAATAATAAATATAGTTTCTTTGTTAATTTCACCGAAAAGGCACAAACTTACTTCATCCAATCGTTGACTCACCCTGTATTTAGCGCTCCAAAATTAACCAAAAAAAATGCAGTGTCGAAAATAGGTGACCCTGTAAAAAGGTAGATTATATCGTGTTACCTTTTCTATAAAGAATCTGAGAGAAGATGGGTGCAAGCCCTGTTCTATAAGATGTTTTTGTTCCTCTTTGTATTTGAGTCTATTTGTAACTATTTTTGTAAATAATTTGTATATCTGTGAAAGCAGACTGATCGGTTTATAGTTTTGCAGCATTACAGCATTTGCTTTATTGTTCATAATCACGGTTATAGCATTATTCAATTTGTTTCGTATTATTGTGTTGGTCAAGCACACATTGAATAGGAATTTAAATTTAGCAATGACGGTATTTGTAGCTTAATTTTAAATACACAGCCAATAAATTTAACCAAAAAATAACTACAAAAAAATCCTTTCACGTTAATCCTATTTTGAATTCTCGAAATTTATTTTACATGAAACGAAAATAAGCCTCATTATCAAAATTAAATACCAACCAACACAATCGTGACAAATTCAATTGTTTCTACGTATTACGCAATTTAAACAGTTTTCCAGTGCGTTGCCCACTTTTACACCTGATTAATTTATTAACGATCCCGTAATTTTACAATAAATATTTAATACGATTTAATTAAAATGTTTTAATCGACATTTATTGTTATTTTTATGGACAGCTGTCGCTGGTTCAAACAACGCTATAGTTTATAATTTTCCCTCTTTTAAAAACAATCAAATTTAGAACACGGAGTTTTTGTGTAATAAGAGTGAATATTCAAACTATAGTCTATTCAAGAATTAGAAAGAGTAATTAACTCAAAATAGAACTAAGATGTTATAATAAAATTATTTTATTTCTTATGATTTCTTAATAATTCACATACATTACAAAATATAGTTAATTATACTATAGTTAACACAAATCACAACTGTATTTTTATTATTTTTAGTTTTGACATAAAAACGTAGCCTTATTGTCTTAAAAAATTCTAAGTTATAATTTAGATTCTTATAAAATACCCATTATCGTAAATATAAAAAGTTAAACATATATAAAAAATAAATTCGTTCATATAATATTAAAATTTTTTTAGGGCTATCAGTTATTTTTTTTTGTTAATTAAAAACATTTTTTGGACATTTGACGTTTTGGTTTATTTATTTCTTAAACCATCTATAGAGTTACAATTAAACACTAAAATGGAATGAAAATGTAATTAATTTTTATATGTTATTGTTAAAATTAGACTTACTTGTTTTTATGTTTATTGCACTGACATTTTAACTTAATTTACTTTATTATATGGAAATCTGATAGCCCCAAAAAAATAAAACAAACGGGTTAATTCTACATGCTTAAGAAAAAGACACAAATACAACAATAGAATAATAAAAAAATTACAGGAATCGAACTAGAATATATATAAAAAAATATACACATATTTCATTTTATGCAGCCATTTCATCAATTATATATTTATTGTACAGGGTGAGTCAACGATTGGATGAAGTAGGTTTGTGCCTTTTCGGTGAAATTAACAAAGAAACTATATTTATTGTTTGATACAGTTTATTTTTACGCAGATTTTAAAAATATTTAGGACTGTACAGGGTGAGCCAAAAAACTAGGACAGCATAAAGTTGTATTTTTTTAAATAGAACACCCTATATACGAATCGTATTTTCGATTTAGCCTATAATTTTAAATCTTTTTTATTAAGGGTTTACTATAACAAAACTTTATAGTTTCTGAGATAATTAAGTTTAGAGAAAAAAAGTCACATTTTCAAGCATCAATTCAATCCTAAATAACGTTTTCAATTTTGTGACAAATGTATTCAAATTTGGAATTTAGCAAGGCCAAGGACAAGTTAACATAATTTTTACCTAATATTTGCAATAAAAGCTACAGGGTGTTGAACACATCGGCTCAAATTTGAACAAGTTTAAATAAATAAATATCTTTTTTTTTAAATGGTACTCCCTGTATATTTTCATGTTATTTAATAGACTAATAAAAACCCTAAAAGTTTTGTTCAATATATCCTATACCTATTTATAATAGTTTTTGAGATATTTCAGTTTTTCTTATTTTCCATACTTTTTTACAGAAATAGTCTTCATTATCATAGTAGCCATGGCAAAAACAATGTAAAAGAACATTTTTCTGTGTGTCAAATTTATAACCGTAATCGCTTCTTTTGGTTTTTATGTAGTGTAGTTTGGTTTTTTTTGCATTCATCTTATATTGTAAAATGAATTTTCCAAAGAATGAGTTAATAGATATGATTTATACAATAGGAGAGGCTCAAAAAAATTGCCTTCTTGCTCAAAGAATTTACAAAATGAAGTATCCTGATCGACGCCAGTCTAATACCCATACTTTTCAAACTTAATGCAAAGATTTGATTCTTCTGATACTGTTGATTATCCAAAACGTAAAGTGGTCAACAAACCAGTAACTAATGAAGAAAAAGAACTACAAGTATTGTTAAATGTTCAGGAAAATCCTTATATTGGTAGCCGTCAGTTAGCAGCATTATGTGAAACATCACAATCCACCGCTAATCGTACTTCCAAGAAATATAGGTATCATCCATATCACATGGAATTACACCAAGAATTGCATGGACAGGATTTTGAAAGTCGTGTAAACTTTTGTCGTACAATAAATGCGGAGATTCAATTAAATCCAAATTTATTATGCTAGGTAATGTTTAGTGATGAAGCTACTTTTAGAAGTAACGGTGCCGTAAATAGACGCAACATGCATTATTATGCCACAGAAAACCCATTTTGGATTAGAGAGGTGCAACATCAAAACCACTGGTCATTAAATGTTTGGTGTGGTATTCATCATAATCGAATTATTGGACCCCACTTTTTTAATGAACCACTAAATGGCCATAGTTACCTGAACTTTCTACAAGAAGAACTACCCCAACTGCTTCAAGGTCTCGATAGGGATGAGCTCGACAGTATGTGGTTCCAGCACGATGGTGCGCCTCCGCATTACCATCGTGAATTTCGTGCGTTTTGGACCAACGATATCCGCAAAAATGGATTGGACGTGGGAGTTTCATTGAGTGGCCACCAAGGTCTTGCGACATCACCCCATTAGATTTCTTCCTATGGGGTTATATTAAAAATAAGGTGTATGTTAATCTACCAACAACAGTGGAAGATATGCGAAACAGGATTAGGGATACCTATAGAACAATAACGCCACTAATTTTGTCCAGGGTCCGAGAAAATCTGCAAAAAAGACTAAATTTGTGCATTGCACAAGAGGGTCGTTTATTCGAACACTTATTAAAAAGAAATAATTAATCTCAGTATTTAATAGGTAATTTTTTTATTTCAATTTAGTATAAAAATAAATATGTATTTGCCTTGTCGTTATTGTTGTGTTAATTTTTTCACATTATGTTTAATTAAACTATTACCGTTGTAATATAACGAATAATGTATTTCATCATATTTAACCACATTCTGTTTGTTTCTGTAGTTTCTTTTTATTATTTTACATGGCTACTATGATAATGAAGACTATTTCTGTAAAAAAGTATGGAAAATAGGAAAAACTGAAATATCTCAAAAACTATTATAAATAGGTATAGGATATATTGAACAAAACTTTTAGGGTTTTTATTATTCTATTAAATAACATGAAAATATACAGGGTGTACCATTAAAAAAAAAGATATTTATTCATTTAAACTTGTTCAAATTTGAGCTAATGTGTTCAACACCCTGTAGCTTTTATTGCAAATATTAGGTAAAAATTATGTTAACTTGTCCTTGGCCTTGCTAAATTCCAAATTTGAATATATTTGTCACAAAATTGAAAACGTTATTTAGGATTGAATTGATGCTTGAAAATGTGACTTATTTTCTTTAAACTTAATTATCTCAGAAACTATAAAGTTTTGTTATAGTAAACCCTTAATAAAAAAGATTTAAAATTATAAGCTAAATCGAAAATATGATTCGTATATAGGGTGTTCTATTTAAAAAAATACAACTTTATGCTGTCCTAGTATTTTGGCTCACTCTGTAGAGTCCTAAATATTTTTAAAATCTGCGTAAAAATAAACTGTATCAAACAATAAATATAGTTTCTTTGTTAATTTCACCGAAAAGGCACAAACCTACTTCATCCAATCGTTGACTCACCCTGTACTGTATATTTGTTATATCTAAAAGCTTTCTTTTGACCATGTCAGTTGTAACCAAGTGACCTAAATTCTTGGAAAGCAGCCATTGTTTTATTCCATTTTTTGCCATGCATTTGTTGGCAGTCATTTCATTTTTACTCGAGTGGTACGGGGTGATACCATAACTATTAATGATCCCTTTGGTATAAGATCCAACATTTGTTGAAAATACTCCTCAAAGACGTCCCTGTTCACATCCTCGTGATCATTTTCGGTTCTGTTGGACAGAAAAGTTGTAACTATTCACTTGACTTTCACTTGTTGGGCGCAGAATTTGAAAATATTTATTTATTCAAACGTTATTATTGTTGAAAAGAGACAAAAAATGCCATTTTTTCAAATGTTTAATTATTCCTGACCCCAAAAACATTTTTTTTGTTTATTACAAAAATCCATTGGGAAAGTCAGGTTAAGTAAGAAAGTATCTGTTCCATTTTGGACTTTGTACTTCGAATAAAAGTAATAACTTAATTAAATTTAACGGTCCTTTCTGCAGTCGATTTTCGGATAATTTATGGAACCATTAAAACCATTATTAAAGTTTCTATCGCGCGATATCTGTCCAAGTAAAGTATGGAACGTTGCGGCATCGACAGTGACCCTGTACGAAGTATAAATTAATTTTAACTAGGGTATCATCATTCGCCATTCGCCCGACCTTCTGCATAATATCTATTTAAATATTGTCGTACTACAGGATGTTCTTATTACATATTATTATAAAAATGTCCCTTTGGCCAATAGAATTTTTCTGCTACTATTAAATAATTCATTACTGCTGGCTCATATATATATATATATATATATATATATATATATATATATATATATATATATATATATATATATATATATATATATATATAGGGTTTGGGGATCCGATAATACAAATGGTAAGGAATAAACCAAATATGTATAAAACCAAACGCAATAGTTTTTGAGATATTCCTTCAAAAAGTAAATTTTTCTTCCAATTTTTCTCAGAATGGAAAAGCTTTTTTAGATTTTCTTTGCTCCATTTGACAGACTAGTATTTTGTCAAGTATTCCAGGAAAATAAATGCACAAAGTTAAATTACATATTTGAAAAATTTTATTTTTAGAGATTAAAGGCTATTTAAAAATAAAGTTTTTATAAAACTCCCTGTATCAGTTTTGGAGAAAATCGAAGAATGTAAAATTTTCAGAACGCCATATTGAATCCGCCAGGTTCAGTTTTCAAAAAATATTTTAAGTTCGTAATTAACAACACACAAAAATCCCCCAATACTGATTTTAGACAAAATTGAGAGATGTAGAATCTTTAATTCGCCATCTTGGCCTTTTTATCCGCCATATCGAATACGCCACATTTAATTTTTTCTTTTAAATTTAGTTTCGTAATGCGAAACTAATTTAATAGCCGCCGTATTACATACGCCATATTGAATTTTTTTAAAGAAATTCAGATTTGTTATGTATAACCCCGACAACGCCCCCTTACCAATTTTGGAGAAAAATGGACAAAATTGGTTTTGCGTCCACCATATTGGATCTACCATATTGAATTTTTGAAAAATAATTTTAGGTTCGTTATGTGCTACCTCGGAAATTCCACCGTACCAATTTTTGGTGAAAATCGGACAAAATTGATTTTTGTGTCGGTTATATTGGATTCGCCATATTGAATTTTTTTAAAATATTTTGGATTCGTTATGTGCAACCCCGAAGATTTCCCCACAGCAATTTTGGAGAAAATCGGACAAATAATTTCAGATTCGTTGGGTAAAACTCCGAAAATTTCTCCATACCAATTTTGGAGACAATCGGACAAAATTAATTTTTTTAGCCGCAGCAACTTCCTGAACATAATGTAAAAAATTTTATTCAAATCGGTTCCGCCGTTCCGGAGTAATCGATGTACATAAAAAACATACATACTCGACGAATTGAGAACCTCCTTCTTTTAGAAGTCGGTTAAAAACTGAAAATCGAAACAAAAAAAAATTTTAGGGTTAAGTATATTAAAGGAATGTATCAAATTACACACATATATATATATATATATATATATATATATATATATGAAGTAAAATGCGAAACAGTAACGCAAACTTCTCTCCATCATATCTTTTTTGTGTTAGAGGCTGCACAGTTAGAATAAATTGTTATAAAACACAGTCCATCCTATTCCACCGCCATCGAGATGATGGCCTGCCTGTACCACCATACCGAGAAGAAAGTCAAAGCTTACCCTCCCCGTCACAGTGATACGGCAGAGGTACATGTTTAATACGTATTCACGTATTCCTCCGCGTGAGATGCAATAGCATGCTATTGCATCTCACACGGAGGAATACGTGAAAGCCGTATAAACATATATATATATATATATATATATATATATATATATATATATATATATATATATAGGATCAGAAAGCTCTCCACCATAAGCGATTGCTTGCCTTCTATCTGGACAGGAATGATGAAAGCAAATCGAGGGGAATGCCTCTTACATTGTATCTATGAAGCCCTCTAAACAAAAGATCATGAGAAACACAACCAAATGACCTACTATAGTACATTATATTGTTTTATTAGATAAAAAAACTAATCGGGCTCTGTATAAAGTTAAGTGAAACGAATTTATATAAAATAAATATTGTCGTTGTATTCATATTTACGGACCCTCCGTTGTAACGGGCAGTAGCTAGATGGTACATTGAAAACAAGTTTATGCTAGTTTGAAAATTTTTATATTGATGTTGTGGTTATTACTTCAACTCGAACTGAGGGGTCAGTTACTATTTATTTATCAATATTATAAGTCGCGTATAAAAAAGTATTTTGGACAACCCGCATTTTAATTAGAACTGCTGTAAGGCATTTGCAACGAATAAAATAAATATAATAAAAAAATCAACTTCTTGATTAATGTTAGAATGCAAGTTATCAATAACCCAGAAATGATTTTTTTTTCGTTTTTACAAGCGAAGGGACTTTTTTTCGCCTCTTATTGTCTAGGAGATATGCTTTTCACTGCACCTCTTTAAGGAGGATTTTCTTCGCCGTAAAATCTTTAAGAGGAATCTGGAGGAATTGTACTCGTCGCAACTTAAATGTAATGTTTTTCGTAGACCACTGTATATGATATATGTACGTCTTGCAGGATAACGCCATATGGTATTAGATTTTAAAAAAAAGTTTAAACAAAAATACGAATTACTATATTAGATTCAGATAAAGGATAAAAAAAGATAAAATGAATTTATTAGTTCATCTTCTTTTCATTTTCGCGGCCCGCCCTGGAGGGCGTTATTTGGATTCCTTCTGTTTTTTTTTTCTAATTTTAAATGGAAAGACATAGTTTTTATATTATATTTGGAAAGTAGAATAATTGGCAAAATATAAAAAAATTAATTCGATATCTTTATTTATTTCGGAATTATAGCCAAAAGAATAATTTATATCACGTTGACGGAAAAAAAAATAATTGTTTTCAAATGTCCGTGATCAAGCGTGCCATGAAAAATAATAAAAATTATTTTAAATTTTGCATAAGTGTGCATTTTTTCACTTTTTTTCCATCACAATCTCCTTTAATTGACTTAGCTTTCGTATTATTACAAAATTATCTAATTAGCTGTGAAACAAAATTGGCAGATTTCCAGTGAAAGAAACGCTTTTATAAGATAGGTGGCTCGTCGAAATTTTGCATTATGAATTTTGATTTTACCGTTATTCGACTTGTGTGTTACATTTTTCAAAAATGTCCTATACCAATGCCGAGGCTTATGATATGCTTGTTGTATACTTTGAATGTTTTGAGAATGTTAATAATTGCAGTACGTGGATATGCTGTCAGATATTCTGAACAAAGACGTCCGGCTAGAAATGAAAATATAAACGTTCTCGCGTACGTGCAAGTGCATCGGCACTTGAGTGTCAGAAATATTTCTTTAAACTTAGGTATAAGTTGCACTACAAGAGATTTTAAGGGCATCCCTATCAGGTGCTTTTACACCAGGCTTTTTCAGAGGCAAATTTTGACAGAAGCCTGGATTATTGTTATTGATTTAGAGCTATTTGCAACCAAAATCGCCATTTGGTCTCTCAGATTTTATGGACTGATGAAGCAACTTTTACTAGTTGTGGGAGTGTTTTTTTTTCTTTCCGGGTCCGTCCTGAAGCCAGATGCACTGCGGCCAGAGTAGGCCTATTGTGCTCACCCTAGATTTACAACCACTCTGCTAACCAAGCCTCCTGGATTAATTTGTACAGGTCTACTAAAGAATGAGTATGTACTTCCCTCGATTCCAGGTTTGTTGACCCGAAGGTTTGTCATCTTCTTTTCAGTGACTTACCCTCACATATGATATATTTTACTGTTTCCTCGGCTTGACCACATAGTGAGTTGTGAGAGAGTTAATGTGCACAACATGCACAATTGGTCAGGAACAAATCCGATTGCATGCAAAAAATTCTTAATACTATTTTAAAGATTAAATGTAAATTTTTTACACTTTTTATTAGTACAGTGTACGACATATGTTCCGCTATCTATACCATAGCTTTTTCGGGTATTGTTTTTAAACCAAGAAGAAAAAAGGATTCACAGATGGACTAATTTTGGTAGCTACTTTTACGACGTAAAAGGTTTTTTGGTGTTGAACATATTAAATAAAGAGGACGGGTTTGTTTCTAATTGGCCGTTTAGGGATTTCCCAGTATTTATTTCTAAGCTTTCGTAACAAAATAACTTTTTATTTTTATTTAATACATGAAAATTTTAAGTGTATTAATATTAGTGTTTTAAAATAGCTTCCTGTTTATTCTACCTGACATTTGTCACAAACACAACAATGTAATAGATAATCACCAGACTTAAAGTTTTTATTTTCTATATCTTTATAGTTCTTTACATAACTACCTAAGTTGTTTACTGTTCTTTAAGAGATATTTGTGTTTTTTGATTTAATATTTTTTGAGAGAATTTCTGAAGGTTTACCGAAATATGGGATACACTTAAATCTTTAATTGTTACAAATATTTTGTTGAGGGTAAATCTTATTATTTGCTATTTCAAAATAATTTTAAAACGTAGTCCGAACAGACCTACACAGTTTTTATTAAAAATATTTATAAAATCTTTTTTCGTTCTCTGTATAAAAATCGGGTATCTCCTGTATAAGATTTGAAATTTCCTAGTGTATACTTTTGTGTATATTTCCATTTTAATCATCATCAGCTGCAAATCGAACTAGAATTATTTAACAACTGTTTACTTCATGTTACGCTTCATAATTAATATTCCGTTTTCGCAAATGACATCGAAGCAAATTTGCGAGGCAGTTCTGCTCATTTTAATGCATTTCCTTCGTTATTATTAAATTGGGAAATTCCTATAAAAAGCGGGAATTCTGGATTATAAAAAAAATTGTACTTTAATTTAAAATATCGGACGAAAGAAAGTGCGCATTCATAAACAGCTATGTATTGGGTAACATCCTAAAATGGGAACGACTTTTAACCCTTACATATTCACACAATTAATAAAACGCTTAGTCTTCTTCAGCCTTGTTGAACATCTATTCACTCTACTCAGTCATGTGTTACTCTATACCACTTTCTAACACCTCTTTCGTTATCCACCTCGTTGTCAAGGTATTCAATCAGTTATTCGTTTATGCTATCTTCCGTTTTCATGATGGGTCCAGCTTTGATTTTTGTTTTGAGATATATTTAATTAAGTCCTAAATTCCCATTTTTCGTGTATTTTCTATCATTTAATTGTCTTCCCAGTATCTTTCTTTGCAATGTCAATTTGGTTCATTTTTAGATGATCTTTTTAGTGTATGTTGTAATATTACAATACATACGATGGACTAGTTTGCAAAATACTATCCATTCGAATCGAATTAGTTCTGGCGCAGTCAGGGATGGGGGGTGTTGATCATGCCGTTTGAGGTCCACAAGGTAAGTTGTTGTATTTTGAGGTGCTGAATCGATATTTTCAGATTACCCAGCTTAAAAATAGATATTTAGCAAATTACAGCGCCCAGCGAGAGAACTTAAGGCACAAGAAAACTTATTTTAAAATGTCCTCTACCGTGACTTAAAAGAAATATATTTATAACACTTCATTCAACGGATGATCTGGTGTGAATTGATCGGCTTCAGCAGTTTTATAGATCCATATCTAATATAAAGTTAGTAATCAAATTTATACTTGTTTATCTTTGTATGTATTGCATTTAATTTATATTATCTTCATAATATGAAATCGTGTGGGTTTTTAGAGAGACTATTAGAACGACAAGTGCAAAACTATATGCAAGGTAAACCTGCTATTACATAGTTGAAGTATTTAGACTATCGCACTTTTATGGAAAGTTATTAATTGAGAGATATATCATTGCTATTTTTCTTGATAGTAAACAAAACTGCTGTAATATTTAATCATATTCTTCTGGACTAAACGTCTTAGAAGTTATATGTCGATTCTTATGATGTTAATTCAGTATATGTAACGAAAAAAGATCGATTTCACCGAAAATTTTATTACAGATATCTGAAGGTTTTACATCATAGGGGGGGGGGCTCGTAAATTATAAATACCTAAAGAGGTACTGTGAGATCGGCTCTCTTTCGGAAAATGCAATGCAAAAAAAGGGATTTTTGCCATTGTCTTGATAATGTTTATCGATTATGACGTACGAGTATAAAACATAAAAACTTTCACCAATACAACTTTTTCTAAAAATCGAATTTTCCAACTTTAGTCATTGTTTATAAAAAAAAACAGAGCCAATTTAACAATCATTTTCACTATTCAACAAATTCATTTGTTGTTACGTTACATAACAAGCCTTTAACATATATAATTTTATCGATTTACTTGTTTGAGGAAGTTCTAAATTCGAAGTCACATTGCCGTAGTGAGACAGACAATATCTCAATTCACTAAATGTTGAAAATTGTGTATTTATAACTTGTATAAGATATTTTTCAGCTTCGTCGATAGACTTTCCTATCTTCTTTTTTATTTCTGTATAATAAAGTAAAAGTTGTAAATTATATAAGAAAAAATGGAAAATTCAATACTTCTCGAGTTCTAGCCTGTCAAAGTTCAATCTTATTCTTAACATCTTTCAATAAGTCTGTAACTTTTATCAATTTGATATTTGGTACTTCCGCTTTAGGACTTCTATTATTCTCATAAATTCTTCATATATCTCTCATAAATTATTCGAATACAAGCAGTTCCCCGTAGATCTATTTCCTTGTAGACGGCTTTTACAGCTCGATTATTTTATCTTCCTAAATTTGACTACATTCGTACACTACAAAGTACGGTTTTAAGTGACATTCCATTTTCACTGTTTGACCCCTATTTATGTATGTATGTTTCAATGAAGAAATTCTTTTAACTCTATATAAAAATTCAATTCTATGTTCTGATTTCTTTCTTCAGTTTTTTACGTCCTACGTTGTTCTTCCACATTTTATTTTCATATATTGCTTATGGTGAAAATCTTCAGTTTTCAATTTGTAAGCAGTGATATTTAAGTATTACTTACACACCACTACATTGTTTGGCAGTGTTGCAGCCAGAGTTATACCAGATAACACAGCTAGCAGTTTCACCAACGGAATATCAGGAAAATCTAGTATAATTTTATTTTTTATATTTTAAATGCTGAAAACCTAATAAATTTTTTCAATTAAAGTTCATTTATTCCTCTTTTCATATAAGTTGTTGCGCAATTTTCCGGTACCTACTCCAAGATCATACAGGGTTCGTTTGAAGGTCAGAGACAGTGATGTTTCTTGCGAAGCAGTAGATATCTGTTGGACTTCCATTGTCTTTATTTTTGTTGAATATCACGACGTTTCGGTTAGTAGTTATCTCTAGCCGTTTTCAAGTGAAACTAAATAAAACCCTTAGCTACATGACTATTTATACTAAAAGTAAATGTAGTAGAGTGTGACTGAGATGGGTGGAGTCATGCCTGCTATGGCAAAGTCCCATTTTTTATATTGCATTTAGTTTTAGTTTACAATTACTAAGAAGTGGTTTCCACACTTCTCTTATATCTAAAGATGGTTTACTAAACCAACTCGGGTTCTGATGTATAACCGCAGCTTCTTTGAGGTCCCGTTTTCTCCAATGTTGTTCTCGGTGTAGTATTTTAGCTTCAGACCATTTTATGTGGTTTCCATGAGTCCAGGCATGGTTGGTGGCACCAGATTTTTCTGTTTCTCCTCGAGATGTGCATTTTTGGTGTTCTTTGATCCTTACGTTAAGAGGTTTCTTTGTTTCGCCAATGTAGGAATTGCCACATTCACATGGTATCTGATATACACAATTCTTCATGTCTCTTTGAGTTGTTGGTTTGACCCTAGTGAGCCGACTTCTCAGAGAGTTATTTGAATTGAAAACAACGTTGATTTTAGATCGTTTTCCTATCCTTCTAACTTTTTCTGAAATACCTTTAACATAGGGGATGTTCAATACTGATTTTCGTTCTTTATTCGTTGTCGATATTGTGCTATTTCTGCGTTGTTCTAGAAATTTATCCACTAGATATACTGGGTATCCGTTGGCTGTCAGATCACTTTTAATGTTTCATCAAGTTCTCGTTGGAGTTGCAGAGAGTTAAGGCTTTATCTACGAGATTTCCTATAATTTCTCATTTGGTGTTGTTGGAGTGATTAGATGATTAATTAAGATATTGTCCTTTGTGCGTGGCTTTTCTGTAAACCGAAGTTCAAATTTGTCTGCCATTTCTTTCAGCCAAGACATCTAAGAATGATAATTTATTTTCTACTTCTTTCTCCATGGTGAGTTAAATAGTTGAGCTGATATTGTTGAGATGAAAAAGGAAGTTTCGAAATTCTTCATCGTTTCCACTCGAAATAATAATAAAGTATCGTCTACGTATCTGAGCCATAACTTTGGTTTCTTAGTTGTGGATTCAATTGCAAACGTCTCGAACCATTCCATGACAATATTTGCGACCACCGGTGAGAGTGAAGATCCCATCGGTAGTCCATCATCCTGGATGTAGAATTTTTCCTTTTCTTGAAAATAGGAATTAGTCAAACAACTTTCCAACAAGTCCATAATGGCGTGCGGTGGTAAAGATATTCTTTCTGCTAAGGTCTGGTCTTTTTCAAGTTTCTTTCTTATGATTTTTAGTGAGTCGTTAACTGGAACGTTGGTGTATAGGCTTTCCACGTCAAAGCTAATAAAATGATCTTCCGGTTGTACTTCTATTTTACGTATAATTTCTACGAAATGTTGCGAGTTCTTAACCCAGGACGATGTAGTTCCTTGTAATGGTCTCAAGATTGGAAGAAGAAATTTGGCAAGTTCAGAAGTCGGAGAGTTCCGGGAACTCGTGATAAGTCGTGAGGGCATGTCTTGCTTATGTATTTTCGGGAGTCCATAATGGTGTGGAGTTTTGCTATGGTGTGGCGTCAATTGAGTTTGGATCCTCTCAGGAATATACCGTTCATGTTTCTTAAGAACGCGATAAATTCTTCCTTCAATTGCAGATGTGGGATCTTTAGCAAGAGATGTATAATTTAATTCCCTTAAAATTTCGTCAATTTTTTGATTGTTTGTCTCAGCATTCATTACGACTGTAGCATTTCCTTTATCCGCTGGTAGAATTTTAATACTGGAGTCCGTCTCTAGGTTAGCTAGGGCAGTTTTCTCGTCTTTGTTGATGTTTGGTTCGGTTTTTCTAGATTTTTGTAGAGTTTCTCTTTCTTTCACTTTAGCGATAGTGATAAACTTTCGTGTACTGTGTTAATATTTTGGTAATAAATAAATACAGGGTGATCAAAGACTAGTACTAAATATTAACCTGGAAAAATCGTTAAAAAGCGATTTTTTAGTCGTAAATTCCTTATTTTTATAATGTTATCTTATTTTGCATTACAAATAAAGGACTTTGTAGAACGTTGTCTATTCGAAAATTTGTAGTTTTTGAAATATTTACAATGTAACATTTTTGTATTGTAAGAACGCTATAGGGCTTTTAAGTTTTGTTATTAGTTGGCTAGGACGGCAAAATACAATAAAAGAAAACAATAGAGCGCTACAGAAATGTCACTATTTCTTGCCATTTGACAATTATTAATAAAAATCATGCTGGGGCGATTAAATTATACGCACGAAGATTATTTAAATTTGTTTATTATCTATGGGTAATGTAACAAAGTTTTATCAAGGACACTGTACAGGGTGAGTCAACGATTGGATGAAGTAGGCTTGTGCCTTTTCGGTGAAATTAACAAAGAAACTTTATTTATTGTTTGATACAGTTTATTTTTACGCAGATTTTAAAAATATTTTGGACTCTACAGGGTGAGTCAAAAAACTAGGACAGAATAAAGTTGTATTTTTTTAAATAGAACACCCTATATACGAATCGTATTTTCGATTTAGCTTATAATTTTAAATCTTTTTTATTAAGGGTTTACTATAACAAAACTTTATAGTTTCTGAGATAATTAAGTTTACAGAAAAAAAGTCACATTTTCAAGCATCAATTCAATCCTAAATAACGTTTTCAATTTTGTGACAAATATATTCAAATTTGGAATTTAGTAAGGCCAAGGACAAGTTAATATAATTTTTACCTAATATTTGCAATAAAAGCTACAGGGTGTTGAACACATCGGCTCAAATTTGAACAAGTTTAAATGAATAAATATCTTTTTTTTTACATGGTACACTCTGTATATTCTCATGTTATTTAATAGAGTAATAAAAACCCTAGAAGTTTTGTTCAATATATCCTATACCTATTTATAATAGTTTTTGAGATATTTCAGTTTTTCTTATTTTCCATACTTTTTTACAGAAATAGTCTTCATTATCATAGTAGCCATGGCAAAAACAATGTAAAAGAACATTTTTCTGTGTGTCAAATTTATAACCGCAATCGCTTATTTTGGTTTTTATGTAGTGTAGTTTGGTTTTTTTTTGCATTCATCTTATATTGTAAAATGAATTTTCCAAAGAATGAGTTAATAGATATGATTTATACAATAGGAGAGGCTCAAAAAATTGCCTTCTTGCTCAAAGAATTTACAAAATGAAGTATCCTGATCGACGCCAGCCTAATACCCATACTTTTCAAAACTTAATGCAAAGATTTGATTCTTCTGGTACTGTTGATTATCCAAAACGTAAAGTGGTCAACAAACCAGTAACTAATGAAGAAAAAGAACATCAAGTATTGTTAAATGTTCAGGAAAATCCTTATATTGGTAGCCGTCAGTTAGCAGCATTATGTGAAACATCACAATCCATCGCTAATCGTACTACCAAGAAATATAGGTATCATCCATATCACATGGAATTACACCAAGAATTGCATGGACAGGATTTTGAAAGTCGTGTAAACTTTTGTCGTACAATAAATGCGGAGATTCAATTAAATCCAAATTTATTATGCAAGGTAATGTTTAGTGATGAAGCTACTTTTAGAAGTAACGGTGCCGTAAATAGACGCAACATGCATTATTATGCCCCAGAAAACCCATCTTGGATTAGAGAGGTGCAACATCAAAACCACTGGTCATTAAATGTTTGGTGTGGTATTCATCATAATCGAATTATTGGACCCCACTTTTTTAATGAACCACTAAATGGCCATAGTTACCTGAACTTTCTACAAGAAGAACTACCCCAACTGCTTCAAGGTCTCGATAGGGATGAGCTCGACAGTATGTGGTTCCAGCACGATGGTGTGCCTCCGCATTCCCATCGTGAAGTTCGTGCGTTTTTGGACCAACGATATCCGCAAAAATGGATTGGACGTGGGGGTTTCATTGAGTGGCCACCAAGATCTTGCGACATCACCCCCTTAGATTTTTTCCTATGGGATTATATTAAAAATAAGGTGTATGTTAATCCACCAACAACAGTGGAAGATATGCGAAACAGGATTAGGGATACCTGTAGAACAATAACGCCACTAATTTTGTCCAGGGTCCGAGAAAATCTGCAAAAAAGACTAAATTTGTGCATTGCACAAGAGGGTCGTTTATTCGAACACTTATTAAAAAGAAATAATTAATCTCAGTATTTAATAGGTAATTTTTTTGTTTCAATTTAGTATAAAAGTAAATATGTATTTGCCTTGTCGTTATTGTTGTGTTAATTTTTTCACATTATGTTTAATTAAACTATTGCCGTTGTAATATAACGAATAATATATTTCATCATATTTAACCACATTCTGTTTGTTTCTGTAGTTTCTTTTTATTATTTAACATGGCTACTATGATAATGAAGACTATTTCTGTAAAAAAGTATGGAAAATAAGAAAAACTGAAATATCTCAAAAACTATTATAAATAGATATAGGATATATTGAAAAAAACTTTTAGGGATTTTATTACTCTATTAAATAACATAAAAATATACAGGGTATACTATTTTAAAAAAAGATATTTATTCATTTATACTTGTTCAAATTTGAGCCGATGTGTTCAACACCCTGTAGCTTTTATTGCAAATATTAGGTAAAAATTATGTTAACTTGTCCTTGGCCTTCCTAAATTCCAAATTTGAATATATTTGTCACAAAATAGAAAACGTTATTTAGGATTGAATTGATGCTTGAAAATGTGACTTTTTTTCTTTAAACTTAATTATCTCAGAAACTATAAAGTTTTGTTATAGTAAATCCTTAATAAAAAAGATTTAAAATTATAAGCTAAATCGAAAAAGCGATTCGTATATAGGGTGTTCTATTTAAACAAATACAACTTTATGCTGTCCTAGTTTTTTGGCTCACCCTGTAGAGTCTTAAATATTTTTAAAATCTGCGTAAAAATAAACTGTATCAAACAATAAATATAGTTTCTTTGTTAATTTCACCGAAAAGGCACAAACCTACTTCATCCAATCGTTGACTCACCCTGTATATTGTGCCTTAGATATATCTATGATTCTTTTGTCCTTAGAATTTCTGTTTTTGAGGTGTTAATATTTAGGCCTGATTCCGTACTAATACAAAATTTAATTACTCGAATAGGCGCAGGTGTTGTTGTCAAGTATGCTCCGCTAAAGGGTTCAATATTAATAAACCATTTCGTACACTATTCCCACTCAAATAACACGACAATCTAATAAATTTATTTTAATAGTCATCGAGATAGCCATACGGAGTTCCTTTGTTTTGCTTGGAATAAACGGGATGGTAAATATTTACCTTCGAAAAGGCAGCTCGATTTTATAAATTTATTTTGGCCAAGTGTATAAATGGAATAGAAAAGTAACGGACTGTTTTGCTGTCATTCTCTTTATGTCCTCAATTTATTAAAGGAACTGAAATATGGGAATTTAGGATATCGACACTGATACCATACAGACAATTACTACAACAGCTGTTTTTTGATCCACTTTCACATTAACACGATTTAACTTTAAAGTAAATTTGTACAGCCAGATTAACTAAGAAAGTTTAAGACTTAGACCCAGTCGAGTTACTAGAAAAGTTAGATTTTTTAAGTGGCCAGTTTTGTTTTATCTTTTTTGTTGTTATATTGGGAAATTAAGGGCAAAAATTTAGAGATAATGCCGTGGGATCAGTACGAGGAATGGTTGTGTCCCGAAATACAGAAGAATCTTCTTCATTTCTAACTACAGTTTGAACAGCAGAAACTGTAAGCCATTTTTATTGATTTTATGAAAGTCGGTAGCAAATGTGCAGTCAGTATTCCTAGTAACGTATCTATGCATGTAAAAATGATATTCCATACTGAAAACTTTCCTGTTTTTCATTTTATTACATTTTTTGACAGTGTATCTTACTGTAGATCCCATTTGATGATCAGAATATATATTACAGTATTCATGTTGTACTCTGAAGTCATTTTTATGATTAGAATAAAAAAGACAAATTTTCTGATATTTTTCTTCTGCCGAATAGCCACTGTCAAAATGTTAATCAATATAATATGTCAATATAATAAGTATTCGTAACCATATTAAAACGTCACAATAAAAATTAAAATAAAGCATTTGTTTTCCATGAAAGCTTCTTTCGGCCTATCCATCTTTTTCCTTCCATTTTTCCTTGTATTATAAGGCGAAGTAGCTGGTATTTAGGTCCTCTAATTATGTGACCGAAGTATTCTGTTTTCCGCTTCTTTATAATGTTCAAGAGCAGTCGATCTGTATCCACCATTCTGAGAACGTCCTCATTGGAAGTGTGCGAAACCCATGATATCTTTAGGATTCGACGATAGCACCACAATTCGAATGCTTCCAGTTTGTTTAGCGTTGTGGTTTTTAGTGTCCATGTCTCGTAACCGTATAATAGAATAGACCATACATAGCATTTCAGGACCCTTTTATGAATATGCATTGATAGGTTCCTGTTGCATAGAACTGGTTTTCATGTCATAAAGGCCTTCCGCGATATTTCTATCCTAGCTATTATCTCTTCATCTGAGTCCCCATTTACATTCAACCATCTGCCAAGGTATTTGAAATGATTTACACGCTCTATCCTCTTCCCATCGAGCCAAACTTGACATTAATCTACAGAAACCTTTCCAATTGTCACCCACTTTGTTTTTGAGATGTTGATTTTATGGCCTCTTCGACAGCTCGCTTCATTGACTAGGTTTACTAATGTTTGGAGATCCTCGATGCTTTCTGCTAGAATGGCCGTATCATCAGCAAATCTAATATTGTTGATTACTTCTCCGCCTAGTCTTACTCTTTCTTGTCTGCCATCCAAAGCCTCCCTAAAGATTTCTTCAGAGTATACATTAAAGAGACAGGGTGACAGAACGCAACCCTGTCTTACTCCATGTTTAATGGGTAGGTTTTGAGTACGACTGTTTTCAATTTGGATAGAGGCTACTTGATTGTAATACAGATGTGTTAGCAGTCTTATATCGTAGTGGTCTAGACCTGCTGCTTGTAGGCACTCAAAAAGTTTATCATGTTGTACTCGGTCGAATGCCTTTTCAAAGTCGACGAAGCAGACGTAGATGTTCTTTCGAAATTCACAGCTCTTTTGTAGGAGAACGCGCATACAAAATAGTGCCTCTCTTGTTCCTAGACCATTTCTAAATCCAAATTGCTGATCACTCACTCTATTTTCGCATAAAAGGAATATTCGGTTCTGTATAATTCGTAGAAGTATCTTAAGTGTGTGGCTCATTAAACTAATCAGCCTAAAGTCGCTGCATTTGGTGGGTCTACTTTTCTTTGGTAGTGTGATAAACAGCGATTCTAACCAATCATCTGGTATTATTCTTTCGTTGTAGATTTTATTAAAGAAAGTGGTTAAGTAAGAAATATTTTCCTCATCTAGAAGTTTAAGCAACTCAGCAGGGCTAATATCTAGAGAATACTTACTTGGTGCATGAAGTTTCAACATATTGTAACGAGTACCACCTAAATACGACCCTAGTCTTTATAGAAATGCCATCCAGAAGCTTTTGTTATTTATTTTTTAGTGAGATTCTTGCCTTTTCTTCTAGTATAGTGTATAGGTGTATATAAGTAGGTAGGGCTTGAGCTAGAAGTTAGTTGTAATTTAATAGTGGAAGTGTAAATAAGTAGTTATTAAAGAATTGAAAGTAATTAGTCGAACTTATATAAGTAAGTGTAAAGAGAAAATCGTAACGATATTATACAATACTCAATTAATAGTCCAATATTTATCCAAACTCATTTTCTTCAGTGCATACATCATTACTTATTCCAGCCTTGACAATTTCAAAATTAATCGCTGAGTAAGCGCATGGAAATTCATCTAACATCGTCGAGTTGCATTTAAGCGGGTAAAGGAGCCAACGTGATCAAACGAAAATTGTTTGATAGTGAAAATGTAGTTATGAAATTATTGGTTAAGGTAATGAGAAATTAATTAGTAATTACCCGGTGATATTTGGTCTATTCGTTCTGAATGGAAACCGTCTTAATAATAAATTCGAAATAAATTGAACTTGCTTTAATTAATAGCTCTTAAAAGTGAAGAATATATACGCGGTTCTCGAAAAGCAGAGAAGGTGCCAGTTAAGCGAAAAGTTTGCCAGTTCCTACAAAAAGCTGAACCGGTGATCGGTTGTACTCACGAACTTGAGATATAAAACTGGACTGCTCGTGTTCCGTATCTCCCTTATAAAAAAAAATGACCCCATCGTGCTCCGTGCCATTTGGTGCAAATAATTGCTTTGGCAACAATGAATTCCCTAAGTTTTTATGATATTGGTGAAAGTGTATTTTTGACATTGACTGAATACTTTTCATTTTGAGAAAAAATTTATTTTTGATTTTGCTGTTTTATGGATTTTATCACATTTTATGTAACGTTTTACTGAAAATTTCAAACAGGAATGTGAACTTTAAGGTTTTCTTTTGTATTTTAAAAAATGTGATTCTTCATCGTAAGACGTGCAAATACCTCATCTGGTAAATTGAAATTTATTTAATTGGTAAGTTATAGAACATTCAATAATAATTATATAAAATTTTACCTTAGAATCAAATTGTAAATCTAAGGGTAACAAGTTTAATCTTATGGATATATGATAATTATTAAATGCTATCAATATTTTAGTTTTCTAAGAGAAAAGAATCTTCAAATTCAAGAACTGAAGCAAATTGGTCATGATCATAATTCTTTTATACATCAGATAAGTAATTCTGTTCAGAGCTTTTTTCTGGAAATTGTTTTATACAAGAAGATGAGCAAAAAGTTTGTGTTGTGCTTCTTACAAATAAACTGCCTGAAAAAAACTACGAAGCACTGTTTGATGTAAATATCTTGAAGTAACTAAACTTGGACTTGATAACATACACTGGCTCTACAAAAAAAAATCCTGAATTAGGTGTGCATTAGCCAACAACAATATCATTTTATCATAAAGTTAATGTTCTACTGACATATAAAGCTGAATATCGAAACTGATATGGTGTTAAAATTTAAAATGATTATACGTTTAAAAACCAATATGCCATATTAAAATAGAAATAAATGATTGCATATAATATGAAATTTTTCAATATTATTAAGGATGTTTGGAAATTACATAAATTTTACTTTTATGTATTTGTTTTGTCTAAAAATAAAATAATAACCTTTTGTTTGAATATGTTATTAATTAATAAAACAAAAATTCTTGATTTTAGCTCATATAGGAAATTTCGGTCATGAAAATCCTTTGTCAAAGTAGTGAAAAGCTACGATTGATTACCATTTAAAAAATTCAACTCTAGGAAAGGTCAATTCCAGATCCTTAAACAGTTAAGTAAATTGAAAGTTTGACCTAGTGTAAAAATTAAAAGTTGCTAGTAAATCTTTATGTATATATTTAGATTAAAAATGATTGTATTAATGTAAGAATTCTCTTGTATTTACAAGCTTTTTTATAATTAAAGTGTCTTAATAAATATTATTTTGTTTACAATTAAATATAAACTGCTTTAAGACTATCCATTTTAGAGTTTAATTTTTTTTTATAAAAATGGTTTAGTACATAATGTTACTGTACTTCATTTAAGTTAAAGCTCCGTTTTTATGAAGGAAATGTGAACATTATTATGAATGTTGGTAACCATATATAAATACCTAACATATCAGTTCCCTAAAAGCATCGAGGAGAAAATAGTTTTAACAAAGACCTAATCGAAGCTATTTTTAAATGATGAAACTATCTTACTTTGCAATAGATTATGTGGACATTTCGATACATTACATTAAACAATATACTATATTAATTCATGATATAAAATTTTTAAAAATAAATGCCTTAATACTTTTTTCCGTTAACTTCGTATACTCTACGTCCGAATAAGGATGTTTCTAAAAAAAAATAGTCTCGATTTGTTTTTGGCACATATTTTACATTTTAGCTATTTTGCTAAATAACAGTTTTATTGTAAAAGATAAAATATGTAAAAAGTCATAGAAAAAGCATTTTCATTTATTTATAAGAACTGACATTTCATGTTTGTTATCTAAAAATAATAAAATTGTTACATATTTACGATGTTCGAAAGAAGTTAAAAAATTTGCTTTATTGGAGTTGCTTTAAAAAGAAAAATTATAATTTTGAAGAAACTAAAAGTAGAAATTCAAGTTAAATATTGTTTTACAGAAACAATTATCCTGGGCTGCGATTCTATAAGAGTAAAGGGAAAGAGAATGTCATAATAAGGATCTTCTATCTTTGTTCAGTCTGTATTAATACTAGTGATGTGCCGGATCGTTAAAAATGTATATCCGCGGATACGGATCTGAATACAGATATTTGGTGTCAAGATCCGCGGATACGGATACGGATCTTCATTAACTTACTCAATCGGTGTCAGCGCGCGAGACGTTTAAACGATAGATGACGTCACGCCCGCCGGAACGACAGGCAGGACATGTTTTGACTTGCATTGTGCGCGTGTTACTTTTATTTGTTTTATTCATTGTTTATTGTGTCACTGAGCCGCGTAGATAACGTTTGCGTATACCTTTAGTACAAGAGTTAAAATAATGTCTACTAAGAAGTTTTCTAGTGTAATTTGGAAATATTTTGAGATAGTAAATGATGAATGTGCGAAGTGTAAAATTTGTGACGGAAAGTATTCCATAAGGGAAAAGGCACAACTTCTTTAAAAAATCATCTACAGAGAAAACATCCTGAAGAATATGATTTATTCTTAAAAGAAGACTCCGCTAAGAAGAGTACCGATGAAATATCACGGCCAGGGACATCTTTGCAAACGGTAAAAAGAGAATTTAAACAAACTTTTTTTACAGAATATACGGAAAAAGCTAGAATGTGGGATAATACAAACCCCAAATCAATAAAAATTGACTATTTGATTGCTGAAATGTTAGCTTTATCAGATTTACCGTTTCAACACGTAGAACAATTAGGGTTCCGACGATTGATGGAAAATATAGTTCCAAACTATGTTCTTAAAGGCAGAAAATATTTTACGGAACTTGTTTGCAGCGAGCTTTACGACAAAGTGTCATTAAAAATAAAAAGCATGTTACAAGATTTTGAGAAAGTTTCCTTCACATCAGATATTTGGTCAGACTCGTCATCGGGAGTTTCATTGTTATCTTTAACATGTCATGGTATTACCAAAGACTTTCAACGAAAAAATATCGTTTTGAAAGCGGAAGTTCTTGAGGAACATCATACGGGAGATTATATTTCGGAAATATTTCTAAGTATGTTAGAAGAATGGGGACTTGAGAAACAAAATGTGCACTGTATGGTACGAGATGGGGGATCCAATATGAAGCGCGCTTGTTCTTTATCTAAAATACATAATATCGACTGTACAGCACATCAGATACATTTGGTGGTTAAAGAAGCCATTAAAAAAGTTGATATAATCTCCGTGTTATTCGCAAAATGTAGGAAAATTGCAGGACATTTCAACCATTCCACAATGGCAATGCAAGAACTAGAAAAAATACAAGTTCGACTCGATCAAAAAGTTTTAAATGTTTTGCAAGACTCACCGACACGCTGGAATTCCAGCTATCATATGTTGGAAAGACTTGATTGCATCAAGGATTCGCTGTCGCTTTATGCTTCTAATAACAAAATAGAACAATTTAATGCTGATGACTGGACTTTGATTCAAGAATTAGTAAAAGTGCTGAAGCCTCTGGAAGACATTACAAAAAAATTGAGCTCACAGAACACATGTATATCTGACGTTATTCCTCTAGTAAGAGCATTGAATAAAATCTATGATGAAGATGAGATCCAGGAAAGCCTCAATATCAGTGTATCCGCTGTTCTGAATTTTGTATTTGCTTTGAAGAATGAATTAGATTATCGTTTTTCTGAAATTGATAAAAATGTTTTGTTTCAAGTAGCCACATTTTTAGACCCACGGTACAAAGGTAAATTCTTCAGTGATATTCTCATAAAAGAAATAAAAGAGAAATTGCTTACAGCTTTAGAAACTGAAGAAAATCTCACAGCAGCTATAAGTACTGGAGTCAAACCAATTACTGTTAGAAAAGGACATTACCAGAATTTAGAAGAGTCTATTGCTAATATGTTGGATAGTGATGATGACGATGAGCAATCTGAAAATCAATTATCAGATACGAAAGCTAATTTGATCATAGAATATATGTCAGAAAAAAGATTACCAAGAGATCAAGAACAGTAAAAATATTGGCAGATTAACAGTAAAAAGTTTGGAGGTCTCAGTCACATTGCTCGCACATATTTATCATCACCTGCAACAAGCGTTCCAAGTGAGCAATTTTTCAGTGCAGCAGGTATTGTTTATGATCCTCATCGTAACAGACTTTTGGGAGACAAAGCTGCCAAGTTACTTTTTTTGAAATACAATTTACCATTACTTAATTTCAATTATAATTAATCACTTTTTCAAGTTCCTCTAATATTCACTGTGTTTGCTCGTGTAATCTAATTTTTATACTTTATATGGTAGGTGGTACCTATTAGGTACGCAGTATTAATTTACTTCATTAGAATAATCATTCAATTAGAATTTATTTTTGGTTTTCTCATCATCTCATAGTTATAAAAGTGATCTTATAACTTATCACTTTCTATTATATTGATCTCATTATAATTATAAAAACGATTTAAGTTTTAGTTTACTCATTGTAGTAATTAAATATTTTATTAAAAATTATTATTTAAAATTTATTTATTAAAATAAATTATAATATATAAAATGTTTTATTTCAATATGTTAAACATATGTTAGTCTTTTAAAAAACAGCGTTTAAGAACATTCCAGCTTATCCGACAATAATTATATTTCGTAAATAAATATTTGAAAAAGAACTAGTGTTCTCTATGAGTGCCAACCACGATCTGCCCCCTCGGTTCTCCTCATCCAAGATCGTCATCTTCCCGGCCCTTTGTCTCAAGTCCAGGAATCAATGACTGCTCGATTTCTATGTCTGCCCAACGTCAGTCAACACCTTATCGTAATGCATCCAAACATTTACTCTTCATCATTTTCTTAATTTATAAAAGTGATGTTATAACTTTCTATAATGTTGATCTTATTATAAAGAGAGTTGATTAGTACCTTTGAGTTATGTACTATTGGTATAGTAACTTACTACGATAAATGTTTGCAATATAAAGGTGCCAAATATTTGATTTTAAGAAATAAAAAATACTTGAATTGAATTTAATAGTTTTTTAAATCTATCTAAACACATTAATAAGTTGAAAGATCCGTAAAAGATCCGCGAGAAAAGTAACGGATATGGATACGGATAAGGATCTTTCTTTTCCCTCGGATATCCGCGGATACGGATACGGATCCGGATATCCGGAACATCACTAATTAATACATAAGTATATCACTATCCTAAAAGAGATAAGGAAAGAGAATGTCAAAAAATATGCTTACAGAATCGGAGCTCTGGTCTTTTTTATTGAATATACTCGATTAACCTGTCAAGTAAAACAAGGAAGAGCGATTTATTGTTTAAGATATAGTATAGAAAGAGATAGTTATTGTCTAAACCTGTTAGTTAGAATAATAGAAATGACATTCATACACGACACATTCACGCCAATGTAAGAAACTAGCAGGGAATTCAATGTTGCCATACAAATCATTGCACCGAATGGCGACCAATAAGGGGGGGTCAAAAATTATTTTCATGAGCAGTCCAGTTTTATATCTCAAGTTCGTGGTTGTACTCCTGGACTGATTATATTAAAAGGAAAGAATCGTAAAACACATTTAATGCCTTTCTTTTCAATATTCATACGCCAATTTCTCTTTTACCATATGTATATCTATCTACCACGTGAGATTTTGCAGGGTTGTAATAAAACTTTTAATTAATTTTAATTTATCGGCAATTAACATTAATTTCAGAGCGATATTTCTAAATCTTCAGCATTAGCGCTGTTATCGTTTCCACTAAATAATCCCAGTCATTCCGGTCTTTCCAGATAAAACGGCACAAGGGCACAGATGATATAGTTGGTAGTTTTAGTGCTGTTTACTATTATCTGCTTTGAATTCGGCTATGTATAAACAATTTTCCATTAATTACCCTCTGTAATGATGTAATTAATATCTTTCGTAATTGGAGCGTATCTGGGACATTCTACAAGGTCGTTTTCTTTAGTTAATTATACTGGGTGGAAGCAACTTGACGGTGAATAAGATTATTAAAAATAAATTAAAAAAAAAATTGAACCAACTTCTAAAAGTGCGATAAAAACTAAAAAATAACAGTAAATTTCTATATAAAATTGAAATTTTTGAAGTCGACGCCAAACTAATATCTGACAAAATGTGATTCACTTAAACAGATTAAAAATAGTTTATACGTAATTGGCGCTGACTTCAGAAATTTCAATTTCATATAAAAATTTACTGTTATTATTCACTTTTTAGCCCACTTTTAGAAGTCGGTTTAACTTTTTTATAACAATTTTATTTTTCGATTTCTAGTTTTGAATTCAATATGATATCCATAAATTATTTGAAATAAGTACTAATCGAGATTAGTGTACCTCGCAATGATTCCAAGGTGGCAAAAAGTACCTATTTTATCCAAAGTTGTAAATCACCCTAAAATGAACCACTAAAAATTCTTTAATTCTTAGAGTTCTTCAAATACCAGTGAAATTGTGTCTAGCAAATATTTAGTCATAGTAAGTTCAAGCCATCAACACAAACTTAGAAAGAAGACAAAGCAAGCCTGGGTTAAACGATGACAACGTTGAACAACAGTGGCAGTTTTTCAAAACGTCAATTATGGAACCAAGCAAGAAAATACTTACAACATCAAGATACAAGAAAGAAGATTGGATGACAGATGATATTTTGGAGTTGATGGATGAAAGAAGGAAACACAAGACCAATAAGACCCGATATCAACAGTTGCAAATTCAAATAAGAAAAAAAATAAGAGCAGCAAAAGAAAAGTACCTTTCTGGAAAATGCAAGTCAAAGAACTAGCTGGAATAGAAAAGAGAAAAACCTCAAACGTATTGCTAGACAAAGAGGGAAACATTATTATGGAAACACAACAAAAATTAGGCAGGTGGAAAGAATACATAGAAAAAGTATTTAAAGATCAAAGACACGAAAATTCTTCTATAAACAGTCTGAGCGGTGACATAGGGCCTGAAATTACTAAAGCAGAGGTCATTTATGCATTAAGGTCGATAAAAACTAATAAAGCTGTTGGTCTAGATGAAATGCCAGGTGAGTTGTTGAAGCTGATCAATGACAAAAATTTAGATTTTTTGGCGAGATTATTTAATACAATTTACACGACAGGAACTATCCCCCGAGAAATGTTAACATTAACATTCATATGTTTACCAAAGAAAGCAAATTCAAAAGAATGCAGTGACTATCGAACAATCAGTCTCATGTCACATACTTTGAAATCCCTTTTAAAAATTGTACACGCTAGAATACATTCCAAATTGGAGCTGGATATTAGTGACACACAGTTTGGCTTCCGGAACGGGGTGAGTACAAGAGAAGCATTATTTGCTTTTAATGGGCTTACTCAAAGATGCTTAGATATCAATCAGGACCTCTATGTCTGCTTCATAGATTACAACAAAGCTTTTGATAGGGTCAAACATGACAAACTGATAGAGATTCTCAGAAGCAAAAATTTGGATGAAAGGGATTTAAGGTTGATATCAAATCTGTATTACTTTCAGCGAGCGGCAGTAAGATTTGGACAGGAAATATCCGGAAATGTGGAAATACAAAGGGGGGTCAGACAAGGGTGTATATTGTCATCTTTACTATTTAACGCTTATTCTGAAGAGGTCATATTGGAAAGTCTTAAATCTTAAACAGAAAGGATAAAAGTAAACAGAGTTTTAATCAACAATATTAGGTATGCAGATGACACCCTAATAATAGCTGATAGTTTGAAAAACCCAGAAAAGATAATGAATAAAATATTAAAAGTTAGTGGAGAATATGGACTCTTTCTTAACACGAAAAAGACCAAGTTCATGATAATTAGTAAAAACAACACCAATAATAATGAAACCCTAATGGTAGGAGGCCAGCACATAGAAAGAGTTAAGAAGTACACTTACTTGGGAACCCTAATAACAGAAAATAATGACTATACCGTCGAAATAAAAACCAGAATCGAGAAAGCACGTGCCAACGTTATTAGAATGAAAAATGTTGTCTGCAGCAAAGATCTAACGTTAGCCCTGAAAATACGACTCACTAAATGTTACGTATATAGTGTTCTTTATTATGGAATGGAAGCATGGACACTGAATCGAGAGGCAATGAGAAGACTTCGAAATGTGGACCTATAGAAGAATTCAGAGGATTTCATGGGTGGATCGAGTTACGAACGCCAAAGTGTTGAGAAGAATGGGGAAAGAAAAGGAAGTCGAGATAACAGTAAAACAGAGAAAAATGCAATATTTCGGACACATTATGCGAGAAGAAAAGTACAACATCTTACGGCTCAGAATCCAGGGCAAAATAAGTGGCAGAACAGGCGTGGGACGACGACGAATCTCATGGCTAAAAAACCTAAGGGAATGGTTTGGATGCAGTTCAAAACAACTATTTTGAGCAACTGCCTCAAAAATTAAATTAGCTATTATGATTGCCAACCTCCGTAATGGAGAAGGCACTTCAAGAAGAAGAAGTAAGTTCACTATCTTAAATTCCAAATTTTAGATTGGTAGTATTGGCCCCAAAACCCTCCAGGATCAATATTTAAAGAATGCGAGACGTAAATTTCTTAGCCCGATATATTTTATACTGCATATTGAATTTGTATACGCCCCAAGATCCCCGCAATATTAGGAAAATGTAAAATGTTCGGTCTCTCTTATAGTATCTTATTAACTTAATAGTTGTAAAAAATTAACTTTATATTCGTAATACACTACCTCAAAAACCCCCTTATACCAAACCTAAAAAAATGCGGATAAGATAAAATTTTTAACCCACCATATTGGATCCACCATGGTGAATTTCAAAAAAATAATTTTAACGTCTAAATCTAAATCCTTCAAAGCCTCCTAATACCAATTTTGGATAAAATCTGGAAATTTAAAATTTCTTGACCGTCGTATTGCATCTGACATATTTCCTTAAAATAATTTTATAATCGCTATTTTCATTCTCGAAAATGATTCAGTCCCACCTTTGAACAAAATCGAAAATCAACTCTTGCATTATCATCTGACTTATTTAGGGATAGAGCTTTCAACACAAACATTGCTTCTTTAGGAATATCTCTAACTTTGTTTTTGACTGATTTTTGCTTACTGGTGATTACCGGATCAGAGCCCAGTAAAAAGAAGTTAAAAATATCCCTGTTAGTTTCTTATCTGCTAAATTTTCTCGAATAATGTTCTCTATAGCGCTTCAAGTCCTTGTTTCTCGCCTCCTGTAATTCTTTTGTTAATTGTCCAATAGGAAAAAATGCAAAAGAAATTATATCTGGTCCATGAATCAAATACTTATGCAGAATAGGTGGCATATTGTACCATGGGTATAAAGAAATTAAATATAGCAGTGTCAAGTGCAAATACCCTGTATTTTTCCGCATCTATGTTAAATCCACTTGGTATAGTGATCAAAACAATGTGAAACTTCTTTATTAAATCAAAGTGATGTCTCAAACCACTCTATTATATTTAATAAATTTTTCTTCTATTCTACTCGCTTTCACTCGTCTTGACATATATTGAAATGATTTTTTTTTAGATCCTGGGCATGACAACTTGTTCGTTTTTCTAGCCCTTTTATCAAATACATCTATTATTGCTCGAAAAGTATTTTCACCAGAACTATGCATTATATTTAAAAGTTCTTGTCTTGTAATAAATAATGTATTAAACATTCCTAAAACGAAATAAATAATTTTGAATGACAACGACAAATTCGGATAAAATTATTTTCTGTAAATCAAATACTAAAAATTGATCTATATCGTAAAGTAGCAGAATGTAGCAAAAAGGGAAAATTGTTTGTAAGAGTCTATACAATAAAGATTATTTCAGCTATAGCTTAATAATGCTTAAAACCTAAATAAAATATCTATTATTTAGTAATTTTCCTTTTATTCGACTACATAACTAAATTTATTAAAAATAAATTGAGTATCAAATAGCCATAAGTAACAAATTCCAACGTTTAGAACATGACGATGATAATATTGAGCTGGAGAAAACATGGCAGTAATTGTCATAGAAGCTGCGACGGAGACCATTGGTAGAAAGAAGAAACGCCCAAAAAAAAAGTGGTTTGACAACAAATGAGGAGAACAAAGAAGAATTTCACAGAATAAGAGCACAGACGAGAAGATTACTTACAATAAAAAAGAAGAGCTACCTGGAGCATCAGATGCAGGAAATAGACACAAATAGGAACATGAACCAAGTAAGGAAATTCTTTAGGGAGGTAAAGACTGTGAGACGGGGTGGAAATGTTGGAGAAACGAAAGCCATGAGAAAAGAAACAGGAGAGTTAATAATGACGGAAACAGAAATTGTCGAGCTATGGAAAGGATATTTTCAGCAGTTACTAAGTATTGAAAATGGAACAGAGGAAGACATTCCATTCCGCAGATATAAGAGTGCCATCACCAACACTTTAAGAAGTTAAAAATGCTATAGCATCACTCAAAGATCACAAAGCGCCAGGCAGCGATGGTATAAATAGAGAGTTGCTAAAAAAGGGAAGAAACGATCTACATCAAAAAATATATGAAATCATTTTGAAAATATGGGAACAAAAGAAAATGCCTGAGGAATGGAATGGAAGTGTCATAATACCTACACATAAGAAAGGAAACAAGGAACAATTTCGAAATTATAGAAGTATATCGCTTATCAACACAACATACAAAATCCTGGCAATTACCCTACTAAACAGACTGACGCCTTATGCGGAAGATATTATCGGCGACTACCAATGCGGTTTTCGTGCTGAAAGGTCAACAATAGACCAGCTATTTACGATTAGACAAATATTGGAAAAAAACTGGGAATTTAACCGAGATGTCCACCAAATATTTGTGGATTTCCAGGAAGCATATGACTCCGTGAAAAGAAGCAGACTATGGCTAGCAATCCTAGAAATGGGCGTACCAAGAAAATTAGTAGATCTAACACAAATGTGCGTGATAACCTCATATGCACAGGTAAGGGTAGGAAATAGAACATTCAATGTGATATCAGGACACAGACAAGGTGATCCTCATTCACCGTTGCTTTTCAATTTTGCCTTGGAATATGTAATGAGTAGGGTTGCGTCGGGGCTGACAGAGGGTTTTGCGAACCAAGGCTCAAAACTGGTGCTGGCCTTTTCTGATGATATCGATACAGTGGCTCATTCAACAAGAGACGTGCGAGAGATATTTTCACAACTCGAGGAAGAAGCAGGTAATATGGGTCTCCGAGTTAATGAAGAAAAAACTAAATACATGGTAGTAATCAAGAATCCAAGACCTCGAATCGGGCAGAATATGTCACTGAATGAACACAACTTTGAAGTGGTTAAGGAATTCAAGTACCTAGGAGCGGTAATCACGGATGACAATCGAGTTGAAAAGGACATCTCAGCGAGAATAGCGGAAGCAAATAGGGCGTTATACTCCCTTACAACTTTTAAAAGGACAAACCTGAACTAACTCTGTACAGGTCAATTATTGGCCCGGTAGTTACTTATGGCAATGAAACTTGGACCCTCATTCAACGGGAAATAAATAAATTACTCATATTTGAAAGAAAGATTCTTAAAATGATATTTGGTCCCCAAAGAGATGAAACAACAGGAAATTGGAGAAGACGCCACAATGCTGAATTGGCAACACTGTATGGCAGTGAAAACATAGTCCGTTGTATAAAAGCCAATAGAATAAGATGGGCAGGCCATGTGGTAAGATCTGGGGACCACAGATTATTGAAAAGAGTATTCTTTGAGAGACCAGATGGTAGAAGATCAATAGGCCGTCCCAGGAAAAGATGGAAGGATGCCGTCGAAGCTGATTTGTATAGGATTGGAGTCCAACAGTGGGAAATGGAAGCACAAGACCGTAGGAGATGGAGGGCGATAATGGATACGGCTAAGACTCACCCAGAGTTGTAAGGCCAGGAAAGAAGAAGAAGAATAAGACATACCTAAATTTGTCATGGCTAGCTGAAACTATTTATATACTGAAGACAAAAATATTACTAATACCTAGTTACATACCTGAGAATGAAGGTTCCATGGCTAAATAACCCCAAAAAATAATCCACTTTAGCGCGAAACTACTCTAAAATTGCACGTAAATAACTAATATTGAATAAGTTAGCCTGTAAGGTGTAAGTTCGCTTTACTATAATGACGAACTGGGTTTGTTATGAGACATTTAAATACTGTCAAATAGTACCTTAGCTAGTACTCTAATTAAGTAATATACTGAGGATGTTCTGAAATCACATTTTTTTTAATTTTCGTCAATTTTTGAGGGTATCCGCCCCAATGTGCGGGGTGACAGTGGGTTCATTATAGAGCAGAACCACAATGGGCTTAGTGAATCGCCTTGAAATATCCCCTTCGTATTGTGATTGTATTATATCGAATTTTCTATTTTTTATTTTCAATAAAATGTACAATATAAATTCTTACTCTAAATCAACCCCATCACAATAATTTGCTATATAAAATAGATTCTCATCTTACACCAACAACCTAACGCTCAGTTTTCAATATTTCTCTCCATTTGAAGTGGTGATTTAAACTATGTTACTTTTTAATAAATAGGACCGCAATTTCAGTTTATTCTTATTTCAGCCCGTTATGCTGCGGGAAAATAATATTGAGGTCTGTCATAAGCGTGAAGTGTCTGTAACTTTTATAATCTTTGCCCAGACTGACTAATGGTATTTTAGATTTATTCAGTAAAACGTTTCTTACTACCTTTTCTACTGTTTTCTGGCTCACTGAAAACTTGAGATGCAAAAATTAATCGGAAAAGGTGTAAAATGCTGTATGTACACAAAGAAATTATAAATTTTCCTAATTGACTGCAGAACTTGAAAAAAAAAACATTAGCACTGGCCTAAGTAATTACAGAGCTAATTTTTAATATTTTTGCAGGAATTTTATTTTATGACTTTCATATAAAAAGCATATTTCCCTTATCCATATAAAGCAAAGATACGAACAAAGAAAACAGTAAAAAAAGCAAAGTGATACTTAACATAGAGCCGTTAAATGCGGCGTTCTTAGCAAACACTAAACACTGTAACACTTTGTGTTCTGTTTGCGTTTTATCACTACTTTTTATCAATTCAGTTATAAAACGGGACGTTAGTTACTTGATAGTCTGAGTATTATTTAGCTCAATAAAATTCACTGATTTATATCTTTTTTATGTATGTTTGAGTTATATTCCTTCTTATTTTTGTACTTATTGTTAAAATGTAACATTTGTTTTACGTTTTTATCACGTTTGTAAGTCATCGTCTATGAGAATGTAAAATTAAATTAGAATTTTGTTACAAAAAGAGACTTTTTAACAGATTTTAGTGAGAAGAAATGTTTTCAGTTTTATGCAAATATTTTGTTTTTCATATTAGATCATGCGTTATTCTTGATAGGAAACAAATATTTTTACTCTTCGTTCGAAAACTGTTAATTTTCCATGAGTAAGAACAGAAGATGCCAACTGAGATTTTGGCGAAAACTTCGTACAAGAAACTGAACGAACAAACGGATATAATTCCGGATTAACACTGTATATATATATATATATATATATATATATATATATATATATATATATATATATATATATAGGAAATAGACAATGGAAAATTTTTAAAATTTGGCAATTACCTAAAGTTAATGGGGGTAATTCGGCTAACATATTTGCCAGATGATAGCAAAACTTATTGATATGCCCTCATATATACACATATATTCAGACGTGATGAGTCATATTTAGTATAATGTGCCGATAGGAATTGTGTCTCGATGCGTCATACTTCTAGATAGATCTGAACTTTTGTGATCTAGATTTATTTATTAATTGCCATAGGTATATAAATAAAGATAGAATAAGCGTAGTAAGTTAGTTGAGAGTTAGTTGTATAAGGAATCGTATAGAGTTAGTCGTACAATCGTATAGTTAAGGGTATAGTGGTATTTGAATATTGTGCGTATAGAGTTAATCGTACAATCGTATAGTTAAGGGTATAGTGGTATTTGAATATTGTGATAGAGCTTTGGTTTCAAGAAGATGACGCAACATACCACACAGCGCACGACACCATCAATTTATTGCGGGAAACATTCAATGCGCGCATAATTTCGCGTACTTGACTTGTCAACTGACCTCCATGATCGTGTGGTCTTACCCCTATGGATTACTTTCCTTGGGGATATGTAAAGTTACTACTCTACGCCGATAAACCACAAACGTTGGACCAATTGGAAGTTCACATTCGTCGCGTAATTGTTAATATACAGCCCCAGTTGCTCAATAAAGTGGTCGAAAACTGGACTTTTCGATTGCGCTTCATTCGAGCCAGCCGTGGAACTTGTATGTCCGAAATTATATTTAAACGCTAATGGAATACAATTATCTTTTAAATAAAACCAAAACCATAGCTATTAACATTATTTATATGTGTTTAATTTCATTTTAAAATCGAATACCTCTAAAAAAACACTCTTTATAAATTCGCAAAATTGCGTTCTTTTTGGAAAATCACTATCAACCAAAAATAGGGGTGGAAGCTGCGTTTCAACAGAGGATAAGCCGTAAAATATCCAAGAATTGCAATATCGACATTTTTATCATTAAGAATTGGTTTCTTTTTATGCTTGCCTTAACGATGCTAAGACTTTTGCAATTTTTCAATATTCGGTTAACACTGTTCTGCTACAGTTTCTGTTTATCTGGATATCTGTAAGCAAATATCTCGCATATTCTTGATAAAACTTTGTTATATTACCCATAAATAATAAACAAATTCAAATAATCTTAGTGGGTATAATTTAATCACCCCGGAATAATTTTTACTAGTAATTGTCAAATGCCAAGAAAAAGTTAGATTTCTGTTGTGATTTATTGTTTTCTTTCATCGCGTTTCGCTGTCATGGTCAATTAATAACAAAACTTAAAAGCCATATAGCGTTCTTATAATGTAAAAATGTTAAATAGCCAATGTTTCAAGAAGCATAAATTTTTCGAATAGACAACCTTATTCAAAATTACCCGTAATTTTAATGTTAATAAGGTAACATTACAAAAATTGGGGTCTACACTTAAAAAAATTGACTTTAAATGGTTTGTTGTTAATATTTAATAATAGTTTTTGATCACCCTGTATTTATATACCATCAAAATAGCAACACTAAAGTAGATCCCCTTCTAGAAGGAAACCAATACCAATTAAAGAATAAAGGCTTTCGTTTAGAAGAAATTGACAGTAATGTTTGACCGTGCAAATGCTATTTTTGACATAAAATTTAAAATCTATCAAAAACAGTCAGACTTGGGTATATGATATTATACACAAAATATATCTATAATTTTTCCTAGAATCTTAGAATGAAATAATATATGGGTCGTTTTATTTGAAATAAACAAGAAGGCATTAACTTCCAGTATAACCGAAAATGTCACCATCTTGAAAATATTTTAACCTAATTGCCCCTATAGACTTTACTAAATTGCCATATTTTTAAAATTTTCCAACGTCTATTTTCCGAAAAATTAATCGCAACAATTCGTCGTAGGAAATACTGGAATATTATTCTGTATGATTTACTTGTATTAACAATTTCACTATGTCGGACCGGATTGGTGGTGCCAACACCTATCTTCGTTCTTAATTTGGAGACTACCTCGTCAAAATGCCAAATTTTACAATGGAATTTTCAATTGACACCAAGCAGTGCCAGTGTTGCCAGGTCTCGCTTTGTATGAAAGATCTGGAATTAAAAAGTATTATAGAAAAATTCATGGCTTTAAACCACCCTAAATTGACACCAGAGGGACTAAACTAACAAGACCAACAATAAGTCAAGCAAGTTTAAACCCTAAAAATACAAGCATAAATAAAATTTCTATAAAAAGAATTGAATCGACTTCTACAAGTGCGCTAAGAAGTGAAAAATTACATAAATTTTTATATGAAATTGAAATTTTTGAAGCGGCGTCAAACTAATACCTGACAAAACAGATTAAAAACACTTTAATTGTAATTGCTTTCTTACCATAATTTGTATATATTAGTAGTTATTTATTTCATTTAGAAATAGTTTGGCGCCGATGTCAAAAATTTCAATTTCATGTAAAAATTTATAGTTTCTTTTCACTTTTTAGCGCACTTTTAGAAGTCGGTTCAATTTTTTTTTTGGATTTTTAGTTTTGAATTTATTATGATATCTATAAATTATTTGAACTAAGTACTAATTTCAAATTAATTTTAGATTGGCCCCAAAACCTTCCAATATCGATATTAAAGAACTTGAGACATAAATTTCTTAGCCCGATATATTTTATACCGCATATTGAGTTTGTATACGCCCCAAGAATCCCCCATTATCAATTTTAGACAAAATCGGAAAATGTAAAATTTTCAATCCCTCATTTTGCATCTTATCAATCTAATAGTCGTAAAAAATTGATTTGAAAATCGTAATACTCGACCCTGTAAATCTCCTAATACCAAATCTGAAAAAATGCGAATAAGGTAAAATTTTCAACCAACATACTGGATCCGCCTTAATGAGTTTCAAAAAAATAATTTTAACTTCTTATTCTAATCTAAATCTAAACTGTTCAAAGCCCCCTAGTACCAACTTTGGATGAAATCCGGGATTTTAAAATTTCTAGACCGTCATATTGCATCTGACATATTAGATTTTCTTAAAGTTATTTTATATTCGCTATTTACATTCTCAAAAACGATTCAGTTCCACCTTTGAACTAAATTCATAATTTGCACCTTCAAGAACCCCCTATATCAGTTTTGGAGAAAATCGAAAAAATTTAAATTTCTAGAACGCCATATTGAATCCGCCATATTGAATTTATTAAAAAGAATTTTAGATTCGTTATGTGTTTGCCCGAAAACTATCCCGTACCAATTTTGGAGAAAATTGGACAAAATTGACTTTTACAATCGCCATATTAGATCCGCCATATTAGATCCGCTATATTGAATCTTTTGAAAATAATTTTAGATTGGTTATGTGCGATCCCGAAAACTCCGCCGTACCAGTTTTGGAGAAAATTGGACGAAATTGATTTTTTTATCCGCTATATTGGATCCGCCATATTGAATTATTTAAAAATATTTTGGATTCGTTATGTGCGATCCCGAAAATGTTCCTACATCAATTTTCAAGAAAATCGGACAAAATTAAATTTTTTTGTCAGCCATATTGGATTCGCCATATTGAATTTTTTAAAAATAATTTTAGATTCTCCCAGTCAAGTTCAAATTCCCCCATATCAGTTTTGGAGGAAATCGGACAAAATAAATTTTTTTGGTCACCATATTGTCAGCGCCATCTAGGACTTTACTGAACTATTTTCGTACAAAAAAATATGGATCACCGCAACAACTTCCTGAACATAACGTAAAACATTTCATTCAAATCGGTGCCGCCATTCCGGAGTAATCGGTTTATACACTTAAAGAAAAATTCATAGTCGACGAATTGAGAACCTCCTTCTTTTAGAAGTCGGTTAAAAATATAAATTCCAAACTATGTCGACAGGATATTAAAAAATCTGCCGGCTTCGACGCCAGACTGAAAAATAACGCCAGTAAAACGGCATCTATCTCTACAATGACTGGAATAGTGCTAAATTTTTAAAATTAAAATTTTGGTAAGAATAAAGAAATACCAACATACTTTGAAATTTATATTTTACTAGCGACCCGCCCCGGCTTCGCACGGGTGCAATGCTGATACTAAATACACTACAGAAAAACTGTGACTATTTATTTTATTTTTACAACAATTATTACATCGGCCTCCGACGCGCTATTTATAGGCACGCTGCCGCCGCCCCGGTCGGCCAGTACCGCCGCAAGCGCTACTTCCCGCAATTTTAAATCTGTAATATCTTCGAAAATATTCATTTAAATCTTGTGCTGTAAAGGACCATATAGATCTATATTAAATCAAAAATGTATTTAAGCTATTTAATTGGATAAGGATTAATGCTGTATTGGTTAAAATCGTTTCAAAATTTGCCATTATTTTTCGTAAAAAGTAAATGACAAAAAAATGTTATTGTGGGATATCCATGAGAGATAGACATATACCATCGCGGAGTTTTCTGTAGACCTTTTCAATGTGTACAAATAATTAGTACATTATTTTGATAAATCTCGTAGGGTTCAGCCTGCGTTTGCAATGTAAGCGGAAAAAAATATGATAATTAACGACATCACATTAGAAACCTCAAAAATAACAGTATTTCTCCACTATTTAATGGATGTTATTATACATATAAACCTTCCTCTTGAATCACTCTATCTATTGAAAAAAACCGCATCAAAATCCGGTGCGTAGTTTTAAAGATTTAAGCATACAAAGGGACATAGGGACAGAGAAAGCGACTTTGTTTTATAAAGGGTTTTCCAATAAGAGGTGTCATTTTGAAAAGCCCGCTATTTCGGTAGATGTCACTTTTGAAGCTGTAAGTTTTTGACGTTTGACAAGTAGAAACTACGCCATAAATAAAGATGGAACGATACACGCTTCAACAACGCATTGAAATTATTAAAATTCACTATAAAAATGGTAAAAATTTGGCAGAGACGGTTCGTAAAACTCGAACATTTTTGGGTCGTCATGAAGCACCTTGTCGGAGCGCAATAAAGAAATTGGTGAAAAAATTCGAGCTGTTGGGACAAGTTAGTTATGTGAAGAAGAAACAGCCGAGAATATTGCTGCTGTAGCCGAAAGTGTTGAAGAAAACCCAGGTTTGTCCATTCCTCGTCGTTCTTTGGAATTAGGGATTCCACAAACGTCATTACACCGTATTTTGCATAAAGATTTGGGTCTTAAGGCTTATAAAGTTCAGTTAACGCAAGAACTCAAGCCGGCCGATCATCAACAACGTCGTGCCTTTGCTGATTGGGTTCTTGAAATGCATGAAAATGATCCGGAATTCCATCGAAAAATTATCTTCAGTGATGAGGCCCATTTCCACCTCAGTGGCTTCGTCAACAAACAAAATTGTCGCATCTGGGGCTCGGAAAACCCAAGAGTTATTGTTGAAAAGCCTCTCTATCCTGAACGTGTGACTGTTTGGTGCGGTTTATGGTCCGGCGGGGTCATTGGACCTTACTTTTTCGAAAATGAGGCTGGAGCAACAGTTACGGTGAATGGATTGCGCTATCGAGAGATGATTAATGATTTTTTATGGCCGGAATTGGATGGTATTTATCTGGACCACGTTTACTTTCAACAAGACGGCGCTACGTGCCACACAAGCAACGAAACCATTGATCTTTTATGGGAAAAGTTTCCGGGCCGTGTTATCTCTCGAAGAGGTGATCACAATTGGCCACCGAGATCTTGTGATGTGACACCTTGTGATTTCTTCCTTTGGGGCCACGTGAAAGACAAGGTCTACGCCAACAGCCCAGCGTCGATTCAAGACCTCAAAGATGGAATTCGTGAGGCTATCGAGGACATAGGGCTGCCACTTTGCGATTTGGTTATGGAAAATTTCATGAAAAGGATATGGTCCTGTAGGCATGGTCGTGGTGGTCATTTGGCTGATGTTATTTTCCATCATTAACGGCATACCTTCCTCTTTATAATGTAATAAATATCCGATCATTTATCTTAAAAAATGGCATTTTTCTTTGAATATCAAAATAACACCTCTTATTGGAAAACCCTTTACTATGTAGTGATATAGCAGTTGCTCTCAGTTCGATACGGTGCCACTGATGAGACCACGGGTGGTCAAAGCGCGTATGGAGAGATTACTAGATCTTTATTTGAAGGAAACAAAGTATATATCTTTTTCTTTTCTTTGGTTGAAAGTATAATTATATATGTATAAACAACTATTTTAATACGACAGATAGCTTTCTTTATCTCTTACGGAAATTTTGATTTTTAAAAGCAACTATTTCTCTTACATATTTCAAGGCTTTATCGTAAGTTTCTTATCTTTAATATCCTAACATAAGCGTTTATCTGTTGAAATATGTAATATAAATTATAACAGTATTACAAGCAAAACAAAACGGGCCGACTAGAAGATTTATTTTTTATAGCAACTAGATCGAGTATAAAACCTTCTTAGTGAAGCTGGCTTGAAAATTTTATAAATATCACTTTATCAAAAGAGGCTCGACCTTAACCACCACAACAAAAAAACAAGTTTGGTAAACTAAATATATCGGATTTTACCATGCAATAAATATTTCCATTTCGTCGAAATATATTTATATATCTAATTCAATTTATGCCGAAAAAGAAATTGGAATCCGGGTTAGGAGGTATCGAGACATGACAATGTTGTCAATATTTGGCTGGCTAATATTGGGTCTGGATCAAATAGGGGTCGAAATGCTAATATTTGGATATTTCTCAGTAAGATTTTATACGTCAATATTTTGTTCAATTTGTATGTGAAGGAATTTGTATTAAACTTATTGAAAGATAAAATTAAATTGGCAAGCAAATTAAATTTTTTATTAATTTAATTTCGCTGGAAATAAATTTTCTATATTTAAAAGGAATTTTTTTTTTATGGAAAGCGTATTCATAATTTCTGTTTGAAATAAATTTTAATAACATTAGGCATTTTTTACGGCGCAGAATAGTATATTTTACGAATTTTAAGTGAAAAATATTAAGTTTTATACGAAGGAAATTGCGAAAAAAATTATTACTAAATGTAAAATTTGGGAACTGATATTTCCTATATTCTTTTTCAATGTGCTACTAAATAAAGTTTGAATGTATTCTTAACTAGCGACCCGCCCCGGCTTCGCACGGGTGCAATGCTGATACTAAATACACTACAGAAAAACTGTGACTATTTATTTTATTTTTACAACAATTATTACATCGGCCTCCGACGCGCTATTTATAGGCACGCTGCCGCCGCCCCGGTCGGCCAGTACCGCCGCAAGCGCTACTTCCCGCAATTTTAAATCTGTAATATCTTCGAAAATATTCATTTAAATCTTGTGCTGTAAAGGACCATATAGATCTATATTAAATCAACAATGTATTTAAGCTATTTAATTGGATAAGGATTAATGCTGTTTTGGTTAAAATCGCTTCAAAATTTGCCATTATTTGTCGTAAAAAGTAAATGACAAAAAAATGTTATTGTGGGATATCCATGAGAGATAGACATATACCATCGCGGAGTTTTCTGTAGACCTTTTCAATGTGTACAAATAATTAGTACATTATTTTGATAAATCTCGTAGGGTTCAGCCTGCGTTTGCAATGTAAGCGGAAAAAAATATGATAATTAACGACATCACATTAGAAACCTCAAAAATAACAGTATTTCTCCACTATTTAATGGATGTTATTATACATATAAACCTTCCTCTTGAATCACTCTATCTATTGAAAAAAACCGCATCAAAATCCGGTGCGTAGTTTTAAAGATTTAAGCATACAAAGGGACATAGGGACAGAGAAAGCGACTTTGTTTTATACTATGTAGTGATAAATTTTCTTCCAGTGATATTGTATTTCAAACTGAGGCTTGTTTATTGCTCGCAGATGGATTGTTTTGTAAATTGACTTGAAAATAATATTTTTATAAAAAAAAATTGAACCGACATCTAAAAGTGCGCTAAAAAGTAAAAAATAGCTACACATTTTTATAAGACATTGAAATTTTTGAAGTCGGCGCCAAACTAATTCCTGATAAAATGTGATTCGCATAGGCAGATTAAATATATTTTATTTATAATTGTTTTTTTACCCCAATTTGTATAAATTAGTAGTTATTTATTTCATTTAGAAATAATTTGGCGCCGACTTCAAAAATTTCAATTTCATATAAAAATTTATAGTTATTTTTTACTTTTTGGCGCACTTTTAGAAGTCGGTTCAATTTTTTTTATAAAAATTTTATTTTTCGATTTTTAGTTTTGAATTCAATATGATATCCAGAAATTATTTGAACCAAGTACTAATCGAGATTAGTGTACCTCACAATGACACTAAGGTGGCAAACAGTACCCATTTTATACAAAGTTGTAAACAGGAGCGGATCCAGCTCCTCTTTGGGGGGGGGGGGGTGATATCACAAAAATATAGTATATCAAGAAAGGCAAGTTATCAACGGGATGGGGGGGAGTGTAAGCAGCATACTCATTCCTAATATAAAAGGCAGAATGGTTTCTATTTTCCTGAACTCAAAGCTCTTGGGAGGGGGGGGGGGGGGCGATCGCAAATACACACATTCCTATACTCTATTCAAGAACTAGAGAGAGTAATAAAACTGTTACCGAAACCTCCAACGTACCTGCTCCAGTGCCGCTGATAACTGAGAACTGCCGTAAATCTAATTATATTTCATTATATTACTGCAACATAAAAATTCTGATAGTTTAATTTAATTTCTGTCAGTGAGCAAAGTACACCTTACAGTTTGTTCTTAGTGATTTATCTTGTTTGCGTTTGTTTTTATATATTATATATCTAGATAATAATGTTAAAAGCTCTATTGAGATGTGTTCCAACATGACAGGAGTTAGAAAATCTACTATGTACCGAATACTGAAGGAGAAAAAACGACTTGAATTGTTAGTACTCCCAAGCCACATTCGATCACAAGCAGATGAAAAACCTCGTTGGAAGAAGAAATGAAAACTGCAATTAAAGGGGTTGTATATACATTTTAATATGAGAAGCCGATCCCAACCGTCTAAAAATTCTAACTAAAATCAATGAAGATCGCGATTTACCTGAAATTAAAAGAACTGATCTCTGGAAATTGCTCAGAGAACTTAATTTTTGCTGGGAAAAACCAGATAGAAAATCTGTTCCTATAGATAGTCCGGAAATTGTCCGTTGGAGAAGTAAATATCTCTCTCAATTAAAAGGTAGAGTTTTGGGGAAAATTGGACGAAATTCGGGTACATTTTCCTAAACTCAAAGCTCTTGGAGGGGGCGATCGCCCCCACCGCCCCCCCCCTTGGATCCGCGCCTGATTGTAAATCACCTCACAATAAACCACTAAAAATTAATTTCATATTCTTAATACATGACCCCGAAAACACTCTAATACCAAATCTCAAAAAATGCCAATAAGGTAAAATTTTCAACTCACCATATTAGATCCGCCATATTCAACTTCAAAAAAATAATTTTAACGTCTTAATCTAATCTAAATTTAAACCCTTCTAAGCCCCCTAGTACCAATTTTGGATAAAATCCAGGAATTTAAAATTTCTAGACCCTCGTATTGCATCTGACATATTAGATTTTCTTAAAATAATTTTATATTCGCTATTTACATCCTCAAAAGCGATTCAGTCCCACATTTGAACAAAATCGAAAAATATAAAATTTTTAGGACTCCCTATTGAATCCGCCAGATTGAGTTTCAATTTTGAAAAAATCGGACAAAATTAATTTTTTATCTGCCATATTGATTTTTTTAAAAAGTATTTTCAGATTCGTTATGTACGACCCCGAAAACTCCCCCATACCAATTTTGGAGAAAATCGAACAAAATAGATTTTTTCGTCTGCCATATTGATTTTTTAAAAAATAATTTTAGATTCGTCATGTGCGACCTCAAAAGCTCCTCTGTACCAATTTTGGAGAATATTGGACAAAATTGATTTTTTATCCGCCATATTGAATCGTCTAAAAATTTCTTGGATTCTTTATGCGCGACCCTGAAAACTCTCCCATACCAATTTTGGAGAAAATCGAACAAAATTGATTTTTTCATCCACTATAGTGGCTCCGCCATATTGAATTTTTTAAAAATAATTTCAGATCCGTTGTGTACGACCTCGAAAATTTCTACATACTAATTTTGGAAAGAATAGGAAAAAATTTATTTTTTTGGCCGCCATATTGTCAGCATCATCTTGAATTTTACTGCACCAATTTCGTCTAAAAAAATATGGGACCACTGCAGAAACTTTCTGAACGTAACGTAAAAAATTTCATTCAAATCGGTGCCTCCGTTCCGGAATAACAGGTGTACATACATAAAAAAATACATACATAGTCGATGAATTGAGAACCTCCTTCTTTTAGAAGTCGTTTAAAAAAGAAAGTTATCAATTCGACGTATACACAGGATATCTTTAAAAGGTCTGTACAAAACTACAGCGCAAATTCCTGATGGTAAAATATTAAGCCCAATTTATCCTGGTTTAAAAGTTTTTGGTTTCTGAAATACAGTTCGATTTCTATACTCCATCATTTCGTATCTCGCCACCGCCCATTTTGAAGGTTTTGAGTACTTATAGTTTTCCTTATTCTTTCCGTCCAACTTCTCTTAGGTCTTCTTCTTCTATGCTACTTCAGATATTATTTAATGGTTTGTTTGGACAGTCTTTAGTCGCCCTTCATTGTGTATGACCGTGCCAGATTAAATTTTTTTTCTATATCTTTCATGATCGGACCTTCTATTATCATCTGTCAAAATACCTTCTCGTTTCTTAATCTCTGTATTCCTGATATTTCTGCTGACCTCTTCACAGCATATTTCTACAGTTTCTAGTGGTTTTTTATTTCCCTCTGCAAATCTCCGAGTTTCAGCCCGATAAATTAAACATCTTTTTATCATTGTGTTATATATTACATATTTTCATTTTTTGTTAATATTTTTGCTTCACAGTATTCCTTTTAGGCATTCTATTACTCTTCTAACTTGGATAATTCTTGCTCGAATTTCTTTGTCGTCTGTTCCCGTTTTCTCAAAGATGACTCCTAAATATTTGTAATCGTCGTACCCTTCTTCCTCTGTATTATCATTAATGTAGAGCTTTGTTCTTATTATCTCCTATGCATAAGTATTTGGTTTTCTGAATGTTAACTAACAGACCCCATCTTACAAACTTTTCTTGCCATCTTCTTTGTTGCCTGCTAGTACTGCTTGATCACCGGCAAATTTTGATGTTTATATAGTTGTCTTGATTAGCTGTATTCCCATTCTATGACATTTCTTCTCTTATTTTGATAAAGCTTTCTTCACATATATTTTGAATAGTGTCATTCCTTGACGGAATTTATAGGTAAGATTTTCTTCTTTCACACAACACCACCAATCCAAGGCAATTGTTTATTGAAACCTAAGTACCTGAGAAATCGTTTGAACTGACTGCCTTTTAGTGATCTTTTCAGTAGGGTACGGGCTGAATCAAAGTTAACGACTGTCACGGTCTTTCATCGTTGTCGTGTTTGTTCGGGCGCCATGTTGAAAATATGCCGGCGATGTTACGACATGATTCGGTATTAATCCGGGAATACATCCGTTTGTTCGTTTAGTTTCCTTTGCAGACGTTTCGCCAAAATTTCTTTTGTCATCTTCCATGCTTGGTGGTTGTAGATCAACTGAAAGAAAAAGGCAGATTAAGTGCATCGTCTCTCTTGTTCAGAGTGCCATTCTTTTCAATTTCGATGGATTCACGAATTAACCTTGCCTTATAGTGTTGTATATTAGCGATTTGCTGTGACCGGTATCAAAATCAATTTTGTGTCCTGTCTCGTGCTGGTATTGAAAAAGCGCCTATGTTGTCTGTTTGTTTCTTATACTGAGTTTATGTTCTTCTAGTCTAGCTGATATTCTTTTGTTGGTCTGGCCTATGTATGTTTTATTGCAGGTGCCACATGTGATTTTATATACACCTTGATTTTCTGGACTGATTTTGTCTTTTGGATTTCTTAAAGAAGAGCCTACTGTTTTGTGTGGTTTGTAGGCTGTATGTGTGTTTCCGGAGTAATCTGCCGATTCTGTCTGTTGTGCCTTTTATGTAAGGAAGTATGGTGATTTGTCTATCCTCGGCAGGTAGCCTTGTTTCTTGCATTGGTTTTTGTTGCAATTTTATTGCCATATTTTTTGTTGGTGTCTTGTAGCTGTTTTGTTGGAGGGCCCTTTTTTATGTGTGACAGTTCTTTTTCTTTTCCTTGGTCATTAGTTGGCGAAGGGATCTTGATATTAGAGTATATATATATATATATATATATATATATATATATATATATATATATATATATATATATATATATCTGAAGCTTTACTTTATTTTTTAAATTACCTTATTTCGGTCGTTTCATTATACCGAAATAACTATAATTTATTGTTTAACATTAATATTTATAAACTGTTAATGCCCAACTAACCAAACTAGCTTTTAGTGGGTTTCATTTACGTGAAACCAACACTATTCCGTTTCCATTAACGACTATATTGCGTTTCTCCGTATCATAAATTTTCCTGTTTTCACTGATATGCAATGGAAAAATGTGATTCGATTTATCAACTGACCTAAACATATTTAAAAATGGTATTTCCTTTACAGTCGTTATCGTTATATACAGGGTGATTCAAAAATCGATCACGAAACTTAAGGGGGTGATTCTACTTGACAAAATAAGGGTAGAGCTTCATATAATTTTTTTTCAAAATGTCATTCGTTTTCGAGGTACAAGCCGTCCAAGTTCAAGTTTTTATTTTTTGTTTTTTGAATTACTCGCTTACAGGAAAACCGATTTGACTAATATTTGAAAGATAGGCTAAGCCTTCTGCGCTTCATCATTTTAGTAACAATTCACATTGATTGTTTGCCGCTAGAGGGCACTTTACCTACATTGAAAATTGTTTTTTTGTCACAATTTTTTAGTGTTGACAGCTACAGTAGTTTTTGGCATAATTTCTGAAAGACTGATGTCAGGCCTTTAAAAAAGGTGCTCTTTACTTACATCGCTAAACCCAACGGTTTAGACGTAAATCACCCTTAAAAATTAAGGGGTAAATTTACTTTTCTCATTTCATTACCACCAGCTACCAGGTAAATAGCTATCAAAGTATACTAGAGCTGTCAGTTTAACATCAAATAAATTCGCTTTTTAAACTATTTAATTTATAATCTTAAAATAACTAATAATGGCTAATCACCAATATTCAAATATCGAATATTGTGATATCCATTTTTGTTATGGAAAAGCAAATGGTAATGCAGAGTTGGCAAGAAGATATTATATGGAGAGTTATCCGGAAAGAAATATCCCTCATGCTCAAACATTTTCCAGTGTGCACAGGAGGCTTGCGGAATGTGGTTCCTTTAAAAGTTATAATGGAAATAGGGGAAGACCTAGAACTGCTAGAAACGTGCAACAAGAAGAAAGAGTGCTTGAAATTATTGAAGATAATCCAGGTATTAGTACTAGAAAAATTGGGAATGAAGTGCGGCTCTGTCAGGCTAGTTCATGGAGGATACTAAGAGAAGAACAACTCTACCCGTTTCATTCAAAAAAGGTGCAGGCTCTTTATGGCGATGATCGGCCGAGACGGTTGGAAATGTGCAATCAGATCCTAGCTAAGTATGAACACGATAATCGATTAATTGGCGTCATATTATTCACTGACGAAGCTGGTTTCACTCGTGATGGCATAACAAATCTACACAACATCCACACATATGCTTACGAGAACCCAAACAATGTGGTAGAAACGAAACATCAGCGTAGATTTTCACTAAATGTGTGGGCAGGGATAATAGGAGATTACCTTATTGGTCCTCATTTCTTTGATGGCCCATTAAATGGTGACGTATACTTAGATTTTATTCAAAATCGTCTCCCATTGTATCTGGAAGATGTGCCATTGGAAGTAAGGGCCAATATGTGGATCCTCCAAGACGGAGCTCCGCCCCACTTTAGTATACGTGTCCGACAGTATTTGAATGCAACGTATCCTGAGCGATGGATAGGACGAAGTGGACCATTGGCATGGGCAGCGAGGTCACCAGACCTTAATCCTATGGATTTTTTCTTTTGGGGTCATTTGAAACAATTGGTGTACGATATTCCAGTAATCAACGTCGAGGATCTTCGCTTCAGGATAATCGAAAAGTGCCAAATTATTAAAGAAACACCAGGAATTTTTCATCGAGTTAGGCGACATTTTTTGAAGAGTGTTAGGAAATGTATGGAAGAAAATGGGGGACATTTTGAGAATCTTTTTTAGTTTGTTTAGTACTGTTTCATTAATTTTTATCAATTAAATGTATATCGCAATAATCCATAATATGAATATTTACTGATTAGCCATTATTAGTTATTTTAAGATTATAAATTAAATAGTTTAAAAAGCGAATTTATTTGATGTTAAACTGACAGCTCTAGTATACTTTGATAGCTATTTACCTGGTAGCTGGTGGTAATGAAATGAGAAAAGTAAATTTACCCCTTAATTTTTAAGGGTGATTTACGTCTAAACCGTTGGGTTTAGCGATGTAAGTAAAGAGCACCTTTTTTAAAGGCCTGACATCAGTCTTTCAGAAATTATGCCAAAAACTACTGTAGCTGTCAACACTAAAAAATTGTGACAAAAAAACAATTTTCAATGTAGGTAAAGTGCCCTCTAGCGGCAAACAATCAATGTGAATTGATACTAAAATGATGAAGCGCAGAAGACTTAGCCTATCTTTCAAATATTAGTTAAATCGGTTTTCCTGTAAGCGAGTAATTCAAAAAAAAAAATAAAAACTTGAACTTGGACGGCTTGTAACTCGAAAACGAATGACATTTTGAAAAAAAATTATATGAAGCTCTACCCTTATTTTGTCAAGTAGAATCACCCCCTTAAGTTTCGTGATCGATTATTGAATCTCCCTGTATAAAAGGAAGAATCGGTTTTATTTTCCTGTACTCAAAGCTCTTGGGAAGGAGAGGGGCGATCGCAAGAAAAACAAGTTGTCAACGGAAGGGAGTAACAACAGCATACACATTTCTAATATAAAAGGCAGAATCGGTTTTATTTTCCTGTACTCAAAGCTCTTGGGAAGGGGAGGGGCGATCGCAGGAAAAACAAGTTGTCAACGGAAAGGAGTGCCAACAGCATACACATTTCTAATATAAAAGGCAGAATCGGTTTTATTTTCCTATACTCAAAGCTCTTAGGAAGGAGAGGGGCCATCGCAAGAAAAACAAGTTGTCAACGGAAGGAAGTGCCAACAGCATACACAATTCTAATATAAAAGGCAGAATCGGTTCTATTTTCCTGAACTCAAAGCTCTTGGGAAGGAGAGGGGCGATCGCAAGAAAAACAAGTTGTCAACGGAAAGGAGTGCCAACAGCATACACATTTCTAATATAAAAGGCAGAATCGGTTTTATTTTCCTGTACTCAAAACTCTTGGGAAAGAGAGGGGCGATCGCAAGAAAAACAAGTTGTCAACGGAAGGGAGTGCCAACAGCATACACATTTGTAATATAAAAGGCAGAATCGGTTTTATTTTCCTGTACTCAAAGCTCTTGGGAAGGAGAGGGGCGATCGCAAGAAAAACAAGTTGTCAACGGAAGGGAGTGCCAACAGCATACACATTTGTAATATAAAAGGCAGAATCGGTTTTATTTTCCTGTACTCAAAGCTCTTGGGAAGGAGAGGGGCGATCGCAAGAAAAACAAGTTGTCAACGGAAGGGAGTGCCAACAGCATACACATTTCTAATATAAAAGGCAGAATTGGTTTTATTTTCCTGTACTCAAAGCTCTTGGGAAGGAGAGGGGCGATCGCAAGAAAAACAAGTTGTCAACGGCAGGGAGTGCCAACAGCATACACATTTCTAATATAAAAGGCAGAATCGGTTTTATTTTCCTGTACTCAAAGCTCTTGGGAAGGAGAGGGGCGATCGCATGAAACACAAGTTGTCAACGGAAGGGAGTGCCAACAGCATACACATTTGTAATATAAAAGGCAGAATCGGTTTTATTTTTCTTTACTCAAAGCTCTTGGGAAGGAGAGGGGCGATCGTAAGAAAAACAAGTTGTCAACGGAAGGGAGTGCCAACAGCATACACATTTCTAATATAAAAGGCAGAATGGGTTTTATTTTCCTGTACTCAAAGCTCTTGGGAAGGAGAGGGGCGATCGCATGAAAAACAAGTTGTCAACGGAAGGGAGTGCCAACAGCATACACATTTCTAATATAAAAGGCAGAATCGGTTTTATTTTCCTGTACTCGAAGCTCTTGGGAAGGAGAGGGGCGATCGCAAGAAAAACAAGTTGTCAAAGGGAGGGAGTGCCAGCAGCATACTCATTTCTAATATAAAAGGCAGAATCGGTTTTATTTTCCTGTACTCAAAGCTCTTGGGAAGGGGAGGGGCGATCGCAGGAAAAACAAGTTGTCAACGGAAGAGAGTGCCAACAGCATACACATTTGTAATATAAAAGGCAGAATCGGTTTTATTTTTCTTTACTCAAAGCTCTTGGGAAGGAGAGGGGCGATCGCAAGAAAAACAAGTTGTCAACGGAAGGGAGTGCCAACAGCATACACATTTCTAATATAAAAGGCAGAATCGGTTTTATTTTCCTGTACTCAAAGCTCTTGGGAAGGAGAGGGGCGATCGCAAGAAAAACAAGTTGTCAACGGAAGGGAGTGCCAACAGCATACACATTTCTAATGTAAAAGGCAGAATCGGTTTTATTTTCCTGTACTCAAAGCTCTTGGGAAGGAGAGGGGCGATCGCAAGAAAAACAAGTTGTCAACGGAAGGGAGTGCCAATAGCATACACATTTCTAATATAAAAGGCAGAATCGGTTTTATTTTCCTGTACTCAAAGCTCTTGGGAAGGAGAGGGGCGATCGCAAGAAAAACAAGTTGTCAACGGAAGGGAGTGCCAACAGCATACACATTTGTAATATAAAAGGCAGAATCGGTTTTATTTTCCTGTACTCAAAGCTCTTGGGAAGGAGAGGGGCGATCGCAAGAAAAACAAGTTGTCAACGGAAGGGAGTGCCAACAGCATACACATTTGTAATATAAATGGCAGAATCGGTTTTATTTTCCTGTACTCAAAGCTCTTGGGAAGGAGAGGGGCGATCGCAAGAAAAACAAGTTGTCAACGGAAGGGAGAGCCAACAGCATACACATTTCTAATATAAAAGGCAGAATTGGTTTTATTTTCCTGTACTCAAAGCTCTTGGGAAGGAGAGGGGCGATCGCAAGAAAAACAAGTTGTCAACGGCAGTGAGTGCCAACAGCATACACATTTCTAATATAAAAGGCAGAATTGGTTTTATTTTCCTGTACTCAAAGCTCTTGGGAAGGAGAGGGGCGATCGCATGAAAAACAAGTTGTCAACGGAAGGGAGTGCCAACAGCATACACATTTCTAATATAAAAGGCAGAATCGGTTTTATTTTCCTGTACTCGAAGCTCTTGGAAGGAGAGGGGCGATCGCAAGAAAAACAAGTTGTCAACGGGAGGGAGTGCCAGCAGCATACACATTTCAAATATAAAAGGCAGAATCGGTTTTATTTTCCTGTACTCAAAGCTCTTGGGAAGGGGAGGGGCGATCGCAGGAAAAACAAGTTGTCAACGGGAGAGAGTGCCAACAGCATACACATTTGTATTATAAAAGGCAGAATCGGTTTTATTTTTCTTTACTCAAAGCTCTTGGGAAGGAGAGGGGCGATCGCAAGAAAAACAAGTTGTCAACGGAAGGGAGTGCCAACAGCATACACATTTCTAATATAAAAGGCAGAATCGGTTTTATTTTCCTGTATTCAAAGCTCTTGGGAAGGAGAGGGGCGATCGCTAGAAAAACAATTTGTCAACGGAAGGGAGTGCCAACAGCATACACATTTGTAATATAAAAGGCAGAATCGGTTTTATTTTCCTGTACTCAAAGCTCTTGGGAAGGAGATGGGCGATCGCAAGAAAAACAAGTTGTCAACGTAAGGGAGTGCCAACAGCATACACATTTCTAATATAAAAGGCAGAATTGGTTTTATTTTCCTGTACTCAAAGCTCTTGGGAAGGAGAGGGGCGATCGCAAAAAAAAACGAGTTGTCAACGGAAGGGAGTGCCAATAGCATACACATTTCTAATATAAAAGTCAGAATCGGTTTTATTTTCCTATACTCAAAGCTCTTAGGAAGGAGAGGGGCGAACGCAAGAAAAACAAGTTGTCAACGTAAGGAAGTGCCAACAGCATACACATTTCTAATATAAAAGGCAGAATCGGTTCTATTTTCCTGAACTCAAAGCTCTTGGGAAGGAGAGGGGCGATCGCAAGAAAAACAAGTTGTCAACGGAAGGAAGTGCCAACAGCATACACATTTCTAATATAAAAGGCAGAATCGGTTCTATTTTCCTGAACTCAAAGCTCTTGGGAAGGAGAGGGGCGATCGCAAGAAAAACAAGTTGTCAGCGGAAAGGAGTGCCAACAGCATACACATTTCTAATATAAAAGTCAGAATCGGTTTTATTTTCCTATACTCAAAGCTCTTGGGAAGGAGAGGGGCGATCGCAAGAAAAACAAGTTGTCAACGGAAGGAAGTGCCAACAGCATACACATTTCTAATATAAAAGGCAGAATCGGTTCTATTTTCCTGAACTCAAAGCTCTTGGGAAGGAGAGGGGCGATCGCAAGAAAAACAAGTTGTCAACGGAAAGGAGTGCCAACAGCATACACATTTCTAATATAAAAGGCAGAATCGGTCTTATTTTCCTGTACTCAAAGCTCTTGGGAAAGAGAGGGGCGATCGCAAGAAAAACAAGTTGTCAACGGAAGGGAGTGCCAACAGCATACACATTTCTAATATAAAAGGCAGAATCGGTTTTATTTTCCTGTACTCGAAGCTCTTGGGAAGGAGAGGGGCGATCGCAAGAAAAACAAGTTGTCAAAGGGAGGGAGTGCCAGCAGCATACTCATTTCTAATATAAAAGGCAGAATCGGTTTTATTTTCCTGTACTCAAAGCTCTTGGGAAGGGGAGGGGCGATCGCAGGAAAAACAAGTTGTCAACGGAAGAGAGTGCCAACAGCATACACATTTGTAATATAAAAGGCAGAATCGGTTTTATTTTTCTTTACTCAAAGCTCTTGGGAAGGAGAGGGGCGATCGCAAGAAAAACAAGTTGTCAACGGAAGGGAGTGCCAACAGCATACACATTTCTAATATAAAAGGCAGAATCGGTTTTATTTTCCTGTACTCAAAGCTCTTGGGAAGGAGAGGGGCGATCGCAAGAAAAACAAGTTGTCAACGGAAGGGAGTGCCAACAGCATACACATTTCTAATGTAAAAGGCAGAATCGGTTTTATTTTCCTGTACTCAAAGCTCTTGGGAAGGAGAGGGGCGATCGCAAGAAAAACAAGTTGTCAACGGAAGGGAGTGCCAATAGCATACACATTTCTAATATAAAAGGCAGAATCGGTTTTATTTTCCTGTACTCAAAGCTCTTGGGAAGGAGAGGGGCGATCGCAAGAAAAACAAGTTGTCAACGGAAGGGAGTGCCAACAGCATACACATTTGTAATATAAAAGGCAGAATCGGTTTTATTTTCCTGTACTCAAAGCTCTTGGGAAGGAGAGGGGCGATCGCAAGAAAAACAAGTTGTCAACGGAAGGGAGTGCCAACAGCATACACATTTGTAATATAAATGGCAGAATCGGTTTTATTTTCCTGTACTCAAAGCTCTTGGGAAGGAGAGGGGCGATCGCAAGAAAAACAAGTTGTCAACGGAAGGGAGAGCCAACAGCATACACATTTCTAATATAAAAGGCAGAATTGGTTTTATTTTCCTGTACTCAAAGCTCTTGGGAAGGAGAGGGGCGATCGCAAGAAAAACAAGTTGTCAACGGCAGTGAGTGCCAACAGCATACACATTTCTAATATAAAAGGCAGAATTGGTTTTATTTTCCTGTACTCAAAGCTCTTGGGAAGGAGAGGGGCGATCGCATGAAAAACAAGTTGTCAACGGAAGGGAGTGCCAACAGCATACACATTTCTAATATAAAAGGCAGAATCGGTTTTATTTTCCTGTACTCGAAGCTCTTGGGAAGGAGAGGGGCGATCGCAAGAAAAACAAGTTGTCAACGGGAGGGAGTGCCAGCAGCATACACATTTCAAATATAAAAGGCAGAATCGGTTTTATTTTCCTGTACTCAAAGCTCTTGGGAAGGGGAGGGGCGATCGCAGGAAAAACAAGTTGTCAACGGGAGAGAGTGCCAACAGCATACACATTTGTATTATAAAAGGCAGAATCGGTTTTATTTTTCTTTACTCAAAGCTCTTGGGAAGGAGAGGGGCGATCGCAAGAAAAACAAGTTGTCAACGGAAGGGAGTGCCAACAGCATACACATTTCTAATATAAAAGGCAGAATCGGTTTTATTTTCCTGTATTCAAAGCTCTTGGGAAGGAGAGGGGCGATCGCTAGAAAAACAATTTGTCAACGGAAGGGAGTGCCAACAGCATACACATTTGTAATATAAAAGGCAGAATCGGTTTTATTTTCCTGTACTCAAAGCTCTTGGGAAGGAGATGGGCGATCGCAAGAAAAACAAGTTGTCAACGTAAGGGAGTGCCAACAGCATACACATTTCTAATATAAAAGGCAGAATTGGTTTTATTTTCCTGTACTCAAAGCTCTTGGGAAGGAGAGGGGCGATCGCAAAAAAAAACGAGTTGTCAACGGAAGGGAGTGCCAATAGCATACACATTTCTAATATAAAAGTCAGAATCGGTTTTATTTTCCTATACTCAAAGCTCTTAGGAAGGAGAGGGGCGAACGCAAGAAAAACAAGTTGTCAACGTAAGGAAGTGCCAACAGCATACACATTTCTAATATAAAAGGCAGAATCGGTTCTATTTTCCTGAACTCAAAGCTCTTGGGAAGGAGAGGGGCGATCGCAAGAAAAACAAGTTGTCAACGGAAGGAAGTGCCAACAGCATACACATTTCTAATATAAAAGGCAGAATCGGTTCTATTTTCCTGAACTCAAAGCTCTTGGGAAGGAGAGGGGCGATCGCAAGAAAAACAAGTTGTCAGCGGAAAGGAGTGCCAACAGCATACACATTTCTAATATAAAAGTCAGAATCGGTTTTATTTTCCTATACTCAAAGCTCTTGGGAAGGAGAGGGGCGATCGCAAGAAAAACAAGTTGTCAACGGAAGGAAGTGCCAACAGCATACACATTTCTAATATAAAAGGCAGAATCGGTTCTATTTTCCTGAACTCAAAGCTCTTGGGAAGGAGAGGGGCGATCGCAAGAAAAACAAGTTGTCAACGGAAAGGAGTGCCAACAGCATACACATTTCTAATATAAAAGGCAGAATCGGTCTTATTTTCCTGTACTCAAAGCTCTTGGGAAAGAGAGGGGCGATCGCAAGAAAAACAAGTTGTCAACGGAAGGGAGTGCCAACAGCAAACACATTTCTAATATAAAAGGCAGAATCGGTTTTATTTTCCTGTATTCAAAGCTCTTGGGAAAGAGAGGGGCGATCGCAAGAAAAACAAGTTGTCAACGGAAGGGAGTGCCAACAGCATACACATTTTTAATATAAAAGGCAGAATCGGTTTTATTTTCCTGTACTCAAAGCTCTTGGGAAGGAGAGGGGCGATCGCAAGAAAAACAAGTTGTCAACGGAAGGGAGTGCCAACAGCATACCCATTTCTAATATAAAAGGACGAATGGGTTTTATTTTCCTGTACTCAAAGCTCTTGGGAAGGAGAGGGGCGATCGCAAGAAAAACAAGTTGTCAACGGAAGGGAGTGCCAACAGCATACACATTTCTAATATAAAAGGCAGAATCGGTTTTATTTTCCTGTACTCAAAGCTCTTGGGAAAGAGAAGGGCGATCGCAAGAAAAACAAGTTGTCAACGGAAGGGAGTGCCAACAGCATACAAATTTCTAATATAAAAGGCAGAATCGGTTTTATTTTCCTGTACTCAAAGCTCTTGAGAAGGGGAGGGGCGATCGCAGGAAAAACAAGTTGTCAACGGAAGAGAGTGCCTACAGCAAACACATTTGTAATATAAAAGGCAGAATCGGTTTTATTTTCCTGTACTCAAAACTCTTGAGAAGGAGAGGGGCGATCGCAAGAAAAACAAGTTGTCAACGGGAGGGGTGCCAACAGCATACACATTTCTAATATAAAAGGCAGCATCGGTTTTATTTTCCTGTACTCCAAGCTCTTGGGAAGGAGAGGGGCGATCGCTAGAAAATCAAGTTGTCAACGGAAGGGAGTGCCAACAGCATACACACTTCTAATATAAAAGGCAGAATCGGCTTTATTTTTCTGTACTCAAGGCTCTTAGGAAGGAGAGGGGCGATCGCAAAAAAAACAGGTTGTCAACGGAAGGGAGTGCCAACAGCATACACATTTCTAATATAAAAGGCAGAATCGGTTTTATTTTCCTCTACTCAAAGCTCTTGGGAAGGAGAGAGGCGATCGCAAGAAAAACAAGTTTCCAACGGGAGGGAGTGCCAACAGCATACACATTTCCAATATAAAAATCAGAATCGGTTTTATTTTCCTGTACTCAAAGCTCTTGGGAAGGAGAGGGGCGATCGCAAGAAAAACAAGTTGTCAACGGAAGGGAGTACCAACAGCATACACATTTCTAATATAAAAGGCAGAATCGGTTTTATTTTCCTGTACTCAAAGCTCTTGGGAAGGAGAGGGGCGATCGCAAGAAAAACAAGTTGTCAACGCTAGGGAGTGCCAACAGCATACACATTTCTAATATAAAAGGCAGAATCGGTTTTATTTTCCTGTACTCAAAGCTCTTGGGAAGGAGAGGGGCGATCACAAGAAAAACAAGTTGTCAACGGAGGGAGTGCCAACAGCATACACATTTTTAATATAAAAGGCAGAATCGGTTTTATTTTCCTGTACTCAAAGCTCTTGGGAAGGAGATGGGCGATCGCAAGAAAAACAAGTTGTCAATGGGAGGGATTGCCAACAGCATACACATTTCTAATATAAAAGGCAGAATCGGTTTTATTTTCCTGTACTCAAAGCTCTTGGGAAGGAGAGGGGCGATCACAAGAAAAACAAGTTATCAACGGAGGGAGTGCCAACAGCATACACATTTTTAATATAAAAGGCAGAATCGGTTTTATTTTCCTGTACTCAAAGCTCTTGGGAAGGAGATGGGCGATCGCAAGAAAAACAAGTTGTCAACGGAAGGGAGTGCCAACAGCATAAACATTTCTAATATAAAAGGCAGAATCGGTTTTATTTTCCTGAAATTAAAGCTCTTGGAAATAGAGGGGCGATCAGAAGAAAAACAAGTTGTCTACGGGAGGGAGTGCCAACAGCATACACATTTCTAATATAAAAGGCAGAATCGGTTTTATTTTCCTGTTCTCAAAGCTCTTGGGAAGGAGAGGGGCGATCGCAAGAAAAACAAGTTGTCAACGGAAGGGAGTGCCAACAGCATACATATTTCTAATATAAAGGGCAGAATCGGCTTTATTTTTCTGTACTCAAAGCTCTTGGGAAGGAGAGGGGCGATCGCAAAAAAAACGAGTTGTCAACGGAAGGGAGTGTCAATAGCATACACATTTCTAATATAAAAGGCAGAATCGGTTTTATTTCCCTCTACTCAAAGCTCTTGGAAAGGAGAGGGGCGATCGCAAGAAAAACAAGTTTTCAACGGGAGGGAGTGCCAACAGCATACACATTTCTAATATAAAAGGCAGAATCGGTTTTATTTTCCTCTACTCAAAGCTCTTGGGAACGAGAGGGGCGATCGCAAGAAAAACAAGTTTTCAACGGTAGGGAGTGCCAACAGCATACACATTTCTAACATGAAAGGCAGAATCGGTTTTATTTTCCCGTACTCAAAGCTCTTGGGAAGGAGAGGGGCGATCGTAAGAAAAACAAGTTGTCAACGGAAGGGAGTAACAACAGCTTACACATTTCTAATATAAAAGTCAGAATCGGTTTTATTTTCCTGTACTCAAATCTCTTGGGAATAAGAGGCGCGATTGCAAGAAAAACAATTTGTCAACGGAAGGGATTGCCAACAGCATACACATTTCTAATATAAAAGGAAGAATCGGTTTTATTTTCCTGTACTCAAAGCTCTTGGGAAGGAGAGGGGCGATCGCAAGAAAAACAAGTTGTCAACGGAAGGGAGTGCCAACAGCATACACATTTCTAATATAAAAGGCAGAATCGGTTTTATTTTCCTGTACTCAAAGCTCTTTTGAAGGAGAGGGGCAATCGCAAGAAAAACAAGTTGTCAACGCTAGGGAGTGCCAACAGCATACACATTTCTAATATAAAAGGCGGAATCGGTTTAATTTTCCTGTACTCAAAGCTCTTGGGAAGGAGAAGGGCGATCACAAGAAAAACAAGTTGTCAACGGAAGGAAATGCCAACAGCATACACATTTCTAATATAAAAGGCAGAATCGGTTCTATTTTCCTGAACTCAAAGCTCTTGGGAAGGAGAGGGGCGATCGCAAGAAAAACAAGTTGCCAACGGAAAGGAGTGCCAACAGCATACACATTTCTAATATAAAAGGCAGAATCGGTTTTATTTTCCTGTACTCAAAGCTCTTGGGAAGGAGAGGGGCAATCGCAAGAAAAACAAGTTGTCAACGCTAGGGAGTGCCAACAGCATACACATTTCTAATATAAAAGGCGGAATCGGTTTTATTTTCCTGTACTCAAAGCTCTTGGGAAGGAGAAGGGCGATCACAAGAAAAACAAGTTGTCAACGGAGGGAGTGCCAACAGCATACACATTTTAAATATAAAAGGCAGAATCGCTTTTATTTTCCTGAAATTAAAGCTCTTGGAAAGAGAGGGGCGATCAGAAGAAAAACAAGTTGTCTACGGGAGGGAGTGCCAACAGCATACACATTTCTAATATAAAAGGCAGAATCGGTTTTATTTTCCTGTACTCAAAGCTCTTGGGAAGGAGAGGGGCGATCGCAAGAAAAACAAGTTGTCAACGGAAGGGAGTGCCAACAGCATAAACATTTCTAATATAAAAGGCAGAATCGCTTTTATTTTCCTGAAATTAAAGCTCTTGGAAAGAGAGGGGCGATCAGAAGGAAAACAAGTTGTCTACGGGAGGGAGTGCCAACAGCATACACATTTCTAATATAAAAGGCAGAATCGGTTTTATTTTCCTGTACTCAAAGCTCTTGGGAAAGAGAGGGGCGATCACAAGAAAAACAAGTTGTCAACGGGAGGGGTGCCAACAGCATACCCATTTCTAACATAAAAGGCAGAATCGGTTTTATTTTCCTGTACTCAAAGCTCTTGGAAAGGAGAGGGCCGATCACAAGAAAAACAAGTTGTCAACGGGAGGGAGTGCCAAAAGCATACACATTTCTAATATAAAAGGCAGAATCGGTTTTATTTTCCTGTACTAGAAGCTCTTGAGGGGCGATCGCAAGAAAAACAAGTTGTCAACGGAAGGGAGTGCCAACAGCATACACATTTCTATTATAAAAGGCAGAATCGGTTTTATTTTCCTGTACTCAAAGCTCTTGGGAAGGAGAGGGGCGATCGCAAGAAAAACAAGTTGTCAACGCAAGAGAGTGCCAACAGCATACACATTTCTAATATAAAAGGCAGAATTGGTTTTATTTTCCTGTACTCAAAGCTCTTGGGAAGTAGAGGGGCGATCGCAAGAAAAACGAGTTGTCAACGGAAGGGAGTGCTAACAGCATATTCATTTCTAATATAAAAGGCAGAATCGGTTTTATTTTTCTGTACTCAAAGCTCTTGGGAAGGAGAGGGGCGATCGCAAGAAAAACAAGTTGTCAACGCAAGGGAGTGCCAACAGCATACACATTTCTAATATAAAAGGTAGAATTGGTTTTATTTTCCTGTACTCAAAGCTTTTGGGAATGAGAGGGGCGATCGCAAGAAAATCAAGTTGTCAACGGAAAGGAGTGCCAACAGCATACACATTTCTAATATAAAAGGCAGAATCGGTTTTATTTTCCTGTACTCAAAGCTCTTGGGAAGGAGAGGGGCGATCGCAAGAAAAACAAGTTGTCAACGCAAGGGAGTGCCAACAGCATACACATTTCTAATATAAAAGGTAGAATTGGTTTTATTTTCTTGTACTCAAAGCTTTTGGGAATGAGAGGGGCGATCTCAAGAAAACCAAGTCGTCAACGGAAGGGAGTGCCAACAGCATACACATTTCTAATATAAAAGGCAGAATCGGTTTTATTTTCCTGTACTCAAAGCTCTTGGGAAGGAGAGGGGCGGTCGCAAGAAAAACAAGTTGTCAACGGGAGGGGGTGCCAACATCATACACATTTCTAATATAAAAGGCAGAATCGGTTTTTTTTCCTGTACTCAAAGCTCTTGAAAAAGAGGGGCGATCACAAGAAAAACAAGTTGTCTACGGGAGGGAGTGCCAGCAGTATACACATTTCTATTATAAAAGGCAGAATCGGTTTTATTTTCCTGTACTCAAAGCTATTGGGAAGGAGAGGGGCGATCGCAAGGAAAACAAGTTGTCAACGGGAGGGAGTGCCAGCAGCATACACATTTCTAATATAAAAAGCAGAATCGGTTTTATTTTCCTGTATTCAAAGCTCTTGGGAAGGAGAGGGGCGATCGCAAGAAAAACAAGTTGTCAACGGGAGGGTGTGCCAACAGCATACACATTTCTAATATAAAAGGCAGAATCGGTTTTATTTTCCTGTACTCAAAGCTCTTTGGAAGGAGAGGGGCGATCGCAAGAAAAACAAGTTGTCAACGGAAGGGAGTGCCAACAGCATACACTTTTCTAATAGAAAAGGCAGAATCGGTTTTATTTTCCTGTACTCAAAGCTCTTGGGAAAGAGAGGGGCGATCGCAAGAAAAACAAGTTGTCAACGGAAGGGAGTGCCAACAGCATACATATTTCTAATATAAAAGGCAGAATCGGCTTTATTTTTCTGTACTCAAAGCTCTTGGGAAGGATAGGGGCGATCGCAAAAAAAACAAGTTGTCAACGGAAGGGAGTGGCAATAGCATACACATTTCTAATATAAAAGGCAGAATCGGTTTTATTTTCCTCTACTCAAAGCTCTTGGAAAGGAGAGGGGCGATCGCAAGAAAAACAAGTTTTCAACGGGAGGGAGTGCCAACAGCATACACATTTCTAATATAAAAGGCAGAATCGGTTTTATTTTCCTGTACTCAAAGCTCTTGGGAAGGAGAGGGGCGATCGCAAGAAAAACAAGTTGTCAACGGAAGGGAGTGGCAACAGCATACACATTTCTAATATTAAAGGCAGAATCGGTTTTATTTTCCTGTACTCAAAGCTCTTTGGAAGGAGAGGGGCGATCGCAAGAAAAACAAGTTGTCAACGGAAGGGAGTGCCAACAGCATACACTTTTCTAATAGAAAAGGCAGAATCGGTTTTATTTTCCTGTACTCAAAGCTCTTGGGAAGGAGAGGGGCGATCGCAAGAAAAACAAGTTGTCAACGGAAGGGAGTGCCAGCAGCATACACATTTCTAATATAAAAGGCAGAATCGATTTTATTTTCCTGTACTCAAAGCTCCTGGGAAGGAGAGGGGCGATCGCAAGAAAAACAAGTTGTCAACGGAAGGGAGTGCCAACAGCATACACATTTCTAATATAAAAAGCAGAATCGGTTTTATTTTCCTGTACTCAAAGCTCCTGGGAAAGAGAGGGGCGATCTCAAGAAAACCAAGTTGTCAACGGAAGGGAGTGCCAACAACATACACATTTCTAATATAAAAGGCAGAATCGGTTTTATTTTCCTGTACTCAAAGCTCTTGGGAAGGAGAGGGGCGGTCGCAATAAAAACAAGTGGTCAAAAGGAGAGGGTACCAACATCATACACATTTCTAATATAAAAGGCAGAATTGGTTTTATTTTCCTGTACTCAAAGCTCTTGGAAAAAGAGGGGCGATCACAAGAAAAACAAGTTGTCTACGGGAGGGAGTGCCAGCAGCATACACATTTCTAATATAAAAGGCAGAATCGATTTTATTTTCCTGTACTTAAAGCTATTGGGAAGGAGAGGGGCGATCGCAAGAAAAACAAGTTGTCAACGGAAGGGAGTGCCAACAGCATACACTTTTCTAATAGAAAAGGCAGAATCGGTTTTATTTTCCTGTACTCAAAGCTCTTGGGAAGGAGAGGGGCGATCGCAAGAAAAACAAGTTGTCAACGGAAGGGAGTGCCAACAGCATACATATTTCTAATTTAAAAGGCAGAATCGGATTTATTTTCCTGTACTCAAAGCTCCTGGGAAGGAGAGGGGCGATCTCAAGAAAACCAAGTTGTCAACGGAAGGGAGTGCCAACAACATACACATTTCTAATATAAAAGGCAGAATGGGTTTTATTTTCCTGTACTCAAAGCTCTTGGGAAGGAGAGGGGCGATCGCAAGGAAAACAAGTTGTCAACGGAAGGGAGTGCCAACAACATACACATTTCTAATATAAAAGGCAGAATGGGTTTTATTTTCCTGTACTCAAAGCTCTTGGGAAGGAGAGGGGCGATCGCAAGAAAAACAAGTTGTCAACGGAAGGGAGTGCCAACAGCATACACATTTCTAATATAAAAGGCAGAATCGGTTTTATTTTCCTGTACTCAAAGCTCTTGGGAAAGAGAGGGGCGATCTCAAGAAAACCAAGTTGTCAACGGAAGGGAGTGCCAACAACATACACATTTCTAATATAAAAGGCAGAATCGGTTTTATTTTCCTGTACTCAAAGCTCTTGGGAAGGAGAGGGGCGGTCGCAAGAAAAACAAGTGGTCAAAAGGAGGGGGTGCCAACATCATACACATTTCTAATATAAAAGGCAGAATTGGTTTTATTTTCCTGTACTCAAAGCTCTTGGAAAAAGAGGGGCGATCACAAGAAAAACAAGTTGTCTACGGGAGGGAGTGCCAGCAGCATACACATTTCTAATATAAAAGGCAGAATCGATTTTATTTTCCTGTACTCAAAGCTATTGGGAAGGAGAGGGGCGATCGCAAGGAAAACAAGTTGTCAACGGAAGGGAGTGCCAACAGCATACACATTTCTAATATAAAAAGCAGAATCGGTTTTATTTTCCTGTACTCAAAGCTCTTGGGAATGAGAGGGGCGATCTCAAGAAAAACAAGTTTTCAACGGAAGGGGGTGCCAACAGCATACACATTTCTAATATAAAAGGCAGAATCGGTTTTATTTTCCTGTACCCAAAGCTCTTGGGAAGGAGAGGGGCGATCTCAAGAAAACCAAGTTGTCAACGGAAGGGAGTGCCAACAGCATACACATTTCTAATATAAAAGGCAGAATTGGTTTTATTTTCCTGTACTCAAAGCTCTTGGGAAGGAGAGGGGCGGTCGCAAGAAAAACAAGTTGTCAACGGGAGGGGGTGCCAACATCAGACACATTTCTAATATAAAAGGCAGAATCGGTTTTATTTTCCTGTACTCAAAGCTCTTGGAAAAAGAGGGGCGATCACAAGAAAAACAAGTTGTCTACGGGAGGGAGTGCCAGCAGCATACACATTTCTATTATAAAAGGCAGAATCGGTTTTATTTTCCTGTACTCAAAGCTATTGGGAAGGAGAGGGGCGATCGCAAGGAAAACAAGTTGTCAACGGGAGGGAGTGCCAACAGCATTCACATTTCTAATATAAAAAGCAGAATCGGTTTTATTTTCCTGTACTCAAAGCTCTTTGGAAAGAGAGGGGCGATCGCAAGAAAAACAAGTTGTCAACGGAAGGGAGTGCCAACAGCATACACTTTTCTAATAGAAAAGGCAGAATCGGTTTTATTTTCCTGTACTCAAAGCTCTTGGAAAAAGAGGGGCGATCACAAGAAAAACAAGTTGTCTACGGGAGGGAGTGCCAGCAGCATACACATTTCTATTATAAAAGGCAGAATCGGTTTTATTTTCCTGTACACAAAGCTATTGGGAAGGAGAGGGGCGATCGCAAGAAAAACAAGTTGTCAACGGGAGGGTGTGCCAACAGCATACACATTTCTAATATAAAAGGCAGAATCGGTTTTATTTTCCTGTACACAAAGCTCTTTGGAAGGAGAGGGGCGATCGCAAGAAAAACAAGTTGTCAACGGAAGGGAGTGCCAACAGCATACACTTTTCTAATAGAAAAGGCAGAATCGGTTTTATTTTCCTGTACTCAAATCTCTTGGGTAGGAGAGGGGCGATCGCAAGAAAAACAAGTTGTCAACGGAAGGGAGTGCCAACAGCATACATATTTTTAATATAAAAGGCAGAATCGGCTTTATTTTTCTGTACTCAAAGCTCTTGGGAATGATAGGGGCGATCGCAAAAAAAACAAGTTGTCAACGGAAGGGAGTGCCAATATCATACACATTTCTAATATAAAAGGCAGAATCGGTTTTATTCTCCTCTACTCAAAGCTCTTGGGAAGGAAAGGGGCGATCGCAAGAAAAACAAGTTTTCAACGGGAGGGAGTGCCAACAGCATACACATTTCTAATATAAAAGGAAGAATCGGTTTTATTTTCCTGTACTCAAAGCTCTTGGCAAGGAGAGGGGCCATCGCAAGAAAAACAAGTTGTCAACGGAAGGAAATGCCAACAGCATACACATTTCTAATATAAAAGGCAGAATCGGTTCTATTTTCCTGAACTCAAAGCTCTTGGGAAGGAGAGGGGCGATCGCAAGAAAAACAAGTTGCCAACGGAAAGGAGTGCCAACAGCATACACATTTCTAATATAAAAGGCAGAATCGGTTTTATTTTCCTGTACTCAAAGCTCTTGGGAAGGAGAGGGGCAATCGCAAGAAAAACAAGTTGTCAACGCTAGGGAGTGCCAACAGCATACACATTTCTAATATAAAAGGCGGAATCGGTTTTATTTTCCTGTACTCAAAGCTCTTGGGAAGGAGAAGGGCGATCACAAGAAAAACAAGTTGTCAACGGAGGGAGTGCCAACAGCATACACATTTTAAATATAAAAGGCAGAATCGCTTTTATTTTCCTGAAATTAAAGCTCTTGGAAAGAGAGGGGCGATCAGAAGAAAAACAAGTTGTCTACGGGAGGGAGTGCCAACAGCATACACATTTCTAATATAAAAGGCAGAATCGGTTTTATTTTCCTGTACTCAAAGCTCTTGGGAAGGAGAGGGGCGATCGCAAGAAAAACAAGTTGTCAACGGAAGGGAGTGCCAACAGCATAAACATTTCTAATATAAAAGGCAGAATCGCTTTTATTTTCCTGAAATTAAAGCTCTTGGAAAGAGAGGGGCGATCAGAAGGAAAACAAGTTGTCTACGGGAGGGAGTGCCAACAGCATAGACATTTCTAATATAAAAGGCAGAATCGGTTTTATTTTCCTGTTCTGAAAGCTCTTAGGAAAGAGAGGGGCTACCGCAAGAAAAAAAAGTTGTCTACGCAAGGGAGTGCCAACAGCATACACATTTCTAATATAAAAGGCAGAATCGGTTTTATTTTCCTGTACTCAAAGCTCTTGGGAAAGAGAGGGGCGATCACAAGAAAAACAAGTTGTCAACGGGAGGGGTGCCAACAGCATACCCATTTCTAACATAAAAGGCAGAATCGGTTTTATTTTCCTGTACTCAAAGCTCTTGGAAAGGAGAGGGCCGATCACAAGAAAAACAAGTTGTCAACGGGAGGGAGTGCCAAAAGCATACACATTTCTAATATAAAAGGCAGAATCGGTTTTATTTTCCTGTACTAGAAGCTCTTGAGGGGCGATCGCAAGAAAAACAAGTTGTCAACGGAAGGGAGTGCCAACAGCATACACATTTCTATTATAAAAGGCAGAATCGGTTTTATTTTCCTGTACTCAAAGCTCTTGGGAGGGAGAGGGGCGATCGCAAGAAAAACAAGTTGTCAACGCAAGAGAGTGCCAACAGCATACACATTTCTAATATAAAAGGCAGAATTGGTTTTATTTTCCTGTACTCAAAGCTCTTGGGAAGTAGAGGGGCGATCGCAAGAAAAACGAGTTGTCAACGGAAGGGAGTGCTAACAGCATATTCATTTCTAATATAAAAGGCAGAATCGGTTTTATTTTTCTGTACTCAAAGCTCTTGGGAAGGAGAGGGGCGATCGCAAGAAAAACAAGTTGTCAACGCAAGGGAGTGCCAACAGCATACACATTTCTAATATAAAAGGTAGAATTGGTTTTATTTTCCTGTACTCAAAGCTTTTGGGAATGAGAGGGGCGATCGCAAGAAAATCAAGTTGTCAACGGAAAGGAGTGCCAACAGCATACACATTTCTAATATAAAAGGCAGAATCGGTTTTATTTTCCTGTACTCAAAGCTCTTGGGAAGGAGAGGGGCGATCGCAAGAAAAACAAGTTGTCAACGCAAGGGAGTGCCAACAGCATACACATTTCTAATATAAAAGGTAGAATTGGTTTTATTTTCTTGTACTCAAAGCTTTTGGGAATGAGAGGGGCGATCTCAAGAAAACCAAGTCGTCAACGGAAGGGAGTGCCAACAGCATACACATTTCTAATATAAAAGGCAGAATCGGTTTTATTTTCCTGTACTCAAAGCTCTTGGGAAGGAGAGGGGCGGTCGCAAGAAAAACAAGTTGTCAACGGGAGGGGGTGCCAACATCATACACATTTCTAATATAAAAGGCAGAATCGGTTTTATTTTCCTGTACTCAAAGCTCTTGAAAAAGAGGGGCGATCACAAGAAAAACAAGTTGTCTACGGGAGGGAGTGCCAGCAGTATACACATTTCTATTATAAAAGGCAGAATCGGTTTTATTTTCCTGTACTCAAAGCTATTGGGAAGGAGAGGGGCGATCGCAAGGAAAACAAGTTGTCAACGGGAGGGAGTGCCAGCAGCATACACATTTCTAATATAAAAAGCAGAATCGGTTTTATTTTCCTGTATTCAAAGCTCTTGGGAAGGAGAGGGGCGATCGCAAGAAAAACAAGTTGTCAACGGGAGGGTGTGCCAACAGCATACACATTTCTAATATAAAAGGCAGAATCGGTTTTATTTTCCTGTACTCAAAGCTCTTTGGAAGGAGAGGGGCGATCGCAAGAAAAACAAGTTGTCAACGGAAGGGAGTGCCAACAGCATACACTTTTCTAATAGAAAAGGCAGAATCGGTTTTATTTTCCTGTACTCAAAGCTCTTGGGAAAAAGAGGGGCGATCGCAAGAAAAACAAGTTGTCAACGGAAGGGAGTGCCAACAGCATACATATTTCTAATATAAAAGGCAGAATCGGCTTTATTTTTCTGTACTCAAAGCTCTTGGGAAGGATAGGGGCGATCGCAAAAAAAACAAGTTGTCAACGGAAGGGAGTGGCAATAGCATACACATTTCTAATATAAAAGGCAGAATCGGTTTTATTTTCCTCTACTCAAAGCTCTTGGGAAGGAGAGGGGCGATCGCAAGAAAAACAAGTTTTCAACGGGAGGGAGTGCCAACAGCATACACATTTCTAATATAAAAGGCAGAATCGGTTTTATTTTCCTGTACTCAAAGCTCTTGGGAAGGAGAGGGGCGATCGCAAGAAAAACAAGTTGTCAACGGAAGGGAGTGGCAACAGCATACACATTTCTAATATTAAAGGCAGAATCGGTTTTATTTTCCTGTACTCAAAGCTCTTTGGAAGGAGAGGGGCGATCGCAAGAAAAACAAGTTGTCAACGGAAGGGAGTGCCAACAGCATACACTTTTCTAATAGAAAAGGCAGAATCGGTTTTATTTTCCTGTACTCAAAGCTCTTGGGAAGGAGAGGGGCGATCGCAAGAAAAACAAGTTGTCAACGGAAGGGAGTGCCAGCAGCATACACATTTCTAATATAAAAGGCAGAATCGATTTTATTTTCCTGTACTCAAAGCTCCTGGGAAGGAGAGGGGCGATCGCAAGAAAAACAAGTTATCAACGGAAGGGAGTGCCAACAGCATACACATTTCTAATATAAAAAGCAGAATCGGTTTTATTTTCCTGTACTCAAAGCTCCTGGGAAAGAGAGGGGCGATCTCAAGAAAACCAAGTTGTCAACGGAAGGGAGTGCCAACAACATACACATTTCTAATATAAAAGGCAGAATCGGTTTTATTTTCCTGTACTCAAAGCTCTTGGGAAGGAGAGGGGCGGTCGCAATAAAAACAAGTGGTCAAAAGGAGAGGGTACCAACATCATACACATTTCTAATATAAAAGGCAGAATTGGTTTTATTTTCCTGTACTCAAAGCTCTTGGAAAAAGAGGGGCGATCACAAGAAAAACAAGTTGTCTACGGGAGGGAGTGCCAGCAGCATACACATTTCTAATATAAAAGGCAGAATCGATTTTATTTTCCTGTACTTAAAGCTATTGGGAAGGAGAGGGGCGATCGCAAGAAAAACAAGTTGTCAACGGGAGGGTGTGCCAACAGCATACACATTTCTAATATAAAAGGCAGAATCGGTTTTATTTTCCTGTACTCAAAGCTCTTTGGAAGGAGAGGGGCGATCGCAAGAAAAACAAGTTGTCAACGGAAGGGAGTGCCAACAGTATACACTTTTCTAATAGAAAAGGCAGAATCGGTTTTATTTTCCTGTACTCAAAGCTCTTGGGAAGGAGAGGGGCGATCGCAAGAAAAACAAGTTGTCAACGGAAGGGAGTGCCAACAGCATACACTTTTCTAATAGAAAAGGCAGAATCGGTTTTATTTTCCTGTACTCAAAGCTCTTGGGAAGGAGAGGGGCGATCGCAAGAAAAACAAGTTGTCAACGGAAGGGAGTGCCAACAGCATACATATTTCTAATTTAAAAGGCAGAATCGGATTTATTTTCCTGTACTCAAAGCTCCTGGGAAGGAGAGGGGCGATCTCAAGAAAACCAAGTTGTCAACGGAAGGGAGTGCCAACAACATACACATTTCTAATATAAAAGGCAGAATGGGTTTTATTTTCCTGTACTCAAAGCTCTTGGGAAGGAGAGGGGCGATCGCAAGGAAAACAAGTTGTCAACGGAAGGGAGTGCCAACAACATACACATTTCTAATATAAAAGGCAGAATGGGTTTTATTTTCCTGTACTCAAAGCTCTTGGGAAGGAGAGGGGCGATCGCAAGAAAAACAAGTTGTCAACGGAAGGGAGTGCCAACAGCATACACATTTCTAATATAAAAGGCAGAATCGGTTTTATTTTCCTGTACTCAAAGCTCTTGGGAAAGAGAGGGGCGATCTCAAGAAAACCAAGTTGTCAACGGAAGGGAGTGCCAACAACATACACATTTCTAATATAAAAGGCAGAATCGGTTTTATTTTCCTGTACTCAAAGCTCTTGGGAAGGAGAGGGGCGGTCGCAAGAAAAACAAGTGGTCAAAAGGAGGGGGTGCCAACATCATACACATTTCTAATATAAAAGGCAGAATTGGTTTTATTTTCCTGTACTCAAAGCTCTTGGAAAAAGAGGGGCGATCACAAGAAAAACAAGTTGTCTACGGGAGGGAGTGCCAGCAGCATACACATTTCTAATATAAAAGGCAGAATCGATTTTATTTTCCTGTACTCAAAGCTATTGGGAAGGAGAGGGGCGATCGCAAGGAAAACAAGTTGTCAACGGAAGGGAGTGCCAACAGCATACACATTTCTAATATAAAAAGCAGAATCGGTTTTATTTTCCTGTACTCAAAGCTCTTGGGAATGAGAGGGGCGATCTCAAGAAAAACAAGTTTTCAACGGAAGGGGGTGCCAACAGCATACACATTTCTAATATAAAAGGCAGAATCGGTTTTATTTTCCTGTACCCAAAGCTCTTGGGAAGGAGAGGGGCGATCTCAAGAAAACCAAGTTGTCAACGGAAGGGAGTGCCAACAGCATACACATTTCTAATATAAAAGGCAGAATTGGTTTTATTTTCCTGTACTCAAAGCTCTTGGGAAGGAGAGGGGCGGTCGCAAGAAAAACAAGTTGTCAACGGGAGGGGGTGCCAACATCAGACACATTTCTAATATAAAAGGCAGAATCGGTTTTATTTTCCTGTACTCAAAGCTCTTGGAAAAAGAGGGGCGATCACAAGAAAAACAAGTTGTCTACGGGAGGGAGTGCCAGCAGCATACACATTTCTATTATAAAAGGCAGAATCGGTTTTATTTTCCTGTACTCAAAGCTATTGGGAAGGAGAGGGGCGATCGCAAGGAAAACAAGTTGTCAACGGGAGGGAGTGCCAACAGCATTCACATTTCTAATATAAAAAGCAGAATCGGTTTTATTTTCCTGTACTCAAAGCTCTTTGGAAAGAGAGGGGCGATCGCAAGAAAAACAAGTTGTCAACGGAAGGGAGTGCCAACAGCATACACTTTTCTAATAGAAAAGGCAGAATCGGTTTTATTTTCCTGTACTCAAAGCTCTTGGAAAAAGAGGGGCGATCACAAGAAAAACAAGTTGTCTACGGGAGGGAGTGCCAGCAGCATACACATTTCTATTATAAAAGGCAGAATCGGTTTTATTTTCCTGTACACAAAGCTATTGGGAAGGAGAGGGGCGATCGCAAGAAAAACAAGTTGTCAACGGGAGGGTGTGCCAACAGCATACACATTTCTAATATAAAAGGCAGAATCGGTTTTATTTTCCTGTACACAAAGCTCTTTGGAAGGAGAGGGGCGATCGCAAGAAAAACAAGTTGTCAACGGAAGGGAGTGCCAACAGCATACACTTTTCTAATAGAAAAGGCAGAATCGGTTTTATTTTCCTGTACTCAAATCTCTTGGGTAGGAGAGGGGCGATCGCAAGAAAAACAAGTTGTCAACGGAAGGGAGTGCCAACAGCATACATATTTTTAATATAAAAGGCAGAATCGGCTTTATTTTTCTGTACTCAAAGCTCTTGGGAATGATAGGGGCGATCGCAAAAAAAACAAGTTGTCAACGGAAGGGAGTGCCAATATCATACACATTTCTAATATAAAAGGCAGAATCGGTTTTATTCTCCTCTACTCAAAGCTCTTGGGAAGGAAAGGGGCGATCGCAAGAAAAACAAGTTTTCAACGGGAGGGAGTGCCAACAGCATACACATTTCTAATATAAAAGGCAGAATCGGTTTTATTTTCCTGTATTCAAAGCTCTTGGGAAGGAGAGGGGCGATCGCAAGAAAAACAAGTTGTCAACGGAAGGGAGTGCCAACAGCATACACATTTCTAATATAAAAGGCAGAATCGGTTTTATTTTCCTCTACTCAAAGCTCTTGGGAAGGAGAGGGGCGATCGCAAGAAAAACGAGTTGTCAACGGAAGGGTGTGTCAACAGCATACACATTTCTAATATGAAAGGCAGAATCGGTTTTATTTTCCTGTACTCAAAGCTCTTGGGAAAGAGAGGGGCGATCGCAAGAAAAACAAGTTGTCAACGGAAAGGAGTGCCAACAGCATACACATTTCTAATATAAAAGGCAGAATGGGTTTTGTTTTCCTGTACTCAAAGCTCTTGGGAAGGAGAGGGGCGATCGCAAGAAAAACAAGTTGTCAACGGAAGTTAGTGCCAACAGCATACACATTTCTAATATAAAATTCAGAATCGGTTTTATTTTCCTGTACTCAAAGCTCCTGGGAAGGAGAGGGGCGATCTCAAGAAAACCAAGTTGTCAACGGAAGGGAGTGCCAACAACATACACATTTCTAATATAAAAGGCAGAATCAGTTTTATTTTCCTGTACTCAAAGCTCTTGGGAAGGAGAGGGGCGGTCGCAAGAAAAACAAGTGGTCAAAAGGAGGGGGTGCCAACATCATACACATTTCTAATATAAAAGGCAGAATTGGTTTTATTTTCCTGTACTCAAAGCTCTTGGAAAAAGAGGGGCGATCACAAGAAAAACAAGTTGTCTACGGGAGGGAGTGCCAGCAGCATACACATTTCTAATATAAAAGGCAGAATCGGTTTTATTTTCCTGTATTCAAAGCTCTTGGGAAGGAGAGGGGCGATCGCAAGAAAAACAAGTTGTCAACGGGAGGGTGTGCCAACAGCATACACATTTCTAATATAAAAGGCAGAATCGGTTTTATTTTCCTGTACTCAAAGCTCTTTGGAAGGAGAGGGCGATCGCAAGAAAAACAAGTTGTCAACGGAAGGGAGTGCCAACAGCATACATTTTCTAATAGAAAAGGCAGAATCGGTTTTATTTTCCTGTACGCAAAGCTCTTGGGAAGGAGAGGGGCGATCGCAAGAAAAACAAGTTGTCAACGGAAGGGAGTGCCAACAGCATACATATTTCTAATTTAAAAGGCAGAATCGGCTTTATTTTTCTGTATTCAAAGCTCTTGGGAAAGATAGGGGGGATCGCAAAAAAAACAAGTTGTCAACGGAAGGGAGTGCCAATAGCATACACATTTCTAATATAAAAGGCAGAATCGGTTTTATTTTCCTCTACTCAAAGCTCTTGGGAAGGAGAGAGGCGATCGCAAGAAAAACAAGTTTTCAACGGGAGGGAGTGCCAACAGCATACACATTTCTAATATAAAAGCCAGAATCGGTTTTATTTTCCTGTACTCAAAGCTCTTGGGAAGGAGAGGGGCGATCGCAAGAAAAACAAGTTGTCAACCGAAGGGAGTGCCAACAGCATACACATTTCTAATATAAAAGGCAGAATCGGTTTTATTTTCCTCTACTCAAAGCTCTTGGGAAGGAGAGTGGCGATCGCAAGAAAAACAAGTTGTCAACGGAAGGGAGTGCCAACAGCATTCACATTTCTAATATGAAATGCAGAATCGGTTTTATTTTCCTGTACTCAAAGCTCTTGGGAAGGAGAGGGGCGATCGCAAGAAAAACAAGTTGTCAACGGAAGGGAGAAACAACAGCTTACACATTTCTAATATAAAAGGCAGAATCGGTTTTATTTTCCTGTACTCAAAGCTCTTGGGAAAGAGAGGGGCGATCGCAAGAAAAACAAGTTGTCAACGGAAGGGAGTGCCAACAGCATACACATTTTTAATATAAAAGGCAGAATCGGTTTTATTTTCCTGTACTCAAAGCTCTTGGGAAGGAGAGGGGCGATCGCAAGAAAATCAAGTTGTCAACGGAAGGGAGTGCCAACAGCATACACATTTCTAATATAAAAGGCAGAATGGGTTTTATTTTCCTCTACTCAAAGCTCTTGGGAAGGAGAGGGGCGATCGCAAGAAAAACAAGTTGTCAACGGAAGGGAGTGCCAACAGCATACACATTTCTAATATAAAAGGCAGGTTCGGTTTTATTTTCCTATACTCAAAGCTCTTGGGAAGGAGAGGGGCTATCGCAAGAAAAACAAGTTTTCAACGGAAGGGAGTGCCAACAGCATACACATTTCTAATATAAAAGGCAGAATCGGTTTTATTTTCCTGTACTCAAAGCTCTTGGGAAAGAGAGGGGCGATCACAAGAAAAACAAGTTGTCAACGGGAGGGAGTGCCAAAAGCATACACATTTCGAATATAAAAGGCAGAACCGGTTTTATTTTCCTGTATTCAAAGCTTTTGGGAAGGAGAGGGGCGATCGCGAGAAAAACTAGTTGTCAACGGGAGGGTGTGCCAACAGCATTCACATTTTTAATATAAAAGGCAGAATCGGTTTTATTTTCCTGTACTAAAAGCTCTTGGGAAGGAGAGGGGCGATAGCAAGAAAAACATGTTGTCAACCGATAGGAGTGCCAACAGCATACACATTTCTAATATAAAAGGCAGAATCGGTTTTATTTTCCTGTACTTAAAGCTCTTGGGAAGGAGAGGGGCGATCGCAAGAAAAACAAGTTGTCAACGGGAGGGAGTGCCAACAGCATACACATTTCTAATATAAAAGGCAGAATCGGTTTTATTTTCCTGTACTCAAAGCTCTTGGAAAGGAGAGGCGCGATCGCAAGAAAAACATGTTGTCAACCGATAGGAGTGCCAACAGCATACACATTTCTAATATAAAAGGCAGAATCGGTTTTATTTTCCTGTACTTAAAGCTCTTGGGAAGGAGAGGGGCGATCGCAAGAAAAACAAGTTGTCAACGGGAGGGAGTGCCAGCAGCATACACATTTCTAATATAAAAGGCAGAATCGGTTTTATTTTCCTGTACTCAAAGCTCTTGGGAAGGAGAGGGGCGATCGCAAGAAAAGCAAGTTGTCAACGGGAGGGAGTGCCAACAGCATACACATTTCTAACATAAAAGGCAGAATCGGTTTTATTTTCCTGTACTTAAAGCTCTTGGAAAGGAGAAGGCCGATCACAAGAAAAACAAGTTGTCAACGGGAGGGAGTGCCAAAAGCATACACATTTCTAATATAAAAGGCAGAATCGGTTTTATTTTCCTGTACTAGAAGCTCTTGGGAAGGAGAGGGGCGATCGCAAGAAAAACAAGTTGTCAACGGAAGGGAGTGCCAACAGCATACACATTTCTAACATAAAAGGCAGAATCGGTTTTATTTTCCTGAAATTAAAACTCTTGGAAAGAGAGGGGCGATCACAAGAAAAACAAGTTGTCTACGGGAGGGAGTGCCAACTGCATACACATTTCTAATATAAAAGGCAGAGTCGGTTTTATTTTCCTGTACTCAAAGCTCTTGGGAAGGAGATTTGCGATCGCAAGAAAAACAAGTTGTCAACACAAGGGAGTGCCAACAGCATACACATTTCTAATAGAAAAGGCAGAATCGGTTTTATTTTCCTCTACTCAAAGCTCCTGGGAAGGAGAGGGGCGATCGCAAGAAAAACAAGTTGTCAACGGGAGGGAGTGCCAACAGCATACACATTTCTAATATAAAAGGCAGGATCGGTTTCATTTTCCTGTACTCAAAGCTCTTGGGAAGGAGAGGGGCGATCGCAAGAAAAACAAGTTGTCAACGGAAGGGAGTGCCAACAGCATACATATTTCTAATATAAAAGGCAGAATCGGTTTTATTTTCCTGTACTCAAAGCTCTTGGAAAGAGAGGGGCGATCACAAGAAAAACAAGTTGTCAACGCAAGGGAGTGCCAACAGCATACACATTTCTAATATAAAAGGCAGAATCGGTTTTATTTTCCTGTACTCAAAGCTCTTGGGAAAGAGAGGGGCGATCACAAGGAAAGCAAGTTGTCAACGGAGGGAGTGCCAACAGCATACCCATTTCTAACATAAAAGGCAGAATCGGTTTTATTTCCCTGAAATTAAAACTCTTGGAAAGAGAGGGGCGATCACAAGAAAAACAAGTTGTCTACGGGAGGGAGTGCCAACAGCATACACATTTCTAATATAAAAGGCAGAGTCGGTTTTATTTTCCTGTACTCAAAGCTCTTGGGAAGGAGAGGGTCGATCGCAAGAACAACAAGTTGTCAACGCAAGGGAGTGCCAACAGCATACACATTTCTAATAGAAAAGGCAGAATCGGTTTTATTTTCCTGTACTCAAAGCTCTTGGGAAGGAGAGGGGCGATGGCAAGAAAAACAAGTTGTCAACGGAAGGGAGTGCCAACAGCATACACATTTCTAATAGAAAAGGCAGAATCGGTTTTATTTTCCTGTACTCAAAGCTCTTGGGAAGGAGAGGGGCGATCGCAAGAAAAACAAGTTGTCAACGGGAGGGAGTGCCAACAGCATACACATTTCTAATATAAAAGGCAGAATCGGTTTTATTTTCCTGTACTCAAAGCTCTTGGGAAGGAGAGGGGCGATCGCAAGAAAAACAAGTTGTCAGCGGGAGGGAGTGCCAACAGCATACACATTTCTAATATAAAAGGCAGAATCGGTTTCATTTTCCTGTACTCAAAGCTGTTGGGAAGGATAGGGGCGATCGCAAGAAAAACAAGTTGTCAACGGAACGGAGTGCCAACAGCATACATATTTCTAATATAAAAGGCAGAATCGGTTTTATTTTCCTGTACTCAAAGCTCTTGGAAAGAGAGGGGCGATCACAAGAAAAACAAGTTGTCAACGCAAGGGAGTGCCAACAGCATACACATTTTTAATATAAAAGGCAGAATCGGTTTTATTTTCCTGTACTCAAAGCTTTTGAGAAAGAGAGGGGCGATCACAAGAAAAACAAGTTGTCAACGGGAGGGAGTGCCAACAGCATACCCATTTTTAACATAAAAGGCAGAATCGGTTTTATTTTCCTGAAATTAAAACTCTTGGAAAGAATGGGGCGATCACAAGAAAAACAAGTTGTCTACGGGAGGGAGTGCCAACAGCATACACATTTCTAATATAAAAGGCAGAGTCGGTTTTATTTTCCTGTACTCAAAGCTCTTGGGAAGGAGAGGGTCGATCGCAAGAACAACAAGTTGTCAACGCAAGGGAGTGCCAACAGCATACACATTTCTAATAGAAAAGGCAGAATCGGTTTTATTTTCCTGTACTCAAAGCTCTTGGGAAGGAGAGGGGCGATGGCAAGAAAAACAAGTTGTCAACGGAAGGGAGTGCCAACAGCATACACATTTCTAATAGAAAAGGCAGAATCGGTTTTATTTTCCTGTACTCAAAGCTCTTGGGAAGGAGAGGGGCGATCGCAAGAAAAACAAGTTGTCAACGGGAGGGAGTGCCAACAGCATACACATTTCTAATATAAAAGACAGAATCGGTTTTATTTTCCTGTACTCAAAGCTCTTGGGAAGGAGATGGGCGATCGCAAGAAAAACAAGTTGTCAACGGGAGGGAGTGCCAACAGCATACACATTTCTAATATAAAAAGCAGAATCGGTTTTATTTTTCTGTACTCAAAACTCTTGGGAAGGAGAGGGGCGATCGCAAGAAAAACAAGTTGTCAACGGAAGGGAGTGCCAACAGCATACATATTTTTAATATAAAAGGCAGAATCGGTTTTATTTTCCTGTACTCAAAGCTCTTGGAAAGAGAGGGGCGATCACAAGAAAAACAAGTTGTCAACGCAAGGGAGTGCCAACAGCATACACATTTCTAATATAAAAGGCAGAATCGGTTTTGTTTTCCTGTACTCAAAGCTCTTGGGAAAGAGAGGGGCGATCACAAGAAAAACAAGTTGTCAACGGGAGGGAGTGCCAACAGCATACCCATTTCTAACATAAAAGGCAGAATCGGTTTTATTTTTCTGTACTCAAAACTCTTGGGAAGGAGAGGGGCGATCGCAAGAAAAACAAGTTGTCAACGGGCGGGAGTGCCAACAGCATACACATTTCTAATATAAAAGGCAGAATCGGTTTTATTTTCCTGTACTCAAAGCTCTTGGGAAGGAGAGGGGCGATCGCAAGAAAAACAAGTTGTCAACAGGAGGGAGTGCCAACAGCATACACATTTCTAATTTAAAAGGCAGAATCGGTTTCATTTTCCTGTACTCAAAGCTGTTGGGAAGGAGAGGGGCGATCGCAAGAAAAACAAGTTTTCAACGGAAGGGAGTGCCAACAGCATACATATTTTTAATATAAAGGCAGAATCGGTTTTATTTTCCTGTACTCAAAGCTCTTGGAAAGAGAGGGGCGATCACAAGAAAAACAAGTTGTCAACGCAAGGGAGTGCCAACAGCATACACATTTCTAATATAAAAGGCAGAATCGGTTTTGTTTTCCTGTACTCAAAGCTCTTGGAAAGAGAGGGGCGATCACAAGAAAAACAAGTTGTCAACGGGAGGGAGTGCCAACAGCATACCCATTTCTAACATAAAAGGCAGAATCGGTTTTATTTTCCTGAAATTAAAGCTCTTGGAAAGAGAGGGGCGATCACAAGAAAAACAAGTTGTCTACGGGAGGGAGTGCCAACAGCATACACATTTCTAATATAAAAGGCAGAGTCGGTTTTATTTTCCTGTACTCAAAGCTCTTGGGAAGGAGAGGGTCGATCGCAAGAACAACAAGTTGTCAACGCAAGGGAGTGCCAACAGCATACACATTTCTAATAGAAAAGGCAGAATCGGTTTTATTTTCCTGTACTCAAAGCTCTTGGGAAGGAGAGGGGCGATGGCAAGAAAAACAAGTTGTCAACGGAAGGGAGTGCCAACAGCATACACATTTCTAATAGAAAAGGCAGAATCGGTTTTATTTTCCTGTACTCAAAGCTCTTGGGAAGGAGAGGGGCGATCGCAAGAAAAACAAGTTGTCAACGGAAGGGGGTGCCAACAGCATACCCATTTCTAACAAAAAAGGCAGAATCGGTTTTATTTTCCTGAAATTAAAACTCTTGGAAAGAGAGGGGCGATCACAAGAAAAACAAGTTGTCTACGGGAGGGAGTGCCAACAGCATACACATTTCTAATATAAAAGGCAGGATCGGTTTCATTTTCCTGTACTCAAAGCTCTTGGGAAGGAGAGGGGCGATCGCAAGAAAAACAAGTTGTCAACGGAAGGGAGTGCCAACAGCATACATATTTCTAATATAAAAGGCAGAATCGGTTTTATTTTCCTGTACTCAAAGCTCTTGGAAAGAGAGGGGCGATCACAAGAAAAACAAGTTGTCAACGCAAGGGAGTGCCAACAGCATACACATTTCTAATATAAAAGGCAGAATCGGTTTTATTTTCCTGTACTCAAAGCTCTTGGGAAAGAGAGGGGCGATCACAAGAAAAACAAGTTGTCAACGGGAGGGAGTGCCAACAGCATACCCATTTCTAACATAAAAGGCAGAATCGGTTTTATTTCCCTGAAATTAAAACTCTTGGAAAGAGAGGGGCGATCACAAGAAAAACAAGTTGTCTACGGGAGGGAGTGCCAACAGCATACACATTTCTAATATAAAAGGCAGAGTCGGTTTTATTTTCCTGTACTCAAAGCTCTTGGGAAGGAGAGGGTCGATCGCAAGAACAACAAGTTGTCAACGCAAGGGAGTGCCAACAGCATACACATTTCTAATAGAAAAGGCAGAATCGGTTTTATTTTCCTGTACTCAAAGCTCTTGGGAAGGAGAGGGGCGATGGCAAGAAAAACAAGTTGTCAACGGAAGGGAGTGCCAACAGCATACACATTTCTAATAGAAAAGGCAGAATCGGTTTTATTTTCCTGTACTCAAAGCTCTTGGGAAGGAGAGGGGCGATCGCAAGAAAAACAAGTTGTCAACGGGAGGGAGTGCCAATAGCATACACATTTCTAATATAAAAGACAGAATCGGTTTTATTTTCCTGTACTCAAAGCTCTTGGGAAGGAGAGGGGCGATCGCAAGAAAAACAAGTTGTCAACGGGAGGGAGTGCCAACAGCATACACATTTCTAATATAAAAAGCAGAATCGGTTTTATTTTTCTGTACTCAAAACTCTTGGGAAGGAGAGGGGCAATCGCAAGAAAAACAAGTTGTCAACGGGCGGGAGTGCCAACAGCATACACATTTCTAATATAAAAGGCAGAATCTGTTTTATTTTCCTGTACTCAAAGCTCTAGGGAAGGAGAGGGGCGATCGCAAGAAAAACAAGTTGTCAACGGAAGGGAGTGCCAACAGCCTACACATTTCTAATATAAAAGGCAGAATCGGTTTTATTTTCCTGTACTCAAAGCTCTTGGGAAGGAGAGGGGCTATCGCAAGAAAAACAAGTTGTCGACGGAAGGGAGTGCCAACAGCATACCCATTTCTAACATAAAAGGCAGAATCGGTTTTATTTCCCTGAAATTAAAACTCTTGGAAAGAGAGGGGCGATCACAAGAAAAACAAGTTGTCTACGGGAGGGAGTGCCAACAGCATACACATTTCTAACATAAAAGGCAGAATCGGTTTTATTTCCCTGAAATTAAAACTCTTGGAAAGAGAGGGGCGATCACAAGAAAAACAAGTTGTCTACGGGAGGGAGTGCCAACAGCATACCCATTTCTAACATAAAAGGCAGAATCGGTTTTATTTCCCTGAAATTAAAACTCTTGGAAAGAGAGGGGCGATCACAAGAAAAACAAGTTGTCTACGGGAGGGAGTGCCAACAGCATACACATTTCTAATATAAAAGGCAGAGTCGGTTTTATTTTCCTGTACTCAAAGCTCTTGGGAAGGAGAGGGTCGATCGCAAGAACAACAAGTTGTCAACGCAAGGGAGTGCCAACAGCATTCACATTTCTAATAGAAAAGGCAGAATCGGTTTTATTTTCCTGTACTCAAAGCTCTTGGGAAGGAGAGGGGCGATGGCAAGAAAAACAAGTTGTCAACGGAAGGGAGTGCCAACAGCATACACATTTCTAATAGAAAAGGCAGAATCGGTTTTATTTTCCTGTACTCAAAGCTCTTGGGAAGGAGAGGGGCGATCGCAAGAAAAACAAGTTGTCAACGGGAGGGAGTGCCAACAGCATACACATTTCTAATATAAAAGGCAGAATCGGTTTCATTTTCCTGTACTCAAAGCTGTTGGGAAGGAGAGGGGCGATCGCAAGAAAAACAAGTTGTCAACGGAAGGGAGTGCCAACAGCATACATATTTCTAATATAAAAGGCAGAATCGGTTTTATTTTCCTGTACTCAAAGCTCTTGGGAAGGAGATGGGCGATCGCAAGAAAAACAAGTTGTCAACGAGAGGGAGTGCCAACAGCATACACATTTTTTATACAGGGTGATTCAAAAATCGATCACGAAACTTAAGGGGGTGGTTCTACTTGACAAAATAAGGGTAGAGCTTCATATAATTTTTTTTCAAAATGTCATTCGTTTTCGAGTTACAAGCCGTCCAAGTTCAAGTTTTTATTTTTTTTTTTTGAATTACTCGCTTACAGGAAAACCGATTTGACTAATATTTGAAAGATAGGCTAAGTCTTCTGCGCTTCATCATCTTAGTAACAATTCACATTGATTGTTTGCCGCTAGAGGGCACTTTACCTACATTGAAAATTGTTTTTTTGTCACAATTTTTTAGTGTTGACAGCTACAGTAGTTTTTGGCATAATTTCTGAAAGACTGATGCCAGGCCTTTAAAACATTTGCTCTTTATTTACATCGCTAAACCCAACGGTTTAGACGTAAATCACCCTTAAAAATTAAGTGGTAAATTTACTTTTCTCATTTCATTACCACCAGCTACCAGGTAAATAGCTATCAAAGTATACTAGAGCTGTCAGTTTAACATCAAATAAATTCGCTTTTTAAACTATTTAATTTATAATCTTAAAATAACTAATAATGGCTAATCACCAATATTCAAATATCGAATATTGTGATATCCATTTTTGTTATGGAAAAGCAAATGGTAATGCAGAGTTGGCAAGAAGATATTATATGGAGAGTTATCCGGAAAGAAATATCCCTCATGTTCAAACATTTTCCAGTGTGCACAGGAGGCTTGCGGAATGTGGTTCCTTTAAAAGTTATAATGGAAATAGGGGAAGACATAGAACTGCTAGAAACGTGCAACAAGAAGAAAGAGTGCTTGAAATTATTGAAGATTATCCAGGTATTAGTACTAGAAAAATTGGGAATGAAGTGCGGCTCTGTCAGGCTAGTTCATGGAGGATACTAAGAGAAGAACAACTCTACCCGTTTCATTCAAAAAAGGTGCAGGCTTTTTATGACGATGATCGGCCGAGACGGTTGGAAATGTGCAATCAGATCCTAGCTAAGTATGAACACGATTATCGATTAATTGGCGTCATATTATTCACTGACGAAGCTGGTTTCACTCGTGATGGCATAACAAATCTACACAACATCCACACATATGCTTACGAGAACCCAAACAATGTGGTAGAAACGAAACATCAGCGTAGATTTTCACTAAATGTGTGGGCAGGGATAATAGGAGATTACCTTATTGGTCCTCATTTCTTTGATGGCCCATTAACTGGTGACGTATACTTAGATTTTATCCAAAATCGTCTCCCATTGTATCTGGAAGATGTGCCATTGGAAGTAAGGGCCAACATGTGGATCCTCCAAGACGGAGCTCCGCCCCACTTTAGTATACGTGTCCGACAGTATTTGAATGCAACGTATCCTGAGCGATGGATAGGACGAAGTGGACCATTGGCATGGGCAGCGAGGTCACCAGACCTTAATCCTATGGATTTTTTCTTTTGGGGTCATTTAAAACAATTGGTGTACGATATTCCAGTAATCAACGTCGAGGATCTTCGCTTCAGGATAATCGAAAAGTGCCAAATTATTAAAGAAACACCAGGAATTTTTCATCGAGTTAGGCGACATTTTTTGAAGAGTGTTAGGAAATGTATGGAAGAAAATGGGGGACATTTTGAGAATCTTTTTTAGTTTGTTTAGTACTGTTTCATAAATTTTTATCAATTAAATGTATATCGCAATAATCCATAATATGAATATTTACTGATTAGCCATTATTAGTTATTTTAAGATTATAAATTAAATAGTTTAAAAAGCGAATTTATTTGATGTTAAACTGACAGCTCTAGTATACTTTGATAGCTATTTACCTGGTAGCTGGTGGTAATGAAATGAGAAAAGTAAATTTACCACTTAATTTTTAAGGGTGATTTACGTCTAAACCGTTGGGTTTAGCGATGTAAATAAAGAGCACCTTTTTTAAAGGCCTGGCATCAGTATTTCAGAAATTATGCCAAAAATTACTGTAGCTGTCAACACTAAAAAATTATGACAAAAAAACAATTTTCAATGTAGATAAAGGTTCCCTCTAGCGGCAAACAATCAATGTGAATTGTTACTAAAATGATGAAGCGCAGAAGACTTAGCCTATCTTTCAAATATTAGTCAAATCGGTTTTCCTGTAAGCGAGTAATTCAAAAAACAAAAAATAAAAACTTGAACTTGGACGGCTTGTAACTCGAAAACGAATGACATTTTGAAAAAAAAATTATATGAAGCTCTACCCTTATTTTGTCAAGTAGAATCACCCCCTTAAGTTTCGTGATCGATTTTTGAATCACCCTGTATATATATATATATATATATATATATATATATATATATATATATATATATATATATAAAGATGAGCCATTTTAAAAGACGCACGCAAACATCTTTCATGGGAAAACATAAATTAAAAAAAGTGTAGGAACGAAAGTTTTTTATTTTCGAAAGGAAAATCGAATAATGACATTCAATTTGACCATAGGCTTGACCTTTAATGCCATTTCAATAAAAAAAAATTGAACCGACTTTAAAAATGCTCTAAAAATGAAAAATAACTAAAAATTTTTGAAGCCGGCGCCAAACTAATACCTGATCAAACGTGATTCGCATATTTGTAATAGCTTTCTTGTTATAATTTCTATATATTAGTAGTTATTTATTTCAATTAGAAATAATTTGGCGCTGACTTCAAAAATTTCAATTTTATATAAAAATTTATAGTTATTTTTCACTTTTTAGAGCACTTTTAGAAGTCGATTCAATTTTTGAGACCCGTTGTATACGATCCCGAAAATCCCTCCATTTCAATTTTGGAGAAAATCGGACAAAATAGATTTTTTGTCCGCCATATTGTATCAGCCATATTGTATCCGCCATATTGAAAATTTTTTAAAATAATTTCAGATTCGTTGTGAACAACCTCGAAAATTTCCGCTTACCAGTTTTGGAGAAAATCGAACAAAATTAATTTTTTTGACCGCCATATTGTCAGCGCAATTTTGAATTTTATTACACCAATTTCGTCTACCAAAATATGGGACCACTGCAATAACTTCCTGAACATAATGTAAAAAATTTCACCCATCCGGAGTAATCGGTATATATACATAAAAAAAATACATAGTCAACGAATTGAGAATCCCTGTCTTCGATCATACTCTAGATTTAAACAACAATAGATTTGTCTGAAGGCTGTTTATGGTCGGTGTGGGAGACGCTTTTTTGATGTTTGACAGACATAAACATATTTACTTATCTTGTCTTTCAGTTTAATTGCTTGTCGTGACTTTTTCCGTTTTTTTAAGTGTTAGAAATTACTATAAATGCGAAGTTTACCATTAATATTAACAAAAAGAGGATTTAAAAACTTATTTTTATAGATAAATATTGTTAGATTGTTTACATATTGAAAATAACAATAATAAAAATTTAGGCAACCATATATTCATACTTTGTTTTCAGAATTGACGTACCCAGGGGTATGTTCGAAGGATGTACCGATGATACTCGTTTAAATAATGCAATTAGAAAAGGATAGCATAAAATCGGTATGTCTGTACCAAGAAATTAAATATCTACTGTTTATCAACACTTTTTCAAATATAAATAAAAATATTATTACGTTATTCAGCGTTCAAACAACCGGGCCCTAGTTCTGACGTTATGCTACTTCTACAGGGGTATGTTCGAAGATCCCTGTTAATAAGATTCTACATTTTTCATTGGAGAAGTTTTATCCTTGCACGATTTACCAATTTTTAAAATTTACAGGAGCCAACTCAACTGCGGGAGCGGCTTATCCTAAGCCAAGATCATGAAACCTTGACGGCCAAATTGAGAAGCCGTTTTCTTGTTTTACATATCAACGCCACAGTTATAATTCACTGGTAATTGGTTTCAAGCAATATTATCAGGTGTCGCGGTTTTTGAGCGTCCCGAGCGCTCATCATTTTGAATTGATGTACGAACACGATTAAATTCAGCAGCCTATTTTTTTACGGTCGAAAACGAAGGAGAAGAATCCTTTAAAGTAGAATCTAACTCGTTTAAAATGTCCGTAGGAGTTAAGCCCTATAAAACAAAGTACTTTATAACCGCTCGAACTTCAATTTTATCCATCTTTCACAAAATATCGAACCTTATGTGTTCACCCGATCGCCACAAACAAGCAACTGAACGCAAACATTTGAAACTTTGCAGGGCGTCATCTCAAGGTAAATGCTTACAAAATATTATAGTTATTTGATCCTACTAGCGCCCTCTCTGTGTCAAGCCGAGAAGTTATCGAACCATCCTCGTATATTCAATGATTTTATCTAAAGGTGTGCTATTCTGAATGTGCAACCTTTGCAAATATATTAAACGTAAAAAATTGCCCTCTGTCACCAAAACCTGAAGTAAACTATCCATATCTAATCGTGAAAATCTTCAATCTAACAATTTTTCATTGTATGATGTTTTTTGACTATTAAAACGACGAAAATTTTATATTTTCCCCAAAGAAAACAGAATTACGGCATGATCTTAATCTATATATCTCCGCTCCGACTTTTGTCGTAAAATTTTATTGGTCTTTAATTTTATTGCTTGACTTTATTAGGAGGAATCAGTGGCCTGCCTACTTCACAAACGAAAAAGCCTCTAAAACGGTAAATAAAAAATAAAAACTTACTTCAATGTAAGATTTTTATTAGGGTCTCTTCAAGAAAAAAAGTAATAACTTGATCCAAACAAGCATGTTACTCGTACGTCATTTTAACACTTTTTATAACGCTGATGGTTTTTATGGAGCAAGTAAGCTCTAAAGTTAAGAATTCGACTCTCGTAAAACGCCTTAATTTAAGGGCAGTAAAGAAAAGTCGTGAAAAACGAATAAAATTTGGCGTTATTCATAATTTATATTTGTATATGTGTTGTTTTAAGTGTCAAAATCTAATTAAATTTTTATTGCGATTGTTATTTGGTTACTTGGGTTGTCATATTTCGATTTTAATTGACATTACAGGGCTTAAAATTAATAGTAATATTATACTGATCAATCAAAATCAAATCAAAAAATGATTTATTGTATGAAGAGCTCAAAAACCCTCATTTGCAAAGCTGAAAAAAAAACAATAATAATCATATTACATTCAGACCGTGTAATAAAACTGTAAACAAACAAATCAAGAACAATAAATAAACCAGGCGTGGAACCAAGGTGGAGGCGGTGGGGGCGATCGCCCCCCCCCCCCCAAGAGCTTTGAGTTCAGGAAAATAGACCTGATTTCGCCTCTTATACTATAGTTTGTTCAAGAACTAGAGAGAGTAATAAATCATTTTTTACCTTTTTTTTTCGCAAAATACCTGTGTTCTTTAGTCGGGTGTCTTTGGCAAAATCTGATGGACACATATATTTTTCATAGCAATAGGTTAGAAATTTTATAATCAAAAATGCCGGTCTATAATAAAGGACTATTTGGGTTGGATAACAATAGATCTTTGGATGTGTGAAGTGTTAAAAAGGATTATTATCATTAAGTATTTATAGGATAGAATATTATTTCGGTAATAAATTTAAAATAAATAATTTTTATAATATTATTTTATTTTTTATGATTTCTTAACAATTTACATACATTAGAAAATATAGATAATTTTGACATATTCAACCCAAATCACAACTGTATCTTTATTATTTTTAATATTGGCATAGAAACCGTTTTAGGCACATTCAGATTAAAACGTAGCCTTTTTCTCAAAAAAATATTACAAGTTATAATTTAAATACTTACAAAATACCTATTGTTACAAATACAGGAAGTTAAACATATATAAAAAAATAAATTCGTTCATATAATAATAAAAACTATCCGTCATTTAATTATTAATTAAAAACATTTTTAGGATATTTGACGTTTCAGTTTAATTATTTCATAAACCATCTACAGAATTACAATTAAATACTAAAAACGGATTGAAATGTAATTAATTTTTATATGTTAAAGAAAATTTAAATAATAAATTGAGTGTATCATTGCGTATCTAATTCGTAATCAAACTCAGTAAAGCTATCTTCGATCAAATTAATTATAATTGGTTCCTCTATCTCACCGATCATGAGATCGAGTTTCCACATTTTCTTGTATTTTTTTATTATACGGATTTTTCCCAATTTTCTGCAGTAACTTTATTAAAAAAAATCTTTCAAAAGTTTAGTTAAATTACTAATTTTGTAAGTTGTGTTATTTCTAGCAACTTTACCTTTTACTTGAGAGAGATATTTCCTTCTCCAATGGACATTTTCCGGACGATCTGTAGGAACTCCTATCTGGTTTTCCCAGTAAACACTAATTTCTCTATGCATTTGATTTTAGTTAGAATTTTGTCGATGGTTGGGATCTGCTTCTCATAATAAAATGTATGCACAACTCCTGTTATTGCAGTTTTCATTTCTTCTTCCAACGAGGTTTTTCGTCTGCCTGTGATCAAATGTGGCTTGGGAGTACTAACAATTCCAACCGTTTTTTTCTCCATCAGTATTCGGTACATACTAGATTTTCCAACTCCTGTTATGTTGGAACACATCAGAAATTTTATTATTGCAGTAAATTAATAAACGCTTATCATATTTAAATATAATTAGATTTAGGGCAGTCTTCAGTTACCTGCAGCACTGGAGCAGGTACGTTGGAGGTTTCGGTAACAGTTTTATTACTGTCTCTAGTCCTTGAATAAAGTATAGGAATGTATATGCTTGCGATCGCCCCTCCCCTTTCCAAGAGCTTTGAGTACAGGAAAATAGAAAGCTTTTTATACTAGGAATGTGTATGCTGCTCGCATAGACCCGAGCCTGCTTTTTTACTCTAGAAATTGGAATATTGCTGATGTCTCCCCCCCCCCTTCGAAAACTTGCTTTCACTTGCTCTACTGTACTTTTGTTATATCACCTCCCCCCCCCCCCCAAAGACAGAGGCTGGATCCACCCCTGAAATGAAATGAAACAATAGCAAATTAAGTAAAACAAGAACACAATAAATAAAACCAGAGCATGAAATAATTCAATCTTGTACAATAACAATTAATATACAATTGGCATAAGAAGGGCATTTTTTTCTTTCTTTGTTTCCTTTTTTTTTTTAATTTAACAAAAATCTAAAAACAAAATAAAATTTTGAAAATAAATGTATATCACAATCACAAAACATCCTCGTGTAACTCGTTCACACTATAACATGCCTTATTTAATAATTTTTTTTACACGTCGGCTAAACTGCCTTTCATTTCCCATATTCTTGCATTCCAGAGGCAAGTGATTGTATATTTTTTTACCCTCATATTCAGGGTGTTGTTCCGGGAAATTTATCGATAGATTGTGGGAAAACTATAATTTGGAAGAATCTGAAAATTTGATAGTTTACTACGGCTAAAATATTTTCAAAATGGCAGCACTTCTAGTTATACCGGAAGTATATGTCAACTTGCTTATTTTAAATAAAAACCCTATATATTATTACATTTTTGATTTCTACGTAAAATTCCAGACATATTCTATGTTTAATATTCTATACTTAAGCCTCACCGTTTTGGACATATTTAAATTTTTTATGTTAAAAATGACGTTTGCGAACCTAAACTTAACTATAAATTTTTCCTATAAGGAAGTCTTTATTATTTAATTTGAGTTAGCTTTCTTGTAGATGAAGATCGACTTTAGTAGTCTTTTTATGATATTTTGAAAATTATTTGTACAGAATGGGCAAGAAAGAAGAATAAAAACTATATTCAAAAAATCGCCAAAAATTCGTTTTTTCAAATAGAAAATACCTATTTTTATAATTTTATTATATTAAGCATTAAAAATAAGGATAACTTTGTATACAAAGCAACCTTATAAGGTTGTCTATTCCAAACATTTATGGTTTTCAAAATATTGGCAATTCAATATTTTTCTATTGTAAAATTGCTATACGGCTTTTTGGTGTTGTTATTAGTTGGCCATGACGGCGAGGCGTGGCGAAAATAAAACAATCGAACCCTAAAGAATTGTCACTCTTTCTTGCCATTTGACTTTCATTAATAACAATCATGCCAGGGCGATTAAATTACACCCACGAAGATTATTTAAACTTATTTATTATTTATGAAGAATGAGATAGAGTTATTTCAAGAACATGCGATACATTCGAGATCCGATATCCGAGAAACAGAAATCTACACTCCTAACTGTTAAAAAGATTATACATAACTTCAAGAACTTTGGATCTATAAAAGCTAAAAGAAATAAAAATACACCAGTTGTTAATAAAATAAAATTAGAAAAATTATTTGAGTAAATGTTCAAATTGACGCCCTTGAACTTTCAAACATTTTTCGCACCTAAGCAGGAACTCTTCATGGGTGGCTCTTCTTATTGACTGAGGATTCAGTTCTTTAAATGCTATTCTGATGCGCTACATACAATCTTCAATAATGGTTAATGCGGTATTGTATACTTTATTTTTGATTATCCCCCAAATAAAAAAATCAAGTACTGTTAGGTCAGGAGAGCGAGGTGGTCAAAGATGTGGCCTATTCTTGGCTATCCATTGATCATAAAACAAGTTTTGTGGATGATTGTTAACTAAATGACTATTATGTGGAGGCGCCCCATCATGTTGATAAAATAGATTTCTATGATCAGTCAGCGGCAAGTTATCTAAATAGTTCACTTCTAAATTTCTCAAAATGTCGAAGTGGCGCTCATCTATAAGTTAAAAAACGTATTTTGTATCTAGAAGTCTTCAAAAATGGTTAACTTACCATTCAGATTATCTTGGTAGAATTCTAGGGCGATGACACCTTCATTTCCTATAGCACAATATACGTTAAAATGCCAAGACTCTCTCAAAATGGATGTACGTTTGCGTCGCTCCAGTAGTGGGAATTGAGTCGATTAAACAATCCATTTTTTGTGAATTTTGCTTCGTCCTACCAAATAATATTATCCAAATTTTCTTGTGACCGAAGTAAAATAAATTAACAGAACTCTACTCTTCGTGGAAAATCAGTGCCTTTTAAATGTTGTTGTTTCGTCTTTTCGAATTATTAAATTTAAGTTATATTTTTCTAGGTAAAATTAACATATCTTTACGTTTACACGCATGTTTAAGCAAACTGAAGTTAATTTTATTTTAATCACTTTTCGCGCCATGTATTGTTTCGCGCCATACATGACAATATTTTCCCAAAATGGCCAAGAAGTGTTGCACGCATCTCAACGGTACATGGTAGAAAACACTATTATTTTTCACTTGAACCTTCAGCGAAAAACACGTGTTGCGAACACTAATTTACCACGCGAGTGTTAAAACCTCTATATGCCGGCTAAATCCGCTAAATCCTTAAAAACAATTATTTATTCAACACCTTTAACAGTGCCAAAACCCAAAGAACTCAGCTCCAGCAAAGTATCCACGATTTCCACATCAATGAGCAGCCGAGATTGTAATACCTTCATCGTATATTTTAACTGAAATTAAATTCTTTACCAACGTCTAAAATACATTCCACTACTATTTTCGTACAGATGTACTATAAAAATGTATAGGGATGAAAATTGTGTTTCTATAAAATCCTTAAAACTGATGTTTGAGATAATCTAAACTCTTGCTTTATAGAAATTGTCGGATATGCGACGAAATATCCTATAATTGTGGTTTCAATATTTTTATTATTAACAACTGGTTTATTTGTATTTCTTTTTGCTTTTATGGATCCAAAGTTTTTGGAGCCTTCTATAATCCTTTTAATAGTTGGTGGTCGTGTTGGTTTCTGTTTCTGCGGATATCGGACCGCGAATGTATCGCATGTTCTTGAGATAACTCTATCACATTCTCCATAAATAATAAATAAGTTTAAGTAATCTTCGTGCGTGTAATTTAATCGCCCCGACATGATTATTATTAATGAACGTCAAATGGTAAATAAGTGACAATTCTGTAGGGTTCGATTGTTTTATTTTCGCCACGCCTCGCCGTCATGGCCAATTAATAACAAAATAGAAAAATGATGAATTGCCAATATTTTGAAAGCTACAAATTTTTGGAATGGAGAATCTTATATAAAGTTACCCTTATTTTAAATGCTTAATATGATAAAATTATAAAAATATATGCTTTCTATTTGAAAAAATTGACTTTTGACGATTTTTAAATATAATTTTTATTTTTCTTTTTTGACCACTCTGTACCAATAATTTTCAAAATATCATAAAAAGACTACTAATGTCGATCTTTGTCTATAAGAAAACTAGTCCGAATTAAAAAATAAAGATATCCTTATAGAAAAAATTTTAAGTTTAGTTTTGGTCCGCAAACGTCATTTTTGACATAAAAATTTAAATATATCCAAACGGTGAGATATAAGTATAAAATATTATACATGAAATATGTAATAATATATAGGGTGTTCTATTCAAAATAAGCAAGTTGACATTTACTTCTGGTATAACTGGAAGTTCCGCCATCTTGAAAATATTTTAGCTGGCTGTCCCCCATGCACGTTAGTACACTGTCAAATTTTAAGATTTTTCCTAATGATAATTTTCCCACAATCGATCTATAAATCTCCCGGAGACTCACCCTATATATTAAAAAAATAGACAATGTGTTTCTGCCACTCTTCTATAAGAATTGTAATCGAAATGGGTCAACGGGTCAAGAATAGGCGCGAAAAAGTGAAAGCTTTCGTTTCTGGCTCGAAGTTTATCATTAACTTCGGATTAATCATTATCTTCTGTCCGAGTGTTGTTTTTATTTTTCTGCTAAATATCAGACGGATAATAAACTGTTTCCTGTTATACTCTACTTGGTATGTTTGAGGTTTTGTTTTGTGCCGAAGAACAATATATCACAGCATAGCATTGTGTTGAAATTCTAAAACATTTGGTAAACAAAATCGTGCAACCTAGTTTAACTAAATAGGAATATAGAGGATTGAATAAACGGTGTGTGAAATTTATCTGCATTACACGAAAACCAACTATAAAATAATTTCCTTTCAGAATGAAACAAAATTTTTGGATTTATATGAATATTTTTTACATAAAATGTGTTAAGTAATATGAAAATCTAAGTGACATTTGGAAGTAACTTTTCACAATTTAAAGGAGTATGATGAATTATTCTTCTCGTGATTCTACACCGATTAATTTCTAACACTCAGAAAGGTATGATTAACCAATTTTCAGGGATTTTTTTTTATTTAGACGTTAAGTTTTCAATTTAATATGTATGCACGTTTAAAGGGTCTAGCCGAATAAGAGGATTGAAACTTCCCCCTCGGTAATAAGAAAATAAAAAACACTTGGTTGTTTTACATCAAAAAGTACCCAGACAAAAAAATTTTTAGCCACTTTTATAGCCACATAACCTCAAAAAAAAAATAAAACTTTTTTTTTGTTCTTGGACCATATCTTTGGTTCTAATCATTGTTCTTTTTCTTTTCATTTTGAAGGTTTTTTTTATTGCCTACAAGATATATTTTATTAAAATTTGTGGCGCGAAATTCAAAATTTTTATGGGTGTTCGAAAATTTTAAATTCAATTATTTAAAAACTAGGACAATAGAAGGACTGAAAAAAATAAGTTATTTTTTTAGACGCCAAGCTATGTCCATAAAGTTTTTCAGATTTTTAAAAGTGGTGAATCATAGTCAAAATTGAAAAAAAAACAGTATTTTTTCGCATTTATATATATATATATATATATATATATATATATATATATATATATATATATATATATATATATATAACATCGTAGGTTTTCACGGATGGTAGAATGAATGGTTTGGTTATTCCGGGTTTTAATCCGTTCGTTCAAAAAATCGTTTTCACGACGTTTCGCCAAAATCTCATTTGGCATTTTGAAGTGCGGTTCGTCTCGTTACTCGTTGAGAACTGATGGTAGCCTCTGATGAATGTCGAGTTTTGTTTAGCTGGCTCACTTTCTGATTGGACGAGCGACTTCGCAGGCTCCTCCCCTCTGCCGAGTTCGATATATTTGGTTCTTGTATGCTGGTCTCTCGTGTATTGGTTGATCTTTATTGTTTTGTTTCTTGTCTCTTTATTAATGTTTTCCATGTTGTTGGAATATGTATAGCATCGTCTCGTTTATTCAGCTGTCCCGCTTTTTCGATTTCTAGGTCCTCTCTTATGACGCATACCTTGTAGTTCTGTACTGGTGCTATTTCTTTTGCTTTTTCAAAGTCGATGGTGTGTCCGGTGATTTGGTGATGTTGAAATAGAGCTACGGTTGTTTGTTTGTTTTTGAGGCTATTTTTGTGTTGTTGAATTCTTGCTGATATGCGCCTGTGTGTTTGTCCTATGGCGTTATGTTTCAAAAAGTTTAAATTTTGCCGTAACGCCAAAAAGAGTCCCCTTAGAAGAGATAATTTCGAATGTAGAAGCTGCCCTAGAGAATATCCCTGAAAAAAATGCCAAACAAGCCAGATAGGACATAATGCAACTTCTGAAATCAAGCCGGCCTCCCAACTCAAACTTAACGCGAGCTGAACATCAAGCCCTCTCATCTTTAAAGAAGAATAAGGAAATAACAATAATACCAGCAGATAAGGGAAATGTCACGGTTGTAATGAACACCAATGAATATATGCAAAAAATGTTAGACATTCTCAAAGACTCATCTTACAAACAAACAAACAGAGATCCAACAACATACCTTGAAAAAACTACGAAAGCCTCAAAACTAGACCCAAAAACTGAAAAATCTAGAGTAACGAGACGAACCGCACTTGAAAATGCCAAATGAGATTTTGGCGAAACGTCGTGAAAACGGTTTTTTGAACGAATGAATTGAAACCCGGAATAAATACTGAGGATTTGTAATAAAATTCCATGCTTCAGAACTCGATAAAAATGCTAATAAATGCCGTTTTTGCAATTTTGACTATGTTTCACCACTTTTAAAAATCTGAAAAAATTCATGGACATAGTTTGGCGTCTAAAAAACTATATATATATATATATATATATATATATATATATATATATATATATATATATTAAGCTTTGCCATTGTCCTAGTTTTTAAATTATTGAATTTAAAAATTTTGCAACACACAAAAATTTGAATTTCGCGCCAAAAATTTTTTAAAAAATATCTTGATGTAGGCAATAAAAAAACCTACAAAATGAAAAAAATAAGAAGTTTTTACGATAATTAGAACCGAAGATATCGTCAAAAAACGAAAAAAGAAGTTTTTTTTTTGAGGTTATGTGACGATAAAAGTGGCTAAACATTTTTTGTGTAGGTACTTTTTGATGTAGAACAACCGGGTGTTTATTATTTTTTTATTACCGAGAGGGCAGTTTCGACCCTCTTGATCGGCTAGACCCTTTGTTTTTTTTTTACCAATTTTTATTAAAACGTCAATGAATTTACATGAGATTTTAAATGTTAAAATATAATTTTTGTAGCGTGTACTCGTAGGTTGGTCACATTTCTATGAGGAAATTGACAGACGATTCATCAAAATCTCATTTGGAATCTTTCGTATTTGCTGCTATATCAGTTAATTAACATTCTTTTTTTGCTGTAATCCTCGGTCTTTATAATAACGATTACATTATCCTTGTCTATTGTTAATTTCATGATATTTTCGCTTTTATTTAAGTATTTTAATGCTTTAAGTAAGGCTGTGAATGACAAGAAACCAAACCAAAAAAAACTATTTTTAATATTGGTCAAATCCCGAATTGTCCTTCTTAAGGAATAAATACGATCGAAAATGTTACAATTGAGCACAACAGAACATCTACTTAACAAACTTTACCTGTCTTTAAATATTTTCATTCATTTTTGCTCATGAAACCGCATACAAACCTTCTGTTATTGGCGGATTAAAACTGCGAAAATATACAAAAATCATCTGAATAACAAATAATTACAAGATAAAATTTTTATAAAAAAATTGAAACGACTCCTAAAAGTGCGCTAAAAAGTGAAAAATAACCATAAATTTTTATATGAAATTGAATTTTTTGAAGTCGGCGCCAAACTAATACCTGACAAAATGTGATTTGTTTGGTCATTGGGTCAAACGAATATTTAGTCTGTCAAAAAAAATCCACTATCTTAAATTTCAAATTAATTTTAGATTGGTAATATAGGCCCCAAGACCTTCCAATTTCGATATTTAAAGAAAATAAATTGATCTTTTATCCACCATATTGGATACGCCATATTGAATTTTTAAAAAATAATCTTAGATTCGCCATGTGTGACTCCGAAAACTCTCCCGTACCAATTTTGGTGAAAATCGGACAAAATTGATTTTTTTTTGTCCGCCATATTGAATCCGTCATATTGAGTTTTTTAAAAATAATTTCAGATTCTTTATGTGAGGCCTTGAAAACTTTCCCATACCAATTTTGGAGAAAATCGGACAAAATTAATTTTTTTTGCCGGCCATATTGGATCCGCCATATTTAAATTTTTAAAAATTACTTTAGATTCGTCATATGAGACTCCGAAAACTCTCCCGTACCAATTTTTGAGGAAATCGAACAAAATTGATTTTTTCGTCTGCCATATTGGATCCGCCATATTGAATTTTTTTAAAATTATTTTAGATTCGTCATATGCGACCCCGTAAACTCCCCGTTACTAATTTTGGTAAAAATCGGACAAAATTGATTTTTTCGTCCGCCATATTGAATTTTTTAAAAATAGTATCAGATTCGTTATGTGCAACCTCGAAAACTCCCCCATACCAATTTCGGAGAAAATCGGACTAAATTAAATTTTTTTGTCCGCCATATTGGATCCGCCATTTTGAATTTTTTAAAAATAATTTCAGATTCGTTGGGTACAACCCCGAAAATTCCTCCGTTCCAATTTTGGAGAAAATCGGACAAAATTAATTTTTTTGGCCGCCATATTGTAAGCGCCATCTTGGATTTTACTGCATCAATTTCATCTAAAAAATTATGGGACCACCGCAGCAACTTCCTTTATATAACGTAAAAAATTTCATTCAAATCGGTGCCTCCGTTCCCGAGTAATCGGTGTAAATACATAAAAAAAAATACATAGTCGACGAATTGAGAACCTCCTTCTTTTAGAAGTCGGTTAATAAAATAAAAAAATTCAACAAAACTGTCTATACCATATCCAGTTGTTAATCATATGAGACCGAGAGGACAGTCTTTAGCAAGTGTCTCAATTAGGCAAGAGCTTCTAAAATATCGAGTCAATTCTTTTTCGAAAAAACTAGGTATGATTAATTTACATATCTGTTGAAATTGGAAAGAACAAACATCTGTTAATTTCCTGAATAAACCGAACGAACGAATGGATATACTCTCGGATTAATACAAAATTATATATATATATGCACGATAAGTGTTACTTATTAATGAAAACACACGTAACTTAATTATATAACAAAATTAAATTTTACAACACATCATAAATTAACCTCTCTAAAGGCTTAACATTCCTTTTAGGCCCCCGAATGGGAGAGTACATCAAGAGAATCATTTAAACTTTGACAATTATTTCGATTTCCTTGGTGTTCCTCCACTTCTCTAGTGCTATTATTTTTAATATCATTGTCATGTTAAACCACTTTGAACTTTTCTTTTTCGAATCTCGTTTTGGAGGAAGTTTTCAACTTTTATTAGTTTCCGAAATTTTAACAATATAGGTACATTTACCAAGTAAGTACTTAGTGGTGTATTTAGGAAAATTTCTCGATAAGTTAATTAATCGGGGATCCCAGTGGGTTTTTGTAGCCGATGAAAAGACCTGTAAATAGATTTCCACTTCCCTTTATATACGATAGCGAGTACGTTATAATTGATGAACTAACCTGAATTAACTTATACCTGATTTGTTTATATTGTTTTATAGTTATTCTTGTTAAAAAGTTGATGCTGGTAGCCGTTACAATGTGGTAGTTAATCATCTTCGGCAAATGTTTAAAAAGGAACTACTATGTTTTATTTAGAAAACAGTGACTGCAGTTTTAACTCACAGAGTTATTTTCAAACTGAATTACAAAGGTAAACTAAGTATTCAATACAGAAACATGAGAAAATTTAACAATAAATAAAAACTACCTGAAAAATTACATTATTACAAAGGGGAGGTACTCAATTTTGGGAACTAATTATTATTTGGCGACAACAAATAACGGGGAAAACCCAAGTTCTGTCTGGTCATTAAGCAAATTTACATTTTTATTTTTACTATGTTTATATATTTCTAAAGATTCAAGAATATTTAACTTTGGGCTCTTTGTTGAATAATATAATATGTCAGTGTTGCTTAAATTAGGAAAACTGTGGTTGTGTTCTAAGCAGTGGTTGGCAAAGCTCGAGTCTGTTTTTTGTAGTCTATATGATCGGTAGTGTTCTGAAAAGCGAGTTTTAAAGCTTCTACCACCTTGTTCAATATACAAGCTATCACACTCTGAACATTTTAACTTTTAAACTCCTGATTTATCAAATTTATTAATTTTATCATTAGCATTGTAAAGAATAGTGGACAGATTGTGTTGAGATTTAAAGGCTACTTTTATGTTATGTTTGGAAAGAGTATTAGCTATGTTTTCTGATAGGGTGTGACAGTATGACAAAGATATATAAGATGAACTATCTTTATCATTTTTTATTTTGGGATATATTGAATTAAAAGCTAGTTGTTTTTATTTTTTAGTTATTAATTTCTTTATGGTTTGTTGGGAGAAATTGTTTGATATTGCATTCCTTTCAATGATATTTAGTTCCTCTTGAAGATCTTCTTCAGAGAGAGGCAAAGAGAATGCTCTGTGTATCATTGAACTGTATGCAGCCGTTTTGTGTTGTAAGGGGTGAAAAGAGCCATTAGATATAGTATTACCTGTAAACGTTGGTTTTCTAAAAATTTTAAAATTACACTGATTATTGAGGTGAGATATAGTGAGAGCTAGAAAATTTAGTTTATGGTTATTTTCAGTTTCCAGAGTAAATTGAATTTTTGGACGGCAATTATTAATGTATTGTAAGAATTTTTGAAGCTGTCTAGTAGTGCCTTTAAAACATGCTAAAACATCATCCACATATCTGTACCAAAATTGAACATAGTTTTTGCTTAAAGGGGAATTAAGAATTTTGTTTTCTATGTTTGACATGAAAATGTCTGCTAGGAGAGGGCTAAGCAAGAGAGTTGTTAAGCTGGAAATAGGTTTGTGATAGGCAAAGTTCAAAAGAGGACAAGATTTCAGTAGTAACTATTGGATTTATATTTCGTTCCTGTAAGATTTCTTGGATAAATATAAAACATTCATCTGATGGAATATTAGAAAACATGCTTTTTATGTCAAAAGAAACTAGTATGGAGTTATCTGGGATTTTTATGTTTTTTAGTTTTTGGACGAGATCTACTGAATTATTTAAACTGTGACTTGGTTTAAAGTTGCTTATTTGTTTGAAGAATGAATTTAGTTTCATACTGATTTCTCTCGTGGGGCTATTTATGTATGAAATGACTGGGCGAATGGGATTTCCTGGTTTGTGATTTTTTATAAGGTCATAGAGTTTTGGTGCTTGTGGGTTCATATTGATTACTCTTTTGTTATCGAATTCTGAAAAAATGGGTGTTATGTTTGACAGGGTTTGTTTCAAATTTGTTTGAAAAACTTTTGTAGCATCGCTTTTAATTTCTCTAATATTTTCGAATTGAATAAATGCTTCTGATTTTTAACTCAAAAATTATGCATCGTAGGGAAAAATCAGAAGTGGTACTTTTTGCTTAGAATCAGCTCAGGAGTAGAAAAATAATTTTTATTTTAAAAAGAAACAATTTTTTTAAATATTGACATTTTTTTTTGTTTATAACAAATTACTTGATCATTTGTCGAAAATTTACTCTCAATATTTATAATTAGAAGATCATAATACATAGCGATGGCGTAGAGGGAAACAAAAGTAGTCTTTATTTCCAAGGTAGGAAGAACAGACTACACAAATTCTAAGTCTTTCCGCATTATCAGCCTGACCAGTTTCTTATTAGACACTGGAAAGGTTGTTAGATCGACACATTAAGGAAGAAATAGTGATGTAATATCCTTTACATTCTTTTCAATTTACCTATCAGTGCAGGAAAATTCACAGATGTCGCGCTACACCGACTCGTTACAAGAGTCGAAAACGCGCTGTTAGGTGGATGATCTGTCTTAGGTACCTTTATCGATATCAAGGGGGTATTTGATAACACGTCTCACGACTCTATGTGCAATGCTCTACCACGACGAAGCTCTGAACCGACAGTAGTCGCATGAATCAGAGCAATGTAACTCATAGAATAATATATGCTGAACTTAATAGTATAACTGCTAAAGCACTGTCAAGTAGGGGCTGTTCACAGAGAGGAGTGCTATCGCCTTTGCTATGGAGCCTTGTAGTGGACAGCCTGTTGAGTGAACTGAATGATGCCGGTTTTTATACACAGGCCTAGCGATATCCGGGACCCGGAAGGGCCAATGATGCGGCTCCTCCGGATCGCGGAACAATGGTTTCACGGGGAAGAGCTCGGAATAAACCCGGACAAGGCCAAGGTGGTACTCTTTACAAAAAAGATGAAAATAGGGAGACTTCCCACAATTACATTGATGGTAAGGAGTCTGCAATTTATGGGGACAGTTAAGTACCTGGAAGTAATTCTGGACTCATTACTGAGTTGGAATGATTATATTAAGGTTCGAACCAAGAAAATCATATGTGCTTTCTGGGCTTGTAAACAAGCCTTTGGGTGCACATGGGGGCTGATAACTAAAGTGATATTTTTGTATAAACTATGATGATCTGCCCCATGATAACGTACGACACCATTGCATGGTGGCGTAGTTCAACAAAGTGCAAACACAGTCTGCCACTTGACAAAGTTCAAAGAATGGTTTGTGCGGAAATACTGAGTGCGATGAGGACTGCTCCCACTAGGGCCCTTGAAGTCCTGGTGAACCTGCCTTCTCTTCACCTATACATAGAGAACGAAGCCCTGAAGACTGTTTATCGTCTCAATTGCTTAGAGAATTTTGGAATTGGAACGAGCAGCTACTTGGGTGTCTGGGAAAGCCCGGTGGAGAGGTGTCCGTTACTACCCATGAAGACAGATTACATGATCCCGGGTTTAAAATCCAATCTCTCCATGGAGATATTTCAGCCAAGTAGAGAGGATTAGGAGGGAGAGCACAATGTTTAGAAAAATGGATCTTGGTGGTATATTGATGAATCTCGACAAGATGAAAGAGCTGGAGCCGGAGTGTTCGGCAGGAGCACAGGGGTCAAAGAGTACTACTCCCTCGGACAACGTGCGACAATCTCTACAGAAGAAATTAATGCTATTCTTCAATGTGCCCATCTCTGCGAGAGGGATATAGACAGGAATAGGGTAATAAATATATGCTCAGATAGTAAAACTGCGATATTGGCACTGAAGTATAGTGTCGTAGCTTCACGACTGGTGTCTGAGTGCAAGGACGGAAATGGTATGATAAGGAACGGCTACACAGTCAGACTCGTGTGGGTTCTGGGTCACCCGGGCATACGCGGGAATGAGGCAGCAGACCGTCTGGCAAAGTTGGGTTTAACAACTGAACCCTATGGACCCCAACCAATACTACCTGCCCCAATTGCTTTTGGCGAAGGGGAATTAAAATCGTTGCTGGAAAGCAAATTTATTTAATCGTGGAGGGGAGCTTCTGGAATGAGGTGTTCTAAGGAACATATAACTGGACCTAACGCACGGCGTACTAAGAGCTTCTCGCCTTAGGAAGGAAAGAGCTGCGAATTGTGGTGGGATCATTGATAGAACATTGTCACCTGAGGGGCCATCTTCATAGAATCGGTGTTGAAGACGATCCGACGTGCAGATTGTGTTTGGGGGAGGATGAAACTATTGACCATGTCCTCAGAGAGTACCCAGCTCTCAACGGACTGAGACATATATTTTGGAGATTCAATCTTGTTAGCGGAAGCAATTAGGCAAGTTCAACTATAACGAGGCTGCTTGGATTCGCAAAGCGATCGACCTCGAATAATCTGTAGCTATGGTGGGAGTAGAAGACTAAGCTTCGATGATCTAGTATCACCACTCCTTTTTCATTTATTCATTCATTCAGGGGATCATAATACATAAAAAAAATGTTGGTAGAGCCATGTTTTTTCATCGACTACAGAAATCCACCTTTCCGAACTGTCTACCAGAAGAAATATGTGATATACAGCTCGTGGCGAGATGGTCCACGGTGAGAAAAGGGGCATAGAAAGACCATTTCAACAGAATTTTCAATAATCTACTTGCAAAAATTGTAAAAGAAGGAAATCCTGGCACCTTTTGACCCGTTTCAATTAAATTTAATAGTTAAAACAGTATTCTCCTTCATAATTTTTTGAATCCGTATACCTCAACTAATTATTATAAATTCAGTATATTTTTAACTAAAGTTTTGAGTGCGCCACTGGTGTTAAGGCCAGTTATAAAGTATCTTTCTATACTAAATTTAGTAATTATTAAAAACACTATTAGCAAAACAATCTTCAAAAGTGTTGACTCAGTCATTCAAGCGCATGATTTAACCTCAATTAGTTCTATTGCATACAGAAAATGTATTTTCCCCAATAGAGGAGGCCCTCTAATCAACTCAATTATAATCACTTTACGGCTGAAGTATAAACAATAATAACCAATATTTACGACAGCTTACATAAAACAAGAACTAAAATACATTTGAAAAATTTAAAGGGAATATTTTTAATAATTTTTTGAGGAAATACATTTGATGGCGGCGAAATAAATATTTTGATACTGATTAGTAAAAATTCTATTTTTTTAACTTCAAAATTTCGTAGAGTTTAAGTAAAAAACTTTAAATAAAAAATTTGTCAATTAGTTCAAGGTTATTATATTTATAAATGTTACAACCACCACACATCATTAAATTATGACTTTTATTTTCTTGACAAATAATGAACAAATCAATTAAAAAAAAATCTATTTCGGATTTACTCATATTGCTGCCCTCAACAACGTGTCTATTTCAAATTATGAAACTCAACAGTACACGTCAGTTAAAGTACAGGTGGTAAAGTCATTAACAAATTGCAACTTGATTAATTATTAGCGCGATAATAATTATTGTATTCGCTGAATCTTGGCTTAAGTTCACTGTCTAACTGATATACCTTTAATAACATAAATACAATATGTTTATTATTGTACCATATTGCATTATATTTATTATGTTACATTTTAAATTTGCGTTGTAGTTATTTTGCTCAACAGACATCAACTCTCCCGCTCTAAAATATATTTATAATAACTGAAGTTCCTTGTGCTAAAGTATTGTTTATTTTATGATTCGACTCTATAATACTTATTTACTTAATTATCAAATGGTAGTAAGTTAATAAAATTGATTATGTTAATTTGGAAATTTCCATTCTCTGAAAGATCCACGTTGTTTGAGTTAAATAGCTTTTAATTTCGTGGAAACTATAAATGGTCGGGGTTTTAAGGATACATTTCCAGCAAAATACAAGACAACTGCTCGAGAAATTACTACTACTAAAAGATAAAATGAAGACGCCACCTGGAGTTTAAAACTGTCAGACAGTCCCTCCAGGAAGGCTTAGTCTCTACAGGTAGACTCTTGCTTTAAGTTATCTAAATAAAACTCGAGATACGTGTACTCAACTATGAAATTTAATTTATTAAAAATATATTATATTACAAATTACTATGCAGAAGCCAAAATAAAGAGAATAGCAAAGATCAAGTGCCAGAAATATTGAGAAGGAAAAAGGGCATTGTCAACCAAGGATCAGAACAAATGCCGGAAATCACAATAGACGAAATAAAACTAGCCCTAAGAAAAACTAAAAATAACAAATCTCCAGGCGAAGATGGTGTAGTTACTGATGCAATCAAAATCGGAGGTGTTTGTCTGCTTAAAAAAAAAACATAAAAGACCTTTTTAATATGTGCCTTTTGGATAGTACAATACCCGACAAGTGGCACAATGCTGAGGTAATTTTGATTTACAAAAAAGGAGATCTTCATGATTTGGGAAACTACAGACCAATAAGACTTAGTCACCTATACAAACTCCTAACAAGAATAGTAATGAATCGACTTGACAAAAAACTTGATTTCTACCAACAAATAGAGCAAGCGGGGTTTCGTACTGGGTTTGGAACAAATGATCACCTACAGAGCATCAAAACCGTATTATAAAAAACTATCGGATACAATCGATCACTTGTTCTGGCTTTTGTGGATTTCCATAAGGCTTTTGATACGGTAGAGCTTGACAAAATTATGAAAGCATTACAAACATGCCGCATTGACTATCGATATTCAAAGTTAATTTACAATATATACAGGAATGCAACTATGTCGGTGAAACTACACAGAAACACGGATCATATCCCAATTGGCAGGGGAGTCCGACAGAGTGATACCTTATCGCCTAAACTGTTTACTGCAGTACTAGAATACGTCTGTAAAAAACTTAACTGGGAAAAAAAGGCGTGAATGTAGACGGCCCAAGATTAACAAATTTGAGGTTCGCGGACGACATAGTTTTGTTTTCCGATAATCTCAAAGAGATATGTACAATGTTACATGAACTTCAGCAAGTATGCGTAAGTATTTGTAAATAGACAAATAATATTAATAGAGATGCAGGTAACAGTCTACATTACTCGTGGAAATCGGGTATAAATACTGGGCTGTTGCTCCTCGATAGTCATTCAGTGTTCTAATCTCGTAAAGTAAAGATTCCTGAAGGTGCCTCGTGAAATCGTAGGAGAAACGTAGGATAATAATTCATAAACCCAAGAACCATGGTTTTCAATTTGACCAAAACCGTAAAAGCTTTAGTTCTTTATTAATTTGGTTACTTATCTTTGGAAGTCCTCGTTCTCAAGCTAAAGTCATCAAAGGATGGTCTCGAGCAAAAGGAATTAAATTAAAAATAGCACCACTCATTCTACGCTTTATTCTGTCTTTGAACCGTTTGTAGAATCATGCAGCCATCTTCTATATTTAAAAAAATTTAGCTACTTTTTTGGAGAAAAGATTGAGCTTTGAAGATGAAATGAATGTTAAGATTAAATGTTAAGATATAACAATTCGAAGAAAATGGCATCGTCTCGAAAAATATCGCTTAGTTTATTATGTATAAAGTTCATTAAAGCTGTATAAAGCTGACAAAGTCTTGAAGAAAATCTATTAAAGTCGATTAGAGTTCTTTAAAGTTCATTAACGTTTATTAAAGTTCTCTAAAATTCATTGAAGTTTATTAAAGTGTATTAAATTTTATTAATGTTTACTAAAGTTCACATAGGTTCACTAAAGTTAATTAAAATTCATTAAATTTTCTTAAAGTTTACTAAAGTTCATCAAAGTTCATAAAAGATCGTTAAAGTTTATTAAAGTTAATTAAAGTTGTATAAAGCTGATAAATCTTGAAGAAGAATGATTAAAGTCTATTAAACTCAATTAAAGCTGGTAAAAGTCGGTTCAAGCTGGTCCCTGATATAAAAAGAAATTGGGGGTTAAGCGTGCACGAAATTAGAATAATTTAATTTATTGGACACGACGAATATAACGAAAAATATAGAATATAGTTACCTGATTTTGGTGTAGATCAATGAAATCAAATAAAACATCACACGGATGATCATTGATTTTGTTGTTCAATGATTCTACACAACTGTTAGTTCAACCAGTTACAAATAAAATGATTGAATCCGCCAAACCTCAGAACTAGATTTGTCAAAAACTATCTTTTAAGAGATTTTTAAAATTACAGTCCCAAGTATTGGAAAAATATTCCCAAACTTCAATATTATCTACACAAGCCTGCGACAGAAACAGATAATCAATTTACTGGTATCAAAAACCGATACGGATACTTATACAGAAACCCCATAAAATTGTGACTCTAGTTAAGAAAGATGCCGATAGATGGCGAAACGCGTGCAATTTCTTGCGAAATTCTAAATTTAAATAAAACAGACGTAAAAGTAAAAAAAACTGTTATTCATGTTAAAAAGTGGTAACAAACGCTATTTTTCAAATGTTTATTTTAACTTCAAAAATAAGCTTTGGACGAAGATATCGGCCTAGGAGCACAAAAATATATATAAAAAACGTTGATAGAGCCATGTCTCTGAATTGACAACGAAAACCCACTGGGCTCCCGGACTAAGTTAATCTACAGTTATTCCAACTAGTGAAGTACTTCTAACAATCAAACCAATCCTCCAGATTTAATAAACTTGCTATCCTTCGATAAAGAAGAAAATAGGATATAAAATCAGTAAAATAAATCAGCAATCAAATTTTATATAGAAAGAAAAATATTTTTTACAGTCAACCATAAAAATTTATTATGCAATTAATGCAGTTTAGGATATTTATGAGAGTAAACAATTTTCAATAAAGTTATTAAAAGAATAATTGATTTCATTCGAGCATAAAGTAAATCAGAAATTTTTCCATGATCATAAAATCAACTCCATTAAACCGTACAAAATCCCGTTTTTATTACCGAAGTGATATTAAAAACAGTAAAGCGCAAACACGACACAAAGTGTTACATTATTGCATATTTCATTTTCCTTTGCGAGAGTAGTAGAGACTTTCTATTGCATGTTTTTTGTGTGGCAATAGAAAAGATGGGGTATACTCCTAATCGTTGTAGAATATATACAGCAGGTAAAAAGAGATGAGAAACATAATACAATGTTTATTGAGAATTCGTCTTTGAAGGGTTTCGTTGAACGACTTTTTGTTCCTATGCCTTTTTTTGTGATGGCCACATCTTTGCATTGGGAAAATATTTGGAAGTTAGCATTTAGATAAATCGCCAAGCTTTTTTAAAATTAAAATAATTATTTCGGAGGGGTTTTAAAAGTAATAATTTATTTTGTAATAAAATTTTTAGAAAAGAAGTTGAAGCGAATCCTAAAAGTGCCCTAAAAAGTGAAAAATAACTATATATTTCTATGTGAAATTGAAATTTTTGAAGTCAGCGGTAAACAAATAGAAAATGTGATTCACATTAACAGATTAAAAATACTTTATTTGTAATTGCTTTCTTACCATAATTTGTATATATTAGTAGTTATTTATTTCATTTAGAAATGATTTAGCGCTGACTTCAGAAATTTCAATTTCATATAAAAATTTATAGTTATTTTTCACTTTTTAGCCCACTTTTAGAAGTCGATTCAATTTTTTTATAAAAATTTTATTTTTAATTTTTAGTTTTGAATTCATTATGATATCCATAAATTATTTGAACTAAGTACTAATCGAGATTAGTGTACCTTGCAATGATTCCAAGGTGGCAAAAAAGTACCCATCTTATCCAAAGTTGTAAATCACCCTAAAATGAACCAATAAAAGTTCTTTGATTTTTAGAGTTTTCGAAATATCAGTGATATTGTGCCAAACAAATATTTAGTCTGTCATAGTAAATCCACTATCTTAAATTTCAAGTTAATTTTAGATTGGTAATATAGACCTTCCAATATTTATATTGGAATGAAGTAAAATGCGAACAGTACTTCATTTATACACGGAGCAGCATATAGTTGTACGTTTGCTCAATGTGATTTCAGTCCTATAATGGCATAATGTGGAAATATCCACTACTATTGCATCTCATACGGAAGAATCCGTGAAAGCCATATAAACATATATTCGCCATCCGGCGGGAGGTCGGAGAAGCCGTGTTCAGTATTTGCATGCTTCCTTCCGATCTGTCCTTTGCACAGCCAGGTGCATGTCGGTACCCTGATGAGTCTAGTAGAGACGAAACATGTACCTCTGCCGTATCACCGTGGCGGGGAGGGTAAGTTTTGACTTTCTTCTCGGTATGGTGGTACAGGTAGACCATCATCTCGATGGTGGTGCAATAGGATAAATTGTCTTCCTTAGCAATTTGTTCAAACTGTGCAACCTCTGACACGGAAAGGATATGGTTGGAGCGAAGTTTGCATTTACTGTTCGCATTTTACTTCATTCATACACGGAGCTGCATATAGTTGTACGTTTGCTGAATGTGATTTTAGCACTACAACGGCATTATGTGGAAATATCCACTGCTATTGCATCTCATACGGAGTAATCCATGAAAGCCGTATAAACGTATATACGCCATCCGGCGGGAGGTCGGCGAAGCCGCGTTCAGTATTTGCATGCTTCCTTCCGATCTGTCCTTTGCACAGCCAGGTGCATGTCGGTACCCTGATGAGTCTAGTAGAGACGAAACATGTAACTCTGCCGTATCACTATGACTTTCTTCTCGGTATGGTGGTACAGGTGGACCATCATCTCGATAGTGGTGCAATAGGATAAATTATGTTCCTTAGCAATTTGTTCAAACTGTGCAACCTCTAACACGGAAAGGTTGGAGCGAAGTTTGCATTTACTGTTCGCATTTTACATATATATATATATATATATATATATATATATATATATATATATATATATGTAAACAGATCGTTGTTCCCTCGGGATAAAAGCCAAGGCGGACTAACCTACGGGTGATTGACTTAAGTTATGCCCCAAATAATTGCATATATATGTGGGGGGGAACTTTTTTGTATAGGTTTTTCAAGAGAGGGCTAAATATTTCTGAAAAAAAAATCATATATAATTTCAGAATAAAAACAGTTCGTTGTTTCCTCCAAGTTATATATTCTGGAGTTTAGCATACTCTTTTAAATAATTAATATATTGATATATATATATATATATATATATATATATATATAGTGAATTTTGAGAAAATAGTTTGTAAATAAATGTGGTTTTATTTAAACAAAGAAAATGCCATTTTTAACAAAAAAATATATATATTTCGATATTTAGTGGCGCCACTTATAACTTTATTCATATAAATTGACAGGTAATTCAATTATTTACAACTTTTATTTGAAACCTTTTTTCATATAACCTTTATTTTCGAGATAAACTGGAAAAACCGAAAGAAGTTACAATTTTTCCAATAATAAATTCACTGGTTAACTTTTTTTTAAAAAAAGTTTTTTTTTTCTAATTTGTATGGACTATTTTTGAAATCGTGATGGACATTTTAAAAGTTTCTTTTTTCAAAATGAGTACTTGGTGTATTGTAATGTTGTAAATTCAGTTATGGACATTTTGAAAATATAATTTGATTTCTCTTAGTGGCATCTCTTAATAGACTCATCCAAAAAAGTTTAATAGCAGTTCTACTCCAGAACGGTAATATACTTCCTTCAGTTTCTCAAGCAAACGCTTCTAATATGTAATATCTTTTGAGAACATAAAACTATTACTTGAAAAAATCCAGTATAGTACATATTATTTTAAAATTTGATGCGACTTTAAATTTATTGCCCTTCTGTTTTTGATGCGATTGGGAGAAGTAGTGACAGAATGAATTACTATAATAATTGAGTTTGACATGTTCGTAAATCTCTAGTTTCTGGACGGAAAAATGTGGAGCATTTACCACTTGTAAAGCTTTCTGACGTATTTCTTCCGCCAATCCAAATCAAATTAGGCCTCATAAAAAATTTCATAAAACGATTGATCGCAATGGAAATGGTTTTTTGTATTTGAAAGAGATATTCTCCAGAATAAATAATATCCTATGTAACTTAATATAGTAAATACAAAAATAAAACAATATGGGAAAAATAAAAGTCAATCTCTTCACAACCATAACAAAATACATACCTAACACCTAGTTGGTCGGTTTTCACAAACCGTAATTGGACTATACTCTTAAGGTAAAGTAAAGACATAAAAACAAAATGGACTCTTAGATAAAAGACCGATCTTACAAACAGTGTGTCACTTTGTATTTTGTTTCCGTTTTACAGATTTTAATACCGTTTCGACAATAAACTTAGATATTAGAAGATTTAATAGAGTTTCTTTTATACCCATAGAAAATTTCGTAATTTACCTTTTTATTGTAAAGTTATTTACTTTTATAACTGATTTAATGCTAGTTTCAGCTTTGTTTTACTAAGTCTCTAAGTCTTTTTAATCGATTTCAAATAAGATGGGACATTTTCGTTGCTCATTTTTTTAAGACAATTGCAGCAATTTATATGCTATGACGGAATAAATGCATGGGCTCGGCCTAGTAATGGGTTACCGATATGTTACCACTTCATTTCATAGTGTAACACATAAGTATCGCCTAAATTTTTTCTTTATTTTTATAAGTATGCAAATGGAGAATCTATTATATAGTTATTTGATTTGAAAAAAAAAATACATAGTCAATTTTCCGAGTACTCATTTATATTTTTAATAAATTAATATTGTGATAGAAAAATATCTTTATTTCAGGTACCCTTTCCTTCCGTCGCATCACAAACCACCGATGAATCCTCACAAGAAATTCCAACAACCAGCTTACCAACAACGATGGAAGCAACTTCAATCAAAATGATGAGTCCATTCAGTGTGGAAATTTTAGCTATTTACGTACCCCCAGGAATTGGCAATGCGGTTAAATTAATATGGGGAGGTCAACCCATGAAAGAGAAAGTTAATTTGACATATGGTGTACATTATGGACTGGACGAAGGAGAACTTGAATGTAAGTTGATAAATCTATTTAAAATTTTGTTTTACGATTTATAGTTGTAAAGAAAATATATGTGAAATAACTTTCCTCGAATTAGTATTGACCTCTTAATTTACGACACATATTTAAATCAATATTTTTAAATCATCTTATATTAGTTCTAAAAAAAAATAGGTTTGAAACTTTTTCTTTTTGCAAGAAAGATAAATTAAGAAATACAAGGTTGCCTTCTAATTAAAATTATTTTAATATTGACAAATGTAATGGCGGCGTGCAAACCAAAAAACACTGCAGATCAGATAGAACTGTTGAATATGGACATAATCCTACTTAGCAAGCAAATTTTCGAAATTAAAATAAATATAATTAAAATTCTTAATCTATTTAATATTCTTAATGAGAGAAAATAATTAGAAATGGGGTTTTATAGAGAAAAAATAAATATGTAAAACACAAATCGAAATATTTTACAGGAAAAATATCCGTTATGCATGAAATTAGTATCACCGTCAAAGATGTAAAGGATACGCGAAATAAAATTAACATTTTCATTTCATAAAATACAAATTTAGTTTTTCTACCGGGTTAAGAAAAGAAAAATTTTCCTTATTTTGGTAAAAATGTTATTTTTTATACTCCCCACAAATATCAGGGAATGAATATACAAGGTGAGTCAACGATTGGATGAAATAGGTTTGTGCCTTTTCGGTGAAATCAACAAAGAAACTATATTTATTCTTTGATACAGTTTATTTTTACGCAGATTTTAAAAATATTTAGGACTCTACAGGATGAGCCAAAAAACTAGGAGAGCATAAAGTTGTATTTTTTTTAATAGAACACCCTATAAACGAATCGTATTTTCGATTTAGCTTATAATTTTAAATCTTTTTTATTAAGAGTTTACTATAACAAAACTTTATAGTTTCTGAGATAATTAAGTTTAAAGAAAAAAAGTCACATTTTCAAGCATCAATTCAATCCTAAATAACGTTTTCAATTTTGTGACAAATATATTTAAATTTGGAATTTAGCAAGGCCAAGGAAAAGTTAACATAATTTTTACCTAATATTTGCAATAAAAGCTACAGGGTGTTGAACACATCGGCTTAAATTTGAACAAGTTTAAATGAATAAATATCTTTTTTTTATGGTACACCCTGTATATTTTCATGTTATTTAATAGAGTAATAAAAACTCTAAAAGTTTTGTTCAATATATCCTATACCTATTTATAATAGTTTTTGAGATATTTCAGTTTTTCTTATTTTCCATACTTTTTTACAGAAATAGTCTTCATTATCATAGTAGCCATGTAAAATAATAAAAAGAAACTACAGAAACAAACAGAATGTGGTTAAATATGATGAAATACATTATTCGTTATATTACAACGGCAATAGTTTAATTAAACATAATGTGAAAAAATTAACACAACAATAACGACAAGGCAAATACATATTTACTTTTATACTAAATTGAAACAAAAAAATTACCTATTAAATACTGAGATTAATTATTTCTTTTTAATAAGTGTTCAAATAAACGACCCTCTTGTGCAATGCACAAATTTAGTCTTTTTTGCAGATTTTCTCGGACCCTGGACAAAATTAGTGGCGTTATTGTTCTACAGGTATCCCTAATCCTGTTTCGCATATCTTCCACTGTTTTTGGTGGATTAACATACACCTTATTTTTAATATAACCCCATAGGAAGAAATCTAATGGGGTGATGTCGCAAGACCTTGGTGGCAACTCAATGAAACCCCCACGTCCAATCCATTTTTGCGGATATCGTTGGTCCAAAAACGCACGAAGTTCACGATGGTAATGCGGAGGCGCACCATCGTGCTGGAACCACATACTGTCTAGCTCATCCCTATCGAGACCTTGAAGCAGTTGGGGTAGTTCTTCTTGTAGAAAGTTCAGGTAACTATGGCCATTTAGTGGTTCATTAAAAAAGTGGAGTCCAATAATTCGATTATGATGAATACCACACCAAATATTTAATGACCAGTGGTTTTGATGTTGCACCTCTCTAATCCAAAATGGGTTGTCTGTGGCATAATAATGCATGTTGCGTCTATTTACGGCACCGTTACTTCTAAAACTAGCTTCATCACTAAACATTACCTTGCATAATAAATTTGGATTTAATTGAATCTCCGCATTTATTGTACGACAGAAGTTTACACGACTTTCAAAATCCTGTCCATGCAATTCTTGGTGTAATGCCATGTGATATGGATGATACCTATATTTCTTGGTAGTACGATTAGCGGTGGATTGTGATGTTTCACATAATGCTGCTAACTGACGGCTACCAATATAAGGATTTTCCTGAACATTTAACAATACTTGTAGTTCTTTTTCTTCATTAGTTACTGGTTTGTTGACCACTTTACGTTTTGGATAATCAACAGTACCAGAAGAATCAAATCTTTGCATTAAGTTTTGAAAAGTATGGGTATTAGGCTGGCGTCGATCAGGATACTTCATTTTGTAAATTCTTTGAGCAAGAAGGCAATTTTTTTGAGCCTCTCCTATTGTATAAATCATATCTATTAACTCATTCTTTAGAAAATTCATTTTACAATATAAGATGAATGCAAAAAAAACCAAACTACACTACATAAAAACCAAAAGAAGCGATTGCGGTTATAAATTTGACACACAGAAAAATGTTCTTTTACATTGTTTTTGCCATGGCTACTATGATAATGAAGACTATTTCTGTAAAAAAGTATGGAAAATTATAAAAACTGAAATATCTCAAAAACTATTATAAATAGGTATAGGATATATTGAACAAAACTTTTAGGGTTTTTATTACTCTATTTAATAACATGAAAATATACAGGGTGTACCATTTAAAAAAAAATATATTTATTCATTTAAACTTGTTCAAATTTGAGCCGATGTGTTCAACACCCTGTAGCTTTTATTGCAAATATTAGGTAAAAATTATGTTAACTTGTCCTTGGCCTTGCTAAATTCCAAATTTGAATATATTTGTCACAAAATTGAAAACGTTATTTAGGATTGAATTGATGCTTGAAAATGTGACTTTTTTTCTTTAAACTTAATTATCTCAGAAACTATAAAGTTTTGTTATAGTAAATACTTAATAAAAAATATTTAGAATTACAAGCTAAATCGAAAATACGATTCGTATATAGGGTGTTCTATTTAAAAAAATACAACTTTATGCTGTCCTAGTTTTTTGGCTCACCCTGTAGAGTCTTAAATATTTTTAAAATCTGCTTATAAATAAACTGTATCAAACAATAAATATAGTTTCTTTGTTAATTTCACCGAAAAGGCACAAACCTACTTCATCCAATCGTTGACTCACCCTGTACAAAGTAAATAAACAAAATGAAATCCGTAAAAATTAATTTCATCAATAAAATACATTTTGCATAATTGATATACGTACATAATATTACGCTAATAGTAAAATTATTAATTTTCCCTAAAGTAGTCACTGATAATGTGTTATTGGATCTTTCTTGCTACTTGTAGATCAGGGTGTATCTCTTGTTCTTGATGAACATTTCCGATAATAAAAAATTATTATTATCAATCTATCTTTTGGAAAACATCTAAATCTATTCTTCTAGACCTCACATTTTTCAACGGTACTCCGCAATGAACAGATATCTACTAAATCTTTCCTCTGGTGTTCCCAGTTGTAAAACGTCTCCCAAAGGCCATGACCTTAAAAGAAACCCTGAAAAAATTAAACTTAGTTCACTTTCCTGTATATATTTAAACATATTCTAAATTAATAACAAATTATCAGTTTATTGTACAATTAATTTACCTGAATCTCCAATGAGAAAGAATAAATCTTCTGGGTTTTTTTTTCTATAGATCATTTCCATTATATAGCAAATGTTAGATTCATTCTAAATATAGGAATCATGGGTACTACAAGGAAATGTAGCATTCTTTTTCAAAAAAAAAACAAATTGTATATTATTTTTAAGTTTGTAAAATACATATTACTGCTAGCTGTTTATAATTTAGGATTTAACAGAAAATTACACAGATGGACAAGCTCATAATTCATTTGAATTTTATAGCAATTAGATCTACTCTGAAATAGCATCTTCTCTGTTTAAAGCATCTGGGTTTTTCTTCCTGATACTTACTCCAACTGACACTTCCTGACTGACTAGTTCCAGAAATACATTCAACCCAGTAATTTCGTGGTAGCTGCCAGTCCCAAAAATTCTACGAACCTACAAATATTAATATTTTAATGAAATTATATTAATATGGGTACCTAAATGTAAAAAGGAAAATTAATATTAGCTTAACATCCTCCAAATTTTTTAACAGTAACTAAAGCAGGTAATATATTACAAATATGTATAATCCAACCAAGTAAAAAATCATTAATGACTTACTGATCTTGTATATGCTAACTTTATAGTTACAAAATATTACCATGACTTCTGGCAAAGATGTTGTTGCCTTCTTTAGTACAAGATATCTTCACAGACCTTTACCAAGCCAGTAAAATAAATTAAACGAAGTAGAATCCGCCAAATTTCACAAATATTTATATATATATATATATATATATATATTTATATATATATATATATATATATATATATATATATAATAAAATAGAATAAAATATTGGCGAAGCGGACGTGAAAATTTGTAAATCTACATGATTCTCGTATTAAAAAGTACGGAGCACTCCAAAATATGGAAAAATTCCGGGTCCGACAGATGGCGACAGCGCTGTTTCGTCCTAATATGGGACTCGTCAGGCCACCGCAGTCGGCACAAACCATCATCTCACCTTTGCATCGTATAAAGCTGAATTTATAATCAAAACACAGCAAATAAGACGACAAAGGCGATATTTCGATGGTCCACTTGATAATACAAGAACCACACAGACTAACAAAGTTTGTAAAAGAACCGTCATATGGTGGCGCGACGGTGAATTAAAACAGAAATATGTAAAATCGAGTACACGAAACGCGCAGCCCAACGGATAGGGGTCGCATTTTTCGGTACTGGCAAGCAAGCCTACCGCTATTTAAGCAGCCAAAGCCACGTGCCGCACCAAACGATCCCACCATGAGAGCATCGTTTAGCGTGTTTAAAAGCCAAACAAGTAAATTAATAAGTAGATAAGTTTTTGTCCGTGTAATTTAAAATAAAATAGAATAAAATATTGGCGAAGCGGTTTTAATTCACCGTCGCGCCACCATATGACGGTTCTTTTACAAACTTTGTTAGTCTGTGTGGTTCTTGTATTATCAAGTGGACCATCGAGATGTCGCCTTTGTCGTCTTATTTGCTGTGTTTTGATTATAAATTCAGCTTTATACGATGCAAAGGCGAGATGATGGTTTGTACCGACTGCGGTGGTCTGACGAGTCCCATATTAGGACGAAACAGCGCTGTCGCCATCTGTCGGACCCGGAGTTTTTCCATATTTTGGAGTGCTCCGTAATTTTTAATACGAGAATCATGTAGATTGACAAATTTTCACGTCCGCTTCGCCAATATTTTATTCTATTTTATTTTAAATTACACGGACAAAAACTTATCTACATATTTATATATATATATATATATATATATATATATATATATATATATATATATATATATATATATATATATATCCAAATCGACGCAACCGTGGTGCAAATCGACGATTATAACTTGCCACTTGTTTTCCGCTAATCTGACATCCTTTGGTCCATCATGGTTCAAAATTACTTCCTCAATACCCATTTTATAAATGTATATTTGTAAACAAAAATATTTTATAAAAATTACAATATTTTATTTGCAAAATAATTTTGAATTACTTTTATAACCTAAACATAACGCATAATGACAGGAATGACAGTATCGTTCTCTCAAAATCTCGCCGTTCTCTTGGTTTGGACTAGTAGAACAAGTTCTCTCAAGATTTGATGGATGTGACCATCGCTTAAAATTACCAGAATACGGTTTCTTACTTTTTCGTGAGAACCACGCCCACTTTCCATCAAGATGATCGTTCTCTCGAGAACGAGAATAGGTACCCAAATCTATTAAGTTGTAGTGTACTGATCCTCAATTCCACACACATACATACCAATGAAATATATAGTAATATTTTCATGCGCTACCTAAAAAATGTGACTCATTACACTTAGTATAGCAGTTGTGGTACTATGTACGTGACTGTACTTTCTAAAATAGACCAAAGTTAGTTATGAAGTTTCTCATCTGCAGATAAAGAATTTTTTCAAAAGAATTGTGCTGGGTTAGATTTCTAAGTATATCTGTATCATTGGTAAATATATTACAAGTTCCACATTATAATTACTTATATTTCTTTTTATCATTAAATAAATATGATCTGGCCTTGCTGTACCAAAATAACCAATGAATATCTGACCTTTTTCGTAGTCTATTTTTAACACTTTATTTTTGTTAAAAAAAAAATGAAACCGAATTAACGCTCCAAATAAATTCAGAGCGTCAACGTTCCATTTTTTTAAAAATAATTGTCCTTTTTGTGTGCCTTCGATGACATAAATACGAAAAGCTAATTAAGTTGTCAAGTTCATTAAAAGTTACTGCTCGGCCTAATTATAACTTAATATACAATCAACGAGAATCATATATTGAAAAAATATTGAAATTGGGTGAAAAATAATGATCTGCCGAGAACGAAAGAAAAAAAAAGGTAATTAAAAACGGTACGTAGTAATAATGAATACAATGATAATTATTTTGGGATTTAATGAAGCTTTTTATTTAGGGCAATGCATAAAATACGAAACACATCATAAAATTGAGAGGTGTAACATATTTTCGTAAATTTCGTGTTGGTAAAAAACATTACTGCAAAAAAAGTTCAAAGTTATTTACTACAAATCTTTTGTAAAGGAAAAAAAGCTCTCTGATAATGCCAAACTAGGTTATTTTTTTTTTAATAGTGACCCGTTGTTTATAACAAATGGACCGTAGTTTGTTAAATTTACCAACTGACTTTTCAGTGTTTGATATATTTCAGGAAAATCTGTTACCTCAGTTTTTGTATATTACATATAGTGTATCCGAAATTAGTGATGACAGCATTGTAATATCGAAAACTATAAGAGATAGAAATGCGGTGAAGTGGGGAAAGTTTTCGGCAGTCAGTAGGTTGTTGGTGCATTTGTTTGAAGCTTGTAGACAATGTTGAAGATTAGCTAAAATATGTTTTTCGGACTTGCATTGTCTTTATTTTTGTTTGTTAATACGATATTTTGATTATGATGTATTTCTAATCGTTATCAAGTATAAACTGAATGTTTTGTCTTAAGACGACGAGCTTATATAAGGACTGTGTCCACTGAAGCGCAAAGTTTCGCTTCACTGTACACACTTCAATGATTTGATGTTACAAAGTAGTGGTTGCCAAAGATTAGGTATCTCAATACTCGGTTTACTGAAGATTCCATTATAGTTTTTAATGTAAGCCTCTTCTATAAATTTTCTTTTTTTCTTGTTGCGTTCTATATATATATATATATATATATATATATATATATATATATATATATATATATATATATATTGCCGCAGCTTCAGATTCACACACACAAAGGACATTTGCGAGGATCATGTGACCCGAGCCCTTTCACCCTTTAACTTTTATTAATGATGGGTTTTAAAAAGTGGAGATTTAAACGATCTTATAGCCCTTAAAATTGCCTTTAAAATGGTTTTTAAATGAACCCGATAGCATAAAAAATAACAGAGTTATCTTAAAGGAAGCAATCACATTTTTCCAGAGAAATTTTAAGAGAGCATATTTAAATCAACATATCCCGTTGTGGCTTCATATAACGTATATTATATATATATTTATATATATATATATATATATATATATATATATATATATATATATATATATATATATATATATATTGTGACGATACTGTGGTAGTCGCGATCAGCTCGCTGCACGAACATCTTGCGCTACACGCACCCGCACAAAATTTTACCCGGTTAAAAATAATAATTAAATTAGTTTATGTAAGAAACTTAGTTTATTTATTATTTCCGAATTTATATATTTTTAAAATTTCCCAAAAATTTGGTCAAAGTTTAATCAAAAATATTTAATGCTTGTTTGTTGGGCGTCAGGTAAAAAATAATTATAATAAATTAAAATTATTTCTTACCAATTTTGAAAATATTTCAATTTTTAAAACTTTTTAATATTCAAAATTTTACCTGTTATTTGAGTCCCTTCTCAGGTGAGTTTAGATTTTTTTAAAGATCACAATCAGATAATCAATACATAAATAGATTAAAACACAATGTATAAATTTTTATTCAACAATTAATAAATGGCACAATTTTCAAAAATTCTGGATGAAATTATATAAAAAATGCGTTTATATATCATGCAACTATATTTCTCATCAATATTGGTATTTATTCATTTTAATTTACCATACATCGTCTTTTTTAACAACTTGTTTCACTATTTAGCAACGTTTTATTATTTTAATTTAGCAACCGTTAACTAGATGGCGTTACTGCAATTTAATATAAAAAGCGTGGTTAATTTCACGAAATTTAGTTTATTTTAAACAAATTGTCGTTTACCGTGATGTGATTCAAGTGGCTAATTAATATAGGGACACCTATGATGAATATTATTTATATTTTATCAAGTTAGTATTACAAGCTGTCACTTATTAGTTTAATTTTTCTAATCTTATGAAAAGTTAGGATATTATTGATGCTAGTTTTTTAATGTCTACAAACAAATAAAAGTTTTCTACTGCTTAGTCTATTATAACTACCTTGTTTTTGTTTTCTGTACGTTGGTCCCAATATCGTAAAATACAATTTCAGTATATTATTTCACCCGTTATCTTCTTTAAAATTTTCAGATATCCAAAATATTTTGTGGTAGCTTCCTATTAAGTAAGGAAATTACAAATATTTATATCAAAGTCTCGTACAATTATTTTCTTCTTTAAAAATATACCAATTAAATTTTCTGATATTCTTCAAAACACTATTTTTCGTATTTGTTGTTGTTTGGAAATTGATAATTTAATTCACAGGACAACTTTGGATACTTTTAATTATTTTTATTAATTTATAAACTTGTTTTACTTAACAAAAACAAACCTCTGTTAAAAATAAAAAACAAAATATTCGCTTTTGTTTTCAGATGACTTATGAAAACAAATGACAATGTGAGGTTATGGTTAATTTCGGGAGCACGAAAGACGCAATGCTTTTAGCAAGAAGATAACTTCAACTCTCTCGAACTGTTCCCGACGATTGTTTGGCCATGGAACGTGGCCTCATTTGTCTTGCAATAGCCAATACATCATCAAAGGAAATATTACCATTGTGTCTAATATTCTTTTGATTCTTACGGTCCCTTGTAAGTTCTTTAAGGGCTTTGATAATCAAAGAAGTTGCAGATGGTACAAATGAAATGATAGGTTGACGATTATCAAAGCCCTTAAAGAACCTCCAAGGAACCGTAAGAAGCAAAAGAATATTAAACACGTCCGACGTTGGGCGACAATTGTGACGATACGGTGGTGGTCGCGTTCAGCTCGCTGCACGAACACTCTTGAGCTATACGCACCCACACAAAATTTTATCCGGTTAAAAATAAAATTTAATTTAATTTATGTAGATTTATGTAGGAAATTATTTTATTAATTATACATAAAAATTTATAACAATGCCTCCAAAATTTGATCCCAGTGAAGTTAAATTCATGTACCTTAGATGCGTAGGAGGTGAAGTAGGAGCTACCTCCTTTCTGGCTCCAAGGATTGTCTCCTAAAAAAGTTGGTGATGATATTGCCAAAGTTACAGCTGACTGGAAAGGTCTTAAAATCACAGTCCAACTAAATGGTCACAATATATATGAAAAGCTGCTAAATAATAATTTTTTATTGATTTCAGGATAAGGGGTGGTTTTTAAGGGTTGAAGATTCACAGTTTATCAATAAATTATATCATAAGTAGTAAACAAATGTTTTGTGCATTGTTAATGTACGATTTTATTTAATATTTTAAAAACAATTTTTCCATGATTTTCGACTTTACGGGTGGTTTTGTAATGGAACAAATGTTAATTATTTTCATTGTTCAATGTCAACTATATTTTGTTAAAATAAATAATTAAATAATCACTTTGTGAATAGATATGCCGTGGGAATAGGGTAGTTATATTTTTTATCACTATCCACGAAGGTCTAAAGGAAGAATAAATCAGTTATCGAACTTAACTTTTATGATCTTTGTCGTTTAAATGTTTTCTTAAAAAAAATACATAAAGTCAGTTAATTTATGAAGACGTAAAAGACCCTCTCTTAGAATTGCCTATAAATCCGTCTAAGTAATCCTGCCCTGGTTAAGTATATAGGACCAGATGTGATAAGGGTAGTTTTAACATGTGGTATGTGGAATACCGTTAAGGTGTTTTAGAGTATTGAACGATTTCCCCATTATTGGGAAACAAAAAATGATCAAATAAACTCACTATAATGGAAATATATCGTTTGGCCATTTGTAAAAAGAATTATGATTAATAATTGTTTTTTCTATTCACAAGAAATAATGAGTTAAGATGTTCATTGCCAAAACAGCCAAGAAAAGTGAATAGTTTTTTGTACAGTCTTTAACATAGATTCTTTTAGTTATAGAAAGAAATAGAATAGTTTTATCAATTGTGTTATATAAAAATTAAGATTAAGATGCTCACAGATGCCAATTCGGGAATCAAACATCCGGTATAGTACAACTAACGCCCTCAGTAAGAAAACTCCCAAATCTTCGAACTTTAAGGGAAGAAATTTGCCGGGTCCCATCTTGTAATTTGGGTACAAACTGGAAACAAAGGGAGAGGGGGTGTAAGATTTGAATACACTCTTTTAAGGAATAGTAAATTTCAGTTTCAATCTGAAATTCGAATAAGGGCGATCAGTACCATTCTATAAGCCCAGTGGCGTAGTGTATATTTGGCGGGAATGAAGGTTTTCTTTGTTTGATTTGTTTTTGATTTAATTCGGGAAGTTAAGGGAGTATCATGTGTTATTTTAGTGGGGCATTTCGCGATTTTCATACGGTTCGATTAAGTAATATAAATAGCTGTTTTCCGTGTTTTATTTCTTTTTTTTTTTGTTTAATATTTTATTAAGCTATTTATACGTGTTTTTTCAAAATTGGGTTTTAGATTTTTGGTTAAAATAACGACCAAGAAGAGCAATTATGGTAGTTTTTCGTAATTGTTATTAGTTTTAAGTTTCTCATTGTAAATAGTTCGTTTTTATTCAATCTAATTAAAACCTTCACGCGAATAAACTCGCGGGCGCGCTGTTGCGAGATCTACAAAACAAGAGATGTCTACCGACCAACTAATTAGCAGCCTTTCCTGAGTTCTGAAGATCTGAGTCATGGTTGTGGTAAGCTTTAATAACCGTAGTGTTTGGTACCAAAGCTGCAAGAGAGAAGTTGAACGACCAGACTTCCAGAGTGTCTTTATTACTGTGAAATTTTAATTGTAGGTTATTAAAATAGTTACTAATTAATATGGGACAAAAATGATTATAGATAAGATAATAAACGCTACCTCAATATGTCATCAGCAAGAGGCTATAACCAAATTCTGTCACAGTTTTTAAGGGTTAAATAATCAATGGAAATCATAAATCTTGCTTCAAAGTGTTAGAGAATATTTATTCTATTTAACTAAATAAGATTTCCACCGATAGAATGCTTAAATTTGCATTTTTTTCAATTTCTTGCAGAAGGGGTGGATTTAACCCCTAAAATGCAAAAAGCTCCAAGTCGAGCACATGTCACTTTTGAAGTTAAGGATAAACTAAGCTTGAACCTAAATTTTCATGAAAATCGAGGGAGGTTCAAAAAATTCTAAGGTAATAGCCTATTTTTACCTTCAGGGATGGAATTAAATGGGAAAAACACGTTTTTTGACAGTATTCAAGAATTCTTGCTGTTTGGATGTTTATATTAGTGAATTTTCTAACATTTTATGACGATGACTGATTAAGTTTATTTAGTTTTTGTCATCATTTTCATAAAAACTTTTTCCCCGTTGATGACCCATGTGTGAATGTTGATTATTTGCTTTATGTTCTCTAATATCGATACATTATTTACCTGCATGTGGCCTTGTGCTAAATAAATAAATTTGTTACACTTCTAAAACATCGAGTATAGTTATTTTTTTCTAATACCATTTTAATATACAATAAATATAATGATAAACATCACCTGGTGACATTAATTAGAAGAAATTTATATCCGTTACTATTGCTCGTCGATTAATTACAGTTTAGTTGATAGATAACTAAAAAATAAGCTCTCGAAATTAGCTCATTAAGATTCAAGGCGTGATAATTGTGTTTTTGCATGTTTTCAATTAAGGGAGCACACATACTATCTAGCTTTTAGTTCAATTAAAAGGTAATTACTCTGGATAGAACATTAATAAACATTGGTAGAAAATTAACAGGCAGTAATGTAGTACGTATTTAGATGTCTCTGATAAAAGATCATCTATAAAAAATTTATTTATGTCATGATGGTTGAAAAAAACTTTAATTGCTTTTGGAAAGCAAAAAACTTAAATAATTGTTTTAATTTTTAACCGACTTCTAAAAGAAGGAGGTTCTCAATTCGTCGACTATGTATTTTTTTTTATGTATCTACACCGATTACTCCGGAACGGCAACACCGATTTTAATGAAATTTTTTACGTTATGTAAAGGAAGTTGCTACGGTGGCCCCATATTTTTTTGGACGAAATTGGTGTAGTAAAATCCCAGATGGCGCTGACAATATGGCGGCCAAAAAAATTAACTTTGTCCGATTTTCTTCAAAATTGGTACGGGGGAGTTCCTTGAGAAAATTATTTCAGAATTGCTTGAAAGTGTAAATTAAAAAGTAAGGGAGCCATGACAAATTTGACACCTTAATCTTTGGTTCCATTAAAAAGAAACACACTAAAGTGGAAACCGCAATACTCTATTTTTGATAATACCTCCAATACCCCCAAAAGTGTTGAAAAGGGGACACCCTGTACATAAATCATATGAGTCTCTATTTTGAAAACCAATAAAATGGTTTGTTCCAAAAAACTTTTTTCTTCCTTAGTTTTTGTAAAAATTTAAATGATTACTCTTGATTAATTCGAGTTGTAAAATGTCTATGTTTTCTTAATAGGAAATAAATGTCTATCAAAATAATTTGAAACATCGTAATGGAAAATTAAACAATTAGTTCGGCTTTAAAATAAATTACGTATATATTTTCAAGCTTTCTCCCATTGCAACATCAATAAAGTTCCAAGGATAAACTTTAAAAATTATTCCAAAAGTCTAGGAAGTCTAAAAAACAAACGCAAAAAAAAGGGAAATGAACGGAAGCAGAAGTTATAAATGAATAAAAATTAACACATTTACATAAAGTCTATGAATAAACATAAAAATATGAAAAGCAAATACACTTTTTGTCTAAAAGAGAATTTGCATTTTTGCATGAAAAATTACAGTTTAAATTATTTAAAATTCACACGCATCGTCCGCTTCGTGTAATGGAAAAAATATGATTGTAGTTTAATATTTATAATTTTTGTTTTATCATTATATGTATGTATATATATATATATATATATATATATATATATATATATATATATATATATATATATATATATATATATTTTCTTTTTATTTTGTCTTTTCTTGAGTTTACGTTCTTTATTTAACAAAAAATCAAAAATAATTTGACGTTCGCCATTTATTCAAGGCATCTTCAAAAATTTTTTGTTTTTTTTTATGTATTGATCTTCCTAAAAATATATTTTTTATATAATTAAGAACATTCATACATAAACATATTTGCAATTTTACAAACGGTAGTCGATGATTGCATAACAGCCGTGCCACAGGATAAAATAAATGAAATTCTCCAAGAGTTTAACAGTTTCAACGAAAAATTACAATTCACGTCCGAAGCAGAAAGTAATAATAAAGTAAATTTTCTAGATATAACACTTATACGTAGAAAAAACAAAATTTTAACTGAATGGTACACCAAACCAACTTGGTCTGGTATATACCTAAACTGTTTCTTAAAAACCCAAAAAAATAGTGTTATAATCGATATGTCTGATCATGCCATCTCTCTAACATCTTCAGAATTTCGACCAAGAATACTGCAAAAAGTGAAAAATACACTAATAAATAATAATTTCAATGAAAAGACTGTCACCGAAATAATTAATAAACGAACATATAAATTTTATAATAATGTAATGACAAGAAACATAGAACATAAACAGCAAAATTATGTAGCAGTACCTTACACTAGTGAACTGTCAGAAAAAATAAAATACAGGTCACATGTCTCATAATAAATTAAATACACTATTTACTAATTTCAGAAGTAGAACTCCTCTCACGAATAAGTCAAATGTAGTATATTCGATCTCCTGCTCAAATTGTTTCAAAAATATATATAGGCGTGACAAGCAATTAAAAAAGATAAAAACACTGTTAACGATAGAACGGATATAGGAAACTCGAGCCACATTTATATCAGCTTAATTTAAAGAAAAATATTAAGTATTCGATTGTTAAAATATAAAAAATAAAACACACTCGCATTCCATGTATCCTGTGTACCTAGATAGACGATGTTAAAATTTCATTTCATTATTAATAAATAAACAAAATGTCAAGGTATGTACTTTTTTAAAATTAAATATTTTTTTAGAAATTTGAATAATTTTTTAAAGTGTTTGTGTGTTTTTTAAAATTGTAAATATGTTCTTGTATGAATGTTTTTAATTATATGAAAATATGTTTTTAGGAAGATTAATAAATAAAAAAGAGCGAAACGTCAAATTGTTTTTGATTTTTTGGTAAGTAAAGAACCTAAACCCAAGAAAAGACAAAATAGAAAGAAAATGATATAATCTATTGTTCAAGAATCTGGAAGATATATATATATATATATATATATATATATATATATATATATATATATTTATATATATATATATATATATATATAATATAGGAATTAATTTTTCTTGAACCATTAAATATGATTTTAGTTGGTTATTTTCTTGGGAATATGGTTCATTTTTATATTGAAACTACATATATAAAGTAGCCATACTTATTGTATATATATATATATATATATATATATATATATATATATATATATATATATATATATATATATATATTTTATATTTCAGAACGTTTCGATTCTTTCGAATCTTTTTCAATTGAAGGTTTCGGCGGATTGTACAAAAATGTACATTTTTAATATTATCATATATGGAATAACGGGTTAAAAACTTACCATTGTGACAGAATTTGATTATAGACTCTTGCCGATGACATATTGAGGTAGCGTTAATTATCTTATCTATAATCATTTTTGTCCCATATTAATAAGTAACTATTTTGATAACCTGCAATTAAATATCACAGTAATAAAGACATTCTGGAAGTCTGGTAGTTCAACTTCTCTCTTGCAGCTTTAGTACCAAACACTACGGTTATTAAAGCTTACCACAACCATGACTCATATCTTCAGGACTCAGGAAAGGCTGCTAATTAGTTGGTCAGTAGACATCTCTGGTCTTGTAGATCTCGCAGCAGCGCGCCCGCAAGTTAATTCGCGTGAAGGTTTTAATTACATTGAATAAAACAAGTTTCTCAAAACACTTAGTCTATTAACAAAATAAATAGAATAAAACGAACTATTTACAATTAGAAACTTAAGAGTAAATCTGGATTATAATTAAAAAGCTTAAAACTACAAGCTCTTTAGGCCGTTCTGATATTCCCCTTAATGAAATAAACCCAAATTTATTTGTTTAATTAAAAGTTTAAGGGATGGTGGACTCCCTTCCCCGGTAGAAAATAAAGTAAATTTCCCCTTACTATTTGAAATGCTGTCTGGAAAAATAAAAAACAATATAAGACAAAAATAGCAGAAAAGACAGCAGAAAAAACCTTCTTACACTGGTAAAACACTAAAACGCACGCCAAACTGACTTAGACGAATTCAAAATCGTAACTGCCCTTAATTAATTTCTCAAAATCGAACTCAACTTTCATCCCTTAGAACCGCCCTTCTCCCTATTAGATGCGTTGGTCCCGTCATGCGTGCTTTTCCACTAATAGAACGCCCTTACGCGATGCATCCCCGCGCGCGAAAGGTCGTTTTCGTTCCCGAGCGTCGGTATGCTTTCGGTCCCCTGGTTCATAGATGGCATAAGTCATCCATGCGTCGAATTTAATTTAATTTAATATTAAAACTGACCAGAGCTCAAAACTAATAATTACTTTATATAAATGTGATCAATAACTATTCTACAACTATTCTAAAAGATGCGTGAAAGAACCCATAAAAAAACCCCAAGGTTTTGACCATTTTCTCTCTTTTTTATTCTTATTTTCGTCAATTGGGGAAAAATGGGTAACAGTCGCGATATTTGTACATAATAACAAATACTAATATTGCATTTCAGCGATTTTATTTAAATATTCTTTTGTTTTCTTATGATGGGAAAATTTGCTCAGTTTAAGTAAAAGAAAGCTCTCTCACGGTCGCCACATGTGGTTATCACTTTACAACTTAACCTTAGACCTTTAACGATATGGTTTTTAAGATTATTAAGTTACTTTGACAGATTTATATTAAAAACTTCGAGAGGGTGGAATAGTTTAGTTTTTGTTCTCTAAGTTTATGTTGTTTTTTTCAGAAAAATTAACTACCTTAAAAGTAATAAAACTAGGCTTAAGTTTGTTAATGGATTTATATTTCCCTGATATGTGACTATTTTTGGCCAGACATAAGATATACAATTTAACGGTCCAAATCCTTATACAGAGGGGGACTCAAGTAAATTCTTCCATTTAGTAGAATTTAATTTAGAGTTAATAAATGTTAAAATTAGTAAAAATCACAATAAACTTTTGTTCCTTTACACCATTAAGAACAGAGATTTTTGTTTTAAATAAAAACTAATTACGAAATTATGAAAATATGTTTTTAGGAAGATTAATAAATAAAAAAGGGCGAAACGTCAAATTGTTTTTGATTTTTTGTTAAATAAAGAACCTAAACCCAAGAAAAGACAAAATAAAAAGAAAATGATATAATCTATTGTTCAATAATCTGGAAGATATATATATATATATATATATATATATATATATATATATATATATATATATATATATATATATATATATATATAAGGTTTTTGAACCTAAAATGTTTTCGGGAACTCGCTTTTAAATCATGCGCATGATATTGCAGCAATAACTGAGTTTTGTGCTTTTGAGGTTAAAAGATCAAAAAAAAAACAGAAAAACGTTTTTGTACACTTTCTAAATCATTCTTGCCAACATGTTACAATATTTAAAGCTTTCATTGCCCAATTTGTCCAGCTTTCTTCGTAAAGATAATAAGCATGGTAGTAGCAAGTCACCTTGCAGAATGACAAGTGCCTCTGCTACTGATTTAAAACATTTTACATATTCTTTAATTCAATTTTTCAAACCTATTTTACCGCAAAAGCCGTAGCATCAATGGAAAGTTTAAAATCAAAAGACGACGCCATCTATTGGATGCCTAACCAACCTAGATGTCAAAAGTTGTAGACGGGTTATACCAAACATTGAATTTACATCTCCAACTGTTAGAAAATATTGAAACTTTGATAATTATAACCCTTTGTCCTGAAAAAATAATTAATTTGCAATAAAAAACTATTGATATTATTAATTAAGATAAAAACTATCCTATCTTTTAAGTTGAATCAAATTACACACTGTAAAAATTTGATCTAAATCGCTTAAGTAGTTTCGGAGTTCATCGCGGACCAACATCGTAACACGGGATTTTTATATATGTATATATGTATATATATATATATATATATATATATATATATATATATATATATATATATATATATATAGATATATTATATTTCAGGACGTTTCGATTCTTTCAAATCTTTTTCAACTGAACTTTTCAATAGAATTTTTAAAAGTCCAATTAGAAGAATGGACACTACATTTTTAACCCTATAACTGCCTTGACTTGACTGAATGTGGAACCCAGATGGTGTATGTTTTAGGTACCTTAAGTGGCGTAAAAGTTGGGTCTTTTAATTGAAATGATATCTTTCTGAAAGAAGTTATAAGTTCATATTTGAAATATAAAAATTGGGTTAGATTTTGTCAAAATTTAAATTATTTAAAAACCCTTAGGTACTATAAATCTTAATAAAATAGACACTTATTTCGATCGGAGAATAAAAAAATGCAATAATATACAGACAGGACACCTTGTATTATATGAAAATAATTTTAAAAAGTAACTATATTAAGACCCCCATATATCCCAAAAGTAAAACTTTTTGAAAGTCACCTATTTTGACCGCAATATTCCGTCCTGTTTTTTTCTAGAATACGTTTTAAAATATATGTATGATAGTTCCGTCGGTGTCGTTGATTGAAGAGCGTCAGGCAGCATTGTTAGAGAGTTTCAAAAATAAAAACGATGGTCCTAGTAAATAATTGGCGCAGCAATCGGGTCGAACGAGAATCGGGACAATTGGGAAAGTTTCGATAGGAGTTTCCTGAATAGACACGCCAAATTGTTTGTAAATTTTAAATTACTAGATAGGTGAAAAGATCGTATTCAAATCATTGGTAATTTAAATGCAAAAAAAAAAATTTTTAAATTATATTAACTAAAAAATTAATTATAAAAGTTAAGATATAAAGTTCAGCTAGGTGATATTTTAAAACTCATTCTAGAAAAAAATAGATATGCAATATATAAATCGCAGATTTAAAAGAAGTGGCTTTAGTGTTGAAATTGCAAACCGGCTATATGAAATAATATTATTTTTTGGGTGAATCGGACCGCAGAGCATATTGAGAACTATACGTAAAATAGTATTGTCCTTTAAGAAATGAATACGTTTTTGGTTAGAAAAATATTAGAAATGAATCAGTAGTGCTTAAAAGTTAAACTTTTACAGCCAGATTCACTAAGAAAATTTAAGATTTAAACCCGATCTAGTTGCTATGAAATTTAAATCTTATAGTGGACCAGTTTTGTTTTGCTGATGATACTGTCATAATTTATATTAGATATTATCAACAAATAAACGCGTATATAGGGATATTAAAGATAAGAACCTTGCGATATAGCCTTGAAATATTTAGAAGAAATAGTTGTACCCCGAAAACAAATAAAGTTCTCCATTTTTGCTGGTTCAGTAATAAAACAAAATGATTTTTATGGTTTTATTTTTAGGGTTTAAAATTTGCTTGATTTACTGTTGCATTTGTCAAATTAAGACCTCAGCTGTTAATTTAGGGCGGTTTTAAATTTAAACCATGTTAGTGAATCCTGGTGTTAAATATTACGCAATCAATGAATAATTGTTATCGATAAAAAGTCAAACACTTAGACTGTAGCATTTAAATTTACCAGTTTGCATCAATGCTACATGTTTTTAGTAATATGACATAATTTGTATATTTTTACCTGATTAAATTTAATTATATATCCTGTAATTTAAAATTGTAAACATGGAATTAGTTTTTTGGTTCACAACTCTTTTGGTCTTATGACTTAACACTTTTTCTTCTCAACAGAGTTTCGTAAATTACTGTAGTTTATAAATCACATTATTTGATTTGAATTTAAAACTAATAAAATATTTTATTTTTAATAAATCCTCATTTATTTACATTCCATTTCAGTATTAAAAATATAAGGTTATAGTCAGTAATATAGTCCAGTTAGCATTAGTTGTGGATGTATACCCGATTCGTTTGACACAAGCACAACATGTAGAGTTCGATCATTTAAGGTTGAGTATACAGTATGGAATTTTTAGCAATTTTTTTTGAAGTTTGTTTTAATCATGATTAGTAACATTGGACTGTTTGATCATAATTTTTTTTTTGATAATTTTCCATGGCTTGCCAATATTTGAGGTGAGTGCTTCAGGTTGAGAATAAGGTTGGCAAAAATTAAGATCAAATATCCCTAAGATTTGTCACGTCTGACTGCGATAGAGATTTTCATAATCGATTCTTTTACGGTTGAACCGTCGAAGGCAGTAGATAAATTCTGCTATTAGATTTGAAAGGGTAGACTGTCAAGTGTTTTTTTGTTACAGTTCATTAATCAATGAGGGCTATCTAACGAAGGTTTTTCTTTTTTCTTTCTTGGCTTCATTCCATTTTCTTTTTCTGATCTTTCAATTTCCTGATTTTCTCGGCTGTTCAAGTTTCTGACTGTTCTGGCTCCATGTTTTTTGGCCGTATTGCATAAACATCTTGACCTTGAAGATTGGGCTCATTTTACATTTGAGTTTCGACTAAATGAAGCTCCATTCATCCACGATCAACAAGGATCCAGATAACGCTAGATCCAATCAATAGAAGTGGAAGGTACGATGTAAATAAGCAACACGGTAGGAGAAAACTTTCATTTAGAAAATAGGACCTGACATCAATTTTTTTTATGCATATAAACATATTTACCTATAACATAACATAATATGTAAAAAACATCTTGATAACTTTGTGAAAAATTACTTTCTATACTCTTGGCATTGAAGGTTCTAGAACGTTTTGCGGCCAAATCTCTATATAACCTTTAAAAACGATAGATCACCTATAGTTATCAAGAAAGGGTATATAAAAAAGATTATAGGTACCATTCAGGTTTATGTATATAATTTTTTCGTAATAAAATGAAATTGTTGTTTTGTTTTAAATCAGTCGTTTTATTATGGAGATATACATCAGCAGTCAATAAGTTAAAATCATTCGTGATACCTATGTGTTTTCCTGCTTAATCACTAGGTAAGTAACACACATAATGTAAAACAGGTGGCGCCTATTGGGTAATCAAAGCAGAGCACAACTATCTCTAAAAGAGATACGAACCTAGCCTCCGACATATTGAGCTGCCGTACTCATCCGTTGCCGTACCCTGTAAAAAGGAGACGCTACAAGACTTGTAACTTGGAGTTTCTAATGATAGAGTAAATATGACTTTAAGAGAACGGCCTTTGCATCAATTCCATCTCCAAACAATAGAAGTTTTACGTCTCAACTTGGGATTGAGGATGACGGAAACTCTCTTGCAACAAAGTTGTATATTATACATACCCGCTTAATGGTTCTGACGCCTATGGATTATTTTCATGGGATATTCTATTCTGTAGACCTGAAAAAACTGAAGAAGAATTGTGGGTACGAATACAAAATTCGATAAATACATTATGAGTAAGGAAAGGGTGCAGTTTAACTATCTCCGTAGAATTAATTTTTGTGTATATGAAAACTGTGGTCATGTTGACCATACTTGGAATCTAATTAAATAATTAAATAAATATATTTTTTCTGTTTTGTCAGTTCAGTTTATTCTTACATTATTATCATCTCAACTCGTTGCTATGTGAATTTTTATTGAAGTTGGATTGTTGACCCTTAAACATAATCCAAATTATTTGGACAAGTCTTAAATCTGGATTGAGTGTGAAGGAGTGCTCGAAGCCTCTTCTATTTGGTATAACTTTCTTCAATAAAAGATGTGAAAGACTAGGATAAAGATTTTTGATTAAAAATTTACCATATCCAGTTTTCACAAATTTAGATGTATGCATAGAACTTTTGGTGGCACCCTCTGCACTCTATATCGAAATTGTAATTAGGGTTGATTTTTTATCCTAAAAAACATTAATGTGGCAAACCTAGTGTAAATCAAGATATTACTAAGATAAATATTTACAAAAAAGATTAAAAAATTTACTTCCACACCCTGTATTTCGAAAACTATCAATTTTTGAATTAAGGTAAATTGGGCTTAATACTTATATTTTAGTCTCAGGAATTTGCGCTATCATTTCGTACAGACCTTTTAGATATGCCCTATATAAGAAATATTTTGGAGACTATGCCAATTATAATCATATCAACTCAAAATTTGGTAAATCTTGGAGAAGGTGGAAACACAATTTTTCAGTGATTTTTTACATACCTCCTATTTTTGGGTCGTAGAACACTACCGTGTTGTCAATTTTCGCCGATCTCGCGTGGTTTTTCCGAAAAAAAAATTCATTTTCACATAATTTGTATTTTTCGGATTTTGGACATTTATAGAAAAATATACAAACACTACACAATATTTAATCATTTTTTTAATAAAATTTACATAAACAACCTCGGAAAAACACGAATTTTCCGTTGTCATGTCGTTTTATACTGTTTCTAGGCATGCTTGGTTGGATGCATACGATTTAAATCCAAACATGCGATGCGATGTTGCCGCATAGACGTGGATTTTAAATTCCATTAGAATGGAAAACTTGATAGTTCAAATCTAGTCATTCCAGTATTGTTGCGTAAAATGTGGATAGTATCTAAAAAATCCTTGAAAAATTCGGGAAATTCTTCAGATGAGTTCAAGTTAGTTTAGTTATCATTTTCGTTTTTAGATCAATGTAGTTTGCGGAACGATCTGTGTATGTTTGTCATCCCAATTCTGCACGTTTACCCACATTTTACTGAATAATACCGGACTGACCACAATTAATTGCATTTGAACTATCAAGTATTCCATCCCAATGGAATTTAAAATCCACTTCAACGTGGCAACATCGCATCACGTGTTTGTATTTAAATTGTAAGCAAGCAACCATGCATGCTTAAAAACAGTATAAAACGACACCACAACGGTTTTCTTAGGTTTTATGGAAAATTCGTATTTTTTGCGGTTATTTATGTAAATTTTCTTTAAAAAAACATTAAATAGTGGGTAGTGTTTTCGCATTTTAGTATAAATTCCCAAAATTTAAAGGTGGTGATCGGAAAATATAAGTTATATGAGTAAAACTGTTTTTTTTTCGGAAAAACCACCCACAAAAATAGGAGACATGAAAAAAATCATCAAAAATTTGGAAAATAGTATTTCTACCTCTTACACGAATTGCCAAAAATTTTTCCAGTACATTTTCGAAAAATTTTGATTCAAGAAAATGTGCTAAAAAAAGATTTTTTTTAAATTGTATTATGCTTTATTGCAGAGTAAAAGCTTATTCATATATTTAAATATTTGAGTCACGCTTCCTGCATTTAAATTTACACATCATTTAATGAAAAATAGCAAAAACTCCGACGCGACGTACAAATTTATCAAAATATTCGCGCTTTCAAATCCATACTTGCCAAACTAATGGTGTTTCGTTTCTACCAAATCATATATCAAAACTAGCAAAAAATACATTTATAAATCCAACAGTGAACCATAATTTGTTTACATTGACATAACCTATTTTTCGTTGATGGAATTTTAAATAAAAAAAATATGAAATAATAATCTTTCGTTTGGAGCGTTGTCGAATTTTCCTCACTACTTTATTTACTTTTTTTGAAAGGAAGTTGATGCGTATTTGACACTTCGGTTTATTCGACTCAAGCACAAAAAATTAAATATACCATCAATAAGGCTAGGGAGTGGTCCAGTTACATTCCCGTGAGAACGGTTTATGTCGCAATATTACGCAACCTTGCATAAGCAATTCTCAGATTCTTAAAGCGTCTGTTCCCATGCAAGATCAGCATATTTAAACTTATAAATATACCCAGTATGCATAATGTTAGTTAGTCTTATACAGTTTGTATCCCATTCTTGCAATAAAGTTGTTTTTTAAAAAAATTACATCAACCCCGAGTTGAAAAGTGGCGCAGTCGGTAGGATTCACTAGGCGGCTCATCGAACGAAAATCGAAGAAAAGTTTTTGTCTTAACAATTAACTAGTGAATCGATCAAGAAAAACAACCTGGGAAGAAAAATAATCAAACCATTAGTAAACTGCATCGAGCAAGAGAAAGTGGCTAGTGTCAACCCCAGAATTGCAGAGTGTGTGCAAGATTGTGTGGCTCACCGACCAGGGAGAAGACGAAGTTCTATGTCCTATTGGTGCGAGAAGAAAGGAACAAGCATCGTCCTACTTCTCATAAATAGACTCCAGGGAGGAGACAAGCATCGCTCATCCTATTGGAACCTAGGCTAAGAAAACAAGAAAAGAATCAGATGAAACCAGTAATCATCACCCTCATCGGAATTACACTGTAAGTGCAATCCATTCATTCCTTCCATAAAACCCCATTGAAATATTGATAAATAAACGAATTGTTTGATTGTTATATCGAACACATTACCAATTAATAAGCTAATCAATCAAATAATTAAAATACTGTTGATTGTTATATCAAACGTATCATAAAAGTTTAATTGTTATATTAAACACTGAAATAATTAATCATAGACTTTAGAAATCTTTTAATTTTAGTAATATTAGTAATAGTAATATTAATAACTGTATAATGGCAAACCCAGATTACCAATTAATAAGATTTCAAGCAGACAACATCCCTCTGTTTGATGGTAATTCTAAACAAATAAACAGGTTTATCAGTGCTTGCGATAACTTTTATAAAAATCATAAAAATGAAACAAATGCTAATGCACCTATAAACATTTGTCTTTTCGATACAATACTAAGCAAACTTGTAGGCAGAGCAGCAGATCTAATTGCCTCGCGCATAGAATTAACCTCGTGGCCTTTAGTTAAAGACGCGATTATTACCACATTTGCGGATCAAAGATCGATAGATTGCGTAGTTCAGGACATAATTACCCTTAAACCAGAAAAAAATGAAACCCCTCATGATTTTGGCTTAAGACTACAAGACGCAAGAAGTCTTCTTTTTTCAAAAATAAATTCGTCGAACGACACGCGAGAAATAAAATTATTAAAAATCGCAGAATACGGCAATCTAGTTTTAAAAACATTTATAAACGGCTTAAACTACCACATGCAGCTAGTAGTAAGGTTAAAAAATCCACAGACCTTAGAACAAGCCATGAATTTCACTTCCGAAGAAGAAAATTTTCTGTACTATAAAAACCGTAACAATTCTTTAAACAGAACAACTACAAATCCCAATACAACAAATAAACCAAAACCAAATAATTCGCATTATCCTGCTTATACACCCAGACCACATTATCCTGTTAATGTGCAACCCTTAAACCCTTATTATCACCAAAAATCACCCCCACCTTTTAATAACAGACCCCAATTTCTAGGATTTGGCCAGTGGCGTTACAACCCCTCAAATCAAAATAATTCTGGACAACAACCAAATTTTTATTCACGTCCAAATATTAACCCTCAAAATATTCCAAGACCCTCGACTTCGGGAATTTCACGTTTTACGTCCCATCGAAAACCTGAACCAATGGACACGTCCTCAGCGAATTCCAAAATAAATCAGAAACCACAAACTTTACAAAACAAACCGAAATGGATAGCCGAAGAACTATTCAACCAAGCAGTCGAAACCGCGAATAATAACGAAAATATCCCCCTAAATAATGACAAAATAAATCACCCTCAATACGATGAAAATACTTCCTTAGGAAACTATTATTATGACGAAGAAAACCCATATGAAAACCAAAATTACTATGATGACGAAAGGTCACATGAAAATTCACACGAAAATCAAAATTATCTTGATTTCGAAAATCAAAATAATTATTGTGACGGAAATTTTCCAGACAGTTTTACCCTCAACAACCCACCTTAATATATCTACATAACCATACCAACGTCGATCTACCAACTATCTATATTCCCGAATTAAATGCAAAATTTCTTATAGATACAGGTAGCGGCAAAAGCTTTATCAAACCCGACCTTGCTTACTCAAATTATCCGAATTCCATATTTCCAGAAACATTCACTGTAAAAACAGCCCATGCAATTTCAATACATAATGAAGTAGCAGATATTCCAATATTCCCCTCTTTCAAAATTGCAGAAAATCACAAATTCTATCTTTTCGACTTTTCACCTAGATTCGACGGACTTTTAGGTGTCGATTTTCTAGAAGCTACTAAAGCAGAGATAAGTTTTAAAAATCATGTTTTAAAAACGCGAAATGTTACTTTACCCATACAATACAAACTCGAGGAAACGTTACACAATTTTGAAACAATTGAATTAATAATACCACCACGTACTCGTCAAAAAGTCAAAATACCAGTCAATCAATCGAACGGTATCGGTATTTTAAAATACACAAATTTCGGAGAAGCTGAAATGCCAGAAGCCTTAGTACAAGTCAGTGACTCATTTGCAACAACCCTCGTAACAAATACACGCGATAGTCCAATAAAAATTACCTTTAACGAACCTTTAGACATCGAAATCGTGAACGAAAACGAAATAAATTTTATCGAAAAAATGGAAACAGACACGGAAATTAACGAGTATATCGACGGCTTACAAAAACAAAATTTAAAAAACTTACGTTTAACTCACTGTAACAAAGAAGAATATCTAGCGATTAGAAAACTTTGTTATGAATATCGAGACATCTTTTACACGGAAGGTACCCCTCTCACCTTTACCAATCAGATTAAACATAAAATCAATTTAACAGACGAAACGCCGATTTTTACTAAAACATACAGGTACCCAGAAGTTCATAAACAAGAGGTAAAAACGCAAATTAACAAAATGCTTGAAAACGGTATTATTCAAAACTCAAATTCACCATGGAGCAGCCCAATATGGGTAGTACCAAAAAAATTAGACGCGAGCGGACAGCGCAAGTGGAGAATTGTAATTGATTACAGGAAATTGAATTTAAAATCGATAGATGACAAATTTCCCTTACCCAACATATCGGATATCCTCGATAAGCTAGGGAAAGCGCAATATTTCTCAACCCTAGACCTCGCGACAGGTTTTCATCAAATAGAGATGGACACCACCGATATTCCCAAAACAGCCTTCTCTACAGACACAGGTCATTACGAATTCAAAAGAATGCCCTTTGGACTAAAAAACGCCCCTTCAACCTTTCAAAGAGTCATGAATAATGTCCTCCGTGGTCTTCAAAACGAAATATGCTCAGTTTACCTTGACGATATAATTATATTTTCTACATCACTCCAAGAACATATTGACCGATTGAAAAAAGTCTTTAATCGACTAAGAGAAGCCAACTTTAAAATACAATTAGATAAGTCAGAATTTTTACACAAAGAAGTTGCCTATCTAGGACACAAAATTACAAATGAAGGTGTCAAACCAAACCCTGATAAAGTAAACGCAGTAAAAAATTTTCCTATTCCCAAAACTCAAAAAGAAATCAAATCCTTTTTAGGACTAGCCGGTTATTACCGAAGATTCATCAAAGATTTTGCAAAAATTACTAAACCCCTAACACGATGTTTGAAAAAGGGCGCAAAAGTCGAACATTCACCAATGTTCATTCAGTCTTTTAACAATTTAAAAAACCTATTAATAAACTCTCCTATTTTAAAATATCCAGATTTCGAAAAACCTTTTGTACTTACAACCGACGCCTCAAATGTAGCCCTTGGCGCCGTTTTATCACAAGGAAACCCACCCAATGACAATCCTGTTGCATTCGCATCACGAACGCTAAACGAAACGGAACAAAAATACTCTACCATAGAAAAAGAACTTTTAGGGATAGTATGGGCATGTAAATATTTTAGACCGTACCTTTTTGGACGAAAATTTAAGATTTATACGGATCACCGACCCCTTGTTTGGCTATTTAACCTTAAAGAACCCAACTCAAAATTAATAAGATGGCGACTTAAACTTGAGGAATACGATTATGAAATAATCTACAAGAAAGGAAAACAAAACACCAATGCTGACGCACTTAGTCGAATATCATTAAACGCGTTAGAATCAGACTCAATTTTAAATAACCCTGGCGACATCAGTCAAGAAATCGATAAATTTTTAGATGAAAGTTATAGTCAATTCAATCCCGAAAATTTAGACCCAGACGACGCAAGTAGAAATATTAATCAAACCCGTGAACAACCAATCGAACCAATAAAAAATCAAAAACCCAAAATTAGAATCCTTCAAAACATTCAAATAAGACCCCCAAATAATTCTCAAGAAACTAACACAGTACATAGTACTAATGCGACAGAAAATTACTCTAACATGACCCTATTAGACGAAATTATCAATAATAAATCTCATCAATTTATAATCAAAAAATCACCCTATGATACTTATATCAAAACAGAACGCGAAAACTTTGACGGAAACCAAATTATTCACGCAACTTTACCAACAAACATGTCAACAATAAATAAATTTCTAAAAGAATTTTTAACTAATAAAATCACTCACGTCTATTTCTTTTCAAAAGAATTACGGCCTTATTTTCAACAATCCATGAGTAATCTTTTCAAAAATCTAAAACTAATAGAGTGCACAAAGCTCATTAATAATGTTAAACCAGATGAAAGAGAATTAATGATAAAATATAGACACGAAGGCAAAACAAACCATCGCGGAATTGAAGAAACTCGAAATTTTCTAAAACAAAATTACTATTGGAAATCGTTAAAATCTGATATCGTAAAATACATTAACAATTGCGAGATTTGCCAAAGAGCAAAATACAACAGAAAACCACCGGATCAACCCCTAATATTAACAGAGACACCAAGCAAACCCTTTGAAATAGTCCATATAGACACATTCATTATCGGAAAACAAAAATTTCTTACTATTATAGATAAATTTTCAAAATATGCTCAAGCATTACCCTATGACGGAAACGCTATATCTTGTTGCGAACAACTAATAAAATATTTTTCATTTTTACGTATTCCAAAGCAAATAGTTTCTGATAACGGATCGGAATTCAAAAACGAAACGGTCAACGGATTACTAAAAGCACATAATATAAAAATACATTTCACTACACCCTATCATCACGAATCGAATTCTCCAATAGAAAGACTCCATTCTACCTTAATTGAACATATTAGAATTTTAAAGGAATCAGACCCCAACGCGGATATTATTAATCTTATGCCTTACGCAATTATTGCCTATAATAACACGATACATTCAAGTACGAATTTTGCACCTTACGAACTTGTTTTAGGACATACGGATTCCAGAGACCCTATGAATCTAATACCATCCCACGTATTCACCGAATATATAGCCAATCATAAAAATAACACTCAAATTTTATATGACAAAATCACCCAAGAGACTAAGGAAATGAAACAAAAAATTATCGATAAGATTAACGAAAATAAAAAATCGAAAGATTTAATTATAGGTTCCCAAGTTTACAAGAAATCCACTGATAGGTCGAGTAAAATAAAAAATAAATTTTCCGGACCCTTCACTTTAACGAAAATACTAGAAAACAATAAGATCGAAATCGAAAACCCGAAAACAAAAACGAAAGAAATTATCCACATAAACGAAACTAAAATAATACCCATTGTTCCAGATGGAGCTGGACCAACACAAACGCAGTAAAATTCCACAACCTGAATGATCACCCAGGAATACTACCCTATAGATTAGGAACGGTACAAATCAAGTCTAACCATTGGACTTTTATTCAAAAAATTAATCTTGCCCCTTTAATCACAAAATTTGAAACCCTAAAAAACCATGCGAAAAGCGTTACCACTAATATCCAAAATAATACCAATTACCACGAAACATATTTTAATACACTTATCTCCTTAAAGACATTCGAACGAAGAATAGTAAATCTAATCGAACAAATAATTCCGTTTAAATATACACACAGAAATAAAAGAGGCCTATTTAACCCATTAGGAACATTTCTGAAAAGCATTACGGGAAATCTAGATCAAAATGACGCGGAACAAATTAACGCGAAAATCAAAAATCTACAAGAAAACCAAAATAAATTAAAAACAAGTATTAGCAACCAAATTACAATTCTAGATTCCACAATCGGTAAATTCGAAACAATGATAGCAAATATTACGCACAACGAATATGTGTTAAAATCGCACATTTTACAAACAGAATCAATAATAAAAAAGGTTGAACTTCAACAAGCAAAGTTTGAACAAAATTATTTAATATATAATGTAATAAACCAAATTACATTACTCTATCAATCTATTTACGATATTCTCGAAAAAATCGAAGTATCAATAACTTTCGCAAAAATTAACGTTCTTCATAATTCAATTATTAAACCGGAAGAACTACTAAAGGAAATACAAAAACTAAATAACTATCTAAGCACAGATAAACTACCCTTAGACGGTACTTCTGAAAATTTATTAGATTTTGAAAAAATCTTAACAATTAAAAGTTTTCTAGAGGACTTCAATATAATCTTTATAATAGAACTTCCACTTGTCGAAGAAAAGATATATCAATATTTCAAATTGTTCCCAGTACCAGTCCCCAATAATAAATCATTCCTTGTAAACATCCCCTTTAAACCATACCTGGCACTTAGCACTGAAAAATATGCATATATGGACCAAAGTTGTTCCGAAATCCAGCCAGAAAGTTACCTCTGTAAGGAAGTCCACACGTCTCATATAGAAAACAACCCTTCCTGTGCTGTTCAACTAATCAAACACGAGAAGAACATTACGTCTTGCCACCCCTTTGAAGTTCAGCTACACGAAATTCAAGTAACAAAAATCATTGATGGGAAATGGTTAATTACAGTACCCACCAATTTAATTAGCACAGTAAATTGCCGAAAGACAGAAAATAACCAACCCTTATTTGGATCCTATCTACTAGAATCCACAGCCGAATGTAAAATTCGAATAAAATCAATAATATTCGAAACCTATAAAACAAGTCAATTGGATTTCTCCAAAGTCAATCTACCAGTATTGAATTGGAGCTATATTAATCAGCAAAAATCGATAAATTACGAACCACCCACGATGGACCTCAATTTCATAAACCTCAAGGCAACCAAAGATATCAAGACCAAGTTGGAAGAAGAAAGAAGAAAATTGGAAGAAATCAATGTACCAATTTATACTGATAAGTCCAGTATTTGGACAATATTATTGTATATCATTATTGGAATTATTATTATATATTTTATCTATTATAAAATTGTAAAAGAATCTAAGAACGCTTTAAAAAACGAGATAAGTCACGAACAAGATAGTAACCAAATATTTTGAAAACATATACGAAGTATAAGTTTTCAACTTCAGCGCGGAGGAGTTACATTCCCGTGAGAACGGTTTATGTCGCAATATTACGCAACCTTGCATAAGCAATTCTCAGATTCTTAAAGCGTCTGTTCCCATGCAAGATCAGCATATTTAAACTTATAAATATACCCAGTATGCATAATGTTAGTTAGTCTTATACAGTTTGTATCCCATTCTTGCAATAAAGTTGTTTTTTAAAAAAATTACATCAACCCCGAGTTGAAAAGTGTCCTTAACTTTTTTACCGGACTTCTAAAAAAGAGGTTTCTACACTCAACCGCTTTTTCTAAAATCCGAGGTTTTCAACTGCCTTTATAGCCCACCTAATAACAAGTGTGTACCATGAAAAATAACGAAATGATTCTAATTGTTTATAAGTAACAAAAACACTTCTTTTCTTAACCCGCTTTTTTAACAACAATTTTAGAATAAATATATTATTTCTTAACTATCCTTGTAACCAGTGGAGTAGCGAGGGCTTAGCTGGGTCTGCGACTCGGGGGGCCCCGGGCTTGGGGTGTTTTGTTTTTTTTATTTATGTACACCGATTACTCCGGAACGGCGGCACCGATTTGAGTGAAATTTTTTACGTTATGTTCAGGAAGCTGCGGCGGTGGTCCCGTATTTTTTTAGACGAATTTGGTGCAGTACAATCCAAGATGGAGCTGACAATATGGCGGCCAAAAAAATTAATTTTGACGGATTTTCTCCAAAATTGTTATGGGGAAATTTTCGGGGTCGTACCCATCGAATCTGAAATTATTTTTAAAAAATTCAATATGCCGGATCCAATATGGCGGACAATAAAATTTAATTTTGTCCGATTTTCTCCAAAATTGGTATGGGGAGTTCTCAGGTTTGCACATAACGAATTCAAAATTATTTAAAAAAAAATCATTATGGCGGACGAAAAAAACATTTTTGACAGATTTTCGAGGTCGTACATAACGAATTTGATATTATTTTTAAAAAATTCGATATGGCGTATCCAATATGGCGGATAAAAAATTAATTTTGTCTCATTTTTCTCAAACTTGATATGGGGAGGTTTTGGGATCGCACATGACAAATCTGAAATTATTTAAAAAAATTATGGTAGATCCAAGATAAAGATTCTACATCTCTCGATTTTTTTTTAAATCAGTATTGCGGGATTTTTGTTCGTTTTAATTACGAATTTAAAATATTTTTTGAAAAATTCAATCTGGCGGATTCAATATGGCGTCCTAAAAATTTTCTCCAAAACTGATATAGGGGGTTTTTGAAGGTGTAAATTGTGAATTAAAAGTATTTTTTTAAGATTTAATATGGCGAATCCATTATAGCGGACAAAAAATTTTACATTTTTCGATTTTGTTTAAACGTGGGACTGAATCGTTTTTGAGGATGTAAATAGCGAATATAAAATTATTTTAAGAAAATCTAATATGTCAAAAACAATATGAAAAAATTTTAATTTTCCGAATTTCATACAAAATTGGCACTAGGGGGCTTTAAAGGGTTTAGATTTAGATTAGATTAAGATGTTAAAATTATTTTTTGAAATTCAATATGGCGGATTTAATATGGTGGGCTGAAAATTTTAGCTTATTCGTATTTTTTCACATTTGGTATTAGGGGGTTTTCGGGGTTGTGCATTACGAATATGAAGTTAATTTTTTACAACTTAATAGTTGTAAAAAATTAACATCATATTGTATCTTATCAACTTAATGGTTGATAAGATACAATATGAGAAACTAAAAATTTTTTCATTTTCCTATTTTATCTAAAATTGATATTGCGGAGTTTTTGGGGCGTATACAAACTTAATATACAGTATAGAATATACCGGACCGGAGAAATTTACATCTCAAATTCTTTAAATATCGATATTGGAAGGTTTTCATCATAATTAATTCAAAACTAAAGATTGAAAAATAAAATTTTTATAAAAAATATTGAACCGACTTCTAAAAATAAGCTGAAAAGTGAAAAATAACTATAAATTTTTACATGAAATTTATATTTTTGAAGTCGGCACTAAACTATTTCTAAATGAAATAAATAACTACTAATATATACAAATTATAGTAAGGAAGCAATTAAAAATAAAGTAATTTTAATCTGTTTATGCAAATCACATTTTGCAGGTATTAGTTTGGCGCCGACTTCAAAAACTTCAATTTTATACAAAAATTTATAGTTATTTTTCACTTTTCAGCGCATTTTTAGAAGTCGGTTCAATTTTTTTTTATAAAAATTTTATTTTTATATGTGCTCTTAGAAAGTTGACGTATTACCTTAATTAAAATATAAGTTGTCAAGAAAACACACACACCCCTAGGCACAATGCGTGGGCTATGTGTGTTTGAGGGTTTGGGTTTTGGTTCAAAATCATGCTTTGCTCGCCTACCCGCTGTGTAAAGGATATCGATCTAGTTGTGTGTAGGGTATGTAGTTTTGAGATCTTGGGTTATGGCTTAAGATCTTACTTCTTTTGCCTGTTTGCTATGTAACGATTATCGATCTCGCTGCTCGAGGAGTGTAACGAACATCGATCTCGCTACGCATGAGGTATGTGGGAGTGGAAGCTCGGCATCTAAACGTCGATATTATAATTAATGAACGTCAAAAATAACCTGCAATACAATTTATTTAGCATTTGAACTAAATTATATTGCTAAATTAAAAAGGGGGGCTCCATTGAGATTTCGCGGTGGGACCCCCGAGCTTTCGGCTACGCCATGCTTATAACATGACCTTTTAAGAATTCTTTCACATTTAGAAATGTCTTTAAAAGCATTATTTTCTGAGAAACTTTTGGTGTTTTTAATAAACAATTAGCATTACTCATAAACTATTCAACCGATCTGGTTGAACTTTCGCCACCCATAATGGCCTCATTATATATCACGTTCGACCATTATTACAAATCTTGCTAACATTTATAAAATAGTGCAAAAATGGATAATTCGCCATTATCTCGATACACCAATACAAATTTCCTCGGAAACGTCATCGGAAAATTCTACGGGCAAAAATCGAGTTTTCCGACTTTCGCCGTTGTTTATAAGAAAAAAACAGAGCCGATCTGGCAGTACCTCTTTACATATTTATCGTTTACTGGTCCCATCATGATTTAAAACCTTCTAATATTTGTAACACATTTTTTCGCCTATTTTTTAGAAAAATTGGAATGGAAGCAATGAGTCAGGATCAGGAGCGGATCCAGCCTCTCTCCTGGGGGGGGGGGGGTGATATCACAAAAGTGCAGTGCGAAAGCAAGTTGTCCCCAAGGGGGGGGGACACCAGCAACATTCCCATTTCTAGTGTAAAAGGCAGGGACGGAGCTATTTTTTTGAATTTGAAACTCTTGGAGAGGGGGGAGGGCGATCACAAGATAAAACAAGTTTCCGACAGAGGGTGGGAAGATGCGATCAACATATACATTCCTCGTATAAGAGGTCGAATCGGGTCTATTTTCCTGAGTTCAAAGCTCCTGGGGGGGGGGGGTGCTATCGTAAAAAAAAACAAGTTGTCAACGGGCCAGCAGCATTCACATTCCTAATATAAAAGGCAGAATCGGTTCTATGTTCCTGAACTCAAAGCCCTTGGGAAGGGGAGGGGCTACAACGTACCTGCTTCTGTGCTCCCGGTAACTGAGAACTGCCGTAAATCTAATTATATTTAAATATTATAAGCTTTTATAAATTTACTGCAACAATAAAATTTCTGATAATTCAATTTAATTTCTGTCAGTGAGCAAAGTACACTTTCCAGTGTGTCCTTAGTGATTTATTTTGTTTGTGCTTGTTTTTATATATTATTTGAGATTAGTGAGATACTCAAAAGATGGAGGGCATTTTTTCCTCAACGAAAAACTTATTACGATGAATGTTTATGATGCCTTAAGATATTAATATCTAGATAATAATGTTAAAAGCTCTGTTGAGATGTATTCCAATATAACAGGAGTTCGAAAATCTATCATGTACCGAACACTGACGGAGAAAAAAACGACTGGAATTGTTAGTAATTTTAAGCTATATTCGATCACAGGCAGACGAAAAACCTCGTTGGAAGAAGAGATGTAAACTGTAATAAAAGGAGTTGTACATACATTTTATTATGAGAAGCAGATCTCAACCGTCGACAAAATTCTAACTAAAATCAATGAAGATCGGGATTTGCCTGAAATTAAAAGAACTGAGCTCTAGAAATTGCTCAGAGAACTTAATTTTTGTTGGGAAAAACCAGATAGGAAATCTGTTTTTATAGATCGTCCGGAAAATGTCCGTTGGTGAAGGAAATATCTCTCTCAAATAAAAGGTAGAGTTGCTGGAAATAACACAACTTACAAAATTAATAATTTAACTGGACTTTTGAAAGATTTTTTTGAATAAAGTTACTGCAAATAATTGCGGAAAATTCATATAATAGAAGAAAAAAAGAAAATGTGGAAACTCGAGCTCATGATCGGTGAGAGAGGAATCAGTTATAATTAATTTGAGCGAAGATAGCTTCACTGACTTTAATGACGAATAAGATACGTAATGTTTACCAGCGTTAACACAATTTATTATTTAAATTTTCTGTAACATATAAAAATTAATGACATTTGAATCCCTTTTTAGTGTTTAAATTGTAATTCTGCAGATGGCTTAAAAAATAAATAAACTGGAATGTCAAATATCCCAAAAATGTTTTTAATTAATAATAAAATGACCGATAGCCCCAAAAAATTTTAATATTATTATATTGACGAATTTATTTTTTTTATTAGTAAGTATTTAAATTATAACTTGGAATTTTTTGAGAGAAAAAGGCTACGTTTTAGTCTGAATGTGCCTAATACGGTTTCTATGCCAAAATTAGAAATAATAAAACTACAGTTGTGATTTGTGTTAAATATGTCAAAATTATCTATATTTTCCAATATATGTGAATTATTAAAAAATCATAAGAAATAAAATAATATTATAAAAACTTTTTATTTTAAGTTTATTACTGAAATAATACTCTATGCCATAAATATTTAGTGATAAAATAGATCTCCTTTTGACGCCTTCCGATGCCTATGACAAGGATTAAAATCCTTTTTAACACTTCACACATCCAAATATCTATTGCTATCCAACTCAAATAGTCCATTATTATAGACCAGTATTTTTGATTATAAAATTTCTAACCCATTCCTATGAAAAATATATGTGTCTAACAGATTTTGCCAAAGACACCGGACTAAAGAACACAGATAGTTTGCGAAGAAAAAAAAGGTAAAAAATGAAAAACTCTCTCTAGTTCTTGAATAAACTATAGTATAAGAGGCAAAATCGGGTCTATTTTCCTGAACTCCAAGCTCTTGGGAGGGGCGATCGCCCCCCCCCCCCCTTGGATCCGCGCCGGGTCAGGATTTGGTAACCCTTTCGCGTGTGGTAAGATATTGGGATATTCCATCGAAATAAAATCAGCTTGGAGTATCTGAACAGAATACAAATTTGTTTTTTCAATATTTGTGGGTTGGTATTTGTAAATAATCCCTAATTATTATCAAAACATTGCTATTTGCACAAGACAACTTGAAAATTTTCTATTAAAAATAAGTTACTTCCAAATTTAAAGTAATTTAAAATTTAAAAGTGAAGTTTTATTTGTCGACCAGAAACTATAATTAATCATTCCCTTTTTGTAGTTTTCTTTACTCTGCAAGTAGTAAAATGTGCCAAAGTCCTGTACTTGTAACATTTTTATTGATTAACCCTGGATTCATGTGGTTTAAACTCCTTTAGAATTTATTAGAGCATTTCTTCTGCTAAGTTAGACGTTGATTAATCTATAAGTTGCAATTTCTGATTCTTCTTATTAATTTATTGAATCGCGTTCAATTGAAAAAAGGCAATTTAATTGAAATCGATAATTTAGACTGTTGTTCAAAATTAGTTTTAGATGCTGCACAGTTTTATACATTTTTGTACAAAAAGATCAGGATATTGCGACGAAGACAGACGAAAAAGCGGAGTATCATATTTTATTAAGAAAATCATCGTGGTTAAAAAAATTATGACTGAAGTTCTGTGTAGAGGATGCGAAGAATCAACTGGCCAGCTATAAGAATAAATATTTGGAATATCTGACTTGACATATTTAAAGTGAGGAAGAAGTATCGGAATAGACACAGTAACACAGTGATATTGTCTCAAAATTTAAGAGAGTTTTTTCACTTAAAATAAGAGGAAAACAGCTCAATACCATTATATAAAGGTAAAGGTTGTTATTGGAGGACAGATGGAGGAGAAATTCAATCATTTATTTTTATTTATTTATTTATTTACACTGCCCTACAGGACCAGAGTCCCTATTATTAGGCAGGAAAAGAACGGAGTTACATAAATCTTAAAGTTATATACATAATATAGACAGATAACTATAAATAAACGATTTGACAACAGAAAAATTGCAGTAAAATATGTCAAATTTGTCTTTCAGGTGATCATAAAGGGAACACATTGAGTATAATGGGGAGAATTGTAATACATTAGTTCTTGGTTTCGACAAATAGAAAAATACTGGCGATCTAGTTATCCCTGGAACATGAAAATGAACTCTCGCGAGCAAATCAGTTATCATAATCTTGTTATTAACTAGTTTATACAAAAAAAAGTACACGAGCCCTGCTATTGCGTTTCTCCAGGGTTGTGAAATTAAATCTTGTCATTAGGCTTTCGCGAGGTGTAGTAGGAAGTGGATAAAATCCATCCGATTTTAAACTTAAGAAGCTTAGGAAACGATAGTGAATTTTTTCTATTTTATCAGAGTGTACATAGTAATACGGATGCCAGATAACTCAAGCATATTCCAATCTGCTTCGTACAAGAGCATATAACGTGCTTATGACCTGGAGCGACCGAAATTCATGACTAGATCTCACTAGAAAACCCAGTGTTCGGTAAGATCTCGATACTATATCATTAATATGATTAACAAATGTGAGTCTGCAGTCAAATATGACATCCAGGTCCTTAATGTAGTTATTTTGCGTTAGAAGAGCACCGTTGACCCCATAATCATGCAGCAGAGGCATTCTACTTCTTGATAATGACATAAAATTGCACTTGTCTATGTTCAGAGGCAGTTTGTTTTTTAGACGCCAAGCATTTAATTTTATGACATCCAATTCAAAGCTCAAGCAATCACCAGTATTCCATATATCCCGGAATATCTTTAAATCGTCTGCATAAAGTAGGCAGCTGCTATTCAACTCACATGATCATGTGCTTAAGAATGTTAAGAAACATAGACTAATACTTATCCTGGTTGACTTTATTGCCAAAGTCCGTCACAGTTAAGAAGGAGCTGATGAGATGGAAACACGAACGAAAATATAGCTTAAGATAAATATGCAGGAGGTATAAATCGTAATTCCTTATATTTTCTACAAACTGCCTCCTAGAAGGCTTTATACATAGAGGTCTCCAATACATACGAACGAAAATCTGGATGAAAGCGAATTGATTTCATAAAAATCGATCATAAATTCAGAAATATTATACTTTTGTTGACACATACCTAGAAGCTGATGTTAAATCTGATGATAACCCACCTCAGAGATATGATATAAGTAGACTCATAAAAGAGAGATGAAAATTGAAGAATTGTGGTCGATAATCGAAAGAGAGAGAAACATTATAAGGTATAGAAGAAAGATCAAGGCAACAAACGGTGGACAAACAAGAAACTCTAAACCTATTGATAAAATTCGAAAATCTCCAAGTTTATGAAGAAATGCATTAGAGAATCTAAAATAAAATACGACTAGGTAATCGACAAAATATGGTAAATAAGTGCAAATATATAGTAGGTCTTAACAAACGATAGAATATGTTCAATGCCTATAGAGAGCGCCAGATAAAGGAAACAAGTACCAGGTCAGGGACGAGGAGGCTTTTATTAAAGATCAAGGCGCGTTTTTTATGTAGTCTCTAGATACAATATGTTGCGTTTTAGTTTCGGTCTATAATTACTAAGAAGTAATTTCCACACTTCTCTTATTCTTAATACAGTTTACTAAAGCAATTTGGGTTCTGATATGTAACTTCGGCTTCTTAAATTTCTGTTTTCTCCATTGCTATTCTCGGTATAGAATTCTAGCTTCAGATCACTTTGTGTAATAGCTATGAGTCTAAGCATAGGTGGCGATGTGCTAGCTTTTTCTGTTTCTCTACGAGATATGTTCTTCTGATGATCTTTGATTTTTTGCTTCAAGGGGTCCTTTTGTTTTGTCAACGTAAGAATTGTTACATTCATATGGTATCTAATACACGTAGATATTCATATAATTTTGATTTGTTGATTTGACTCTAGTAAGCTGGCTTCTCCGAAAATTATTTCAATTAAAAACAATTTTGATATTATATCATTTTTTTATTCTTGTAGAATTTAGCTGTTGTGTAATGTTAATTTAGTTTATAGAAACATGAACGAAATGTTCCAGAAAAGACCAGGACTAAGTTAACACCAGGGCAAAACTCTACATCTGTATGGACTCCCGAAGATACATAAATAAGACATACCTCTACGATCTATCACAAGTTCCCGAAACTCCCCTACTGCTGAGCGTGCCAAGTTCCTTCTTCCAATACTGATACCATTACAAGGAAATACATCATCATGGATCGGAATCTAGCAACATTGTGTAGAAATTAATTTGGAAATGAAAGTACAACCAGAAAACATTTTTATTAGCTTTGACGTTAAAAGTCTGTATATCAACGTGTCAGTAAAGGAGTCACTAAAAATCATAAGAATGTTTCTACTACCACACGGTATCATAGACTTGGTGAAATGTTGTTTGATCAGTTTCTATTTAGAAGGAAAGGAAAAATTCTTTATCTAAGATGACTGACTACCAATGGGATCCTCGCTCTTATCAATGGTGGTAAATATTTTTATGGAATAGTTCAAGACCTTTATAATTGTATCTTCAAATAGGAAATAAAAATTATGGTTTAGGTAAGTCGACGACACATTCATTATCTGGAATGGAAACGACGAAGAACTTCAAAACTTCCTTTGTCATCTCAGTAATATTTGCCTAACCATTAAACACATTATGTAGAAAAAATTACAAAATAAATTATATATATATATATATATATATATATATATATATATATATATATATATATATATATATATATATATAAATATGGAAAAACTCCGGGTCCGACAGATGACGACAGCGCTGTTTCGTCCTAATATGGGACTCGTCAGGCCACCGCATTCGGTACAAACCATCATCTCGCCTTTGCATCCTATAAGGCTGAGTTTAAAATCAAAAAACAGCAAACAAGACGACAAAGGCGACATCTCGATGGTCCACTTGATAATACAAGAACCACACAGATTAACAAAGTTTGTAAAAGAACCGACATATGGTGGCGCGACGGTGAATTAAAACAGAAATATGTAAAATCGAGTACACGAAACGCGCTGCCCAAAAGATAGGGGTGTACTAGATTTTACATATTTCTGTTTTAATTCACCGTCGCTCCACCATATGGCGGTTCTTTTACAAACTTTGTTAATCTGTGTAGTTCTTGTATTATCAAGTGGACCATCGAAATGTCGCCTTGGTCATCTTGTTTGCTGTTTTTTGATTTTAAACTCAGCTTTATAGGATGCAAAGGCGAGATGATGGTTTGTACCCAATGTGGTGGCCTGACGAGTCCCATATTAGGACGAAACAGCGCTGTCGCCATCTGTCGGACCCGGAGTTTTTCCATATTTTGGAGTGCTCCGCACTTTTTAACACGAGAATCATGTAGATTGACAAATTTTCATGTCCGCTTCGCCAATATTTTATTCTATATGTATATATATATATATATATATATATATATATATATATATATATATATATATATATATATATATATATATATATATATATATAACATCAGTTTATAACGCTCTACGCCGTCTTCTGATTTCCAGTCTCCATTGATCTCGGTTTGTCCATAAGTTTTCATTCATTTCTCTTGTTCTTATATCTTTATCCACTTCTTCTCTCCAACTTAGTCTGGGTCTACCTCTCTTTCTTCTTCCCTGTGGTGCCCAATTTAAAACTTTTTTTGGAAGTCTAGTATCGTCCATTCGTTGAACATGTCCGTACTATCTAAGTTGGACGATTTTAATATCTTCTGTTATCTTGTGCTTAACGCCCATAATTTCTTGGATAATTTCATTTCTGACTCTATCCATTCTGGATTTCCAGCCGCTCTTCTCTCTGTCTCTGTCTCTCATTTCTGTAGCTTCCAGTGTTCTTAGAGTTCTTTCTTTCAATGGCCATACTTCACTTCCATAGGTGACAATGCTTTTAACGATACTATTAAAGATTTTTCTTAAATGTTTTGGATGAAAGAAATCGTAGACAAATTCGAATGTCATTCTACAGAAAATACACACACAACATATCTAAACACCTAAAGTATTCATCCAACCACCTCAATAATACCAAACATGGAATAATAAGAAACCACGTAGATAGAGCTTTAGTTCTTTGCAAATGCAACGAAAACATAATGTAAGAAATAAATCACATTAAAAGTGTCCAACATAAAACCAAAAAATTCCCAACGTATGTTTTCTTTTACCTCGACTTCGCTAAAAAGCAAATCAGCTACATCAACAGTCAATTAATTATTGTCAAACAAATCGAAAGACAGCCGACAGAATAAATTCTAAATGCATTTATACCACACAGTAATAATAAAACCCCTACAAATAAAGGGAAAGATTGAAAATTCAACATTTTTCACTATTTTCCAAGTAAGGAAAACTACAAGAAAGGGATGATTAATTATACCCCCTTGTCAACGAAGCACAACTTTTATTTTTTTTTTTCAGATCCAATGAAACCTTTTCATGTTTTTTAAAAGGATTTTATAAAACCGTCCTGAATTGAATATTATTGTCGGCGGAATCGTAAGTAATAATGGGAATGATTTATTTGTGCATTAAGACCTCTTGCGACATTAAAATTTTAAGAGCTCCTTTTTCATAATAAAAAAAATATAAATTGGATTTAAATGCACTAAGAGTGGAATATTAAATATAGGTTACCATTTTTAACGTTTGAAGTTTTTGAGGTGGGCCGTGTTAAATTTTTTCTTCCATTTTTCTTTTGCGATTGTATGAGACGTCTTTGGAGATCTACATCCTATGAAACCAGGATCGACCAGGGCTTATCTAAAAAATATCGGGGTTCCGTGAATGTGAAATGGAACATGGAGATTTTTGTATTAGAGTCTTCAGAATAGCCTTAATAACGATAAATTTGATATGGGTCATTTCAAAAAGTTGGATAACATTGTTTTTATTAATAATAAAATTTTTATAAAAAAATTGAACCGACTTCTAAAAGTGAGCTAAAAAGTGAAAAATAACCATAAATTTTTATATGAAATTGAACTTTTTGAAGTCGGCGCCAAACTAATACCTGACAAAATGTGATTTGCATAAACAGATTAAAAATACTTTATTTGTAATTGATTTCTTACCATAATTTGTATATATTAGTAGATATTTATTTCGTGTACAAATAATTTGGCGCCGACTTCAAAAAGTTCAATTTCATATAAAAATTTATGGTTATTTTTCACTTTTTAGCGCACTTTTAGAAGTCGGTTCAATTTTTTTATAAAAATTTTATTTTTCTATTTTTAGTTTTAGAATTCATTATGATATTCATAAATTATTTGAACTAAGTACTAATCGAGATTAGTGTACCTCGCAATGACTCCAAACTGACATAAAAGTACCCATTTCATCCAAAGTTATAAATCACCCTAAAAGAAACCACTAAAAATTCTTTAGTTCTTAGAGTTTTCCAAATACCAATCAAATTGGGTCAAACGAATATTTAGTCTGTCATAGAAAATCCACTATTTTTAATTTCAAATTAATTTTAAATTGGTAATATAGACCCCAAAACTTTCCAATATCGATATTTAAAGAAAATAAATTAATTTTTTATCCACCATATTGGATACACCATATTAAATTTTTTAAAAATAATTTTAGTTCGTCAAATGTGACCCCGAAAACTCTCCCGTACCAATTTTGGAGAAAATCGGACAAAAACGATTTTTTTGTCGGCCATATTGAATCCGCCAAATTGAATTTTTTAAAAATTATTTCAGATTCGTCATATGCGACCCCAAAAACTCCCCCATATCAATTTTGGAGAAAATCGGACAAAATTGATTTTTTCGTCCGTCATATTGGATCCGCTATATTGAATTTTTTAAAAGTAATATCAGATATGTTATGTGCAACCTCGAAAACTCCCCCATTCCAATTTCGGAGAAAATCCGACTAAATTAACTTTTTTTGTCCGCCATATTGGAACCGCCATTTTGATTTTTTTAAAAATAATTTCCGATTCTTTGGGTATAACCCTGAAAATTCCTCCATACCAATTTTGGAGAAAATCGGGCAAAATTAATTTTTTTGGCCACCATATTGTAAGCGACATCTTGGATTTTACTGCAGCAATATCATCTAAAAAAATATGGGACCACCGCAGCAACTTCCTTTACATAACGTAAAAAATTTCATTCAAATCGGTGCAGCCGTTCCGGAGTAATCGGTGTACATACATAAAAAAAATACATAGGCGACGAATTGAGAACCTCCTTCTTATAGAAGTCGATTAAAAATATAAAATTGACGAAAACAAAACGTTTTTTTTTTTAACTTTTCTCTCGTGTAACTTTGAAGGTATCCATTTTCGAGGAAAGTTGAAGAGGAAAAAAGATTTCGTAATTAAATTTGCCATACGATAGGGTTAGTCGCAAATCTCAAAATATATTTCCCTAATTGCAAAATAGAAATAATTTAAAATAAAAAGGTAAAAAAATAGTTTTTTAATAAGTTTTTTTCGACCATTTAAATTTCTCTGAGGACTTTCATATTAGAACAAAAACAACTCTCTGCCATGATAACACCCTAAAATTCGTTAAGATCGAATCAACAGTTTTTGCACAATAATTTTGCAATTCGATTTCGTTTACAAAAATTGACCATTTTTCAAGTTTGTCTGAGTACAAAATATCATGTTAACGTATTTAAATTTATTTTCGACATATAGTAGGGAACTTAAGTTTTCCAACGCTTTTTTTAAAATCAAAATCGGATGATTTGGACGCCCTCAGAGATTGTTTAAAAACATTGTTGATATTTTTGCTTATAAACAAATAGATGGATTTTCATTAGATTTTTTTTACAATATATGATTTGAATGTACTTGGAGAGACGCTTCTTTTCGTGAAAAAAATTTCAAATACGTCATTTGGTTTCCGAGATACAAACTGTCAAAGTTGACAGCCTGTTACGGTGAATCTATGAATAATACAAACTTTATCTTGCCTAGTTCTTATTTGATATAAATATTTAAATGTTTATGTTATCGGAAACTTTAATAAAAAATGAAAAGAATATCACCCACGCGCGTGAAATATGAAAAAAAGAGGGGTGGGGAGCTCTCACTTTAAAATTGAATTCGACGTTTCAAAATACATATCTGAAAAAAAATTTCATTTTCTTGGCATCTAATGGAGCGATTTTGATCATTTTTTTTTAAACCGATGTACCGCGAATAATGGAGCTCAAATATCATAATGATATGTGCTCATCATGCATTCATTTTGTTATAAACAAATGACGTTCTTTACGCATCATATTTACAGCATACTGCATCCTATAGTACCGGACTTTACAAGCGAATCTTTGTTTATTAATATACTTAAGCATACTATAAGGATATATATATATATATATATATATATATATATATATATATATATATATATATATATATATATATATATATATATTTACTTTAATTATCAAAATTGTTTAAACAATCATTGTTTAAACAAACTGAAAGAAAAATTGGTTTTAAATCATTTTATTCGTAAAATACAGATAAAAATAAAATAATTATTTTACATAAATCATATATGAAAACTTAATACTTTTTAAGTTATAAGTAATACAAGAAATTTAAATGGTCGAAAAAAATTGATTAGAAAATTGTTTTTTTACCTTCTTTTTAATTATTGCTATTTTGTAATAAGGGAAATATATTTTGAGATTTCCGACTAACCCTATCTTGTGGCAAATTTAATTACGAAACTTTTTTTCCTCTTCAACTTTCCTCTAAAATGGATACCTTCAAAGTTACACGAGAAAAAATTTGAAACAAAAATGTTTTTTTTGTTAATTTTATATTTTTATTAATAAAAACAATGTTGCCTAACTTTTTGAAATGACGCATATCAAAATTATCGTTGTTCAGGTTATTCTGAAGGTTCTCATGGAAAAATCTCCATGTTCCATTTCACATCCACCTAAAAACAGATAAATCCTATTCTAGGACACATTAGGAGCTCTGAAAGACACAAGCCACTATTTATGCCTGACTTATACTTACTGAAATGTGATCCGGTCTATCAAAATAAAAAAAAAAGAAATCAGAGCTAATCCATCTTAAACGTTAAGAGAAGCAACAGTATTGTGTAGAACAGCACATTGATATACAAAAAATGACAACAATTCCTTTTTTCATAGAAAAAGAAAAATATTCTTTAATTTCTGTTTTTAACAGAAGAAAAACAATCCATGGAGGTTTTTGTTTTATTTTAAGAAACAGGATTTGAGGATATTTCAGATATTGTATCCAAAAGCTCGGAGGATCAGATGGAGTATTCTTTCACTGTAAATAAGTTATTTAAGCTATTTATTATATGTGTATACAGACCATTCTAGACGATACAAAATAACTTTGCTTAAAGGATATCATGGCTTAACTCAAGAAGTATAGGCTAACACTTCGTGGACACTTTAATATAATTTTTTTTTATAATAGAATAAGGACAATTTTTTTATAGATTTTTTAGCGAGTAAAAATTTTAAGCAAATGATTTTCACTTTTATTTAGATTACCTAAAACTACCAGACTCCTCTTGATATTATTTTTATAATTTTATATAAAGCCAAAGTCATTGAAATAGCATTGATCGTGCCGCACCGCCAATTAAGGTTGAGTTTACGTCCATTTTGTCAGCTAAGAAGCCCACATTCATTAAAAAGAGGATTTTTTTAAAGCAAAAAATCATCAATTCAGGAATCGCTGCACAGTGGCGATCTACATATACAATTATGAGACAATAATTCTCTGATCAATTAGTATATATATATATATATATATATATATATATATATATATATATATGAAATAAAATGCGAACAGTAAATGCAAACTTCGTTCTAACCATATCCTTTCCGTGTTAGAGGTTGCACAGTTTGGATAAATTGTACAGAACACAATTTATCCTATTCCACCACCATCGAGATGATGGCCTACCTGTACCACCACACCGCGAAAAAAGTCAAAATTTACCCTCCCCGCCACAATGATACGGTACATGTTTTGTCTCTACTAGATTCATCAGGGTACCTACATGCACCTGGCTGTGCAAAGGACAGATCGGAAGGAAGCATGCAAATGCAGTATCTCATATTATAAAGGAATCCAAAGATAGGAGGATTGTTAAGTATAAGGAAACTAAAAAAATAAAACCATGTATATCATCTGCTATTATACACTCAATAATACAACGAGATAAAACTAAAAAATATCTTAGAAAGAAAATCATTTTAAAAGTATAAAAGTATAAAGAATACTGAATAACTTTAAATAAAATCATACATAAAGGCAAATATGATTACTTAAGATAAAAAATAGTAAATAGTGAACATGGCGACAAAAAAATATTTGAGATTGTTAATGAAGCCTCAAATCATAATAATAATAAAAACAAGGAAAGGCTGCAAATTGACAATCCTAACAGAAAATTTTCAGACGTGAAAGAAATGACAAATTTTTGCAACAATTTTTTGTGAATGTGGGAGTCAATATGTTGAATAAGATAAAATATCCTGATGAAAAATTTCAGGTACGAAATGCCTCTATTTCCATTATGTTCTTGAAACCTGTCAATGAACATGAAATAGTAAAATAAAAACACTCTTTAAAGAATAATTGCGCTCCCTGTGTAGATGAAATAAACTTTCAGTTCGTTCAACAGTTCCACCTCTTCTTGCTGAAACCCTTGACTTATCTAATAAATTTAATTTTTAAATCGGGTAAAGTACCCCATCATTTTAAAATGACCCTTGTTACACCAATATATAAAACAGGAGATAAAGCGGCTATTAGCAACTATCGCCCAATGAGTGTAATTAATAATTTTGCGAAGATATTTGAGAAATGTTTAACGGATATATTGGTGAATTTTTTGGAAATTAATAACATCCTCTCTAAAAATCAATTTGGATTTACCAGTGGATTGAGTACATCAGATGCAATTTATGAATTTACTAAGTCAGTAACCGTGAATCTTGATAATGATAAAAAGTGTCTTGCCGTCTTTCTGGATCTTGCCAGGGCATTTGACACGGTGCCCCATGAGTCAGTTTTAGAGGTTTTAAACGTCTATGGTGTTACGGGTTATGTGTTGAGTGTCTTTGAGAGTTACTTAAGAAATAGAAAACATATTTTAAAAATTAATAAATTCTATAGTGACCCTTTAGACATTGGACGGGGTTCCTCAAGGTACAGTATTGGGACAGATTTTGTTTATAGTTTATATAAACTCACTAACAAGCATGTGCTTGGAGCATGGTTCTTTAATTTCATACGCGGATGATACAGTGGCCGTTTTTTCTGAAGAAACCTGAGATCAAGTAAAAGAATCAACGAAAACTGGTTGCTTAAAATAGTAAACTGGATTTCTCTAAGCTCAGTTTGAACATTGACATTACTTATTATATTGCATTTTCGATACCCACATCAAATCGTCCAGACTTTAATCATATTGGAGCTGGAAATATCTTAATAAAAGATGTACCATTCAAAAAATATTTGGGTATAATTATTAATAAAAATCTAAAATGGGATCAGCATATTCTAAAGTTAACAAACAACATCAGAAAGATGTACCATTCATAAAATATTTGGGTATAATTATTAATAAAAATCTAAAATGGGATCCGCATATTCTAAAGTTAACAAACAACATCAGAAAGTTTATTCATAAATTTTATATACTGAGAAACATTTTCACTTGGCAGCTTTTAATAAATATTTATAAAACATTATTAGAATCTCTAATTAGATATAGAATAAATGTTTGGGGTGGCCTGTATCAAAACTCTTTAGAACAACTCAATGTCGTACAGAATTATATTTTGAAGGTAATTTTTTGGAAGAAAAAAAGATATTCTACTAGGTTTCTTTATTCAGAACAAATTTTTGATCTCTGTTTATTGTATATATTGTTTTCTCTTATTTATGTACATAAGACTGCGCAATTTAAAAATTACGTAACTCACCCTTATGAAACGATATTTAGAATGAATAGACATCTAAGGATACCAAACAGTAATAAGAACATTAGAAATTACTATGATATTATTGATTTTGTGCACAAACAAGTATTGTGTTATGCGTGTGCATAATTATTTATATTAAGATCTTAAATATGTTTAGATTAAATCATCATCTATTTGAAGACTGTACTGAAACTGTTCGTAATATATTATATATATATATATATATATATATATATATATATATATATATATATATATATATATATATATATATATTTCTCCACTGAAGGTGTGTATTTATTTTGAATAGCAAAAACCATCATAAGCCCATATCATATATCATTGTATTTCTTCCGAATAAAAATCTAATATAACTACGTTATTATTTCTTGCTAAGGTACAACAAAATTTGTCATTTTAAAATAACTCAAAATATAAACTGCAACTTAAGTCAAATACGTCAACTGCAAACAGCGCAGTATTGCACAAAATAAATAAGATACAATGCATTCTATCCAAACAGAATGCAGTTGGCATTGGGGTTTGTTTATTTTGTATTTTACACACAAAATTTTACTATCTCATGACACAATGTAAAGATAAATGTTTACATACAGATATTTTGCCAAAAATAACTTTTTTCAAATCTTAGCACAATATTTTGTCGAATTAAATATGAGAAGAGTTTTTTGAAATTGATTAAAATTGAAGGTTTTGCACGCAGACAAATACACATAATAAAAATCTTATTAAAGGTTTAATTTATTGGATGATTTAATGATGGAAAACTAAGGAAAAAATATCTAGGGATTACTTTAGATAGAACACTTCCTTTAAGCAGAACCTCACCAAAACCGGGAGCGGATCCAGCCTCTCTCTTGCGGGGGGGGGGGGGGGGCGGTGATATCACAAAAGTACAGTATGGCAAGAGAAAGCAAATTGTCGACGGGGGGGGGGGGGGGTAAATACCAGCAACATTCCAATTTTTAGTGTAAAAGACAGAATCAGGTCTATTTTCCTGAACTAAAAGCTCTTGGGGGGGAGGCTATGGCAAGAAAAATAAATTGTTAACTGGAGGAGTGCCAGCAGCATACACATAATAATATAAATGGCAGAATCGGTTCTATTTTCCTGTACTCAAAGCTCTTGAGAAGGGGAGGGACGATCGCAAGCACACATTCCTATATTTTATGCAAGAACTAGGGAGAGTAATAAAACTGTTACGGAAACCTCCAACATACCTGCTCCTAATTATGTTTAATTATATTTAAATATTATAAGGTTTTATAAATTTACTGCAACAGTAAAATTTTTGATAGTTCAATTTGATTTCTGTCAGTGAGCAAAGTACACCTTACAGTGTGTTCTTAGTGATTTATCTTGTTTATGTATATTATTTGAGATTAGTGAGATACCCAAAAGATAATGGCTTCCACATCTATATTTATTCCAAAATCGTTAAATCAAGGCATTTTTTCCTCGACGAAAGACTTATTACGATGAATGTTTATGATGCCTTAAGATATCAACATCTAGATAATAATATTAAAAGCTCTGTTGAGATATGTCCCAACATGACAGGAATTGAAAAATCTACTATGTACCGAATACTGAAGGAGAAGAAAAAGATTGGAATTGTTAGTACTCCCAAGCCACATTCGATCACAGGCAGACGAAAAACCTCGTTTGAAGAAGAGATGAAACTGCAATAAAAGGAGTTGTACATACATTTTATTATGAGATGCAGATCCTAACCGTCGACAAAATTCTAACTAAAATCAATGAAGATCGGGATTTAACTGAAATTAAAAGAACTGAGCTCTGGAAATTACTCAGACAACATCATTTTTGCTGGGAAAAACCAGATAGGAAATGTGTTCTTATAGATCGTCTGGAAAATGTCCGTTGGAGAAGGAAATATCTCCCTCAAGTAAAAGATAGAGTTGCTAAAAATAACACAACTTACAAAATTAGTAATTTAACTGAACTTTTGAAAAATTTTTTTAAATAAAATTACTGCAAAAAATTGAGAAAAATCCATATAATAAAAGAATAAAAGAAGGTGCGAAAATTCGATATCCTGATCGGTGAGATAGAGGAACCAATTATAATTAATTTAAGCAAAGATAGCTTTACTGACTTTGATTACGAATTAGATATGTAATGTTTACCAGCGTAAACACAATTTTTTATTTAAATTTTCTGTTACAAATAAAAATTGATTACATTTGAAGCCCTTTTAAGTGTTTAATTGTAATTATGCAGATGGTTTAAGAAATAAATAAACTGAAACGTCAAATGTCCTAAAAATGTTTTTAATTAATAATAAAATGACCGATAACCCAAAAAAAAATTAATATTATATGGACGAATTTATTTTTTTATATATGTTTAATTTCTTGTGTTTTTGACAATGGGTATTTTGGAAGTATTTAAATTATAACTTAGAACTTTTTGAGAGAAAAAGGCTACGTTTTAGTGTGAATGTGCCTAAACGATTCCTATGCCAAAATTAAAAATAATAAAAATACAGTTGTGATTTGTGTTAAATATGTCAAAATTTTTTATATTTTGTAATGTATGTGAATTATTAAGAAATCATAAGAAATAAAATAATATTTTAAAATCTTTTTATCATAAGTTTATTACCGAAATAATATTCTATGCCATAAATACTTAGTGATAATAAACCTCCTACCGCCGCCTATGACAAGAATTAAAATCCTTTTTAACACTTCACACATCCAAATATCTATTGTTATCCAACCCAAATAGTCCATTATTATAGATCGGATTTTTGATTATTAAATTTCTAACCCATTCCTATGAAAAATATATGTGTGTCTAACAGATTTCCCCAACTACACCGGACTAAAGAACACAAGTAGTTTGCGAAGAAAAAAAAGGGTAAAAAACTATTTATTACTCTCTCTAGTTCTTGAATAAATTATAGTATAAGAAGCAAAATAGGGTCTATTTTCCTGAACTCAAGGCTCTTGGGGGGGGGGGGGGCGAACCCCCCTCTTGGATTCGCGCCTGACCAAAACTGCAGCAAAATCTAAAACTCGGAACAAGATCGTACAAAACTAACAGGTACATCTTGGCACTCTTTCGCTGGTCTTTTGAATATTTGCCTTTGTGTGGCTAAATAGTACCACATATGCTTATGGCGGATAGACTGCTAAACCATACCATGCACTTAATCTCCGGAACAATTAGATCTACCTCTACAGCGTGGAATTCTGTATTGTCTCATATCTTGCTTCCTAAACCTCGTAAACAAAACGCTCTCCTTAGAAAGCACAAAAAAATAATGACAGATCTATACCTAGTGGGGCACGCTGGGTGCGATCGACCGCACACAAAAAGACTTTGCTTAAGGCACTTTCTTCCGAAGACAGCCTAACAGTTGCAAATAATTATCTCCCCATAAATAAATGGAGGAAATGTTGAAGCCATACTAACTCTCAAGAAGTCACCATTGCATGACGAACTAGATCGCAAAACTAAACAGAATCATCGTAAATGCACTCATGTTCTTTATAAATGGAATAAGATAATCGTCTCCGAGTGCGACTATGGTACTGAGTTATAAACAATACGCTACATCGTGGAGAAATATCCCCTAAGAGCGTAGGTAGGAAACTAAAGATTTCCTGAGTTCAAGGCCAGCGTCAATTAGATAAAGGTTTATAGGTAATCTATATATTTGTTATACACACTGAAATGTTCTTGTTAGTTCACCTTATATATCTAGATTTGTTCTTTACTCAGCGTATATCAGTTCTTGTTGAATCTTGCAATTGTAATATTAATGCCGTCCGCAAAATAAATAAATGTCTTCCACAAATAAACACAATATTCCATTTTTGTCTATTTTTTGATACGAAAAACAGACTTAAAATTGTATCTGTCAGTTTAAATCTTTTACAACTCAAATTTTGAATTGGGATTTTCGATTGTGCAAAATATCTAGTCTTACGCCTTTACATTTCAGTGTTTTCACAGCTGCAAGCTTAAAATGCGAATCGAAAAATGAAAGCAAGCGCGAAATATTCTGCCACAATGGCAACTCTATTTTTCAAATATCTACAAATCAATACGTACGCACTTCATAATTGGTCTGTCAAAACGAGCCGAATGTTGAAATTTAAGAAAAAAAATGAGCGAGGCGAATTTTTTATTTTTTCTGACTAAACTTCACTGGCATTGGAAAGTTAGAAAAGTAAAATTGAATAAGGTAAAGGATTTGAGTCGTGGTGTAAACTCTTTTAAAAAACCAGTTATGTGCTAGTGTAATTCACACGCCAGGGGTTCTGTGCCGTTCAAAAAAATGAATTATATTACTTAGTTTTGCGATACTGGAAATTATCAATTATTAAAAACCTGCTAAATGAGAACAGTTTCAGATAAGCTTATTTGTAAATAATTAACAAGATTTGCTTTACGGCGCTAGTTTTACAACTTTAATACGAACTCCTAGATATATTCTCTGAAATAAATAATGGGCGTTTAATCGTGTTCAATGGCCGCCATGGAAATAATCTTAAATCCTACATACCTTTACATATTCTGATGAAGATTATGGCGAAGAACTCAATATTTAGGATGATGAGGGATGAAGATCCTCCTCTTATCCAGAAATCCTTTCCATGATCTCTTTAGTTAGCGGTTCTTATTCAACAGTGCGTTCCACTACGCCCAAGATCTCTTGAATGTAAGTCCATTATCCGAGATATCTTCCCAATAAGGATGCCTTTCATTATTTTCTTTCGGCAGAAGAAATGGCGCTAGATCAAGTTGGTCTTTTCTCATCTAAGCTGTACTGCACTCAAGATCAACGTCAAAAGTGATTCTCCGAATAGAAAACCCTTCTCTTTGTTCTATTTTGCTACAGTGCTTACTTTCTTCCTTACATTATCTTCTTGACAAGGTATCTTTTGCGTAGTTATGTAGTGGTCCTAGTCTTTTTAATTTTAAAATTTTAATAATATTGTTTTTCAAGATGTCATTCAGGTTGCTTCATATTTAGGAGTCATTTAAGAGCTGCGTGGTCTATTCTTATTGAAAATTGCTTTTCATACAAATATCTATGAAAATGTTGGAAAGCTTTGATTATGGCAAGCAGTTTTTCCTCGTGGTACAATAATTTCTCTCGGGTTTTAAATGAACTTGACTAAAATATTCAGTAACTCGTTCTTGGTCATCTTATATCTGAGACAATACAGCTTCATCCCTTATGTTGCTGACTTCAGTATCAAATATGAATTTTCCAGGATCTTGTGGGTAGTCTAGACTGGAATATAAGAAAGACTTCAGCGTGAACACAAACAGAATTCCATTGATAAAAAATCTTTTCTTCAGGAAGTATATCTTCTATAGTGTGTGCATAACTCGAGAAAGCTCCTCAATTCATGTTTATCACGTGGTCGGAGCCTTTCTTTTATGATTTGAATTTTTCTTTCATTCGCAGATTTTTTAAGTGTTCATCCGATGCTTTTCCTTAAGACGGCGTTCTTATTGTTGCTGTTTCTCTTTTAATCGATGTTCATCTTCTTCTGGTTTTTCTTTGAGATGACATTGTTCGTCTTTTTGGTGATGTGCTTTTTCTTTCTGTTATTCTTCTTTGTCACGACGTTCTTCTTCTTGTTTTTCTTTTTGGCGACGTCCTTCTTCTTCTTGTTTGTCTAAAAGGCGAGGTTCTTCTATACCTTCCATAATATGAGCCAATGTTTTATCTATCTTGGCTGCTGGTTGTCTATTATTTACCATAAAAGCTTCTAGAATGTAGTTGAAAACTCGGTTCTAACCTTTTTTTCATGATGTAAAATTTGATGGTTTGTTTTTGCTATCTCTTCTAATTTCCAAATAGCTTATTCTAGAATTTTGTCGAAAATTTTGCTCTAAGTTTCTTTATTTGTAACAAATTCGGTAGTAAAATCAGTTTCTCGCTATTTCTTCTAGTTTAAGAATAGAATGTTCTAGAACTTTGTCGAAAATTTGATTCTAAGCGTAATTATCCATGACGAATTCGATGGTGAAGTTCATTTTTCGCTATCTTTTTGGGATTTGAAACTATGATGTTCTAGAACTTTATTGAAAATAAATGTAACATTGAAGCGAATTTTTCCCTATCTCTTTTGGTTGAAATAAACCTACTTCTGACCCGAATTGTAATGATTTTTTCTCTTTATTTTATCACTGGTTTCGAATGGAACAAAACACTTTTCACTCATTATTTTCAACTCTTGAGTAACTAGTTGTTAACACATTCACTGTTTAAACACAACTAACTAACTTAAATTATATTTTCATATTTATATACACCTCTAGAATATTCTCAATTAAAAGTCTAGAATTCCACTTGAAACTTAATCAACCACAGGCGCGGATCCAAGGGGGGGGGGGCGGTGGGGGCGATCGCCCCCCCCCCCCAAGAGCTTTGAGTTTAGGAAAATGGACCCAATTTTTCCTCTTATATCACAATTTATTTAAGAACTAGAGAGAGTAATAAATCAATTTTTACCCTTTTTCTCTTCGCCTACTACCTGTGTTCTTTAGTCCGGTGTTTTTAGCAAAATTTGTTAGACACATATATTTTTCATAGGAATGGGTTAAAAATTTTATAATCAAAAATACCGGTCTATAATATTAGACTAAAACGTAGGATTATTCTCTCAAAAAATTCTAAGATATAATTTAAATACTTACAAAATATCCATTGTCAAAAATACAAAAAGTTAAACATGTATAAAAAAATAAATTCCTCCATATAATAATAAAATATTTTTCGGGCTATCGGTCATTTTATTATTAATTAAAAACATTTTTAGGGTATTTGACGTTTCAGTTTATTTATTTCTTAAACCATTTGCAGAATTAAAATTAAACACTAAAAAGGGATTCAAATGTAATTACTTTTTTTTTATTGTAATTAAAATTAGATCTACTTATTTTTATTTCTATTGTACTGATATCTTAATTTAATTTACTTTTATATATGGAAATACGATAGCCCCAAAAAAATAAGATAAACATGTTAATTCTACACGCTTAAGAAAAAGACACAAACACAATAATAAAATAATAAAAAACTTACGGCTAATTAGAATTAAATATATATAAAATTAAAGAGTGCGACACACTAAAATAAAAATATATAAAAAAATGAAAAAACATATAAACAATATTAAACAATAAAATACAACAAAAACCAAAATTTAAATAATAAATTTTGTTTACACTAGTAAACATTACGTATCTAATTCCTAATCAAAGTCAGTGAAACTATCTTCGCTAAAATTAATTATAATTGGTTCCTCTATCTCACCGATTATGAGATCGAGTTCTCACATTTTGTTTTATTCTTTTATTATATGGATTTTTCCCAATTTTCTGCAGTAACTTTATTCAAAAAAATCTTTCAAAAATTTAGTTAAATTACTAATTTTATTAATTGTGTTATACTCTACCTTTTACTTGAGAGAGATATTTACGTCTCCAACGGACAGTTTCCGGACGATTTATAAGAACAGATTTTCTATCTGGTTTTTCCCAACAAAAATTAAGTTCTCCGAGCAATTTCCAGAGATCAGTTCTTTTAATTTCAGGTAAATCGCGATCTTCAATGATTTTAGTTAGAATTTTGCAGATGGTTGGGATCTGCTTCTCATAATAAAATGTATATACAACCCCTTTAATTGCAGTTTTCATCTCTTCTTACAATGAGGTTTTTCATTTGCCTGTGATCGGGGGCTTGGGGGTACTAACAATTTCAGTCGTTTTTTCTCCTTCAGTTTTCGGTACATAGTAGATTTTCCAACTCCTGTCATGTTGGAGCATATCTCAACAGAGCTTTTAACATTATTATTTAGATATTGATATCTTAAGGCATCATAAACATTCATCGTAATAAGTTTTTCGTTGAGGAAAAAATGCCCTGGTTTAACGATTTTGGAATAAATATAGAGGTGAAAGCCATATCTTTTGGGTATCTCACTAATCTCAAATAATATATAAAAACAAGCGCAAACAAGATAAATCACTAAGAAAAAACTGTAAGTTGTACTTTGCTCACTGACAGAAATTAAATTAAACTATCAGAAATTCAATGTTGTAGTAAATTTATAAAATATATTTAAATATAATGAATTATTAGATTTACGGCAGTTCTCAGTTACCTGCGGCACTGGAGCAGGTACGTTAGAGGTTTCGGTAACAGTTTTATTACTCTCTCTAGTTCTTGAATAGAGTATAGGAGTCTGTATGCAGGCGATCGCCTCCCCCCCCCCCCCAAAAGCTTTGAGTTCAGGAAAATAGAACCCATTCTGCCTTTTATATTAGGAATGAGTATGCTGCGTGCACCCCCCCCCCTCCCCGTTGACAACTTGTTTTTCTTGCTATACTGTACTTTTGTGATATCACCGCCCCCCCAAAGGGAGAGGCTGGATCCGCCCCTGATCAACCATGATAAAAAAATCGGTATAATATTTCTATCAGGACATATTCGAACTCAGGTAGTTATTTCAATACGGACACCACCAAATTCCCCTAATCCTTCATTACAATGTGTTTTTAATCAATGCGAAATCTCGCTAAGACACTTTATTTTCATCAATTAGTGCTTTTTGAAATACTCATATTGTTGGATTTTAATGCATTACTGAGAAATTTTATGAGGTTATTAACTATATCCGATCTATTTGCACTGAGGCTATTAAAGTAAGGGTATTTCATGGGAACGTATGAACGAAAAGGCACGTAAGAATGGGATTTAATAAAATTTGATCTTTCTTCTTCAGGGGTCTTCAAGGCGGGTGAAAAGTTTCTTATAGCTATATAATATTGATTACAAAAAAAAAACCTTTTTTGAGCTCCGAGGAACAATAGCAATAAAATAAAACTGTTTTTTAATCTTATGGTCATATTCTACATACAAACATGTCCATTTTCCTCAGGAATAATTTCAAATCTTTTGATCGCCCCCGTCGGCAGCATTCTAATTTAAATCTCTATAGCGATTTTAATAACGATTTCCATATTAAGCGCCAGAAGTGCCTATTTTAAATTATAAAATATAACGGAAACTCTCTTACGAAAGTGAATAGCTCGGCCTGTACATGACAGCCACGAAATGCTCTAAAGTACGCCTTTAATTTTTGAAATATTAAACAGGGGGACGCGTACATTGATAATGAATTTAAAATTCGACTTAAAACGGCATTGTTGAGCTTAATGCGGTCGAGAGGCAAATAAATAAAGCAAAAGATTTAAAATTAGTGAATGAAATTTCAAGTTTATCAGTGCCGGACTGACGAATCATAACTACAAACAAAATGATGAAGTTGCAGCAATATATGCTGTAACTGTGAAAATATTTTTTTACTGTTGATGGTTTATAGATTAAGTTCTGTTGACAAATTATAGGATGGGAATTTTAAATAGACAATTGTTTTTTGTAAATTAAGCTCTTTGCCGTAACGGCTTTCAGGAGAAAAAAATCATCCAGTTAAATAAATGGATTGGCGATTGATTATTTATGTTTATTAATTTCTCACCGCTCCGGGGTTATTTGGATGTTTGTTTTAACTAAAAATAATTTGCAAAAGAAGAAAGGTAATCGAGGTCAATGTTTTGCAGCACAGTTTCTTCTAGATCTTCTAAGACTTAATGAACCACAATTGAGGCTCCCGTAGCGCAACCTTCGATTTGTTTGTAGAGTTCTTGGTTGTATAAAGAGTATGTGGAGTCAAGTGTTTGGCCAGTTACATTTAGGGATTCTTCCATAGGTATGTCGGTATATTGTTTCATATTATTCCATTTTTTTGTAATTATGTCATTGGCAAGGTAAATAGGAATGTTATTGTACAGGAAAATTAAATCTAGTTATATTCATTTGAAGTTTTCAGGAATTAATTGAGCTTTTATTTTGTTTTTAAAGTCGAAAGAATCCTTAATGTAATGATTGTTTCTGTTTACTACGTTTTGTAACACATTTTTCAAGTATTTGGAAAGATTTTCAAAAGGCGGTTGGAAATAAGATATGTGGGTCTTAAGGAGATATTTGTTTTATGTAGTTTGGGGTATCCAAATATTCGGGGAGGTTGAGCATTTTGTATTTTAAGTTGTTTTGCTGCTTGAGAGGATATTGTTACGTTTTTACTTTTTCTCCTGTTTAAAATCCGTATAAAAATAATAATAATGTTTACGCTTACCTTCTCCATAATTTGTGTTTTGTTTTTTTTTTGGGAACATATTTACGAATGAAAGTAAACGTTGGTATTATATCTTCTTTCTATTAGAATTATATTCACAATTAACTGTGTGATAGTCCTTGTCGTTGTTATGATTAGTTCGTAACACTTCTCTCTTTGTACCTAAAATATAAAAATGTGTTAGTTTTGTACAGAGTGGCTCGGCATGGAATATTTAGATAGAAAGTCTTAATTTAAATTGTATTTTACGTTTATTGTTACCTTCATCTAGGGATCTCGAGTGAGCAGATAATCATTTGGCTGTAGGATCGAAAAATTTTTGACTGGAAGCTCTCTGGATCCTGTTGGATCTTCCATAACTTTTCTGGACACTTTTATCTTCCCACTGTCTCAGTTATCGTGTAACTATTAGAGATTCTATTAAGCTAAAAACGAAAAACTACATAATTATCAAATAAAAATAAACTTTAAGGTTAGAATCTACTCGACTTGTCTTGCGAGACAGTTTTACTTCAATAAAGCCTTTTTAACTGGTGTAAATTTTTGGACGTACCACAATTTTCTTAGTTAATTGCTAATAAAATTTCTAGTAATTATTTTAAAATTTCGTATTTTTATTTTTTATTATTTTGAAGGCTTGTCATTTATCATAACGTCAATATACAGATTCCTGTATCTTTTCTCGCCGTTCCCTTGGACGTTTTTCTGGGGAGAAGAAAAAAATCATAGAGTGATAAGGATATTTTCCTTGCAGAATTGCACCTGGAAAGGTCACTTAGCATTTTTGCTAGATGTGAAAGATTCGGGTCCTTGACCAAATTTATAGTATAAGGTTACTTTGCGTACCTTAAAAGCTGTTGGTTGATATTGGTTTGGTCAGTTCGGGGAACAAACCCGATATCAAGTTTTTCTGTTTTTTTTTTCTTTTCCGCCATAAAAAGGCCAAACACCACTGGTAAGCCTTGGTTTTAATTATTACCTTCTTAAGTATTAATAATTGTGGATATGTTCAAAAAAGGAATAAGATTATACGTAACCTACCTTACTAGTAACCTGAAAAGTGATTTCGTTCTGAGTCCATTTTTTTTTGTTTTAGGCCTTTCTTTCTTTCTTTCTTTTCCTTCTCTTGTTTTCCTTTTTTTTTCTTTTCTACACCTGGTTAAACAGCTAACTGTCCCAGGTTTATTTCTTTGATCAGAGGAGCGCTGGACTACACTCGAAAGTTAGTTAAATTTACACCGTGAAATATAACATATCGATATTTGTTTTAAAACTTTTTCGGGCGTTTTTTCTCATTTTGAATTCGGTTTCCTGTTTTAAGTTATATCGATCTCTATCTTGACTATAAGGGCACTAAAACAGGTGGCGCATTTACTCCGCCCCTTTTGGAGTCAGCCGGACGAGCCCTAAAAGGAAGAGGCCATTTCAGAGCCACCTGACAAATTTAGATAAATTATTTTTCTATCTTTTAAAATCCTCTTTTCCTTTATAATTTTTTTAATTACAATTTGGCGTGTTTCTAAATTTTCTTTTTACAATATAAACATTTTGTTTTTCCATGTATTTATGATTTAGTTGTCATTTTCTTTTTTGATATATATTTGTTGGATCATTTCTTTTTTTTTATTGGTAGTGTTCTGTTAAAGCAACGTAGTCATTTTTTTATCGTATTCTGTTTCTTGCTTTATGACTGTTTTAATAGTTTTGTCTGACCTTAATACTGTAAGATATATTTGTGTTATTTTAGAAATTGTTCAACTTTTTTTAATGTGTGCTTTAACGGAGGTATTTTGTTAAAATTGGTTTTGAAGTTAGATATTATATCACGGCATGGGGATCTTATGGTATGTTTAGTTTCGGAATTTAGGTTTATTATTGATGTTTCTATATCGCTAACAATATCTGAAACAGGGACGTCTTCTGGTTTCCCTGTCCAGTTGTTGAAGGTTTATGAACCAAAACGTCTCAAAAATGGGTAGTGAATAAAATTAAAGACAGGAAAAAAATACCAAAACACTTACATGTATGTGATGGATAAAAAAAAGTAACTCCCAAGAATCAAAAATTTTTTTTAAGTATATATATATATATATATATATATATATTTTGGGAAAAAAAAATTTTAAAGATAAATGCTAATCATGTAATTACTTAAAAAATCTCATATAATGAATTTTTCAGATCCACAACTAACAACTCCAAACCTTAGTGCTATAATTGAAAACTTGGAGTATTGTACAAGATATCATTTTGCTGTGACCGTTCTTGATGGTGATGGTAATCAGGCTGCAAAAATTAATCCCAACACTGTTAGGACTGTTATCACTGGCATAGATCATATGGCAGCCCCTGCAAATCTAACAGTAAGTATTTGTTCTAATTTTGTAGCTTACCAAAAATGGTAAGATTTAGTCGATTTTATTATGGATATATTTTGACTATTGTCCAGTGTTATTGATGAGACTAAGTTGAGTTTACCAAGTTCTCTTGATAATAAAGTCTTCTTCTCATCTCCGGTGATCAAAAGGTCCTACATAGTGTTTCTTCAACTTTGCGTAGCTACTATCTTGGGTACAGATATTATTACTGCGTATCCTAAACATTACAAAAAATTAACTACCATTTTGCACTTTTGATATGTTTCATCTTAAAACTTTTCTCCAATACAAGCTGACAATACATTTCTTTCGTGAAAGAAATTTGAATTAAAACCGAGTTAAAACTTAATTTAAAACTCATTATTTTAATGAACTCAGACAACATTTATAATTATATCCGTTTCTTCTTAAAGACCCGAAGTTAGGTCTGAATTTAAAACTTTTAGTTTCAATCTTTGTTCGTTTGTATTGTTCGCATTAAGTTATTTTAATGCTTTCTTGTTTAATTAATTACGATACTTTGTTTAGAAGTTCCTTTTGAATATTAAAAGTAAGGATTTTAATAAATTAGTTTAAATAATACACGGTTACCAAAAAAAAATGTTGAATTTGAAAATTCTTTTATCTCATACTTATGTTATATTTCTTTCAGCTTATTTAACTTCTTAATAACTTCTTAATAAAGTTAAGTATTGTGTTAGGAATCGAGAGAGTTTTCAGGTCCGCAGATATTACTGGATATTTTCCGAAAGTATAATGCCTGATGTTCACAGATGGAAGGAAATGGCATACAGAGTGTTCTACAGTTTGCTACGTTAGTATTTTCACCAATTTTAAATCCAGAGGGGGGTCAAGATATTGGATCCAACTGAGAAACACTTTAAAATATGAAACAAAATATAGTAAATTTTATAATAAATAGCAGCGGTAATCCCAATATTCATTTCTACTAATGTAAAAAGATTAATTAAAGCTTCTCTCTAGCAATGGCTAATAAATATCATGAAAACTTAATTACCGGAAAAATTTAAACTATTTTTCACTCGAAAATCTCAAAGAACGGACCGTATAGTTTTAGATGTAAAAATTACAACTGTTTTAGTTGTTTCAAAAAGGAAAGTGAAACGTCAGTGCAAAATGGTCTAGTCTTTATATCAAAGATACTCGTATATAGTTTTCTTCAAGTGTGTCGAAAATTAAAAAGAATGGCAGCTCAAGAATTAACCTATACGGCTGAAAGAAAATTGTAAAATAACCGATTCATTAATTAGTTAGCATTTTCGCCTAAGGATTAAATAAGTAACCCGTTAGTTATTTTTAAATTAAAGAAATATAGTTTCAAAGAAATATAGTTTCCGATGGCCTTTACGGACGTAAAATAAGTAATGCAAAGAAAGTAAAGCAGACGAAAACGATTTCTCTCGTTCAACATTTATCGAATTCCTGAAAGTTTGGAAACCCCACAGACTAGATATCACCCCGAACTGACCGCACTACGACAAGTTTGAAGACAGAAGTTTATAGAACTTAGAAAAATCAAAGATAACTTAATAAGTGATTTACTAGGGTACTTTACAATGACAGTAACACAGAAAAGCATCGACATGGGTCACCATCTTGAATTGATGTACGACCACAATTAAATTTAGCAGCCCATTTTTTTACTGCCGAAAACGAAGGAGAAGAATCTTTTAAAGTAGAATTTAACTCATTTTTGATGTCCGTAGGAGTTAAGCCCTATAAACCAAATTACTTTATAACCGCTCGAACTTCAATTTTATCCATCTTTAACAAAATATCGAACCTTATGTGTTCACTCAATCGCCACAAACAAGCAACTGAACGCAAACATCTGAAACTTTGCAGAGCGTCACCTCAAGGTTAATTCTTAAAAATATTATAGTTATTTGATCCTACTAGCGCCCCCTCTGTTTCAGGCGGAGAACTTATCAAACCATCCTCGTAGAACATATAGAAAATAAATTAAGATATGATGTTCTTGTCATTTACAAGATGAAAACTCCGTAGAATGAGATAATGCAAAGGCAGTACCTACAAAAATAACTGGTAAATGCAAATTCTACAGTGACAGCAATCCCAATCTGAAAATATTTATGATCAAGGCAAAATCAAATCAAAATAACTTCAAGACAACTACCACAAAGAAGAATAAAATGAAGAATTACACACAAATAGTGGATAGCAAAACCGAAATTTAACCGGAAAAAGCTAACAGTAAATTCAACAATAGTAGAAATAAATACAACCACCCACAGTTTATTGAATGATAAGCCAAACAACTTAAAGGGGGATCAAATATAAAATAAAACCGTACATTGTAATGTAAGAATGTAGTCAAAATTCAGGAAGATAAAATAACCGAGCTACGAAAGGAATCAACAAGAAAGTAGGACTACGGGGTCTATAGTAAAATAAAAAAATGGTATTTACCGCCAAATGATATGGGAGACACTTAAAGAAAAGTTGTGTATTGTGTGAAATGAATTGAATTAGCCGTAGTACATTTAAACTTAAATTATAACCACAAAGTTTCCTCGTCATTCATGACCAAGCGGTATAGCGCATCTTTTGCTAGTTCAACCCTGGAAATGTAATATTTTAGTTTACAATTTGCTCCAATGATATTCTCTGTTAAATTCTGATATATATATATATATATATATATATATATATATATATATATATATATATATATATATGTGAAATAAATGCGAAACAGTAAATGCAAACTTCTCTCCATCATATCCCTTCTGTGTTAGAGGTTGCATAGTTAGAATAAACTGTAATAAAACACAATTCATCCTATTTCACCACCATCGAGATGGTGGCCTACCTGTACCACCATACCGAGAAGAAAGTCAAAGCTTACACTCCCCGCCACAGTGATACGGCAGAGATACATGTTTCGTTTCTCACTAGACTCATCAGGATACCGACATGCACCTGGCTGTGCAAAGGACAGATCGGAAGGAAGTATGCAACACTGAACGCGGCTTCGCCGACCTCTCGTCGGATGGCTTATATATGTTTATAAAGATTTCACGGATTCCTCCGTGTGAGATGCATTAGCAGTGGTTATATCCACATTATGCTGTTGTAGTGCTGAAATCACATTCAGCAAACATACAACTATATGTAACTCCGTATGTAGGTGAAATAAATGCGAAACAGTAAATGTAAACTTCTATCACAGAAGAGATATGATGGAGAGAAGTTTGCATTTACTGTTTCGCATTTATTTCACTTACATACGGAGTTGCATATAGTTGTACGTTTGCTGAATGTGATTTCAGCACTACAACAGCATAATGTAGATATAACCACTGTTAATGCATCTGACATGGAGGAATCCGTGAAATCCGTATAAACATATATAAGCCATCCGACGAGAGGTCGGCGAAGCCGCGTTCAGTGTTGCATACTTCTTTCCGATCTGTCCTTTGCACAGCCAGGTGCATGTCGGTACCCTGATGAATCTATTGAGAGACGAAACATGTATCTCTGCCGTATCACTGTGGCGGGGAGTGTAAGCTTTGACTTTCTTCTCGGTATGGTGGTACAGGTAGGCCACCATCTCGATGGTGGTGGAATAGGATGAATTGTGTTTTATTACAGTTTATTCTAACTGTGCAACCTCTAACACAGAAGGGATATGATAGAGAGAAGTTTGCATTTACTGTTTCGCATTTATTTCACTTACATACGGAGTTGCATATAGTTGTACGTTTGCTGAATGTGATTTCAGCACTACAACAGCATAATGTGGATATAACCACTGCTAATGCATCTGACACGGAGGAATCCGTGAAATCCGTATAAACATATATATATATATATATATATATATATATATATATATATATATGTTCTACCAACCTTCTTAAACACAGTTGTATTTCGAAAAATTTCGCTTGAGAAATAGATATGTAGTTGCCATCATTGATATTTCAGTTTGTGAAGAGTGTCCCATATATTCCTACTCCTATGGCTTCCCCTGTTTTTAATCAATCTGTAAACACGCAGAAGTCTTCTTCTACTAAGTCTATTTTATGATATCATTTTTCTCTACTTGAAAATAGTACAATTCAGTTTATTGACTTCTTCTTCTTCTTCATGTGCCATCTCCGTTTCGAAGTTTGGCTATCATCATAGCTATTCGGACCTTAGACACAGCTGCGCGAAACAGTTGATTGGAGTTACATCCAAACCACTCTCTTAAGTTTCGTAGCCATGACATTCTTCTTCTCCCGATACTCCGTTTTCCCACAATTTTTCCTTGAATTATATTTTGCAGGAGTTGGTATTTATTTCCACGCATGATGTGGCCAAAATACTGCAACTTTCGACTTTTGATGGATAGTAATAATTCTTTTTCTCTCTTCATCCTTCTAAGTACTTCTTCGTTTGTTATTTTATCGGTCCAGGGTATTTTCAATATTCTTCTGTAGATCCACAGTTCGAACGCTTCTATTTTATTGCAGCAGTATTTATTCATGGTCCATGTCTCCACACCATACAGAAGGATAGAGTGAATATAACACTCCACCAAACGCATTTTTAGTTCCAGGCTTAAGTCTCGGCTGGTTAATATATTTTTCATTTTCATAAAGGCGCTTCTCGCTTTTTCAATTCTTATTGTGATTTCTTTCGTGTAGTCATTTTTTTCGTTCACAGATGTTCCCAGATAGTTATATTTCTCAACTCTCTCAATTTGTTTGTTGTTTACTTGGAGATTGACATTATTGATGTTTTTCTTTGATACTATCATAAATTTAGTTTTCTCTATGTTGAGTGTCAGACCATATTCTTCGCTTATTACTACTAATTTCCTGAGTATTCTCTGTAAGTCGCTGAGATTTTCTGCAAGGATGATGGTATCATCTGCATATCTGATGTTATTGACTGGAATTCCATTCACCTTTATACCAGCCGTTTCGTTTTCAAGCGTCTTTTTAATTAAATGTTCTGAGTATAGATTAAATAAAGTTGGTGATAAGATACAGCCCTGCCTGACACCTCTTTTTATGTTTACTTCCTCTGTTAATCTTCCTTCGGTTTGTATTGCCGCTTTTTGGTTATAATACAGATTGCTGATTATTCTTATGTCTCTGGAATCAATGTTTTTGTCCTTAAGAAGTTGTACAAGTTGTTCGTGTCTCACTTTGTCGAATGCCTTATTGTAGTCGATAAAACATATATAGACCTCCTGGTTTACATCTAGACATCGTTGTGTCAGTATGTTGTATGCAAACAGAGCCTCTCTGGTTCCCAGGCCCCGTCTGAATCCAAATTGGGTGTTTCCGATGTCCTCTTCAAGTTTGGCGTACAATCTGTGATGTATGATTTTTTTTTATTGACTATTATTCCATAATTATTTCCAAGAGCACATTTCTTTAGGGAGAGTTTTTATCTTTAAAATGAGCCATAATACGATGAAAAATTTTAATTAGAAAGCATGTTATTATTATATCTGTCAATTAAGTTTTTATTTTGAAGCGTAATTTTTTTAACTCAGTGTAGTTTAAAAAGAAATAATTCATTTGGTATTATTTACTTGACTGCCGTCACTACCGTTTCCTCGATAACATGTTAACTAAAGCCGATTACCTCCCCGTCACAAACAGACTTTCCGCAAATAAATCTTAGAAGATTATTGTGTTTTATCATTTTTTTCCCTTGCGTCATATCTTCCGCCAGCCCATTATTGACAGACCGTTGCATTAATAAAAATATTTCATCCTCTCGGGCAAATTCCTAAATATCTGCAGAATCTAATACGGCTTTATGACGACTAAGACGATTCCGACATCGATTTCCCATTAGCCCGGGTCCAAAACGGGGCCCGGTAAGCCCCTTAAATTCTCGACAAAAACAAGAGATGGTAAAATACTCGGTTAAGACGACCCTGCTCGATTTCTACTCACATGATATGACGGAGCTGTTGTGACGCTTAGTTTCGAACTACATACGAGTATTTATGCAAATAATTTAAAATTTTAATTAAGGTGGGTAGCGCAGTTGGGCATAGAAATTACTTGGAAAATATCTATCTATAAAATAAAATAATACATGTATATACAGGCTGTCCAATTTAAATTTAACACTCGAAAATCTCAACATAAAGCGTTTTCCAAAAAAAAAAAAATGACATTAATTATACGGCGACCAATGACCTTGAAAATGACTTGGTACTTCTATATCAACGCTGTTTCAAGGACAACTTTGTTTTCAAATAGGAATCTCTATTTTTTATTGGAGAAATAGAAAGCAGTGAAAATTTCCCTTCCAACAATATAAATATGTCGTATGTTCTTTTTACATCTAGAGGTTATTGGAAGGTCAAACTCGTCCTATTGAAAGACGCAGAAAGGCTTAGAAACCATCGGTTTAATGACAAAAGACATAAATTTCTTTATGCTGAAAATGCTTAACGTATATGACCTTGAAAATCACCTTGGACTTGTATTTTAAGGTCATTTAAAGATAAATTTTTTTTTCCGAATAGGAACCCTTTTCTTTCAGATAAATGCGATTGACCTTCAAATTATCTCTAAGTATGAAAAAGGCATGTACTATATTTATATCCTTAAACTAGGAATTTTCCCTACTTTTGATTTTTGCAGTATAAAACAGGGGTCCTATTCGAAATAACAAAGTTGTTATTGAAATTAAAGTCCAAGGTCAGTTTCAAGGTCACAAACGTTAAACCCTTTCAACGTAAATAAACTTATGTTTCTCGTTATTAAATTGTTCATTTCCTAACCATTTAACGGTTTTCAGTCAGACAAATGAGCAATGATATTTAGATGTGAATATATATATATATATATATATATATATATATATATATATATATATATATATATATATATATGTGTGCTTTTTTCACATCCACAACAAAGGGGGCCATTATGGGAATCGAGATACGAATTCAGTTAAATGGGGGGAAAATTGAGTATTTAAGAACCAACGATATGCAAGGACATGTCCTTCAGAAATTATTGAAATGACTTTTAGTGTTTGCTTTATTTGAAAAAAGAAACAGAATTTTCGGATTTGTGAATAGATTTTTTGGCTTTCATATTAAAGTTAAAGCAAAATGTATAAAACTTTTAACACCAGAATTTACAGGACTTAAAGATAAAGTTATTGAACTTTTTATTTGACGTTTCATCTTCGAACAACTATCATAAACATCATTTGTTTATTTTGAGATCTTAAGATTTGAATGTTGTCTGTGCTCTGTTTTTGTGAAGTGTGATAATGAGAATCAGCACTACGGTATCTATCCGTATGACTTGGTTTTTGATACACTATAATATATAATTTGCAGGTATCCATTTTCATAGTCTCTAGGACGTCAAGGAATGTTGTTTGATTGTTTTTTCCCAGTTCTACGGTAAACTGTGGATAGAAATAGGAAAATCATGGAAGTAGTTCAGCTGTTGTTTACCGCTGTGCCATACCACAAATATATCACTTATGTAGAGACTCTAGAGTTTGGATTCGAGGTAGGATTCTTCAAGAGCTTTGGTTTTGAGGAGATCAAAGATAGACCTCTGTATATCTAGCTATAAAATAAGAAATCTATGTTCTTAAGACAATATCTGAGATCTATAACGTGACAATCATCTCTTTGAGCTATCTAATTCAGTATTTCATTTAACGGTATGCTTGGATAGAGAAATTTTTACGTTGAAACTTGCAAATATGTCACCTTTGTCAACTCTTACAGAATGTAAAGTTGTTAAGAATTGTTCCAAGCTGTTAACGTCAAATGCTGCCATCTCCACATGTTTTTAGTTTTTGGTGTGGGAGAGTTAAAAGTGCTGACAATGAGTCTTAGAGGGCTATTTTGCTTATCTATTTTTGGAAGCCCTTAGAGTTTTAGGCACATACTGGATTTTCCCAAGGAAACAATTTCCATTTGACATCCGGTTCCACGGGTTAGTCTATGATTCTGATCTTTGTTGTTTTTTAATGAGAAAGTGGAATCCCTTGACACAGCTTATAAGCTAGATCTTTCAAGATATCTTTCATTTTTGTAGTCTAGTCTTCGGTATCCATGATGATGACTGCATTACCTTTATCTGCTGGTTCTATTATGATCCTTTTTGTTCAGGTCTTTTAAGGCTGTAAATTCTGCTCTGCTGAGCTTCTGTCTCGGAGGATTCGATGTTTTAAGGATTGTTAACACATCTTGCCATATTTGCTCAGCCCCATGGTTGCCTTTAGAATAAATAGTTGACTCGATTTGCACAATTATGTCTTTCGAGGAAATTTTTTGGAGCTTTTGTTTCGTTGAATCCTCTACTTAAGAAGCTTTTTTTTCAGTTTGCGAATTTGGATATGTTAGGAACTGCTTTGTTGTAAGTTGTTGCTTCTTTGTTCTTTTGTTTGTGAAGGTTCTCCAAATGCTTTTCGGTTTTTGTGGTTTCTGTTCGCCAGTAGCAGAGAGGCTCTATTCGGCTCCATAGAACAGAATACATTATGTTACTCAGAGACAAGTGGAGTTGGTAGAGCATTTCTGTCGTATTTTTTCTCAACAAAGGGCATTGCAAATTCTTTCCAATATTGAAAGGGTGCGGTAGGTTATTTCTATAAATGCTGATTGCACTTTGTTGTCTCTGTCTCTTATTAAGAAGGTGCGGTCGCATAGGAGACTACAATTCTGAAAACCCACCTAAATATTTCCCAATCCCTGATCGAACAATATTAACAAATTATAGCCTTTGTATTCGTTTCTTTCCAATTAAAAATATACACATTTTTTATCTCATTCAGCATTAACAGCGAAATATCGGGCAATGATGACTTTAATTATTTTTGATGAAAGCAGCGGAGCAAACAATTAAAAAGCTTTTTTACATAAAACAAAAATTTTAATAAAGGAACTGTTACTGACAAATTTTATATCGTTTTTACAGGATCAAAAGAAAGTACGTGCTTCAAGTTAATTAAATTATTTGATTACCAAAGGCGGTATAATATTTTTTGTATTGGACGACTCTCAAGGTTAAATTTTAATTGGATTGTTGTTTTTTCCCATCGAAATGAAAAAATAAAACATTTAATAATCAAGTTTAAATTTTGTCTTGGGTGAAAATGTAAAAGAAATAATTATTGTTTTGATTTACAAAAATATGGACTGTATTTGTTAACTATATCATTACATCAATTTCATGTTGAATTCTTATGAAGATATCGATTTTCTATATCAATTATAGGAAAATTACAGTTTTATTATATATAGGTATATGTTATTTTCTTTTAATATCTTCTTCTTCTTCTTTAGGTGCCATGTTCGTATTCAGACGTTGGTGGTCATCATGTTTACAATTTCCTGAAATCTTTCTCAATCGGCTGTAGCGCAAAATAGTTCCTCCACCGTGCAATCACACCACTGCCTGATGTTACGTAGCCATAAAAGCTTCTTTCGGCCTATCCATTTTTTCCTTCCACTTTTCCTTGTATTATAAGGCGAAGTAGATGGTATTTAGGTCCTCTAATTATGTGGCTGAAGTATTCTGTTTTCCGCCTCTTTATAATGTTCAAGAGCAGTCGATCTGTATCCATCATTCTGAGATCATCCTCATTGGAAGTGTGCGAAACCTATGATATCTTTAGGATTCGACGATAGCACCACAATTCGAAAGCTTCCAGTTTAGCGTTGTGGTTTTTTGTGTCCATGTCTCGCAACCGTATAACAGAATAGACCATACATAGCATCTCAGGACCCTCTTACGAATATGCATTGACAGGTTCCTGTTGCATAGAACTGGTTTCCATGTCATAAAGGCCTTACGCGATATTTCGATCCTAGCTATTATCTCTTCATCTGAGTCCCCATTCACATTCAACCAACTGCTAAGGTATCTGAAATGGTTTACACGCTCTATCCTCTCTTCATCGAGCCAAAGTTGACATTTATTAAAAATTAATAAATTAATCTTTCCAACAGGCATCGACTTTGTTTTTGAGATGTTGATTTTAAGGCCTCTTCGGCAGCTCGCCTCATTGACTAGATTTACTAATGTTTGGAGATTCTTGATGCTTTCTGCAAGAATGGCCGTATCATCAGCAAATCTAATATTGCCCAGTCTTACTCCCTCTTTTCTGTCATCCAAAGCCTCGCAAAAAATACATTAAAAAGACAGGGTGACAAAACGTAACCCTGTCTTACTCCACGTTTGATAGGTAGGCTTTAAGTACGACTGTTTTCAATTTGGATAGAGGCTACTTGATTGTAATACAGATGTTTTAGTAGTCTTATATCGTAGTGGTCTAGATCTGCTGCTTCTAGACATTCGAAAAGTGTATCGTGTTGTACTCGGTCGAATGCCTTTTTAAAGTCGATGAAACAGACGTAGATATTCTTTCGGAATTCACAACTTTTTTGTAGGAGAACGCGCATACAAAATAGTGCCTCTCTGGTTCCTAGACCATTTCTAAATCCAAATTGCTCATCACTCACTCTACTTTCGCATAGAAGGAATATTCGGTTCTGTAGAATTCGTAGAAGTATCTTAAGTGTGTGGCTCATTATACTAATCAGTCTAAAGTCGCTGCATGTGGTGGGTCTACTTTTCTTTGCGTTCGACCACCTTATGATCTCATCAGTGGAGCTGTATGGAAGCGAGAGAAACATTCGCAGGAAACAATTGATATACGAAATATAAATTCCAAGTTATGTCGGTAGGATATTGCAGCCTGCTACCTCCGACCTCGATGTCAGACTGAAAATTATCGTCAGTCAAATGACATCCATGAATCAGTGGAGTAGTGAAAAATTTTTTTAAAAATCAAAATTTCAGTAGGGATTGAAAAAATCTATCTGCTGTATTTAAATAGTTGTTATATATGTAATTCTCCTTTCACGCAGAGAAAATTAAAAAATATATACAAACAGGACGAGAGCGGCATTTGCAGGAAATAAACTGGATCAAACATTATTTATTACTCTCACTATTTCTTGAATAGACTATAGTTTTAAAAAATAACTGGCTTTATTGTCTTGGAATCACTCAAAGATTTTTTTTAATGTCCATCTACATACATCCCGTATATCTAGTCTTATCATGACATCTATTTCATTTATTTTTCAACCGAAATCGATTTATTTGTTCTTAAATTAATTTTTTTCCTTTTCTTTTTTCGGCTCGTTCTTTTCTTTAATATAAATTGATTCCGACTGACACCTAATTGCTAAAACCCTTTTCTTATTCCTGTTACCCCAAATTTGGAAACAAATTTAACTTAATAAAGACTCCAAATTAATTGATTTAAATTTATTAAATGAACATGATCGTTTTTTACGCCTGTCGCTTCCTCTAAATTTGATGAGAAAACTTTTTGTCATTAATATAAAAGCGGACAACATTAATAAACCTGTTGCTAGACTTGTCTCTGCTTATTTCTTATAATAACTTCCTTGGGTTTATTTTAAATTTGTTGTAATTTATGTGTTTTTGGGGATGGGTTCACTGAATGTTCCTTAATAAGAGTGATAATTCCCATATAGGGTGTCCAGTGAGTATATTAAACTTTCGGCTCAACTAAGAATTATCAAACTAAAAATAAAATTTTTATTAAAAAAATTGAACCGACTTCTAAAAGTGCGCTAAAAAGTGAAAAATAACTATAAATTTTTATATGAAATTGAATTTTTGAAGTCGGCGCCAAACTAGTACCAGACAAAATGTGATTTGTATGAACAGATTAAAAATAATTTATTTGTAATTGATTTTTTACCATAATTTGTATAAATTAAGAGTTGTTTATTTCCCTTAGAAATAATTTGGAGCCGATTTCAAAAATTTCAATGTCATAAAAAAAATTTATATTATTTTTCACTTTTTAGCGCACTTTTAGAAGTCGGTTCAATTTTTTTTTTATAAAAATTCTATTTTTCGATTTTTAGTTTTGAATTCATTATGATATCCATAAATTATTTGAACTAAGTACTAACCGAGATTAGTGTACCTTGCAATGACTCCAAGGTGGCAAAAAAGTACCCATTTTATCCAAAGTTGTATATCACCCTAAAATGAACCACTAAAAATTCTTTGTGTCTTAGAGTTCCCCAAATGTGTCAAACATATATTTAGTCTGTCATAGTAAATCCATTATTTTACATTTCCAATCCAAATATTGGCAATATAGGCCCCAAAACATTCCAATATCGATATTTAAAGAACTTGAGACGTTAATTTCTTAGCCCGATATATTTTATGCTGCATATTGAGTTTGTATACGGCCCGATTACCACATAATATCAATTTTAGACTAATATTGTATCTTATCAACCTAATAGTTGATAAAAATTAACTTCATATTCGTAATGCATGACTCCGAAAACCCTCTAATACCAAATCAAAAAAAATTGCGAATAAGGTAAAACTTTCAACCCGTCATATTGGATCCGCCATATTGAATTTCAAAAAAATAATTTTAACGTCTTAATTTAATCTAAATTTATACCCTTCAAAGCCCCCTAGTAACATTTTGGATGAAATCCGGAAATTTAAAATTTCTAGACCGTCATATTGCATTTAAAATACTAGATTTTCTCAAAATAATGTTATATTCGATATTCACATTCTCAAAAACGATTCAGTCCCATGTTTGAACAAAATAGAAAAATGTGAAATTTTTAGTTCGCTATACTGGATTCGCTATATTGAATCCTGAAAAAATATTTTCTTCAATTTCATGGATACAATGGATCACAATTCCTACAATATAAATTTTCATTGAATTCTAAAAAATCTGTGAATCTATCTCTTCGATTTTAGCCACATTTACAACAAAAACTATGAAGTTCACAGAACATTTTCCGACCACTTCTTTTATATGTTACCCAATTAATAGCTGATTCACGACATCCACGAACAAAACACATTTTTTCATTCTCCATTATTTCTTCTTTTAGACTAAAAATAAAAAGAACTTTTCTCTTGCAATTTATAAACAATACTAAATAATCTTATTCAAAAAAATATTTTAAATTCGTAATTAACACTAACAAAAATCCCCCAATACTGATTTTAAACAAAATCGAGAGATGTAGAATCATTGATCCGCCATCTTTGATCCATTGATTTTTTAAAAATATTTTGGATTCGTTATGTGCGAGCTCAAAAACTCCCCCACACCAATTTTGGAGAAAATCGGACAAAATTAATTTTTTTTGTCGGCCATATTGAATTTTTTAAAAATAATTTCAGATTCGTTGTGTGCGATTCCGAAAATTCCCCCATACCAATTTTAGAAAAAATCGGACAAAATTAATTTTTTTTGGCTGTCATATTGTCAGCGCCATCTTGGATTTGACTGCACCAATTTCATTCAAAAAAATATGGGACCACCGCAGCAACGTCGTGAATATAACGTAAAAAATTTCATTCCACTCGGTTCCGCGGTTCCAGAGTAATCGATGTACATACATAAAAAAACATACATAATCGACGAATTGAGAACCTCCTTCTTTTAGAAGTCCGTTAATAAATATCTATTAAAAAGTTTACATCCAAGAGTCTTATAACAAAGCTGGAAGCTAACAAACTAATGATTCACAATTTTAAAGCATCGATAATATATTGACTTCCCAAGTTTCGTAAATTCAACACGCTCTTAAGACTCATTGTATCGTGCAGCCAGTCAACGTTCTTAAAATTATCAAAATATCTAAGGAATTGCCTATCTAAAATTAAATTAAAAAATAACTGTTATATAAGAGATTTGTTTGGTTTTAGTGATTTATAAACACAATAAAAATACCTAGTAATTTTCAACCTATTTCTCTAGACGTCGCGTCTCTATTTACAAACATCCCTAATGAATTGTTAACCAATTACTCCAGTCTTCCTATGAAAGAAGGCGATATCTGAAAGTTTCAGGTCATAGGGGGCACCCCGTAGATGATAAATACGTAAAAAAGTACAGTTAGATCAGCCCTGTTTTTTATAAACAATATCCGATTTTCTGTCTGCAGAATTTTCCGGTTACCTTTTAGAGAAAACTTGTCCAAATGAAAGTTGTGGGTATTAATTTCATTTTTTATGCGTCAAAATCGATAAATAATTTATCGAGATAATGGCGAAAAACCACCTTTTTGCACTATTTCTTAAATGTTAATAACTTTTGCAAGAAAGGCCGAAAGTGATGTATATCCCCTTGATGATAAGGCCATTATGTGCCTTTATAATTTTCCGAAAGCTGGACCAAATCGGTTTGGTAGTTTATGAATAATCTTAATTGTTTATCCCAGACACTGAATGTTCAAACAATTGTCCTTGCTCGGAGGATGATGAAAGATGAAAAAACGATGGATTCTTTAAAAAAATATTGTTAAAAAAACTGTTTAAAAAGGGATACCTTTTTTACGTATAAACAATTAGAATAACTTTGTTAATTTTAATGATACAAGTTTGTGAATAAGTGGACTTGAAAGCTGGTGAAAAAACATGAATTTAAGAAAAAAAAAGTCTCCTACGATCAATAGGAGCTAAAATAGCATTTTTTTAAATCATATTTTTTAATCATTATCTTCCTCATCGTTGCAGTTTAAACAAAGGGTTGTGCAATTGAGACCGTGCTGTTTGCTGCCGCATCTACTTGTTTTGCACCCAGTAGTGCACTTACATGTAACTAAAGTTAAAGTTTCGTCGGGTATCAAATTTTCAGATGTGTAAATTGGTTCGAAGCCATGGTTATGGTTTCGCCAGCCAAATTTGGTTGCGTTCATCTGATTTCCTAACCATATTTGCAATTGATAATAAACTCGGAGAACGTGTCTACTTATTCACAAACTTCTGTCATTAAAATTAACAAAGTTATTCCAATTATTTATACTTAACAAAGGCACTCCTCCTTTAAATGGTTTTTTTTAACAACAATTGTTTTAAAAATCCATCGTTTTTTCATCTTTGCTTATCGTTGGAACTTCAAAGAATCCAATCCGCTTTTGCAAATATCTGTAGAATCATCATCTGGCAAGGACAATTGTTTGAACATTCAATGCCTAGGATATAAAATTAAGATTATTCATAAACTACCAAACCGATTTCGTCCAGCTTTCGCACAATTATAAAGGTACATAATAGCCTTATCTTCAAGGGGATATATATCACTTTCGGCCTTTCTTGCAAAAGTTATTAACATTTATAAAATAGTGCAAAAAAGATGGTTTTTCGCCATTATCTCGATAAATTATTTATCGATTTTGACGTATAAAAAATGAAATTAAAGGTCTTTTCAATGCCTATAACTTTCATTTGAACAAGTTTTCTCTAAAATGTAACCGAAAAATTCTACGGACGGAAAATCGAATTTTTCGACTTTGGATGTTGTTTATAAAAAAACAGGGCTGATCTAGCTGCACTTTTTAAATATTTATCATCTACTGGGTGTCCTCTACGACATGAAACTTTCAGATATCTGCAATAAATTTTTATATGAAATCACTACGAATTCAATAGGAAGACTGGAGTAAATATAATTAAATAAAAATGCAACATATTAAAGGATATCTTGAGAGGTACCCTTTATCGACTTTCGTGTTGGTAAATTGTTTCTGTTGCAGTTTGTGGGTAGACCATCGTCCATTAAAATATCTTGGGAAGTCATGCGATTTGAATCCTGCAAATTTGTATAATGAGGTTTTCGCTGACGTTCTTTGCAGATGGAGTAACAAAGATTTTGTGCGAGTTCTTTTTATATCGCAACAAATTTTGAGCTTTATCGAGAAATTAAAAAAAAATTCCAAATACGATGTTACGTTTTTAATTCATTTAGTATATAGGCAACAAAATTCCCTGTCTGTCCATATAGGGTGTTCCTATACCTACTAAGAAGAGTTTTTTTATTATGATGTCTAATTAAGGGTAGTCTTGACTGAATACGATTATGCAACCAACGCAAAAATTCGGGATCTTAGACAGTGGCGTAAATAACGACCCCTCAGGCCCCTCGGTCCGGGGGGGGGGGTGCAGCCAATTTAGGGGCATCATTAAGTCCCTTGATGAAAATAAATAAATACGACGAATCAAGACGGGTGCAAAATAGAAGGGCGCATTCAAAAATTTTCGGGGGGGGGGGGGCGCACATATTCTTAGTTACGTCACTGATTTTATACTACTACAAATAAACTGAATTCTCGTTATTTTGCAGTGTTAATTAGTGTATTTAAAAAAATGTTAATTGACGTCATTCTCTTGTTGTAGCAATACTTAGTTTTAAAAATGAAATCAAAATGAAGGAACATTTGAAACGTTTTATATATATATATATATATATATATATATATATATATATATATATATATATATATATATATTCTTGATTCTTGAACCATAGATTATATTATTTTTCTTTATTTTGTCTTTTCTTGGGTTTAGGTTCTATTTTTAATAAAAATACAAAACAATTGACGTTTCGCTCTTTATTCAAGGCATTTTCAAAATTCTTTTCTCCTAAAAATATTTTTATATAATTAAAATACACCACATAAAAAACATATATAGCCTTTCTGTGTTAGAGATAGGTCATCATCTCGATGGTGGTGGAATAGGATAAAATGCGTTCTATAACAATTTATTCTAACTGTGCAACCTCTAACACAGAAAGGATATGATGGAGAGAAGTTTGCATTTACTGTTCGCATTTTACTACATATATATATATATATATATATATATATATATATATATATATATATATATAATTTTGTTCCAGAATGTTAAAATTACATTATTAATTCATAACTTTCCAGTAATAATAAAGTATTCAGTATCGAAATAAACCTAATAGGCTGACTAAAAAGGGCTCAGAAATGAACCACGCTAACAGGTTCATTAAGTATGTCAGCTTTTATTTTTAATTAATGTCGGAGAGCTCGGCTCATCAAAATTTAGTGCCGAAGCAAAGGGTGTTATGGCCGATAACGGTGATTATGTTAATTAAAATCAATCTGGTTGCCAGTTGGATCTAATAACTTGCGTTTAAATCGATGTCAAGATAATTTACATCGTGTTCGGTATTTGACTTAATATAGTACCTTTTTAAGGTTTTGAAGCCATTACAAATCCTTAAAATTTCGTCATGTCTGTCACAGTCTTGTAACTTCGTGATTCTTTAAAATATATTTGATTTTCTCGGCCAATTCTTGATCGTAAGGCAAGGCGATATATTTTGTAATATTATTATTTGTCGGGAAGGTTGTGGGGAACAATTTTTTGTTGTAAAATCTATAAGTACGTTGTTTAATTATTTAATTTATCTGGTCTTCTAAAAAAAGTACTTTTCTTACTTTTTTCAATGCTTCTGACCGATGTTTTGGTGAGGTCAAACTTAGTGCTCTATCTGTTAATTCTATTATTACACTATTTTTTTGAGATGTAGGGTGATGTGATAACGGCCCGATCAGGTGTTTTTGTGCCCCATTTTGTTTTAAGATTCTCGCTATTTGTCAATGTCAAATCGAGGAAATTAATTTCGTTATTATATTCAATTTCGCGAGTAAATGGTAATTTGTGGTGAAAATTATTAAAAATTTTTTGAATATTATTTATTTTATTCTCAGGTACAGCTGTAAGACAATCATCAACGTATCTTTTGAAAAAAATAACAGATATGGCAGTTTTTTTTAAGACTTCCTCTTCTAAGTGTTCCATGACTAGTTGTGCAATGATTGAAGATATTTGAGAGCCCATTGCACAACCGTTTAATTGTTGATTATCTTACATCTGTACAAACTTTTAATAGTTTTTATCACAAATTACAATTTACGCGAAAAAGTGAATATAATAATGAAAAATGGTACACAAAGACACCTTGTCAGGTCGTTATTTTAATAATAATTCACACCACATACATCTCGAAAAAACAGTGTAAAAATAATATTAACAGATAGAGCAAGATTGTTAATCGACTAATATTTTTAAAAATTAATAAGAGAAACAAAACTTCAAGAAATATATCTTTTATTTCATTTAAGTCTTGTTTCAATAATTAGGTAAATAAAGTATTACCGAAATAATTTATTTTTAATTCCTTTTTAATTAAAAATAATCCCTTTACAATGAATAATGACCAAAAATAGAAATAAATTCGGAATATCGGAAGAAGCTCCGATTAGAGTCTTGGCAACAAGTTAACCTTATCAATTTTTTAAATTATAAAACAAAGTTTGATCATCAAAATTTAATACAAAGAGGATTAAATGATTTCTTTTAAAAATATTTATTAATTAAATTGATATCAGTTTGGTAGGCATTTTTAAAGCCGATTTAATTTTTTAAATTTAGACGCAAATTTTTACAAGAAACTAAACGAACGGTTGTGATATATATATATATATATATATATATATATATATATATATATATATATATATATATATATATATATATATATATATGTTTTTTCTTATTTTTTTTCTTGGATTTTTCTATTTGTATATTTTTTAAAGTTTTTGATTTTCATGGGTGTAAAATCCGTTTTATTAATAAAACTGCATATGTTTTATTTGTTATGCATATCTATTGACGTTTCGGTCACAGTTGACCTTCTTCAGAATGATTTTTTATAACTTATATAAGTTTTTGCCGAGGATCACAACTTAGACTACATATTGTTAACATATGGTTCACTTTTTGACCAGATACTACAAAAACCTTGCTTTTTGTGTCGCATCTTTATTTAAACTGAGTAAAACAGTCTCTCCATCTTTAGGGGGGCCGTCCAGGTGGCCGTTTGGTGTTTGGTTTCTCTCTCATCACGGTTTTTGCTAGTCTGTCATCGTCCATTCGTTCCACGTGATCTCTCCACTGCCTACGACGGTTTCGAACCCACTTCACAACATCCCCCACTCCGCTGTCCTCACATATTTTTGCATTTCTTATTCTATCTCTTAAACTTGTTCCCGTGACCATTCTCAGCGTTTTCATTTCTGTGGTTCTCATAATTTGTTTTGTCTTTGTTGTTTCATTTCTTGTTTCTGCACCATAGGTCAGTATCGGTCTTACACAGACCTTGTAAATTCTTGCTTTGCTCTCAACCGTCATATGTTTATTGTTTCAGATTATGTCTCTTAGTTGGCCTGATATCATGGCCGCTTTGTTGGCTTGGGTGCGTACTTCTTCCGTTACTGCCCTGTTACTTGTTATATGTGCTCCCAGGTATTTAAACTTCCCAACCTGTTCGATACGTTTGTCATCAACCATTAGTTTGCATCTTACCGGTTCTTTTGCTATTACCATTGATTTGATTTTCTCCACAGATATTTTCATGTTAAACTGTTTGGCTGTTCGATTGAGATGGAAAAGCAGTCTTTGTAAGTTGTCCTCGCTATTTGCTGTCAAGGCAACATCGTCTGCAAAGCATATAATCTGAACGGTGTTGTGTCCCATTAGATTCCCAATATTTGTGCTTTTTACCTCATCAATGATTTCGTCCATGATTACATTGAAAAGTGTTGGACTTAGGCTATCACCCTGTCTTATTCCTATGGATAGTGGGATTTCCTCTGTTAGAGTGTTATTTGTTTTAATTACCATGGTGTTTTTGGAATTCAATTCGTATATTGTGCGTATGATTGCTTCGTCTACTTGTTTTCTTCGCAGTAGTTCTGTTATGTGCTCCAGTTTGACTCGGTCGAACGCTTTTGTAAAACAAATGAACAAAGGTTTATCGTATTCGATAGATTTTTCAACCAGCTGTCTGATAATAAATATACCGTCGATAGTAAAGCGGTTATTCCGGAAGCCCTGCTGTTCTTCGCACGCCCCTAACTTGTCTACGATCCGTTGTGACAGTATTTTGGTTAATAATTTCGCTGAACTGTTCAGTAGGTTGATTCCCCTGTAGTTTTCGGGTTGTTTCTTTGATCCTCTTTTGTGGATCGGAATTGTGACGCTTTTCTGCCATTCGTTGGGTACTGACGTTGTGCGGAGTATTTTTTGAAATAGAACAGTGAGCTCTGTGACAAGGCTGGGTCCTCCGTACTTTAGCATCTCATTCGTAATTTGATCGGTACGCGGCGATTTTCTATTTTTTAATTTCTGTAAACTGTAAACTGGGTTCGCTTTTATTTTTTTGATTTTCTAAGGATATTGTAAATGAGCGTAGTAATTCTGTTAATTCAGAAATGTCGGATTGCTTGTTGCTACAAAAAGAATTAGACAACCTAAATCATTGGTGTGTGTTAAATAAATTAGACTCTGATAAGGGCAAGTGTAGTGTAGTTATTTGTACTAAAAATATTCTTGTGTAAGGTTTGATTACACCATAGAGAACTATGAATTGGAAACGAAGATAGAGGTTAAAGACTTGGGTTTACTTTTTGCTCCTGAATTGAATTTTAGTATACATAATCTCACTATTATTGCATCTGCTAATAGAATGTTTAGATTTGTGTTTACAACAACATTTGACTTTAGGAATAGGTCTGCAATAGATTTTTATAACAAATATAGATATTCAAATGAAGGAGTTCATAGTAGATTTTTGAGGTGCAAGTTATATAGGGCACATGATGTCTATATGAATCACTGTAGGGAATATCTAAACTCTTACGTTACCATGTTAACCTTAGAAAAGTAAAAGTTATTCATTGTATGGTATTTTTTCATAAACTTCGGCATAATCAAGTATATGATATAAGACTAGTCAGTCCGATAAAATATCGAGTTCCTAGATTTAATTCGAGAGTTTATAATAATAAATTATTCTATTGTCTCAAAATAAAAACTAACGCCTCCTTGAATTCCCATCTTTATTGCATTATATAGTTGTATAACAAATTCTTGGTGAATTTAGATATTTTCTACTCAAACGAGCTATCAAATAATGTATATCATTCGAAAAGTGTAGGCTCTGTTCAGTTTTATTTCATAATTTAGCGATTGTTACATTATTTTAAATTTTGTGCATTATATATTACACACATAATTACAGTGTAAAATTGCTTTGTTGTTCTGTAATATATATTAATTATTATTTTATTATTACTCCACTTTATCCAGCTCACTGGTTCCAGTTATAACAAGTAATTAAGTAATTGTATGGTAGCAAAATATTGTTAGAATTTGTTGAGTGATATTTTTAATTAGTTGATAACATTGTTAACGTTAGGCTAAAATTAGCCCTTCGTATCTTCTGAAACGCTTTTTCCTGGCTTGAGCAATTTACAAATATTTCGGACTTATTAAAAAATCAATCAAATATTCTCTCCATATTTACATAACAATTAATCAAGATACCCTTGGATTTTAGTTATTTTCCCTTAGAGCGTGTCCCCATATGGCCTTGTGCGGCACAGTCTCATGTTTAAAACTTCCCATATGATTAAATTTGACTCCCCCGAGCGTTTTAGGGAAAATGGAGTCCTTAAGCTGCCTCTAATGCGAAATCGATGATTTTGCAGCAAAGTTGAAATCATGAGCAGTGGCGTGCGTCACTTAGGAAAATATATCAAAATAAAAAATGATTCATTTATGTTGCTTATAAATTACTGCTTGTTCACATACAGACTTCAAATGGGTTGTTTACAAAATCAGAAGAAGCACAGCCTGAAAAAATCGTGTCACAATATTTAAAAACCAGAATTTTTTTGTTGAGTTGTTCTGGAGGATGTAGCCAGATGGAAATAGAAATGAACCAGTGATAATGACAGAGACATAGATAGAATGTAGAATAATTAAATTTTTAAATGGACATCATGAACCAAAAGATATAAAGGAGGCTTACAGATGCTATAGAAGGCAAGCAAGTTTCAATTGGGTGGAAGAAGCGAGAAATACACAGCAAAATTCAAAATAAGCTTAGTTCACTACTGGATAGAAGGGCTATAAAAAAGAAGAGCAGCAAGAAGACGACGAGGAAGAAAAAGCAGAAGAAGAGGAAGAAAAAGATTTAGGAGAAATGTTTTCTTACATTGCTGCGTACTATCTACTCACAATTATAGTATACTATTTCTTCGAACCCAGTATAATCAAAATTGGAATTTTAATGTTAATTTAAATTAGACCCAGTAGAATATTGATACATAAAATGTAGCAGATGCTAATAAAGAGGATGCCCAGCTCCTCGTTGTAAAAGAATCCCGATTAAATCGAGGTTTTTCAGATGGATTTTTTAAAATTTACCAGATTTTTTGGAATATGGTAAAACAATTGGGCACTCACAGGCGCCGTATAGTGAGCTTTAAAAATGGTGAATGTGATTTCACCGAAACGTCAGCTGTCTTACAGTTCTGAGAAGGATTCAGCAAATACACGGGATATCTGAAATCCTAAAATCCTTCGATTACATATCACATCCCTGAGAACTTTCGACAAATCTAATTTTGGCATTTTTCAAGCTATGAATGTAACCGAAATAAAAGTATAGTTTACTGCACTGGACTTACTAAGTAATAAAAAATTTATAAAAATGCGTTTTTATGTTTTAACAACATTCCAATTACTGCGAATGGCTGCATATATTGAATTTGAATAAGTTATTGATCATTTCGTATTTGTTGAGACTGATTGGCGTTGGCTTCTTGAAGTGAATTTTCTGTCTTTAGCATTAAAACTGTTGTTAGTGAAGTTCTCTATCATGAATCGCTATAAGAACGCCAAGATGGCTGACATGAATTTCATTTATGGACTTGCCGATGACATTACGCTAGGTGGCCGTACATTGAACGATTTTCTAACCGTAATATTCTTGATAGAAAAACTTTTCAAAGAATTCATCAACGTCGTCGTGAAACAGGAACATTGAAGCAAAGTAGGGGACCAGGAATGCCAAGAATGGTAGAAGTACAAGAGAACGTGCTGAACATGATAGAGGAAGATCCAGGTACTTCTACTCGAAAAATTGCAAATACTTTGATTTAAGTAATGGGACTGGAACATTTTTAGGAACTATTTATTGTACCCATACCACATACAACGCGTTCAGGTACTTATTCCTGCTGATTTTCCTCCACGTATTGCATTCTGTTAATGGCTTTTGCATACATTAGTTCAAATCCGCCAAGCACCGATACTGATTCTTTTTACCGATGAAACACCAGTTTCTCAAGAAATGCAATAAGGAACTCCCACAATAAACATGTGTGGGCTTAAGAAAATCCACATAAGGTACTTGATGATCATTTTCAACATCAGTTCTCGTTCAACGTTTGGGTTGGAATCGTGGGTGACTCGTTAATTGGTACCAGTATTTTTACCAGGAAAATTTACCAGCGAAGTATATCGCAATTTTTTAGAACACACTCTACCTACTGAAAGCAGCTAGAGGTCAGAGGCTAGGCAACTCTCCGGCATAACCAACCTACCCACTTTCGCAGGTTATTTTTCGGGGACTCCTATACCAGACTAGAACGTATATGTTTCCATACACGTCTGACCACGTTTCGCTCCAATTCTTGAAGATTCAGAGGCCTCCCAGCACGATGGTAAAGTATTCATTTCGGGTACGATCCTAGATGAGTGCCCTTGCCACACACAACACTATCTCGTAGGTATACATCCTTGATTAGAGTGTGCTGGACTGCGTTTTACCCCTTGATGACTGGGCTCATAAAACCGGTGACATGGTATCTTGTAAACCATTTGAATCTTTAGGAATCGGAACGAAACCTGCTCGAATGTGTATGAAAACATACTCCTATCGAGAGATAACATGCAATCAAGTAGAGGATTGGTCATGCCGGAGGGATGCCTGGCCTCTGATCTCTAGCTGCTTTCAACGGAAGTGTAGAGCCTTGGGCACCGTACTAGGTGAAAAAAAGTGCGCTGCGATGTCTGGAAAGGATCGAGGTATTGTATTAAAAAATAAAAAACAAATATTGCTCAGATTCTTTCACAAATGGTAAAGGCAAGTTTTGCGCAGCTGTACGGAGTTTCGGAGCTTGACTATTGGATCTTTTATATAGCTATATTCATCTTATCGATGTTTACATCTGCACGAAAATCGATGGAGGTGTGAGGCAGTATAATCTCACTTGAAGTAACTTTCTTTCCATTCGAAGCAGTATTTAGTCAGGAGAGTACTGTAGATGTGTAGTCGCCTGCCACTGTTCCGAACAGATAAATACTATAGGTCATTGTTCAACGTACAACAAGGTACATGTTTCACTGCACGGCAGCTTCTTCAGGTACTGTATACAAAATTATGGTTGTATGCTATTTAAGTTATCAATTACAAAAAGAAGGACATGATATTTATGTCTAATCATTGGGTCTTTGAATATTATGATTTTTCAATTTTATAATATTTAAAAAAATCATAAAATTTAAGGACCCAATAGTAAGACATAAACATTACATTCTTTTTGTCATTAATAACTTAATAGCACAGCACATCTTATGTTACACAAAAAACCCATTTCAAACATACAAATTTAATAATATGATAACAATAACATTTTGACTGCTTACAACTAGAATTTGAAATTGCTCCAGAATGAAACAATAAAAATGGTTTACGCCACTGGCTGTTAAAACGGGTTGATGGAAAGATAGGGTTTAGTAGTTGTGTTTACTTTAGACAAATATGTCTGGCAATAAATTGCACGTGTTCATGAAGACTCCATAACTCGCTCTATAATGTTTATCCATTTCTAATGACGATGGCGTGTAATCACGTCCCAAGTTATGGATAACAAGACATTATAAACACGCTATTACGAAAAATTTTCAATTACTTTAAGTGATATCGGTTTTTAATGGGTTCTTCCTAAATAAATTAGATGATGTAAGTAATATGATATAATCCCAATATATGGAAATATAAAATGCAATTTATGTATCGACTTTTAAAAGAAGGAGTTTCTGGATTCGTCTACTATGTATTTTTTTTATGTATGTACACCGCTTACTCCGGAACAGCTATACCGATTTGAATTAAATTTTTTACGTTATGTTCAGGAAGTTGCTGCGCTGATCTCACCATACAGTTCCTATACAGGTGTGGAAAATCCAAAACAGAACCTCTAAAAAAAGAGAATGTAACAGAGAGCGATGGACCACCCGTTTAGCCATGTTGAATAAGTGAAATAAAGCATAGTGTTATATCGTAGTTTGCTTTCTGGTTTCCAGCAAAGATGGTTGATGGGGGCGTCAAAAGACAGTGGGTTGAAAGCACGGATTTAATATTAAAAATAAAAATCGGATCCAACATAGCAGACTGAATCTTTAAAATCATGAAAATAAATTCGAAAAACGTCTAATGTGGTTCAATAGCTGTTAAATATGCAATTTAAAAACAAAATAAAAAGAATAATTGTATTTCCATTAATAAAATATTGCGCTAGAGTCCAAGGTGCATTTTAAAAATAATACTATAATAATAAATACGTGGATATCGATAATCGTTATAAAGGAACAAGTACTTTTTCCTCTATGTTTAGGACTTCTTAACAAATACCAATGCAAATAATTTGTAAGTAATATAATATTTATTGATTTACACAAATGAATAAATAATACGACTGTAATAAAAATAATAAAAAGAACTTTTTAATCATTACCTTCTTTGTTAACAGCTCTTTTCTCATTCTCCAATACGTATGAATTGTTGTCCGAATCCTTACGAAGTCAAAAAACAGTGTAATGATCCATCGACGCCGTAAGTTTTGGAACACATCCTCCATATTTCTCTTGAGAAGATTTTGGGGCAAAGTCTAGGCGATAGTTTCTTATTAACTCGTCCGTTGATTTTTGTGCATCTTTCGATAGTTTACCTATCGGTAATATTGCAAATGATGTCTGGTCAATGAAGTAAGTCATTTGTGGATTCTTGTTGGAATGTTGTACTAAGAATATCCTTTGAAGATTAATCTTGCTGTTTGAAGTTTGTATTCCCAAAACTTCTCTATTGCAGTTTAATGTCCGCTTCCAATAGTTTGCAAAATAACGGGAAACCGGAGGATCAGTTTTCGCTTTACTCTTGTTATAATGACTGTAATTTGAAATTCACTGTATTTACTGGGACACAGTATCAATATTGTTTAACTGAGATGTTGTTTGGCAGAGGTAACAACGTTGGACCGACCTCGCTCCAGCCAAAGGTTTCATCTAGCCATCTATCATCGTCATAGATAAGTTGTACTGTACTGAAGCTCGGGTAGCAAAGAGAACTCTTTTATATGGTGGATGTTGTCTGGTTCAAGTTCATAATTTTCTATTTTCGTTAAAGACTTTTGTTCGATTTTCTTAATAAATTCAAATTTCAGAGGCCCGCAATTCATAGTAGAGGAGGGTTTGGAATTGTACAACACAATATGTTCTTGTTGAGTTTGCGTGTTAATACCTGCTAATTGAAGTGGAATAAGAGAGGTTAGGAATAAGTTTGTATCAGAAATCTTCGAATCAGTGAATTTCATTTTGTACTGGCTCTGACCTGACGTTCCATCGAAGCCTCATTTGCAAATGAAACTCATATCTGCAAATCTAATTTATCGATTTGTTTAAAGGCGTCTAATTGAAGCAATATAATTCGATCCATTGTATGATCCAGTAAGCCTTGGAATTTAACCTCGGCTTTTGATTTAGTAAAAGTTAGATAATCATCATGTGGATAACATGTTTTTTTTTTGTATTTTACACACCAGAGTACGGCGAAAATATATTACTGCCTTTCTGTTTAGCCCAATTTTGTAATCATTGATATTTGTTTCTGCGACAATTCAATGTCAAATAGAAGAGCGGCGCACAAATGTAACTGGGCGTGACGCAACCATAACACTGTTGCCTTTAACCTGAGACGAAACTTTAGAAAGAAAAGACTGGCCGTTCATATTACCGAGGTTTAACAGAAACGTTACTATAGCCAACTTTCTATTTTAAATTTCTTAACTACAAATTATTTTGGCCGTTTCCTCAAATTCTGACCCACTAAGCCCGTCTAACTTCTTTCAGGTTAGTTCGGGACAGAAGATAGTAGAGAACGCCTACGCGCAATATTACCTCCTCTAACTTCCGTGCGACGCGAAGACAAGCAGTACCTTGAAACGAATGAGAGTGTGTATTTACTTTTCGTCTAAACTTATAACGTAATCGACGGAATTTTGAATATTTAATGACTATTTGATACATTGATTGTTTTAAATACATCAAATAGTCGAAATACAAAAAAATTAGTTTTTGTTGGCCGTTGAGCGTAAAGAAAATTGATATTTCTGTTACAAAATAAACATTTATTCTAATAAAAATACTAGTGAAACGCAACGGTAATTTCTAAGTAAATAAGCTAATAGACCACTTTAAAATTAAAAATCATTCTAAAAAATAAACTTTTATTCTGGTAAAAAATAAAAATAACACGTTCAGTAATTGTAAATAAATAAACAAATAATTAAATTCAATTTAAATCAACAAAAACACCTAAAAGTCTACAAGAGGTGTTCAAACAGGCCTCCACTTTGAGCGAGACAATAACCCAGTGTATTGTAAAATACGGTTCGCGTCTTTGCCAAAACTTCAGGGGTTATATCCCTATTAGCCCTTTGTATCATGTCCTCACAAAACACCATTCGTGTTTCCTGGTCATTCGGAAAAATTTCTTGAGTTATTCGCAATTTGTAACAGCGATATTTGTTCCGCTTTAAAATATTCCGAACTGTTCGAGCGTTCATATTAAGTTCTTCGGAATTACGGAACAATTGCAAGGAAAATTAATTTCTGCTAAACTACAAACGTCAATCTCTCGATTTGCTCGTTCTTCAGTAATTTGAGGAACCGGTTGCTCCTCATTATTATCAGTGCTTTTTTTACAAATTTTTAGACAACCAGTTGTCTCAAATTTTTTAATTATTCCCAAAATTCTAAATTTTCAAGGAACAGGATGATTTACGCACATAAATACAAATCTGCCGATTATTTACCAGAATAGTGTACCACTTAATAATGTGCTCTTTTTGTTCCGTGGAATAAACTACAATTGTAATAAAAAAAATTTGGCGCCAAACACGGTACCTACGCTTCGACGGCCGAATGACAAGGCAAATAACTTGTTGTGCTAGGGCGTGGTCTACGCTGCCGCCCGCCCTCACCGCGCCAGCATTATATTACCCCTCACCCTAGGGCCAAACCGGTAATTTACACATATGTAGATGCTTAACACTGTTCCATTTTGATTTGATGAATAATATAGTATTTTCTTTATCTTACTTAAGAAATGTCTTGGTTCCGGTTTGGATTTTCCAGACCTGTATAAGCTCGTAGCCTTAAGACAAAACATTCAGTTTATACTTGATAACGATTAGAGATACAACCTAATCGAAATGTCGTAAACACAAACAAAAATAAAGACAATGCAAGTCCGACAATCACATTTTATTCGTTAGAAAAATTTAATGGAGTAAATTTTCATCCCGCAATTTGAAACAAGTATTAGAAGTTTAATATTGATATCTTAGCACACAAATGAATGTTTTTGAAGCAACATTTAAAATAATTGAAAGTCCTTCTCCAAAAATATTTCCATATTTTTTTTTTTTTTAGGTAGATTTGGAACCAAGAGCCCAACCATGTCTAGATATTAAATGGTCAGCTGCCTGTCCGAATGTAGTATCACCAATAGGATACGTGGTAAGTACACAAATACGTCATTAACAAATATATATTAGCATAGAAGAAATATACCAAGAATTCCTATCCTGTGCTATATATTTGACGCTCCTAAATGGTACGCCAAACTGGTACGCCGTCTCATTCATAAAAGGCAATTTACAATATTGTCAATAACTGATGTTTATATCAGTATTTTAATGTGTTATACATACTTTTGTTAGAAACAAGTATAAAAGATTTAAATTTTCGGATTTATCAATGACCGAGTTTTAATACTTAGCGCTTCCAATCCTCCCATAAGAATGAGCCGTCTTAGTATAATTCGTCAATGATATTAGGAACGTGTTAAATCATCAAAGTTTACCTGACATCAATAATTTAAAACCGTAACAAATCATTTCAAGAAAATATCTATTTATTATTTACACTAGTTTATAAAATTCAACATTTTTTGCTCTTTATAAAAAATGATTGATATTTTTAAATAGATGCAGTAACGTGAAATTATTTACTATCGATCACATCGCATTACGACATAGAGATTTAAGATTCTCAATTACCTTGATATGTTTTCAATCACTTATCATATTTTTTTAAGTAAAGAGTACAGTTAATACCACATATACACAAAGTCAACCAAGGGATTACGTTGGCGTTTGTTGGGCTGATATGTACAGTTGAGCGAACACCAAAGAACATTTATTGGTGTTTTCCTGTGATCTGTGAAGAGTCTATAGTATAGGAAATGTATAAAAGGGTCAAGAGGTGATTGGCCAGTGAGACGTTTTGAACCGATGTACGAGTAGCTGAACTGTCTAGCATATACAAGACAAATATATATTAAGCAAAATTATATATATATATATATATATATATATATATATATATATATATATATATATATATATATATGTGTGTGTGTGTGTGTGTGTGTACTGGTGTTTTTCCGGTTTTCAATCCGTTCGTCAGTAGAAATATCTTCACGACGTTTCGCTAACATCTTAGCTGGCATTTTCAAGTGATGTTTCCTCGACGGCTGCTCGACTTCTAAGTCGTGATGTGATTCGGGTTGCCTGCATTGTAAGAGGAAGATTCTCCTGTTTTTCATCGATGCTTGTTCGGTATTAATAATGGCCAAGCTTTTCAACAAGTTAGTGGCGGTGCAATATTGTTGTTTAATTTCTGAGAAGAACTCCATGTCCACAAGAAAGGGAAGAGTAGTCGCGACCCTAGTTCGGAATATTATTTCTTGACTCGTTAGTCACGACTACTCGCTCCCTTTATACGAATACTTGCCGCACGAACCCTTTCTAGCGCTACACTACCCGCACAAAATTTACCCTGTTAAAAAAAATTTAATTTAGTGTATGTATGTAGGAAAATTATTTATTTTCTGATTTCAAGAATTTTTAAAAATTTACAAAATGTATTGTGAAAATTTAATCAAAAATACTTAATGTTTGTTTGTTGGGCTCCAGCTAAAAGTTAATTATAAGAAAATACAATTATTTCTTACCAATTTTCAAAATATTTAAATTTTCAAAATTTTTGATATTCAAAATGTTCTACAGATATATGTATATATATATATATATATATATATATATATATATATATATATATATATATATATATATGTATATATATATATATATATATATATATATATATATATATATATATATACATATATATATATATATATATATATGTGTAGATTTATCCACTGTTATTGCATCTCACACGGAGAAATCCGTGAAAGCCGCGTAAACATATATATATATATATATATATATATATATATATATATATATATATATATATATATATATATATATATATATATATATATATGTTCCTACCTGTTAATTTGACCCTCCTCTCAGGTGAGTTCAGTTTTTTTAAAGATCACACTCAATTAATGAATACACAAACAGATTAAATCACAATATAAATATTTTAGCACAATTTTCAACAATTTTGGATGAAATTATAAGAACAAAACTACAAAATTTCATGCAACTATGCTTCTTATCAATTTTGTCATTTATTTATTTTAATTTGCAATGCATTATCCCTTTTTAACCGACTTCTAAAAGAAGGAGGTTCTCAATTCGTCGACTATGTATTTTTTTTTTTATGTATGTACACCGATTACTCCGGAACGGCTGCACCGATTTGAATGAAATTTTTTACGTTATATTTAGGAAGTTGCTGCGGTGGTCCCATATTTTTTTAGATCAAATTGGTGCAGTAAAACCCAAGATGGCGCTTACAATATGGCGGCCAAAAAAATTAATTTTGTCCGATTTTCTCCAAAATTGGTATGGAGAAATTTCCAGGGTTGTACCCAACGAATCTAAAATTATTTTTAAAAAATTCAAAATGGCGGATCCAATATGGCGGACAAAAAAATTTAATTTGGTCCGATTTTCTCCAAAATTGGTATGGGGGAGTTTTCGAGGTTGCACATAACGAATCTGATATTATTTTAAGAAAATTCAATATGGCGGATCCAATATGGCGGACTAAAAATCAATTTTGTCCAATTTTCACCAAAATTGGTACGGGGAAGTTTTCGGGGTCCCATATGACGAATCTAAAATAATTTTTTAAAAATTCAATATGGCGGATTCAATATGGCGGACGAAAATTCAATTTTGTCCGATATTCTCCAAAATTGGTACGGGGGAGTTTTCGGGGTCGCATATGACGAATCTAAAATATTTTTAAAAAAATTCAATATGGCGGATCCAATATGGCCGACAAAAAATCAATTTTGTTCGATTTTCTCCGAAATTGGTAGAGGGGAGTTTTCGGGGTCGCATATGACGAATCTAAAATAATTTTCAAAGAATTCAATTTGGCGGATCTAATATGGCCGACAAAAAAATCGTTTTTGTCCGATTTTCTCCAAAATTGGTACGGAGGAGTTTTCGGGGTCGCATCTGACGAATATAAAATAATTTCTAAAAAATTCAATATGGCGGATCCAATATGGCGGACGAAAAAAATCAATTTTGTCCGATTATCTCCAAAATTGGTATGGGGAAGTTTTCGGGGCCTCACATAAAGAATCTGAAATTATTTTTAAAAAATTCAATATGGCTTACAAAAAATCAATTTTGTCCGAATTTCGCCAAAATTGGTACGGGAGAATTTTTGGGGTCCACACATGACGAATTTAAAATTATTTTTAAAAAATTCAATATGGCGTATCCAATATGGTGGATAAAAAATTAATTTATTTTCTTTAAATATCGATATTGGAAGGTTTTGGGGCCTATATTACCAATCTAAAATTAATTTGAAATTTAAAATACTGGATTTACTATGGCAGACTAAATATTCGTTTGACACAATGTCATTGGCATTTGGAGAACTCTAAGAATCAAAAAATTTTTAATGCTTCATTTTAAGGTGATTTATAATTATGGAAAAAATGAGTACTTTTTTGCCACCTGGGGGTTATTGCGAGGTACACTAATCTCGATTAGTACTTGGTTCATATAATTTATGATTATCATAATAAATTCAAAACTAAAAATCGAAAAATAAAATTTTTATAAAAAAATTGAACCGACTTCTAAAAGTGTGCTAAAAAGTGAAAAATAACTAGAAATTTTTATATGAAATTGAAATTTTTGAAGTCGGCGCCAAATAATTTCTAAATGAAATAAATAACTACTAATATATACAAATTATGGTAAGAAAGCAATTACAAATAAAATATTTTTAATCTGTTTATGCGAATCACGTTTTGTCAGGTATTAGTTTGGCGCCGGCTTCAAAATTTCAATTTCATATAAAAATTTCTAGTTATTTTTCACTTTTTAGCACACTTTTAGAAGTCGGTTCAATTTTTTTATAAAAATTTTATTAACAACCTGTATCACTCCTTGGTAATGTTTAATTATTTTAATTTTGCAACCTTCCACTAGATGGCGTTACTGCAATTTAATTTGTAATACGTAGTTAATTTATTAAAATTTGGTTTATTTTCAAAAATTTTCGTTTGCCGTGACGTGATATAAGTGGTTAATTATTACTATAGCGACACCTACTATTAATGATTAATATTATTTATATATTATCAGGTTAATATAACAAGCTATCATTCATTAGCGTAATTTTTTTTTAAATCTTGTAAAAACTTAGACTATTATTGATGCTAGTTTTTTTATTTTCTACAAACAACTAAAATCATTCACCTGCTTTAACTATTATAAATAAATTGGTGTTGTTTTCTGTACCTTGGTTTTATTTTCTACACCTTGGTTTTGTTTTCTGTATCTAGGTCCAATTTCATGAAAACAATCCCAGTTTTCTTCTTCAAAAATCTTTTAAATATCCCAAAATATTTTGTAATAGTTTCCTGTCAAGAAGGAAATTACAAATATTTTTCCAAAAAAAACTCAAACAAATATTTTCTTCTTTAAGAATATATCACTTAATTTTCTTGTGTTTTCCAAAACACTATTTCCCGTACTTGTTGTTATTTGAGAGTTGATTATTTTATTCGTAGGACAAACTTCGATACTTTTATTTAATTTTATTAAATATTAAACTTGTTTACTTATCAAAACAAACATATAACCCCAATTCAAAATAAAACAAAACAAAATATTTCACTTTTGTTTTAATGAAATAGGTAAACAAATGAAAATTTGAGGTTATGGTAAAATTTCGGGAGCTCTCAAGATGCGATGCTTTTAGCAACAGGATTATTTCAACTCTGACGAAATTCCTACGCTTCGGCTATTTAAAAGCATCCGAAATATCTGAATCGTCTCCAACCTGATTGGTCAGATTTGTGACATCAGTTAACTTGATAAATATTACCAACTTGAAAAATTGCGATTTATGACAGCTTTTTAATTTGATCAATTTTTGCTGGAATTTTATATGTTTTGATGAAAATATGGACCAAAATTCTATCGTTGAGCATTATTGAACGTGCCCAGAATAAACTTTAGAGCTTTCTCGACACTTTGATATACATTAGAACCACTTTGGCATACTATTTATATATTAAAATTGATGAAAATAAACGTCTTGCACATAGAAATTTATGACTATTTGACTCTATTTTTGTTCGAAAAAACTCTAAAATGTTTATTGTTACCTCGGATATAATTATCTATGTATTAAATAACATTTTCTGGATATTTTAATCCTAGATTTGATTCCTAAAAATTTAAATTTATCTTATAATCTAAATAAATCTGTCTTATATGTTTCAGACATGTTCCATACATGGTTTTAATTTTCCCATATTTTGTTTAATAAACCTTAAAACTATTACATTCTTGTTTCAAACTGAACAATAATGATTGTTTTCACTTATCACAGTATTTTATTTTCTCGATATCCGCACTGATATCGTGTCAATGTGATTGTTTATTTTAGAACCAAAATAAATGAGTAACACTTGATTCTTAGTTTCTCTAACGCATTCACTAACTTATAGAACAAATTAAAAATATATTAATTTACAATAATGTTTCCTCTTTCTTGTCCAATATATTTAATACAGTTTTTTATTGAACTTATGTCTCTAAAGAGGAAACTAAATCAAGACTCTACTAAAACAAACAGTTCGAAAATTATATGTTTAAACCAGCATTTTGGTAGCTATTGAGTCATTCTTAAACTATTCCTAATTATCTATTCTATATTTTAATTAACATACCTTAAACTATATTTAATTCTATTTGATACGTCTGCACTCTGGTTACTAATTTATTATATATCAATGTTTGATTTTAATCATTCTGTGTATTGTTTATATCTTGTAGTCTGAAAACAATATCGGGTTTTTATCATTTATCCATACAATATATATATATATATATATATATATATATATATATATATATATATATATATATATATATATAACAATTAGCATGGTATCACAGGCTTTCTGAAGATCCAAAGATGTAATGTAGGTTTCAACATTTTTGGCCGATCTCTGTTCTATAAACTGTTTGGTGCATATTGTCCCTTTACGAAAACCGTTTCGCTCTTCTTCTTCTTCGTTCTGCTTGTAGTCTTTCTGCTGCTAGCTTTATGTCTTTCTATTTTTATATACAGACACACAAGTTTATGATGTGAGTATATGAAAGACTTTGTGTGTTTCATATTAGCCCTATTTTTGAAAAATAATCCATATTATAATAGAACCGTCAACGTGCGCCCTTCTAAACCATCACTCGATAACGCAATTTAAATTGTTTATCACGAAACTAATTACGGCCAATATTTGTTCCAAAGGATTTTTTCCAAGTTAACTCAGCGAAAAAAGTTAAATTGGAAAGGCATTATAATATTAAATTTCAAAATTGATTTGTATTTTACTTTTAAATCCGTCCATAAAGCTTTCAGTTCAAAAGTCAACAAGAAGCGAATTAAAACTTTTCCTTAAAAACTTGGAAAGTAAAATATGCTTTGACCTTTCGATCGTGTGACGTGTTTGTTGAAAATAAAAGCTGGAGTGCATTGAAATCTTATCATTAAAAGTTTATAGAGTTTAAATAATCTTGACCATTACTTCAGGTGAACAATATATCGGCTGTTGGAGTTAACAAGAGGAAAAACTTTTTTATTTTCCAATAATCAAGGAATCCCATAATTGGAAAGCTCCAGATCTCGACGGGATCCAGAACTACTGGCTCAAAAAGTTCTGGTGTATGCACCGTCGGCTGGCCGATCTTATTAATGATGTTTTTCTTAACCCAGCAAAAATATCATTGTTCTTGACCGAAGGTATTACGTACCTCCTACCAAAGGACCAATATAATACACATGACCCAGCTAAGTATAGGCCGATCACCTGCCTACCCACACTGTATAAGGTGATCACCTCTTGCTTGACCCAACGCATCTATGCATATTGTGAGCAAAATAACATCATTGCAACACAACAGAAAGGATGCACAAGGGGAGCAATGGGATGCAAGGAACAATTGATTGTAGACTATGTCATATGTAACCAAGCCTGTAGCAATCGAAGAAACCTATTTGCTGCCTACGTGGATTATAAGAAGGCCTTCGACTCTGTGCCACATGAGTGGCTCAAAACTATATTGAAAATGTATTGAGTCGATAATAATTTTGTTTTTTTTTAGAACGCATCATGTCAACCTGGAGAACTAGGATCCAACTGTAAGTGCCATCCAGCGACACCATCGAAACTAACACCATCCCGATACGAAGGAGAATATTTCAGGGGGATTCACTTAGCCCATTGTGGTTCTGCCTTGCAATGAACCTACTCTCACGCCGATTGAACTGAACCAGATTCGGCTTTAGTATTTGAAATAACAGCGAAGAGGTAGTAAGAGTGAACCATCTTCTTGTACATGGATGATCTTAAAGTGATGGCTGCTACCAGAAATCAGCTAGAACAAATGCTTAAAATTGTAGAGGAGTTCTCCGGGGATATCGGAATGAAATTTGGACTTGACAAGTGCCGTATTTTGAACATTGTTATGCAGAACGGTGAAACTATAGCTGCAATGGAAGCAGACCAAACATACAAATATCTAGGTATGAAGCAGGCTAAAAGAATTGACCATGGCACTATGAAGGCCGAATTGACAACCGAATTTGTCAGGAGAGTAAGACGGGTATTACGAACTAACTTAAATAGTAGAAATTTGTTTAAGGCGCTCAACACGTATGCTTGCTCTGCGCTGAGTTACTCTTTTGGAATTGTAAAATGGAGCAGGACGAACATCCAAAACCTGCAAAAAAAATAAGGACACTCCTAACAAAAGGTCAAAAACATCACCCTCGGAGTGCTATTGAACGTACAATGCTTCCAAGACACCAAGGAGGAAGAGGATTGGTGGATATTGGTAAGCAGCTCGACCAACAAATAATAAACTTACGATCATATTTTAACAGGTTAGCGGACTCTTCCACACTACATCGAACAATATGCGAGGCAGACAATTCAACGTCACTACAGTTGAGGGAACAAGATATCACTTCTCACCACCAAACAGACCAAGATAAGTTACAAACCTGGCTACAGAAGCCACTTCTTGGACGGCATCCAAATAAGGTCAATCAGGACAATGCCGACAACTCAGCGTCGAACTACTGGTTGATTTCAGGACAGATGTTTCTGGAAACGGAGGGCTTCTTGTTAGCTATCCAAGACCAGGTTATTCCGACGAAGAACTATCGGAAGTTCATCATTAGAGATCCCTCAATAGAAAATGACCAATGCAGATATGGCTGTCGAATATCAGCGACAATCCAGCACATAACTGGAGGATGCCAGGCGTTTGCCGCAACCGAGTATAAGGAAAGACACAACTCAGCCGCTAAGATACTTCACCAAGAGTTAGCAGAAAAGTTAAACCTATTATAGGTAGGAAAAGTGCCTTATTACAAATACAATCCCGAGCCTATTCTTGAGAACAACCAGTTCAAGTTATATTGGGACCAAACGATTCTGACGGATCAGGCAGTTGCTCATAATAGACCAGATATTGTACTAATAGATAAAATTTCTAGGCGAACTACACTAATTGATATTGCTGTACCTAACAACGACAACCTAGGGCCAAAGTATAACGAGAAGATCGCCAAATACAGAGATCTGGAGGTGCAAATCGGAAGGCCATGGGCAATGAACAGCGTCCAGACGATTCCTATAATACTCTCAACAACTGGAGTGATGCCAAAGAACCTCCTGCAGAACATCAAGAGACTGGGCCTTAGTGAGCATCTGTATAAACCGATGTAGAAAGCAACTCTCCTTGCAACCGCACGAACCGTCCGAAAGTTCGTGTGAAATACAGCACACCACGTTACCTAGGACCCGATAACATGGAAAGGATCCCACAAAGCTTAATACTTTTGTTATGTTTGTATACCTGGTAAGAGACAATATTCCCTAGAGGGAGTGCGAAATCATTCAGCCTGAAAATCGATAATAGCGATTTTTTTATGTGGAACCACCCAAGTTTTTTTTATACACTTTGAGTCCCTGAACAATAGTTTTTCAGGTGGAAGAACAAATAATAAAGAATGAGAAAATAAAAGTTACTAGTACAGAAAATGGTCGAAATAAAATTTAAACAATTATTTGTTTATAACAATCTTATTCCCACCACGACGAACTTCCACCATAAAAATACATAAAACAAACTTATGTGGGTCCATATATATATATATATATATATATATATATATATATATATATATATATATATATATATATCATTGATTAAGGATGAGGGTAAGCTTGTTTGTGATAGCCTGCGAATTGTTAACATGTTTTTGAATTATTTTGGAGGTACGGGCAGGGACTTGGCGGACAATATCAAAACAAACAATTACAACTTCTTTAATAAACGTGTTTCGAATTCGATGTTTTTGAATCCCATAACTGAAAGTTACCTAATAAATTCTTTAAACACTAAAGCATCGGCTGGTAATGACAATATCTTTCCTAAAATATTGAAAGATAATCATATTGGCCTTATAAAGCCTCAAGCCTCTGTTACACAAGTAAAACAGACAATGTGAAGTTTGGGGTACGGCGGGGTACATTATTGGGTCCTGTCCTGTTCTCTCTCTCTCTCTCTCTCTCTCTCTATATATATATATATATATATATATAAATGATCTCTTTACTGTTCTTCTGAGTGAAAAAAGTGAATGTATTTGTTATGCCGATGATACAGTTATTTTAATTAAAAGTAAATCTTGGCAGGAAACATTTCAGAGAGCAGAGGATTACTTTTCGAGGGTACGATTGTGGATGGATCAGAATCTTCTGACTATTAATGTCAGAAAAACTGTCCACATAGCCTTTTCTATGAATAATAGAGTTAATAATCTTTTAGTACATGATTATTTATGTGTTATGAGTGAGAAAGAGTGCGGATGTATTGAGTCTGTGGCAGCGACAGACAAGGTTAAATACTTGGGGGTGTTCATTGACAGAAATCTCAGATATCGCATTTTTTCAGATTTGGTATTACGGGCTTTTCGGGGTCGTGTATTACGAATATGAAGCTAATTTTTTGCAACTATTAAGTTAATAAGATACAATATGATACTGCGGATTTCTGGATGCGTATATAAACTCAATATGCAGTATAAAATATATAGGGCTAAGAAATTTACGTCTCAAGTTCTTTAAATATCGATATTGGAAGGTTTCGGTGCCTATATTACAAATCTAAATTAATTTGAAATTTGAGATAGTGGATTTATTATGACAGACTAAATATTTGTTTAACACAATTTCATTGGTAATTGGAGAGCTCTAAGTGGTTCATTTTAGAGTTAACTTTGGATAAAATGAGTACTTTTTTGCCACCTTGGAAACATTGCAAGGTACTCTAATCCCGATTAGTACTTAGTTCAAATAATTTATGGATATCATAATGAATTGAAAATTAAAAAACGAAAAATAAAATTTTTATAAAAAAAATTGAACCGACTTCTAAAAGTGCGCTAAAAAGTGTAAAAATAACGATAAATTTTTAAATGAAATTGAAATTTTTGAAATCGGCGCCAAATTATATTTAAATATTTAAATGAAATATATAACGACTAATATATGCAAATTTTGGTAAGAAAGCAATTACAAATAAAGTATTTTTAATCTGTTTACGCGAATCACATTTTGCCAGGTATTAGTTTGGCGCCGATTTCAAAAATTTCAATTTCATATAAAAATTTCTAGTTATTTTTCACTTTTTACCGCACTTTTAGAAGTCGTTTCAATTTTTTTTATAAATTTTTTTTATCTCGATCTGTAGACAACCTGTATTCTTTATAGAATACCTAAATCTCAGTGGATAAATTAGCTTTTCTTAACTTTTGCGTCGGGTCATCTAACAATTATATAATCTGTTAAAAGTTTAATTAAAATTCTGCATTGAAGCTTTTAGTTTAAAAGCAAACAAGAAACAAATTAAAACTTTGCTATAAAGACTTTTAAACTAAAATATACTTTGTTTTTAACCACTAAAGCAGATGTGCCGAGGACAAAAACCAAAAAGAATTCTTATAATAGAATTAAAACTTCCCGTGTTCTACTAAAAGTGGTTAACGCTATTTGGTATTAAATACTTTAAAATTTTTACCCTAGTGGATATAGCCAAATAGATTCTAAATTAAAATAGAGATCACCTATTCCAAATCATACAATTGTTTACAGATAAAATGATTATGAATACATGAAGAAGAAACTATGTCTTTTAATGCGTTACACCAAAGTCTAGTATTACACCGCGAACTCTCTATTTTATAGATGCGTGAACTGCACACGTTTATTTATTCCTACAAATTACATAATATTTTACCATCGTTCAAAATTTAATTCACTTTGTTCCAGAAAGACACACCAATATCTTGCAGATTACACTAAACATTGATTAAAATTAAACGGAAATCACGAGTGAAAGAGAAAATGTCAATTATCTTGTTCTGCATTTTGAAATTTTTTGTTGCTCCCTTATATTTTTTTGTGTCTACGAGGGTTAAATAAAAATATTTTTACTTTGGTTTATTTCAAAGAGGTTAAACACTAAAAAAACTGAAATGTTATTTTATCGCGTATCTGTATTTTATTTTAAAACCCATACCTTTTTTATCTTATCTAAAATGAAATCTGTTCTCCTTTTCACTCTCCTTTAAATGGCTTTCACTCTTCGAGAAATATTCTTAGTAAGCCTATGCATTTTACAGATTGATTGGAGCTAAAAAGAAGGAAATAAATCAAGGAATTTAACAAATAATCGTCAACTGGCGCGGTCATATGAAGACAAAATGGAAATTTCTAATATATATATATATATATATATATATATATATATATATATACATATATATATATATATATATATATATATATATATATATATATATATATATATATGTCGGATATTCTCACGGGTGTAATGTGTAATCGAAGGTTTTTGATTTTCAATTTTTTTGAAAATAAAAACGATAATATGCTGTTTACGACTGTTCACTCAGTATGACACCAACGCGTAATTTTCAGACAATTTTGAAATGTTTTTACATGAAAAAATATTCAAGTTATTCCTTTTTTTATGTATAGATTAGTTGTATAACAGTTAATTCTATGATAAATAATTAAAAATTGGTAATCACGTAGAAAAATCAATGTAAAAACATTTGAAAAATTGTCCGAAAATTACGCGTTGGTGTCATACTGAGTGAACAGTCGTAAACAGCATATTATCGTTTTTATTTTCAAAAAAATTGAAAAATAAAAAAAAATTTAAAAATTTAAAAAATTAAATTCCCGGAAAACATTTCGGACCTAATGAAAGTCATTTTGCATGAAAAAATAGGTATTTTTTCTCTTTGAATTTTTTCTGTATCTAGTTCAGTTAAGAATATAGAAAACATTGAAAAAAAGCAATTTTTTTTTCGTAAGAATGGCTGTATTTTTGTCAAAAATACACTTAGATCAAACTTTAAAAAAGTAATTTAAACCTCTTAGAAAACTCTAAAAAACGATCTAATCAGAATTTTCTCAAAGCCTTTTCTACAAAAATGGTGCTGAATTTAATAAATTCGAAATTTTTTTTTTCTCTATTAAAACCTTTAAAAAATTAAAAATCGACTTACACATTATGTCATCTACAAGTTCTCGCAAAAAGCTTTTAAATGCTTTTTTCAGAATTGTCATGCGATGATTCCTTACTGAAATACGTAGAACTTTGAAGTTCTACTTGTTTTCGCTTAGACATGGCAAAAGTGATTGACTGGCAGTATATATATATATATATATATATATATATATATATATATATATATATATATATATATATATATAACGAAAAAATCACCATTAGTGCTATCAAAATGATTGGGAAGGGTCATCATAGCCTCATGAATAAAACTCTGTACATTTGTACAAAAATAAAATCTTGATATTTTGTAAAATACACAAAAAAGAAATAAAATGTAATATATGAACATGGCAAGTAAACAGTATTAAGAGAGACATGAAAGGAGTTACAATATGTAATGTAACGTGCTAGACAAAGCATAAACTTCCTTTATGAGTTACAAAACAAATAAACTGCAATATCTTCATCAATATTATAACATTTGTTTACCAACATGAGTTATCACGTGTTTATGTCATCCAGGAAAACTTTCCGAGCATGTACATGGATTTCCCTTCAATTTTCCTCTTCAGAAAATATAAATAATGTATAGCTGCATAGTTCTCGGGGAGTTTTCTTTGATATTTATTATTTAGGAAGTAATGTTTGCTTCCAAAGTTTGCGAAAAAGATTTTCCCGAAACGATATAGAAGGAATTTGTAAATATAATCTGACTGACTGAAATTTAAAAGTACAATAAATATGTTTAGTTTACGAATCCAAAACTGAAATATATTTGAGGTATATTAAAGTTAAAATTTTCGCATTTATTGGACCTACAGAGTGTGCTAAAGTTTGTTTTATATATTCCGGAAATTCTAGGAAAAATGAAAAAAAAAATAGTGCTGTACAACATGAAAATAGATCCTTAAATCCTCAATCTTTTTGTATAATTTTTATCCTGATTGATTCATACTGTAAAGAACAAGAGCTTTCATGGCTTTGGTCAGATTGAAAAATCATGGTTCTTGGGTTTCAACCGTTTCAAATTGGAATTATTATTCGACATTTCGCCTACGGCTGCAACAATAATATTTCTGACAGTTCGATTTAATTTCTGTCAGTGAGCAAAGTACCCTTTACAGTGAATCCTTAGTGATTTATCTTATTTGTGCATGTTTTATATATATTTATTCCAAAATCATTAAACCAGGGCATTTTTTCCTCAACGAAAACCTTATTACGAAGAATGTTTATGATGCCTTAAGATATCAATATCTAGATAATAATGTTAAAAGCTTTGTTGAGATGTGTTCCAACATGACAGGAGTTGGAAAATCTACTATGTACCGAATACTGAAGGAGGAAAAAATGACTGAAATTGTTAGTACTTCCAAGCTACATTCGATCACAGACAGACGAAAAACCTCATTGGAAGAAGAGATGAGAACTGCAATAAAAGATCCAGATCAAAACGGTCGACAAAATTCTAACTAAATTCAATGAAAATCGGGATTTACCTAAAATTAAAAGAACTGAGCTCTGGAAATTGCTCAGAGAACTTAATTTCTGCTGGGAAAACCAGATAGGAAATCTATTCTTGTAGATCGTCCGGAAAATGTCCGTTGGAGAAGGAAATATCTCTCTCAACTAAAAGGTAGAGTTGCTATATATAACACAATTTACAAAATGAGTAATTTAACTGAACTTTTGAAAGATTTTTTTGAATAAAGTTACAGCAGAAAATTGGGAAAAATTCTTATAATAAAATAATAAAAAAAAATGAGGAAACTCGACCTTATGATCGGTGAGATAGAGAGACCAATTATAATTAATTTGAGCGAAGATAGCTTCACTGACTTAGATTACGAATTAGATCCGTAATGTTTACCAGCGTAACCATAATTTGTTATTTAAATTTTCTGAAACATATAAAAATTAATTATATTTGAATCCCTTTATAGTGTTTAATTGTAATTCTGTAGACGGTTTAAGAAATAAATAAACTGAAACGTCGGATATCCTAAAAATGTGTTTAATTAATGATAAAAAACCGATAGCTCCAAAAAAATTTTAATATTAAATGGACGAATTTATTTTTTTATATATATTTAGCTTCTTGTATTTTTGACAATGCGTATTTTGTAAGTATTTAAATTATAACTTGCCTAAAACGGTTTCTATGCCAAAATTAAAAGTAATAAAAATACAGTAGTGATTTGTGTTAAATATGGCAAAATTATCTATATTTTCTAATGTATGTGAATTATTGAGAAATCATAAGAAATAAAATAATATAAAAACTTTTTATTTTAAATTTACTACCGAAATAATATTCTATGCCATAAATACTTAGTGATAAAATAAACCTCCTTTCGACGCCTATGACAAGGATTAAAATACTTTTTAATACTTCACACAACCAAATATCTATTATTATACAACCCAAATAGTACATTATTATCGACCGGTATTTTTGATAATAAAATTTGTAACCCATTCCTATGAAAAATATATGTGTCTAACAGACTTTGCCAAAGACACCGGACTAAAAAACACAGGTAGTTGGCGAAGAAAAAAAAGGGTAAAAAATTATGTATTTGCTCTCTCTGGTTCTTGAACTATAGTATAAGAGGCGAAATCGGATCTATTTTCCTGAACTCCAAGCTCTTAGGGAGACCGATAGCCCCAACCGCCCCCCCCCCCTTGGATCCGCGTCTGCTGTAACCTGTATCTCTACTAATATTATTTGGATATTTACAAATTTCGATTGATTCTCTAATTAGAAACTAGACACTGATGCTAGCACCTTAGTTTCTTTTATATTAAAAGTGTGACTTAAGCAGTACTGGTGCTATATATATATATATATATATATATATATATATATATATATATATATATATATATATATATATATGTATATATATATATATATATATATATATATATACATCAAAAATCAAAAAAAAAATTAAAGAATTTTAAAAAATGAAATTCGCAGAAAACATTTTGGGACTTGTGACGATTTTTCGTAGGCGGGGAGCGGGGGAACAGGTCGTGCTCTACGGCTCTTCTTCGTTCACGGCAGCGGAACATCGGTCAATGGATATTTCTCGTGCAGACAGTCATCGGTCAAATGCTCAGCGCAGGGGTATCGGGTCAGCGGCAGCTACGTAAATTCGGGATATCCCTGCTCTCTCAACTGATCAACGGTCTGACTGCCTGAAGGTCAAAACATCCACTCGGGGGTCGGTTCTCGGGCGCCACCCTCGGGATTTAATGTGGTCGAGGGCCCACTTTATGCACCGGGCAGCTTGTTACAATGGAGAAACGGCAAGCCAGGGGTCAATTGTGCGTATAAGTGCTGGCTGCCGGCTGCTAATTGTCACATGTAATGGTAAAAATGGAACTAGGTAAGAAAACAAACGGTTATAAAACATCCTGTATCCTGTATTCCATTCTTTTATACAAAGACATGGCCTAAAACTAACTTACAATCTAAGATGTATAATAATATAAACAAACAACCGGTCTGTAGGGCAAGAGTATGTTTTGAGAGCTGTTCACGATAGCTCATTCTGTTCGGTTGCGCTGAAGACGGTAACCCGGCGGTATCATTCGCGACGCTATTCACGTATCTCGTACTATTCGGTCGGGACGCTACTCACGACGGCTTGTACGCAAATTATCGCGCCTCGTATCAAAAATCCGCGTTCCCCGTTCACGGCGCTTCGTATTAAAATTCGACCGACGGCGGTATACGCGGCATGTAACAACAACACGGCGTCGATCGGCGATAGGCGGCGTCTCTACACGGCGACGGTCTTCACACGCGGCGGCGGCGATAGGCGGCGGGGCGGCAGTTGTTTAGCCCCTTGTCAACGGACCTCGGCGGGCACCTGGCGGTAAACATATTCCTGGTCATTATAGGGACAGGACGTAAGGAAGGAAGTGTGTGGTAAAAACCATATACACACAAGCCTAGCCTCACCTACATCACCAGACCAGGAAGGCGAGGCCCAGCAGGCAACCCAGTCCAGTCCGTTTGGACTGTTGACCCGGGTGGAGACCGTTTGGTTCTCCGCGAAATAATGGTCTGCTCGGACTTAAATAGACGGCCCGAGCTCCCACTACGCTGACGTGTGACGGTGTGCGGTGATCGCGCATACGGTACTGCTGTATGCGGCGCGCGATTACTATGGTCGGACGCTCTGAAAATCTCGGAAAATTATATTTCCCGGCATAGCGCGGTCAATCTAATTTTATTTCGGTAATTTTGAAACCTTTAACATTGTTTTCCCGCAAGAATCAGATTTTTCGGATGTAAATTAAATAAATTAAATCCCGGCAAACATACACTTGCCCAAAAATTTAGTAACTTCGTTACAAACTAATAAAAGCCATTCTGCATGTGAAAACATGCATTTTTCTCTTTGAAGTTTTTCTCTATCTAGTTCAGTTAAGAATATAGAAAACATTGAAAAAAAAGTCATTTTTTTTTCATAAGAAGAGCCGTATTTTGGTCAAAAATGCACTTAGATCAAACTTTAAAAAAGTAATTTAAACCTCTTGGAAAACTATAAAAAACTCTCTGATCAGAATTTTCTCACAAACTTTTCTACAAAAATGGCGCTGAATTTAATAAAGTCGAAATTTTTTTTTTAATTTTTTTATTCTCCATTAAAACCTTAAAAAAAATTAAAAATGGACTTAAACTTTATGTCATCTGCAAGTACTCGCAAAAAGCTTTTAAATGCTTTTTTAAGAATTGTCATGCGATGATTCCTTACTGAAATATAGAATTTTGAAGTTCTATATATATATATATATATATATATATATATATATATATATATATATATATATAATATATGTTCATACGGCTTTTACGGATTCCTCCGTGTGAGATGCATTAGCAGTGGTTATATCCACATTATGCTGTTGTAGTGCTGAAATCACATTCAGCAAACGTACAACTATATGCAACTCCGTATGTAAGTGAAATAAAATGCGAAACAGTGAATACAAACTTCACTCCATCATATCCTTTCTGTGTTAGAGGTTGCACAGTTAGAATAAATTGTAATAAAACACAATCTATCCTATTCCACCACCATCGAGATGGTGGCCCACCTGTACCACCACACCGAGAAGAAAGTCAAAGCTTACCCTCCCCGCTACAGAGATACGGCAGAGATACATGTTTCGTCTCTCACTAGACTCATCAGGGTACCGACATGCACCTGGCTGTGCAAAGGACAGATCGGAAGGAAGCATGCAACACTGAACGCGGCTTCGCCGACCTCTCGTCGGATGGCTTATATATGTTCATACGGCTTTTACGGATTCCTCCGTGTGAGATGCATTAGCAGTAGTTATATCCACATTATGCTGTTATAGTGCTGAAATATATATATATATATATATATATATATATATATATATATATATATATATATATATATATATATATATATATATATTCCAAACTAGGGATGTAGTCTGTTTAAATTTGTAGGCTTTGGTAAGGAGAAAACTCCTTTTTTGATTCTATCAAGCTTTCGAGAATTTATTTATATCTTCTTCAAGACATCTCTACAATTATTAATTAAACAGTTAGAGTATTAACCTAACTTATACTTATTAAGTAACTTACCAGTGTGGTTTGAATATTAAACAAGTACACGTTTGAAAAATGCGGAAAAAAACCCAACATTAACACTTTTTAGCTGTATTTGGAGCCATATTTTGATGGAATTGTAAAAATTTATTGAAATTCTAGAAAGTTCGAAAAACAGCCAAACGTCCTATTTGTCTATTCCACCATTTTATAGTGACACTTGTTATGTGTCAACTGAGAGGTGTAGTAGGTGGTGTAATTAGTTGGAGAAAATACGGATCCGTAAACAGTGGCGTAGTTAAGCAAGATTTAACAAAAATAGAAAATAAAGTTAAGAAATTAATTGTTTGATATTTTTTACATAATATAAGGGAATTTAATAGAGAACCTATTCACCTGGAGATGGACTGTCCAGGATGCTCAAATACTTTTTTTCCAACTTTATAATATAACTGTAAATGGCACTCAGACTATCGATGTCACTTTCTTTATTCATGGTGTTACTATCTTGGTTAATGTGCACCATTTCAAGGAAGAGTCTATTGTGATAAGCAAGAACTCATTCCAGAATCTCAGTGCCATCCCAGTTAATATTGTGATCCTAATGAAAAGCATGTTCAGCCGGAGTACAAGACGGCAAACTTCTATTGATGTCACTACAATGGAAAGTGAGTCTACCTTTGAGGCTTTTGCAAATCTGGCCTATATAAACTAATTGACAGTTGGAACAGGGAACCTTATAAACTATGCAGGCGTTTTGGTTTTAGAATAAATTTTAGAGAGAGTAAGTAATTGTTTTCTAACTATTTTAATATCTTTATTATTTATTAATTTAAAAATATTCATCGATTTGTCAGTAAGATTTTCTATATGCGGTAGTGTGTGGTAAAACTGAATGTGTACTATTATATTTGAAAGAGTGTTAACTGAGCTTAAAGATTGAGTATGTGACAGAGAGGGTTGTAACATACTCAATATTTTTTTTGTTATTTTCGAAAAATAAAACTTGTCAGCTTTGCAAGAACGCATGTAGCTTATATCAGCAGCCGTCGAAAAATATACGGCTTTTTTTACCAACCACATCATCAAAATTTACATTTTTTAAATGTAATTAACAATGCTGTAATATAAGGTTAATATTTCTGGGCAGTCCGTAATTTTGAATAGCATAGAACCCTAAGCGTTCGAGTCAGACTCACAATTGACGTTTTTTTTTTAATCTAGAAATGTTTTAATTTCCTTTATAAATTGCAGAATTCGCAATATTTTAGACAATATATCTGTTCTTCTTTCATTTAACAAAATATAACTTTTTTCGTTTTTCCGATATATTTTTTTAAACCTGATTTTATACTTTCAGAAATATTTATTCCCGAGACGTTTTCGATAAAATCAAACTCTTTATTTTTTTTTTCTTCGAACATGGACACTTTTTCTCGCAATGACCTATTTTGTCGTTTTTTTTTTGAAGTTCTCATTAAAATTTTGATATCTACCAATGTATTTTCTTACCATAAATTGTCCTTTGTCGTTCCGTGATACTTTTATATCAAGTAATCGGGTATTTTATAAAGGGTTTTCCAATAAGAGGTGTTATTTTGATATTCAAAGAAAAATACCATTTTTTAAGATAAGTGATCGGATATTTATTACATTATAAAGACGAAGGTATGCCGTTAATGATGGAAAATAACATCAGCCAAATGACCACCACGACCATGCCTACAGGACCATATCCTTTTCATGAAATTTTCCATAACCAAATCGCAATGTGGCTGCCCTATGTCCTCGATAGCCTCACGAATTCCATCTTTGAGGTCTTGAATCGACGCTGGGCTGTTGGCGTAGACCTTGTCTTTCACGTGGCCCCAAAGAAAGAAATCGCAAGGTGTCACATCACAAGATCTCGGTGGCCAATTGTGATCACCTCTTCGAGAGATAACACGGCCCGGAAACTTTTCCCGTAAAAGATCAATGGTTTCGTTGCTTGTGTGGCACGTAGCGCCGTCTTGTTGAAAGTAAACGTGGTCCAGATAAATACCATCCAATTCCGGCCATAAAAAATCATTAATCATCTCTCGATAGCGCAATCCATTCACCATAACTGTTGCTCCAGCCTCATTTTCGAAAAAGTAAGGTCCAATGACCCCGCCGGACCATAAACCGCATCAAACAGTCACACGTTCAGGATAGAGAGGCTTTTCAACAATAACTCTTGGGTTTTCCGAGCCCCAGATGCGACAATTTTGTTTGTTGACGAAGCCACCGAGGTGGAATTGGGCCTCATCACTGAAGATGATTTTTCGATGGAATTCCGGATCATTTTCATGCATTTCAAGAACCCAATCAGCAAAGGCACGACGTTGTTGATGATCGGCCGGCTTGAGTTCTTGCGTTAACTGAACTTAATAAAATCTTTATGCAAAATACGGTGTAATGACGTTTGTGGAATCCCTAATTCCAAAGAACGACGAGGAATGTACAAACCTGGGTTTTCTTCAACACTTTCGGCTACAGCAGCAATATTCTCGGCTGTTCTTGAGCGACGTGCACGGGTTTTCTTCTTCACATAACTAACTTGTCCCAACAGCTCGAATTTTTTCACCAATTTCTTTATTGCGCTCCGACAAGGTGCTTCATGACGACCCAAAAATGTTCGAGTTTTACGAACCGTCTCTGCCAAAATTTCACCATTTTTATAGTGAATTTTAATAATTTCAATGCGTTGTTGAAGCGTGTATCGTTCCATCTTTATTTATGGCGTAGTTTCTACTTGTCAAACGTCAAAAACTTACAGCTTCAAAAGTGACATCTACCGAAATAGCGGGCTTTTCAAAATGACACCTCTTATTGGAAAACCCTTTACAATGGAAATTTGTCTATGATTTAAAAAAAGTACAAATCTCACTCCAGAGGTAGACTAAATAAATATCTAGTTCAATTATTATTTCAGTGATAAAATTATTATATTATATTAATCTGACAGGGACGTTTTAACCTGATTATGGAAATCTCAGATAAACAACGAAAATATAATTCCCAATAATTGGCTGTTCCTACAACAGAACAAAATGAGGACTTTCAACAAGAGGTTGAAAGGCAATATCCAATTCCTGTTCTCAAGTCCTTTCAAGCCGACAATTTTGGATGCGGACAACACAAAAATCATCCAAATCTTTTACTGAAGAATTCGATGAAACCATAATGCAAAAGAAATGTTGTTCCAAAAAGAAATATTGAAAGATGTAGATTCTCTACCAGGCGCGGATCCAAGGGGGGGGGGGGGCGAACGTCCCCCCCCCCCCCAAGAGCTTGGAGTTTAGGAAAATAGACCCGATTTTGCCTCTTATACTATAGTTTATTCAAGAACTAAAGAGAGTAATAAATCATTTTTTACCTTTTTTTTCCTTGCAAACTACTTGTGTTCTGTAGTCCGGTGTCTTTGGCAAAATCTGTTAGACACATATATTTTTCATAAGAATGAGTTAGAAATTTTATAATCAAAAATACCGTTCTATAATAATGGACTATTTGGGTTGGATAACAATAGATATTTGGATGTGTGAAGTGTTAAAAAGGATTTTAATCCTTGTCATAGGCGTCGGAACGAGGTTTATTTTCACTAAATATTTATGGCATAGAATATTATTTCGGTAATAAACTTAAAATAGAAAGTTTTTATAATATTATTTTATTTCTTATGATTTCTTAATAATTCACATACATTACAAAATATTGATAATTTTGACATATTTAACGCAAATCACAACTGTATTTTTTGTTATTTTGGCACCGTTTTAGGCACATTCGGACTAAAAGGTAGCCTTATTCACTCAAAAAATTCTAAGTTATACATTAAATACTTACAAAATACCCATTGTCAAAAATACAAGAAGTTAAACATATATAAAAAATAAGTTCATCCATATAATTTGAAAATATTTTTGAGGGTATCGGTCATATTATTATTAATTAAAAACATTTTTAGAACATTTGACGTTTCAGTTTATTTATTTCTTAAACCATCTGCAGAATACAATTAAACACTAAAAAGGGATTCAAATCTAATTCGTTTTTATATGTTACAGGTAAAATTAGATCTACTTATTTTTATTTCTATTGTACTGATATTTTAATTTAATTTACTTTATTACATGTAAATCCGCTAGCACTAAAAGAATAAAATAAACATGTTAATTATACACGTTTAAGAAAAAGACACAAATACAATAATAATAAATAATAAAAAACTTACGGCTAATTGGAAATAAATATATATAAAACTAAAGAGTGAAACACACTAAAATAAAAATATATAAAAAAATAAAAAAAATATATAAATAACAATAAACAACAAAATACAACAAATACAAAAATTTAAATAATAAATTGTGTTTACACTGGTAAACATTGCGTATCTCATTCCTAATGAAGTTAGTAAAACTATCTTCGCTGAAATTAATTATAATTGGTTCCTATATCTCACCGATTATGAGATCGAGTTTTGCACATTTTGTTTTCTTCTTTTATTATATGGATTTTTGCTAATTTTCCGCAGTAACTTTATTCAAAAAAATATTTCAAAAGTTTAGGTAAATTACTAATTTTGTAAATTGTATTTCTAGCAATTCTATCTTTTACTTGAGAGAGATATTTACTTCTCCAACCGACAGTTTCGGACGATCTATAGGAACAGATTTTCTATCTGGTTTTTCCCACCAAAAATTAAGTTCTCTGAATAATTTCCAGACTTCAGTTCTTTTAATTTCAGGTAATTTTGTCGACGGTTGCTTCCATAATAAAATGTATGTACAACCCTTAATTGCAGTTTTCATCTCTTCTTCCAACGAGGTTTTTCGTCTGCCTGTGATCGAAGGTGGTTTGGCAGTACTAACAATTCCAGTCTTTTTTTTCTCCTTCAGTATTCGGCACATAGTAAATTTTCCATTTCCTATCATGTTGGAACACATCTCAGCAGAGCTTTTAACATTATTATCTAGATATTGATATCTTACGGCATCATAAACATTCGTTGAGGAAATATGCCCTGGTTTAACGATTTTGAAATAAATATTGAGGTGGAATCCATATCTTTTGGGTATCTTACTAATCTCAAATAATATATAAAAACAAGCGCAAACAAGATAAATCACTAAGAATACACTGTAAGGTGTACTTTCCTCACTGACAGAAATTAAATTGAACTATCAGAAATTTTATTGTTACAGTAAATTTACAAAAGCTTATAATATTTAAATATAATGAAATATAATTAGAGTTACGGCAGTCCTCAGTTACCTGCGGCACTGGAGCAGGTACGTTGGAGACTTCGGTAACAATTTTATTACTCTCTCTAGTTCTTGAGTAGAGTATAGGAATGCTTGCGATCGCCCCCCGAGAGCTTTCAGTTCAGGAAAATAGAATCGATTCTGCCTTTTATATTAGGAATGTGTATGCTGCTGGCACTGCCCCCCCCCCGTGGACATCTTGTTTTTCTTGCTATACTGTACTTTTTTGATATTACCCCCCCCCCAAAGCTGGATCCGCCCCTGTTCTCTACATTCCATAACAAACCAAGATGTTTTCAATACGGCTTCTGAGTTTTCTGTTCAAAAACATGGCAGACAAAGTCATTTTTAACGTATTTCAAACGATAGTGGCTAATGTATTATCAAACTTGGTATCTGACTGCAGTTCCAATGTCTCTTTTGATAAATAATGCTCTAGAAGCGTTTAATAAAGTCATTAAAGACATCAACACTCCTCTAGAACAAGTATAGTTCTTTCAATTGCTGGTGTTGACTAAAGAAATGGTGAATAGATGGTCGATTATGGAGTTTTCCAGGCTGTGATTCGCGAATCCTCAGGTATTCGCGAGCTTTGTAAAAGAGATTCGCGAAAAAAATATTGTAATGCGGAAATTTAAATTTACCATTGCAATAGACAGCAATCTGTAACGCGACTAGTCGCTGCGCCGCTGGCGATGCAAGTACATTTTGGGACGATTCGGCAACTTATACTTCGACGAACCAAGATTTTTCTCGAATGCTGAATTGTATGATGAGCTTAAGACGGCGCAATATTTTAAATGAAACAAATAACTACTAACATGAGATACATGCAAACTACAGTAAGAAAGCAATTACAAATAAAGTAATTTTCGCTATTTTTTTAATAAGAAAATTACCTTAAATATAAAAATATTATCAAAAGCAAAACTTATGTACTAATACGAAAAACACATAATTGGTAATTTTAGTCGAAAATTAAGACCCATAAATATCAAAATTTTAATGACTTGGGTAAAATATTCGGTATTTAAAAGTCTATATACCACCCTGTATAACACTTCTTATAAAGAAAATGCAAGAAAATAATGATTTTCTCGAAATGATTACTCCAACATATATTCCATGCAAATCCATGTTTTATTTAGAAATTTATGTCTTATCGTAACTGTACAATCTCTTTCGCCAACTCTGAAAGCCAACACTTCCTGTAGGATAAACATCAGAGAAAATCCCCTGAAAACTATCCGAAATCTACATTATTTATGTCCTCTCTGGGGCTCAGAATTTTAAAGCTCTGCAGGTTCTATTAACTTGTCTGTCTATGTGGAATTTTCATTTTATGGGAAGAAACTAAGTAGGAGAGCCTGGGGTACGGTGGACAACGGATAACTGTGAGTTGGATTTTTAAGCCCTTTGCAAAAAGGAGATTATATATATATATATATATATATATATATATATATATATATATATATTATATCGTAAAATTTCACGGATGGTCGAATGGACATCTCGGTGGTTCACTCAAAAGCACCATAAATTAACAATGTTGTATGTAACCGTCGTGTGATGGCGCGACGGTGGATTAAAAAAATATATATTAGAACTCACACGCAACGCGCTACCCAAAGGATAGGAATCGCACCATTCGGTACTGGCAACGTTTTTGGCAGTGAAAGCCAGGTGTCGCTCCAACGCCTTCCTATGCGAGCACCATTATACTTATGGCTTTCAAAACACGTATGACGGTATTCTCATAGAGGGATCGTTGGTGTGACACTTGGCGTTGGCTGCCAAAAACATAGTAGGCCTGGTTGCCAATACTAAATAGTGCTACCCCTATCCTTTGAGTAGCGAGTTTCATGTGTAGAGTTCTGATATATATCTTTTTTAATTCACCATCGCGCCATCACATGGCGATTTTATATAACAACGTTAATTTATATTCCTCTTGTGTTATTGAGTAAACCATCGAGATGTTGCCTATATTGTCTTATTTGCTGTTTTTTAATTGGAAAATCAGCTTATAGGACACACATGCGAAGTGATGGTTTGTACCGAATGCAATGGCCTGACGAGCCCCATACTAAGACGAAAGAGCGCAGTTGTCATTTTTCGGACACGGAATATTTCCAATATATATATATATATATATATATATATATATATATATATATATATATATATATATATATATATATAACGTTTCACTCATTATATTGACCTTCCCCAGAAGGATGAATTTTTTCTTTTCTTACTTTTATTTATGATTTAAAGAATATATATATATATATATATATATATAAAACATATTTTTACAAATATGATATATATAACAATCATATATAACATATACTATTTAAAAGAATAAGAAAATGTTTATAAAAAAATTGAACCGACTTTTAAGGTGCGGTAAAAAGTGAAAAATAACTATAAATTTTTATATGAAATTGAAATTTTTTAAGTCGGCGCCAAACTAATACCTGACAAAATGTGATTCGCATAAACAGATTAAAAATACTTTATTTGTAATTGTTTTTTTACCATAGTAGTTATTTATTTCATTTAAAAATAATTTGACGCCGACTTCAAAAATTTCAATTTCATATAAAACTTTATAGTTATTTTTTACTTTTTAGCGCACTTTTGGAAGTTGGTCCAATTTTTTTATAACAATTTTATTTTTTGATTTTTAATTTTGAATTCATTATGATATTCATAAATTATTTGAACTAAGTACTAATCGAGATTGGTGTACAATGACTTCAAGGTCACAAAAAACAACCCATTTTATCCAAAACTGTAAATCACCCTAAAATGAACAACTAAAAATTCTTCAATTCTCAGAGTTTTCCAAATGCCAGTGAAATTGTGTCAAACAAATATTTAGTCTGTCATAGTAAATCCACTATTTTAAATTTCAAATTAATTTTAGATAGGTAATATAAGCCCCAAAGCCTTCCAATATCGATATTTTAAGAACTTAAGACGTAAATTTCTTAGCCGGATATCTTTTATACTGCATATTGACTTTGTATACGCCTCAAGAACCCCGCAATAGCAATTTAGACAAAATCGGAAAATGTAAAATTTTCAGTCCCTCATATTGTATCTGATCGATACGAATAAGGTAAAATTTTCAACCCACCATATTGCATCCGCCATGTTGAATTTCAAAAAAAATAATTTCAACGTCTTAATCTAATCTAAATCTAAACTCTTGAAAGCCCCTAGTACCAATTTTGGAGGAAATCCAAAAATTTAAAAGATCTAGACCGTCAACTGTATCTGACATATTGGATTTTTTTAAAATAATTTTATAATCGCTATTTACATCTTCAAAAATGATTCAGTCCCACCTTTGAACAAAATTGAAAAATGTAAAACTTTTATTTCACTGTATAAGATTCGCTATATGGAATCCTTAAAAAATACGTTTAAATTCATAATTTACACTCTCAGAAACCTCAGTTTTGGAGAAAATCGAAAAATGTAAAATTTTCAGGACGCCATATTGAATCCGCCAGATTCAGTTTTTCAAAAAGTATTTTAAATTTGTAATTAACACTAAAACCCCCAATACTGATTTTAAACAAAATCGAGATATGTAGATTCTTTAATCCACCATCTTGAATCCGCCATATTTTTTTTTAAATAAGATCAGATTCGTAATGAGCGATCCCAGAAACTCCTCCATATCAATTTTGAAAAAAATTGAATAAAATTTATTTTTTTTTTAAGCGCGATATTGGATCCGCCATATTGGATTTTTGAAAATAATTTTAGATTCTTCATTTGCTACTCCGAAAACTCCTCCGTACCAATTTTGGAGAAAATCGGACAAAATTGACTTTTTTTTTCGCCTTTGCCATATTGAATTTTTTAAAAATATTGTGAATTCGTTATATGCGACCTCGAAAACTCTCCCACACCAATTTTGGAGAAAATTGGACACAATAAAATTTTTTGGCCTCCATAATGAATCCGTCACATTGAATTTTTTAAAAATAATTTATATTTGTTGTGTTTGATTCCAAAAATTCCCCCTTACTAATTTTGGAGAAAATCGGACAAAGTTAATTTTTTTGGCCGCCATATTGCTAGCACTATCTGGGATTTTACTATACTAATTGCGTTCAAAAAAATATGGGACCACCGCAGCAACTTCCTGAACATAACTTAAAAAATTTCATTCAAAACGGTGCTGCCATTCCGGGGTAATCGCCGTACATACATAAAAAAAATACATAGTCGACGAATTGAGAACTTCCTTCTTTTAGAAGTCGGTTAAAAAGCAAAATATTTAAAAATCTAAACATTATGCGAAAATAGGACAATGTACCGAAATGCCAATGCTCACCTCGAGAATAATTACTGTTTATTTCAACCCAAAGAGGTGTTTACTATTAGCTTCGATCATACTCTAGATTTAAACAACAATAGATTTGTCTGAAGGCTGTTTATGGTCGGTGGGGGAGACGCTTTTTTGATGTTTGACAGACATAAACATATTTACTTATCTTGTCTTTCAGTTTAATTGCTTGTCGTAACTTTTTTAGGTGTTTTTAAGTGTTAGAAATTACTATAAATGCGAAGTTTACAATTAATATTAACAAAAAGAGGATTTAAAAACTTATTTTTATCGGTAAATATTGTTAGATTGTTTACATATTGAAAATAACAATAATAAAAATTTAGGCAACCATATATTCATACTTTGTTTTCAGAATTGACGTACCCAGGGGTATGTTCGAAGGACGTACCGATGATACTCGTTTAAATAATGCAGTTAGAAAAGGATAGCATAAAATCGGTATGTCTGTACCAAGAAATTAAATATCTACTGTTTATCAACACTTTTTCAAATATAAATAAAAATATTATTACGTTATTCAGCGTTCAAACAACCGGGCCCTAGTTCTGACGTTATGCTACTTCTACAGGGGTATGTTCGAAGACTATTAGTATAGGTTTTTATTGAATGTATCAAAGATAAGCATATTTTTTTGTTGAAATACTCATATCGAAAGAATTTTATTTTTAATTTTTTTCCTTAACATATGTTTTTGGTTTCTTTTTATGGTTGTATGGGATCAAAGAGTTGTGAGCGGAACAACTAAAATAATATTAATTTATACAGGGTGTCTCACGGCAATCGTCCATTAGAATATTTTGGGAAGTGATGCGAATTAAATCCTGCAAATTTTTGTAATGGGGTTTTCAATGACACTCTCTTCAAATGAAGTTACAGTGATCTTGTGCGACTACATATTTGTCACAAAAAAATAGAAACGATCGGCCCTAAAACCCCAAATTATATCTTAATAATATTCTAAAGTGGTTAATTTTGGTTCTAAATGAGACTTAGAATAACATAACGGTTGGTTTGAAATTAGACTTAAATTACACTTGGTAAAAATCAATTTTGAGCTTAAATCTTTTAAAATATAAAAAAAAATCCGTGCAGGATTGTTTTAATAGTTCTTACTCGATGTTTTTGGGGTTTCGACTGATTCCTTCGTTAACACGTGCAAATTGCCCAAAATCCCTAATTCCAGGTTTCTCCCGATAAAAAAAAACATGACTGCCAACCTGGTGAAAGATACGGTACACCAAAACTCAACAAAATTGTAGGATAATTTTCGACTTTCCATCTCAGAATCTCAAAAACTTGGCAACTAAAAATTAAGATGGAAATCTGCAGCTGATTCCATCGAATCAAACCAGGAAAAAGTGAAAAATCAAGGCAAAATGGCTTCCATTTATAATCATGCCCCTGTTTGCGCACTAATCGACTTCCCTTAAGCGCGTTCAATTGCCACGTGTGAAAGACATGACAGTTCAAAATGAAAGACACTGAGAAACAACAGTCAAATGAAATGCATTAATTAGTTAAGCCAATTCGTTAGCATTTTTCACCAAGAATAATAAATATAATAGTCATTCCAGTAGTTATTTTTAAATTCAAGGAATATAAATTAATATATTAATAGAAGTTTCCTGATTACTGAAACCCAATATACATACAATCCCATCAAATGTAAATATAAATGGCCGGGAATACAAAGAAGGTAGCAGTAAGTTTGATACTGATAAAAAATACCTAAGCACAGTGTAGTGAAATATCAAAGTAGGACAAAATAATGGTAAATAAAATTAATCGAAACTGCACTTAATGAAATGCTTTTCTTCGAAGAATTCCTGGGGAATACTTAAAGAAAATGATACAGGAGTTGGAGCAGCGTTGCTACCAAGGGGAAACTTATATACTATATAAATCCGAGAACGGTCAAGGTTGGGACTCCTGTTAAATTGTTAGTTAAATTTACGAAAACTATTTCCATAACGTCCTGTACAGGTTTGTTTTGTGGACTTGCTTAATTTAAATTATAATAGCAACATCCTAAGCAAAACAAAACTGACCAAACTACAAAGCCAAACTGCCATAGCAATTAGTTCGGGTTTAAAAGTAAAACCTTTTTAGTTAATCTGGGTGTAAAGGCTTTCATCCAACATAATCCTAACGGAAGCAGTCGGTCAAACACGTGTTGAAATTCTATTTACATAAAAATCATCCTTTTTCCAACGCGTCTCCAAATATTTACTTATCCCATATATCCTAACCTAATTTAAAAATTTACGAAATATCATGACTCCTAAATCTCTTTTGCAAAGCGCGAAAGCCGCTACTCCCAAAGGAGGAACATGAAAGAGAATCTCTTGAAAATTACCTGAATTTGCATTATTTATCTTTTTCAGAGCCGGATAATTTTGAAGCGTTTCATAATGAAGGACAAAAATATTGTTATACTGTTTTAGGTAGATTTTGCAATTCTGCTTTTTGAGAAGAATGGGGTATCATGACGAAAAAGAGTGTGTAAAGGTTTCAAAATACGAAAAATATCCCCCTTTTGGCGGTTTTATTGATATAGCAATTTTTTTTATTTCATATTAATGTTGAATAGAATTTAAATTTTAGATAAAAAGCCTTCCAGTTACTATAGTGTGACCAATCGCTTACAAGTGATTTGGCAATAGTCTCGGCTAAATCTAGTATACATACTGGCAACAAAGCCGCGATATCTGGTGATGGCAGCCGGTTTTACAAGAGTCAGTTCGTTTCAGTTAGATTAAGAAAACAATAACAAGACATGATGTGGCCGGTGATAGAACTAAAACCGCCGGAATTTAGTGTAACTGATGGTGTAAAGTTATAATCGAAGTTTGCACAATGTTTTAATATTTATCTGCCGACACAGCAGATAACCAATCTATTAATGCACTGCATGGAGCCAGAAGATTTAAGCTTATACAATATCTTGAAATTAAAACAAATGAATTGGACTAGTGTGAGGTCCTTCTAGATAAGTTTATTAATGATTTTTCACCTAAAAAAAATATGACTTTCGAAAGGCACAGATTTTTTTACTAGAAATCAAAAACCTGGTTAAAATATGTAATTAAACTAAAAGTACTAGCAGGTACATGTGTAACTGGTAAGTTAAAAGAGTCACTAATAAATGGCAGAGTTGTATGCAGGCGCGGATCCAAGGGGGGGCCGGGGGGGGGGGGGGCGATCCCCCCCCCCCAAGAGTTGTGAGTTTAGGAAAATGGACCCGATTTTTCCTCTTATACTATAGTTTAATCAAGAACTAGAGAGAGTAATAAATCATTTTTCACCCTTTTTCTCTTCGCAAACTACCTGTGTTCTTTAGTTGGGTGTTTTTAGCAAAATTTGTTTGACACATATATTTTTCATAGGAATAGGTTAGAAATTTTATAATCAAAAATACCGGTCTATAATAATAGACTAAAACGTAGAATTATTCTCTAGTTATAATTTAAATACAAGATATCCTTTGTCAAAAATATAAAAAGTTAAACGTATATAAAAAAGTAGATTCATCCATATAATAATAAAATATTTTTGGGTTTATCGGTAATTTTATTATTAATTAAAAACATTTTTAGGGTATTTGATGTTTCAGTTTATTTATTTCTTAAACCATCTGCAGAATTACAATTAAACACTAAAACGGGATTCAAATGTAATTACTTTTTTTATGTTGTAATTAAAATTAGACCTACTTATTTTTATTTCTATTGTACTGATATCTTAATTTAATTTACTTTTATATATGGGAATACGATAGCCCCAAAAAAATAAGATGAACATGTTAATTCTACACGCTTAAAAAAAGACACAAACACAATAATAAAATAATAAAAAACTTATGGCTGATTAGAATTAAATATATATATATATATATATATATATATATATATATATATATATATATATATATATATATATATATATATATATATATATAAAATTATAGAGTGGGACACACTAAAATAAAAATATATAAAAAATAAAAAAACATATAAACAACATTAAACAATAAAATACAACAAAAACAAAAATTTAAATAATAAATTGTGTTTACACTAGTAAACATTACGTATCTAATTCCTAATCAAAGTCAGTGAAACTAGCTTCGCTAAAATTAATTATAATTGGTTCCTCTATCTCACCGATAATGAGATCGAGTTCTCACATTTTGTTTTATTCTTTTATTTTATGGATTTTTCCCAATTTTCCGCAGTAACTTTATTCAAAAAAATATTTCAAAAGTTTAGTTAAATTACTAATTTTACTAACTGTGTTAGTTCTAGCAACTTTACCTTTTACTTGAGAGAGATATTTACGTCTCCAACGGATAGTTTCCGGATGATTTATAAGAACAGATTTTCTATCTGGCTTTTCTCAGCAAAAATTAAGTTCTCTGAGCAATTTTCAGAGATCAGTTCTTTTAATTTCAGGTAAATTGCGATCTTCAATGATTTTAGTTAGAATTTTGTAGATGGTTGGGATCTGCTTCTCATAATAAAATTTATATACAATCCCTTTTATTGCAGTTTTCATCTCTTCTTTCAACGAGGTTTTTCGTTTGCCTGTGATCGAATGTGGCTTGGGAATACTAACAATTCCAGTCGTTTTTTCTCCTTCAGTATTCGGTATAGTAGATTTTCTAACTCCTGTCATGTTGGAACATATCTGAAAATAGCTTTTAACATTATTATCATTGATATCTTAAGGCATCGTAAACATTCATCGTAATAAGTTTTTCGTTGAGGTATGTCACTAATCTCAAATAATATATAAAAACAAGCGCAAACAAGATAAATCACTAAGAAAAAACTGTAAGTTGTACTTTGCTCACTGACAGAAATTAAATTAAACTATCAGAAATTCTATGTTGCAGTAAATTTATAAAATATGTTTAAATATAATGAAATATAATTAGATTTACGGCAGTTCTCAGTTACCTGCGGCACTGAAGCAGGTAGGTAGAGGTTTCGGTAACAGTTTTATTACTCTCTCAAGTTCTTGAACAGAGTATAGGAGTCTGTATGCTTGCTATCCCTCCCCCCCTCCCAAAAGCTTTGAGTTCAGGAAAATAGAACCCATTCTGCCTTTTATATTAGGAATGAGTATGCTGTTTTCACCCCCCCCCCCCCCTCGTTGACACCTTGTTTTTCTTGCCATACTGTACTTTTGTGATATCACCGCCCCCCCTAAGAGAGAGGCTGGATCCGCCCCTGGTTGTATGTGGTAGAAAATAACAAATTAAAGAGAAATTACAAGTTGAAACAGAATTAGATTTACATAAATGCCAGAAAATCTGCAAGGCGGCAGAGCGAACTAAATCACAATTAAAAGAATTTAACAGTGAAGTCATTCATGAAATGGCGGATCTATTGAATACTTACAATTCAAACAAAGATCCAGTGTCTGACAAGAATGATAAGTATAAGCAATATAGTCATAAAAATGAAATTAATATCAAGTAATGAATGAAAAGACCAGATGGTCCGAGTCACATGCTAAATAGACATTTAGCCTATCGGGCTGAAAGTTTCAAATGCAAGAAGAAAAACCATTTTGGAAAAATGTGTCAATTAAAACAGATAAAAGCACTACAAGAGTGTAAGGTAAATAAATATGAAAGTAAAGGAGAAGAATGCTTGTTTATTAGAATTGTTAGTTCGCAAGAAAAAAGTGAAAAGAATTGGGTGCAAGTATCTTAAGTAAATAGTAAATCACAGTTATGATTTTAAGCTAGATACAGACGCTTAAGCTGATATAATTCCAAATTTTTTGAAAAGGGATATTCCTAACTTAAAATTAACAAAATCAAATATAAAATTGATTGGTGGGTTTGTATAAATTAAACTGCTTTAAAATAAATCTTCAAAATATAATCTGGAATTTTGTATAGTAGACATGGAAAATAGTTCAGCTATTATAGGGTTAGAAATATGTAAAAAATTTAATTAAGAGATTAAAAGAAATCTAATAATTTGTTGGAATAATTTAAAAATTATTTTGAAGGTATAGGCTGTATTGGTAATGTTAAATAATGCAAGAAATATTCCACATTTTATTAAAAGTGAAGTTAAAAATAAGCTGGATGAGCTAGAACAATGAGAAATTATTGAAAAATAAATGAGTTAACCGGTTGGTGCCATCTTTTGGTAGTTGTTAAAAAGCCTACAGGTGCAATACACGTATGTCTGGATCCAAATCAATTAAATAAAAGAATTAAAAGAGATGATTTTTTTAAATGCCTACGGTTGGGAATCTGGGAGCCGAATTATCAGCTGTTTCGGTTATTAGCATATCAGATACTAATATGGGCTTTTACCAAATATCAGTTGATGAAGAAAATAGTCATTTATGGCAGAAACTCAGCACTTGAAATATTTATAAAAACTTTAAAGGTTTTTTTGAAAATATACCTGGCAATTGGTTGATTCTTAAAGTCCAAGAAATATAATTTTAATCTAAGAAAAGTTATTGAAAAGACTCGAGAAGGCAATGTTAAATTTAATAAAGAAAAATGTAAATTTAAGTGAAGTCAAGTTTTTAGGACTTGTTTTGATGTAAAAGTGGGTTGTGGAAGTTCATCATCAGAGATCCCTCAATAGAAAATGACCAATGTCGTTATGGCTGTCGAACATCAGAAATAACATAACTGGAGGATGCCAAGCGTTTACCGTAACCGAATATAAGGAAATGTACGACTCAGCCACTAAGATACTCCACTAAGAGTTAGCAGATAAGTTAAAACTTTTACTTCACTACAAATACAATCCTAAACCTATTCATGAAAACAACGAGTTCAAGTTATTTTGAGACCGAACGGTTCTGAGAGATCAAACAGTTTCTTATAATAGGTCAGACATTATACTAACAAATAAAATTTCTAGGCGAACTACACTGATTGATATTGCTTTACCTAATTATAACAACCTAAGACCAAAATACAATGAGAAGATCGTCAAATGCAGAGATTTGGAGGTTCAAATCCGCAGACAGTGGATAATGAACAGCATTCACACTATTCCTATAAAATCATCAACAACTAGAGTGATATCAACCTCCTCCAGAGCATCAAAGGATTGGCCCTTAGTGAGCATCTATATAAACCAATTCAGAGAGCAGTTCTCCTTGCAACCCCGGGGACTTTCCAAAAGTTTGTAGGAAGTACAGAAGACCACGCCACCGATAACATGGAAAGGGTCTCCACAGAGCTTTATACTTTTGGTATCCTTGTATACCTGGTATGAGTCAATTATATCCTGGAGGGAGTATGAAGCCGTTTGGCTTGTAGATCTGCTAATCATTATATATATATATATATTATATATATATATATATATATATATATATATATATATATATATAATTATGAAAATAATAATATGTAAAAATTTGGTATATGTGTATTGATTCAGTTATATCAAATGAGCACACCACACACGACACACGCATTCATTTATTGCAAAATTCAAAATAAAATTGCCCCAAATGGCTTAACTAGTCCATTGTGTGTTTTAATTAACTGTTTTGCACGGAAATGACCTGAATTTTTCAATTTTTTTGTATCTTTTTCACCTGACAGTTAACAGACAGTATTTCAATGTAAACGATGATTAAAACGCTTTGAAGCCGTGTGATAGCTTTTTTACGACGACAAACACGCCTCAGCTAACTTTTTAAACATGTTTTCCCCTTTCGCGTTCACTGCAGGCATAAATTAGTACGATGAACAAGTAGATAATTCGTTGTCACATTATTAAAATTAAAGCTATTTTATTTAACTTTTTTATAACAAAAAATTAAACCTTAGCAAATAATCTCAGTATATCATGAAACCAAAATAATTTGAATAATCTAGTTAAATTAGTCGGGGATACCAGGGGGGTCTTGTAGCCGATGAACAGACATGGCTCCTTCAAAGTTTGTATTTTGGTGTCCTGATGATGAATATCGAGGACGAATTCCTGAAAAATGATCAGCTAATTTGTTATAAACAAAAAAATTATTAATAATTTTAAAAAAGTGAATTGAGTTTGCCGACACTTGATGGAAACCCATATCATTGAAGATATCGTAGCAAAACTCGATTTTTATTTAAAAATTCCACTTTAATTGAAACTTGAATAAAAAGATATCCAACATGTTTTATCAAGAATAAACACTAATTCTTAGGTCTAGATAGGATAAACTAACTCTGATAATAAACAGATAATTTAAATAGGTCTTTAAAATATATTCAATAATAGGAGAGTTATTTAAGTCTAATTAACAGTTTTACAAAGAATTGGTATTTTTAAATTTATTTATTTCTAGGGATTCCAACAAATCTAATTTAGTCCCTTTATTTTCTGTATGTAAAATTAGGAAATTTTGATCGAAATTATAATTGGATTCTATTAAGTGATTTGAATAATGAGAATATGTTTTTCTTTAATAAAACTACTAAAGTATTCCTTTATTCTCGTTGAAAAATGGAGTTGAGCAACTGTTTTGCTGAAACCACATATTATATAACCGATCATTTGGCAGAACTTCTTGAATGGCAAGAATAATTTGAATTTGTAACATTGCAAGAAAACTGCAATATTTCGGACACATTATGCGGGGAGAAAAGTACAGCATGTTACGGCTCATAATCCAAGGCAAAATAAGTGGCAGAAGAGGCGTAGGACGACGACGAATTTCATGGCTAAAAAACCTAAGGGAATGATTTGGATGCAGTTCAAAACAACTATTTAGAGCAACTGCCTCAAAAATTAAAATAGCTATTATGATTGCCAACCTCGGCAATGGAGAAGGCACTTGAAGAAGGAGAAGAAGATATCTTTGACCTGTCAAGGTTTGATCATTAATAAATGAACCAATTGGACAATTTGCTAAAAATAATGGAGAATATTAAAAAAAAATAAATTGTAATTATAACGATATTAAAAAATACATTTTGAAGATAGATTATTAAAGCATATCAAAAAAATGCTAATTACTTAAATTTAAATAGGACATTTCTTACCGATCATGCCGCACCACAGATTAAAAGCAAAGCGTACTTGTAATCTTCGTGATTTACTTAATTGCGGGTTTTCAAGAGCCTAGTAATGATGATCCGTTTTATTAAAAACTCCACAGAGACTAAATATGTTTTGATCTGTTTATAAAACCATATCGGAAATAAGGCGAGATTTTCTAGTCATTTACCAACATACCTATTACAAAAACGACTCTCCTAACAAAATCACCTTTTGGAAGTCCTCGTAAAATTATTGATTTATAAAGATGTTATTTAGTAACTTTTAAAACATCATGAATAGTTGATCTTGGAATGTTAATTTCGGTACCGGAAATTTTTACAGACAACGTGGGATTATCAATAACGATTCTAGTTGTTTTTCAGTAAATTTCTATCCAGTTTAGGAAAATAAGTTCTTCTGAGTTGTCGTCGTTCAAGGTACATATCAAAATAATTATCTACAGCTCTGATCGCATTTCTTTCATTTCTGGTATAACACTTTAGTATATCAGACTTTTCTGTATTATAGTCTTAAATAGATTTTTAATGTATACAATTAGTACCCATCTTCTTCTTCTAAGCTTATTATATCTATTATCGGAGTAAAGCCTCCCATTGTTCTTTGTCTTGTGTTCTTCTAACAACATTTTAATCCAGTTTAATTTGAAGCTAAAAATTCCATTTGTAGACAATTTAACTAATAAAGTTTTGTGATCAATGCTGTTGCGGTCACAAAAGACTCCAACACAACACTTATTTGCCTAGATATGTTTTATAACATCCTGGTAAAATGAATTTATTGCTGAAAATTGATTATTCTGATTAAAAAATGTAAATTCAAAAGCTTTTGACAAACTTACTATTATTCTTTATACTAGAGGTTCCTAAACCAAGTTTTTTCCTAACCTGTATACGGCAAGATTTTTCATAAAAGGTAAATTTTAGTTCTGTATCACTATTAAATCACTTACTGTCATTTCACTTAAGATATATAAAGGTAGTGATTTGGAAACGAATGTGTCAAATTTAATAATATGAATGCTATAGACTTGGTGCTACACTATTTTTTAATGACAAAAACTTGGCCTGTTTCGGTAATAGAATTTCTTTTTCTAAGTTACTTAGTATATTTTCATATTCAATTACATTGACGTAAATACGCCCCATAAAATACCACCATGCGTGTATAACCGTACAGATTACGATATTTCCGCTTGGATTATTGGAAACCCAAATTAGTTTCCTTATCTGCCCCAAATCCAAAATTCCATCTTCTTTAGCCCAATTACGCCTATTCCAAACAGCTGTATGAGGATTTATTAAAGAAAATTTGATTGCCTTATGTCTACTTTATTTCCTTGTTCCCCCACGTCCTTGAAAAGTTTCTCGGTTTTCTTTTGGGTATGGCCAAAATAAGATTTGAAACGCAGATACTAAGTTTCAATGTACCGGACGTCGATTTGAAAAGTTTTTACCCGTGATATTCTTGTCTCGGCTGAAATTCGAAAACACAATATCATTACTTTAATTCGCTAACAGGGGTGGACTTACCTTACAATGTTTTCCGTAAAAATCCATCTTAGATAGTAGTATGTTTTAATGGAACTTGACGCTCCTATTCAAAAAACCGTTGGTGGTGTTATGATACTTTTGGATCAGGTGTCATGCAGGCGCGGATCCAAGGAGGGGGGGCGGGGGGAGGGGGGCGATCGCCCCCCCCCCCCCCCCAAGAGCTTTGAGTTCAGGAAAATAGACCCGATTTTGCCTATTATACTATAGTTTATTCAAGAACTAGAGAGAGTAATAAATCATTTTTTACGCTTTTTTTTCTTCGCAAAATACCTGTGTTCTTTAGTCAGGTGTCTTTGACAAAATCTGTTAGACATATATATTTTCCATAGGAATGGATTAGAAATTTTATAATTAAAAATACCGGTCTATAATAATGGACCATTTGGATTGGATAATAATAGATATTTAGATGTGTGAAGTGTTCAAAAGGATTTTAATCCTTGTCATCGGCGTCGGAAAGCGGTTTATTTTATCACTAAGTATTTATGGCATAGCATATTATTTCGGAAATAAAAAGTTTTTATAATATTGTTTTATTTCTTATGATTTCTTAATAATTCACATACATTAGAAAATATAGATAATTTTGACATATTTAACACAAATCACATCTGTATTTTTATTATTTTTAATTTTGGCATAGAAACAGTTTTAGGTACATTCAGAATAAAACGTAGCCTTTTTTTTATGAAAAAATTCTAAGTTATAATTTAAATACTTACAAAATACCCATTGTCAAAAATACAAGAAGTTAAACATATATAAAAAAATAAATTCGTTCATATAATGTGAAAAATTTTTTGAGCTATAGGCCATTTTTTCATTAATAAAAAACATGTTTAGGACATTTGACGTCTCAGTTTATTTATTTCTGAAACCATCTGCAAAATTACAATTAAACACTAAAAAGGGATTCAAATGTAATTAATTTTTATATGTAAAAAATATTTAAATAATAAATTGTGTTTACGCTGGTAAACATTATGTATCTAATTCGTAATTCAAGTCAGTGAAGCTATCTTCGCTCAAATTAATTATAATTGGTTCCTCTATCTCACGGATCATGAGATCGAGTTTCCACATTTTCTTTTATTCTTTTATTAATGGATTTTTCCAAATTTTCTGCAGTAACTTTACTCCTAAAAATCTTTCAAAGGTTCTGTTAAATTACTAATTTTGTAAGTTGTGTTATTTCTAGCAACTCTACCTTTTACTTGAGAGAGATTTTTCCTTCGTCAAGGGACATTTTCCGGACGATCTATAAGAACAGATTTCCTATTTGGTTTTTCCCAGCAAAAATTAAGTTCTCTGAGCAATTTCCAGAGCTCAGTTCTTTTACTTTCAGGTAAATCCCGATCTTCATTGATTTTAGTTAGAATTTTGTCGACGGTTGGGATCTGCTTCTCATAATAAGATGTATGTACAACTCCTTTTATTGCAGTTTACATCTCTTCTTCCAACGAGGTTTTTCGTCTGCCTGTGATCGAATGTGACTTGGGATTACTAACAATTCCATTCGTTTTTTTTTTCTCATTCAGTATTCGGTAATAATAGATTTTCCAAACCCTGTCATGTTGGAACACATCTCAACAGAAGTTTTAACAATATTACCTAGATATTGATATTTTAAGGCATCATAAACATTCATAGTAATAAGTTTTTCGTTGAGGAAAAAATGCCTTGGTTTAACGATTTTAGAATAATTATAGATGTGGAAGCCATATCTTTTAGGTATCTCACTATTCTCATATAATATATAAAAACAACCACAACCAAGATAAATCACTAAAGACACACGGTAAGGTGTATTTTGCTCACTAACAGAAATCAGAAACTCTATTGTTGCAGTAAATTTATAAAACCTTATAATGTTTAAATATAACTGAATATAATTAGATTCTGGAGCAGATAAGTTGGAGGTTTCGGTAACAGTTTTATTACTCTTTCTAGTTCTTAAATAGAGTATAGAAATGTGTATGCTTGCGATCGCTCCTCCTCTTTTCAAGAGCTTTGAGTTCAGGAAAATAGACACGATTCTGCCTCTTATACTAGGAATGTGTATGCTGCCCGCATCCTCCCCCCCCTGTCGACAACTTGTTTTTTTTTTTGTGATCGCCCCCTCTCCAAGAAGTTCAAATTCAGAAAAATAGACCCGATCCTGCCTTTTACACTAGAAATGGGATTGTTGCTGATGTCTCCCCCCCCCCGTCGACAATTTGCTTTCGCTTGCCATACTATATTTTTGTGGTATCACCGCCCCCCCCCCCCAAAGAGAGAGGCTGGATCAGCCCCTGGTGTCATGTTAGTTGAGTGATCTCACTTAAGAAGAGTTTTCCAAGTTAAAGGAGGCTTATAACATCATTTCTCTCATTCAGAGTGTTGTTCTTTGCAATTTTAATGTTCTAAGTTGGTAATTTGCTGGTATGTGTCAAAACTAATTTTATTTACTGTCTCGAGTTTATGTTGAAAAAGGGCTAATGTTATTTGTTATTCTTCCAACCTTGCCAATATTTTTCTATTGAGTTTGCCTCTATATAGTTGGATTTTCAAATATTACTGTATAATTATAGATCCCACAATGTTTTTTGTAATTGTGTAATGTGTTTATGTGTGGTGTGTGTTTTTTATATCTCTAACCTGGTTTGATATTAATCAAAATAATTCATTTAAAGTGTTTCATTTTAAAAATTTACTCAGCACTCTGTAATATAGTGCCAAATAGATTTTTAATGTATGTATTTGGTTCCTTCTTTTTCTAAGCTTATTGTATCCATCATCGGAGTAAAGCCTACCATTGTTCTCTGTCTTGTGTTCTTCTCTTCCCAATTAATATTTTGACTTTTTCAGTCGACCGTCCATTTTTTCATCTTCTCAATGTAGCTTCGCAGCCTTTTAATAATAAGGCGAAATCCCTGAGGGCGTTGTAAACGCAGTGTCGTCAGCAAACAAATACAGTTTACTGTAAATGTCTGATTGAATATCTGCCATATACAAATTAAAAAAAAAAAAAGAGAGAGCAAGGTGAGTCTTGAGGCAACCTAGCTTGACATTTGACATGGCGATGACACTACGAATATTCTGCTCTCAAGGAAACTTGTAACCAGTTTTATTAGGAAATTTGGAATTCTCAGTCATGGTACCGAACCTTGTCAAAGGCCTTGCTAACGTCAAAAAAATGCACCTCTGTGAATTTTCGGCTTGAAATCCTGTGTAATAAACGAGATCAACCTGGTCGTCAGCTGAACGCTGACTGCTTCTGAAGCCGAACCCTTCCGGAGGCAGGATATTCCCCCCACTTATGAAATCAATAATGTGATTGCTCATTCTTATATTTTCCCAAAAATTGGAAAGAAGACTAATAGGCTGGCAACTATTAATATTAGTGGTCCTTTTGGTTATAGACAATATTAGTATGATTTTAATCAGTTTGCAATCATGCTAGAATGATCCGATGTGCATGGTACGAGATGTACTGTAATGGATTACTTTGATTTTATTGCATTATTGATAAAATGGTATTTAACTGGAACCCATGTACGAAAAGGCACGTAAGAATTTTTTCTTTCTTAAAATCCCCGAAGGTGTTGAGTGCGGATTAAAAAGCAACGGGTTTATTATCTTTCCTAAAAAATGCTGTAAATTCTGCTATTTTATTATTTCCATTTGCTACTGAAAATATGTAGTTTTTGATAATAAAATCCCAAATTCCTGCTTCTTTATAGTGTTACAGATCCATAAATGATACTCCAACAACACACATAATTCGCATTTATACAGTATAAAACTCATATAAAACGGAGCTTTGTAAAAATTGCTGAGGCCCGTTTGGTAATACTAAAAAGGCTATCAAAAGGCTTTAATGCCATTTCATCTTTGTTTCCATTGAAAACTGCTTGTTAACTGACAGGTTTTATAAAGGGAAAAAATATATGAGCAAATAATAAGCCAAGTCAAGCGTTTATGTTGAAAATAACAGGTAATTTAAAATATGTCAGTAGCTTGTTTTCAAATAATTCGTTTTGTATTTAAAAAACGATGCCAATTACAAAATTTAATTTTGTTTTGTGCTGTGTTTTATAGAAAATTAATAAAATCCACGAACGTTGAACTAATCAAATATTTAACATTATTATTAATTTAGTATTATGTTATTGTAGGTTCGGTGAATGTGTTTGTTTCAATAATTAATTAATTTTTGTTATAGAAACTTTACATGCATTTTACTGAAACAAAAGTGTAGACTCCGAGAGGGTGCAGCTTTAATTTTGAACATTATTTAGAATTCATCATTAAATCGTATATAAAATAATGGAAAGTTATTTGTAACAGTGCACAGGGTTAAGAGTAATTGTAAAGTTACTGAAAGAGGAATACTCTTTTTAAAATTTTTACTTCAGATTCTGTTTGAACTGATTCAAAATCATATAACCACAATTTTTTTTCTATTAATTAAAAAGTTTTTACTAGTTAGGAAGCCCAGTAGGTTTTCGTACCCAACTAAGAAAGTGCTCCAAAATGTTTTATATGTACTTTGATCCAGGGGTGGATCCAGCCTCTCTCTTGCGAAAGCAAGTTGTCGACGGGGGGGGGGGGGGACACCAACAACATCCCCCTTTCTAGTGTAAAAGGCAGAGTCGGGTCTATTTTTCTTGGAGAAGGGGGAGGACGATCACAAGGAAAAACAAGTTGCCGATAGGGGGGGGGGAGGGAAGATGTGAGCAGCAGTAGACATTCTTAGTATAAGAGACAGAATCGGGTCTATTTTCCTGAATTCAGAAATCTTGGAGGGGGCTATCGCAAGAAAAACAAATTGTCAAATTTACTGCAACAATAAAATTTCGATGTCAGTGAGCAAAGTACACCTTACAGTGTGTCCTTAGTGATTTATCGTGTTTGTGCTTGTTTTTATATATTATTTGAGATTAGTGAGATACCCAAAAGATATGGCTTCTACATCTATATTTATTCCAAAATCGTTAAACCAGGGCATTTTTTCCTCAACAAAAAACTTATTAAGTTGAATGTTTATGATGCCTTAAGATATCAATATCTAGATAATAATGTTTAAAGTTCTAATGAGATGTGTTTCAACATAACAGGAGTTGGAAAATCTACTATATACCGAATATTGAAGGAGAAAAAAAACGACTGGAATTGTTAGTACTCCCAAGCTACATTCGATCACAGGCAGATGAAAAACCTCGTTGGAAGAAGAGATGTAAACTGCAATAAAAGGAGTTGTACATACATTTTATTGTGAGAAGCAGATCCAAACCGTCGACAAAATTCTAACTAAAATCAATGAAGACCGGGATTTACCTGAAATTAAAGGAACTGAGCTCTGGAAATTGCTCAGAGAACTTAATTTTTACTGAGAAAAACCAGAAAGGAAATCTGTTCTTATAGATCGTCCGGAAAATGTCCGTTGGAAATATCTCTCTCAAGTAAAAAGAAGAGTTGCTAGAAATAACACAACTTACAAAATTAGTAATTTAACTGAACTTTTGAAGGATTTTTTTGAATAAAGTTAGTGCAGAAAATTGGGAAAAATCCATATAATAAAAGAATAAAAGAAAATACGGAAACTCGACCTCATGATCGGTGAGATAGAGGAACTAATTATAATTAATTTGAGCGAAGATAGCTTCACTGACTTTGATTACGAATTAGATCCGTAATATTTACCAGCGTAACCACAATTTGTTATTTAAATTTTCTGTAACATATAAAAATTAATTACATTTGAAGCGATCATCGATACTCTCAGTAGATGGAAATGACATAGAAGAACAAGACGGTTTTAAAACTGGGCGCACAAGTATTGACAACATCTTCCCAGTACCCAAATTATTGAAAAGAAAACTGCAACTTGCAATAACAAGGTCAATCTATTATTCGTGGATCTTACTAAAGCTTGCGATACCGTAACTATTAAAAATTGTGGGAGTTACTGGAACGAAATCAGATTAATAAAATACTTTTAAACGCCGTGAAACAGTTATACAATGGCAGCTACTTTAAAATCAAAATAGGGCAAATACTGTCACAAACATTTCGAGTAACAGAAGGTTTCAGGCAGGTTCTAGCTCTGGAATATGTGTCTCGAAAGATAATCGAGGAGTACAAAAAATCAGGACTAGAATTAAATGTAGACAAAACCAAGTATTTGTGCGTTGGAGGAGATTAGAGAACTTAGATCTTGGCGATAACAGAATGATAGAAGCTTGCGAAGAATACACATACTTGGGAGTAAAGATCGCTAAACAGTGGGCAATGTGAAAAGGAAGTTCGATATAGAATAGAGAAAGACAGAAAAGCCATTGGAACACTTAATTTTGTCTTCATCAGCTTAATTAAACGCCAAAAAAAAGTAGTCAATATTTCACGAATTTTGGTACAATTTCCTGTGGAATGTTCTCTAAAATTTGCTGATTACTATATTAAAATATCTCATTTCAATTAGAATATTGCAAAAGAAAATTTGCTAACCACGATTTTTTTTACTTTTTTTTTCTTTCAACACACTATCCTTGGATATACTTTTATGGAAATTCTTTGGAGAACCCCTGAGGATATGCCGAAAACCATTGACATTTCACGAACTTTGTTTGCTTTACAAATTTATCAATGTTTCTGTAGGTGTTTACACATCAGAAATGTATTCTAAAATCAATCATTCATTCCAAAAATATATATATATATATATCTAAAGGGTGTTTTTTATAGAGGTATAGAACTTTTAAATGGAATAAAACAAAGATAAATTTTTTAAATTGATATGAAATTTACTTTATTCGAAAGATAACCTTCTGGCATTATAATTTAAATATGACTTTTGGCATATGACCGCCACGGCTGGCTCGGACGTAGTCTAATCTGGAGGTCCAATTTTCGATGACTTTTTTCAACATTTGTGGCCGTATATCGGCAATAACGCGGCGAATGTTGTCCTTCAAGTGATCAATCGTTTCGGGCTTATCGGCGTAGACTAGCGACTTCACATATTCCCACAGAAAATAGTCTAGCGGCGTTAAGTCGCACGATCTTGGAGGCCAATTCACGGGTCCGAAACGTGAAACTATGCGATTACCAAACGTTTCCTTCAATAAATCAATTGTGGCACGAGCTGTGTGACATGTTGCGCCGTCTTGTTGAAACCACAGCTCCTGCACATCATGGTTGTTCAATTGATGAATGAAAAGGTCAGTAATCATGGCTCTATAGCGGTCACCATTGACTGTAACCTTCTGACCAGCATCGTTTTTAAATAAGTACGGACCAATGATTCCACCAGCCCATAAAGCGCACCAAACAGTCAGTTTTTCTGGATGTAACGGTGTCTCAACGTACACTTGAGGATTATCATCACTCTATATACGGCAGTTCTGTTTATTGACGTATCCGTTCAAACAAAAGTGAGCTTCATCGCTAAACAAAATTCGCTTATGAAAATCGGGATCAACGGCAATCTTGTTTTGGGCCCATTCACCGAATCTACGCCTTGCTAGGTGATCGTGTGGTTTCAATTCTTGCACGAGTTGGATTTTGTAAGCACGCAAACCAAGATCTTTCCGCAAAATCTTCCATAAAGTGAATGGACACATATCCAATTCCTGTGCACGATGGCGGATAGACTGATTGAGGTCTTCCTCTACGCTACGCTCTACAGCAGCAATGATTTCTTCTGTATGCACTGTACGACGTCTCTGTGGATACATATTATCATTTAAAGTAAACGTGGTATGAAAACGTTCGATAGTTAATCGAATTAATTGCTCTGATGGACGATTATGTTGACCGTAAAATGGACGTAGTGCGCGATCCATATTTCGAACAGAACCATGATTTTCAAGATAAATTTACACAATTTGGAAGCGTTGTTCAGGCGTCAGTCTATTCATGTTGAAATGCCAAACCAAACTAAACATAAATCACTTCACAGCTGACAAAATGGCCGCCAGTTAAAAAAGAGTGTTGTCAACTTAAAGTTCTATACCTCTATAAAAAAACAAAATATATATATATATATATATATATATATATATATATATATATATATATATATATATATATATATATGTATATATATATATTCCCGAATAAGTTTTCAATATTTCCAACAAATTGAAATGTATTTTTTCGTTAATAAATAACGAAATAAGTGTATTACGAAGAAAATAAATCAGTCGGTTGTAATTTGTGTTCAACCGAATATAGAAACGTTTCACCGAGTTTTCCCGTTACGTTGTTTGCCAGTTCATGTAAATCGTTCAGATAATATCAAAAATGTTTGTTCGATATGTGGAGGCCGCTGGGGGAAAAGAAACGTGTACAGTACTTGTATTTGTTTTGGCAATTTGTCTTTTGAAGTTTAACTTTATTGAATGAGACGCGAATATACTATATTTATTACTTAATAATTAACAGTTTTTATCTCCATTGATAATATATATATATATATATATATATATATATATATATATATATATATATATATATATATATATATATAGAAGTGAAAAATACAAATATAGAGAATACAGGAAATACAGTCAATATTTTTAGTTACTGCTAAAATTGATTGTGCGTCTGAGGGCCAAAAAAAATTTGTTTATTAATTATTAATAGTAAAGTTAGAGGTCCAATAAATAAATAATTCTTAATTAAAAAGATTAATAATGAATTAAACAAGTGATAGGAATAGAATTGTTTGAAGGTTGTAGACAATGTTGAGGATTGACTAAAATGTGGCTGTCGGTCTTGTCTTTATTTTTATTTATTTTTACGACGTTTCGATTAGGTTGTATCTCTAATCGTTATCAAGTGTAAACTGAATGTTTTGTCTTAAGACTATGAGTCTATATAGGGACTGTGTCCACTGAAGCGCAAAGTATCGCTTCACTGTACACACCTCAATGATTTGATGTTACAAAGTAGTGGTTGCCAACGATTAGATATCTCAACACTCGGTTTACTGAAGATTCCATTATTGTTTTTAATGTAAGCTGCTTCTATAAATTTTCTTTTTTTCATGTTCGGTTCCATATATATTGAGGCAGCCTCAGACCATTTTATATGGTGTTGTTTATCCCAGGTGTGTTCTGCAATGACGTTTCCCCTTTTTGTGTATGAGTTTTATGTTCCTTAATTCTAACTTCTAGTGGTCGTTTGGTTTCTCTAATATACATTTCACCACGCTTACATGAAACTTTGTTAACGCATTCTTTCTTATCGGTACTTTTTGGTTTTGTTTTTGGTAAATGAGCTCTAAGTGTATTTCCTGATTTAAAGGCTGTTTTTATATTATAACTACTGGCAATTCATCTTATTTTCTCCGAAGATCCCTTAATGTGCAGAATTGTGAAGAAGGAATGTTGTTTCTTGCTGTCCAGTGTTCGTCGTTCTAAAGTTATTTATAACATCGTCAATTAGTTTCAAAGGATAACCATTCTGTTGTAAATCAGCTTCAATATTTGCTACCCCTTTTTCTAATGAATCGGCATTATTGCATATAGATATAGCGCGATTATAGAGGTTGCGTATAATTCCCCGTTTTGTTACAACAGAATGATTGGAACTATGATTAAGATATTGTCCAGTATGTGTTGGCTTTCTGTATACTGAAGTTTTAAAAGTCTCGTTTGAGCGATTCACCATGACATCTAGGAAAGGCAATTGATCATTTACCTCTTTTTTCATGATAAACTTAATTGTAGGTCGAATGTTATTTAGATGTTTCAAGAAATCATTAAGTTCTTGATCATTGCTCTTTCATACGATGAAGGTATCATCGACATATCTCAACCAGACTTTCGGTTTTACTTTTGCCGTTTCTATGGCATGAGTTTCGGACCATTCCATATATTGGCGACGATTGGAGAGAGTGAAGAACCCATCGGAAGCCCGTCGTCTTGAGCGTGGAACCTGTCCTTTACTTGAAAGTAAGCACTACGCAGGCAACACTCCAAAAGATCCATCACCCCGTCCAGTGGTAACGTGGTTCGATCTGATAAAGTAGTAACATTTGAAAATCTAGTTTTAATTATGTCTAGTGATTTTCCTAATGGTACATTAGTTTACAGACTTTCCACATCAAAGCTTATTAGTTTGTCGTCTGGCTCTAGATTGATGCTACTAATGATATTCACGAAATGTGTGGAATTTTTAACATATGTGTTCGTCTTACCTTCTAAAGGTTGTATGATTTTTAAAAAAAAATTCGCCAGTGCATTTGTTGAGGATTCTCTGGAGCTGGTTATTGGCCTCAATGGTATGTTTGTTTTATGAATTTTTGGTAGTCCGTAAAGATGTGGTGGCTTACTGTAGTGTGGTGTGAGCGCCGATCGTAGGTTGTCAGGTATATGGTCTTGGTATTTCCTTAGTGTTCTGTAGATTTTTGACTGTATAGATTTAATGGAGTCAATCTTTACGGATTCATTCTTACAAAGTTCTTTTAAGGCTGATGCTTCTAGCTTGGAGAAATTTTGAATTGGAATTTTCTTTTCTTCCAAAGTTGATTTTATTTTCCACCTAAACTCGTCAGACTGATTTTTGTCGACTTGTATTTATTCTACAGAGCTTATGATGTCTAAAACAGGTATGATTTCTGGTGTTACTGCAAATTTAAGCCCCTTGCTTAGTAGTTGTTCTTCTGCTGTTGAAATTATTCCTGAAGACAAGTTTATGATGGTTTTTCTTGAAGTTGTTTCAAGTAGAGTCGGTTGTTGATGCGATTTTATTTTTTTAGTTTATTTGGGTATTTCCTCGACATATTTTCTTTCAACTTGTTGCATATGTTATCTATTTTATGGAAAATTGAGTCATAATCATCTGACAAAGTTTCGGCTTTGATTTCTTAGTAGCCTTGTGTAGCTTCATCCAGAAGAAGGGCTTTTCGCCATCAGTGATAATTTATTTGTGTTTTTAGTAGTGCTTTACTAGCGTTGCCAAGAAAACGGCGTGCTGTGTTACCTGGTATTGGTGATTTCAATCTCAAAACCAATAGGAATGACGTTGCTGTCTCGTGCTTGTAGCAAAAATGAAGAGTGGGCTTCCTCCTTGGCAAGTTTGATTCTAATTCTAATAAGAAGGGGAAAAAAGAGAAAAGAGTTGTACGGGGTGTCCCATTTTCGACACTTTTTTTGGAGTTATTATCAAAAATATAATGTTGCGGTTTTCACTTTAGTATTCTGCTTTTTAACGAAAAGGAAGATTGCTGTGTCAGATTTGTCATGGCTCTGTTAGTTTTTCGTCTACAGGGTGATTTTGAAAATCTTCGTTTTTAAGCAATAAAAGATCCATATTCAACTAGATTTCTTTATAAAGGCACAAATGTATTTATAAAGGATTGCCTTCTTTCTGGATACCTAATATGAAGAAAATCTATCGTCAGATAAAAGAAGTTATCCTAATGATACATTACCTATTGAAATATAATTCAGAAGCTTCTTGGGGACTTTCATTCCTTTGTATTAAACATATTTACATATCATACTTTTCATAATTATTGTAAACGGCCATTGCAAATGCAAAATAAATAAAAATTAACATCTCTCCTCATCGGCTCTCTGACTAATTCGTAAGCAAAATAATCAATACAAGAATGGAACTTTCTGGAATAATGTCGATGTTCAAATAGGAAGAGTTTCAAATCGAGATAAAGAAATAGAATGAATTTAAATTTTTATTGCATGTAAAGTTTCATCCCATCAAATGGATAAGTTGCATTGGATTTTCCACTTTCATGTTTTCCTGGCCGATAAACACTTGTTCGGATACCATCTAAAAATGGTCGTTCGATATTACTGGCCGCATGGGAAATATTTCAGTTTAACTGAAAATTATCCAGGGATCAATATATGTCGTTATTACGTTCTGCGGTGTAGTTTATTCGGATGAGATAAAATGTTAATAATTTTTTTGTTGTTAAAGTTCAAATTTGAATTTTAAATAATTAATTGATAAAATCCCGACTTGATGGAAATTCATTTTACTTTTGCTAAATAAAACTCTTAAATAGTTTTTCCACTTTTTATTTGTACAGGGTGAGTCAACGATCGGATGAAGTAGGTTTGTGCCTTTTCGGTGAAATTTACAAAGAAACTATATTTATTGTTTGATACAGTTTATTTTTACGCAGATTTTAAAAAAATATTTAGGACTCTACAGGGTGAGCCAAAAAACTAGGACAGCATAAAGTTGTATTTTTTTAAATAGAACACCCTATATACGAATCGTATTTTCGATTTAGCTTATAATTTTAAATCTTTTTTATTAATGGTTTACTATAACAAAACTTTATAGTTTCTGACATAATTAAGTTTAAAGAAAAAAAGTCACATTTTCAAGAATCAATTCAATCCTAAATAACGTTTTCAATTTTGTGACAAATATATTCAAGTTTAGAATTTAATAAGGCCAAGGACAAGTTAATATAATTTTTACCTAATATTTGCAATAAAAGCTACAGGGTGTTGAACACATCGGCTCAAATTTGAACAAGTTTAAATGAATAAATATCTTTTTTTTTAAATGGTACATTCTGTATATTTTCATGTTATTTAATAGAGTAATAAAAACCCTAAAAGTTTTGTTCAATATATCCTATACCTATTTATAATAGTTTTTGAGATATTTCAGTTTTTCTTATTTTCCATACTTTTTTACAGAAATAGTCTTCATTATCATAGTAGCCATGTAAAATAATAAAAAGAAACTACAGAAACAAACAGAATGTGGTTGAATATGATGAAATACATTATTCGTTATATTACAACGGCAATAGTTTAATTAAACATAATGTGAAAAAATTAACACAACAATAACGACAAGGCAAATACATATTTACTTTTATACTAAATTGAAACAAAAAAATTACCTATTAAATACTGAGATTAATTATTTCTTTTTAATAAGTGTTCGAATAAACGACACTCTTGTGCAATGCACAAATTTAGTCTTTATTGCAGATTTTCTCGGACCCTGGACAAAATTAGTGGCGTTATTGTTCTACAGGTATCCCTAATCCTGTTTCGCATATCTTCCACTGTTGTTGGTGGATTAACATACACCTTATTTTTAATATAACCCCATAGGAAGAAATCTAATGGGGTGATGTCGCAAGACCTTGGTGGCCACTCAATGAAACCCCCACGTCCAGTCCATTTTTGCGGATATCGTTGGTCCAAAAACGCACGAACTTCACGATGGTAATGCGGAGGCGCACCATCGTGCTGGAACCACATACTGTCGAGCTCATCCCTATCGAGACCTTGAAGCAGTTGGGGTAGTTCTTCTTGTAGAAAGTTCAGGTAACTATGGCCATTTAGTGGTTCATTAAAAAAGTGGGGTCCAATAATTCGATTATGATGAATACCACACCAAACATTTAATGACCAGTGGTTTTGATGTTGCACCTCTCTAATCCAAAATGGGTTTTCTGTGGCATAATAATGCATGTTGCGTCTATTTACGGCACCGTTACTTCTAAAAGTAGCTTCATCACTAAACATTACCTTGCATAATAAATTTGAATTTAATTGAATCTCCGCATTTATTGTACGACAAAAGTTTATACGACTTTCAAAATCCTGTCCATGCAATTCTTGGTGTAATTCCATGTGATATGGATGATACCTATATTTCTTGGTAGTACGATTAGCGGTGGATTGTGATGTTTCACATAATGCTGCTAACTGACGGCTACCAATATAAGGATTTTCCTGAACATTTAACAATACTTGTAGTTCTTTTTCTTCATTAGTTATTGGTTTGTTGACCACTTTACGTTTTGGATAATCAACAGTACCAGAAGAATCAAATCTTTGCATTAAGTTTTGAAAAGTATGGGTATTAGGCTGGCGTCGATCAGGATACTTCATTTTGTAAATTCTTTGAGCAAGAAGGCAATTTTTTTGAGCCTCCCTATTGTATAAATCATATCTATTAACTCATTCTTTGGAAAATTCATTTTACAATATAAGATAAATGCAAAAAAAAACAAACTACACTACATAAAAACCAAAAGAAGCGATTGCGGTTATAAATTTGACACACAGAAAAATGTTCTTTTACATTGTTTTTGCCATGGCTACTATGATAATGAAGACTATTTCTGTAAAAAAGTATGGAAAATAGAAAAACTGAAATATCTCAAAAACTATTATAAATAGGTATAGGATATATTGAACAAAACTTTTAGGGTTTTTATTACTCTATTAAATAACATGAAAATATACAGAGTGTACCATTCAAAAAAAAAAGATATTTATTCATTTAAACTTGTTCAAATTTGAGCCGATGTGTTCAATACCCTGTAGCTTTTATTGCAAATATTAGGTAAAAATTATGTTAACTTGTCCTTGGCCTTGCTAAATTCCAAATTTGAATATATTTGTCACAAAATTAAAAACGTTATTTAGGATTGAATTGATGCTTGAAAATGTGACTTTTTTTCTTTAAACTTAATTATCTCAGAAACTATAAAGTTTTGTTATAGTAAACCCTTAATAAAAAAGATTTAAAATTATAAGCTAAATCGAAAATACGATTCGTATATAGGGTGTTCTATTTAAAAAAATACAACTTTATGCTGTCCTAGTTTTTTGGCTCACCCTGCGTAAAAATAAACTGTATCAAACAATAAATATAGTTTTTTTGTAAATTTCACCGAAAAGGCACAAACTTACTTCATCCAATCGTTGACTCACCCTGTACAATTTTTTTTTCTTAGCAAACTTGTTCAAACAGACCAGTTGTTTCATTTGTCACAGCACCAGCTAAACATGTCAGTAAAAAATTCGTTTTAACTAAAAATCCAATATTTAATTATGTAAATATTGGTTTTGATAAGTTTCACAGGCAGTACTAGACAATATACAACTTTTAGTACAGTCACAAGGTTAAAATAGGCTATTGCCTTTGAACCTCCATCGTTTTTCATAAAAATTTAGGATCAAGCTTATTTTACCCTTAACTTCAAAAGTGGCATGTGCTCGACTTGCGCTTTTTGCATTTTAGGGGTGAAATCCACCCCTTCTGCAAGATATTGAAAAAAAAAATGCAAATTTAAGCAATTCTCTTGGTGGAAATCTTATTTAATTAAATGAAATAAATATTCTTTAACATTTTGAAGCACGATTTATGATTTCCATCGATTTTTCAATCCTCGAAAATCATGGAAAAATTGTTTTTAAAATATTAAATAAAATCAAACATTAACAGTGCACAAAACATTCGTTTACTGCTTATGATATAATTTATTGATATACTAGGAATTTTCAACCCTTAAAAACCACCTCTTATTCTGAAATCAATGAAAAAATTATTTTTTAGCAGCTTTAATGGTTTTAATTGTGCATTTATAAATCAAAATCGTTTTTACTGAATATAAAAAAATTATTTATTTATTGTGAAATTTCAACCCTTAGAAACTACCCCTTGTCGTGAAATTAATAAAAAAAATTATTTTTTTGCAAGTTTAGCAGCTTCAACTGATTAAAATCTTTTTCACTGCTTATGAAATATTTTATTTATTCATTTCTTCTCATTTCTCAACCCCCCAACTGAAGTTTATTGACATATTACAGTGTATTATAGAAGAGATATGTGTGTTCATGTGTGTAAAACAAATTTTTCCCTTATGAAGTTTTTCTAGGTAGATGGGACTCTTTTCAGTATTTAACTAAAACTCCTCAGTCCTAGGTCTTCTTGAAAGTGTTTGGCGAACTTTTAAATTTATAACATAATACTTAGATTTGATATAAAGGTGTTCATGCCTGCAAAACGAATTTTTCCCATGTAGATTATAGCCTTATAAATTTTTTGTAGGTACTTAGAACTCTTCTCAGTATTTCAATAGAATTCCTGAGTGCTAAGTCTTCTCGAAAGTGTTTGGTGAATTGTTTAATTGATAATATGATACACAGATTTGATATGAAGGTGTTCGTGTCTGTAAAACAAATTTTTCCTTATTAAATTATGGCCTTATGAATTTTTTCTAGTTAGCTAGGACTCTTTTCAGTATTTCACTAAATATCCTCAGTGCTAGGTCTTCTTGAAAGTGTTTGGTGAATTATTAAATTAATAATATGGTACTTAGATTTAATATAAAGGTGTTCATGTCTGCAAAACGAATTTTTCCGTATTAGATTATAGCTTTATGAATTTTTTGTAGGTATTTAGAACCCTTGTCAGGATTTTATTAGAATTCCTGAGTGCTAGGTCTTCTTAAAAAGTGTTTAGTGAATTGTTAAATTGATAATATGATACACAGTTTTTATATAAAGGTGTTCATGTGTGTAAAACAAATTTTTCCCTATTAGATTATGATCTTATGAATTTTTTCTAGGTAGATATGGGACTCTTTTCAGTATTTTACTAAAATTCCTCAGTACTAGGTCTTCTTGAAAATGTTTGGTGAATTTTCAAATTTGTAACATGATATTTAGATTTGATATAAAGGTGTTCATATCTGCAAAACGAATCTTTCCCTTGTAGTTTATAGCCTTATGAATTTTTTGTAGGTACTTAGAACTTTTCTCAGTATTTCAATAGAATTCCTGAGTGCTAGGGCTTCTCAAAAGTGTTGATTTTATATGAAGGTATGTGTGTGTGTATGTGTATATATACAAATATACAGACACACATATATTAATCTGTTCTATTGTGTAAGTCCCACTACGCTTCGGACCAGGTGTTCAAAGTGCTCCATTTTTTTTCTCTTCTTCAATCTTAGATATACAGCAATATTATGTGTGTATATGAGTATATATATATATATATATATATATATATATATATATATATATATATATATATATATATATATATATATATATGAAATTTCTCTGGAAAAATGTGATACGAAAACTCTGTTATTTTTTATACTATCGGGTTCATTCATCTTAAAAGTAGTTTTAAGGGCTATGAAATCATTCACATATTTAACTTTCATTTTTAAAAGTTAAAGGGATAAAAAACTCGGGTCACAATATCCTCGCAATAAAATTTACACTTCTATCGTTGATATCTCGGTTGTTTCTTATCTTACAGAAATAAAAAAATATAAATATTTGTTATCGATCACTTTTCATATAAGTAGTGGATATATGAGAGAAGGAAAGAGGAGGAGGAGTAAGAGTAAATCATCAACACTTTTCATCCTCCTCCTCTTTTCTTCTCTCATTATACTTTTCAAATCTCTCATTATACTTATTAAAAAACCTCGTATCATCAACGCTTTTCATCCTCCTCCTCTTTTGTTTTCTCATTTGAATTATCTCGTATACATTCGAGTTACTTCGTATACATTCGAGTTACTTCGTATACATGTTAACATGACCTTGTATCCCTTCTTTAAATTTTGATTATAAAAGCAACACTTTACCAGCTTAAAACATACTAAAATGAAATATGTCTTCTGCTTCTAACGAAAGTGAATTAAATTTATTAATTCAAAAATTTTATAAAAAATGTAAAAGTTCTGCTTTTGAGTTCGAACATTATGCAGTTGATAGTGGTCCATCTTGGTTTCAATATTATTTGGATATATCCAAAAACCATACAGAGGCTGTGAAATTGTGCGAACGTTATTTTCAAAAGAAAGATATTGTACAGTTTATACGTGAATTAGTGAAGTTAAGTTGGTTTCATCATGAAGTTCGTCATTTAAACCAATATATTAGAGATCCTGTTGTATTACAAGAACTAATCAAATTGCGTGGTGAAGATGATGCCTAAAATTGAAAATTTTCTGAGGGACCTTTATGAAGGGTTCATTATGAACGAAGCATGTTCCAGATATTTATCTTGTTTAGTTGAAGAAGAAAGTGAGGGTCAAGATTTATTGTTATATATAAAATATGTTGATCATGCAAATTTTTGTAAAAAAGCAGCAGAATTGTGTAGTGAATTTTTGAAGACTAAAAATGTGTTAAAATTCTTTGATGAACTTAAAAAAATTGGACTCAATAAAGAAATAAATTTATGTATTGATTTATTGGTTAATTAAAGTTAGTGTGAAATAAAATATTTAAATTTTTATAGTTGTTTTATTATTGTGTAACAGCTGTTATGTTTAAATATTTGATTATGTAAAGATAGGAAAATATAATTTTCTGTTAGTAATGTGGGGATGTGGATAAATAAAAAAAATATTATTACATTCATTGTTAATTTATTCATTCATAAAAAAATTTTTATACATAAAGAATACATTAGAAAGGGCACACATTGAAGGTGATTGAGAATGATAAAAACATTTAGGAGATGATTTAATTAAAACAGGTTGTTCGTCCAATTCAATTATTGGCTTAGTACAATATTTTCTAATAAAATTAGCTTTCTCCTCTCCTTTAATATAAATGAATTCTCCTTTTTCTGTTAAGTTTTTTACTATAGATGAAAAATTATGAAGAGGAATATATCCTGTATTCCAATTGATGCAGTGATGAAATTTCATTAACCATTCTGCTTGCTTGTATGTTTCTGGTGGAAGCATTTGTAGTGGATACGGTGGTTTAAAAATATAATGACTCATTTTATGTCCATCAAACATTGCAAGTTCTTTAGGAATAAACTTGTTGTGTTCATCCTTAAATCCTTGAACATCCATAACTATTCTCATTTTTATTTAGCAAATTTTTAAAGTACTAAATTTTTTTATTACAAATTGTTTTTTCGAATAGTCTTCAATAAGATTTTTTAGATGTTTAATTTTTTTTAAAAATAGTTCTATTTTTTCTTTTTGTATTTTGTACATTCCATTTGATGTGCAACAAACTATGGTATAGAAACAACTGATCTTATTCGATATATTTTCATTTTAATAATGATATTTGATGTGGTGGGAGAAGTTAAAGTTGTTTAACAATTTTTGTTAATGGATTATAGCTAAATACTTTATCATGTATTATAACACAATACGCAGCTGTTTTTCCCGATATTTTTTCTTTTGTCTCAAATTCAATTCTCATGGTTACTGGGCCGGATTGTAATAAATCTCTCTGATGAGAGCAATTAATGTAAGCAATAGGTGCATTATCTTTAAATTCTTTGGGATTAAATATTGGTTCTATTGGAAAGTTATAATATACTTGACGAAATTCAGAAAACATTTCATACAGGGTAGCAAACTTATTATTTTTAAAATCAAGCTGAAGATCCTGGTAAGGATATCTTTCTGAATTTAAAAACACATTTATATTCCTTAGGTCACAATGATCAAATTTACTCATATCTGATTTTAAATTACCACGTCTATCCTTTTGAAAAGCAATTAGTACATGTCTTGGTGTTTCAATTTTTGTGGAGGTTTTGACAGGCCAATTATGTCTTGTATTTTCTAATAACTCTGGATATTCAATTAATTCCCAACTTCGGAAAGTAAGAAGAATATCATTGTTTTTATCAATAATTTTCGTTAGTGCCAATTCTTGGGGAATGGCCACAGTAAGATGTGGAACTCGCCAACAAAGTTTGGTTATTTTAATTTTCGGTTTTTCATCATCACTTGTGGTTACTAAAGCATTAGTGTCATCATTGCTTCTTATTAGTATTAGTTCTTGTTGTGAATTTAAAATTATTTTGTTATAATCTTCAAAAAATCCCGAGTACATTTTTAATGGGACGCATAGGGAAACGTTTCCTTTTTCATCAGTCATAATTTTTTCTTTAGGTTTCGTTTTTGGATACCATCCAGCATTTTCCAATTTTGCACTTTCGTTTTGATTAAATGATATGTATCCTTTAAGAGTTGAAGTAATTCCTACATCTCGAACTGAATCAATTGTAACACCATTTAAAATATAACGTAATTCTTTAAACAAGAATGCTGGAGCATTGTTGATTAATACCGTATTAGCCAATGGAGTATCATCTTCTTTGGTAACTTGAAATTCTAAATATAATTCACTTTTGCAAGGTAAAGGATATTTTCCTGTTTGTTGTAGAGCAATTCTAATTTCATCATTTAATCCAAGTTTTGTAGGATTGAAAGGTTCAAATGATAGTATTTCCCAGCTTAATATTGATTCATCTACAAGAATATTTTCTTTTACATTTAAATATTCCATTTTATTTTAGTTTGAAACCTAAACTTATCAGAAATTTTTTATTAGAAGGTGTTAACCTTTGAGAGTTTAATTTATTACTAGTTAAATGTCGTTTAGTATCTTTCTTATTAATGTTTTTAGAGTAAAATTTTTTTGAAAAATTATAATTTGAGACTTTTTTATTATATAAAATAACCATTATTCATCTATTTTTTTAAGATGTAGTCTTACTGTTACCGTTTCTCCTCTGAAATTGATGAGATCACCATCTTGATCTACTATTTTAATGTTTATATTGTCTATTACCTTTACAGTAACAGGAAAGTAAAGGACATTTTGTGGTGATTCTATTATTTTAAAACCAGGAGCTACACTAGGAAAAAATTGATGTATTATATGAACAGGTTTTCCATTTAAATATGATCCTTCGGCAATATTACAATCGATGTTTATGGCGTTTACTTTAATAATTTCCGCTGGAAAATCTGAAATGTGCTCCTTAAGACCTTCTAATTCCTTATTTTTAAAACCTAATATTTTTCCTATAGTTCCATCACGAAACGAGATAGGAATATCTGTTTTAATATGTGTTCGTAAAGTATTATTATTGGCATAAATATGAAGAAAAGTACGATTGTCCAAAAATTTTTGAATAAAATTATTTACATCATCTATTTCATAACTACCTGGTGGTATTCTTATTTCTTTATTTGAGTCATAAATGAAAAGATTATTAGTCTCATCAATATTTGGAATAGCATTAAAAGTTTCAAAATTTACAAGTCCAATGGAATATTCAAAATTTTCATCTAAATATATTGGAGGATGAATATTAACAGAAAGCGTGGGGGAATTACCACTAATGACAAAACTGTACGACATATCTCTTTAAAAATTTTTAACAAAATGAATTAATATTGTTTTTCAACCATTATTATAAAGAAATTTAAGACAGAGCTCACCACAATTTGTTTTGTTAATTGATTGATAATGATCGTAGTTATATTTCACAATATTTTTCTTTTTATCGCTGAAAAAATATTTTGTTAATTCGGTAGATGGTCGCAAATTGCCATAACTATCAAAATATAAAATATTTTTCCCTTTTTTTATGTATGCAGTCCAATGAGTTCCATCACCACTATTCTTATCGAGATTAACAATACCACTTTCATTTTTATTAATTTTTTTTGGTAATTTATCTCTCATGAATATACCTCGAAAGTTGGGAATTTTAAGTAGATTAATATATTTACTTAAATCATAATTTGTAAGTGGTTTTCGAGGTATTTGTTTTAACAGTTTTTTGAATAAGGTTTCAGATATAATCCACATCCAGTTTTATATGGTTTTAAATAAAGACCACTTCCTTGTTTTCCTACTGCTATAGATTCCATCATTTTATTATGTCTTTTGGACTCTTCTAATTTTTCTTTAGCAGCTTTTGCATCGTTGACAGCTTTCGCAATACCTGCTGCTCCTCCTCCAAGAGCACCTAAAGCGGACAAACCAGCAAATAAAGGAATAAGAGGTAGAAATCCACCAGTTTTTGGAATTGGTATGATTCTATTTTTTGGTGATAATATTCTACTATCTCCGATAGATCTAAGTGCGGTTTGAATAATATCAGTCAAACTTTTAAATTGTTTTCCGTTTAGTGCTTGTCTTGCTTTTGAAATAGCTTGAGATAAAGTTATTCCTCGTCCTAGACGAGTTTTTCGACTTCTGTTTTTCCTTCTTTTTTTTAATCCCATACCAAATTTTCTTTTAATTTTCATTGCACCTCTTATTCCAAGTGCAGCAGTTTTTTCTCCAAAAGTGGCGTCTTTTGCTCTGAACCTTTCGGCAGCTTTGTCACCTAATAATTTATCAGCAGCGTGTCGGCTTTTTATATCATTTGATTGTGCATAGGCAATATCATGCTCTTTACAAGCTTCATCCAATAAGTTTATGCCTTTATCGCCTCTAGCTAGTCTCTTTTCTAGTTTGGTTCCAGGTCCACAAAAATTATACCCAGGTAGATGTAATTCAAAAGGTAACTTATTTATTAGAGTATTAATTAAACCACTACCTCTTTTTCTGACTCTTCTTTTATAAATGGATTGTTGCTTATATGAGATTGGCATTATATAATTGAAATCTTGGAACAAACTGACTAGTTTTAAATTAGAACTTACCCTTTATACATCCTCTTATATATGAAAATTGTCAAACAACCTTATTCAATTATTATTAAAGACCATGAGACTTCAAGAAATAATTTTAGAAAACATGGAAAATTGTTTGAAGGCTCTAGTAAAAGGGGGTTAATTATTGGTCCATCAGGGTGTGGTAAAACTAATATCATTATAAGTTTAATTGAAGATCCCAATGGTTTACGGTTTGAAAATTTATATATTTATTCAAAGTCTCTATATCAACCAAAATATGAATATTTGAGATTACTTTTTAAACCATTGAGAGAAATTGGATATTATGAATCCGAAAATGAAGAAAATATTGTTTCTCCACAAGAAATAAAACCAAATTCCATAATTATATTTGATGATATAGTGTGTTGCAATCAGAATGTTGTAAAAGATTATTTTTGTTTCGGAAGACATAAAAATACTGATTGTTTTTATTTGTGTCAAACGTATTCTTCGATTCCAAAACAATTAATTCGTGACAATGCGAATTTGATTGTTATATTTCAACAAGACAAAACGAACTTAAAACATATTTATGATGATCATGTTAATATTGATATGTCATTTAATCAATTTAATGAGTTATGTTTGATGTGTTGGAAAGATAAATTTGGATTTTTGGTAATAGACAAGGATTCGAATTTAAAATCCGGTCGATATCGAAAAGGATTTGATTCATATATTTTCTTATAAAAATAAAAGTTTTGTGAAAAATTTAACTAATCATGAATGAACGCTTAGCAAGAGAGCTTGTTAAGTCAAGGAAAGCTGTTAAACAAAAATATCAAAGTTTAAAAAATGCTGAATTTGAAGCACAATCCAAATTGGAGGAAACCTATAAACCAATAACTCAACCCCTACAACAATTAATTTCAACAATTGGTAAAATTGAATCGGCTGAGGTAAAGGAAGAGCTACAAACACCCATTAAAAAAAATTATGAAACACCAGAAAAAAGATTGTTTCCAACACTAACACCAAGAAAAAAACTACAGTATGGAACATCAACACCAGAAAAAAGAAAGACAGGGAAAACTCCAATTCTTCCTACAGAAATACCAACAATTATTGATTGGGAAACCAGTATAGCTTCACATAGTCAGATGCCATCTTTACAACAAACAAGTGTCATAGCAGAAACCACCCCTTCTTCAATTTCACAATCTACGGTAGGAAATCTTTCGGATATATTAGAACAAACACGCCAAACAATTCAAACATTTGTCAGTACACCTTTATATCAAGAATATTTATCAGGATTTCATGAATTACCTCGTCAATATATTGACGGAGGGGTAAAAGATGTGGAACATAAGTTTGATCACCTCTATGGAATAGTACATGATTTTGAAACTGAGAAATTCTTTTTGGGTTTAACACAAAGACCTATAGAAATTATCGGTAAAAACATAAAAGTTGAAGGTATAACTTATACAGGTACACCAGGTTTATATGAATTATTATTTAAAAAGGAACCAGTAGGTTATAAAAAACAAGATTTGGAAAATTATATGGATATTTTAAAGAGAACCAATGCATACCGTAGAAATTATGATCCAAATGAGCAGGTACAGGGAAATGGATCACAAAAATATATTTCTATAATAGGGCCTTATTTACAAAATAAAGGAATTACAAAAACTAAAACCATAAATCCCGAAACGCATAATATAGTTCAAGGATTTTTTGACAGACGAAAAGCTCCATACAGGGAAACTCGAATATCTTCGAAAAGAACAGGATCCGGAATAACTTTAAAAGTTAATAAACCTTATACCGATTACGTATATTGGGATAACGTAAATGAACTTGTTGATAGACTTCGACTGTTGGTAGCATCTATGATGGCTGGGAATACAGGACATAACAACGAAATTATTTCTATTATTGAAGAATTGAAAGAAGCCAATATAATTGTATAAAAGAAAGTAGTAAATATTGTTACATAACATTGTTAAAATGACCATTGATAAATTTGGACGTCATATTTCTAAAAAGTATACAGTAGATATACCTACAATAGAAAATAAAATACTAGCCAATGTTGAAAATGAAATATTAAAAAATTTTAAAAGTGATGATATTGTTCAAAGATTTGAACCTGTGTTAAAAAATGATATTGTAAATTTAAAAAAGAGAGTTAGTGAAAATGATGAAAATGTGGAATCTATTTCGAAAAAAATTAAGTTATTTGAAGAAAATGTGTCAAACTATGATAACAGGATATTAAATATAAAAAATATTGTCAAAGACAATGATGAACTATTAAAAAGTTTTTCTCAAAAAACATCGAAGTGTGAAGATGATTTTAAAACAATAAAACAGAAATATGATGAAGTAAAGAGTTTTGAAAATAACATAAAAAATGAAATAACATTGGTTAAATCAAAAATAAATGATACTTCTGCAATAGAAAATGTTAAACAAATTATTATAAAAGATATGGTATCAAAGTTCCAAGAATTTACGAACAAACTTAATAATAGGGTTTCTGAAGAAATAGGTAATTTTCAAAACGTTCATGATGGTATGAATAAAAACACACAACAAATAGAGAGAGCTATGAATACACACTTTATAATCCATAAAAAAGATAGCGATAATATTAATGAAATAAATCAGAAAATTAATTCAATTGAAAATAATGCTGAAATAATTCTATTAAACTTGAAAAATTTGGAAAAGAAATTAAACACAGATTTACAAAATGTAGATGAAAAAATTGAAAATAAATTTAAAAATGAAATTTTAAAAAATAGTGAACAAATCATGGAGATAATCTCACAATTAAACAATCTAAAAACAGAATTAAAAACCACTGTTGACGATGAATATTTTCAAAAGATGTTGAATAAAAGATTAGAAAAAGAATTAGAATCTTTAGCAGAACTAATACAAGCTATGATTAACACCTCTATCCATGATTTAAAAAAAGGACTTGCACAACACAGTTCAAAAATTGAAGAAATTTCAACAAAGTTAAATGATTATGAAAAATCTTTGAACGATGTAAGAATTGAAATTGAAAAAGCGATTTTAGATATAAAGAAAATAGAAAAAAAATTGGTAGAAATAAAATTAAATTTAACAAATGTAGAATTTCAATTAGGAAAAGATATAAAAAATCTAGAAAATAAATTGGTAAAAGAAATAAAATCACTAAACGAATTAGTTCAAAGAGCAGCCGAAGTTTCTAGAAAAGAGTTTAATGACACAATGGCATATGCTAGAGAAGAATTAAACGCAACAGTAAGAGAAATGAGAAACGAAAGTATAAAATCACTTGTTGTTTTTGAAACTAAAATTAATGTAAGAATTACCAACATTGAAGATGAAATCAAAAAAGTCAAAGATTCGAATAATGCATCTTTTAAAAATTTGGAATATAAAATCGAAGATGAAATCAAAAAAGTCAAAGATTCGAATAATGCATCTTTTAAAACTTTGGAATATAAAATCGAAGATTTGCTAAAAAAAGATAACAAACAAATAAAATAAGTTATTTAAAGAAGGTATTAAGAAATTTTATTCTAGTACTATGAGTAAAAATATTAAAGAAACAGTTGTAGATGAATTACATAAACCGGCAAGAAGAAGATATAGAAGAAGACGAACTATTGTTAAAAGCCTTAATGACTTATGGCAAGCTGATTTGGTAGAGATGCAACCCTATTCCAAATTTAATAAAGGTTATAGATATATTTTGGTGGTGATAAATGCATTCTCAAAGTATGTTTGGACTCAACCACTTAAAAGTAAAAAAGGAAAAGATGTAACTGAAGCTATGAAAAAAATTTTAGAAAAAACAAGTAAACCGCAAAATTTGCAGACAGATTTAGGAAAAGAATTTTTCAATAAAGATTTTAAAGATCTTATGAATTATTACAAAATTAATCATTATAATACTTACTCTAATCTCAAAGCGAGTATTGTAGAACGCGTAAATCGAACTTTAAAAAATATAATGTGGAAATATTTTAGTAATAGAGGGAATTACCAATGGTACTCTATTTTACCCACTATTATTGAAAAATATAATAATAGTATTCATAGAACTACCGGATATAGACCTGTTGAGGTTAATAAAAAAAATGAGAAAACTATACTGCAAAATTCTTTTACTTTTAAAAAAACATTTGATTTAAAGCGCACTAAATTTAAAGAAAATGATTTTGTTAGAATTTCCAAACAAAGAGAAGCTTTTGAAAAAGGATATACTCCAAATTGGTCAACTGAAATTTTTCAAATTAGAAAGGTTCAGTTAACAAATCCACCCACCTATTTATTAAAAGATAGTAAAAATGAATATATTGAAGGAGGTTTCTACCAAGAAGAGTTACAAAAAGTTAAACATCCAGATGTGTTTTTGGTTGAAAAAATTTTAAGGAAGAAAGGGAACCAAGTTTTTGTTAAATGGTTAGGATTCGATAAATCACATAATTCATGGATTCTTAAAAAAGATGTATTGTAATTAATTTTAAGTAATATTGTATATCAAATTTTTAAATAAAATACCTATTTATATAACATATTTTTTATTTACGATAATCCTTTTTACAACAAATACTAACAATATAATTTTTAAGATGTTTACAACTGAGATTAACAATATAAATTTATATTTTTACATTAAATCTTTCAATATATATTTTTTTTCTATGATCTACATCAAAAATACTTTTAAGAATACTTTCACATTGTTCAACTCGTTTTTCAAATCTTAGTCTGTCAAGATAAAATTTCTGATATTCACTTTTTCGAGCTTGTCTAAATGCAAAGTCCCATGTCACTAATATATAAACTTTATTATTGTTCTCACTGATTGTCACTGATTTCTTCATATTTCTATTGTAATGCACCGGATTTTCTTAACTTGTTTTCTAATTCCTGTTTATGTAGAGATAACATTTCTAAAACAGTTCCGACATTTTCACTGTTTAAATTCTGACATGGATCCAAAACACTATAAATATGAGACAACACATCTCCTGACTGATAATTATAGTGATGAAACAAATTAAAATATTTGGAAAATTCTTGCTTTTTAATTATATGAATTCTGTAGTCAACAAGTTCATCGATTTCAACTAATTTATCTATTGATTCTTTTCCCAGAATCACATAATGTTCATCCTTTTGAATTCTGATAACAGGAGAATGATTTATTTTTTCAAAAAACACTGTGATTTTTTCAATTTTTAGTGGGTATGCATATGCTTGAGCAGAATAAAAATAATTCACCAACACTCCTTGATTTTTTTGAAGTTCTTTCCATTCTTCTTCATTCAAGTAAATGTGAAATCCATTTCGACCTCCAATTAGAACTTTTGGTGTAAAATCATTTATACCAATTCCAACACAAACAAATTTTGATAAGGAATTGTTAAGATAGTAGATTTTTGAATTTAATAATTTTTCATTACACTGACTAATTTTATCATTGGTTTCACTAGAACTGGATTTATATCCATTAAAATTGCTACTATTAAACATGATGTCTTGATGCTAACTGAAAACTAAAATACTGAGTCTGAATATATCTTATCCACCCCACTCCTCTATAAATTTCAAGGTCAAGCAAGTTTATTAAATTTTTATGACCTATCTTGATAAAACAAAATTGTCAAGAACGACAAAAGTGAAAAACTACCTATTGATAAAATTATATTGAAGATAAATAGAATTAAACAGTTTTTACCTTCCTCATCATTTTTAATATGATCACAGCTAGAAATCGTAAATGGTTTTTTATTTTTTTCAATCCAGTTAGTGTCAAAAATTGTATTATTTGGATAATGAAAGTAAATTTTGAAAAAATTACTATTAGATTGACTATTATTCATATTATATGCGAAAGCAGTTGAATAATTATTAATATTCATAGCTTTCATATAATTACATATTTCAGGTTTAATAGTAGAGGTTTCGTTTTCAAAACACACCATTCCATGTAAAACCCTTGGAGGATAAAGTACATATAAAGTATTATTTAAAATTGAATGTAAAACAATGTAGTTGATAAGGGATGCCATTAAAACACTTTTCAATTTTAAATGTCTATTAACAAAACAATAAGAGATTGAAATAAGACTGAACAGTTTTAATTAATTTTCTACAATATATAGACATTTTTTTTTTCAAAATATTAAATAATTTGTTTACAAATTAGAGATACAAACATGGTTATTAAAACTATTAAAAAATGAAAGATGTTGACATATTTTCTTTCACTTTAAGGACATTAAATAATTTGTTTACAAATTAGAGATACAAACATAGTTATTAAAACTAATAAAAAAATGAAAGATGTTGACATATTTTCTTTCACTTTAAGGACAACAGGTTCACATTTTTTATTTTTTTCACCTAACCACAAACACTCGATTAAGTCACAGTTCTTCCAGTGACGATAATGTTCCTCAATTGGACAATCATCAATTTTCCAGGCAAATATTTCTGCACCACAGTAAAAACATTTACAAACATCATGAATAGCTAAATAATAAAACCCTGATTGGGCTAACACTTTAGGATTTAATTTTCCATTCCAGAATTTAAATGAGGAAAGTCTTTTTTCATATGTTCTATATAATTTGTTATCAATTTCTTTTTCAAAAGATTCTAAACACATATTTATTCTAGACGGTGGTATATTTTATACTGATATAATTTTAAAATTTACCATGTTCTTAAATACTTCAAATTTAGCCTTGAAGAGTAAAACTTTTAATCTTAAAAGAATTTTTTATAATTCATTTTCATGGTCTATTAACCACTGAAAAAATGGAATATCTTGGTGACCCCACGCTAATGTATCATAACTATTGGGAATTTTAAATCTTTTATCATCATTAGAAGTGAGAGCTAATTTGTTAACTAATTCTGTATAAATATTGTGAAGTCGAGATCTAAACAAATACATTGTACAGAAAGCTTTTGAATTTTGTTCTACAACATCTTTATAATGTGTTAATTCTAATTGTTTTTTAATGCTACTTTTCTTTATCCCCTTAGCTTTTTTAAGCAACCCATTTTCTGACTTAACACAATAAGCTTTGGCCCCTGTGCCATAAAAGCTTTCTATTGGTTCACCAGCATATTCATCCTTAAACTTTCCAACAACAGATTCAGTTATTGGTATTTCATGAATATTATTAACATCATAATTTGAAGTATCGAATTTATCAATATTAACCCTAATGTCTTCATAAACATTACTTGTCTCAATTTCCAAAATAAAGGAATCTGTATCTGTGTACAGAAGTTTAATATTATTCTTATATAAAGGTTTTAAAAACCCATAAAAAAAGTCATACATCACCGTTTTTGATATATCTAAAATACTAAAGCCTACATAGACAGGTTTATCATATTGCACTAACACTTTACGCATTTGCACAGCTACTAAATTCTCTGAAAATATTGTTACATCTTTAAAGGATGGTTTAGCAATTAAATTTTCTGCCCCATCTTTTCTATGATTTTTTGCCCATTGTGTAACCAATCGTATATCTGTCCTTTTATCCACATTTTCCATTGTTTTTCCGTAGATGCTATTATTTGCCAATTTATAAGAATTTTTCTGAAATTGATTTTTAGATTGATTTCTTAAATTTGTATTTAGATCAATAAATTTTTTTAACCATTGAGATTGTGTAAACTCTACAACCCGATGAATTTTAGTTAGTTTAATTCCATATTGAATACATTGTTTTAATAAAGTATAGTGAATTACATATTTTTCTTTATTTTTTAAATTTGGAATTAATTTAAAAGTTTTAGAATTTTGAGGCTTATAATTTTCTGGACAGAATGGAAATTCATTATGTAAATTGTGTAAATTTTCAGGATATTCTAAATCAACCTCTAGCACATAACCCTTGTCATTAGTCTCAGATATATTCATTATATCTAAATTTTGAATTTGTTGATTTGATAACCAAACAAAATCTTTTTCGGGCAGATATTGAGACATCGCATATCCGTAAAGATTAGTTGCATCAAAATACATAATATATTTAGATGGTTGTAATGGATCATAATTTGAAAGAAATAAATTGTTTGCTATAGATTTCCTACATACACAGGTACTGATTCCTCCTCTTACACTACCTTTAAAAAAATGTAACATATCTGGGTCTGTTATTAACTCCAATTCGACTCCAGTATATCTTAAACAAGCGTCAAAACTTAAACCTGGAAAAGTATAATAATGTGCAGGATCAAGTTTGTAAGTTTCCATACACGTTTTTCTAAAATTTTGAAAAACATCTGCCAAAAGTAATACATCAGATTTAAGATATAAATCGGAATATTCACCGATTGTTTTACATTCAAATAAATTCCAAACATTTTTAGCCCTCTCATATTCTTCATCAGTAATGTGTTCATCCGTGAGGTCATTATAAAAATTTTTTTTATTGGGTAACTCCGTTTCATTTAATTTGTCGATATTATCAATATATTTATAAGGGAAAACGCCTTTTTGACGGATATACTTAAATTTTTCCTTTTCATTAAAATATTTGAACACTTCTTTGCATTGTTCATCATTAAGGATGGAAGCTAAATTTGACAAAGAATATGGTAGGAACTGAAATGAATCAATAAACTTAAGATATAGAAATTTTGACTTGGTGAAACCAGTCTTTTTATCTAAATATTGATCTACTTCAATAGATTTTTGAAATGAAATGTATTTCTCTTTATTCTGGGCTATGACAAATAATTGTTCATGATTTGGACATAAATTTTTTATAAACAGATGAGAATCATAATTACGCAAATTGTGTAAAACTACTGGAATGGAATTAGATAATTTATAATTTAAGTTGCATATAGAGTGTGACGGACCTCTATAGGAACCTGTTAAATGACAATGATCAGCAACCTTATCCGAAATTATAGGTTTATCACATATATGACAATCATTCGTATATTCAAAATGTAATTGTTCCAACACATTTAATTTTTTCATTGGTATTAACTTTTTCATATATTTATTGTAAATATTAAGAACGTCTCTTTCTAAGTAAGTTATAAAAATTTGTGCACAATTGGGACCCATATAATTTTGAAATTTGGAAATTGAATCATCAAATGAACACTTTATATAATAAGCAAACGAATATGGAATATGTTGACATTTTTTTTCAGTATATGGAGAACTTGGATCTACATCATTAATTTCATTATTTAAAGGCTTAAGAATGCATTCAAAATCTGCATATATAACAAATGGAACTTCAATTTGTTTCTGTATATTCTGAAATTTTAAAATATTTTCGGGAATAATATTTCCAAATCTATCTATTTTGGTTTCAGTTGAAGGTAGATTTATTCTTACAAAATCGCAATCATATGTGTTATGCCTGACTAATAATTCTTCAGTAGTAAAATATTGTAAACAACCGTCGCATAAAAATTTTTTCCCATGATGTTTAGATAATTGTTTTGAAATTAATCTAGATAAATCCGAAATATAACAGTAATGGAAATTTCCATTATCATCTCCAATTAATAATAAATTAAGGTGACGTTCTCGCTTATTTTTTGTATAATGTAAAGGTCCTATAATTTCGAATTGAGTTTTTAAATTATTCTTGATTTTTTCTAATCCATAAACATTAACCGAAATATTGTTTAAATTTTCAAATTTACTTATGTCTTTTAAAGTTAAAGGAAAATTGATACCTTTAAAGTTTAAAATAGTGGTGAAATGTGGATACGACTCCACCTTTTCAATTGGTCCGTTAGGTGAATGAAGAGCTGCAACCACAGACCAGGCGAAACAACATTCATCATTGTTTTGAACGTTGACTACAGCATTTTTCAACTTGATCTCTGACGGTAGCGGTATATATGAAGAAGCTTTTAAGGGGTTGTACTTGTTGATGTTAAGCTCAACGTGTAATATTTTTATTAAAATCCATCCTGAAATTAAAGAAGAATAATTAACAACAAATTTATTTTTGGTTTAAGTTTAGTTACTAAATATTTAATAAAAAATAATTTACCCGAATCTTTTTCTGCCAGTTCATCAGCTTTCCGGTCAATAATTTTAATAATATCTTCTAGTTCTTGCGTTAATTCTGAACTATTACATAAAATCCGAAATGGGGTATTGAAAGACTTAACTTCATGACTTTCATTGGAAGGATTTAAGTAAAGACCAAATAACTCCATGTTGAGTTTGATGCAGGTGTGTCTTTGGATTTCATAATTGATTACCTCAATTATTTTTTGTTGTATTTCGGAGAAAAAATCATAAATGTTGATTTGGTATTGAGTCGATGATATTTTATATGAAATGATTCTTTCCTTAAATGCCGATTTTATTACAGACACATTTTCATCCCTAACCACCATTGAATTGGTTTTGTGTTTATTTGTTCTCAAATGACAGAACCATAATGACTTTTTTATAAATATTTTGCAGAATTGACAATATCTTCTTTCACCTAAAATTTAATAACTTCTTTATTAAATTTGCCTCTAATTCATCAAATTAATAACTAATTATTAAATTGAAACAAAATTTCTATTTAAAATTAAACTTACAGCTTTTCTTCTTCTGTTCTAACTGGGGGCCATTGTTAGAGTGAATTATCTTCTTGTGGCGATTCAAATTGTCTTTTCGAGTAAAAATTTTGAAGCACTCTTCACATTTAAAATCCATTTTTCTAAAACGAATCTCTTATTGTGAAGCCCAAGTCGATTTTAACACACTGAAGGTGACACGGTCAGGTATGAATTTAAATGGTGGAAAAGAAGTAGGAGGGGAGTTAAGGAATGGGATGGAAAAAGCTAAGAGTAGCTTTATAAAGTTCTATCGCCCTTTCCCACATCTTCCTTTTCTCCTCAGCTGTTTTATTAGGATCGCAATTTAAAATAGAATCCAAAACAAATCCTAATGATCTTTGATAAGACAAATGTTTATTTTTAATTTTGAAATTTGATTTTGAATGAAAGCTTAGTTTCGGATAATCGTTTTCGAAGGGGATTGACACTTCCGTTTGTGTTAAAACAGAATTTTGAACTGTCTCTGTTTGTGTAGAAACAGAATTTAAAATTTCATCGAAATCTGGTGGCGAGTTTTCAAAAATTATTGGAGAATTTGGAAAATTTAATTCACAGTAGGTATTTTGGCCGCACGGAATTGAATTTTGACTAAAATTTTCATTTTTTTCAGATGGTTCACTTATTATTGGAAGAATTTCTTGGGAACCACCACCACTAGTAAACGATGCTCCCAAATCTTCACTACAATCTGAAATTTTGTAACTATCCCGTGAACCATCCTCCTCCCCCAAAACATCAACCCCCATATTTCCACTACTAGTCGATTCCGAAATTTTATTTTTTTTTTGATTAGTTGAAATTTTGAACAGAGATAGAGGAGAAAATGAAGAATTACCCGGTATTCCTCCAGAATTGTTTTCACTTTCAAAATTTCTAGTTTTCAACATTCCAAAAAAATTTTGTGATTTATTTGAACTCGAATCATTGTCACTGTCACTGTCACTTTTACTCTGATAATTTGTTAAATTTTTATTAATTTTGGGAATCCCCATTAGCTTTTTAAAATTGTCGATATTATCTAAATCTTGAGTTAATATGTCGGGAGTATTTGTAATGGGAGTGTCCGTTGTTACATCTAAATCTTGAGTTAAAAAATTTGGGGTTTCCGGCGTTAAAATATTATTAAAATCTAAATTTTGTGATAAAATTGAATTTTGAAAGTCAAAATCTGTCTCCGAAATATTCTCTAGTTCAGGCAAATATTCCAAATTTTCTAAAAATTTTATGTTCGTTTCTGAACAACTTTGGAGTAATTTGTTTTCTAAATTTTTTTCTTGCATCGTATTAATCATCGCGTTAAAATTTTGGGTTCTCTGACTTAAATTTTGGTTGTCACTTTCATTTTCATTATTCAAAAAAGCAGGCTGAATTATTATATTTGAAATTATATTAATTTTGTTCACCACTCCTAACTGTTCAGTGGAAGTTGAGGCAAAAGGAAAAGACATACCTTTAAAATTTGAGTACACTTGACAGCAACAAACTAAAACACACTAAAACAAACTAAAAGAAACTAAAATTGGAGACTTTAAATTTAAAGCGTGGTAAACTCGACTTAAGCTTGCTATAAACTGATCCTCGACCGTTTTATATGAAAGCAGGCCACGGTTTGTCCTCGTACGTATAGTGACCTCAATAAAGGTCAATGACCTCAATTCTGCGCGTCACACCCCACGGAGCCCCCCTTCCCCCTCCCCCCTTCCCCCGCAAAATTTTTTCCCCGCCCCCTTCCCCCGCAAAGCCTCCTTCCCCTTTCCTCCCTTCCCCCCGCTGAGCCCCCCAGCTGAGTCCCTCTGCTGAGCTGCTTAGGGAGTTACGTCCCCTATAAGTCTCAGTGAGACGTCCTAAAATGTGCTGTAATTATAAAAACTCGAGAGGTTTGCGGGCGTATAAAACACAAAATTCTCTTCGGAGCATCTTACCTTAGGGTCCCCTATAACTCTCAGTGAGACGTCCTAAAATGTGCTGTAACTATAAAAACTCGAGAGGTTTGCGGGCCTATAAAAAACACAAGGTTTTTTCGGGGCATCTCGACTGGGGAGGGGTCCAGGGGGCGGGGGGCCGAAGGCCCCCCGCTCCCTGGAAGGCAGTGCGCGCGGCCGAAGGCCGCGCGCCCCCCCCCCCCCCCCCCCCCCGCCCCTCCCCCTTCGGGGGGCGGGGCGGGGGCGGGGGGGGTATAGGAGGAGTATAGGGGCGGTATGAGGGGCCCTCTCCGCGATTTAAAAATCGAAATTTTACCTTGACCTACTTTCATAAAATGACTGTTTTGCGAGGTGACTTTTTCATTTTTGGTTCATCACCAGTGCTGTCTTCCTAAATTTTAATTTTTATTATTTAATTTAATTATCAATATGTTCAGGAACAGAAATTATGAAATTCAGGTTATGGATGGTAATAGACTTGTAATAAGAAGGAGAGTCAACGTTCCTCCTCCGGTACAAGTACCAACCATAACCTCCTCGACAAATCCAGAGGAAAATGAGGATCCTCAAGTGGAACCTCAGATAAATCCGCCAGTCCAGTGTGACGAAGTCGATTCCACTACAAAGTAAGTAGCTTATATTAAATTTATTATTAGTCTTCCTAATATCAAAATACTAATTGATTTTTTTTTTTCAGTTGACAGATACAAACAATAGACCAAGTTTAGGGACAGTGTTAAGTGAAACTATTTTTAGGTTAAGTTAAAGTGTTTAAGTGATAGTGAATAGTAACGGAGACGATTTAAGGTAATGTAAATTTTATTTAATTGATCTAATTATAAAGGAGTATGAAGATAACTGTACCTAAATTTCCTATAATATTTTTCTTTCATATTTATAAACTTATTAATTTTAGATTTAAAACTCTCTAAAATAAGAAAGGATTAAGAATTTTTGAACAGGGTGGTTAATTTAAAATATTTTTTCAATCTATTATGAATAATCAAAACTCTTGTATTTAGTTGTTATGTTTGTTCGTTATTCTTATAAATAAAACATTTTTTTTCGAAATTGTTCAATTCTTTATTCCAATAAGATAAGAATAAATGGATAAATTAAATACAAACAATAATAATTTTAAAATAATAAAAATTAAATAATAATACATTTTAAAATAAATATTCTAGGATTATAATTTCTTCATTTTCACATTTATGAAGTGGTTTGCAATACATAAATATTAAATAATACATTCTAATCTAAATATTCTAGGACTACAGTTTCTTCATTTTCACATTTAATTACACATAGTTCATTGCGACAGATTGGACATGTTTTATTAATTAACATCCACATTCCTAAACAAGGGATGCAAAATCTGTGATTACAAGGTTCTGGTGATATCATTTTATTAGATAATATATCTTCAAGACATATAGGACATTCTTCGGTTTTATTTTCAATTATTTCATTAACAACTTTTTTTTTTACCCTTCGTGACTTCCTACCGTTTTTATATATTGGTTTTTTACCAGGCATTATATTGGCACCACTGGAACATTTGCGTCCCAATCTAAATCAATATTTTTAACACTACTATTGCAAATTAAACAAACTTTGGGGGTAATAATTTGATACAACTGTCTTGAACACATATCGCAATGTAAATCATTGCTTAAGCGTTTTAATTTTCTCTTATTATGAGTATTTACATGTCTATGAGCCCCTTCCCTTTGATAAAATTGTATAATTTGATAGCATGCGTGACAAAGAGTTTTTTCTTGATTTTCCGTCACTACAAACACTACGATATAACTCTGAGTAATACAGAACACAACTTCTTTGGGATCAGTGTACTTATGTTTCACTAAACAAAATTTAGCACTAGCACTGTCTTCTTCATTATCTTCTTCAATATCGGAGTCACCAGAGTCAGCTTCAATTTGTTCGAAATTATTTATATCGTAGTTTAAACAATTTCTGAAGTTCTTCTGAAATTTTTCTTCGTTAAGATGTGTATTGTAATCCAATACTCCAATTAATTCATCTAGATCTGGATCTTCTTCTTCAATATTATTATCCATAAATTTTTGAATGAATTTTTTAATATTTACTTTGTAATATTTACTATTAAATATAAAATTATTTACTTATTATTTACTTATTATTTGTTGGTATTTAATTTATCATCTTTTGTTGCTCCACGTATCTATTTTATAAATTTACTGAAGTGAAAATTCATTGGTGGTAGGACTTTATATCGACTTCATGGTCAAATAAGGTTATCCACCTCAAGGTCAAACATAAGGTTAGATCTCCTACCATGATCGGATTCGATGAAAGGTTAGCCATGTTGTTAACTTTAAGATTAAACTCAAGGTGATGTATACGAGGCTTTTTGAAAAGTATAATGAGAGAACAAAAGAGGAGGAGGATGAAAAGTGTTGATGATACGAGGTTTTTTAATAAGTATAATGAGAGATTTGAAAAGTATAATGAGAGAAGAAAAGAGGAGGAGGAGGATGAAAAGTGTTGATGATTTACTCTTCTTACTCCTCCTCCTCCTCCTCTTTCCTTCTCTCATATATCCACTACTCATATATATTTAGTAGTTTTAGAGTTATAATAAAAAAAAAAATAAATTTTTAGAGAAATTTGGAAAAGTCTGTTTTTTTTAATCGTAAGCATTAGTTATCATTTAGTAATCTATATAAATATATATATATATATATATATATATATATATATATATATATATATATATATATATATATAAATAAGTAGATAAGTTTTTGTCCGTGTAATTTAAAATAAAATAAAATATTGGCGAAGCAGACGTGAAAATTTGTCAATCTACATGATTCTCGTGTTAAAAAGTGCGGAGCACTCCAAAATATGGAAAAACTCCGGGTCCGACAGATGGCGACAGCGCTGTTTCGTCCTAATATGGGACTCGTCAGGCCACCGCAGTCGGTACAAACCATCATCTCGCCTTTGCATCGTATAAAGCTGAATTTATAATCAAAACACAGCAGATAAGATGACAAAGGCGACATCTCGATGGTCCACTTGATAATACAAGAACCACACAGATTAACAAAGTTTGTATATGTACAAAAACGGTTGGATCCAGCTTTTACGGCAATCTATTACACCGAAGAAGCCCCAGGTATAAAACTATCAAACGGCGTCAAAAAGGAAAACGATAGAAGTTAAAACACATTTTAAAGAATAATGCGTTAAGATGCACTTGTTTACATCGCATAAAATTATCTGTGTCGTTTTTTGTTGCATGTGAGCAAAATGACAAAAGGTGTAGCGTCTCTTCACTACGAAAAAGAAAACTTACTTCATCCAGTCATTGATTCCCTCTATACATAAAATTAAACAAAAACAAATAATTTTAATACACTTCCGTTTGTATTATCCATTCTAGCAAAACCAAGCTTTAAACGCCTATACATTACAACGTTTCCCCTTCGAATTGCCGGAAATCTGAATAAGTTCCCTTATCTGGCCCAATTCTCGAAATCCAATTTTCTTTAGCTCCATTACTCCAATTCAAAACAAATGTATGTAGATTAATTTAAGTAAATTTTGACTACCTGATGTCTGCGTTATTTGTTTCCATCTTGGGATAGTCCTCCCCGTACTCGGGGAAGATCTCCCGTTTCCTTTTAGCTGTTCCCGATAGAAGCTATGGGAGTTCATTAGTTAACGGCAAATAGGCCGCTTTCGGGAAATCTTAATGCATTTACTTCAGAAGATAACTGTATTTGGCGCTTATTGAATAAAATGTGAAACGCTTCTTGACTTTAAGCTATAGAAATTTACTTATACTAAATTAAGTGGTAATCGCAAGACGTCGGTTATAAAGAAATAAGTATTTAGGACTTGTTTTACTTTTTATTTATCTTTCGAAACATTTCACAATATTTTCTAAATTTAATACAAATAGGCAGGAAAGGCTGAATAGAATAAATACTGGAACACATTTTTTTGGATTGGAGCAGTGTATCTCTGAAAGAACTAATTTAAAAAAAAACAATAATAATTCACATTATACCGTTTTTCTCCCTCAAATCCCACTGTGATTTTTCCTTCATAACAACTGTCTATACAGTGGGTCCTTTAAAGTCCGAATCATATGAGATTGTTTTTATTAATAGCTTTATTCGAAATTTGATCTTGGCAACAATTTCTGCTTCAATCGAGATGAAAATGAATTAAAAAAAAATTTATAAAAAAAATTTAACCGACTTCTAAAAGTGCGCTAAAAAGTGAAAAATAACTGTAATTTTTTATATGAAATTGAAATGTTTGAAGTCGGCGCCAAACTAATACTTGACAAAATGTGATTTACATATTTGTAATTGCTTTCTTATCATAATTTGTATGTATTAGTAGTTGTTTGTTTCATTTAGAAACAATTTATAGCTATTTCTCACTTTTTAGCGCAGTTTTAGAAGTCGGTTCAATTTTTAGTTTTAAATTCACTTTTACATCCACAAACTATTTGAACTAAGTCCTAATCGAGATTATTGTACCTCACAATGATTCCAAGGTGGCAAAAAAGTACCCATTGTATCCAAAGTTTTAAATCACCTTAAAACATACTTTGATTCTTAGAGTTCTCCAAATACCAGTGAAATTGTGTCAAACAAATATTTGGTCTGTCATAGTAAATCCATTATCTTAAATTAATTTCAGATCGGTAATATAGGCCTCTAAACCTTCCAATATCGATATTTAAAGAACTTGATGCGTAAATTGCGTAGCTTGGTATATTTTATACTGCATATCAAGTTTTTATATGCCCAAGAAATAATGAAAACTTATCAGTCCTTCATATTGTGTATTATCAACCTAATAGTTGTAAAAAATTAACTGCATATTCGTAATACACGACTTTGAAAACCTCTTAATACCAAATCTAAAAAAATGCGAATAAGGTAAAATTTTCAACCCACCATATTGGATCCACCATATTGTATTTCAAAAAAATAATTTTAAAGTTTTAATCTAATCTAAATCTAAATGCTTCAAAGCCCCCTAGTACCAATATTGGATGAAATCTAGAAATTTAAAATTTTTAGACCATCATACTGGCATCTGACATATTAGATTGTCTTAAAATAATTTTATATTCACTATTTACATCTTCAAAAAAATTCAGTCCCACCTTTGAACATAAATAAAAAATATTAAATTTTTAGTCCATTATATTGGATTGAATTCTAAAAAAATACTTTTAAATTCATAATTTACACCCTCAAGGACCAACTTTATTAATTTTTGAGAAAATCGAAAGATATAAAACTTTTATGACGCCATATTGAATCCGCCAGATTGAGTTTATAAAAAAAAATTTAATTAGTAACTAACACTAACAAAAATCCCCCAATACCGATTTTAAACAAAATTGAGAGATGTAGAATCTTTAATCCGCCATATTTAATTTTTTTTTAATAATTTCAGATTCGTAATGTGCGATCCCAAAAACTCTCCCAAAAATTTTGAAAAAATCAGACAAAATAAATTTTTTGTCCGCCATATTGGATACGCCATATTGAATTTTTTAAAAATAATTTCATATTCTTTATGTGCTATAGCGAAAACTCCCCCATACCAATTTTGGAGAAAATCGGACAAAATTGATTTTTTCATCCGCCATATTGAATCCGTCATATTGTCACGCCCAATTTTGAGGTGTGACTAGAGACCTTCAGAGATTACACTCTAAATGAACTCTTTAACTTTGGATAAAATAGTTTATTCAAAATAAGCGATAATAAACATTTTGGACTGAACATCACTGTAATTTAATTGAACTGATTAAACCGATTGACCCGATTCAACCGATTGACTAGATTGAACCCTGTCCCAAACATGTCCGTCCTTTTTATCCTGTTTTGTTATTTTTCATCGAGTCAACGAATCGCCTTCTTAGAACCTCGGTTCATCATGACTCGGAAATTGACCTTCATGACTTGTGAAGTTACACGATCGATGACCAGTAAATAAACATAACACTTCATAATGGGTAGGTTATAAAACTATAAAAGGCAACGCGATTGTTATTGTTTTAATTAAAAGATTAGTAAAATTGGGAAATGCCAATTTATGAAATATGTTTTTATGTTTTTCCCCATGTGACAATATCGAATTTTTTTATAATTATTTTAGATTAGTTATGTGCCACTCCGAAAATTATCCCGTAACAATTTTAGAGAAAATCGGACAAAATTAATTTTTGTGACAGACATATTGTAAACGCCCTCCTGGATTTTACTGCACCAATTTCATCCAAAAACTTATGGGACCACCGCAGCAACTTCCTGAATATAAGGTAAAAAATTTCATTTCAATCAGTGCACGCCATTCCGGAGAACATACATAAAAAAAATACATAGTCGACGAATTAAGAACCTCTTTCTTTTAGAAGTAGGTGAAAAATACCTTAATATATTCTTTAAAATGAACAACCTATTAAGCGCTCATATAAAAAACAATAAAGATAAAAATAAGAAGAAAAATTCTTCAGGAGTGTACAAAATTAATTGTGATAACTTAGAATTCATTATGATATTCATAAATTATTTGAACTAAGTACTAATCGAGATTAGTGTACCTCGCACTGACTCCAAACTGGCAAAAAAGTACCCATTTTATCCAAAGTTGTAAATCACCCTAAAATGAACCACTAAAAATCCTTTAGTTCTTAGAGTTTTCCAAATACCAATCAAATTGGGTCAAACGAATATTTAGTCTGTCATAGAGAATCCACTATCTTAAATTTCAAATTAATTTTAGATTGGTAAAATAGGCCTCAAAACCTTCCAATATCGATATTTAAAGAAAATAAATTAATTTTTTATCCACCATATTGGATTCGCCATATTGAATTTTTTAAAAATAACTTTAGATTCGTCATGTGTGACCCCGAAAACTCTCCCGTACCAATTTTGGTGAAAATCGGACAAAATTGATTTTTTTTGTCCGCCTTATTGAATCCGCCATATTGAGTTTTTTAAAAATAATTTCAGATTCTTTATGTGAGGCTTCGAAAACTTCCCCATACCAATTTTGGAGAAAATAGGACAAAATTGATTTTTTCGTCCGCCATATTTTATCCGCCATATTGAATTTTTTAAAAATTATTTTAGATTCGTCATATACGACTCCGAAAACTCCCTCGTACCAATTTTGGAGAAAATCGGACAAAAACGATATTTTTTTCGGCCATATTGGATCCGCCAAATTGAAATTTTTAAAAATTATTTTAGATTCGTCATATGCGACCCCGAAAACTTCCCCGTACCAATTTTGGAGAAAATCGGACAAAATTAATTTTTTTGTCGGCCATATTGGATCCGCCATATTGAATTTTTTAAAAATTATTTTAGATTCGTCATATGCGACTCCGAAAACTCCCCTCTACCAATTTTGGAGAAAATCGGACAAAATTGATTTTTCCGTTCGTCATATTGGATCCGCCATATTGGATTTTTTTAAAATTATTTTAGATTTGTCATATGCGACCCCGGAAACTCCCTCTTACCAATTTTGGTGAAAATCGGGCAAAATTGATTTTTTTGTCCGCCATATTGGATCCGCCATATTGAATTTTTAAAAAAAATTATCAGATTCGTTATGTGCAACCTCGAAAACTCCCTCATACCAATTTCGGAGAAAATCGGACAAAATTAAATTTTTTTGTCCCCCATATTGGATCCGCCATTTTGAATTTTTTAAAAATAATTTCAGTTTCGTTGGGTACAACTCCGAAAATTCCTCGGTACTAATTTTGGAGAAAATCGGACAAAATTAATTTTTTTGGCCGCCATATTGTAAGCGTTATCTTGGATTTTACTGCACCAATTTTATCTAAAAAAAAATATGGGACTACCGCAGCAACTTCCTTTACATAACGCAAAAAATTTCATTCAAATCGGTGCAGCCGTTCCGGAGTAATTGGTGTACATACATAAAAAAATAAATAAATAAATAGTCGACGAATTGAGAACCTCCTTCTTTTAGAAATAGGTTAACAAGAAAATGAAAGTCTAACAGATATCGTCGCAGTAAACATCGTTGTCTATTACCTTCAAATAAACACAATAATTACAATATGTTATATTAATTTAAATTTCTAATGGTAATATTTTATTAGACTTAAGGTAAATTTTACGAAGAAGGAAAACAATAATTTTTACTGCATTTTCAAATAAAATGACTCTTATTACTTCCGCTGCACCAAAATCTATATAAAATCTAATATCTTTTTACCTCGTAAATAATTTTCAACCCGCACGAAACGTTTAACCAGAAAATAAAATAAACATTTATTTTTCCCGAATATTTCAATTTTATCCAACTGAATAGCAAAGTTTTTGCCAGCTTTTCCAGTTACGTTGCTTGATAGTCTATGCAAACTGTTCAGATATCGTCGAAAAATCTTTACCCGATATACGCTAGTGCTGGAGGAATATTCTAAATACAGGTAAAAATATTTTAGTCCCTATTTATTTTTCTGAATGAACGGGAGGTATTCTTGGTTGAAATTTGTCTGTGAAAATGTAAAAAATTCCACTAATTAATAAAAATTAACAGCTGCTGAATTTAAGGCACTTAACAAATATTCAGATCAAAATACAAAAAAAAAAACCTGAGGCGTCCAACTAAATACAATTGGCGCTTGGGGGGACCCTTCTGGTTCCAAGACTGTTAACCTTTAGATTAGAAGTTTTATATGATAAAGAAAAGTACTGTTAATATTAAGGTAGTCAAAATTGGGGCAAAATAGTTTTAAAATAATTATTTATATAAATATGTTCTTTTCCGGTAGAATAAAGAATATATGGCATTCTTCTTTTCCTGAAAGAATTATTGAAAATTATGATTGATCTAAAAATTTTGCTTTGTTGTCTAGAAAAGGTGGCAGAGAGAGTTTTGAAAAATTGTGATTAAGTATCTTAAAAATAGACGAAATAAAATTTTTATAAAAAAAATTGAACCGACTTCTAAAACTGCGCTAAAAAGTGAATAATAACCATAAATTTTTATATGAAATTGCACTTTTTGAAGTCGGCGCCAAACTAATACCTGACAAAATGTGATTTGCATAAACAGATTAAAAATACTTTATTTGTAATTGCTTTTTTTACCATAATTTGTATATATTAATAGTTATTTATTTCGTGTTCAAATAATTTGGCGCCGACTTCAAAAAGTTCAATTTCATATAAAAATTTATGGTTATTTTTCACTTTTTAGCGCACTTTTAGAAGTCGGTTCAATTTTTTTATAAAAATTTTATTTTTCTATTTTTAGTTTTAGAATTCGTTATGATATTCATAAATTATTTGAACTAAGTACTAATCAAGATTAGTGTACCTCACAATGACTCAAAGGTGGCAAAAAAGTACCCATTTTATCCAAAGTTGTAAATCACCCTAAAATGAATCACTAAAAATTCTTTAGTTCTTAGAGTTTTCCAAATACCAATCAAATTGGGTCAAACGAATACTTAGTCTGTCATAGAAAATCCAATATCTTAAATTTCAAATTAATTTTTGATTGGTAATATAGGTCCCAAACCCTTCAAATATCGATATTTAAAGAAAATAAATTAATTTTTTATCCTCCATATTGGATACGCCATATTGAATTTTTTTAAAATAATTTTAGATTCGTCATGTGTGATCCCGAAAACTCTCCCGTACCAATTTTGGTGAAAATCGGACAAAAATGATTTTTTTGTCGGCCATATTGAATCCGCCAAATTGAATTTTTTAAAAATTATTTTAGATTCGTTATATGAGACCCCGAAAACTCCCCCGTACCAATTTTAGAGAAAATCGGACAAAATTGATTTTTTCGTCCGCCATATTGGATCCGCCATATTGAATTTTTTAAAAATTGTTTTAGATTCGTCATATGCGATCCCGTAAACTTCCTCTTACCAATTTTGGTAAAAATCGGACAAAATTGATTTTTTCGTCCGCCATATTGGATCCGCCATACTGAATTTTTTAAAAATAATATCAGATTCGTTATGTGCAACCTCGAGAACTCCTTCATACCAATTTCGGAGAAAATCGGACTGAATTAAAAATTTTTGTCCACCATATTGGATCCGCCATTTTGAATTTTTTTTAAATAATTTCAAATTCGTTGTGTACAACCCCGAAAATTTCCCCATACCAATTTTGGAGAAAATCGGACAAAATTAATTTTTTTGGCCGCCATATTGTAAGCGCCATGTTGGATTTTAGTGCACCAATTTCATTTTAAAAACTATGGGACCACCGCAGCAACTTCGTGAACATAACGTAAAAAATTTCATTCAATTCGGTGCCGCCGTTCCGTAGTAATCGATGTACATATATAAAAAAATAGATAGTCGACGAATTGAGCACTTCCTTCTTTTATTTAGAAGTCGGTTAAAAATAAATATCAACTTATTTGTTGGCTACCACAGATTACTTAAATTTTACCATTTGAATTTAGCATTTTACAGAAGTTATATTAAACAATATTGGACTTAGATTTCCCTAGAGATTTCCTGGCTAGAATAATAAAATAAATTTACTTTTATGGTTTTACTTTTAAAGTTATATTCTAAAAATAATTCTATTTTATTTAGACGATAAAAGTCCTTTTTAACCGACTTCTAAAAGAAGGAGGTACACAATGCGTCGACTATGTATTTTTTTATGTATGTACACCGATTACTCCGGAACGGCTGCACCGATTTGAATGAAATTTTTTACGTTATGTTCAGGAAGTTGCTGCGGTGGTCTCATATTTTTTTAGATGAAATTGGTGCAGTAAAATCCAAGATGGCGCTGATAATAAGGCGGCCAAAAAAATTAATTTTCTAAGATTTTCTCCAAAATTGGTATGGAGGAATTTTCAGGGCTGTACCCAGCGAATCTGAAATTATTTATAAAAAATTCAAAATGGCGGATCAAATATAGCGGAAAAAAATTAAATTTTGTCCGATTTTCTCCAAAATTGGTATGGGGGAGTTTTCAAGGTTGTACATAACGAATTTAAAACATTTTTAAAAAATTCAATATGGCGGACAAAAAATCGATTTTGTCCGATTTTCTCCAAAATTGGTACGAGAGATCTTTTGGGGTCGCACATGACGAATCTAAAATAATTTTTAAAAAATTCAATATGGCGGATCCAATATGGTGGACGAAAAAATCCATTTTGTTCGATTTTCTCCAAAATTGGTATGAAGGAGTTTTCGAGGCCTCACATAACGAATCTGCAATTATTTTTAGGAAATTCAATATGGCGGATCTAATATGGCGGACAAAAAATCAATTTTGTCTGATTTTCACCAAAATTGGTACGGGAGAGTTTTTGGGGTCACACATGACGAATCTAAAATTATTTTTTAAAAATTCAATGTTGCCTATCCATTATGACGGATAAAAAATTAATTTTGTCCGATTTTTTTAAAAATTGATATGATTCCATTACGAATTTGATATTATTTAAAAAAAAATAAATATGGCGGATCTGAGATGGAGCATTAAAGATTTTACATCTCTCGATTTTGTTTGAAGTCAATATTGGGGGATTTTTGTTAGTGTTAATTATGAAATTAAAATATTTTTTGAAAAACTCAATCTGGCTGATTCAATATGGTGTCCTAAAAATTTTACATTTTTCGACTTTCTCCAAAACTGATATAGAGGGTTCTTGAGGGTGTAAATTATGTATTTAATAGTATTTTTTTCTGGATTCAATATGGCGAACGCAATGTAGCTAACTAAATGTGGAACTGAATCGTTTTTGATGATGTAAATACCGAATATAAAATTATTTTAAGAAAATTTGATATGTTAGATGCAATATGACCGTTTAGAAATTTTAAATTTCTGGATTTCATCTAAAATTGGTACTAGGGGGCTTTGAAGGGTCTACATTTAGATTACATTAAGACGTTAAAATAATTTTTTTGAAATTCAATATGGAGGATCCAATATGGTGGGTTGAAAATTTTACCTTATTCCCATTTTTTCAGATTTGGTATTAGGGGATTAGGGGGTGGTGTATTACGAATATGAAGTTAATTTTTTACAACTATTAGGGTGATAAGATACAATATGAGGGACTAAGAATTTTACATTTTCCAGTTTTATCTAAAATTGATATTGCGGAGTTCTTGGGGCGTATACAAATTCAATATGCAATATAAAATATATCGGGCTAAGAAATTTACGTCTCAGATTTTTTAAATATCGATATTAGAATGTTTTGGGGCCTATATTACCAATCTAAAATTAATTTGAAATTTAAGATAGTGGATTTACTATGACAGACTAAATATTTGTTTGATAAAATTTCATTGGTATTTGGAGAACTCTAAGAATCAAAAATTTTTTAGTGGTTCATTTTAGGGTAGTTTACAATTATGGAAAAAATGGGTACCACCTTGGAGTCATTGCGAGGTATACTAATCTCAATTAGCACTTAGTTCAAGTAATTTATGAATATCATAATGAATTCGATACTAAAAATCGAAAAATAAAATTTTTATAACAAAATTGAATCGACTTCTAAAAGTGCGCTAAAAAGTGGAAAATAACTAGAAATTTTTATATGAAATTGAAATTTTTGAAATCGGCGCCAAATTATATCTAAATTAAATAAATAACTACTAATATATACAAATTATGGTAAGAAAGTAAATACAAAAAAAGCATTTTTAATCTGTTTATGTGAATCGCATTTTGTCAGGTACTAGTTTGGCGCCGACTTCAAAAATTTCAATTTCATATAAAAATTTCTAGTTATTTTCCACTTCTTACAGCACTTTTAGAAGTCGGTTCAATTTTTTTAAAGAAATTTTATTAGTTTCGATTCTTAGTGGAACTTTTAGTGTAATTGTAAAATCTGTTTCCCGGGAGTAAGAGTAAAAAAAAAACAAATATCCTAAAAAAGCAAATGTGTTAAAATAAGACCTAGTTTGTGACTGTTTGGCAAGAAAATTTACTGAGATCTCATGTGGAGAGAAGTCTATAGAACTCTTATCATTAATCTTGATATTTTCGTCAAAAATTTCTGAACAAAATGTGACAATTACTATAACCATTACCACTATTTCAACCGTGATTTTCGTTTCACACTAGTTTCGATCCTTTAATGGTCTCATTAGATACCACCTAGAAATTTGGCACTAAAAATAACGTTTATACCTTATTTACAATAATTTTGGACTATTTGTATATTTACCTACATAAAATTAATATTTTAAATTTGTGGAGAAATTATTTAATATAATAATTAAACTCCCTTTAATAATACTTACACAATATTTAATTAAACAATGTTAGTGAAGCAACTCTAAAATAATTTAATTTTACAGATTCATGTAAAAAGAAAATTGTGAAATTTATTAATTCCATTGACCTGAAATAATCCCTTCCACTTGAGGATTTGAATATCGAACTCAGCAGTATTTTTATATTAAATAACACATGAGTAATTATGTATAACGAAAATGACAAAGGAAATTAAACCTTACAGACTAATAATTTAAATCTACAGAATACAAACTTTTTTACAGTACAAACATTAACTTTTCTGGCTAATTAATATTTTTTCTTAAACCAATCTTCAACAACTATAGTATTAATTTAGTTTATTTTATAACTAAAACAAGTTTAATTATGTTTTCTACACTAAGACAAACACTTCGCTGTTCTATATTTGATTTCACAGTTTTGTGGGTGATATGTTACTCTAAGTTCTTTTTTCGTATCTACCTCAGCAAATTTAGAATATACAGAGTGTGCCATCTTTTATGTCGGTATGTAAACATTGAATAATTTTGAAAAAACTGATTTCTATATATGAGGTATTTTTATTAAATTTGGCCCTTTACAATTTATTTTGACTAGTTTTTGAATGGCCACCTTTATTTGCCAAAACAAAATGTGTTCTTTTTGCTGCATTTTCCATGACGTTTTCGAGCATCTCGGGTGGTATAGCGATGATTTCGACACGAATATTTGCCTTGAGCTCTTCAATGGTCTGAGGCTTGCTAGCATTCACTTTGTTTTTTAAATAACCCCACAAAAAAAAATCCGGAGCGGTCAAATCTGGAAATCTGGGTGGCCAGTCAATGTCGCCTCTTTTTGACATCAGACGTCCAGGGAATTTCCGTTGCAGAAACTGGATTTTTTGATTTGCAGTATGGCATGGCGCACTGTCTTATTGAAACCAGTAACCATCAAGACCTTTTTCACGCATTTGTTGGCAGACAGCATCCACCGATATCGATTTCCATTTTCTTTGAGAAAAAGAGCCCAATGATGGTTTTGGCGCAAACGCCGGCCCAAACAGTCACTTTTCGGTCATGTAATGGCGTTTCGTGGATCGCATGTAGACTTTTCGCCCACCAAATGCGGCAATTTTGCTTATTAAAGCTGCCAGATAGTGTGAAATGGGTCTCGTCGGCCATCAAAATTTGCTTCCAAAAATTAGGTTCAGTGTCAACTATTCGAGCGACTGTTTGGCCGTATTTCAAGCGATGTGGATGGTTTGTCGGCACTATTCTTTGTGTTAACTGCACTTTATACGGAAACAAATGCAAATCATCCTCCAAAATGCACCGCAAAGTGGTTCCACTGCCGCCAAAATGCTGAGCGCGGTGACGATACGACACTTTTAGGTTCTGGGCAACGCTCTCCCTGACTGCTTCAACCAGTTCATTGGAACGTCTTGGTCGTTGATGTACGGTATGTTGACGATCTCCTACTGCCCCGTACTCAACAAAATTCGTAACCAAACGACGGATAGTGTTGTCAGACGGTGCCTGTTGGCCACGATATTTTCGACGCTATGCACGTTGAATTAACACAACCGAACGACTATTTTCAATGTACATTGTCACTATTTCGGCGCGTTGTTTCGGTGTAAAGCGAATCATGATTAAATTTGTACTGAACTGACGTTTCAAAAACACATTTAACCAACTCAATCGGTTGGTAAATGTCAAAGTTATTCAATGTTTACATACCGACAGAATATTATTTAACATGTCTTTGAATACTAAAACTTTTCCAAAAAAATGGAAAGAAGTCAAGATTTGCCCAGGGTTTAAAAAAGGTGATTCAGCGAATATCCAGAATTATAGACCAATAGCTATTTTATCATGTCCAGCAAAAATTTTTGAGTCGATTATATACAAGCACATTTATGCTTATGTTCGTAACAAAATAACTGATAGACAACATGGATTTCTTAAAAATAAATCAACTTCTACTAATTTATGTAATATTACTCAATATATAGCGGATAATCTGGATAAGAAATTCCAAATAGATGTTGTATACACAGATTTTACAAAGGCTTTTGACAAGATCCCACACAGTATTTTTTTGGATAAGTTGGATATAGAATTGGCTTTGACAGCAATTTACATCAGTTTTTCTAATCTTATTTAAAGCACAGACAGCAAAAAATTTTTGTTAGAGGATATAGGTCAAATTATTTTATTGTAACATCATCTGTCCCGCAAGGATCCAATCTGGGACCACTATTGTTTCTTTTATTTATCATTAATCTAACTAGAGAGATTAATAATTCAAATTTTTTATCGTTTGCTGATGACTTAAAATCATACAAAAAAATTGAAAATATACAAGACTGTGAAAACCTTCAGGATGATTTGAACAGGATTTATCGTTGGTCACTAAAATATGGTCTACACTTTAATATTCACAAATGTAATGTAATCAGCTTCACAAGAAAAAAAAATAAAATTGATTATGATTATAGAATTAATGGAGAATTTCTGTCTCGAGTTGGTGAGATGCGGGATCTTGGTGTTGTTTTTGATTCACAACTTAATTTTAAAACGCATATCATTGAAATTGTTAACAAAGCATATAAAATGCATGGATTTATAATAAGAAACTGCAAGAACTTTAATAATTTAAAATGTATTTCAACGCTATATGATTCCTATGTTAGAACCACCCTAGAATATTGTTCTATTATATGGAACCCCCATTGCTTTAATAATAAACATGCCATAGAAAAAGTTCAAAATAAACTATTAAGATACATGTATTACAAGCAAACTGGCACATATCAGCTACACGTTGCAAAATTCGATATTATGAAAACATACAACTTAAAGACATTAGAAAGACGCCGAACTATGGCATGTTTATTATTCTTGCATAAAATTATTAACAGTAATATTGACGACCCTGATTTGCTTGTACCGGCTTACTCAACAAGATATCCTGTGGTTTTGTATGTGGATAGAGCACGTACTAACTATTATTTAAATTATCCTATTATAAATATGTGTAAATTATATAATGAAATAAGGCAACAATGTGATATATTCAGTATAAGTCTCAATAGTTTTAAAAATTTGCTCAAAAAAATATTGTAATTTTTCTTTATTTTTTCTGTAATTTGTTGTTGTTATGTGCTTGTATTAAGTGATTTTGTAAAACCTTCCTACTCTGTAATTGGACATATGTCTGTAGAGTTTGTAAATAAATAAATAAAAGATGGCTCACCCTGTACTTTTTGGTTCGACTACCCTGAAATGTCCAATAAATCGATTCTGTACTTTATTTTTTAGTTTCAACATTTAAATTCTGAATAAATTGAAAATAAATTAAATTTATTTGTTCATCATCCAGCCTGCTGAGTCCACTGCTGAATATAGGCCTTCCCTAAACGTATCCATTCATCTCTATCTTGGGCAATTCTGATCCAGTGCCCTGATACTCGTTTGATGTCGTCACTCCAGCGTGTTGGTGGTCTACCTCTGCTTCGCGTGTCTGCACGAGGTCTCCAGTTTAGCAACCTGATTGTCCATCTATCGTCTCTGAATCTCGCAACGTGACCTGCCCATTTCCATTTGAGTGTTGTGATCCGCTGAATTATATCTTCAACTTTAGTTCTTCGTCGGATTTCTGTATTTCTCACACGATCTCGCAAACCAATACCAAGCATAGCTCTTTCCATTTTTCGTTGTGCGACTCTTAGTTTGAGCGTAGTGTTCTTGGTCAATGTAAGTGTTTCTGCTCCATACGTCATGACTGGCAGTACGCATTGATCGTAGACCTGACTTTTCAAACTTACTGGAAGGTTTGTGTTAAAAATATCTCTCAACCTTCCATATGCCGCCCATCCCAAACCGATTCTTCGTTGAAGCTCGTGTGTCTGGTTGTCTCGATTGATTCGTATTTCGTGGCCCAGATACTTATATACGCTGACTTCCTCTATGACGTTATTGTCCAACTTTATGGATCCTCCAAGCACTAAGTTTGTCATAAGTTTTGTTTTCTGTTTGTTTATACGGAGGCCAACTTTTTCAGTTGTCTCTCTTAGTTGTTGCGTCATCAGTGCAGCATCTGTTAGATTGTCTGTTATAAGGACTATATCATCAGCAAATCGCAAGTTGTTCAACCGTTTTCCGTCAATATCAACACCCATGTTGTCCCAATCCAGTGTTTTAAAGGCATATTCCAAAGTGGTAGTGAATAATTTGGGAGACATCGTATCGCCCTGTCTAACCCCCTAAATTTATTTTTTGGTTCCAATTAAAACAGAAATCAACAATACTTGAGTCAATTCCTTATGTAGTTAGAGCAACTTTGATGGGAATAATATTCAAAAGACGCCCATCAAAAATGGATAATGCTGGAATCTACGAACATATCAAAAATATTAAAGACTAATGATGGACTAGCAGACTAAAAACTAAGTAAAATAAGGACGATAATATGAATTTTCAATTTAGACTACATACTAGTTCGAAAATTACCTATTTAGTTAATTAAATTTCACACCAAAAATGAGTTTAACAACTAAAATACATATAAATTTATTTTCTAGTAAAACACTTTTAATTAAGTCCCTTGAACTAATACAAACGCTTTGTTCTGCTACATTTGCTCTAACAATTTCGTTAGTTAAAAGGAAAATATATAGAGTTGTAAAACGTTTGTACGTCTGATGCTGGACTTGTTTGTTTTGTTTAACATTAGAGAAGTTTGGAGTTAAGCTACTTATGAATTCGAGATAATTTTATATTTAATACAAAAAGCTCTATTCTCAGATAAATTTTTGTATAATTATATTAATCAATAGTTAAGGAGCCCAGTGGGTTTTCGTAGGACTTAAAGAGAAATGGTACCACCAAAATTGTTTAAATATATTTTGGCCCCCTGATTATGGATATCGAAGGTGGTTTCCCGAAAAATTCTCAGGTGATTGTTTTTTGTAAAATAAATAATATTTTCGTATTCCTCGGTCGGTTTTGAGCAAAAAAGTCCAGGATTTTTTCGTCAGATGCATAGTTTTTGAGATAAAAATAGTTTAACATTTGAAAAAGGACATTTTTTGCCACTTTTCAACATGAATAATTTTATTAAATAGATATTTCCAAATTTTATGCTTAGCGATGCGAAATGTAAGGTCTTTATCACTTAAAAACCCCAAGGACAAAACTAAGTTAGAGAATCCAGGGGTCTACAGTATATCCTGCAGGTCCTGCCACAAATCATATATAGGACAGACAAACAGAAGAATATCAGCTAGATTCGAAGAACACAAGCTATCTACTAAGAACAAACAAACCACGTCGGCACTATTTCAACACCATATCCAAACAGGACATAAAGTTGATTTTGAGTCATGAAAAGAAATTGCCAATGTTAGTAACCTCAGAACAAGACTTTTTCGCGAAGCAATAGAAATCGAAAAAAGTGGCAAAGTAAACAAAAAAGACGACGCACTAAATTTGCCAGTCACATGGAAATCCATCATCAAACGAACAGAAAACACTGCATCAACATCGGTAAAACAAATACAACCGGCAACGTCGGCAAGTACACGCGGCACGAAGGAGGAGTCACCTCCGAATAATCTTCGGTACAACCTACGACCAGGAACGATCATGAACGATCACAAAAAGTATTAAAAGCTTGCGCAATCTAAGGAACCTCAGTTCACTTTCCAAACTTCGATCATTAAGCATTGAAAATGCCAAGTGCGACCTTGGCGAAACGTCTGCAAGATCCTTCAACAGGAAACAATGACGAATGGTTCCGGCCCATCAGGTTGCGGAAGACGAACACGTCCGACGCGCACACGGACCGACAGCACCGGAGTCGCAGGCGTCAGTTCGCTCGTAGACGCCATACAGTGAGCTTTGAAAATGGTGAATGATATTTCACCGAAACGTCAGCTGCCTTACAATCCTGAGAGGGACTCAGCACATACACGGGATGCCCGACCTTCGATTACATATATATATATATATATATATATATATATATATATATATATATATATAGGGTGTCCCACCGAGAAACGATTCGATCTATATAGGAAAGTTTTTAAAATTTGACAGTATACTAATATCGATGAGGGCAACCTGACTAAAGTATTTTCAAGATGGTGGCACGTCCGGTTATACCAGAAGTAGATCGCGACTGCTTATTTGAAATAGAACACCCTACATATTATTGCATTTTTGAATTTTGCGCAAGATTGTAGGCATATCTTTTGTATCATGTCCTATACCAAAATATAAACATTTTTGACATAGTTAAGTTTTTATGTAAAAAATTACGCTAGCACGCCCAAAAATAATTACCAGTTTTTCCTTTTTTATTTAATTTCGGTTGGATTCCTGGTTGAAAAGGGTTTGCTTTATTAGATTTTTATAATATTCTGATAACCAATAACAAATAAACATACATCATCCCATTTCCAACATCAGCTTGAGGCAGACGTTATAAATAATTTTGACATCTGCTAGGAACAAGAAAAGTTAATCCGTGAGTTTATTGAAATTCAAATAAACAGCACCTTGAATAAGAAAGACGATGCACTTAAGCTACCTTTGAACTAGAAAAGCGTCTTCACGTGACCAACTCACAACTCAAGGATGTGGTCCCATAATTATTATTGATCCGGTAACCTGAGTCATGATGTCTTAAACTAAAGCACATAATAAATCAGGTTGATAACTAATCATTGTAGTTTAAACAAATACCTAGACGCAATGAGCTATTACAACAGACAAACTAGTGATCATACTTCTAAACCTGATTTAGTATATTCTTCTTCTTCTTCTTCAAGTGCCATATCAGGTTCCCCTGACATTGGCAATTACATTGGCAAGTCTGTCGCGGTCCTGCGCCAGCTGGAACAGTTCCCCCGCGCTACGTATACCTGCCCATTCACGAATATTCCTCAACCATTAAGCCTGTCTCCTTCCTACCCCTCTACGTCCCTCTACCTTACCCATCATGATTAGCTGAAGAATTTTATATCGCTCCCCTCTGAATACATGTCCAAGATATGAGATTGTTCTACACTTCACAGTGTTTAATAGTAGACGACTTGTGTCGGCCCTATTGTGTACCATTTCGTTGGTCTACCTAGCTGTCCAAGGTATTCTCAGCATTCGCCGGTGTAACCACATTTCGAGAGCCTCCAACCGATTAATCGTGACAGCCTTAATTGTCCAGATCCCTGACCCATATAGTAACACTGGCCAGACGTATGATCTTATCTCTGTCGTAGTTTTAGGTTGAGGTTATCATTGCAGAAAAGTGGTTTCATTTTTTGAAAAGTTGCTCTAGCAGTCTCTATTCTACACCTTATCTCTTTATCTGGGTTTAGATTTTCGGTGATATAACATCCAAGATATTTAAAATGAGTCACCCTGTCTATACTTTTTCCTTCTATTTGTATTGAAGCGTTAAGATGAGGTTGTCTACTAAAGACCATAAATTTTGTCTTTTTGATATTTATGTTGAGCCCCATTTCTTGACCCTCAGTGTTAACACAGTTTAATAGATGTTGCAGGTCTTGTAGTTTGTCGCTTTGGATAACAGTGTCGTCAGCATATCGTATTGTATTTATATATTCTCCATTGATTTGTACTCCCATTCGTTGTCCTTGAGTAGCCCGTTTAAAGATTTTTTTCTGAATATATATTAAAAAGCAGTGGAGATAGTATGCAGCCCTGTCTGACGCCTCGCAGAATTTTATTTTCTTCTGTGAGTTTTCCATTTAACCTTACTGTTGCTTTCTGCCGCCAATATAGATTTTTACTAATTCTTACGTCTCTGCTGTCTACCCCTACGTTATTTAAAATGTTTATGAGTTTTCTGTGCTGTACTCTGTCGAAGGCCTTCTCGTAATCGACAAAACATACAAATACATCCTTGTGTTAGTCCCGGCATTTTTGCAGAAGTATATTTAGAGCGAATAAAGCCTTTTTAGTACCTAGGGTGTTTCTAAATCTGCTTCGCATTTAGATCTTATCCTGCTGTGGATGATTCTGAGAAAGACCTTCCAAGTGTGGCTCATTAGACTTATTAGTCTGTACTCACTGCATCACTTTGCTCGCTGTTTTTTTGGGATTGGGACGAATACAGACCTCAGCCAATCTTCCGGTATATCTCCAGTCGCGTAAATGGTATGAAACAGTTTGACAAAGATTCCTATATTTTCCTCATGGATCATTTGTAACAGCTCGGTTGGGACATTATCAGGCCCGATGGCTTTCTTGGTTTTTGCAGATCTTATGGCAGATAAAACTTCACTGTTTAGAATTTCCAGTGCCATGTCTATATTAGCATCGATATTAGCGAGATCATCGGAGTTGTGTTCATTCGGTCTAACATCATCAAATAATTCCTTCACATATTTAACCTATGTTTCAAAAATTTCTTTTTCGTCCAAGATAATTTTACCATCAGGGTCCACAAGGGTATTAGTGGTATTCTTATTATATAGACCTGCTATTTCTCTGACCTTTTTGTACATGTTGAATGTGTCATGTTTCCTTTCTAGATCTTCCATTACGATACACTTGTCTCTCATCCAGTTCTCTTTGGCTATCCGAATTTTCTGTTTAATTTCTCTTTGTCTTCTTTTATATTCCACTCGATTTGTTTTCGACTGTCTCCTTTGTTCCATGAGGTCCAATATTTCTGCTGTCATCCATTTCTGTTTTTTCGGTTTGTTCTTCCGTACAGTATTTTCAGTTATTAGTTTGATGGTTAGTTCCTTAAACGATTTCCAAATTTCTTCTACGTTGTCGTCAGTTCTTGTGTTCTTTATGTAGTTGTTCAGATCCTTTGTAAGCAGTTCTTTATCGGTTTCCGCTATCTCCGCTATTAGTATATTCACATATCTTCAATTCAACATGTAACACAATGAGCCTTCAGACTACAGTGTGGAGGGATATCAGTTTTAACATGTTATGTCATTTAATCAATAAAATAGTACAGCCGGTGGTACCATAGGTGTTTTAAAAATTTTAGTTTCACTACTTTCCAAACCACATTATCTCTAAAGATGTTAATAAAAAAAATGTCTTAAGTATCAAAACCTAAAAACGAAAAATCCAATTAAAACTTAATTAGTTCCCTGGCGAAATCCGAGCCCGTTTTTAATTTTTATTTTGTTTTCCACTTACCTTCTTCTAAGGTCTATTAATTTTTCTCTATTTCCTCGAAATTCCCCTTGTTATCCATCAATAGCTAAAGCTACTAAATAAGCAGCTGCTGATGCATTTACCCTCCGGCGTATTGGCGGATTTTCCGATATTCCAGAAAGCTATCAAATTGAAAGAGTAGAAGTTTTTTTTGATTAAAACTAATTCTTATTTATAGGTTTGGTGGGATAAGTTAAATGCAAGCTTTCATGAAGTAAAGTGAACTTAAAGATTTTATGTTTCAGGTCGATTTTGTCCTTTTGGTTCTTCGAAATTAACATATTGTTTAATTTATTTATTTATTTATTTATTTATTTATTTAAACCCATTTCACAGTTCAAAAAACCAATTAACAAATGGGTACAACAGAAAAAAAAAACTTAAATATTTACAATGCCAAAACAAGCATACACAAATTGCTAGAAACAAAACTACCAAATATTACATACTTAATTTTTTTTTATTTGTGCCATTCTGCAGCTAAATATGTCAAATTTATTTTGATTCTGGTTGTATTTCTACACATCCTATATAAAGAAGAGTAGTTACACACATTTGTACGAGGTGTAGGACAATAGAATGTGGCAGATTGACGAGCTGAAGTCCGAGGTATAAGAAAACTTATTTTTTCCAGTATATCACTACATTCCACTCTGTTATGCAAAACCTTATAAAGAAATTTGAGGTCTGTGACGATACGTCTATGTTCTAGAGAACAAAAAGAGTGCCGCTTAAATAAGATTTCATGCCGAAACCCTGTTTCAGGATAATGTCCATCAATCCGAAAGCTTAGGTATTTCAAGAAACGCCGCTGAACTCTCTCAAGGTCATTAAAATGGTTTTGATAATAAGGAGACCATATTATGGAAGCATATTCCAATTTAGATCTTACAAAAGCGTAATAAAGTAAAATGAGCGTACTTTGATTCGAAAATGTTTTTGAGTTTCTAATAATGAAGCCTAATGATTTAAAACACACCTGTATAAGATCATTTATATGAGGAACAAATGAAAGTCTGCTATCAAATGTCACACCCAGATCTCTAAAGCATTATACTCGTGGAACACTTGTTCCATTAATTTTATAATCATACACCAACACATTTTTCTTTAATGTGAAAGTCATGACTTTGCATTTACCAACGTTTAGAGGCAGTCTGTTTTTGCTACACCAATCGGTGACGGTATTTATTGCGATTTGTAGTCTTTGACAATCAGCATCGTTTTTTACAGAAGTAAAATTTTTAGCATCATCCGCATACAGTAGCATTGTACAGTCACCCACAATTCCATTAATAAATATATTAAACAATAAAGGATCGAGTATTGACCCTTGAGGAACTCCCGAAGTCACACACAGGGGTTCCGAGGACTGACCACAGCACTCTACTATTTGCTGTCTATCGCAGAGATATGATTTAAAAAATAGAATTAATTTTTGCGAAAGTCCAAAACAATGCAGTTTACCAAGCAGAATGCCGTGATCAAGCCTATCAAACGCCTTTAAAATGTCTGTGTATATTGTGTCTACTTGACCTCACTTGTCCAAGACATTATTCACAAACTGAGTAAAGCAGAAAAGATTGGACGCTGTGGACCTACCCTTCATAAAGGCATGTTGGAAACCACTAAATAGGTGTTTTAGCTTGAAAAATAGATGTTCATGCAGAAACATTTCAAAACATTTAGAAAAATTATTTATTATACAGACTGGTCTGCAGTTTTCTATATTTTGTTTGATCCTTTTTTAAACACTGGAGAAACTCTGGAAATTTTCCATTTATCAGGAAACTGAATTATTTAGGCAGAGATTAAAGATAATGGAAAGAGGTTTTGCTAATACGCATGCACAGTCACGCAGGAAAAAGGGTGGAATTTTATCCGGACCTACGGTTACCTTTGGTTTCATTTCTTTTAAGCAAGATAGTACTTCATTTTCACTAACCTTACAAATTTGAATAGTTTGAGTGACAGAACTTTGAATATCTTTATTAAAAGCATTGCTCGATGAAATATATGAAGATTTAAAAAAGTCAGCAAATGCATTTGCAATATCTGCATGGTTTCTATAAGTATTTTCCCCACAAATCATATTTTCAGGTAATTCTTTATTATTTCTTTTACTATTTGTAAATTGCCAGAAGTTTGATGGATTAAAAGCAATGCGGTTTTCCACACTTTCACAATATTTTTTATATGCATCATTTATGTCATACTTAATCTGTCTTCTCTCTTGTTGAAATTTTAACAGATCTTCATTTTTTTGTGAACGTTTGTATTTTTTCCAAGATTTAAATTTTTTCTTAATATTAATATAGTCTATATATCGAATATTTCATGTCAACTCTTCTAGCCTGATACCTGACAGTAAAATCATATTGTTTTCAACTCGTGTTTGTAAAGCTAACATGAATCGAAAAAAATCTTGGAATAGTTATTTTCGATGTTTTTTTTCTTAGCTTTTCGATGCTCTATTTAGATTTTCGAAAATTCAATGTATTGACCTTGAAAAAAGCGTATTATATCCTGAAAATGACATATTTAACACATTTTTGATAGTCTAGATTGAAAGCTGAGGTTTCTTACATCTATGTAGTCACTATCTTACAGCAGTCTCGAAGGAAAGCGTCGCATCTACGCTGAATTCACAAGTATGTCACATGTTCATGTCTTTATTTCTCGAAAATGCCAAAAAATTCCATTCTGGATCAACGTAAAAAAATCAGATTCGAAATATAAGACGTCTTATTTCTTCAAGGTCGTATCCCCTAATTTTAAAAATTGGAAAAATACATCGAAAACATGTGTGAATACGTGTTGTAAATTGAGTAATTTTGTTTAAAATACATATCTAATATGTTTTTAATTTTGAAATTTTTTTATCTCTTGAGAAATTGCCATTGGATGAAGGGTTTAGTCAGGAAAAAAATATTTTTATTTACATGCATACATCAGTTTGCTGTAATAATAGAACAATTTTTAAAATAACTGTTTGAAATACATCTATGTACTTTAAAAAATTGAAGAAATCAACTAAGAAGGAAACACTAATTAAGTAAATGGAAAAAATTGTCGCCGTTTTGCTGAATACACTTTTTAACACTTTTTAAAAAATGAAATTGGACTCTATCTAATATCTCAGGATTATTAAAAAGGTTGCCAGTGTTTAAAATTCCCATCAATAATTCTTCGCGGGTGTCCACCGTTTAAAGAGTGTCCCATAAAAGAAGGCACACATACTTAACTCTGGAGAACGTGGTGTCTATCTTACTGGGGCCTCATTGCCTTTTCCAATCTATCGGTTAGGATATTAGGAGTCCAAATATTGCCGTAACGGAAAAATGGGACGGGGTACCATCATGTATATAACATAGTTCTCGCCAAAGTAAAATAGGAAAATTTTCCAGAAGAACTGGTAATGTATTTTGAATAAAGAATAGATAAATATTTCCATTTATCCTGTCTAGAATCCCAACTGCATCAATAAGGTAAGGATAAAGAATACCTGGTCAAATATTTATTTTAAAGTTATGCTGATGGTGTGTAACTTTAATGACACATGGATTTTCATCCGTATAAGTAAAATGGTGATTCCAGATCTTGTAAAGCAGTTCTCGTCAGTAAACTTAATTTTTCCATCAAAATTTGGATTAAGAATTCTTTTATTTCGACCCCTACCTTCAATTTTTTTCTCATAGTTGTCCATTTCTCGGAGATGACTCTCAACATTGGCAAATATTGGGTATTGGAAAGTACACCAGACACCTTGTTTATTGTTGCGTAGTGTTTTATGGATGGAAATATTTCATCCAGGAATACATCCGTTTCGCCAAAATCTCCTGTGACATCTTCTTTGCTTGCTGGTCGTAGATTAACTGAGTTGATTCGATTTTAGTTTGGAAAATTTCTTTAGTAAAAGGATCTGAGCTTTATGAGAAATATGCAACTCATATTTTGCTGAATAGGTGCTGAAACTGCTGTAACAAACCATTAACAAATGGGGGAAATTCTCTTTTTATTTTTTGGGCTTTTTATTATCGATATCTTTATTTTATTTTCATTTATAAAATGTTTAAATCCTTTTCTTAAAAAGTTTATTTATTTAATCTCCTATATAGATATAGTTTTAAGGCGTTTATTGCCTTTTCTATGAAGTGAAACTATGGAGTTTTATTGTATAATTTTTCTTTGGATAATGAATGTTATGAATTAAAATTTATGTATCGTGGAGACCATGTATTCTTTGTGTACCATTCCGTTCTTATAGTGTTATTATTACTGTGATATAGAGTATCAAGAAATTTGTTTTTCTTCAATTTACCATAGAAATGGGAGGAAACAATTCTATTTTAAAAGATAACGTAATAAAACTCGATTTTTACTTAAAAATTCCACTTTAATCGAAACTTGAATAACAAGATATTCAACATGGTTCTCTACACGGTAGCTTTAGCAAGAATGAATACAATTTTTTAGGTGTAGGTAAAGCAAACCAATTCTGGATTTTCCCATAATAAACAGCTAGTTGAAATAGGTCATTAAAATAGGTCTAATAAAGGAGAGTTGTTTAGGTCTAATTGAGAGTTTAACAAAGAATCGGTATTTTTAAATTTATTTATTTCTAGGTATTCCAACAAATTTAATTTAGTGTCTATTTCCTGTATGTAAAATTTGGAAATTTTGATCGAAATTATAATTGGATTCTCTTAAGTGATTTGAATAAAGAGAATCTGTTTTTTCTTTAATAAAACTACTAAAGTGTTTCTTCATTCTTGTTGAAAAACTTTTACCTGACCGTCCTATATAAAACTTTGGGCAATCTTTACATTTTATTTTATATACACCAGATTTATTTTCTTTTTTTATTTTTGTTTTGTTGTTTTTTTATAATATTAACAGCTGAAGTATTAGTTTTGAAAGCCACACTAATATTGAACGTTTTTAGAAATTTTATGATGCAATTAATTGCTAGAGCAAAATATGTAATAGTATAAAATTTTTTTGTCGTATTTTTTACTAGCGACCCGCCCCGGCTTCGCCCGGGTGCAATGCTGATGCTAAATACACTACAGAAAAACTGTGACTATTTATTTTATTTTTACAACAATTATTACATCGGCCTCCGACGCGCTATTTATAGGCACGCTGCCGCCGCCCCGGTCGGCCAGTACCGCCTCAAGCGCTACTTCCCGCAATTTTAAATCTGTAATATCTTCGAAAATATTCATTTAAATCTTGTGCTGTAAAGAACCATATAGATCTATATTAAATCAACAATGTATTTAAGCTATTTAATTGGATAAGGATTAATGCTGTATTGGTTAAAATCGCTTCAAAATTTGCCATTATTTGTCGTAAAAAGTAAATGACAAAAAAATGTTATTGTGGGATATCCATGAGAGATAGACATATACCATCGCGGAGTTTTCTGTAGACCTTTTCAATGTGTACAAATAATTAGTACATTATTTTGATAAATCTCGTAGGGTTCAGCCTGCGTTTGCAATGTAAGCGAAAAAAATATGATAATTAACGACATCACATTAGAAACCTTAAAAATAACAGTATTTCTCCACTATTTAATGGATGTTATTATACATATAAACCTTCCTCTTGAATCACTCTATCTATTGAAAAAAACCGCATCAAAATCCGGTGCGTAGTTTTAAAGATTTAAGCATACAAAGGGACATAGGGACAGAGAAAGCGACTTTGTTTTATACTATGTAGTGATTACGGGAAACACCAGATTTAACACTTTCATATATAAATTTTATTCAGAATTTTGTTTATTATTTGTGGGGTGTATCCATTGTTAATAGCCATTTGTTTAATAATATTTAGTTCTTTTTCAAAATTTACTTGGTTTAAAGGAACTGTAATTAGTCTGTGTGTTGCATACTATGGAACGTTGACAGTTTATGTTGTGTTGGGTGACAAGAAAAATTATATATGGTTGTGTCTGTACGCATGGATTTATGAAAGATTAAGAAGACATGTATGTTATTTTCACATGACATTGTAAAAAATCTGGAAATTTTATTTTGTAATCTATTTCTTTTTCTATTGTAAATGTGATATTAGGGGGAATGTTATTTATAAAGTTGAGAAACTGTGTCAGTTGTCTATCTGTACCAGTAAAGCAAGTTAAGACATCATCGACATATCTATGCCAGTAAAGACATTTCTTAAAAATAGTGTTTGCTTATAATATGTTCTAAATATTCCATAAATAATTATATAGGACAGTCAGGCAGAAGTTTTTCAACAAGAATAAAAGAACACTTTAGTAGTTTTATTAAAGAAAAAACTGATTCTCATTATTCAAATCACTTAATAAAATCCAATTGTAATTTCAATCAAAATTTCCTAATGTTACATACAGAAAATAAAGGCACTAAATTAGATTCCTTTGAATCCCTTGAAGTAAATAAATTTTAAAATACCGATTTTTTGTTAAATTGTCAATTAGACCTAAACAACTCTCCTTTATTGAACCTATTATAATGGACCTATTTCAATTACCTGTTTATTATTGGAAAATCCAGAATTGGTTTCTTGATAAAGCTACCGTGTAGGGAAACATGTTGAATATCTTTTTTTTTTTCAAGTTTCGATTAAAACGAAATTTTTAAGTAAAAAGTCGGGTTTTACTACGTTATCTTTTATAATATGGAGTTCCACCAAGTATCGGCAAACTCAATACAACAATTCTATTTCTATGGTAAATTGTTTTTCATGAAAGTTTTTAAAATGTTTTAACAATTACCAGTTTTATTTTTTGCAGTGATGCAATTAGCATATCGGCAAAGGAAGGGAATATCATAACTGAGTGTTTCTAATGTTTGATTTTCAAGTTCTTCTATTACAGTTTGTGGTATGATGTTCGGAAAATTGATTTAAAAGGCAAAAAAGAAATAAATTATTTTAATAGGTTGTACTACCGCTTGCTACGTCACGGGAGAGAAAAAGAATTACAATGAAAACGAATGAATGAAAATTAAATATTTAATGCTTCTGTACAGGTGGTTATTTTTTTTAGTGTTGATCGCTCCTTCTTTTAGGGCAGTTCCTAGGCTAGCTATCCGGAGATTAGGGGGGGGGGGTTATATAAATTCAAAGCGCCATCTGTTTTAGGCCCGCCGGTAAGAAGAAGCGATGATGTTATCGAAAACAGAAAACAACTAGATCCCAAAATAAAACACACCGATTCCAAAAACAATTAATATCTATATTTAACAATAAAAATAAAGGATTCTGTTTTACAAACTATGTGAATTTTAATTTAATCTAAATAAATATGCGACTATTTGCTACCTGGATTAGAAAAAAAAAAAACAAAGAAACAATGAACAACACTACTGCAAGTATGACGTCATCTGCGCCATACGCCAAGTCGGTTTAGATCTAGGTCAGGCCTTAATTTTCACTATCGGCTGAACTGAATAACCTTACTTTTTATGTAAAGTTGTATTTTACACTAATAAATTAGCTAGTAGGCCGATTAAATCTAAAATTATGTTTACTTAAGCCTAATTAAAAGTGTTGGACTATTAATATGTGAAGTGATGTTTTAAATTACCTAGTGTATATGTATTCCTTCGGTTTACAAGGTATTTTAAATGAAATTAAAAATAAAGTGTCCTGTAATTGCTCGCATAAAGTGTTATTAGTTCCCAATCACAGGGGAAAAAGGAAAGTATACATTTAAACCGGTAATTTCACTGTTTATTACGAATTTCTATGTTTGAAACGACATAAAATTGTTTATTTTACATTAAAAGTGTGATTTGAGCAATGCTGAAGATTGTACAATTTGTTTCTTTTTTATACATCTTTCATGTTCCTTAAGCCCAATGGATGATATAGACCGTCCTGTTTCACCCACATACACTTTACCATAAGAGCAAGGTATCTTGTAAACGCCTTATGTTTGAAACGGAATTGCATTGCTTTGGGACTTCAAACATTGTCTAATTGAAAATTGTCCGTTTGTTTGATTTTCGGAAAAATCTGGCAATCTTGTCGATGGTTCCGTGTATGTAAGGTAAGACAACACTCCTCATAGGAGGTTCATTTATGACATTTTGTGGAGGAGTTGGGTTTTTATATTTACTAATTAGGGCCGGTACGATATCTCAAGATGTATCGATATTATATATCAATACGTATCGAATAAAAAATATTGATACGCCGATATATCGGTGTCAAAGTATCGATATTTTAAAAATCAATACATTAATGCCATTCATATTTTATACAAGTTTTGTATGTGAAAGGAAAAGATTGACATAAATTGAAAGAAAACCCAAAATTGGAAATATTTTATTTGAAATAAACAGTAAATTGTAATTAAAAAAATAAATCCAGTGATCTTTGGTAACAAAAAAAAAAAAAGAAAAACATCTGAGTTCTAACAACGCTACAAAAAGTTTCGTTTAAAAACTAAAAATAAAATAAAAAAGTCAAAAAATCAAACGTTACTCGAAAAAGATGAAATTATTTTTTAGAATAAAACGAAACCTAATGGTCGGTTTACACTTCCAAAAATTAACAACTAATATCAAGAATTTCCACTTTAGCATCACTTACAATACGAAATGCGTAGTTCATACTTTAAAATTTAATAATTAGTAAAAAATAAGGATGACAAAAGAAAATCATCCATTGACTGATATTCTAACCGAATAGTTAAAAGTATTTTTTTCATTTCAATTGTGGTTGTTTAACTATTTTTATTCTAAAGTATTTGAACTCCTTTATGATAAATTTTTACTAATTTTATTTATTTACAACGTTAGGCAGACTTTAGTTTTTTAACCGACTTCTAAAAGAAGGAGGTTCTCAATTCGTCGCGTATATATTTTTTTTTTTATGTATGTACACCGATTTCTCCGGAACGGCTGCATCGATTTGAATGAAATTTTTTACGTTATGTAAAGGAAGTTGATGCGGTGGTCCCATATTTTTTTAGATGAAATTGGTGCAGTAGAATCCAAGATGGCGGCCAAAAAAATTAATTTTGTCCGATTTTCTCCAAAATTGGTATGGAGGAATTTTCGCGATTGTACCCAACGAATCTGAAATTATTTTTAAAAAATTCAAAATGGTGGATCCAATATGGCGGACGAAAAATCATCTTTGTTCGATTTTCTCCAAAATTGGTATAGGGGAGTTTTCGGGGTCTCATATAACGAATCTGGAATTATTTTTAAAAAATTCAATTTGACGAATCCAATATGGCGGACAAAAATATTTAATTTTGTCCGATTTTCTCCAAAATTGGTATGGGGGAGTTTTCGAGGTCGCACATGACGAATCTAAAATTATTTTTAAAAAATTCAAAATGGCGGATCCAATATGGAGGATCAAAAAATTAACTTTGTTCGATTTTCTCCAAAATTGGTATAGGGGAGTTTTCGGGGCCTCCCATAACGAATCTGAAATTATTTAAAAAAATTCAATATGGTGAATCCAATATGGCGGACAAAATTATTTAATTTTATCCGATTTTTTCCAAAATTGGTATGAGGGAGTTTTCGAGGTTGCACATAACGAATTCAAAATATTTTTAAAAAATTCAATATGGCTGATTCAATACAGCGGACAAAAGAATTAATTTTTTCCCATTTTCTCCAAAATTGATATGGGGGAGTTTTCGGGGTCGCACATGACAAATTCAAAATGTTTTTAGAAAAAAATCATTATGGAGTATCCAATATGGTGGATAAAAAATTATTTTTGTCCGATTTTTTTTAAAAATTGATTTGGTAGAGTTTTTGGAATAGCACATTACGAATCTGATATAGAGGGTTCTTGAGGATATAAATTATGAATTAAATAGTATTTTTTCAGGATTCAACATTTCGAATGAAAATATAGCTGACTAAAAATTTTTCGATTTTGTTGAAATGTGGAACTAAATAGTTTTGAGGATGTAAATAGCGAATATAAAATTATTTTAAGAAAATCTAATATATCAAAGGCAATATGACGGTCTAGAAATTTTAAATTTCTGGATTTCATCTAAAATTGGTACTAGGGGGCTTTGAAGGATTTAGGTTTAGATGAAATTAAGACCTTAAAATTATTTTTTTGAAATTCAATATGACAGATCGAATATGGTAGGTTGAAAATTTTACCTTATTCGCATTTTTTCAGATTTGGTATTAGGGGGTTGAGGGTGGTGTATTACGAATACGAAGGTAATTTTTTACAACTATTAGGTTGATGAGATACAAAATGAAGGAATAAAAATTTTACATTTTCCGGTTTTATCTAAAATTGATATTGCGGGGTTCTTGTGGCGTATACAAACTCAATATGCAATATAAAATATATCGGGTTAAGAAACTAACGTCTCAAATTGTTTAAATATCGATATTGAAAGGTTTTTGGCCCTATATCACCAATCTAAAATTAATTTGAAATTTAAGATGGTGGATTTACTACGACAGACTAAATATTTGTTTGACACAATTTCATTGGTATTTGGAGAACTTTAAGTCAAAGAATTTTGTTCATTTTAGGGTGATTTACAATTCTGGATAAAATGGATACTTTTTTGCTACCTTGGAGTCATTGTGAGATACATTAATCTCGATTAGAACTCAGTTCAAATAGTTAATGAATATCATAATGAATTCAAAACTAAAAATCGAGAAATAAAATTTTTATAAAAAAATTGAACCGACTTCTAAAAGTGCGCTAAAAACTGAAAAATAACTAGAAATTTTTATATGAAATTGAAATTTTTGAAGTCGGCGCCAAATTATTTCTAAATGAAATAAATAACTACTAATACATACAAATTCTGGTAAGAAAGCAATTGCAAATGCAGTATTTTTAATCTGTTAATGCAAATCAGATTTTATCAGGTATTAGTTTGGCGCCGACTTCAAAAATTTCAATTTCATATAAAAATTTTTAGTTATTTTTCACTTTTTAGCGCACTTTTAGAAGTCGGTTCAATTTTTTTATAAAAATTTTATTGTTCATGGCGTTTGACGAATTCATCAGGGAATCTCCATAAATTCTTGTAAGGAATTTCTTTGTCCTCATTTGGTTTAGATTTTTTTGAAATCTGCTCCTCAGTAACAACAGTTTCTTGTTGCAGGTAAATTATTCGATTTATAAAATTCAGACCTTGAGATAAGTTTTCGGCAGCCCAATTCTGTAAGCATATTTTTTAACATTTCCTTCCCTTATCTTTTTCAAGACAGTGATATACTTATGCATTATTATGACCTCTACAAAGATGCAAGATCATTATTATGACATTTTATGTCCCTTTATTTTTCATAAAATCCCAGCCCGGAACTATGAAAATGCAACCCTTTAAATCAAGGATCTAATATGGTAGCAACAATCAATAATTTGTTCTACTCTATAGCTCTGAATCGTCTGAAGAATTCATTAACTAAAAGGTGCCTCATGTGCTGGGCTGAGGAGTTCTTTTTAATTTTTATTTTAACAATTTATAATAGGAATAATTTTGATGGAAGTAATATATTTTTAACCTGATAATACTTGGAATATTTGTATAAACATATAAAGCACTCAGACATATAGTATACAGAATTCTATCTAGTTATAACACAGTTTTAATCTAAATATGTTATTTTCTGGTTAGTTTTTCTTAATTCATCAGTTGCCTCAACACTTCGTGAGGTTTTGAACCTATGCTTTGTGATTTTGAAGTAAAAGTAACATACACGGCTAAAAGATTGGAAATATAAATAAATGATTCTCCAGAATCCCCTCAAGTAAGGACTGTAAATTACAGAACAATAAAGTTTAGCTACAAATTAAAAATATTTTCAGTTGGTACTGTGGACTGTATTACGCCCGTCTTCTTCTTTGCTATACAATTAAAAAATGAAAAAAGTACATTCGTGTCACACTAGTTCTACTAGTCAAATTTCCAATAATAAATATTTGATATTTGAAAACATTGTTTGCGGATCGCTTGACCGACATAATTGAAAGTGGTAGTATCGATACCTACGTATTACAACATGGGTCAATATCGATACAAAAAATCGAATATCGATGTTGGATGTATCGATACTTTGTAAAATCGATATGTTTCACCCGGCTCGACATACTCAGATCATTAATCAGTTTTTCTGTTTCTGATTTCAGTGATTGTTCGTTACATATTGAAAGTGCTCTTTATACTAAAGAGCTTATGATGAATCATTTTGGGAAAGGATGATGGTATGACATTGTATTGAGATATCGATTTGTATGTTTTCGTTTTCTGTACATAGAATGTCCTAATTTGCCATTATCCTTCCTTTGTATAAGGTGAGTCAACGATTGGATGAAGTAAGTTTGTGCCTTTTTGGTGAAATTTACAAAGAAACTATATTGATTGTTTGATACAGTTTATTTTTACGCAGATTTTAAAAATATTTAGGACTCTACAGGGTGAGCCAAAAAACTAGGACAGCATAAAGTTGTATTTTTTTAAATAGAATACCCTATATACGAATCGTATTTTCGATTTAGCTTATAATTTTAAATCTTTTTTATTAAGGGTTTACTATAACAAAACTTTATAGTTTCTGAGATAATTAAGTTTAAAGAAAAAAAGTCACATTTTCAAGCATCAATTCAATCCTAAATAACGTTTTCAATTTTGTGACAAATATATTCAAATTTGGAATTTAGCAAGGCCAAGGACAAGTTAACATAATTTCTACCTAATATTTGCAATAAAAGCTACAGGGTGTTGAACACATCGGTTCAAATTTGAACAAGTTTAAATGAATAAATATCCTTTTTTTTTAAATGGTACACCCTGTATATTTTTATGTTATTTAATAGAGTAATAAAAATCCTAAAAGTTTTGTTCAATATATGCTATACCTATTTATAATAGTTTTTGAGATATTTCAGTTTTTCTTATTTTCCATACTTTTTTACAGAAATAGTCCTCATTATCATAGTAGCCATGTAAAATAATAAAAAGAAACTACAGAAACAAACAGAATGTGGTTAAATATGATGAAATACATTATTCGTTATATTACAACGGCAATAGTTTAATTAAACATAATGTGAAAAAATTAACACAACAATAACGACAAGGCAAATACATATTTACTTTTATACTAAATTGAAACAAAAAAATTACCTATTAAATACTGAGATTAATTATTTCTTTTTAATAAGTGTTCGAATAAACGACCCTCTTGTGCAATGCACAAATTTAGTCTTTTTTGCAGATTTTCTCGGACCCTGGACAAAATTAGTGGCGTTATTGTTCTACAGGTATCCCTAATCCTGTTTCGCATATCTTCCACTGTTGTTGGTGGATTAACATACACCTTATTTTTAATATAACCCCATAGGAAGAAATCTAATGGGGTGATGTCGCAAGACCTTGGTGGCCACTCAATGAAACCCCCACGTCCAATCCATTTTTGCGGATACCGTTGGTCCAAAAACGCACGAACTTCACGATGGTAATGCGGAGGCGCACCATCGTGCTGGAACCACATACTGTCGAGCTCATCCCTATCGAGACCTTGAAGCAGTTGGGGTAGTTCTTCTTGTAGAAAGTTCAGGTAACTATGGCCATTTAGTGGTTCATTAAAAAAGTGGGGTCCAATAATTCGATTATGATGAATATCACACCAAACTTTTGATGACCAGTGGTTTTGATGTTGCACCTCTCTAATCCAAAATGGGTTTTCTGTGGCATAATAATGCATGTTGCGTCTATTTACGGCACCGTTACTTCTAAAAGTAGCTTCATCACTAAACATTACCTTGCATAATAAATTTGGATTTAATTGAATCTCCGCATTTATTGTACGACAAAAGTTTACACGACTTTCAAAATCCTGTCCATGCAATTCTTGGTGTAATTCCATGTGATATGGATGATACCTATATTTCTTGGTAGTACGATTAGCGGTGGATTGTGATGTTTCACATAATGCTGCTAACTGACGGCTACCAATATAAGGATTTTCCTGAACATTTAACAATACTTGTAGTTCTTTTTCTTCATTAGTTACTGGTTTGTTGACCACTTTACGTTTTGGATAATCAACAGTACCAGAAGAATCAAATCTTTGCATTAAGTTTTGAAAAGTATGGGTATTAGGCTGGCGTCGATCAGGATACTTCATTTTGTAAATTCTTTGAGCAAGAAGGTAATTTTTTTGAGCCTCTCCTATTGTATAAATCATATCTATTAACTCATTCTTTGGAAAATTCATTTTACAATATAAGATGAATGCAAAAAAACCAAACTACACTACATAAAAACCAAAAGAAGCGATTGCGGTTATAAATTTGACACACAGAAAAATGTTCTTTTACACTGTTTTTGCCATGGCTACTATGATAATGAAGACATTTCTGTAAAAAAGTATGGAAAATAAGAAAAACTGAAATATCTCAAAAACGATTATAAATAGGTATAGGATATATTGAACAAAACTTTTAGGGTTTTTATTACTCTATTAAATAACATGAAAATATACAGGGTGTACCATTTAAAAAAAAAGATATTTATTCATTTAAACTTGTTCAAATTTGAGCCGATGTGTTCAACACCCTGTAGCTTTTATTGCAAATATTAGGTAAAAATTATGTTAACTTGTCCTTGGCCTTGCTAAATTCCAAATTTGAATATATTTGTCACAAAATTGAAAAAGTTATTTAGGATTGAATTGATGCTTGAAAATGTGACTTTTTTTCTTTAAACTTAATTATCTCAGAAACTATAAAGTTTTGTTATAGTAAACCCTTAATAAAAAAGATTTAGAATTATAAGCTAAATCGAAAATATGATTCGTATATAGGGTGTTCTATTTAAAAAAATACAACTTTATGCTGTCCTAGTTTTTTGGCTCACCCTGTAGAGTCCTAAATATTTTTAAAATCTGCGTAAAAATAAACTGTATCAAACAATAAATATAGTTTCTTTGTAAATTTCACCGAAAAGGCACAAACTTACTTCATCCAATCGTTGACTCACCCTGTACTAGTACATCAAGAAAGGGAAGGGCATCCCCATGAAAGGAATTGCTCATGTAAATCACAGTAACTGGAATACTTACCTGAATGCGTTTTTTTACTACGAATAAAAGACCAAAAATTGCAGTGATTATTATTTATATCTGATTCAGCAACGCACATAAAATCTTCTTTTTTGAAAATATTGTTAATGATTTCTTTTGTAAATCAAGGAGAGAATTTATATCTTCTTGGTAATATCGGAGAAATGAAAGTAGCAAAGCAATTATTAAGATCTTATAAAGGGTTTTCAAGTGGTCACAGCGTGCAAAGATTCAGTAATAGGGGACCAGTCAGTTTGTAGGATTAGTTCATAGAGCTTAGAAAAATCGGCTTTACGAAAGTTGAAATGTCCTGAGATAACCCTGCTTGTCGAGAAAATCGCACAGTGAGGAATTGTCACCTTAAATTCAAATATCAAGGCAAGGCGGTGTGAATCTTCTACAACTAACGACAACTTATTCTGCAATAGATTGATATTAAAATATGATAATACTAGGCCTAGTAAGCCAATTGTTTGCATTAGATATAGTATTAAAATGCTTTGGATTAAGAAATTTACAAAAAATTAGCAAGCTTCTATGCGAAGCTCAGAGGAGGACCGGGGATGAAAAAGAAGAAATATTAAAATCACCAAGAAATACAAGATTCCTATGAAACATAATGTCGGATAACAATGGTAATTCGAAAAATGACTTCGCTTCCGCATTACTTATACAAGGTGAAATGTATACAATAAAAAGAACGTAAAATAATTTAAGGCAACATAACCTAAAAAGTCCCCATTTGCTATCCTGTTAATAATACAAAAGGAATCCATAACTTCCGTGGTGGGTCTATTATGGAAGCTAGACTTATTATTAGACGTATATTACGTTCCTTCGTGTTTGACTTTTTCGGTAGTGTAATAAATGTCATTTCCCAGAGATAATTCTAATACTATATGTTGTATTACATGATTATATTAACATGTTTACTTGTTCTCCCGAGATTAATTCTGTCAGGTCATGTAGGTGTCTCGGATTCGTTGTTATGTTTAGCTCTCTGTCTTTTTCTGTTTAATTATGTCTAATTCCTTGTTGTTTCTCGTTATTAAATAAGTCTTATATGTATTTTTTCTATCCTCCTGTCATATAGCTGCAGTTACTGTTGATTAAATATTTTTAATTTGTGTTCTACTTTCCTTTAAAACTTGAAATGGAATTAAACTAGTATTTTTTTCGAATTTAACGTTTCACCCTCGGGATTTGTTTTTATTATAGAACTGCAATATACATTTTATTTAGTTCCATATCTGACGCATTAATTTTATAACACTGTAGCCTTTGATGGCTCCAAAGCTAAATTTAAATAAAACCCAAAACGAATTAAGCCAACTTTGTTCGTACAAAATATTTTAATTTTTAATATGAAAAAGCAATAAAAGATGAAAATATGTTCCCGTTTCTGCTCGTTATATATATAATACATCCGTTATTTATTATGCTTGGTTGAGTTTCCCTACTCCGGTATTTATTCAGGATAAAATTCCTCCCAAATAAATTAATAATTCATACTTATAATTTATAGATTATACAAAGCTTGTGCTGAAATTGTTCTTCTTGGAGAACCTTCGAGTTGCGAAGTTTTATGAACAAAAAAAATGTACAGTAATGATGAAATATTTTTTACCTCTTAATTCAGCGCTCCTTTACCATCTGGTATGGCCCACGGTAGTCTGCCAGCAAATTGCGGAGTTCTATTTATACACACCTCTAAAAGGACTATTTTCCTCTTTTTTAACTAACTTTTTCCTCGTTAATTTGGAAAAAACAGTTACATGCTTTACTAAAATTTATATGCTGTGGAAAGTTCTGTAAATATTTCAACACAGGGTTTATTGAAGGTTCAATTGTTATAATGTATTCTGCTTCTACAAATTCTCCTTTCTTCATTTTCGAACACATAAACACTGATAGTATATATATATATATATATATATATATATATATATATATATATATATATATATATATATATATATATATATATATATAATTTATTTTTGTATCTTAAACCTTTTGTTAAATATTTTTTTCTAATATTTTCTTGGGTATAGGTTTTTTCATTAGAGAAACAAAGGACAATAATTTTCTTTCTGACGTTTCGCTCTACATAGCGAGCTTCTTCAAAAGAGCTTGGTATATTTATTTTACATCTACAAAAATTACAGAATTTTTTATATAATAAACATATATCACAGTAATTACACTTTTATATTTTTAATTTAATTAAAATTAATAAAAACAAAACAGATTTTAAAATAGTCTTAAAGTTTAAAATTCAAAACAATACAAAAAGGTTAAAATATTGAAGATTATAAAATAGTACATACCTTGAAAGTAGTTTTGTGTGTATGTTTAAAAATAAATTCAATTATGATTTTTGGTATGCAATTGATATGGATAGATTTATTTTTATAAAAAGCAAAAAATAGGAAAAAAGATTATTATTTATTTTTTAATGACGTTCTTTCACCTGTATGAGTGTATATGAAATCGTTCCAAGCATCATTACATTATTTCGCATATTTATTATAGAGTCGCTTCAAGCATGTTTTATTCAAAAATCAAATTATAGTATATCTGACTTAAATTTTTGACATCTTGCTTGTCATTTACAACATTTTTATCTTTTTTTATGTGTATCATTTCTTTGATGACTAATTTATGATAATTTCTGTCAGTATCTAAAATATGGGTGTTTTTAAAATCAAATTCATGCTTAGATGTTTGTTCATGCTTATGTAAAGACCCTAATAATGAACCATTTTCCTAAACTACTCATAAAAAAAATAATTAAACAAAGAACCTATTTACATTATAACACAAACAAAAAAAATAAAATTAACAATACCAAAACACAAAACACTTTCATTGCATTACCGTATATATACCAACTGTCTGAAAAAATAAAATATATTTTGGATAAACATAACATAACGGTATGCCATAAGGCGAACAATTTACTTGGGTCAGTTTATACGAAGTTAAAAAGCAAAGTTCCCACCAAAAAAAGATCTAACGTAATATATGCAATTCCATGCCTAAATTGTCCTAAGAAATACATTGGCATGACGACACAATATATTGAAAATAGAGTGAATGGACACAAGTATACTAAAAACGCATCGACATCTTTACATAAGCATGAACAAACATCTAAGCATGAATTTGATTTTAAAAACACCCATATTTTAGATACTGACAGAAATTATCATAAATTAGTCATCAAAGAAATGATACACATAAAAAAAGATAAAAATGTTGTAAATGACAAGCAAGATGTCAAAAATTTAAGTCAGATATACTATAATTTGATTTTTGAATAAAACATGCTTGAAGCGACTCTATAATAAATATGAGAAATAATGTAATGATGCTTGGAACGATTTCATATACACTCATACAGGTAAAAGAACGTCATTAAAAAATAAATAATAATCTTTTTTCCTATTTTTTGCTTTTTATAAAAATAAATCTATCCATATCAATTGCATACCAAAGATCATAATTGAATTTATTTTTAAACATACACACAAAACTACTTTCAAGGTATGTAGTACTATTTTATAATCTTCACTATTTTAACCTGTTTGTATTGTTTTGAATTTTAAACTTTAAGACTATTTTAAAATCTGTTTTGTTTTTATTAATTTTAATTAAATTAAAAATATAAAAGTGTAATTACTGTGATATATGTTTATTATATAAAAAATTCTGTAATTTTTGTAGATGTAAAATAAATATACCAAGCTCTTTTGAAGAAGCTCGCTATGAAGAGCGAAACGTCAGAAAGAAAATTATTGTCCTTTGTTTCTCTAATGAAAAAACCTATACCAAAGAAAATATTAGAAAAATATATATATATATATATATATATATATATATATATATATATATATATATATATATATATATATATATGAAAAAGTTATTTTATTCTCCTTACGACCGTTAAGAAAGGGGACAGACAGTGTATTCTCTGCGAATTCCACTCTGGTTCTCTCTCCATACTAGTTTCGACCACCTAATGGTCTCATCAGTGGAGCTGTAACGAACCGAGAGTAAAATGCACAGAGAACAAATGTCTACTTAAAATCCCCATATCGTAATATATCGGCAGGATATTACCTGCAGAACTTGATGCCGGACTGCTATCTTAAACAGTACAAACGAACATCTGAATATACCCCGGGGCGGTAGGAAATTTATTAAAAATAAACAAATTCACGGTCTATATATTTGAAAAAGTTATTTTATTCTCCTTACGACCGTTAAGAAAGGGGACAGACAGTGTATTCTCTGCGAATTCCACTCTGGTTCTCTCTCCATACTAGTTTCGACCACCTAATGGTCTCATCAGTGGAGCTGTAACGAACCGAGAGTAAAATGCACAGAGAACAAATGTCTACTTAAAATCCCCATATCGTAATATATCGGCAGGATATTACCTGCAGAACTTGATGCCGGACTGCTATCTTAAACAGTACAAAC